>CM033625.1:33730916-35125703 GCA_019453435.1 Rhinogobius similis
TTCAGAAGGAGCCAATGCCACGTCTTCTAGGTGAAATAAAAAAAGTAGGTGAATGAAAGCTACGTGTTTTAATCCCATTTGAGTATGATGCATGAAATTTGCAAAGTGATAACATATCTATGGAGACAAGTAGGTCCCCCCCAGAAAAGTTGCATTGTACACAATTTGAACATAGCCTAGCCAAACAGGAAAATCCTAATGTCCAGACCAAATTTTGCAAGGGCGAAAGCACCCTAAAAGCATGTTTGAATCTTTGTTTAAAGCATAAAAAAGCACTAATGATGATGGTATTATTTTGCAGCAAAAACATACCAAGACCCCTACTTCTAAGTTATATGAACAAACTTGGCTGTGGATAAGCCAAAAATCTAACTTTCTCATGAATTTACACTTTCAAAACAAAACTAATGGTTGATTTAGGGTAGTAATACATACCGTCAGTGGTTGAAGAACACTGTCCCTCTT
Source organism: Rhinogobius similis (assembly GCA_019453435.1). Lineage (NCBI taxonomy): Eukaryota > Metazoa > Chordata > Actinopteri > Gobiiformes > Gobiidae > Rhinogobius > Rhinogobius similis. The sequence continues at coordinate 33,731,382 of CM033625.1, forward strand.
CTGTGCCACTTTCTTCCTCATCAGTGCCAACTTTTTCTGTAGAAGTTTAAAAGTGCATATTAACAGACATACAATTGATTATAAGCTCTTGGTATACAAATAGATAATAAAAACATACCATCAGGATTTATCCTAATCTCATCCAGGTTTTTACCATGGAACTCAGCCAGTCTCCCTTGTTCAAGGGCCATTAGAAGTTTGCTTATTTTTGCCAGTTGCAAAGTCTTTTCAGGGAGTCTATAAAACTCACGATGGATCCTTATGTCGTGTCCAAGGAAACTGGCGAGTTGGTCCATCTCTGTGTCCCTCATGTTCAGTACTGTTGAAAGGGTTGCAGCATGTTTTCTCAGCCTGGTTGATGTCAGGGCTTCTGGACACCTGGCACCGCACAATTTTGCAAATCCACGAAGGCAGTCTGACCCTCTAATATGTGACATGGCTTCTGGTCTAGCAAACATATACATGTTGTCTTTCAAAACTCCACAATCCATTCTCTTTTCAACAAGGAGATTTAAAGCCTCCAGAACTTTGGGAGTCAGAAGGACTGCAACTGGTCGACCGCGCTTTCCCCTAGTAATAACTCTGGTGAAGTGTCTGCACAGTTTTTTCTCCACTTCTGAGAGAGCCCAGTCTACGTCAGTATGTGGATCAGAAGTGTCTCTGGACAGAAACGCAGTCAAAGGCATGCATGACACCTCCCCTTCTCTCCGCCGGTTGAAGAGAATCATCTGGGCAAGACACACCTTGGTTAGTTCTAGCCATGCTTTCGTAGAGGGACTTTCACTTAGCTTGTTGAACCACTCGTCGTGCTGTTCACTCAAAAAAGAATGCAATTTCTGAACATCTTCTGTAAAAGGCATTAGGGTCGGCACATTCCATTTTGCTTCTCTGATGTTCCTTAGTGCAGTAGCAGAGATGAGCTCATTCCATTTGCTCTGATGCACTTCTAGAAAGTCACTTGCCCTCTTAACACGTTCCTGATCATTTGTAATTAAACCCTGTGCTTTTAAGAGTTTACTCACTTTCACTAAGGCATTTCCAAGCTTATTTGCAAGGGATGGTATCAAGAACTTGGCATTGTCACTATCATACCCACAGGTATACCTGACTGCTTTTACAGTCTCGATGTATTTTGCTGGATTTACACAATCTTCCAGCGTTTTCAAAGATGTGACTCTTCTGGCAGTTTGAATCAACCTCCCCAATTCCCGCATCTTTTCTCTAACACACTGTTTGTTCTTGGCTGAAAGTCCATTTTTATTCAACAAGTGTTGTCCAATTTCAATAATGACCTTGTCATTTTTTATTATTTCCGTCACTGAGTCAGGATTCATGGCACCAATTACGTTCCACAGTTGTTTGCTCATGTTTGAAGGCACAGGACCAGTGTAAGTACACATGGATTGAACACGGTTCTTTCCTGGTTTTGGAGGTAATGATTGTGGTTTAAACCTACAAGTACGTATGTGTCTCCACAGTACCTTTCTTGTAAAGAGTCCTTGGCAGTATGCACAGTGCATGAAATCTTCACCTTGCAGGTTTTTAGGTGGTTGTTTAAATGGGATTAGTTCCCCTGTTCCAGATTCCATGACAGCAACATTGTGAGCGTAATTTCCCCGATTGCGAATATAATCAAGATGGCTTTTTCTCTCTTTTGAACCTTTTGGAAAGCTTAAGGCACGAGCCACATCAGATGTATTTATGTGATTTTTCTAGATGCCTTGCCATTTTTGCATAAGGCTTTGAACAGTATAAGCAGAAATGTCTTTTGTTGTATACTCTTTTACCATCTTTTTTGTTGTATGCCCTAACAACAATGTCCGTTGTGTTCTGACTTGAACTGGGTTCTTCCGTTTCAGATGGTTCAGTTACAAAGCTTTGCATCTTCTCTGAAGTTGTTGACTCGCATTCAAGATCACTGCCACAGTCAGGTGCACCAATATTCAGTTCTTCAAATATTTGCAATTTTTTCTTGATTGTGATCTCAGTTTCATCGTCACTGTCTGAACCAGATGTGGTGTCTGGAATGTAATTGTCTGAACTATTTGGTGTAGAATCAAACAGCTCATCAGAATCAAGATGATTAGAGTCTTTCATCTATAAAAAAAAAGAAAAAAAAGTTAAGTCAAATGTAAAAAAAAAAAAAAAAAATGGTGTAGAGCCCAAATGTACATAAATGTTTTTAGAAAAATTCCAAACAATCTCAAAATCTAAACTCTTTAACCATATTGTCAATAGAAAAACAAAATATCCGCATTGTAGTAATAATTGAACATTCTTTAAATAAATTAATATTGACATATTAATATATTTTAAAAAATTAAATTACTACCATTACTACTTTACTTTATTTTGAAGAAAATTTGACTTACTATAATACTTTTAGTCCGTCTTAGATTTGGTAAAATAACTGCTGTTCCATTCTTGGTAGTCTGAAAAAAAAAGTCAGGATAAAATAAAAAAAACTGCCAACATCAAATCCTGAACAGCTTTCATATGCCAATAGTGGTATGCGAATCCTTTTTGTCACTTACAGTATAACGGTAAAATATTACATACATACACCCTACACAATGCAACTTCTTTATGTATACGATGCACTTTAACACACATTCATGTCCACAATGACTGAAAATGTATTATGGGTACAGCCTGAGTGCTCCTCTGAAAGTTTGTTTAACAAATTACCGTTGAAAATAAAGTGTGTCAATATTTAAAACTAAAATGAGCAAGAGAGGGGGATAGGTTGTGGATTGTATCTTCAGAGATAAATGTAATCTTACCTGTTGAGAAGAGCAATTTTGATTGACAGAGTGAGGTATCTGTGTTTCTGACTGGACCGTGTGATGGGAGTCACTTGCACAAGTGCTGTCGTCTGCCACGCTGGACAACTAAGGGAGAGGAAATGGATAAGTGAAGAGTTTACACCATGAGTTCAGCATAACAGGCATCATCATCATCTAACAATAACTCCCATCTGCACACACACACGTACAATTAGGCATCATGTAGACCTATAACACACACGCATGTACAATCAGGCATCATGAGGACCTATAACACACACATGCATGTACAATCAGGCGTCATGAGGACCTATAACACACACGCAAGTAGAATCAGACATCATGAGGACCTCTAACACACGCATGTACAATCAGGCGTCATGAGGACCTATAACACACACGCAAGTAGAATAAGAGGTCATGAGGACCTCTAACACACGCATGTACATAGAGGCGTCATGAGGACCTATAACACACACGCATGTACAATCAGGCATCATGAGGACCTATAACGGACACACACAAATGTACAGTCAGGCATCATGAAGACCTATAACACACATGCATGTACAATCAGGCGTCATGAGGACCTATAACACACACATGTACAATCAGGCGTCATGAGGACCTATAACACACACACATGTACAATCAGGCATCATGAGGACCTATAACACACACACATGTACAATCAGGCGTCATGAGGACCTATAACACACACACACACACAAATGTACAATCAGGCGTCATGAGGACCTATAACACATACACACACACAAATGTACAATCAGGCGTCATGAGGACATATAACACACACATACACGTACGATCAGGGACCATGAGGACCTATATCACACACATGCATGTACAGTCGGGCGTCATGAGGATCTAAACACACACAGACGATGCCATTCCTTCTTTATGGTGACCAGTTAAGTTCACTTCACACACAGCATTGAAGTCTACAGCAACAACAGTAAAGTGAGTAATGGGGACATGGTGAGCGTTGATTTTAACGCAACAATTAAGCACAACGTATATGACCCAAAGGCCCTACATTGGCATTAAATACTCTACTTGCTCAGACCTATTTAGCACAAGTAGTTTAACGAGTCCTTACAGAATAACAACTTTGTCAACAGTCAAACAAATGCACAAAACAATGAAAAGACAGACCAAGAGAGGATGTGGATTGCATTTTACCTGTTGAGAAGAGCCATTTTGATTGACAGAGTGAGTTATCTGTGTTTCTGACTGGACCGTGTGATGGGAGTCACTTGCACAAGTGCTGTAGTCTGCCACGCTGGACAACTAAGGGAGAGGAAATGGATGAGACAATATTTTACACCATGAGTTCGGCAAAACAGGCATCATCATTATCTAACAATAACTCCCATCTGCACACACACACGTACAATCAGGCATCATGAAGACCTATAACACACACACGCATGTACGATCAGGTGTCATGAGAACCTATAACACACACATGCATGTACAATCAGGCGTCATGAGGACCTATAACACATACATGCATGTACAGTCGGGCGTCATGAGGATCTAAACACACACGCACACGTACAATCAGGTCTCATGAGGACCTAAACAAACACACAATGCCATTCCTTCTTTATGGGGACCAGTTAAGTTCACTTCACACACAGCATTGAAGTATACAGCAACGACAGTAAAGTGAGTAATGGGGACGTCGTGAGCGTTGATTTTAACGCAACAATTAAGCACAACTTAAGTGACCCCAAGGCCCTAGATTGGCATTAAATACTCTACTTGCTCAGACCTATTTAGCACAAGTAGTTTAACGAGTCTTTACAGAATAACAACTTTGTCAACAGTCAAACAAATACTCAAAACAATGAAAAGACAGAACAAGAGAGGTTGTGGATTGCATCTTACCTGTTGAGAAGAGCTATTTTGATTGACAGAGTGAGGTATCTGTGTTTCTGACTGGACCGTGTGATGGGAGTCACTTGCACAAGTGCTGTAGTCTGCCACGCTGGACAACTAAGGGAGAGGAAATGGATGAGAGAAGATTTTACACCATGAGTTCAGCAAAACAGGCATCATCATCATCATCATCTAACAATAACTCCCATCTGCACACACACACGTATAATCAGGCATCATGAAGACATATAACACACACGCATGTACAATCAGGCGTCATGAGAACCTATAACACACACATGCATGTACAATCAGGCGTCATGAGGACCTATAACACATACATGCATGTACAGTCGGGCGTCATGAGGATCTAAACACACACGCCAAGACGCACAATCAGGTCTCATGAGGACCTAAACAAACACACACATGCCATTCCTTCTTTATGGGGACCAGTTAAGTTCACTTCACACACAGCATTGAAGTATACAGCAACGACAGTAAAGTGAGTAATGGGGACGTCGTGAGCGTTGATTTTAACGCAAGAATTAAGCACAACTTAAGTGACCCCAATGCCCTACATTGGCATTAAATACTCTACTTGCTCAGACCTATTTAGCACAAGTAGTTTAACGAGTCTTTACAGAATAACAACTTTGTCAACAGTCAAACAAATACTCAAAACAATGAAAAGACAGAACAAGAGAGGTTTTGGATTGCATCTTACCTGTTGAGAAGAGCTATTTTGATTGACAGAGTGCGGTATCTGTGTTTCTGACTGGACCGTGTGATGGGAGTCACTTGCACAAGTGCTGTAGTCTGCCACGCTGGACAACTAAGGGAGAGGAAATGGATGAGAGAAGATTTTACACCATGAGTTCAGCAAAACAGGCATCATCATCATCATCATCTAACAATAACTCCCATCTGCACACACACACGTACAATCAGGCATCATGAAGACATATAACACACACGCATGTACAATCAGGCGTCATGAGAACCTATAACACACACATGCATGTACAATCAGGCGTCATGAGGACCTATAACACATACATGCATGTACAGTCGGGCGTCATGAGGATCTAAACACACACGCGCACGTACAATCAGGTCTCATGAGGACCTAAACAAACACACAATGCCATTCCTTCTTTATGGGGACCAGTTAAGTTCACTTCACACACAGCATTGAAGTATACAGCAACGACAGTAAAGTGAGTAATGGGGACGTCGTGAGCGTTGATTTTAACGCAAGAATTAAGCACAACTTAAGTGACCCCAATGCCCTACATTGGCATTAAATACTCTACTTGCTCAGACCTATTTAGCACAAGTAGTTTAACGAGTCTTTACAGAATAACAACTTTGTCAACAGTCAAACAAATACTCAAAACAATGAAAAAGACAGAACAAGAGAGGTTGTGGATTGCATCTTACCTGTTGAGAAGAGCTATTTTGATTGACAGAGTGCGGTATCTGTGTTTCTGACTGGACCGTGTGATGGGAGTCACTTGCACAAGTGCTGTAGTCTGCCACGCTGGACAACTAAGGGAGAGGAAATGGATGAGAGAAGATTTTACACCATGAGTTCAGCAAAACAGACATCATCATCATCATCTAACAATAACTCCCATCTGCACACACACACGTACAATCAGGCATCATGAAGACATATAACACACACGCATGTACAATCAGGCGTCATGAGAACCTATAACACACACATGCATGTACAATCAGGTGTCATGAGGACCTATAACACATACATGCATGTACAGTCGGGCGTCATGAGGATCTAAACACACACGCACACGTACAATCAGGTCTCATGAGGACCTAAACAAACACACAATGCCATTCCTTCTTTATGGGGACCAGTTCAGTTCACTTCACACACAGCATTGAAGTATACAGCAACGACAGTAAAGTGAGTAATGGGGACGTCGTGAGCGTTGATTTTAACGCAACAATTAAGCACAACTTATATGACCCCAAGGCCCTACATTGGCATTAAATACTCTACTTGCTCAGACCTATTTAGCACAAGTAGTTTAACGAGTCTTTACAGAATAACAACTTTGTCAACAGTCAAACAAATACTCAAAACAATGAAAAGACAGAACAAGAGAGGTTGTGGATTGCATCTTACCTGTTGAGAAGAGCTATTTTGATTGACAGAGTGAGGTATCTGTGTTTCTGACTGGACCGTGTGATGGGAGTCACTTGCACAAGTGCTGTAGTCTGCCACGCTGGACAACTAAGGGAGATGAAATGGATGAGAGAAGATTTTACACCATGAGTTCAGCAAAACAGGCATCATCATCATCATCTAACAATAACTCCCATCTGCACACACACACGTACAATCAGGCGTCATGAGAACCTATAACACACACATGCATGTACAATCAGGCGTCATGAGGACCTATAACACATACATGCATGTACAGTCGGGCGTCATGAGGATCTAAACACACACGCACACGTACAATCAGGTCTCATGAGGACCTAAACAAACACACAATGCCATTCCTTCTTTATGGGGACCAGTTAAGTTCACTTCACACACAGCATTGAAGTATACAGCAACGACAGTAAAGTGAGTAATGGGGACGTCGTGAGCGTTGATTTTAACGCAACAATTAAGCACAACTTAAGTGACCCCAAGGCCCTACATTGGCATTAAATACTCTACTTGCTCAGACCTATTTAGCACAAGTAGTTTAACGAGTCTTTACAGAATAACAACTTTGTCAACAGTCAAACAAATACTCAAAACAATGAAAAGACAGAACAAGAGAGGTTGTGGATTGCATCTTACCTGTTGAGAAGAGCTATTTTGATTGACAGAGTGAGGTATCTGTGTTTCTGACTGGACCGTGTGATGGGAGTCACTTGCACAAGTGCTGTAGTCTGCCACGCTGGACAACTAAGGGAGAGGAAATGGATGAGAGAAGATTTTACACCATGAGTTCAGCAAAACAGGCATCATCATCATCATCTAACAATAACTCCCATCTGCACACACACACGTACAATCAGGCATCATGAAGACATATAACACACACGCATGTACAATCAGGCGTCATGAGAACCTATAACACACACATGCATGTACAATCAGGCGTCATGAGGACCTATAACACATACATGCATGTACAGTCGGGCGTCATGAGGATCTAAACACACACGCGCACGTACAATCAGGTCTCATGAGGACCTAAACAAACACACAATGCCATTCCTTCTTTATGGGGACCAGTTAAGTTCACTTCACACACAGCATTGAAGTATACAGCAACGACAGTAAAGTGAGTAATGGGGACGTCGTGAGCGTTGATTTTAACGCAACAATTAAGCACAACTTATATGACCCCAAGGCCCTACATTGGCATTAAATACTCTACTTGCTCAGACCTATTTAGCACAAGTAGTTTAACGAGTCTTTACAGAATAACAACTTTGTCAACAGTCAAACAAATACTCAAAACAATGAAAAGACAGAACAAGAGAGGTTGTGGATTGCATCTTACCTGTTGAGAAGAGCTATTTTGATTGACAGAGTGAGGTATCTGTGTTTCTGACTGGACCGTGTGATGGGAGTCACTTGCACAAGTGCTGTAGTCTGCCACGCTGGACAACTAAGGGAGAGGAAATGGATGAGAGAAGATTTTACACCATGAGTTCAGCAAAACAGGCATCATCATCATCATCATCTAACAATAACTCCCATCTGCACACACACACGTACAATCAGGCATCATGAAGACATATAACACACACGCATGTACAATCAGGCGTCATGAGAACCTATAACACACACATGCATGTACAATCAGGCGTCATGAGGACCTATAACACATACATGCATGTACAGTCGGGCGTCATGAGGATCTAAACACACACGCCAAGACGCATAATCAGGTCTCATGAGGACCTAAACAAACACACAATGCCATTCCTTCTTTATGGGGACCAGTTAAGTTCACTTCACACACAGCATTGAAGTATACAGCAACGACAGTAAAGTGAGTAATGGGGACGTCGTGAGCGTTGATTTTAACGCAAGAATTAAGCACAACTTAAGTGACCCCAATGCCCTACATTGGCATTAAATACTCTACTTGCTCAGACCTATTTAGCACAAGTAGTTTAACGAGTCTTTACAGAATAACAACTTTGTCAACAGTCAAACAAATACTCAAAACAATGAAAAGACAGAACAAGAGAGGTTGTGGATTGCATCTTACCTGTTGAGAAGAGCTATTTTGATTGACAGAGTGCGGTATCTGTGTTTCTGACTGGACCGTGTGATGGGAGTCACTTGCACAAGTGCTGTAGTCTGCCACGCTGGACAACTAAGGGAGAGGAAATGGATGAGAGAAGATTTTACACCATGAGTTCAGCAAAACAGACATCATCATCATCATCTAACAATAACTCCCATCTGCACACACACACGTACAATCAGGCATCATGAAGACATATAACACACACGCATGTACAATCAGGCGTCATGAGAACCTATAACACACACATGCATGTACAATCAGGTGTCATGAGGACCTATAACACATACATGCATGTACAGTCGGGCGTCATGAGGATCTAAACACACACGCACACGTACAATCAGGTCTCATGAGGACCTAAACAAACACACAATGCCATTCCTTCTTTATGGGGACCAGTTAAGTTCACTTCACACACAGCATTGAAGTATACAGCAACGACAGTAAAGTGAGTAATGGGGACGTCGTGAGCGTTGATTTTAACGCAACAATTAAGCACAACTTATATGACCCCAAGGCCCTACATTGGCATTAAATACTCTACTTGCTCAGACCTATTTAGCACAAGTAGTTTAACGAGTCTTTACAGAATAACAACTTTGTCAACAGTCAAACAAATACTCAAAACAATGAAAAGACAGAACAAGAGAGGTTGTGGATTGCATCTTACCTGTTGAGAAGAGCTATTTTGATTGACAGAGTGAGGTATCTGTGTTTCTGACTGGACCGTGTGATGGGAGTCACTTGCACAAGTGCTGTAGTCTGCCACGCTGGACAACTAAGGGAGAGGAAATGGATGAGAGAAGATTTTACACCATGAGTTCAGCAAAACAGACATCATCATCATCATCTAACAATAACTCCCATCTGCACACACACACGTACAATTAGGCATCATGTAGACCTATAACACACACGCATGTACAATCAGGCGTCATGAGAACCTATAACACACACATGCATGTACAATCAGGCGTCATGAGGACCTATAACACATACATGCATGTACAGTCGAGCGTCAAGAGGATCTAAACACACACACACACGTACAATCAGGCATCATGAGGACCTAAACAAATTCCATTCCTTCTTGATGGGGACCAGTTAAGTTCACTTCACACACAGCATTGAAGTCTACAGCAAAGACAGTAAAGTGAGTAATGGGGACGTTGTGAGGATGTGGATTGCAACTTACCTGTTGAGAAGAGCCATTTTGATTGACAGAATGAGCCATCTGTGTTTCTGACTGGACCATGTGATGGGAGTCACTTGCACAAGTGCTGTAGTCTGCCACACTGGACAACTAAGGGAGAGGAAATGGATGAGAGAAGATTTTACACCATGAGTTCAGCAAAACAATTATCATCATCATCCAATAATAACTCCTGTCTGCACACACACACGTACAATCAGGCATCATGAGACCCTACTAAACACACACACACAATGGCATTCCTTCTTTATGGGGATCAGTTCAGTTCATTTCACATACAGCATTGAAATCTACAGCAGTACAGTGAGTAATGGCGACATTGTGAGTGTTGATTTTAATGCAAAAATTAAGTAAAACCTATATAACCCCAAGGCCTTAAACTGGCATGAAATACTCTTTTTAAAACCTATTTAGCACATGTCATATTATGAGTTCCAACTGAATAATAACAATGACAACAGAAAAAAATGCTAACGTGTTTGTCACTTACTTTTTTTCTCCACGGGCAGTCGTCTCCCCCATAATCATATGAGAGTTCTTCACCTTCATTGATGTTTCTCAGTGCAAACAAACATAAGTGTGGCTTTCCATCTACATCGACTCTTTTCATCTTACAGTTTGGATTTATGTGGTCATCATTAACTATGCGTCCAAATGTGCCATCTTCCACAGAGGCATCAATGCTTAGAACAGAAAAAAGAACAGGTAAAAGGGCAGTTTTAACATAGTTTTGTAATAGTATATGTATTAACAGTATTATGTAACAATAGTATAATGAACGTGCTTGCATACACAAACGTGCTTAACTATTTCGCCATTTACAGCCTTGTTAAAATAAAAGGCTCACTTGCTCAGTCAGCCAATTTGACAGTAAATGTAGACAAAATATTAGGCCCGGGCCATCTCATACCTTTCACAGCAATACCACAGTATGAAATTTGAATAGTGCAATAAAATGTGGGTGAAATGCCCATGTGCAGTGCTGTTGTCTTCATCTGCTCTAAAGCTCATGGAGCGACAATCATGACAGTGGACACAAAGGACAAGGCAGACAAGAGACTTATACAGGCGAACCAGAACCACCAGGTTTTGGGCTTCTTTTAAACTTTGGAGGGAACAGTTTTGTACCAGCTTTACAATATGAGAGAGGGACTTCTGGTTTCTCACTTAAAATCTAACAACAGAGCACACAGAACTACTTGTGTGGCGCTTGTTTGACATAGAGCCCGTTTCGGCACAGCACCTGCAGCAACTTAAGAACAACAGCGGAGAGACTGGCCTGTTTTAAAGTAGCTGCAGCCCTAAACAGAACTCAGACTGAAGGAGCTCCACAGAGTGCACTAACGTGAGAAAATGACCCGAGGAAGATTGTTTTAGTGTAGTTTAACTTCTTACCACCACGTTTTCCCTCTCCACTTAAACTCGAACATAAATGCAGCGCAGGATGGGTGATAGACTCTCCTTCGCCTTTCCATTTCTGCGTAATCAATCATATCGCCACAGTACTCTGCAACAAAGTCTCCTTTGCCAAAGGAGGCTTTTGCAAACAGACCCCTTCCTGCAAATACAATACAATGTTAACATACATAATAATTTCAAAATAAATAAGTAAAATAAATACCTTTTACTGAATCGATGTACTTTATCTCCAATTTGGTTTTGTCACACTTTCTGATGACATGGTTTATGGCATCCTTTACAGGTGTAATCCGTGGTGCCATCTGAATTGTTTTAGGCACAAAATAAAAAAAAAAAAGTTGATATATATACATTTTTGAATACACTGCAATGCTAAATTATTGGTAGAGGCAGGTAGAATTCAATTAGATTTCCTTAAGCACATAACTTAATTACTTAAGTAACTTTTTGAAGAAATTTTACTTCAGTGCTAAGTAGGTAGTAAAGTAAAATAGTATTTTCACCTAGTACGTTTTACACTTATCATCATTTAAGTAACAATTTGATCACAGTTCAACTTCTACTTAAGAAAATGATTACAAAGTCCCTTGTATTGTCTATTTTACCCAGTAGTGCTATATAGACTATGTCTGGTTGATAAAAAAGCTCTAATTATGTAACTTGGTCACTGTATTCCTTTTGCAGATATTATCATAAATAAGCTGAAAGTCACTTGAATTCTGCTCACGTTAACCTGTAGTTTCAATCAGTCAATTGTTGTACTATCCCAGGTCCGCAATGCTAATAGTAACATGCTAATGCTAACGCGCTAACGCTAAAAAGCTAATGTGCTTGTGCACTACAACCACGGCTAGATTAGCTCAGTTTGGGCATGTTAGACAATTGTAATTGTGCACAATTCACTTGTTTGATTTGTTAAGCAGGTGCATTGAGCAGATAGCCTAATCATTATTTAGTAGAGGCAACAAACTCATTGCTAACTGCTAACATTAGCTTCGGTCCAAGCTGCTCAATGACTTACATACAAACCCTTGTAAAAAAACAAATAGATACATGAGTTTTGTTTTACGACAAATCCCCTGGTTTTGTTCTTACCTTACCTTCACCACTATTTGTGTTTTTTCTCCCCTGCATCTACTCCACTCTCTTCCGCATGCTGTCGTGACCTGCTCCGCTCTTTCTTTCAACTATGGCTACAAGGCCATCAGCCTGCTCATGGCCAAGGCTATACCGAACACCTAGCTTCTCCGGCAGAAACTAAGTTGTTGTTGAAACAGGCTAAACAATTGTTGAATTATTTTCAAAAGGTAAATCTAATATTTAAACATTAATCAGTGATTGTGATTGCAGAAAATCACAGGCTACAAAATAGCTAGCCAGCGAAGCAAAATCTGTATCTGCTCTATATTCTGATCATAGAGAAATAAAATATGCAATTAAACATTTTGATCTAAGTAATGCACTAACATGACTGCTAATAAACAGAATACATATAATATAATACATATTATGCTTACCTTGCACTTCACATTTCAGCTTTGCCACTGTAGTCGGTTGCTTGTAAAATCATTCCTCATGAGGACCAGGAAGTGGGCGTTACCTGACCATATTTGCAAAATGTGTGTGTAGAGACAATCATGTCTTACCAGTTCTTACCACTAGGGGCAACAATGAGCAACTCCTACACACACTCACACACACATAAAAACATGACTTATGGGCCAAAGCTGAAACTTCACCAGAGCCATCAGAACAGTTCTTATATTCATCTGAAATGGTTAACTTTGTGGGGACCTGATTTTTGGTCCCCACAAAGAAAAAGGTCCCCATGACGTGACTGTGTAAACAGATTTCTGTCCCCACAACGTGATGAATACCAGTACACACACACACACACACACACACACACACACACACACACACACACACACACACACACACACACACACACACACACACACACACACACACTCACACACTCATATCTCCACAATCTCCCCCGTCTCCTCCTCTCTCTTCCCGTCAGTTCAGAGTTCACAGGTAAGTGCAGCCAATTCCAGTGCAATCAGATGTGAGCTAACAGGAGAGCCGCGCACGCCCTCCATCTCCCACCATGCACCTCTGTGACCCTCTCCAAAACCTCCCACAATCCCCGGCCCGCCGCGGGGTCAGCCATAATCACTGTGCCTGACCTCCGGCTGACCCCGCCTCCCCCCCGCTCGACCCCAGAACCACTCACCGCTATCGGACGTCGCCGCCTCAAACCGACGAGGCGACGGGACTGACCCGGACACGCCGACGAGCGGGAGGCGAAGACGGAGGGAAAACGCAACGGTAACCAAAGGATCTGGAGATTGTGTCGTCAGAAGTGGCACGGTGATGTCGCGGCTGTCGTCGTGTATCATATGACTGCGCTTAAATGCATTGTTTTGTTGCAGCAACGGCAAAAAGAAACAGAAGGAACAACAGAAATGATGAGTTTCAGTGCAGACAAAGTGAAGAACAGCCATGTTTCAAAGGCTTTTCCATTTTAAAAGAAAATTGTGTTAGTCTCTTCAACATGTTGTAATATTGTAATTGCATATACAGTATTAGTTTACATAACTACTGATTTAATAGTGAAAAGTTATAGGTCATGTATATTCTATAAGACAAATGTTGTAAATACTTGCTGATTGAGATGTGTTGTTTTTTTTTCCACACTGCAAAAAAGGCCTATCAAAAAATAAGAAAAATAAACTCAAAATAAGACCTTTTTACCCTAATTTAAGTGAAATTATCTGCCAGTGGAATAAGATTATTTTACTCATCAAGTTTACTTAAAACAAGTCAAATAATCTCAATTTAATGTAGTCCTGTCAAGTGAAAAAAATCTTAAAATTGGACTTTTAAGATTAATTTGCTTAATTCAAGTAAATTTAACTAAATTAGATAATCCATTTTTGCAGTGCATGTGTGATGCAGTGTGAGAGTGCCTGAGTCAGAGAGTGGAATTTGTGAATTGTTTGCACTGTACTATTTATTCTTGTAAATCAGGGACTGCAGATGGAAACTAGCCATTTAGCTCTAATCTGGTGCGGAACATCTCTGTTTTTTATGAGCTTAATGTCTCTGTACATTGTCCCTTCAAATAAAGACTAAACTAAACTAAACTAAACTATAATCAACACAAGTCTTCTATAAAAAACACAAGTTGATATTAAAAAGTAAACATTCAAATTACAGTATATTCTTCCGTGTGATGTAATTTATTTGGAAGGGCTGAAATGTGGAGAATTCAGCTGTAAAGAATTCTGTGAAATATGGTTTACAAATAATATCCACTCACCAAAAAAACAATGATGTCACCTTTTCCATTTGCTTTTTAAATTCTATATCTGATAATCAACTTTAATCAAATTAGATTACACCGGATCTATATGTAATCATTCAATGGGGAAAACAATGACAATAACTGTACGTGTTTTCAAAGTCAACAGTTCGTTTTACAGAGTGAATGAAGAATCTATATTTATTTATTTAACATTTTACTGTTAAACAACACAGCAGTATGAATGATATGTTAAAATTACAGATGCACATTTTTAACTTGCTATATTTGTAAAAAGGTGCATTATACACTATTTGTCCAGCCATTCCAATGAAACCAATTCCAATTCACCAAAAACTTGAAAATTGCATTTTCTATCTTTAGTCAATGAGACAATATTGGAGGGCTGCGAAGTGGACAGTGAAACAAAAGAAAAAGTACAACTTGCAGCTCATATCTTAAGTCTAAATGGCAACAGCTTCAATCGGCAACAATCAAAGGTTTATCAAAGAAACAAATTAAAGAAAAACTACATTTACTACAGGAGTTTCTATCCCTAAATCTTAAATGGACACGGACTAAAACGTAGCTTAAATCAGAATAATCTGGACGGCTGCAGATCTCTGAGTTTGGCCATCAGACTTTAATTTTCAAACCCGGACAAACTTTGTGTAATCAGAAAACACGCATTCAAAACAACAACTCCTGATTTCTACTTTTTACAACCATCCTTTCTCTCTGATTTGAAGTGATTGCTGGACTTCTACGGCCCCGAGCATTTAACATTTTACTTTTAACAAACGCAGAGGTCAAAGCCCGCTCAAAACATCTGTCTTTACGAAACAAGTCCGGCGCAAAATCCTCGACGAGAGCTGCCATTTCTCCTGCATTCACCGCGACGAGCCTCTATCCTCCTTATTAGAATATGAAAGACGGAATTCAAACTTGCTCGGATTGCATTTCCCTCAAAGTTTCCCTGATTGGGACGTTCGGCTTTGACGTTTTGAAGGATGCCGTGATTGTACAACATGCCTGTCCCCCCGGTGGAGCTCGGACGGACCGAATCAATCCACAGCTGTCACCGCAGACGCTGCCTTACAGGTAAAAAACTGGGACAGAATTTACATTTATATACGCGCGGAGATGGACACGTTAAGACGCTGACACGCTAATGGCCGGTCTGGAGGTGTGGGGGAGGCCACCTGTCCAGGGCCCCGTTGATAAGTACTGGCATCGGGCATCAAGGCGCTGACAGCTCACAATATTATGTAAATAGTTGTGTAGGGGCCGGGGACACTGGGGGGAAAAGAGCGGGGCTGGTTGTAGCTTTGTAGGGCAAGTTGTTTGTGAGGCGCTTTGACAGATTCCCTTTATCTTCCGTGTTTGCGCTACAGTTGTTTTTTATCAGCAGCTGCAATACTCCACATCGAATTATCCCATTGAAAAGCGTTAAAATGTTCAATTAAAATGCCTATGACATGGTGGACTACTCATTTAACTAAAATGCAGTTTAGATAAACATATTTCAAATTCTGCAAAAATCTTACCCCAGTTTTCTTTTTTTTAGGTTTTTAATTGCACTTCCTGGTTATAAATGATGACATCACACTTGTCACCATTTTGTTCTCTCTAAACTCATCTAATGTCACAGATTTTCTTATTTGACAAATAAAAATACATGTGAACGCCTTTATTTTTGTTTAATTAAGGTTGAAAAAAGTTGTTTCTTTTGTGTAAATGAAGCATAACCTTTGTCTCCCCAGTGTGATGTCATCAGTTTGTTATCATCCTGTAACTTCCAACAGATTTTTAAATTTTTCTCCACAAATGGCCACTTGATTCGTGTAATAATTTATATTTACAACAGCTATTAATACACCAACTAAAGTCAAAATTAGAAAATGATAAAGATCTGTCATACGCATTTGAAGGTCACATATCACGCAATATCGTTTTTTTTAGAGCTTTTAATCATGTCACAACATTGTTTTCATATCAAAAAGATACCTGAAGTTGTATTTAGCTTCATTCACGCTTGTTTATTTTATTCTGTCACCAAGGTCACCTTATCCAAGCCTCACAAATTACTCAATTTTCCCAGAGTTGTCAAGTCAAAAGTCGAGATCCTGAGGTCCTGAGCTGTTTTTGTGTGCATAGATCATCACTAGACTTGTTCTGAACATTTCTGCCTCAAAACAGCTTCTTTTTTTCCCGCTATGTACTAACAAATTTAAACAAAAAATGATCCAATTTAAAGAGCGAGGAAATATGGAGCAGGAGCTGGATGGGACATAATGGGCTCTGGACCAGTGCTATTCAACTTTATTTCACCGAGAGCCAGAGTTTTCGGATGGTTTTGTCCTCGTGACCAGAAACGTGCCTCATACTCCAACAGGTCTAAACTAGGTCTGAACCAAGTCTAAATCAGGACTAAACCAGGTCTATATCAGTTCTAAACCAGGATTAAACCATGTCTGAACAATTAACCAGGTCTAAACACTAAATCAGGTCTAAACCAGGTCTAAACCAGGACTAAACCAGGTCTAAACCAGGACTAAACCAGGTCTAAACCAGGACTGAACCAGGTCTAAACCAGGACTAAACCATGTCTAAACCAGGACTAAACCAGGTATAAACCAGGTCTGAACCAGGACTAAACCATGTCTAAACCAGGACAAAACTAGGTCTAAACTAGGTCTAATCCAGGTCTAAACAAGGTCTGAACCAGGACTAAACCAGGTCTAAACCAGGACTAAACCAGGTCTAAACCAGGACTGAACCAGGTCTAAACCAGGACTAAACCAGGTCTAAACCAGGACTGAACCAGGTCTAAACCAGGACTAAACCATGTCTAAACCAGGACTAAACCAGGTATAAACCAGGTCTGAACCAGGACTAAACCATGTCTAAACCAGGACAAAACTAGGTCTAAACCAGGTCTAAACCAGGACTGAACCAGGTCTAAACCAGGATTAAACCAGGTCTAAACCAGGTCTAAACCAGGACTAAACCATGTCTAAACCAGGACTAAACCATGTCTAAACCAGGACTAAACCAGGTCTAAACCAGGACTAAACCAGGACTAAACCAGGTCTAAACCAGGACTGAACCAGGTCTAAACCAGGATTAAACCAGGTCTAAACCAGGTCTAAACCAGGACTAAACCATGTCTAAACCAGGACTAAACCAGGTCTAAACCAGGACTAAACCAGGACTAAACCAGGTCTAAACCAGGACTTAACCAGTTCTAAACCAGGATTAAACCAGGTCTAAACCAGGACTAAACCAGGTCTAAACCAGGACTAAACCATGTCTAAACCAGGACTAAACCATGTCTAAACCAGGTCTAAACCAGGACTAAACCAGGACTAAACCAGGTCTAAACCAGGACTGAACCAGTTCTAAACCAGGATTAAACCATGTCTAAACCAGGACTAAACCATGTCTAAACCAGGACTAAACCAGGTCTAAACCAGGACTAAACCAGGACTAAACCAGGTCTAAACCAGGACTTAACCAGTTCTAAACCAGGATTAAACCAGGTCTAAACCAGGATTGAACCAGGTCTAAACCAGGACTGAACCAGGTCTAAACCAGGATTAAACCAGGTCTAAACCAGGACTGAACCAGGTCTAAACCATGTCTAAACCAGGTCTAAACCAGGACTAAACCAGGTCTAAACCAGGACTAAACCAGGTCTAAACCAGGACTGAACCAGGTCTAAACCAGGACTAAACCATGTCTAAACCAGGACTGAAGCAGGTCTAAACCAGGTCTAAACCAGGACTAAACCAGGATTAAACTAGGACTGAACCAGGACTACACAAAGAGATAACATATTTTCTATATTGTTGAAGATGGGTTGGGGCTGGATCATATCTCTTGGTGGGCCTGATCTGGCTCCCAGGCCTTCAGTTGAACAGTCCTGGTCTGGACCGTCGGTTGTGGCCTTCTTTACACCACACATTCTCCAAACATCTGGACAGCTGTTGCAGGCATGTTCGCCTCATTACATTCTGTTTTGTTGAATAGTATTTGACTTATGCTTTTGTCAGCGTGTTGACTCGATGTTTACTTGACATTGGTGTAATATTGTGTCAAATGAGGCCCTTATGTCCTCAAACACTTCACCATCATTTAAGAATGCCGTTGTGTTTGTGTGGAAGCTGAGGGCTGAAGCTCAAGTTAGACATTAACCTGAGCTTTATTTTAACAGAATCTGACCATAACAGTGTTCATTTTGACAAAAACATACAATTTAGTTTGTCTCTTGTCTAAAATTATTATTAGTTTTAGTTTAAGACGTTAAGATTTAATCCAACAGTTCCTTTCACTAACACTACCACTTTACTCTAGTTTTAGTTTTTACTAAATCTATGATAGTTTTAGTCCAATAGTAAATATATTTTTCCATTTTAATACAATAAAACGTATAGCATTGCATCATGGGGCATGTTCAGACGAGTTCATTGGACACAACGTTTGTTTACAGTCTGGTTTGGAGCTCTGGGTTGTTATTTTCATTCTTTAGGTTTAGTTTTAACCTTTATATACCAAAAACTTTAAGTCTCCAAAAATATCAAATTTTAGTCATAGTTTTAGTCAACAAAAATTTAAGTAATTTTAGTTAGTTTTATTTAATTTTAGTCAGCACATTGTCTTAATCATTTAGTCAACGACATGAACACGAGATTGTAAAGAACTGAGCAAGTTGAAACTGCGGTGAATTAAGTCCTTCCCAAACAACATTAGAGTCACAAACTAGTGTTAGCAAAATGTTTTTCAGTTAGTCTCACGCCCCTTATTGTTGAAAATCAAGCCAGAACCTAAACAGGGCCATGAACGCTCGTCTTGATCACATGCTCTTGAAAATACTTTGTTTAATTAAATACATTTTCAGTTTTCAGATAATCTAAAATTGCACTATGTTTTTATCAAATATTCTCTGTTTCTACGATTTTCTTCTGAAGGTCCATTTAGCGGTTCCTCTCTTCATTCTCTCACCCGTTCCCTCCCATTTTTCTCTCCTCCTCTCACCTCCTTTATCTTTATCTGGTGTTTGTTCAGCAGGTGCACTCTGACCCCGGCTCGGCTCTGGTGCTCCCCAGACTTTAGCCTGTCCCGGGACCATTGGGTCATATCAGTGAAATCCAAGCGTTAGTCCGCACCGATAAGACCCAGACCCCGCAGTGACCCTTCGGTGACCTCTGCGCGACCCCCCGGGCCCTCAGTCTCAGGTGGGACGTCCCAGACAAATCATCCGCAGCTGTCAAACTCGTCCACACAAGGTCAATGGTGGAGTCCCGGAGAATATTTACAGTATCCTTCCACGTCTAGAGATGTGGCTGAGACTATGATGTTGCAGTTAGTTTCAGAACAAAACTCTTGCAGCAAATTCAAGTACAAGTTCTTTTGCCTACATGCGTTGTTTTGTTGATGGGGCGAGTTCCAGTGCTCTGCAAGTGAGTTCAGGCGCTTTATTGTGTAAATTTGTCCTCTGTCCTCTTGACCCGCTCTTCGATGCCACTGGGGCAAACTCTCAGAAGCGTCTCCAGGTCTTGGGCTGCACGGGTTCCGGGCCTTCGCTGGAGGTTATGCTGCACGTTTTGAGTTGAGGAGGGAAGCTGCCGCCCAGAGGAAAGCCACCCAGACACAGAGAGAAACATGTGAACTCCGAACAGAAAGGCCTGTGATCGTGTGAACCAACAGCCTTCTTGCTGTGAGGCGAGAGTGCTAGCCATAATCGAGGCATCCACAGCCAATCCTCAGGAAAAAGCTGTTTGGAGGAAGGGATTGACTATTTTTTTGTGGTAACATTTAAGGCAAGACAGTACAGGCAGTTTGTTGTTTTTTGGTCAGTTTGCTCTCTCAATATATCGGCTTTCAAGTGGAAACAACAAACTTGTCCAATCTGCTCCTAAAGATGTTTTATTATTCCATTTAATCCACTTCATCCATACATTTCTATGGGACATTGTAACTTCAAAGGCTGTTTTCTTAAAATGCATTTTTCTCCCACTTAAGTAGGTTCCACACACACCAAACTGGACAATCTTGGACTCAACAAGATTTTGTCGAAATGTACGGAAGGATTAAGTTTTAAGTTTAAAAAAATGTGGCAAAATTTGAACTTTTAGGACAATTTTCACTCCAATCTAGTTTACTTAAAAACTAGATAAGAAATCCAAAATCCCCTCTGTCAATTTTTTTAACCTAATGTTTGTACAATATGAACAAAGAAATTTAAACCCGGTATTGTCCATTTTTTTAGATTTAAATGTCCCAAATATGGGCAGTTTTGGCCATTTTTAAACATAAAATGCCTTATTTCTACATAGAAAAATAACATGATGGAAAACTTGTAACTTTTTTTTTTTAGATTTATGTGAGTAAACTACAGGAAAAGTTTCAAATGTATATATTTAAATTTAAAATGATTTCCTATTCACCTGCAGCGTCTCACCTTAATGATTAAAAGTCTTGTTTATGTTCAGGAAATTCATATTCAAAGCTGTCGTTAGGCACGTTTTGACTATCATCTGAAAGAAACTTTCAATCTGAAGGTTTGAAGAGCTAGAATTAATACTGGTCAGAGCTAGATTAGTGCTGCAATTAAATCCAACTAAAACGGAAACTTGCCCTGTCTTTGGTTACTTTACTTAGGTTCATCTGGAGGTTGTTCAATCCCAGCCATTTCCAAAGCCTGCAACGCCCCGCCCCCTTATCAGTCCAAAGATTGCATCAGGTTCCCCAATCACAACTCACACTTTATATTAAAGAATGTTATGTTTTCTCTTTAGATTTACATTTAAAATACTGCCCTAAGAAGGAGTTATAACCCTAAACTGCTTTGGCTTTGTTTCCTCGCTAACCTCGTTATGGGTCGTTCTTACCTATTGTTCTCTATTTTCCTGTCCCTCCTTCACGTCAGGATTAATCTCTCTAAACTCAGGCCGGTCCCAAGAGATTGAAAAGGCCTTCCGGGTAGCAGTCGAAACATCTTTATCCCGTATCTAGACGACTTACCGCGCAACCCTTTTTTTACCACATTCAAATCAAACAAATAGCAGATGTTTTGACCTTTGTATTGAAAACCCCTGGTGCTCTAAACTAATCCAGCCGCAGTTTAAAGTAGTTTTGAAGCGGTCTTGACTTTGACAGAGCCTTTGTTTCCAGTGTGTGAGTGACATTTAAAATTAAAGAGCATTTATATGAAAATGAGTGCGCGGCGCTGAGGGGGACTGAGGCGGTTAGCTCTGACGTGAACAAAGAGCCGGCGTAATGATGAACGCAGGGTCATTTAACGGTGGCCTGCAGGCAAGAGTTCCACCACTGTTTAAGTGAGGCTTCGTATACAGCAGTTTGGGCACATTAAAGGGTCAGGCGTCTCTGCAACACGGATCATGCAAAACTGACTTACTTTTATGAGCTTTTAACTATAACATAAGGTTGTTTCCTCATCAGAAATACACCTGTAGTTGTGTTTTGCCTCTTTCACACTAGTTTCATTAACCCCGTTCATGTCTTTCCACAACTGTTCACCAGAAACCCAGAAGTCTCCTGTAGTTTTCAAGTCCAGAAAATCATATCTGGACTTGTGTCTCAAAATATTATTTCAAGATTAAAAATAACAACTAAAAGCACTCTTACACAAGCAAATAAATCACAAACAAAAGCAACAATAGTCTGTTGAAAGTTTTCGTGGGTCCTCATCAGACACTCCTCAAATCCAAACACTGTGCACAGACACAACTTAAAGGACACATATTCTGCTACAATGACTTTTTTGAGCTTTTAACCATGTTCTAACGATGTTCCGTCATCGAAAACATACCTGGGGTTGCATTTAGCTATATTCTCACCATTTTGAGGAATGCTGCTTTGAAAATCTTCTCCTCGTCAAAAACACTTCCTGCTGAACTCCCTCGATCTCTGAAGTTTTTTCTATGGCACTTATCTGAGAATCTTCTGCTGTTTTTAGTCCTTAAGTCATCGCCAGAATCACTCGGAGCATCCCTGCCGTCTAAAAACAATAATTTCTACAGCTAGCCTGACTGTAGCGTCTCTTAAAGTGCCATCTAAACCATCTAGGCGCCATTTACTGGCTGCATGCACTCAGTGTGCCAGGCCAGACAGCAGAGAAACTTGTTTTTACAGTGCATAATATATTTTTTTTTTTTTTCAAAAACATGACATGGCAAATTTAAGGTACTCAAGAGCATGTTTAAAGGCTAATAACTATGTGAAAATACATAATATTTTTCCTTTGATATGAGGCTCGTGCAGTCACACGCACACTTTTGCACTCACTGAATACATTTACTTCTCAGAAGTTAATCAGGTGCAACATGTCCACAAATGGTAAAGCTTATTTTAATTTTTTGGGCCCGTAGGCTTTATTGGACTTTATTTAACTGGACAGAGATAGGTGTGGGAAATGACTTGCAGCAAACTGTCGCGAGCTGAATTCAAACTCAGGATGCTGTGGTCAGTCTCAGATGACGGGCATATCCACTCGACCACGAGCAGCACTGTATTTTCACAGTTTAGCGCTCTACGGGTGCATTCATACTTGCGCAATCACTACATCAAATTTGGGAGGGAACTGGGACTAAACCCTGAACAAATCTGGACTGGACCAAGACTAAACCTCAACAAAAAGAAGGACCAACCCAAATCTACATTAGCTCTTGACCCAAACATGATTATTTGCCATTGGTGCATCATGTCCTAAAAAATAAATAAATAAAAACAGATATATACATAAATATGTTGACGGTGTAATCCCTCATTCGTTCCATCGTGGAAAAGGTTTCAAAGGTCGTCATCTATCGACATCATATCGTGATTGTTTCTCTCTTTAATTCAGCTGTGTGTTCAAACACACTTTAGCCTGTGTAAACCTCTGAGCAGGTGACTTTATTTACCTCTTTAGGCGAGGGCTGCACAATTAAACAAAATCTACACAAAAATCACAATTTTAATGGACATAATTAGCTAATCAAAGGCTGTAATTTTTGAAGTGCAATAATGTCTTCCACAAAAAAACAAAATGTCTCGCTTGGTTTGAATAAAAACTTCTAACACTGTAGTTTGGATTTGTGCAAAGATTTTATGAAACAAGCGACAAATGTGCGACCAAAAGCAATAAATACATATTCAAAAGTGACATAAACGCACATTCAAACAACAAACGCAACCAAATGCACCAAAATGTGACTAAAAGCTGCAAAAACGAGATCAAAAAACACAAAGACGCCACTAAAAGTGACAAAGACGCGTTTAAATATGACAAACACAATTCCACGTGACAAAAACGCGAATAAAAGAATAAAAATTGTGAAATTCTGAACTGCAACCAATTTTTTAAAATCTCAATTAGATATTTTTCCTAAATAGTGCAGCTCGATTATAGGCAATAGAAAAATACATGAACTCGAATTGTGATGAAATCAAAATCATGATCTGGCACCAAGAAAATTGCGATTTTTGCCATTTTGACCAACCCTACATCATCTAGACACTGCTTTGAAAATCAAGATGTTTCGACTTCCATCTGAAAGTCATTCCCAATTAGTGGAAACGTCTTCGAAATCAATCCAGACGACGACCTTTGAGACCTTTTCTACGATAAAAACATTGACACCCAGTTAGCCTTCCACAAAGTACAGAAGTGGTTCCTTTCCGCGGCAGAGTCGGTCCTCCTGCATCCCCCTCTCAGTCAGGAGGTTGTGGGTTAGACTCCTGATCTCTCTGAGCGGCGCGTACACGTCCTCCACGTACAGCAGCATTATTCCGAAACCCTCTGATCCTTCCCAGCTCCGCAGTCGTTGGCCCGGAGTTGAACCTCGCTCTGTACGGACAAGGTGATTACATCGTGCCTACAGCGAGAGAGGTGCGCACCAAAATGGCTTCCCTCCTCTTCCTCCCCTCCATTATCACATTTGACCTTCCTCCTCCTCTTCGGCCCGGCGAAAGCAACGTTTAAGGCCCGCTTATTAAACATAATCTCGCCAAGTTATTAAAACAAGCCGGCTTTACGGATAGCCCTGCCACAATTCAATTACCTGCGTAGCTGTAGGCGAGAGCGGGAGACGAAAGGGCCGGCGCTCGTCTTGCTTTTATATAGTTCAGCTAGCGTGGCTTCAATTAACACAATGGGTAATGAGCTAGCGCGGGATCAGCCGGAAGCGGTGTTAGCGGTTAGCGGCTAATGCTAGGGGCAGGGTTTGCTCATAAGTTGCTGTCAGTCACCGGCGCACTTCAGTTCCTGGCGTTTTCCATTAGCA
Organism: Rhinogobius similis; assembly: GCA_019453435.1. Taxonomy (NCBI): domain Eukaryota; kingdom Metazoa; phylum Chordata; class Actinopteri; order Gobiiformes; family Gobiidae; genus Rhinogobius; species Rhinogobius similis. The sequence goes on from CM033625.1 coordinate 33,756,602, forward strand.
GTCGGAGATGTGACAGTGTCATTACAGAAAAAGACAATTTATTTCATTTTTAAGAAGCGCCGCGTTATAAATTACTGTCATTTCATTATTTGACACTGTATTATCTATTATCTCACCTGGGGTATTTTTAGTCCCCATCTATCTGTCTCCATCTCACAGACATTTTGCCAATTTTCAACCTTCATTTTAGTTTTTTGTGATACGTAAAGATCCCCATATTTTAAGCAAGACTGTAACAATTTGCTGTCACATTATTGTATATTATGTTGTTTTTTTTGTGAAGGCAACATTATTCTAATTTTGAAATGTAATCTAAAAGAATATGGTTGTTTTTTCTGCTGGAAATTGTAATTGAAGCAGACACATCCATATGTTTCGTGCATTATTCTTGGAAACATCAGACTGAAGACCAAATTGTCCTAATTTTGAGGAATTCTTTATTTCGATCAGTTTAAGAATTACGTGCTGTGCTCCATATTATTTCAGCTTTTACAAAATGCATTTGTAAATACTGTTATTGTTAGTACCTAAAAGCAATATATAAGTTTTGGGAAATGTATGTATCATAAATATTGCTGTACTAAAAATGTGTACTTAAGTAAAAGTACAGTTACATGGTTCAATATGTTCTCAACTGCAAGTACTATTGCCAAATATGTCAAAGTATAAATGAGATCTACAGCCTGTCCGTCCATAGAAGCAGGATTTCTCTTTCACTGTGGTTCCCCTCTGTTTTTTGTAGTTTTTCCTCGTTAAGTCTGATGTCATTGACTTTTTTTTTTGTTTTTAATGAGAGAAGCATTTTGTAAAAGCAGCACGTTGTGACAAAATCAGACCACTGCTCACTGTCTGCATCTAACAATAAAGTATTGTAAGTCTTGTTAACCAAGAAATAATATAGCAGGAAGTAATAGCCAAAAGCAGCATTCTGATTGGCTGCTCTTTGGTGGTCCACCCGAGTTTCCATTCTTGAAAAGCTGTTTTAAAGTTGTAGATGTATAAATGAATTCATGAGAAAAAGAAACAACAACAATGTGCCAAAGAGTTTGTTAGAGCAAGAAACTAGTTAGATTTAAATTCTTCCATTTTCCGTGAAGTGAAAATCAGATACTCCAGCATTTAAAAGGGCCAGAGACCAAGGGATGCATTTGCTTTTTTTCTGTGACCATTTGTTAATCCGCTTGTCTTATTCCGCCCCGCCCACTTTTGCCTCTTTTTGCCCCAGATCTGCACTACACAATAGCACTTCCAGTTTGACGCCAACTTTGTTCATGTAAAAGGCGAACGAGGGGAAAGTATTGCCGCTAAAACTTATATAAAGTAAACTGATTTGTGTAAAATGTTCAATGTACGGTCAGCAACGCACCGATTTCCTGGACGGCCTGAAAATGGCTTTGTAGTCAGTGTAGAACTTATTTTCTGTTGAGCTCTGCCTGATGTAAACTCAACGGGAAATAGATGGCGCCGCCCACTGCAACTTCCGGAATAAGGTGGATTAACCAAAGACTGTTTCAATGCTTTGATTTTCTTACTTTCGTTGGGTTACAACCCCGCGGGGCAACTGCTGTTCTGAGTTTGAACTTGAGTTTGAAACTGAATTCAATTACAAGTTGGTTACCTTTTTAATGCTGATGATAGTGGTTTTAGCAGGCGCTATCAGTCTTGCATATGAAAGAGTTTTAATCTGAATTGTGTATATTATATTCTGCATAATTTCTCACCTTGATTCTCAACAACTGAGCATCGGGACAGTTGGGACACTATATGTAAGAATTATCAGAAGTTGTTTGAGGATGTCTAAAGCAGGAGAAGTTTATTTACCGGTACCAAACGCCCTGGAGGTCACTGAAGTCAAACGGGGGGCTGCTGCTGAACTACAGTCACTCTCTCTGGGATTAAACTGCCGTGCCTCCCCCCCGTCACTGCCCCAGTCCTGGAAGTGACGAAGCTTTTACCTAATCACCATTACCTCAGCTCCTCATCCTCCTCGGCCCTGCATCGTCCTGCTTCCCATTTGTCGCCTTTAATACGGCTAACTCCTGATTAAACTCCATTTGTCATGTCATTTTTCTGAGAGATGTTTTGGCCCTTTGCTGTAATGGACAGAGCGCAGACAGGGAGTGCAGATGACGAGCGCAAAATGGCCCCAGCCCAGAGGCAAAGTGGAGGTCACGGCACTTAATAGCAACTATTTAATTACTTCAGATTCCATCATTGTTTCAGTCGAGATAGAAAATATAAAGTTTGTGTGTATTATGAATTACCCTGACTTTTTAAACTACCCCTAGAGACCTTAGCTTTTGTAATTTAGTTGATAGTAAGTAAAGGTAATGAAAAACAAGTCAGTACAGCTTAGTTTGGACAAGCTAGTTACAGTCCAACCACCAAAAAATACATAAGCAATGTTTTCACTGGTTACTTGGTGGAAACACGGCAGCTTGGAGCGTAGTAGTATGGACAGAAAGCACCTCCTGTGTCTTAAAGGTCCCATAACATGCAAAATCGACTTTTCAGAGGTTTTAACCTTCCTACAGTGCTATTTGGGCCTCGTATGTTGTGCCCAAAGGGTTTTTTTGATTGATTCCCGCATGTTTTCACTAGAGAACTCTCTTTTCCGTCCCCCTCGGCTGAGCAGGCAGACGGGGGCTCCTCACTAAGATGACGCGGCTTCACCAGGATGCCACGGCGCTCAAGCCACGCCTCCAAGAAGCGCGCAGCCGCAAGAATAAAAACAGCTAATGCTAATGCTACACAGTAATTACACGATAGATACGGCAGATAGAAGAGTTTACCAGCTTGTTATTTACCAAACGGCAACGTCCGTCGTCGAGGTACTGGAGCACGTCAAACTCCAGGTCAGATCCAGGACGTAGGACTCAGCACGACACACCGTCAGGACGGAGAAAATGTTTATTCCAGTGTTCACGTGTCGCTGTTTACCGGAGCACACTGCGCACCATCTCCGCTCTAGGCTTCGTCACGGGTTGGGCGGGGGAGGCAGTCTGCTCTCTGTTCGGGGGGGTCGGATCCCAGAGTGAGCAGTTTGCTTTTGCAAGGAGGGGGGCCAGTCCAAGAAATGGGTGTTTTTTGGATGGATATCGTACAACGCAAAATTTTATCAACAAAGCCCTTAGAATAGACTGTGTAAAGGGGAAAATAGCAGAATATGGGTCCTTTAAGTAAACTACGGCGACCAGTTTGTCTGCAATGGATCCTGCAAGTAGCTTCCAAAGAGGTCTGGCTTCTGGTCCACTGAGAGCTACAGAGGACACACCAGGGTGAGATGATTGGACAAGGAAGAACGCAAACGTGTTTATAGACATCTTTCTACTGGCAATTTATATGTTACGCCAAAACAAAACAAAGCGTTTGCACGTTAGCATTAGCTGTATCCGTTGTACGCAGAACACTCATGAAAGACTAAGCGCATGATGCATCTTAGATTATCCAAAACCAATGCAGAGGCGCAACGGAGTGAAATAAATGCAGAAAAAGCCGACAATATCCCAGAAGTAGTTTCTTTTTTACTCTAGCTTTAGCGATGTCTCACAGTCACATGTACGATTCGATTTATATGTGTGTAAAAATATATATACATCGTTCGGGTGACATCAGCTGCTCACGTAGCAAACCTCTGCTCCTGTAGACACACATTGTCATTAAAAAAAGAAGAAGTGCTAAACCGCTCTAAGGCAAACCAGTCTGGAGGCCAAAATCAGTCGAGGTTGACTATTACAATGCATATACCGTAACTTTTGTATAACATGTTTTGAGCTCTCAAGAGATACTCGAACATGCACAAATGAAACAAAACAAAAATCCAGAGAGAAAACATTACAACAAGGTTAAAAAGTAAGTAAACTGATTTAAAACACGCATGCATTTTGATAAAACTGTCTGCTCCACAAAATCGTCACCACATACAGTATTTGTCCCATTTCTCGCCTGTCCTCGTGCCTCGCCTGTCTCCTCCACCGCACAGAGCTGCTTTTCGGCTGATGTCATGGGATTGAGGGTGACCGCTGCACTGTCCGATTCTTATCTGGAGTTAGCGCCTTAGCGTGTTAGCGTGAGGAGGAGATATTGGACCTCCAGAGCTGAGAGGGTCAACTTCACACCCCCGAAAAACCTCTGAACTGTCTCCTCCGGGCTGAGAAAACGCTCCGCAGATTCCCCCAGCCCCGGCCCGTTTGGGAATGAGCCTAATTGAATTAAAGTGTGAGGACATACAGGAAGAAGATATATCCCTCCATTTTTTAACTCAGTCTTGGCAGGATCTAGACGCTTTAGAGCCACTGACACTAAAACCACTGCGTCGGCTGAGGAATGTCATTGAGTCTGGGGAAAACGACCTCTATTCCCACAATGCATTGCAGGTCCATCCCTTTGGATCGCAGTCAACATCTGCAGCTGTCAACGAAAATGTACAGTTATAAGTAAACTTGGATCGCCTATTTCATTCATTTCTGTCCTAAACTGTGTGTTGCAACAGTGTAATTTCCCCATAGTGGGACAAATAAAGGATCTCTTATCTTATCTTATCTTATCACATTCATTCTGCCGTTTTCTTTGAGTTTTGAAAGACTTTCAGACTTTTGCCTGGCGCCTAGTAATCCACCGATCGCCCCAAAAAGTTGGCATACATATATGTAAAAAACAGTGATTATAATTTACTTTTTCATAAGACTCAAGTAATTTTCAGATGCAATAATCTCCTCTATTGAGCAATGACTGTTTCAGTGTTTATCTTCTAACTTTCTGCAAGTTAAATCAACAGTTTTGGAAAGCCTTGTGAGGCGACTGATGATTTTGGGCTTTACAAAAAAGAAGTTATTGGATTTAATATGTCATACAGTGTCACAGTGCTCTTATCTAAAGGTGCACTATAGGTTGTTGGTGTGCTGGAAGGATCCACAGTATGATACAAACTCATCTATCTTTCATTTCTCCAGTTAAAGGAGTTTTTACTGCCAAAGCTGTTCTTGGTTTACTGCTTGTCTCCAGAAAAATAAAATGTTTCATATCTTCCACCTGCAAACTACATTGTACACCTTTAAGTAAAAGTTTTGATTCCTGTTCAATAAATTTGCAAGTTATGTTTGTGTTGACAGTATTAAAGGAAAAATATTAAGCATTTTTCAAATTGTTATTAGCCTTAAAACATGCTCTTGAGTATTTCAACTTTCCATCTCATGTTTTGAAACAAAAATGTTTATTGTGGATTAATGCACATTGTGTAAGTGTCATTGCACACTGCTGTGTGCAATGACACTTACTGAGTGCATCCAGCCAGCAGATGGCACCTAGCACTATACACAATTTACTCTTGTTATCACTTAAGAGATGCTATGGTCAGGTTAGCAGTAGTAGCGATCGTGTTTAAACGCAGAAATGCTCAGAACGAGTCTGGCGATGATTTAAGGACTTAAAACAGCAGAAGATTCTCAGATAAGTGACGTAGATTATCTGAAAAAATCGCCCCTAATTGAAGGAGTTCAGCAGGAAGTGTTTTTGATGCTTGGAGGGAGAGGAACATTCTCAAAACAGCATGAATGAAGCGAAATACAACTTTAGGTATGTTTTTGATGAAGGAACATTGTTAGAACATGGTTTTAAGCTCAAAAAGTCACTGTAGTAGAATATGTGTCCTTTAGAAATCAAATGTTTGAAGTCCATCCTTGAGCTTTTATGCATGTTATGTTGTTGTCCCCTTTCACATTCACATACTTGTATTTTGCTTCATTTTCACTTGTTTCATTTTTCTTGTTTGCAAGGCATCTTTTTTGAGCCTCAGAATGTACTCAGTTTAAACTTTCTGCGTGCTGCCCTGGATTTCTCCTGCGCAATTTTTAAGTTCGTAACCGCTATTAGTATAGCAGTCACATTGCTTAAGGGCATCATTTACTTCGGTTTTCATTGTTAATTGCATGCCTACTATTGCTTAAATACCTACCTAATTGGAAATAGAGATGCCGATGTGTTTTTCTAACATTGCTGTTATTTTCAGTTCAGAAATGTGAAATCCTAATCTTAAGGTGACCAAAAGCATGTTTGAAAGTCAATAAAAGCCACAAAAAATGCATAATATGTCCCTTTAATGTTGTGTTCTTTCAGTTAACTTCAAATTATAAATCTGATGTTACAGTACTCTAACTTGGGAAGCTGTTTCCCCAAATATTTTTTTTTAACTTCCACTTAAAGGACACATCTTATGCTACAGTGACTTTTGACCTTTTAACCATGTTCAACCAAGGTTCGGTCATCAAAACATACTTGGAGTTGCTGCCTTCACACTATTTTGAGAAATGTTGATTAGAAAATCCTCTCCTCTCTGACCGTCAAAACCACTTCCTGCTGAACTCTGTCGATGTGTGACATTTTTTATGTTCTTACACGTCGCTTCTCTCAGAATCTTATGCTGTTTTAAGCCCTTAAATAATCACCAGACTTGTTCTGAGAATTTCTGCCATCTAATTACAATCACTGCTACTGCTAGCCTGACCATAGCGTGTCACACAGTCTCTTAAAATGCTAACATAACTAAATGCTAGGCGCCATCTGGTTGCATACACCCAAGTGCCAGTGCAGACAGCAGAGAAACTATACTTCATCATTTTTTTTTTTTTTTTTTTTTTTTTATTCGAAACATGAGATGTCAAATTAAGGTACTTAAGAGCATGTTTAAATGCTTCGAACAATACGAAAAAAAAAGCATAATATTTCTCCTTTAACATATTTTTAAGTAACGTCTATCTTACTTTTACAAATAAATACACTTACACTTCATTATCCAGTGGTACATGTCTTTCTATGAATCTGCACTTACATTTCAACAGCAGATACAGAAGTTGTGGCTGAACTTGAGAGAGAATGTGCAGAGGCGGCTGTTCTGGGTGCAGCTCTGTCTTGGCCTTGTCCCATTCAAAGTACACACAGACTCCATCTCCTGAGTAAGCTCTCTGGCAAACAGTGCTCTGATTAAAACAAACACGGCCGACAGGGAGACAGGGCACACGCCAAGCAGCCTCTCCACGGGCTTCATTCACAGGGAGGGAAACTGGGGCCAGTGCCATGGCAAAGAACAATTCAAATATTATATCTTTTGAAAGGCAAAAAAGTCCTCAAAATGGTGCCTACATGGAGGCTGAAAGTGTGGAAGTCCCACAGGGGATGGAAGAATATTTTACAGTATGGCTAACAGCTTATCTCTCATCAGGATTTGGTGTTAGCGCTCCATCTACTGGCAGGAGAGGGAATTACCATGGGGGATATACACAAAAGCTTGCTTGCCACAACATGCAAATGTAAGCATGCAGTTTTAACGAAGGTCATTTGAGGAAGTAAAGCTCAAATTGAGTCGTGTGATGATGTATGCACTTAAAAACTGCACAGGAGTCTACCCTTTTTGTGTTTTTCTGAGGCTTAGAGAAGGAGCTGAGAAGACGAACTCATAGACAGGATAAATGTTTTTGATGAGGGAACAATGTTATACTCTAGGTGAAAGCTAAAAAAAGATGTCCTTTAAACGTATCTATCTCAATGAAAATGCGAAACAGATAAATTGAATGTATTACTGTCTTCATGGAGAGAAGCAGGTGGCAGACCCTTCCCCAGCACGGTAGCGCAGCGGTTAGCACTGTCGCTTCACAGCACTGGGTTAGACTCCCTTAGCAAAATCCAAAATCATCAAGTTTGCCATGAAAATGTGTACAGAGAGACCATGAACATCACTAAATTGGTGATTTTCGCTTTGAAAGACCAATCACAGCAGACCATCTCTTTGGAGCCCACTATCTAGCACCAACCCACCAAGCTGGACCGTCTGCCTCAAAACAAACATGACGTCAAGAACCGTTTGAAATAGACAAAGGACAAATACTTGTAATGTTTTCTCTCAAAACCCCCAAACTCCCCCAGATTGTATGGCTCAGACCTCAGCTCGGTGATTGCCTGACCATCCTTGGACGTTCCTGTCAGCTGATTTCATGTTTTCCCTCCATTGTGAACTTTCTTTCACCGTGAACAAACCTTTTATAATCTATCTCTCCTTTGTCCATCTCTGCCCTTCACGTCCGCCTCTTCCTTTGATCGCGTCTGTATCACCCGTCACACTTCTGTCTCTCTCCCTCTCTCTTTCCACTTCTTCTTTATCTGCTCCTCTCTTTCTGCTCCGTCCGTCTTCCCGATTATCCACACCACTCATTTAGCATGTCCAGACTGAAGCTATCTTTGGCTCTCCGTCTCGTCAGCCTGCCTTTGTGTCGACCCGGCAAAAGTTGATCTATTTCCCCCTCATCCCGTTGATCTTTTGGGCAAACAAACGTGAGCTAAAAGGAGGAAGGCGAGGTCGGGACAGCCAGACAAGCCGCCAAACCCAAAGACATCTGCTGGGGCTGGAGCATTAGGACCAATATCCAATCCAATCCCCTTTCCCTTCAACCTTCAAGAAAAGCTTTTAGCCACATTTTAGCGCACAAAAGCCGCGGCTCTGGCCTTTGTAGCCTGAGCTTCTATTTAAGAAGGTGAGGGTGAGGATTCAGGAAGAAATCAATAAAGTGTCCCGCCGCTCAATCTTCTCGGGCCAAGCGTCGACAGCCATTTTTAAGGGCTGGAAGAGAGAGAGAAAGAGAAGGAGTGAAAGTGAAAGGAGGCACGCTGGAGTTTTGTCATTCATAAGATTTGTAGACACATCCTGGACATTGTATATTTTAGAATGAATAAACAGAGCAATGGGAGTGTCAAGATTAAAGTAAAGATATTATACCAGTTTAACAGCTTAACCAGTTTACTTTTAGGTTGAAATCATGTTACAATGGTTTTCCCTCATCATTAGTTGGATGTTGATTGATTCATGCATGTTTGAGGAATCCTGAATTTCTCTGCATTTGAGGCTTAAATGCCAAGAAAAAAAATCTGTTTTCACCTACCCCTTATCACCGCCCACAGTTCTGTATTAACTTGCAATTATTTGGGGGGAAAAAGAGAGGTGGAGCCAAGTCCATTTTTGCAAGTATTAAGTTCTTGGCATTTAGTCCAAGTAAAGGCCTGAGTCCTCTGCTTTGACGTCCTTTCAAGTCTTTATGCAAACCACATTAACAAATACAGCGTGTATTGTACAGCATTGTCTCAAGTCCAAGTTCAAGTCGAGTCCCAGGTCAAGTCAAGTGAATAATGACTCCAAGTCTAAGTCCGCTATTTAACACAATGTTTAATACAAAATATAAAATCCTGATCTACTTATCTGATACTTAATTTTTAAGTCTGTGAAATAAAGAGTTTAATTCTGTGCCGACTGTCAGGAGCAGCAGGCCCTTATCCTGATGTGTGGCAGAATTTCAGTCTGAAGTACCTGGATGAAGTGCTTACTGTTCATTTAGGGTGAAGCAAGGAAACACATCCAGACACAAGAAGAAAATGGAAACTCCACAGAGGAGGCCCCACACTAATTGGAAACCAGTGAAATCAAGTATTAGTCCTTTATCAGTTTAGTTTTTAGTTTAAAGGAACATTTTTTTAGAATGGCTTGAACTAACAGCAAAAGAAAGTTACACTAATTCAACGGGACAGTGATTATGTTCTAAAATGTAAAAATGGCGAAAGTATGGAGAAATGACCTCGGCAGGACAAATATGGAGCGGCACAACAGCTGCAGAGGCTTCTTCAGAGTGACAGAAAATCCAAGAATCTCCCAGAATGCACTGCTCTTTGTCTGACAGTGACCTTTGACCTCCCTAGTCTGTACAAACACCTGCAGCTGCCAAAGTCACAGCTCAAGAATCAAACTCTTATCACGATCCTCCATCTTCTAACCTGGTACACATCAGTATTGGAAAACTTAGAAATATCCACAGAATCCAGCTTTACTTACCCTACTAAGTATAGGGCAGCAACAATTAATTGGAACAAAAATATTCATATTTTGATCATCGCTATGTGACGACGCAGACTCTAAAACACCTGCAAAAATACCTTTTATAACAAAGACTGCAGCATTGTTAAATCAAAATATGGTAAACTGGAATAAACAATTTCTGACTTTCATCAATAATACATTTTACTCAAGAATAATCCCTGTCATGAACGTGTTTAAAAAGCCTCAATGTGCAATATAAATAAACATTTGATTAGTCAACAACTAAAAGAAACATTAGTTGCAACTAGTCAGAAGAATGCATCTTATTTTCAGCTTAGTTCTTAGACACAAGAAACGATGAATCATTCTTCCTAAATTATTAATTATTATTAACATTGAGACAAACATAGACTCAATTTAATATGTTCATGCTCATAGTATTTTTATTTTTAGATTATAACTAATAATGGCCATTTGTAAAGCTTTGTTCTTGAATGGACTGTTTCCATTGGTGCAAAGACAATACTCTTCCATAAAAATGTCATTATTTAACTCACCTGAACAGAGAGTACAAACACTTTTAAATGAGGCTGAGATGTACCTTTTTGCCCCCTTCTAAACTCAGGCCTGTCTTGTCCTAAATTGGTTTTGGTTTGATCCAACTTTACTCCTGACGTAGACTTGGTTTGGTCTAGTTCTAGTCCAGGTTTATTCCAGGTTTATGCAGCTTTTATGTCTTGTAACGAACCTTGCAAAAGCTCAGATAATCTTTCACTGTTGCTGTTTTTGCTTAAAAACTTCTAATGGAGAATCAAAAATACCCAAAATTCTAACTCATCTCACAGTTTGTATTTTAGCCAAACAATTGTCCCAAAACATGCAGACTAATTACCCAACAAAAACACAAAATTAAACAATTGAATCATTTATTCTGCTTTTAATCATTTTGTATCATCTCCATACAGCTATCAAATCCAACTTTGACTTCTGAGTCCCGACTATGAATGAATAATAATAAAACCTGGAAATCCACTGTCTCGCCGCTTTGAATTTTGACCTTTCACAGCCTCCGTACGTGGATTAGACCAATTTAAACGTCTGCGAATCTGAACCTCCAAGCCACAAATACTCACCTGGATTAGCGACGTCTGCGCTCAGCTCCGTTAGCCGCCAATCAAATGCGAGCTAACCGAACGCTTAAGCTAACCCGCGATAAGCCGCAGCCACCACAATAGCACCGACGACAACAACGACACGTTTTTACCAAATTACATAATGCTAATAAACCGCTAGCGCCTTTAGCCTCAAGCAGATGTGTGAGAAAATATCCCGCAGACATGTTTTTCTTATTAATTCCATAGATTAAGAGATTTGTCATTTGACGCTGCAGACCACAACTGTCAAAACAGACGGCAGCCCCCTCCACGACGGCATGAATAGAGCGGTGTGAGGAGGCATATATTTGGCAGATAAATGTGTTTTTGGGCGCGGGGTTGTGTGAAAGTGCATATTTGCATGTATTTGGGGATTAAAGGGGGAATCAGACAGCCTCACGGGCCGATATGCCCCTGCGCTGTCATCTCACCTGGTTTTTGTTCAGTTTTTTTGGATGTTGTTGTGTTGATGGTGAAAAGTCGGTTTTGATTAAAGCACATTTCACTAAAACGTAGTGAAAATGTGAAATATTTAAGATTTTACTAAACATTTTGCCTATTTGTCCCCAGTTTGACAGTTTTTGTAATGTTTATAATGTTACTTCCTGGTTGAACATGGGCAGCAGTTGTGACATTAGACGTTAGAGGTGATTCCATAGACATTCATAGACGCGGAATTGATGGATGTGATGATGGAAATCAATTTGAACATAATGGCAAGTTTTGCAATTTTATGGATAAAATGCACTTTAATAAGCAATCCCTGCATAATCATGAGCAAAAAGGGCCAATTTGTGCATTTTCCAAAAAAAACAAAAAACAAAAAAAACATACTGGGAGCATTAAAGTTAGATATTATGTTGAACTTTCTGCATTTCTTTAACAATAACGACTCACTGATACTCTGTGATGCAGTCAGCTGTAGGTTATTGTGATTTAGCTGAAAACCTTTATAGATCCATAGACATTCATAGACGCGTCTCTATTTCTGTCCGATGCTGAGATTTACGGTTTGCCGATGCTGCCCAGAGTTATGTGGAACACTTACGAACGGTGAGGCAAAATCCCCATATTAGCTAAATGTTTCTTTCATGATATTTATGTCATTTCTCTGGTATCCACCTGTAACATGTAAAATAGGATGTTTTGTGTCATTATTAATGTGTATTCTTATCAGAAGCATTAGTTCAGAAATCTCAATTTCTAGTTAGTTAGCCTTTAGCTAAGATGACAGTTTTACACGCTAATTATCATCTAAATCAAAATACCAAACGGTTTATACACTCAAAAATGATTTTTACCACGGCTCTGACTTCACCTAAATGTAGTCGATGGGTTGGTACCAGCTGACACTCTATGGATTATTCACAACTTGCGTGTTCTGTGGGCTAATGCTAACGGCTAAAGGAAAAATACATGAGACTTCCGCTGGAGTCCATCAAATCATACCGGACTAGCCGCGTTGCTAAGTGGTTGATAGCATGAGCATCAAACGTCACGTCTACTCATATATCGGTAATTCTACAACTGTTACCTAGCAACTATTTTGAAAACAAAGGTCAAAATCCACATCAATTACAGAATAGCTATGATCTGACAAATAATAATACCTGATAACAACTTTGTTTTGTTGAATGATGGTTTAAACTGTGAGAAAAATGTGTCAGTCGTGTGTAAATTGTATTTTCAATGGCACGTCGCTTTTTGATGACATCACAGAGGGACTCCATTGTAGATCTCAGCACTACCCTGTCATTTTAAACTTTTCAATTTTCTAAATTTCTACACAAACTGCAACTTCACAACTATTAAACTATAAAAAATAATTGCCACAGGTGCCCTCCCATCTAACTAAGTCAAGATTAGAAGTGTTTGAGATCATAGACTTTAAGTTTGGAGTGAAAGATGTGGAAGAATGTGGAAGATGATTATATTTAAGAAAAAAAAACAAGCTTATTTTACACCAGTTTGACCATTTTGGTGAAATTTTACTTGTGTCTTCCTGATACATGAGCAGCAGACGTGACACAGATAGAAGAATCCTGAGCTAATGTGATCCTCGAGAACCTGGGTTTCTGAGATGAGAAGCCGCGCTCCAACTTGTCATCAATAATAAACTCACAGAGTCTGCTCTTTAACACAGTTTGATGGAGCTAACATTTGTGGTTTTTAGCCCGCACAAAAGCTAACATTAAATGTTTTGGAAAACAAAACTACTTCAGCAGCTATCGTTACATCGCTATTAATTAAACAGTAGTGAGTCTTTCTTGCACAAATCTGTTGCTCTTGTAACATAAAAGCCTGACAGTGAACTATTAACGGAAGGTAATAATAAATCAGCAAAATGTTGCCCTTCTCTCACGACAGATGTCAATCACAAATCGTTTTTTCAATAGTTTTTCATAGTTTTCCATAGTTTGACCATTTTGGTGTATTATTACTCTAACAACCAACCAAATCTCATGTAAATTAGATTATAAAGAAAATGTTTGAAAGGCAGTGACATTGAGACGTTGTTTCTACCCATTTGGAAGCCATTGTCAATCTAAAAGTACCCGAGAAACAAGAATGACGTCTAAAACATTGTGCAGATGACTCCTTTGAAACCTTTTCTGTCAGATACTCCTGGATTATGGAGGATTACAGAGGTGGGACCAAGTCCTTGTTTTGCAAATCCCAAGTCCTCTGCTTTGAGTTTCAAGTCCTTTCAAATCATTAGACAAAATCACTGAATACAGCTCATATTTTCTGCAATGTATATGACATTTGTGAATGGTTTATTTGTTTAATGTATTGATTTATTTGGTCAGGACACTACATATTAATGAACATGCAACTCCGGAATTAGCCATGGCCTCTTTTCATCCTTTGTCCCGCATTCACTCTGACAAACTCTGACTCATTCACACACCTACTGTACATGAGGGGAAACCAAAGCACCCGGAGGAAGCCTACACAGACACGGGGAGAACAAGCAAACTCCACACAGAAAAGACCTTCTCACTGTGAAGCAAGGGCTGTTTTCTGAAGATATTTATTTTCGTGGTGAATCAGTTCTGCAGTTTGTCACAGAAAGCCAGTGGACCTGTTTCCTTTATTTAGTCGTATTTGACCGACACTGAACAAAATGTGAAAAAAACCAACTATTTACCAGAGTGATAGTTTATCTCTATATCAGAAGTGTACTCTTTCACCCTTAAAAGGCAAGTTCCCTCATCAAAAATACACCTGGAGTTGAATTTAGCTTCTTTCATGCTTGTTTCATTAATCCTGATCGCGAGCTTGTCTCCCCTGCGCCTTGAGCCTCACAAAACACACAGTCTGAGATTTCCCATTTTAAGGTAGCCCTCTTTGTAAGTCCATAAATCATTCACCGGACTCATTTCTCAAATCGTGTTGGGGCGAGCAAGTTTTTGTTTCTTTCCACGCGGTAATTCCCTCTGCTGCCCGTAGATGGAGCACTAACACCAAATCCCGACGAGAGAAATCCCAAAACACGCGATACCTAAGCCAAGATACCTCAAGAGCATGTTTCGAGGCCAACAACGAAGCACAAGACAATACATTATGCAAAATACGTCGCCCGAACCGACAGATCCGAGTCGTCCAGAACCCCCGCCAACCACTCGTATCCGCATTTCCTGAACATCTCGTGTTTTCTCTGTATCAGCCTGAATTTCGGCATTATCCCAGACCAGGACTGCCCCCTCTCTCTCCCCCCCGCAGCCCTTTGTGAACCCTGTATCCTCTTGTGCATCCAACTTCAATTCCACTTCAATTTGATCAGCCTCCTGCTCCCTCTCTTCCTCGGCCCGCGCTCTTCCTCGCCGCAGATAGGATTCACGGCTGACACAAATTAGGCTCAGATTGACTTGATAGTGCCACACCCAGGGGACGGGCGCGCACAAATGCAACCCACATTCCTCCTATTTTTGGGCCGTAACCAGTTTCTGTCTGTCTGCCGTGACCCGGTGTCCTTCCCCCTGTGGCCCCCGAGGTGGAGAGGAACTGGCATGGAATCCTGACATTCTGAAGTGGCTTTGAGATGAACCGAGCTGCAGTTACAGACTTTGTGTTCGGCTCAGATTGAAGGTCCGGTTTTAGGCTTTGTTCAGGCTTTGTCGTAATGAACACGTTTCATTGGGATTGAGCGTGTTTTAAAGTGGCTCTGACAGGTTGGACTACTCACTGAACTAAAATGGCATTAAGCTAAATGTATTTCATATTTTCATTAAATCATTTACTAATTTTATCCCAGGTTTGAAATTTTGTATGTTTTTAATTTCACTTCCTGGTTATAAATGATGACATCACACTGGGAAACAAACCATCCTGTTCACTGGGCCAAAACTCATCCAATGTCAGAATTTTTAAACTTTTTTTAACATAAAAAATATATGGGAACATCTTTATTTTGTTGAATAAATCTGTAAAGGGTCAAAAAAGTACTTTATTTTTTGTAAATTATGCTGAACCCATGTTTCATTTTTTCCTCTTTGATACCTTTTTAGTTTAAAACTATAATTAATACACCAAATAAAGTCAAAATTAGAAAATCATTGGCACATTAACTTTTAAAGTGCCAGGTGAAAGGTTGAGGTTCATGTATCTAAAACACAGTAAGATACAGTAATTATATTTAAGATTCTGCTAAATAATTAACATTTTTTATCCCAGTTTGGCAATTTTTTAGGTTTTACTTCCTGGTTGTAAAGCGTGACATCACACTAGGAAATTCTGTAACTCTAACCAAACAACTGTTATGTACACTGGGTCAACACGATATTTGACAAATAAAAATATGAGCACACTTTTATTTTGTTGAATTCATGTTGAAAGCATCAGAAAAAATGTGCTTCTTGATTGTAAATTGTCCCTTGTGTGTCTCTCTAGTGTGATGTCATTGTAGAATGCAACTCTGCTCTACTTCCTGTAAACTGACTTGATTGGTGTAAAGCTATCATATCTATTTATAACAGCTATAACTACATTTAAAATAAGCTAAACCTGCATGAAAGAAATCAAACATAAAATTATTAAAAAGGAATTAAATATACTTGATTTTTTTCCTCATTAGATTTGCCCCAGTACTTACTTATTTTAGGGTAAACATGAGACTGCTATGTGCTGTCTGCATCTAATAAATCTTATTTTATCTTTATTTTATTTTATTTTATCGTCCATAAACAGGGAAGTAAAGCCTGTGTGCTGTTAGCATGCTAGATGTTGTTAGCATACTCCGCTTGTGAAAAGTGCTTATAAACTTATAATAATTTGGAATGCATTTTGATTGCTGCAAACAGTTTGAAATAAACTAGTTCTGTTTTTCAAGTTTGTAAGTATAATCAGTCACCTTTAATGTTATGACAAATATACTTCTATTTGCTGGGAAAATTTGTAAGCAACATTTATAGCATATTTTTACAAAGTAAGTGTGTTTCAGTAAGACGTGTAGGCAGGCCCGTCGACAGAAATGTTGGGGCCCGGGGCCTTACATGGGCCCCTCTCTAATATAAATGAATAGGAATAGGGTCCATTTCTGGGCCCCTAAGACACTGAGGCCCAGACCCCTTTGTCCCCCTCGGTCTACTCCCCTGTGTGCAGGACCCAACTCTCTCACAGTGCAATAAATACATTGAATTTATACAGGTAGGGATACATGTAGACAGCGGCTAGCACCATCGCCTCACAGCAAGAAGGTTCCAGGGTCAACCTCCAGACCAGACCCTTCTGTCCAGAGTTTCTCCCTGTGTCTGGAGGAGTTTCCTCCAGACTCCCATGGTTTCAATCCAGAACCTGCGTCATACACAAAATCCTCCATAAAGGTCCTGACCAAACTGAGCTGCACACAGGACGGGTCAAATGCAGAGGACAGGCTCGTCTAATGTCATATAATCACTTTGAAGTGCACCGAGGTTTTGGAAGAGGTTTCACATTCATTTTTCACAGAGACTTTTCATAAAAGTCAGATATCAACAGTTTAAAGACAGCCTCACCAGCACTGTGGTCACTCATGTCCAGGTCGCAGGTACTTTTTGCAGGAGTGTCAGACTGGGGGGGGTAAAGGGTACTGGTTTCCCTGGGGTCCAGGGCAGAGAGGGGCCCTCAAAAGCATGTAATGTTTTTTTAGTTACATTTTTCTATGCTTTCATCTATTTTTGTTGTACTAAAATGCATCCTTGAGAGACACAAGTGTGCATGACATCCGGGGCCCCATCACTCCTTTAAAAAGAAGAAGATCACTGCTCACGTATTAGTCAAGTTATTAAATAAAACTGATGATTTTAATTTGCAGTGAGTGCATTTTGTTATTGTAATAATACATTTCGAGATGTTGAAAATGATCTGATAGTTATTGCAAAAACAAAATGAATAGATAAAGCTAGTAGCTTCACAGGATTAGCAATTATCAAGTTATTGTTATGTGTATAAGGTGTTTATTCTAGCAACGGTGCATGAAAATATAACAATACTAACCACATTTGTGGGGATAAATAAATCATATACAGAATAATGTATTAGGGGCCACTGAGAAGGTTTGTACCTGGGCCCAGAATTTTGTGCTACATCTGATTTTATGTCCAAAAACATATTGAAAAACAAACATGTGGCTTCACATCTTCATGGTATAAAACCGTTCAGAATTACATAATTGTGTCTTAAGGTCATTAGTTACCACACCTCTGATTAACCCTAGCAAGTTACCAAACTTTATTTATTTAAGGGGAGACACTACTTTTTTTCTTTTTTGTCAGTTTTTTCTCTCAACATATCAGCTTTCTTGTGGAAACAACACACTTTTCCAACCTGCTCTTAAAGATGTTTATTATTTCCATTTAATCCACTTCATCCATAGATTTCTCTGGGACATTGTAACTTCAAAGGCCGCTTTTTTTAAATGCATTTTTCTCCCTCGAGACATAAAGATCAGTCGCTCCTACACAACAAACTGTACAATCTTGAACTCAACAAGATTTTGATTGACAAGACCGACGAAACGTACAGAAGGATTTTTGATATGTCATTCTAAAACTGATTATTTCAAGTTTTTAAGTGAAAAAAAAAAATGAATGGAAATTTGAATTTTTAGGACAATTTTCTTTCCAATCTAGTAGAGTTTTACTTAAAAACTCAATAAGAAATCCAAAATCCATTCTTTTTTTATCTAATGTTCCAAAATGAACCATTTTTTCAGATTTAAATGTGTATTTTTGGCCATTTTTACACATAAAACTCCATATTACTACATTAAACATGACATGATGAAAAACTTGTAATACATTTTTTTTTTTTTTTTTTTTTACATTTCTGTGAGTAAACTACAGGAGAAGTTTACAATTGATATCTTTAAATTATTTTTTTTTTCCCATTCACCTGCAGCGTCTCACCTTGTTTTTTTTGTTGTTGTTGTTTTTTGTGGGGCTCCGTACCGTTCGTGTTGCATGTGATCATTTCCACGGCGCACACCTCTCCTCTGCGCGTCCTCTCTTTTCCTCCCGTGTCTCCTGTCAGTCACTGTCGGCCGGACGTCCTTCCTCTCCCCCCTCTCCTCCTCCTCCTCCCTGTCTCCCCCTCTCTCTCTCCCCTCTCTCCCTCCTTCACGCTGATGGACAGGCGCCGCTGGCTTCTGACGGAGTAATTTGCTTACAAAAACGGGGCCGGCGTCAAAAAACGGAACGAGGGGGGAGAAAAACGACAGAAAGAGATTGCGTTGAGGGCGCAGAGGAGAGAAACAGGATGTATCTGTGCGCGGGTTTAATGTATGTCTGCGTTTGGCTGACACATCACACAGTTTTACGTTTATAAAAGCAGCGTTTTCAAGTAACTAAATACACGCAATGAAGGTATGTATGGGTCGTTTTCAGATTCTCATACCATAAGATGTTTTTTTTCTTTTTTCTACTTTAGTTTGGTTTATTTTTCCAAAAGGGGACAGTGCAATTTCATAAAACACATGAATAAAACCTGAGTAAAACAGCCAGAATTAGCCAAAGAGGCTATTTTTCATCTGTAGTCCCCCGGCCATGATGTCAAAATGGCAATAAAACGGACAAAAACAGACATTGTTAATAAAACACAACATCAACACAAAATATAATACACTATTTACAAAAATGTACAGTGAGCGGCCAAATAGACAGGTTTTAGTGTGTGCATGTAAATGTGTTCACCTGCCACTCTTGCGAATGTTTCTTAAATGTTTTGTAAGAGGATAAGTGTTTAATGGTGTCGGGTACACAGTTCCACTCTCTGGCTTCTACTGACAATAATAATCATTTAAATGCACAAATAGTGGCTTTAACTTCCGCAAGCATCAAGCAAACTAAGAACGAATGTTAATTGGGAAAGATGTGTGTCTGTTTTAGGAATCAAACTCTGCGATCAATTTAAGACAATCAATTCTCTCTTAAAACGTAAAACTTTGATGAATACATGTACCTTGCATTTTTTGGTTATGGCTTTGGTTATGTCTGATTTGTTGTCGTTCATGTGATGTTTCGGGATGGGCAGAAGCAAGAAATATATTGAGTCTAAACTAAAATAAACATATTCATTCATTCATAATTTTGCATTTTGCGGTGAAATATCCAAATGGTAAAATCTTCTATTAATAGACAAACACATTCGCCATTACAAGACAAATCTGCATTTTCATTGTAACAGTATTTAGCCCTCCCACTCTTCTCCCCTCTCTCTCTCTCTCTCTCTCCTTGCCCTCTTCTTTCTTTTCACATCCCTTTTTATCCCCTTCTCCCTTTATCCCTCCTCTTCGTCTAACCCTCCTTTCTCTTCCTCTCTCTCCGTGTCTTTCTCCTCCCCCCTCTCTCTCTCCTTCTCCCCCCTCTCTCTCTCCCTCTCTCCCTCTCTCTCTCTCTCATTCCTTGCTGGATTTCCCCTGAGACTCCAGATTTCGCACACAAACTCGCTGCCATTTCAGCAGAGGCCGAGGTCAGAGCAGAGAAGACCTCATCTCTCTCTCTCTCTTGCTCTCTCTTTCTCTCTGTCTCTCTCTCTCTTGCTCTTTTTCTTTCTCTCTCTCACTTTCGGACTCTCTCGCTCCCTCTTTCTCTCTCTCTCACTCTCTCGCTCTCTCACTCTCTCACGTCTCTTGCGCTTTCTCTCCTTCTTTCTCAATCTCTCGTCTCTCTCTCTCTTGCTTTCTCTCTCTCTCACTCTCTCATCTCTTTCTCCCCCCCTCCCTCTCTCTCTCTCCTGTTTCTCTCTCTTTCTCTCTCACTCTCCCTCTCTCTCCTTCTCTCTCTCTCACTCTCATTTCTCTTTCTTTCTCTCACTTTCTCTTTTGCTCTCTCTCGTCTGTCTCTCTCTCTCTTCTCTCTCTCTCCCTCTTTCTCACCTTCTCTCTCTTTCTCTCTCTCTCATCTCTTTCTCTCTCGCACACACACACACACACACACACACACACACACACACACACACACACACACACACACACACACAAAGAGGGTGACACTTGTATACTTGCACAAGAAATGACCATAGGGAAATAAACAAAAGCTAGCTAGCCCCGACATGTGAATATAAGTACTCAGTGAATGTGATTTGAGGTAGAAATACTCTGATTAATGGATTAAAAACAGCACAGGAGACTTCCAGATCTCTACCTTTGACGTCAAAAATGTGGGAAATTTTGAAAACAACAAGATTAATGAAACAAGCGCAAATGAAGCTATTGTTTGTAAAGACGTTGACCAATCAGGAGGCTGTTAGAATGTCTCTGTTCTCTTCACCTTTAAAGTAAATGGAATGGAATTTGAATGCACCATTTCTTGTTCTGTGCAGCGTTGTGAATTACTTTGTGTATAATATTGCTCTCTAGAAATATTCTTACCTCCGAGGCGAGACACTTAGCATGATTTAGCATGTTAGCGTGCCGTGGGGTCGAGGTGTACATAGGTAGAATGTGCCCGAAGAGTCACGTTTCCATTTGATTCTGGTCACTCTTCAGACGAGCCTCAAACAGGAGCTTTATTGGATATTTCTGTGCAGCGTCATGAACAGCACAAAGGAACAACTTAATCCATCGCCATCATTTCAGACGCACGGCGGATTCCCTCAGATTAATGTAGAATCGTGGGTTTACGCCACACCTGAAAGTCTAAATTTACCAAAAACTGAATTGTTATAATCAGATGAAAATTCTCTGGCGGATAATTTCACAATCTCACGTCTGAAAATGATTTGAAATTCATGATATTCCAAGCGTTCCAGAGACACTATCCCCCACTTTTCACAAGTGCACTGCATAACTTCTCTGGTATTGTCTGGAAAGTTTCGCCATATTGCATTAAACACAACTTTTCACAGATGTGCAGTCTCATTTATAAAGCGTGTGTCTGAAGAAAATGTTACGCAGTTCTGCAAAAATTTATCGACTATAAAAACTATTTATCGTATTTTGATCTTTGTGAAAAAGTCTCTAAGGACTGTTTATGACAAAGGCACTGAATCAAAATGTCAAAAATGATACAAAATTGAATGTAACTTGTAATATTCTCTATGCACAAGCTTCAGTCACCGTGTTGCAACCTTTAACAGCGTATTTAGAAAGTCTCAATGTATTATTTAAATAATCGTTTGACTGTTAGACAACTAAAGTAATTAGGTGCACGCTTATTTATTGACTTACATAACAAATACATCTTTCTATATAAAAATGTGTGTATGAGGGCTTTCAGAGACAAGGCAGGAGGAGCCTGTCATGCTAATTACCGACTTATCGTTTAATAAATGAAAGCCAGAACAATATTTTTAAGGGTCAGTATTGATCATGTGTAACTTTTATTTGCACTAATAGGATGAATTTTACTTTTATTGTATTTGTTTTTTGGTAATCTATTCAAATCTCAGCTGTATTTGGTTGAATAATTCATTAATTAGGCGTATAAGTGTTTCATTCTGCTCTTTTTTTGTTGCTTTTTTACGATATGGTTCATTTGGAATAGTCTACTGGGAATGTCTTGCTTTATAGTTATTGTGTCAGTGGGACAAAGTGGCCAAAATATTATTGTTTTGTCCGTTCATACACTTTAAGTCAGAGCTCCAAGTTTTTTAAAAGAGGCCCCTGACCTTTGGATTGGTTGGTGCTGACATCGGCTTGTCTCTATGGAGATGCAGTTTTCTAATTATGACTAATTTTGATTCGATAGAACCTGTGAAATTACATAATTTATGGAATCCCTCTGTGACGTCATCAAAAAGCGACGCACCATTGTAAACAAAGAGACAATTTACACTCAACTGACACCATTTTCTGACAGTTTAAATGGTTTTTCAACAAATTAAAGGTGTTATCAGCTTTATTATTTGTCATATCATAACTATTGTGTAATTAATGTGGATTTGGCCCTTCTTTCTTGGTTGCTAGGTAACAGTTGTGGACTTACCTCTAACTATGTCATATTTACTGCTCATGTTCAACCAGGAAGTAACAGTTTAAACATAAAGGAAACTGTGAAACCGGAGACAGAAAGGTAAAATGTTTTGTAAAATCTTAAATATAATCATATTCACTACGTTTTAGTGAATTGTATTGGACGTTGAGGCCATGGTGTTGAAGATTCTATGTAACAGCTGCTTGAATGCATGGACAAAATACACGTACGGCTCTGATTGTGACACAAGCTGATATCTGTGCGTTTGTTCATTGGGAATCTAGTTCTGCATGCCATTAGTCGTTTAGTCGCTTGATTTTCACCCAGTGTGCTGGGAACTCTAGTGTGCCTTCAGGTATTGCCAGGTGTGCCTTGAAAAAAGGTCAGATTCATGAATTTATTTAAATCATGAATACATAATTTACCATTTTAGAGCGTGAGCAACATCTTCACCAATAAACTGAGCAAATCGTGAGTATCATTTCTACATTTACAGAACGGAATACACTGTCATGGACAATAGTTGCCACATCAAATGCCACTTTTTGTTCCTAAATGGTGTGCTGTGGAATATTTTCAATCAAAAAAGGGTGCCATGACTCCCAAAAGGTTTAAAAATACTGGTTTAGTTGATTAATCGGGTCGAACAAAGGTGACAAATATTTTATTGCAAGATTTATAAGAACTACGGCAAAAAGGGGAAGGCATAGTGTTTTTGCTGATGATTTAGCAGTGCATTGTGGGTTTATTCTACCATTTATAACATTAAGTTTCTGTAAAAAATTGTTTTGTTTTTGCATGAACTCCCGTGGGCTTTCGGTCGAGTCACTTGGGATCAGATACATGGTCAGATCATAGAGTCGCTGAACAGTTTTGAGACCAATAAGTCGACCACAACCCTATGAAAAACAGCGAAGCGCGGCGTGTGGCTAACCCTGCCGCCGTCCCAGCGCTAATCCAACCCGCTCTGCCAGCACCTCCGCCGCTTTGTCTTACTCCATACATCCACTGAAGATTAGCGCCTCTTTGGGGGTAGATTTTCGGCGTATCCCACATTGTGCACAATTATTTAGTGTCACAAAATGGCAGAAATCCCTCTATTTCTGCGCTCTGGCTGGCAGCTGCGTGTGCGCGTTCACAATAGGCATTTAGCACAGACGGCGTAATTATGAGGGCGCATGAGGCTGAGGAGCTGGGGCCGAGCCAAGCCGTGCTCCAGCCTGAACACGCCTGAGAGCGGATTAGCGGCGCGGATGCAGAGGGAGTCCGAGGGTAAACGCTGCCGAGAGGGGAACGCTGGAGATGGACCAGAGCGGGAGGTCCGTGATGTCGGGTAAGAGTGAGATCAGGGGCAGAAGGCTGGAGGTTTGATTCCCGCTTCCATTAGTAAATGCGGTTGCGATCGACTGCGGCAATGCGCTTTTTGGGTAAACCGGTGCACCTAACGCATGCAGAAGATCCAAAAAGCTGCAGCGTTCCTTCTGACAAACACTCACAAACACAACATCTTCCCGGTTCTATGCTCTGTTTACTGCCACTCCCAAGTTATGGCCGCCAAAAATAACAACATCACAGTCTCTTAAAGGAAAAATATGATGCAGTTTTGTATTATTTTTAGCCTTTAAACCTGCTCTTCAGTGTCTTCAGTTTGACGTCTCATGATTTAGAACCAAAAATAAACTGCTTTTACAAAGAAAAACATAACTTTTATCACTGTGTTGGGAGATGCCATTTTGACTTAGCTGTGGCTCCATCTACTGGTTGTAGAGGCAATTACACTTGTAAATATATACCCACTATACCCAATGCTTTGTAGTAAAGAGTGGATCTGACAAAGTTGTAGTTATAGAGATTAGACGGAAGAAATGTTCAGAGCGAGTCTGGAGATGATTTAAGGACTTAAAACAGCAGAGGATTCTGGGATAAATGACGTCAGCATCATCTACTTCACACATGAAGGAGTTCAGAGCACAGAGTCTGAGAGAGAGGATTTAAAACTAGCATCATCAAACAAACGTGAATTAAGCTAAACGCTACTCCAGGTATGTTTTAATGACGGAACAATGTTAGAACATGGATAAAAGCTCAACAAAATCAATTTTGTACAATCCTTTCGTCCTTTAACATTTTTAAATCTTACTAAAGACCCACTTGTTTGCGCTGACCTTCACGTCACACTTTATGCAATACATGTTTTTACTCAATAGTTTGTAGCTCATTCTTGCTTTTTGCACTGGAGTTAATTATTCCATTTTGCTCCTGTGTGAAGCACTTGTTGTTAATGTACTATACAAATAAATCTGCCCTTGAACCTGACCTTTATTGACCCCCACTACTTTTCAGAATTTATTTTTAACTATTAAAGCTGGGGTACCTTACTTTTTATGTAAATTAGTCAAATTGTGTTGTGTTTCCCCGAAAGAGTATACTGTAAAACCAGTACTTAGTAACAAAAATGAGGGGAAAAAAGTACTTCCGGAACCAAATAAAGGGCAGTAAGTGTTAAGCTTCATAGCTTTTAGTACATAATGCTACTGTATTTGTATTGCTTTGTAGATATTTGACTTCTTTTACATCTTTTAATGCACTTATGGAAAGTGCTTTGGTTCAGTTGTTGCTAACCCTAAGTGCTCTGAAGTATGATTGCTTTTTGAGTTTGTATTACAGTAAGTAACATTGTTGTTGTTGTGGGCGTCGCCATCTTTTTTCCGTTGCATTAGTTAGGCGATGTCTACGTGAACTACAAAACCATTTTCAGAGCCCTGGAAGTTGGTGCATTGTGACTTGTTGATGCACGTGTACATTCAAATTTAACACAAATTAATCTATTTTGACAGAATTTACTTTTAGTTTACGATGGAACCAACTGGACCTGGACAACTGAGGGATACACAAACAATAAAACAAGACATTCATGTATATTTTTTAACTTGAATCCTTTTTCTGCACAGAACTGAACATCGGCGCTCTCATTGGTGCAGAGTAAGTGGTCAGCAGGTGGACACAGCCCTGACCGGTCCCTCCGCCTCCTCCTCCGAGCGCTCGTCCTGTTAGCTTTAGCCTCTGCTTCATTATAACGGCGCTAATTACAGATTCTGTTAGCGGCGCCGCACATTACAATAAGACAGTCCACAGCAGCGGGCATATGGCATAATATCCTATTAATGAACACTCTAAATTCAAACTCAGGTCAAACCCCATCACCGGAGTAAAACGTGTCACTGAGCTGGAGGAAAGGGGGAGGAGCGAGAGAGGAGAGAGAGGGAGGAGGAGAGAGAGAGAGAGATGAAGAGAGGGGGTAGAGAGGAGTGGAAGAGTAAGGGCAGAATGAGGAGAGACGGGAGGACAGAAGGGGAGTGGGGAGAAGGAGAGAAGAGAAGAGAAGAGAAGAGAGGGGAGGACAAGGAAAGAGGGGGGGTGGAAGGAGGGAGTAGAGAGAGAGAGAGAGATGAAGAGATGGGGGAGAGAAGAGTGTAAAGGTAAGGAATGAGAGAACGACGGGAGAGGAAAGAAGAAGAGTGGAGAAGAAGAAGAGAGAACAACATAGGGGAGGAGAGGACAAGGAAAGAGAGGGGAGGAGAGAGAGAGAGATGAAGAGGGGGGAGGAGAAGAGTGGAAGAGTAAGGACAGAATGAGGAGAGACGGGAGGAGAGAAGGGGAGTGGGGAGAAGGAGAGAAGAGAAGAGAGGGGAGGACAAGGAAAGAAGGGGGTGGAAGGAGGGAGGAGAGAGAGAGAGAGATGAAGAGATGGGGGAGAGAAGAGTGTAAATGTATGGAAAGAGAGAACAAGGAGAGAGGGGAAGAAAGAAGAGGAGTGGAGAGAAGGAGAGAGAACAACATAGGGGAGGAGAGGACAAGGAAAGAGAGGGTAGTAGAGAGAGAGAGAGATGAAGAGGGGGGAGGAGAAGAGTGGAAGAGTAAGGACAGAATGAGGAGAGACGGGAGGAGAGAAGGGGAGTGGGGAGAAGGAGAGAAGAGAAGGGGAGGAGAGGACAAGGAAAGAGGGGGGGTGGAAGGAGGGAGTAGAGAGAGAGAGAGAGATGAAGAGATGGAGGAGAGAAGAGTGTAAAGGTAAGGAAAGAGAGAATGAGGAGAGAGGGGAGGAAAGAAGAGGAGTGGAGAGAAGGAGAGAGAACAACATAGGGGAGGAGAGGACAAGGAAAGAGAGGGGAGTAGAGAGAGAGAGAGATGAAGAGAGGGGGAGGAGAAGAATGGAAGAGTAAGGACAGAATGAGGAGAGACGGGAGGAGAAAAGGGGAGTGGGGAGAAGAAGAGAAGGGGAGGAGAGGACAAGGAAAGAGGGGGGGTGGAAGGAGGGAGTAGAGAGAGAGAGAGAGAGATGAAGAGATGGGGGAGAGAAGAGTGTAAAGGTATGGAAAGAGAGAATGAGGAGAGAGGGGAGGAAAGAAGAGGAGTGGAGTGAAGGAGAGAGAACAACATAGGGGAGGAGACGACAAGAAAAGAGAAGGGAGTAGAGAGAGAGAGAGATGAAGAGAGGGGGAGGAGAAGAGTGGAAGAGTAAGAACAGAGCGGGAAGAGAGAACAGGGAGAGAGGGGAAGAAAGATGGGAGGAAAGAGGAGAGTAGAGAGATCAAGAGAGGGAGGGAGAAGACAAGGGGAAAGAGGGGAGGACGAAGAGGAAAGGGGAGAGAGAGAGATGAAGAGATGGAAGAGAGAGGGGCAGGGTGGAGAGGGGGTAGAAGAGGAGGAGAGAAGGGGGGAAAGAGAACGAGAGAGGGAATCGAGAAGAAGCAAGGGATAGGAAAGAGGGAGAGAGTGAATAAAGGAAGTGACCTTCTTCTAAAATGCACAGACTCATTTGGAGCAGGAAGCCGGCCCCGGGGCCAGCTCTTTGTTTTACTTGTTTAATTTTTCCGCAGCAATTATTGATATAATATTTTGATGGCAGAGCTGCAGGACGGACAAGTTATTAAAAATAGAGTGGCGGAAAGAGAGAGAGAGACGGGCGAGAGGAGAGAGAGAGAGAGAAGGCGAGAGAGAGAGTTCTGATGTGTCAAAGTAAAGCTGGTGGTGTTAAAAAAGCAAAGCACTGACTCACAATAATAATGTTTTTTCTACGTGACAGAAATGTATTTGAGTGTCAAAAATAACTTTTCACTCTGAGTTTTGAATCATTTGTAGGTTGTTTTGTTGGGCGGGGCATAACGAAAAGTAGATATAACATTTTTAAGGATATTTTATATAGATCATGATCATTTTAAATGTTGTTCATTGCAAACTGTATTATTGATCTTAATTTAATAATTAAAACAACAGGACCATTGATTTCCTTTTCAAAACTAAAGAACTGATAAACTCCAAGACACATATTCTGCTACTGTGACTTTTTTGAGCTTTTAACCCTGCTCTAACAATGCCCCGTCATCAAAAACACACCTGAAGTAACATTCAGTTGCATTCACGCTGTTTTGAGGAATGTGTCAAACACACTTCCTGCTGAACTTCCTTTTTCTGGAACATATTTTGGGATCATATACGTCACTTATCTGAGAATCCTCCGCTGTTTTAAGTCCTTAAAACATCGCCAGACTCGTTCTGAGCATTTCTTTCGTCTAAACGTGATAACTGCTGCTGCTATCTTGATAACTGCGTGTAGCACTCTAATATAGCTAATATAGCTAAGTGCTAATTTTAAGTGCTAAATTTAAGGCACTCATGAGCATGTTTAAAGGGTAACAGCAATATGAAAAATACTGAATGTTTTTCCTTTAAATATTGTATGTTTTTAGCATGTCTGACCAGTAATCTGATTTATTATTAATATTTTTTTAAAGTGGGCGAAGATGGGTAAGTAAAAACAAGACAAGACAAGACAATACAGGATTAACTCAAACATGAATCAATAGAACTATAACTCTCAGTAAACTAATGATGTGGGAAAAAATGTTTTAACAGCTCATTAAGGTCAAGTTTACATATTATGCCCCCTTTATATTTATTATAAATGTGTTGGTCCTGGGACAGTCTTTCCCGCCTCCGAATTCATAAAAATGACCTGAAACGCCGTTGGAACTGGTGCATCCTTGTGATCCGGAGGACCTGTTACAACAAAGATAATAACCCCCAGAAAACATTTGTGACAGGCTGAATCCAACAATATCCTGATGTTTTTCATGTTAAAGACATCTGTTTAAAGTTTACATTTCTTAAGAGTGTAGTTTAGCATTAGCCATATTGTCTACAAATGAGTTTATTCAGCTGGAATGCTCTGAACTGTTATCTGGAATGCAGCAAAAGGCCTATGACGATTTTTAAAATGTTATCTTTTATATTTACTTTATATTTATGTATTAGTTTATTTTTCATTTTCTTATTTTTATTTTTATTTTTTTTCATTTATTTAAAATATTTTCTTATAGTCAATCATTCAGCTTGTTGCAAGGTATTTTATCTTATTTTTTATTTTATTTTTTTCAAACTTTTAAATGTAAAATACACTAAACACAAAACATGACCAGACATTGGACAACAGATCAAAAATTTTAAACATAAAAAAAAAAAAAAACAGCACAAACAAATAATTCCCATTTAGTCCAAAGTCTATAAAATTGTTCCCTTTTCAAATCAAGTCCAAACGTCATTTTTTACCTCTTTGTCTCTCTCAAGTACATAAACTTAACAATATTTCCACAATACTACAATGTACAACAGACCTCTCCTCACCCCTCCTCCCTCCCTCTCTCTCTTCTGTTTTTTTCTCTCCGGGTGATGGATCTCCCCCGCGGCGTGAGGACTTGAGATGGGAGTTAATCTGCAGAAATGACCAGACCCATTTGAGGTGACACGGGACACGACGGAGAGAAAGGCACGCGCTTCACCTTTATCTGAAACACTGCTGTGATTAACATGCCCCTGAACACACCGCACAGCAGCCCGCGCCCAGATATGACTCGTAATGACGCACCAC
The DNA here is from genome assembly GCA_019453435.1 of Rhinogobius similis. Lineage (NCBI taxonomy): Eukaryota > Metazoa > Chordata > Actinopteri > Gobiiformes > Gobiidae > Rhinogobius > Rhinogobius similis. The sequence continues at coordinate 33,785,930 of CM033625.1, forward strand.
AGTTTACCATTTGATTTAGTCTCACTGTAAACACATACAAACGATAGAACAATAGAAGTACAGAAGATTTCACTGTTGTCTGAAATTTGGGTGTGTTTACTGACTTTGTCCCTGAGGTTGTAGATTCAAATGTTTCTGCATATTTATCTGTGAATGATCCTGTTTTATTCTGAACATAACTGGATCTGATTCAGTCTAAACTTGAGAAAATGTGATTTAAAAAACAACATGTTAGTTTGGTCAAGATAAACAGACATTTTTCCGAATCAAAAAGGTTTTTATTGTCATTGTCGGTGACCAAAAATCACAAATTAGGAACTAGCTTTGGTGGTAACAATGAATAGTATTAATAGAAAGGATAAAACGAATAGACTATGATAAAAATAAGATAAAATAAGGGCATGCAAAATAAAATATGTGTAAAATAAAAATTGAATTCAAGGACACGAGATCAGAACAATAACTTTTAGTGGAATAGTATTATTACATTATTAAAGTGACAGGTGTTATTACGATGGCAAGTTGGTGAAATCACAAAACAAAAAAAAACAAAAAAACAGTCATGAGGGCCTATTTTTCACAAAATGTCTGACTAAAATGTACCCTAACATAAACTGAACCTGTTCTTGAACCCTTTTGGAGCAAGAAACAACTGTCTGGACTCTTTGTGAAGCTGAGACTTTAATTTTGGCCTCTGTTGTCGGATTTATTCTAATCATAAGTGTGAAGAAGCTCTGCAGATTTTCAGTTCCAGATTTCTTTAGTAAATATGAGTAAAGTTGGCGTCTGGAGAACGCTCTGATTGACACTAGATCATGCAAAATGCGACCCTCGGACTGATTTTTGTTGGCCATCAAGCGTTCTCTTAAATTGGCTCAAATAACCAAATCTAGTATTTTTACAGCAGAATTTGAAAAATTATGTTATCACAACCCAAATAACAGATATTTTGATCTGACAGCCTAAAAATGAACGTTCCAAGCCTCATTAAAGGTGCAGTGGCTCGTCCAAACTACATCAAATGCAACTTTTCGAGAGATTCACTTCACTGTCATGTCGTCAATGACCCTCTGCTCTGTATATGGTTCAAACTGCAGAAAAAAGTTTTGACACCCTGCTCTAGTTTGAGCATTTGTTGGGTTTTGACAATTTTCAAAACAGAAGCTATGTTGAGTAAAAATTTGTTTTAGCGACTTGTGATGAAGTCAAAAGTAAAATTCATACATTCATTCATACATCTTATTTGTTGTTTTTAACACAAACTGATCCTGATTCATCTCAGAATTATTAATCTGACTGAAAATAAGAGGGTTACAACTTCCTTTTCATATTTAACACGTCCACCAGCGCTATAATTTCCTTTTATCACATGGTGGATAGGAAGGAATAGATTAAGATAAAGTCTGACGTCCCACCAGGGTCAAACTCATGGGAACAGATTCAAACAATCAAAGAATGTTATAAAAGAAAATTGACACCATAAGACATCATAAGTTAAAGCTGGATTCCACAACATCCAGCAGTAAAAGATGGACAAATGCTTGCTTTACAAAGACACAGAGAGTGCGTTTGACAGTTGCAGAGGCTGTGTTCTCTCTGACTCTCCAGGGGCCGCCACAAACGCAGGGGCCTCGTCTCGCGGCTCATCCCCGGGGAGAGCTCCGACGGTGGGCCTGAAGCTGAACCGTTGCCCCTCTTCTCCCTCTGGTCCCTTTGGTCGTCAGCGCGTCCCCCTTTGGTTCCCCCCTGTGGTCCCCGGGCCCCCAGACTGCTCAGCGCGGGCCCCTGCGGATCACGGTGAGGAGCCATGTTTGTTTAAAGAGGCTTAATCCTACAGCAGCTGCCTCAGATCAGGAAACAGACCGGGGCAAGGATCAGGGCCGAGAGGGTGAAGGGGCAGGTGCAGCAAACAGCAGGTGAAGATCAGGAGATGTGAACATCTACTCAAACTGTTCAACAATCACACACTTTAAAGGACACATATTATGCTAAATTAACTTTTTTGAGCTTTTGACTGTGTTATAAAGTTCCCTCAGAAGATGTATGTAACTTCATCTATGCATCAATCCTGTTCACGAGGCTCTTTTTCCTATAGGAGGCTCAGAAAACACACATTTCCAGATTTGTGACGTCAAAAATAGAGCTTTTCTGCATCCAATGACGTTCGTTAGCTCACACGGTGTAAGGGCCGTTGGGCAAACTGCACTTAGAGGTTTTCGCGGTGCCACTTCATCATAACTACACTTGTTCTTGCCTCAATGCAGCATGAACAGAGACTTAATTCACAGTGAACAAATGGTTTATTAATAATGATTCAGGCTTAGTAACTACTCTAACCCTAATTCCTAACCCAAACCCTAACCTTACTAATCCGTCATTATGCTTAATAAACTATATGTTCGTTAAGAATGAAGTCTTTGTTATCACTGAAAAATGAGGTGTAGTTCTTTTAAAAAGGGTTAGTAAAAAAAAGTCTGTGCTTTTAAATTCTTTTTTTATTTCCTTAAATCAAATCAAATCAAATCAATTTATTTTTATAATGCCCAAAATCACAACAACAGTTGCCTCGATGGGCCACAGGTAAAAGCAGTTCAGATAACTGTCCCAGAATGCCCCTGTCCTTTGACCCTCCTTCAAGCGAGGAAAAACTACAAAAAACCCCATGGGAAAAAGTAGAAACCTCGGGGAGAACCACAGTGAAGGAGAGATCCTACTCCCACGGACGGACAGGCTGCAGATGAACTAGGACTGACGCATCCACTTGGACTGTGGAGCCACAACCACTCAAGAGGGAGGTGGCTTTAAAGAGTTCCTCCAGGCGGACGAGGAGCAGTCCACCAGTGTAGAGAGATCCTCCAGCAGGAGATGAGGAACAGTTCATCTAAGTAGATGGAGTTCGTCCAGGCAGACGAGGTGTGGCTAATCCAGGGTTGAGGGAGTTCCTCCAGGCGGGTGGCGCATAGATCGTCCAGTGTAGAGATCGATCCTCCAGACAGATGGGGGTGGGGGGGTCGTCACTGGAGCAGCCGCCGCAGTGCCTGAAACAGTCTCCACTCCCCGGGGGAAGTGGAGAGAAAGAGAAACATGTGAACAGCAATGAACAGACTACAGTTGAAGTAATATTAAATATTGTTGATAGGTAAAGTAGGAAGAACCAGAGGATAGTGTTCAAGCTGCCATACTTCCCCCAGCAGAATTGCTCCAAGGGCAGCATAGCTAAAACTGTAGGTTTTTAAAAGTAAAATTCTCTTAATTGTACACTTTTTTTGTGTGCTGCTCTATTTTTCACTTTTCCCCAGGTCACTCTTGAAAATACTGGGTTCTTACCTGGTTGAATAAAGGCACTGCATGTTTACATTAGCGTGAAGGGGTAGGTTAGCTTTTGTGTATTTCTCCACAGTCATTCCTTCTGCTGAAGGTAGATGGAGCATTAACACCAAATCCTGACTGACTGATGGAAAATAATGTGTGGTTTTCAACGCAATATGAGTCTTTTAACATTTTACTGATGTTGGTTTGTGTAGAATGGCTTTAAACTTGTTTATCTTCATTGAGAAAAGCTAGAGAAGCCACCAAGCCAGAAGAAGAAGAAGAAGAAGAAGAAGAAGAAGAAGAAATAAGTTTAATGTGAAAAGAAGAAGAAATATGTTTAACACCAAAAGAAGAACTACGTTTAATGTCAGAAGAAGAAGATGAAGAAGAAGAACTACGTTTAATGCAGAAGAAGTAAGTAATACATTTAATGCCGGAAGACGAAGACAAAAAAGAAGAAGGAGAAGAAGAAGTAGAAGAAGAAATATTTTTTATGTCAAAAGAAGAAGAAATACATTTAATGCCAGAAGAAGAAGTAATACGTTTAATGCAGAAGAAGAAGAAGAAGAAGAAGAAGGAGAAGTATGTTTAATGTCAAAAGAAGAAGAAATATGTTTAATGCCATAAGAATAAGAAGAAAAACAAGAATAAGAACAAGAAATATATTTAACACCAAAAGAAGACGTAGAAGAAGAAGAAAAACTACATTTAATGCAGGAAGACGAAGAAGACCTATGTTTATCAGAATCAGAATTACTTTTATTTATCCCCAAGGGGAAATTCTTTAATGCCACAGTGCAAAAAATTCCAGATAAAGCTGCAACAAATCTTTTAATCAAACCATCTCACACACCAATGTCAGCGTCTTCAGCTCTGCAGCTTTTTTGCCTTTTTAACATCGTTCACTCCCAACCGTTACCAGCAGAGGGCGCCGACACTCAACCGAAACCTTCTTTGTGAAAATCAAACCGCTTCCCTTTCTATTATTTACATCATTTAACCAAAGCAAACGTCTAAAAACCCTGAATTAATGAAGCCCTGCGCTCCGGGTTCAGGCGCCCTTTGCACAGACATTCTTTTAGCTCCAGCTCCTGTGTCAGAGTCGGAATAGAGATTTCGCCTGTTTGGCCGATAAGCTCGTCCGGCTGTAACGGCTTGATTAGGCCCGGCAAACGACGCAGGCAAAGGGCGCGCTTGTCGCAGAGTCAACCCGATTTATTGTTGTCACCATGGCGATAAAAATGACCTCAATAAAAAAAAAAAAAAAACACAGGAGCCAATGCCATATGCAAATGATGTCTAAGCCGTAAATGAGCGAGGAGGAGGCAGGGTCAGCGGAAAGGGCGGCATTAGTCTTTGAACGGCGGCTTTATGTGGCTGTCCAAGTGTCCTGCGTCCTGCGCGTCCTTCTCTGACCCTGCTCCGTGATAAGATGGGGGGGGGAGATTGGACTGAGGACATCTACGGGGCTGTGGCACGGGGGTGAAAAGGGCTGTGCTGAGGGGAGCGAAAACACACAGCGCTCGGTTGTAGTCAGGACGAGGCTGATGAGGTCTGGGGCGACGTTTGAAGGTCTGGTCTGTTGTTTTGGATCCATTCAAACAAAGAGATCCAACCAATTTGGGCAGATCTGCAGCAAGAATTAAAGGGGCTGCACCTGATTTTTACTGTTGTGAAATGGGACAAACAGAACTAGTCTATGTTCCCGATTTTTTCCATGCAATAGTTATTTTTTTGTTGCTTCAGCACATATATATATATATTGTAAAAGCATCAGAACCTTTATTTTGAATCTATTTATAGTGTTTTATCCTATAAATAGTTCATGTTGGACTCATGAACACTTTGTAACACCTGCCACTTTAACAATATATTATATAAGAACTGTCTATTTGCACTACCACATTTGCACATTGCACTATCTGCCAACTGTACATTTAATTTATTTATTTAAAGGACAGTGTGCAGTTACATTTAAAAGATGGCTGCATCAGATTTATTTGTATATAGTCTTAGTCTATTTTATTCTTAATCTTATGCATGCCTCTTTTATATATTTTAATTATATTTTATTCATTGTTTTACGTTGCACCTCACGCTGAAGCAAGTTCCTATGTTTGTGAATTTTTGATCACTGACAATGGCAATAAACCGTTTCTGATTCTGATTCTGAGAGAAGCAGGAAGTGTTCCGTTAGCATGCTAATGTTTGTTAGCTTTACCAGTCTGGCACTCTGGGCTCAGAGACTAGTGACAAGTGCTTCTTTTTTTATGCTGGGACTGCATTAGGAAAATACATTTGACTGATGTAAAGACTTTAACTAGTTCTGTTTTTCACGTTTCAAAATAATAAGGATTAGGTACAGGGCCTTTAATCCGAACAGAACCAAGGGATAAATCTAGGACTGAACAATTATAGCTGCACGATTTGGAAAAAAATATCTAATTGTTGAGTTTTCTGAGCAGTTTTGGGATTGCATTTGGATTAGATTTGTTTTAATAATGGGATTCTGTTCAAAGTTCATATTTTAAACACAACCAGGTGAATTAAAAAAAAGACTAAAGTAGGTCTGTCAAACTATTTAAAAGAATAACGTGTTTCAGAAAGTTATTGTCTGTTTAAGTTCTGTTTTGTGGCGTTTAGTGTTGTGTTTGTCACCTTTAAGTCACGTTTTCGTCACTGTCACTGGTGTTTTAGTCACTTTCAGTAGCGTTTAAGTCACTTTAGTTTTAATGTTGTATGTCACTATAAGTCATGTTTTTTTCAGTCGCTTTTTGTCCTGGTTTCTGAACATGTTTTATCAAATCTGAGCAAGTGAGTTTTTAAGCAGAATAATAGAGAATGTTTTTCTTTTTGTGGAGGAAATTCATGCACTTTAAAAATTGCAGACTTTGAGATTTTCTAATTGCGTCCATTCAAATTGGGATTTCGATTCACACAAGGCAGAAATAAAATGATCTGGGCCTCTGAACTATCTGTTCTTTTGTTTCTCTCGAATAAATCAAAAAACGTATCAGTCATGCATGCTGTATTTAGCAGGCAACTCCTCCAGCTTGGAAACTCTGCAAGACTCCAGCGTCCTCGGAGGGAGGGGTCAAACAATACTGGAAGAACTCTCAGAACCTTCCCTTGGTCAGAAAAACTTTAAATTGTTTTCATAGTCTCTGTGCTGTTGCTGTTTGATTACCCGTTTGTTCTGCTGTGCGAAGTGCTTGGGATTGACTAAGACTTTTATTTTTGGGCTTGTCTGTTTGAACAGCAACCTGACATGGGAAAACCAACCTTAATGGCTAAATCTGGTACATTTACAGTTGAAACAAAACAAAAAAAGATGGGGAAAGTTACTATTTGTGGTCAACTTTCTGCTAATTTAGGGATGAGACCATAGAACTATAATAAAACCTGGAAGATGAACCCAAAATGGCCGCCCTGTTTATCCCTATGGAGTGTGCTCATTGGCGCATGGCCCCAAAAAAATTTCTTACTTCCGCATTTACTTCCTGACACGGAGGCGGCCATCTTTGCTTTACTTCCTGATACAGAGGCTGACATCTTTGCTTTACTTCCTGATACGGAGGCTGCCATCTTTGCTTTACTTCCTGATACGGAGGCTGCCATCTTTGCTTTACTTCCTGATCCGGAGGCTGACATCTTTGCTTTAGGGCACCACGTGACGACAATCCCCCATGATGCTTTGAGCGACGTGAGCGACCACGCAGCTTACAAGTTTTTGTGTTAGTGTTAGCTTGTGTGATTGTAACTGTATTCTTCATGTTAGACACACGTGAAGCGTCTGAAATAAAATAAAATACAACTTACAGGTGTCTCTAGTCGAGCCTTTTTCACATGACTCGCACATGTTTGCGGTGACGTCACTTCATATAAAAACGGTAATTTCTGTCATTTCAGAAACGGTAGAAAAGAACATTTCCTTCTATTTTATTTAAATACCGATAATAATTCAGTACTGTCTGCAATTAGAAGAAGAAGAAGAAGAATTTTTATTTATAGAGCGCTTGTCCACCTAATAGGCACCCAAAGCGATTATAATGTGCATTTATAGAAAAAGGCTGGTTCCAAGAGGCTGCAGTACCTCGCACGGCCACTAATCAATCTGGGACCACAGACAGAGGGGGCGTACCTTATCCAATTCTTTTAATACATCCATGGATGAGACTCATTGGGTCCACAATAACGAGGCAAGACAGGATTTTGGCAGAATTTCTGATAAATACATTTTGAGGTTCAGCCATCCATTTTGGCCTCAATTTCATTTTATGTTATTTTCATTACAGCACCACTTCTCAAGCGGTGAAACTCAGCAAAGTTTGTCCAACCCAAAACAATCTCAAAATCACATGCACAAGCGTATTATGGCATCTGGATCTTCTTTAAAAATATTCTTTATTTTTAACATGTAACAGTTTGTTGTTATTTTTCCCATTACATAATTTCACCAAACCACCCACTTCTAAATCAATTTGACCCAAAACAATACAACACATTTTCATACTAGTGGCACGGTTACGATTAGCCCGCACCGTTCAACAAAATGCTTAAAACGCAGGATTCCCCAATTGCTATGACAATAAAATATGTAAATCATTCCGCTTTGGCAAATTGCACATTCAAAACTAACAGTGCCAAGATTTCAAGCACCAACCCCAGAGGTACCGCGGGTCCCTCCGGTCCACAGGTGCGTATTAGCCGCTTCAAAAACACAAATTCCACTTTTGTCTTTCGACGCCATATGTTTAGAAGACGCCTTTTAAAATCCACCTCCAGGGGCCGAAGCAGGTAAGAGACGAGGAACTCCAGTCGAACGCTTTTGCCAAGAACAAAACAAAGAGGCCCTAAAGAAGATGGAGCAGCCGGGAGCCGGGATAGAAACGTAGCGCTGTATACAAGACACGCAGACAAAGCCTGAATGAAGAGTGTGCTATGCAACGCTATGTGCCGCTGCGAGACATTGGCATCCCTCTCCGCTGGCACAGGGACATGCCAAGTTGTAGGATTTAGCCCCGAGCCCCTGGGTTTGTGCTGAAAAAGACTGGAGGGGCCCCCGCGGCGGCTCCTGGCTCCGGCTGCGCTAGCATTGTGGGGGAAAGGGGAGAGAGAAGAGAGGGAGGAGAGCGGGAAGGAGGAGCAGCAAGTGGTTCAGGAGCACAGCCAAGAGAGGACAGAGATGGAGACTTAACAACGCTGGGATGGGATTGTGCAAATGTGAAAAGCAAATGCTGCCACTGTTCAAAGCTGCAGCGTTTCATTATTTTAAAGGAGACATTTTAGGATTTTTTGCTTGTACTTGTGCTATAAGATAAATAGCTCATCGTCTTACATTTTGTTCATTGTGAATTGTATTACTGTACTGATCTAAATGACTGAATGTAAAAGGTTTATTGTCATTGTCAGTGAACCATATTCACAAACTAGGAACTTGCTTTGGTGTGAAGTGAAACATATAGCGAGTAGCAAAATATATTAAAGAAGGCATGCATAAAATTAAGAATAAAATAAAATAGACTTAGACTATGTAAAGCTATATACAGTTGGATAGACAGTAGTGCAAATGTATCAGTGCAAAGAGAGCTGCTTTTATTCTATGATTGTTAAAGTGTCAGGTGTTATAAAGTGTTCATGAGTCCAACAGCAGAAGGACAGAAACTGTTCTTGTGACGGGAGGTTCTGGTCCAGATGGACCGTAGCCTCCTGCCCGAGGGGAGGGGCTCTAATAGTCCATGTCCAGGTGAGAAGGGTCAGCTGATCCGACCTGCTCCGAGTCCTGGAAACGCACAGGTCCTGGAGACGCACAGGTCCTGGAGACACATAGGTCCTGGAGACATACAAGTCCTGGAGACGTACAGGTCCTGGAGACGCACAGGTCCTGGAGACGCACAAGTCCTGGAGACGTACAGGTCCTGGAGATGCACAGGTCCTGGAGACGCACAGGTCCTGGAGATGCACAGGTCCTGGAGACGTACAGGTCCTTGTGACAACAGGAGATGAGGATGGACCACACGGTGCTGGAGGAGGTGAGGATGGACCACAGGTCCTGGAGGAGGTGAGGATGGACCACAGGTGATGGAGGAGGTGAGGATGGACCACAGGTGATGGAGGAGGAAAGGATGGAGCACACAGGTCCTGGAGGAGATGGTCACACGGTGCTGGAGGAGGTGAGGATGGACCACACGGTGATGGAGGAGGTGAGGATGGACCACACGGTGCTGGAGGAGGTGAGGATGGACCACACGGTGATGGAGGAGGTGAGGATGGACCACACGGTGCTGGAGGAGGTGAGGATGGACCACACGGTGATGGAGGAGGTGAGGATGGACCACACGGTGATGGAGGAGGTGAGGACGGACCACACGGTGGTCCTGAAGTCCACGATCATCTCCACTGTCTTCTGGGCGTTGAGCTCCAGGTTGTTGTCGCTGCACCAGGCGGTCCACCTCCCTCCTATAGACAGACTCATCGCCCTCCATGATGAGTCCTATGAGGGGGGTGTCGTCCTCAAACTTGATCAGTTTTACAGAGTCGTGGCTGTCGTTATCGTTGACTTCCTGATCAAAAATGCAAAACTGATAAGCCCCGCCTTTTCATAGTGACATTTCACAGGCAACAGATTTTCAATTATGTGTTTTAATTTTGTTGAAAAGTTGCTACGTGGCATTTTAGAACCCCACATGTCACTTGGTAAAATCTTAGTGTCAAGGTTAAATATAAGCTACTAATGTACTCCTTTAAAGGCCCTGTACATGATTTTTACTGTTCTGAAACGTGAAAAACAGAACTAGTTAATTTGAAAGGCTTTACATCAGACTCTTGTATTGCTCATTTTCCTAATGCATCTTAAATATTCACCGCCATGAGTTTAGAAGCAAACAAACATTAGCATGCTAGCCGCGCACTTCCTGCTTCTCGTAGAATTAATAAAAATCAATAAATAGCTGCAGAGGAAGCGTAACCCAATTTTAAATATAGTTTTGGTTTACTGAACTAGCATAACATTTTTGTTGACTAAAAGTAGACAAAAAAGAATTAACTAATTAATTGTTTGATTAAATGTTGACTAAAGCTAAACATCATTTTAAAAAAGTCTGAAATAAAACATCTTCTCTAAATGAACATGTTGTGGAGAGACACAAAAGATATATGTCTATGGACTGGAAATACACGGAGGACCACTTTTCCGCTCTGGAGAATGAATTACATCCAAAAAATGACAAAAAAGTAAATACGTTTTAGAAGCGAAACATGCAGGACTAAAAAGTAGAGACACTGTGAAACTAATCCGTCCTCTGGTGGACCGGCTCCCGCCCTCGCTCGCCCTCCGCCTCTCCTCTCACTTCATCCTCTCTATCTCCGTCTGTGCCGCGTGGAGTGTATATGTTCATTTGTGGTCCGCAGCTGGTGCATCGGAGCCTCAACCCCAACAATGTGCCCCGAAATCGGCCGTGAACGAGCCGCCTTCCCCTCCACAGCGGGGGAAGCCACCTGGTCAAGTGGTCAGCAAATGAAAATGGAAAATTGCTCCTACTTGTTGTTCCCGTCGGAGGGTCGTGATGGATGCACCCTCCGTGTTTTTGTTGATATGATCAGAGAATATATATATGTGCTCGGCCCGGCTTCCCCCTCATCTCTCTCTTTGGTCGGAGGAAATTGCCCGTGTGCAAAATTGGCCTCTGGATGAGAAAATTCACTTTGTATGGGCACAATCATGTTTTTCAGTCCGAGTGGATTGTTGCTGTTTTTTATCAAAAGAAGTTGTTTTCCGGTAAAGCACCAAATGAGGCTGGATGGTCCTCCGGGTGAGATTGGAGCGTTTGTGGGTGTTTGGGTATTTTGAATTTCGTGTTCAGTGAATTAGCTCGTCGAAAATTGAAACTCAAACCAACTCAGTGTTTCAGTGTTTTTGTTTTGTTTTTAGCAGAAAAAGTTGGTTGGGTTGGGTTGATTGTTACATGTTGTTTGTTAGACCTCTTTTATTTGTTTTGTATTGATGTTTATTTAACCAGATGAGAACCTGTTGAGACCGAGACATCTTTTTCAAGGGTGACGGGGCAAAGGGAAAAATATCGCAGCACACAAATCAAAAAACATTCACTAAGAGACATTTAAGGACACATAAACGTTGTCCTTTTGGTCGTCAATTGTATAATTTGTGTTTCTTCTTCCTTGGACAAATTCATGTTTAATCTTACGTCGAATCAACTGTGCATAGCTCCACTTTATGATGTCATTAGGTAGAAGTTCCCTTTGATTTTGTAAAGATACCAGACTATTTCTAATCCTTGTAGTGTAACATTGTTCTTATGTTGTTTTTTACACTGTCACTGGTTGGGGTTGATGTTTTTCCTTAAAGAAATGGGATCTCCTTAATGTAAGAAAAAAAAGAAGAAGAAGCAGGAAGCAAGAAAAGGCAAAAAACAAAAAATGATAACTCTGTATTTTATATTGTACAATCATGATTATTACAATCACTATTATTGTGATTATGGTTATTATTATTAGTTGCAGTAGTAGTAGTAGCTGCAGTAGTAGTAGTGGTAGTAGTAGTATCTATTATATATGTTTTTTATTTCCGTTATTACTTTTGTTTACATTTGTAAGTTGCTTGACACAGCACATGGGGAAAAAGGGGAAAAATAAAAATTTTAATATTGTGTTTTTTTGCCTGTTATTTATGTACATTAAAAAAAAATCTACTTCTACTAGTGAGACACTTCACCTGCAGCTGAATAAAAAGCGAGAAAGCAAAGTTTCATTCATGAATCCCATGGTAATGCTATGAAGAGTCTTCAATAAGTACATTTAGCGCTGGGGTTCTTGACGTCTGTGTTTCTTCACATTTCCGTTGTGTTTGAGATGGAAGAGTTAATGTGGTTCTGATGACTGCAGCTGCTCAGCCTCGCAAATCAAGTGGAAAATGTTTGTGATTAAACCAGCGCCATCTTCTTGGGACGCGGAGACACATTTGGACGAGAGGGGGAGGGAGGGAGAGAGAGAGAGAGATGGGTGAAGAGAACATTGAGGAAGAGAGAGTTATGAGGAAGAGGGAGAGAAAGAGGGGTGAGGAGAGACTGTGAAGGAGAAAGAAAGAGAGGGATGAGAGGAAGAGGGAGAGAGATGCACTTTGAGAATAATGCTTTTTTTTTTTACTTTGGTGATAAATTGTATAACCTTATGTTACGTTGTTGAAACTATCATTGCACCTTTGACTAAACAAGAGAGGGAGAAAGAGAGGGAGAGGAATGGAGAGAGGGGTGAAGAGAAAAGAGAGGTTGAGGGGAGTGGGGCAGGTGAGAGAGGAAGAGGAGAGGAAAGGGAGTGAAAGAGAGGAAGAGGAGAGAAGAGGAAGAAGGGGAGTGAAAGCGAAGAAGAGGAGAGTAAAAAAGGAAAAAGAGGTGAGGAAAAGGAGTGAAAGAGAAGAGGAGAAGAGGAAAGGAAGGAAGGGAGTGAAGGAGAGGAAGAGAAGAAGAAAAGGAAGAAAGGACGTGAAAGAGAGAAAAGGGAGAGTAAGAAAGGAGAAAGAGGAGAGGACAGGAGTGAAAGAGAGGAAGAGAAGAAGAAAAGGAAGAAAGGAAGTGAAAAAGAGAAAAAGGAGAGTAAAAAAGGAGAAAGAGGAGAGGACAGGAGTGAAAGAGAGGAAGGGGAGAAGAAAGGGAAGAAAGGAAGTGAAAGAGAGGAGAGGAAGGGGAGTGAAAGAGAGGGAGAGAAGAAGAAAAGAAAGGGAGGAAGGGAGTGACAAAGAGGAAGAGAAGAAGAAAGAGAGAAATTGAGTGAAAGAGGAGGAGGAGTGGAATTAAAAGGAGTAAGAGAGGAAGAAAGGAAGTGACAGTGAGAAAAAGTAGAGGAGCGCACAAGAAAGGAAATGAAAGAGAGGAAGAGCGAAAAAGTGAGAGCAGAAGAAAGGGAATGAAAAAGAGGAAAGAAACGGGAGAAAGGGAATGAAGGAGAGGAAGAGGAGAGGCAAGGAAGAAAGAAAGTGAAAGAAAGGAAGAGGAGAGGACAGGGGAAAATGGAATGAATGAAAGGAAGAGAAAGGGAATGACAGAGAGGAAGAGAGGAAAGGAGTGAAAAAGAGGATGCGTTAACGAACGAGAGAAAGAGGAGAGGAAAGGGAGTAAAAGAAGAAGAGAGAGGCAAGGGAGAAAGGGAGTGGAAGAGAGGAAGAGGAGAGGAAAGGGAGTTAAAGAGAAAGAGAGAAGAAGATAGACAGAAAGATAGAGAAGCGTGAGAGAAAGAGGAGACACGGAAAGAGAGAAACCAGGGATACGAGAGAGAAGGAGGAGAGAGAGGAAAAAGGAAGGAAGGAAAGACAGTAACAAAGAGAGAGAGAGCGAGAGAGAGAAGGGAGCGAGTCCAAACCAGACAGAGACACAGCGTCCCTCATTGCCTCTGCGTCTCTCCTCTCACATTTGTCCTCATTAAAGTCTCATTGCGGCGCATTTCCTGCAGGTTCATATGTTCCAGTGCGTTTGCCCGGGATTATGAGCTCAATGATGCACACGGCGCTGGAGATATTGTTTTTACATGTGGTCGCCCTCAGGATCCAGCTCATTTGGAAACATCTGAGAGCGATAATTACCCGCGATGGGTTTTGTCTTATTAACTGGAGTAGTTTCAATTTTATACATCATTATTTGCGTATTTATTACATTTTCTTGTGTTTACCTGCAGTGTCTCGACTGTAGCAAACGTATAGGCTAAATTGTACAGTAGGAGGGAATAATATTCTAACTAATAGCATTGTTTCCTCGTCTAAAACACTCCCGGAGTTGAATTTTGTTGCGTTCGCACTCTTTTCTCTAATGCGGTTTGCGAGGTTGTCTTCTTCTTTTTGATTTTGCCTGGGCTGCTTCTTCAGAGGAAAAAATCTGGACTTCACTTGCTCAGTTTAAAGTTCACAACAGACTCGTTTTGCGATCATATTGTGTTTGCAGCTCTATTAGAACAGCAGTCACGTTGACTAAGGGTTTCATTTATGTATTTTTTCACTGTTTATTGTCATATAGCTATAGCGGTGCCAGAAAATGTGTAGCGCTGATCCTGTGAGCCAAAGCATGTTCAAAATCCATTTAAAGCAATAAAAATGCAGAATACGTCCACTCAAAGGTCAGTTTGTTATAAAATACAACTTGAAGCCGGAAGCTAACTCAGAGTTGCATATTGGGTGGTTTATACATGTTTGAGTAAGCCCCGCCCACAACCCGTTAATTACTTTCGAAAAAATCAGTCTCCAAGTTTTTTTTTTTTTTTTTACAAATGAGCAAACTGTTGTTCAAAACTAGAGCACTGCACATAGACCATCAGAAAATCACTGCTGCACATCAAAAAATGTAAATCTATCCAATCTTAAAATGGCTTGAATTTATCATTTTGATCTGGATTTGAGTAGATTTGACTTGATGAGATTTAATTGCTGATGTGATGCAGAATATTTCACTGGTTTCAAGGTATTTCTGACTGATCCTGTGATAATTTTGCTTAAAATAAGAAAATAAAGTGTCAGTGGTAAGTACAATAATCGTAACCCACTGACAGATCATTTGGACTGAAATAAGAAATAATGCATTGAAACAAGTCAGAAATGGTTTGAAACAAGTGAAATAATCTAGTTCCATCAAATAAATCATCTCCAATGATCTTAACGAGTCAAAATGTCTGAAATTCAGATTAATATCCTCAAATCAGATCAATCATTTTAACTCATTTAGAACTTCATTATTTGCAGTGTTTTTTTTTCTTTTCTTTTTTTCAATTAAGTTGTTTTTAAAATTAACAAAATGTAAAATAATGATGTGCATGTGTGACAAAGACCAGAAATAATGTTTGATGTGACTTCTTTGGTGTAATGATCTATACAGGGGGATTTCCTGATCATAAACATGTAATCGTAGAGTGTAACAGGCATTTTCAACAAATATTTGAAAAACTATGGCGTAGACCAGCTCCAATTATAGCATAAACAGATGCCAGTATCAGGTCTGTTTCATGATTAACCTTGATGATGATGAGTATGAAAGTTGAGTGAAATGCTGACTTGTTAAAACTGGCCGGTGGGACGTCCCATTTGGAGACACTGGAGCTGTCCGAGGGGCAGAGGGGAGCTGTCAATCAAACAGCAGCAGGACAAGGACTTGCCCCTCTGTCCTCCCACCTGCAGGGGGCACACTCACAACCAAACAACTCTGTAAACGTTTACCCTTGAGTACACATGGACCCTGAGAAGTGGAGAATGTGTCCTACAAAGACGTTTTTAAATATCTGGAGAAGACATTGCACCTGTCATGGGTTTGACTAGTGGTCTGCCGTGGTACTGCAGTGAAACGCACTCATATTTTGTCAAGATTATTGCTTATTTTCTGATTTCAGTTAAAAAACAAAAGCAAAAAAAAACAACAACTTTTAAAATCTTTTTTTTTTAAAATAATCTCACTTTGATTGGTCAGAGGGAGAGCACAAGGGCAGCTCTGACGTACCTCGCCGCTAAAGGCTAAACTGGCGACTACTGACCTCGGCCCATTGACTTCAAAGTGGCGGCCATGTTTGAACCTGGCGCTGCACATACCTCCATTCTTTGCACATTGTAATCGTAGAACTTCTCTCTCTCACCCTCTTCCTTAACTCTTTTGATTCTATCACTGCTAGTGTTCCTCTCTCTCTCTCTCCCCTTTTTCCCGTTCTTCCTCTTTCTCTCTTTTTTCTACTTTCTCTCTCTATCTCTTTATCTCTTGTACATCTTCCTCTCTGTCACTCTGTCTCTCTTCCTTGCCTCTCGTTATCTCTCTTCCTCTTGTCCTTGTTTATTGTATCGACTATAGTTTTCTTTCTCTCATTCACTCCCCCTCTCTCTTTCACTCTCATTGCTAAGTTCTCTTTCTCTCATACACCTTTCTCTCGCTCTTTCTTCCTCTCGCTCGTCTTTATTGTATCACTGCTAGTGTTCCTCTGTCTGTCTGTCTCTCTCTTTCTCCTATGCCCTGTTCTTCCTCTTTCTATCTTTTTTCTCCCTCCTTCTCTCTCTCTCTTTACCCCCCCCCCTCCCCACTATGTTTCTCTTCCCTGCCTCTCTTTCTCTCTCTTTACAGTACTGCCTCAGTACAGTTTTCTTTTCTCATTCACTCCCCCACTCTCTTTCACTCTTTCCCTCCTATCTCTTAGCTCTCTCTCTTTATTGCGTCATTAGTTTTCCTCTCTTTCTCACTCCCTCCTTTCTCTCTTTCTCTGTCTCTTCATCACTCTTCTCTTGCTCTCTCTCTTTCTTTCTCTTTATTGCACCACTTTTCCTCCATACTCTTTTTCTCCACTTCTTCATCACTCTTCTCTCTCTTTTTCTCTCTGACTTTTCCTCCTTCTCATCCCCCCTCTCTCCGCGTCTTTATTGCTTCACTAATAGTTTTCCTCTCTTTCTCGCTCCCTCCTTTCTCACATTCTCCACCTCTTCATCGCTCTTCTCACTCTCTCTCCCACTTTCTCTCCCTCCCTTCCCTCTTCATCCCTCTTCTCTGTCTTTCTCTTTCTTCCCCTACCTCTCTTCCCTGCTCTCTTCATCACTCTTCTCTCTCTTTCTCTCCATCTCTCTCTCTCTTTCTCTCTCTCTCCCTCCCTGTCTTCCCCTCTCTCTCCCAATCTCTTCCCCTCTCTCTCAATGTTATTGTGTCACTGATAGCACTTTCTCTCTCCCTCTTTCTCTCCCCCTCTCTCTTCCCCTCTATCTCATCTTTATTGTGTCACTGATAGCACTCTCCCTCTTTCTTTCTCTCCCTCTCTTCCCCTCTCTCTCCCTCTCTTCCCCTCTCTCGTCTTTATGGTGTCACTGAGAGCACTCTCTCTCTCTCTCTCTCTCTCTCTCCCTCCCTCTCTTCCCCTCTCTCCCCCTCTCTCTCGTCTTTATGGTGTCACTGATATCACCCTCTCTTTCTCTCTCCCTCTCTCTCCCCCTCTCTTCCCCTCTCTCTCCTCTTTATTGTGTCACTGATAGCACTCTCCCTCTCTCTTTCTCTCCCTCTCTTCCCCCTCTCTCCCCCTCTCTCTCGTCTTTATTGTGTCACTGATAGCACTTCCCCTCTCTCTCTCTTTCTCTCCCTCTCTTCCCCCTCTCTCCCCCTCTCTCTCGTCTTTATTGTGTCACTGATAGCACTCTCCCTCTCTCTTTCTCTCCCTCTCTTCCCCCTCTCTTCCCTTCTCTCTCGTCTTTATTGTGTCACTGAGAGCACTCTCCTTCTCTCCCTCTCTTCCCCTCTCTCTCGTCTTTATTGTATCACTGATAGCACTTTCCCTCTCTCTTCCCCTCTCTCTTCCCCCCTCTCTCCCCCTCTCTTCCCCTCTCTCTCGTCTTTATTGTGTCACTGATAGCACTCTCCCTCTCTCTTTCTCTCTCCCTCTCTCTCCCCCTCTCTCTCGTCTTTATTGTGTCACTGATAGCACTCTCCCTCTCTCTTTCTCTCCCTCTCTCCCCCTCTCTCTCCCTCTCTCCCCTCTCTTCCCGTCTCTCTCGTCTTTATTGTGTCACTGATAGCACTTTCCCTCTCTCTTCCCCTCTCTCCCCTCTCTTCCCCTCTCTCTCACTCTCTCCCCCTCTCTCTCGTCTTTATTGTGTCACTGATAGCACTCTCCCTCTCTCTTTCTCTCCCTCTCTCTTTCTCTCCCTCTCTCCCTCCCTCTCTCGTCTTTATTGTGTCACCGATAGCACTCTCCCTCTCTCTTTCTCTCTCCCTCTCTTTCCTCCTCTCTTCCCCTCTCTCCCTCTCTCTCTCTCCCTCTCTGCTCTTTATTGTGTCACTGATAGCACTCCCTCTCTCTTCCCTCTCTCTTCTCTCCCCTCTCTCTCCCCTCTCTCTCTCCCCCTCTCTCTCGTCTTTATTGTGTCACTGATAGCACTCTCCCTCTCTCTTTCTCTCTCTCTCTTTCTCTCCCTCTCTCCCTCCCTCTCTCGTCTTTATTGTGTCACCGATAGCACTCTCCCTCTCTCTTTCTCTCTCCCTCTCTTTCCTCCTCTCTTCCCCTCTCTCCCTCTCTCTCTCTCCCTCTCTTCCCCTCTCTCTCGTCTTTATTGTGTCACTGATAGCACTTTCCCTCTCTCTTCCCCTCTCTCTTCCCCCTCTCTCCCCCTCTCTTCCCCTCTCTCTCACTCTCTCCCCCTCTCTCTCGTCTTTATTGTGTCACTGATAGCACTCTCCCTCTCTCTTTCTCTCCCTCTCTTCCCCTCTCTCTCCCTCTCTCCCCCTCTCTCTCGTCTTTATTGTGTCACTGATAGCACTCTCCCTCTCTCTCTCTCTCTCTCTCTCTCTCTCCCTCTCTCCCTCTCTCTCTCTTTCTCTCTCCCCCTCTCTCTCGTCTTTATGGTGTCACTGATAGCACTCTCCCTCTCTCCTTCAGTGGTTCACAGCAGGAGCCACTCTGATTTTACGACGAGGTAAAAGGAAGAAAGTTTGGGTTCGATGAGACGCGACGTGAGATCAGATACAAACCACAACAATCAGGACGACCTACGACCTTTCAGTGACCTCTCATCACTGCGCTGAACTCCACGTAGAGCTGTTCATTTTAAACAGTTGAATGCTTAGATACACAAACCAGAGCAGAGATTATTTAGTTTTCTCTTTAAAAAACAACCAAAAACTACTATTTGATTTAATCTGGTTGTTTATTTCCTTATTTTATTTTGAGGGCTCATGGAGATGCATGTGCACAATTAATCTAAAAGTGAATGTCAATGTTTAGTCTTTATTTTTTACTGGTCGGTAAAAATCTGAATTTCAGATAATCTGAGTTTGTGAGATATATATTTACAAGGTCAGTTAAAAAAATCAAATAACCAGATAACCCAATAATTAGAGCAGAGCAGAGTTCCGTATTTGTTTTCATTCACAAAATAAATCTTATAATCAAAAACAATCACATTTTATCTTTGTTTTTTGTCTCAATAGTTTACCCTTTATTCATTTTCTTCTGGCAAATGAATCCTCTTCAAGTAAGAAGCTTGAATGCTTCTTCCACAATAAAAAACATAAATAGAGTTGTCTTCATTTCTTGGGGGTTCGCCACCCGCCTGGAATGTCTCACTGTGTGGCATTAAACATGTCTATCTTGCTTTTTTTTCATAATTAGTGTATTTCTAGCTTATAATAACCTTGAAAAGCATGTATTCTACTGTATTCTTCTTAAGTGGGCTCGTCTCTTCATAGATCTGACCTCTAACTTGACCTGATGGTGCTTGTCTCCATGGAGATAGATACATTTAATCCAATGGAAACAAGCAAATTATTGTGTACCCTCTTCCAGTTAAGTTACATTGTGCATCTATAACAAACACTTTCTGATGTTTAAAATTGCTTTCATATAAATGCACAGGAATATTTATCTCTGTGTGGACTGATTAGACCTGGGCGTTCACACACTGGGCGTAACTCATCTGCTCCGTGCTCCAAAATGCCACGTTTAATTCCACTTGTAAACTGACGGGTGCGGCCCTGCCTATTCCCCTTTGGCTCAAACATCAATTCTGCGCATCAGACGCCTCGAAACTCGACGAAAATAAGATCGCAATAAAAATCCAATACTGAATACAGATGCACAATTAGCTACTGATTTGTCTCATTTGACGCTATTTACAATTTCAATCACAGCTTGTTACTCCGCGCTTCAGCTAATTTCCTATGTCTCCCTCCCAGCACTACACCCAATTCTGTGTCACCATTTTGTACGCGCATCCAAGCAACAAAATTTACAAAATACAAAAACGCTCAAGCGACCATTCACATTAACAATAGCGCATATAGTTTTTTTTTTTATGACTTGTGCTCCTGTGTCCCTTTCCCCCATTTCAAATCCAATCCCGCCGTTATTAGCGTGCGCAATACTCCAGGGCCTAAACAAACTTTCAAAAAATTCCCCCTATAACCCGCCAAGCGTAGAACATTCTCTGCTCCATGCAATTAACTGCGCCAACATTTACAATAATATGATTACCGACACTTTGGCGCAGTCGCGGGGGGGAAGCGCGGACATATTAGCTAGCAGCGAGGGGTTGATCGTTATGGAGACACTTCCTGGAGATTCGCATTTTCACTGGCATCGCAATTCGGAGACGCGGTAAATTCTCTGCGGGCCGTAAAAGTCAATGAACCGCGACACAAACACTACTGGAGTTTGGGGCCAACTTGTCTATCTACTGCACTTTCCTGTTCCTGCGATTTTGTGAGTTCAGTCTTGCTTTAGTTCAGCTTTCTTTTCGTCTTACGCCTTGGTTTGGGCCTAGTTTAGTCGTTTTAACCCTGGATTAGTACTTCTTGTTGTTGTTCTTTAGTCCAGGTTTAGTTCTTCTTTATGCCTTACTTTGGACTAGTTTTGTCCAGATTTAATCCTGATTTTGCTCTTCACGCCTTGGTTTGAACCTAGTTTAGTCTTACTTTAGTTCTGATTTCCCTTCTTTACGCCTTGGTTTGGGCCTAGTTTAGTCGTTTTAACCCTGGATTAGTACTTCTTGTTGTTGTTCTTTAGTCCTGGTTTAGTTCTTCTCTACGCCTTGGTCTGGAGCTAGTTTAGTCGTGCTTTAGACATTCTTCTTAATGTCTTGTTTTGGAATTAGTTTAGTGTTGCTTTAGTCCAGGTTTAGTTCTTCTTTATGCCTTACTTTAGACTAGTTTTGTCCAGATTTAATCTTGATTTTGCTCTTCACGCCTTGGTTTGAACCTAGTTTAGTCTTACTTTAGTCCAGGATGTATTTCCTCTTTACGGCTTGGTTTGGACCTAATTTACTCTTGATTTAGTCTTGGTTTAGTTCTTCTTTACTCCTTGTTTGTAGTTTGTCTTGCTTTAGTCCAGGGTTTAGTTTAGGTTTACAACAAGTCTTGTTTTAGTCCTGGTTTACTTCTTCCTTCCAACATGCTTTGGACCTAGTTTAGTCCTACTTTAGTCCTCGTTTAGGTCTCCTTTACACCTTGTTTTGGATCTAGTTTAGTCTTACTTTAGTTCTGGTTTAGTTCCTCTTCATGTCTTGGTCTGGACCTAGTTTAGTTATACTTTAATCCTGGTTTAGGCCTTCTTCACGAATTGCTTTGTAACTACTTTAGCCTTGCTTTAGTCCAGGGTTTAGTTCTTCTTTAGGTTTAGCACAAGTTTAGTGTTGTTTTAGTCCAGGTTTACTTCTTCCTTTTCATGTGTTCTGGGGCTAGTTTTGTCCTACTTTAGTCTTGGTCTGGATCTAGTTTAGTCTTGCTTTAGTTCTTCTTTACTCCTTGGTCTGGATCTACTTTAGTCTTGGTTTAGTTCTTCTTTACTCCTTGGTCTGGATCTACTTTAGTCTTGGTTTAGTTCTTCTTTACTCCTTGGTCTGGATCTACTTTAGTCTTGGTTTAGTTCTTCTTTACTCCTTGGTCTGGATCTAGTTTAGTCTTGCTTTTTATGCCATTGATCCTTTGACCCATCCTCGTTTAGTGTACAACCGGTTTTTGTCCTGATTTAGACTCCTTTAGTCCTCGTGTATGTTTTTCTGTGATTCTGCAGTTCACCCAAACTCCTTATCGTCCAATCTCCTGTGCTCAATCTTCACGTGATCATCTTCCAAACCCTCATTCCTCAGCCAGCCCACAGTGCCTGTCACACGTCCTGTTTGTAACTCATGGTAAAACACACCGTGAGTCCTTCAGACACAGATCCCTGAAATGTCATCCACGGGGTCTGGAGTCAGCTCCTCTCTTCCACGACACGAGCCACCTCCAGACAAAGCCACGGCCCACAGCTCATTCTTGGCCGTCTGTGATAAAAGATCGCTGATCGTGGGGAAATGTTGAGCTCCGAAACGTGGGTTGTAAATCTCACGTGTGGACAAGGATTATTTCCACTCGAGAACTTTCCAGGTGAAGCAAAACCTCTTCATGGAGACGAGCAGGTTACACAGTGCACAGGGCTGCACAATGTGTCGAAAAAATATTGGTATTGCGAGAATAACAATAGTGATATGTGTATCGTGAAGATGTGCGATCATTTCAAATGATTAAATCCATTAATCTTGTGTTTCTTGCGCACCCGAGCTTTTGACCAATCAGACGCACCCTGAAATGTTCAACCCCAAAAGCAGACCAGAAATGTCAAGTAAATGTTTAATTGTTAAGTGTTTCATCATCATTTTTTTTCACTATTTCATACACAATAAATGAAGGTAAATAAAATGAAATGAAATGTTTAAAATGTATTTGCAGAGAAATAGACAAAGCAACTCCAGGTTTTAACACTCCAAAGGTCTTGAATATGTATATATTTGTACCTAAGCTACTTATTCATTTTTCATTCATTCATTTTCTACCGCTTATTCCCGTTAGGGGTCGCGGGTGACTGGAGCCTATCCCAGTGACTTTGGGCCTTAGGCGGGGTACACCCTGGACAGTGGCCAACTCGTCGCAGGGCTGCGGGATTTGAACCCACGATCTCCTTATTGAGAGGCAGAAGCTCTAGCCGCTCTGCCACCGTGCACCCCCCTAAGCTACTTAGGTAAAGGCAATTGTTATCCTTAATTAAAGAAATGAAAAGGTCTATACCTGATTTTTTTACTGTTGTGAAACGGTAAAAAACAGAACTAGACCATGTTCCCAATTTTTTGCGTGTAATAAAGTTAAACCTTTGTGGCTCCAGCACAGGTATATTGTAAAAGCATCTGTTTGGGTGAAAATGAGACCATTTTTGCACTGCATCTATTTATAGAGCGTTTTATTCTACGAGAAAAGCAGGAAGCATGCTAATGTTTGTTAGCTTTACCCGTGATGGTCCAGGACACTCAGAAAATTGTGAAAAGTGCTTAATAAACCTCTTGCTGTAAATATTTAGGATATAAGGATATATAATATTTGCTGGGACTGCACTTGGAGTGAGAGATAGTGAGAGATGTGACTGATGTAAAGAGTTGAACATAAAGTAGTTCTGTTTTCACGTTTCAAAACAGTAAAAATCAGGCACAGGGCCTTTAAAATATATGCAAATGAGGGAAAAATATTGTAAAAATATCATTATTGAAATATTTGACACCACATCGCAGTAAATTCCAGTCTTGTGCAGCCCGATAGTGCACCTTTTAACGTTAGCCTTAAAGGGCCTATGACAGGTTGAAGTGCTCATTTTACTAAAACACAGTTAAGATAATTATATTCAAGATTCTGCAGAAAACAAAATCATTTTTATCCCAGTTTGGCAGTATTTTCGGTTAAAATTTTTACTTCCTGGTCATACATCATGACATCACACTGGGGAATTCTGTAACTGTTGCCTAGAAACCATGTTGAACACCGGGTGAAAACTCCTCAAACGTCACAGAAATTATTATTTTATGCATAAAAACATATAGGAAATCCTTTATTTTGATGAATTCATGTTTAAAGGATCAGATATATGTGTTTGTTGGTTGTAAATTGTCCCTGGTGTGTCTCCCTAGTGTGATGTCATCATGTTGAGAACTCTGCACTACTTCCTGTAAATTGCAACATATTTTTCAACTTTTCTACACAAACTGGCACCTGATTGGTGCAAAACTATCATTTATATTCTCAACAGGATTTATTCCACCAAATAAAGTCAAAACTAGAAAATCATAAAAACCTGTCATACGCACTTTAAGATGTTCTATTATGGTCTGCTGTTTCTTTGTTTTTTGTTGTTGTTTTTTGTTTTGTTTTTTTACATTTGAAGGTAATGATATGGAAAACCCCAACCAGGGGCAGCAGTTGAGAAAAAGAACTGCACTTGGTTGTCTGACTGCATAATGTCAAATAAATACAGATAAATCTCAAACAGACCGGACTGCACTGGCGCCTTCCACGGCCCGGCTCCTGCTCGCCCTCACTCCACTCAGACCCATGTAATTATCCACATTAGCGCCTCGTAAATAGCGGGCCCTCAGCGTTTTGTTTGTAATTCAGTTTCCAGTGAGAGAACTGCACCGTAGGGCCCCATATATCTTCAAGGGGACCCCTGCTGCCCGTCCTGCTCCGGGGGAAGGAGAGAGAGAGAGGGGTAAGAGGTGGTACTTGTCGGGCTGAGAGGGCCACCACATGATGCCCAGGCGGGACTCTGGCACACGGCCCGGCGCTCTGTGCCCAAGGCCCCTCAGAGGAAGACGAGAGGAGGAGAGAGGGGAGGAGAGGGAGAGTTTAACACTTAGGTTTATTAGCAATCAATTAAAATTCACTCAGAAGAGAGAGAAGAGACAAGGAGGAAGGGAGACAGGAAGAGAAGGAACAGTGTGGAGAGGAGAGAGAGCAAAATCCTTCATGTTTTATTAATGTTTTTTGTTTTTTTTCCTTAAAGTGCCCATGACAGGTCGGGCTACTCATTTAACCAAAATGTAGTTCAGATAAACATATTTCAAAATTAGCTACAATTCTTTACAAATTTTACACCGTTTTCCGAATTTTTAGCTTTTTAATTTTACTTCCTGGTTGTAAATGATGACATCACGCTAGGAAATTACCATAGCAACAACACTGTAAACTGGGCCAAAACTCATCTAATGTCACATTTTTTTGATTTGACAAATACAAATAAATGTGAACACGTTTATTTTGTTGAATTAATGTTTAAAGAGTCAAAAAAGTAGTGTATTCTGCATATTCTGCATAACCTTTGTCTCCCCAGTGTGATGTCATCAGTCTGTTTACTTCCTGTATTTTTCAACAGGTTTTTCAACTTTTCTCCAGAAACAGTGACCTGATTGGTGTAAAACTATAATTTCTGTTTACAAGTATTAATACACTAAATAAAGTCAAAATTAGAAAATCATAGAAACCTGTCATACGCACTTTAAAACGCCCCCGACAGGTTGGACACTCATGTGACAAAAATGCAGTTAAGATCAATATATTTCAAAGTTTACTAAAATACTTTACACATTTTATCCCAGTTTAGCCATTTTGTAGGTTTTTAATTTTACTTCCTGGTTGTAGATCACGCTAGGAAATTACCATAGCAACCATCTGTACAATTGGGTAAAAACTCCTCTAATGTCACAGATGTTTTTCTTTGATAAATAAAAATACATGTGACCACCTTTATTTTGTTGAATTAATGCTTAAAGGGTAAAAAAGTAGTTTGTTTTGTAAATTACACACAGCCTTTGAATCCCTAGTGTGATGTCATCAATCGTGTTTACTTCCTGTAACTTTCAACAGATTTTTACACTTTTCTCCACAAACAGCTGCGTGATTCTTGTAAAACTATTATTTATATTGATAAGAGGCATCAATGCAACAAATAAAGTCAAAATTTGAAAATGATAAAAATCTGTCATACACACTTTAAAGAAGAAACATTATGCTCCAATAAAGAATTTAAGTAGTGCAGCTGTTCTTGAGTAATTCTTTTTTGGATATATTTTTAGGCCTGTGTGTCTCAAAATCTTCATAATTAAAGACATATCGTGCCAAGACTGACTCTCTGCTGCTGACCTCACCTCTTTAAAGCAAGCAGACGGTTTTCATTTGTTTCAAACTGTCTTCAGAAAAAATGGCTACATGACATTGTCCATATTGTACTGTTCACAGCTCAGAGTCTTGTTTCCCTAAAAAGCCTGACTAAAATGAGCCCCTTTTCAAACTGAGGCTGTTTCTGGACCTTTAAACACAAATGACTGAGACTGTAGTTTTGACCTCAGGAGTCTAATTACTGTAACTGTAAGTGTAACAAGCTCTGCTCAGAGGAAGATCTGATTTTCTTTGGGAAATATAAAGAGAGTAAGGTGTCTGGATGCTCTAATACAGATTTGTTTGGGTATTTTTTGAGAATTCCTATTTCAAAGCTGATTCATCGTTTTTTTTTTAAATTTAGGATTAAAAAAAGTCAGAATCCATATAAACGTGCTAGAACAAGGTATTTTATGTATATATTTTTGGAGAACAAACTGATTCATCCCACAATCGTTAATTTGATTGTTTTATCAGATTGTGGACAAAAAGGAATAAACTAATACAATGTCAGAGGGCCCACCTGCTCTTCTGAGGTTAAACTGCATCTTAAAAGTGGATCAAGTGGCCTCCAATTGTTAATGTGATTATTATATACTATATTAGATTATCATATAATAAAAGCAGCTATCTATTGCACTGTCCAAACTGTACATTTAGGTGCATAGTCTAAGTCTGTTTTATTGTATTCTTAATTTTATGCATGTCTTCTTTTATATATATTTTGCTACTATTTTATTCATTGTTTTATGTTGCACCTCACGCCAAAGCAAGTTCCTATATTTGTGAATTTTAATCACTGCCAATGGTAATAAACCTTTACTGCTTATGATTCTGAAAATATTATTTTACTTGCAACAGATGGAAACCAGCGTCTTTGCTCTAATCTGACATAAAAAAATAGATGCTATGTCTTTTTAAAACCCAAACTCCTATGTTAAATCTCCCAAAACACCATAATTTATCAAGTCCAAAGCCATTTTCATCTCCATTTCCACGTTGCATCCTTCTCCTGCTCATCTTCACCATCCCTCTCAAGGTCCCAAACACATAAACAACACGCTGCATGCCGGCCACGCTCGAGTGTAAACATTTGGAGCCTCCTTTGTTGCCATACTCGGAGCTGGATGCCTGTAATACGGCTGTGTGAAGGACCCTCCATCTGTGGGCCCCATTCTCTCCTCCGGCTGCTCCTTGACCTCCCAATCACCGCGCAGCATTGTTTTGGTTCAGCCGTTTACCGCGCCGCGGCGGTGTGCGAGGCGGCCATCCCGGTATCGATCGACGCGCGCATGTATTGAAAGCAGATATTGATTCCTTTTCTCTTTTTGCCAAATGGAAAAAGTGCGCGGCGGCAGAAGAGGAGATTTCTGCTGGGATTTGAGGCGGAGGAGCAGAATTGGACATCCGCGTCGGCCGTCTCTGGTGACTGTGGACACGCGCCGCAGTAATTGAATTGAGCGAGGGAAGGTCTGACGCCGATATGTGAAACCTAAGAGTTTTCAAAGCGTCAATGGGAGATTTCAGCAGCAAAAGAGAGCAGGGAAAAAGCACTCAAAATATATAATAAACACAACATAAACAGCATTCATAAGGCAGATGAACAATTTGTGAAGAAAAGGACATGTAGTTATTACATTAGAACATTATTTGTAGTTGTTGACCCTTATTGACTGTATCCTGTATCGTTTAAGAACTGAAAATAGTGAATACTTTCTCTCAGGCAGGTGTTCCCTCATCAGGATTTGGTGTTAGCACTCCATCTACTGGCAGCAGAGGGAATTACAATGGGGGAATAAACAGTAAACAAAAGTTAGCTTGCCCCGACATGCTAATGCAAGCACACAGTTAAAATAGTTGCGATTTGAGCCTAAATGTTTGCGTTTTTAGAGTTTTTGTGAGCAATTTATATAACATTTGTGAGTTTTTTGTTGTTCTGGTCACTTTTAGCTTTAAACGTGGTACCCTTATTAAGACATGTGGTTGGACGTGTAGTTGCATTATTTGTACAGTTGTTGGCCTTGAAACATTCTCTTGTATCGTTTAAGAACTGAAACTAGTGAATACACTGAAAACCACACGTTACTTTCTCTCAATCGGCGTTCCCTCATCAGGATTTGGTGGTAGCGCCTCATCTAATGGCAGCAGAGGGAATTACAATGGGAAATAAACAATAAACAAAAGCTAGCTTGTAAACACACAATTTTAATGAACTTTTGAGCCAAAAATGTTTTTGGTTTTTTGTTGTTGTTGTGAGCAATTTATAGATATTTTTGTGAATAGTTCTCACATTTGTAAAGTTCTGGTCACATTTAGGTATCGACTAGAAATAGATGTAAAAAATATATACAGTCATGGGTGAAAGTCTTCACATGCCTGAAATTTTTCAGTATTACGCCCCAGAAAAGTGTTGAAATTTCACATTTTTTGCTTTACACGTGTTTATTATTTTTAACAAAAAATGATAAAAAAAAAAAAAAAAGCATATTTGACATCATTTCACGCAAAACTCCAAAAATGGGCTTGACAAAATGATTGGCACTCTTTCAAAATTGTAGATAGATAACTTCCTTTAAGCACCTGCACACAAGCAGATCTTTTTGGGAAATACTACATACGAAAAACATCAGGGGTGCACTTTTAGCCATGATATATATATATATATATATATATATATATATATATATATAAACATCTTTTTTAGACATCTTTTTTCTTCTAGACATCTCAAGTCAGAAGGCGTCAAGTCTTGAGTCACTGGCCTTCAAGTCCAAGTCGAGTCTCCAGTTTTAGAACAGTGAGTCTGGTGATGATTTATGGAGCACACAGGACACACAGGAGTCCTCCAGGTCTCGACCTATTTCAGTAGAGTCAAAAATCTACAACAATTGAAACTGAGTGTTTTTATGAGGCACAAAAATGAAGCAGAGAAGAGGAGCCAGACAGACTGACAATCACTGCACTTTACACTAGTTAATACCCAGCACAAGTCAAATGTTCTACAACGTCACAAGTGTTTTGAATAAATGTGTTTGCAATGCACACCTTCTGTAGCTGCAAATACAAAAACATCACATCACTTCAGGTTCAATCCAGAGGAAAAGGACTTCAGAATGTTCCAACGGCTAAAAGTTGTTGCAGTAAAGTGTTAGCGTTAAAGCTATTTTTCGGTTAACTTTTAAAGAACTAATGAAGGCTCTTTAAGTACTTTTACAATGAGTTTTATTCTACAGCTCTGAATGTGCCGTGAGGAAATAGAGAAGATGTATCCTCACAGTAACATTCAAGTCTGTCTTTACTCAGTGCATCCAAAAGTAGTAATAAAACCTACTGCAGAGTTAGTTTGTGTGTGTTTGCTGCTGATTATAATCTTGAATGCTTTTATTGTACTGTTGATTAGCTTCAGTTTCACAAAGTACAATTAAGGAGGTTTAAGACATAGAGCACACTAAATTTAAATGGTTGTTTAGCGACACATTTAAAAACCAAAGCCCAGTGTTAAGACTAAATAATTGTTGTTACATTTTGTTAACCTTGCGCAGACCTGAAAAGTTGAAAAGTCAGGAGCACGTAACGCCTTCAAACACACCATGATCTCTTTGGATTTTGAATGATGTCGTAATTTCAGAGAGGACAGGAGCCTGTACAACTTGATATATCGATAGTGACTCATGGGTATTAATGCTTTTATGTTAATATTGAGCTATACTTTAAGGCTTGGCATAAGGCGACTTTGGACATGTATGACCATTTCTTGTTTTGTAAATGTCGTGTATTGAAATAATGGATTGTAGTGATTTACCAAAAAAGAACTCGTTGTTGGTATCAATTTAAACCATATTGTATCGTTCCATCACTCTTTCACAAACATGTCATGTCAATCCTGTGTTTTTAATCGTCTACATCTGGGCTATTCAACTTTATTTTATAGAGAGCCAGATTTTTCAGATGGTTTTGTCCTCGGGCAAGAACCGTGTCCAAAAACATTATGAAATACAAAAAACATATAAAAGGCTTTGACAACATCTGTAGAACTGAACCAGGACTAAACCAGGTCTAAACTGGGACTAAATGAGCTCTAAACCAGGACTAAGTCAGGTCTAAACCAGGTTTAAACCAGGTCTAAACAGGGACTAAACCAGGACTGAAGCAGAACTAAACCAGGACTGAAGCAGGACTAAACCAGCTTTAAACCAGGTCTAAACCAGGACTGAAGCAGGACTAAACCAGCTTTAAACCAGGTCTAAACCAGGACTGAAGCAGGACTAAACCAGGAGTAAAGCAGGTCTAAACCAGAACCAAACCTGGACTAATGAAAATATAGTATTTTCTATATTTTTGAAGATGGATTGAGGGCCGGATCATGTCCCTTGGAGGGCCTGGTTTGGTCCCTGGGCCTTAAATTGAACAGCCCTGCTTTACAATCCCACTTTGGCTTTGATAGGGGCACCACTTTTTGTTTGAAGGTATCGTCAAAAATATCTCCCCTCGGTTCATGTGTGTTGATAGAGACAGTTAATATTAAACTACTGGGTGTCCAGAAGGCTGTGTGGTCGTGTGAACGTTACATTAAAGTGTGTACAGCTCCAGTCCAGAGGTGAGAGCAGACAGTGGTCAGTCTCCAGCGCGGCTGATTCTCATTCTGACCGCGTCCGCCGCTCTCCCACTCAATTTACAATTAGGACTATCTCAGAGCAGCGGAGCATGAAGGGAGGCGTGTGCGTGAGGAGATGGGCCTGGAGTTTGTGTGTGAATCTGTGTGTGTGTGTGTGTGTGTGTGTGTGTGTGTGTGTGTGTGTGTGTGTGTGTGTGTGGGTGTGTGTGTGTGTGTGTGTGTGTGTGTGTGTGACGGGGGTGAACCTGACGAGAGGAGGGTGCTCGGGAATATAGCGATCAGGCTCAGGAAGTGGCTCAGAAATGGCTCCTCTGCATCTGCCGTCTTTCTGCCCTGAAGTCCACACGTCTGAACATTCGGCCCTGTTCCTCAATCAACATAAAAGATGAACTACTGCAGTTAAGCAGCCGAAACATGTCAACAAGTTAAACTCGTCTCCGAATTTATTGTCTTTAAGAAGAGCACAGAAGAAATGTGGATGTGACTAAAGATGACACAATGAACGTTGCTGGAGTAATTTATTTAAACCCATTTATAGGTTTTTGTTGCCTGCCTGACTCTAGCAGAGCTTGTTACAGGCCGTTGGTTCTCAAACTTTTCACACCAAGTAACATCTAACACAGTATTAGGTTGTACGAGTACCACCAGACCTAGAACACTGGCACCTGGTTTAAAATCTGGCTAAAGTACTTCTTAAAGTACAACTAAGCAACGTTTTTACCTTATTAAACGTCTTTGTAAGTCCGTGTGGTGGTTGTAGTATTTTCGGTGTTTGAAGCCACCGCCGTCGCCCCCTTTTGTCTCTGCGTGGAAACCAGCTGCAACATTTCCTGACGCCGACCTGAAGACAACTCTCCTGAGAAACACTGGCTCTCTTTTTTATATTTGGTGACATGAAATGTTTTTTATGTGATTGTACTTCCTTCCAATAAAAAGTGAATGAAATGACTAAATGAAAAAAAGAAAAAGGTTAAAAAAAAAAAAAAAGCTATTGCATCTTATTACTAGCAATGTATTTTCACAAGAGAGCTGCAGGGGGAGCTCTGTCGCTGGAGTCAGTGCTGACGTCATTTATACCAGAATCCTCTGCTGTTTTAAGTCCTTAAATCCTCACCAGACTCATTCTGAACATATCCACTGTCTAATCACAATAACTACAACTCCATCAGATCCACTCTTTACTGCAATGCATTGTGGGTATATATTTACATGTATGTAATTGCCTCTACATCCAGTAGATGGAGCCACAGCTAAGTCAAAACGGCAACTCCCAACACAGTGATAAAGTTAATTTTTTCTTTGTCCAAGCATTTTATTTTTTGTTCAAACTGAAGACACCGAAGAGCAAGGCTAAAAACAATATGAAAAATGCATCATATTTGTCATTTAAAGTGTTCAGGGCTCGAAGGTCAAATAAGTGGACATGATACGCTACGAGGAGCTACACATGAAACAAGTGTGATCTGGTCCGTCCTGTTTGTGGAGGTCAGGAACCTCGAGAGCTTTGGACAGTGCAAACAGGCCAACTCTCATGTGGAGGCAGGGGAAGAGGTGGATGTAGTAGTCTTCTTTTATTTTTTTTTTTTTTTTTTTTTTTTTTTTGGCCTGAAGGCTTTATTTGAGAGGACAATTGCATTAGTAGTGGAAGGGGGAATAGACAGACAGATAACACAGACTCGATGGACTTGAACACCTGATGCTACGGTGGCTGCAGCTAAACATGTGCAATGCCCTTATCCACTGCACCACCAATGAAGCTCTGTTGCAGTCTAGTCTAAGCACAAGGAAAGAAAGTGTGGATAGTTTTTTTTTTGATACCGTAGACCTAAGTTTTGAGATGTTGCACAGCTGAGAGAAACAGCATGACTGAAAAACTCCACTTTGGCCTCTGAAAGCTCTGAAAAGCACTTACCAACTCATCGTGATGAATAATTAGGATGCTGTGAGGAAGTGAGTCCAAAGTAACTTTGGAACAGTTTTAAATCAACTAGTCCTGTTTTCAACATTTTTGAACAGTAAAAATCCGCTACAAGACCTTCAATCTTTTCCAACAAAACCACACATACTGAAGGCAAAACCTGAAAGAACTAATACAAAACATGGAATGGAATTTAACCTTTTTGTACGATAGTTTGTACAAAAACTAAGCAGTGGCTGTGTAATTTAAACGGTCTTACACTGTTTAAATACACTATTCTGGCCTTGGTACTGTCAGATAATTTTACAGATCGTGACCAAAATCTTCAGCCACATCTTCCCATCATTTTAGAAACAAGTATATGTTGAATAATAAGCATTTTAATCCATTTCCAATTGGCAAGTTTAAATTCATATCAAAAACCAAAAAATAGGATTCTCTCAGTGTGGCGCTTTAACTCTTGAAATAACAGACCGCTTCACACGTCGAGATCAAATTTCAGACTCGTCACATGTTGGCACAGTTTAAACCATAAACCATTTCCCCCTAAAGCGAAAACACTCAGAACAATCGAGTGTGAGGCCCGACCATAACGGCGCCGGTGCTGCCTCCGTGCACCGGCAGCACCGTCCTCCGTATTTGCATGCGCCTGGTGCTGAGAGCGGCAAATAGTCTGAGAAAATAGCCATAATACCACACAGTAGGAGACGGAGATGAGAACAAAGAGAAAACAGAGCAGAGAGGATTTGTGCTGGAGAGGCAGACGAGGCGAAGGAGAAGGTACAGATGGGTTTGATGCAACGTAAACCGCGCAAACTTTGTCGTCGTCCTTTGTGACAGTGTGAAGTTTTAGCTTGTTGTTGTTTGCGCCAAGAGACGGCAGTAGTGTTCTCCCCTTTCACCCCTTTGCCTTCTGACCTTACGCACTTCCAAGTCATTCTTGTGTTGTTGTTCCTCGTGGTGCCTTGGTGTGCCACTGGCCCCACGATGGCGTTCCGTAGACTGCTAGCTAGGTACCTTAATTCTTTGACCTTGTCTCTCGTCTCCTGTAAATGTTATGCAAAATGCGCTGTTTAATTGACACTTTTTTTGAGTAGTGATGCTAAAATTAGAACTATCAATATCCCATCATTATGTAAACTAATGAATTATGTAAATAAATGCAATTTTCTGACCCTGGAAGTGCCCTTTACGAAGATGTCTTGGATTAGAATGGCTGTATACGTTTAGTCGAACGATGGTGCCTTATTCGACCAACATTTTTATTAGTCGGCTGATAACTTTATTTAGAATTGAAAGATTTAACAAAAACAGCGAAAACAAGGAGATATGGAAAACGTATTGCAATTCTATATGTTTTGCTTTATTTCCTGTGTGTTGGAACAATAAAAAAACTGTTCATTTGACATAATTTCACACAAAACTCCAAAAATGCACCGGACAACATTATTGGCAATCTTTCAAAATTGTAGATGAATAATCCCTCCTGGTGCAAGTAACAGCTGTAGCAATGTAAAAATCACACCTGAAAGCAAGTCTTTTTGCGGAGAAATACTACTTTTTCTTGGAAAAAAAAACAACACTTCCACCCATGACTCCTAGCACTTATCTGTAAAGATAGTTGTTTTTGCATGAATTCCTGTGCAGTTGTGTTCTTTTGAATGCAGTTTGGGTTAGATACAAGGAAATATTTCATAGTTTTGATATATTTTTACCACACCCCTTTTCGATAGGGCAGGTCTTTAGTCAACCAAGAATTTCTTTAGTCGACTCAAGCCCCACTGGATCAGTTCCTCTCTGCCTGATTTTAAATGAATGTGATTGACAGGCAGATTAACAAACCAGAGAAACACATGTTCCATTTCTGTCCAAACAAACATGGCGGCTTATGAATGAAAAAGGGGCAAACACTGACAGATGATTGAGATACAGGGCGAATTCCTGCAGAATCAATGAGCGAAGCATTGCATTCTGTAAATCTGAGCTTATATAAGTTATATGTTTTGTTCGGAAAGATTCAAAAATATTCAAGAGGATACGAGCTACAAATTAACAAAATTGTTTGGACCATCCCAAATTTTTGACACCCATTTATGGTATGATTCCAGACCCTTCTGCATTTGAACTGAAAGTAGAAGGGACTGTATTGTCAGGGAAGCAATTAACAACCATATCACATGTCGCAAAAATGTTCAATATGGAGGTGTAGCCATTTTAGATAGTTGCCTAAACCTCAAATGGCGTTGAGTTGGCAGGATATCTGAGGAGGAAAAACCTGTTTGACTTTTGTGAGCTTGGCAAACCCTGATCCAAACCACCAGACCTCATCCTCCCCGCGACCTCCTCTGCTCCGCTTCTTCCTCTTCCTGTCGTCTCTGACCCCGTTAGCCATTAGCCGTTAGCCGCTGGGCCGTGCTCGCTTCCCATGTGTCCGCTGGGCTGTGCAGGGCGGGATGGGGAGTCGTATTAGAGGCTCCTCAATTTCACACATGCTTAGCCGTGAGTGGGTTTGGCGTGAAGGGATTTGCGAGGGAGGCTGTGTACTCAGGTGGAGGGTGAGGAGAGACAACAGGATGTGGGACGTCCCGGTTTAATGGACTGACAGGACCGGCGCAGGGTCTGTTTCCTCCTCTCCTCCCGTTAGCTCAGACTCACTTTTAATCTCAGACGCAACACCTCCAGTCTGTACCTGCAAGACTTTGGAGTTCAGGGTTTGTCCAGGGAGAAGAAGACGACAGCTGATGTTTTGTACTCATGCAGCTGAAATAAATCAACGCTGGACTTCAGAAATAACTTTGGGAACTGCAATTAATCTTAAATCAAGATCCAATTGATTAAAGTTGTCAATAATTAGGTTGAGTTATTTAAATCAAGAGGTCCACAACCAATTCTCTCTCAGTACAGGCGTGTGGCTTGGAGCAGATTTCTAAGGTTAAGGTACACTTTATTGTCCTTGTAGGAAAATGTGTCCTCTGCATATGACCCATCCTTCAATGTGCTGGGTTAAGCCTGGATCAGTGAGCGCCACAGTGCAGCACTCAAGGACCATATCCAGATCTTGTGCTGATCTCGGTCAAGACCATAGCTAGTGAATGTTATTAGAGACATAACTGAAGTAACTATGTAAATGACGCTTTTTTTTCCCTTGACAGAATAGAGTGAATTCCCGGCCCAAAGCTGTAGCCAGAGCCTGTGTAAGAGGTCGCCCGGCTGCTCATATCTGGGTCCAGACGTGTTACGCAGTGTCAGTATTTTAAGTGATGTATTTAATAAAAATGTAAACCAAAAACTCAGGAGCTGCAGGGATGTCTTGGGCGGCAGGCGCAGAGGGAGCGGAGGGTCCATGTTAGGTCTCTTGTTCATTTTTTGGAGTTCAAAGAGAGCAGCTCACTTTTTTTTCTCTAGTTTTAAATTCCTTGCTGAAAAAATCATAATATTTTGTTATTTGTATGTATTTATTAATGTATTTGTTTTTGCAATATTTCATTAGCAAGCCCCGCGCCAACAAGACATGCAAACAACCACTTTTTATTGAACTGAGAGACGCTGATGTTCCATGGCTGGTGGAGAGACTCAGTGTGGGGGCTCTGTCTCAGTGATCTGCCCGGCCGATTCAGGACCTCCCCTTTTAGGAGACTGGATGCTGAAAAAAACAGGTTATATAAAAAGGCGGATCTAGAGAACAGAGTCAACCGGGGATACAAAGGCTTCTAGAAAACAGAGGTGTGGCCCAGAGACGGTGGTGGAGAGGTGGTCAGTTA
The DNA here is from genome assembly GCA_019453435.1 of Rhinogobius similis. Taxonomy (NCBI): domain Eukaryota; kingdom Metazoa; phylum Chordata; class Actinopteri; order Gobiiformes; family Gobiidae; genus Rhinogobius; species Rhinogobius similis. The sequence continues at coordinate 33,821,990 of CM033625.1, forward strand.
ACATATTAACTCCATTTAGTTACTGCAGTGGAACTTAAACTTTTCACACCAAACACTGCCAGGAAAACCTTACACCACCCTATCTAAGCCATGTCTAAAACAGGACTATTCAAGGCCTATCTCAGGTCTAAGGTCTGGGACTTAACTCTCGTTGTAGCTTTAAAGAAAAACAAACCCATGAAAGACAGTAACTGTATTATTACTGCAACAAAATCAACCCACAACAACCACTGGCTCAATGCAGTATTTAGGCTCATTGACCATACACACGGTAATGTAAAATTGTCTATATAATCTATAATTTATATTTAAACATGTATTTAAATGCACCTGCAGTATCTTAAAAGTGCACAGTCCCACAAAATGACCAAATTTCCCACACCGCCCTGTCTTTCCTCCTGAATGACTCACCACTCTCTTCACACTGTATATCTGGGCGTAAGGTAATTAAAAGACCCCTATAATCTGATAATTGCCCTTAATTAAAATGTGCTAACTTCATAAACGTCAATTAGCGCTGGGGGAAGTCTCCACCAAAACTTCCCCGTGGTTCAGACCCGAGATCCACTGCTGCGCCGCGAGTTCAAATCAGTGTGAAAATCCAACGCAGGCGCCGCAGTTAGAAAGCCAGATGCCCCGGATAAGATAGACCCCGTGATAAGATAAGGCACGGCTTCTCAAAGTGATTTCTCGTGCTGTATTCAATTTAGATGGCGCGATATGCATGGAATAAATTGGCTTTGGGCGGCGAGGATAATACAGTTCTAGTCGCAGTTGTTGTTCTGAGAGCGATTTTCATGGTTCAGATTTGGTCCCATTTGTTTAGACGTACAGAGGATTGGAAAGAGACAATAAATCTGGACACAACGGAAGAGGAAATGTAAGGAGGATGAGCACAATATGTCACAACACAAAAAATACAGATATATAGATGTGTAAAACAATGTGATGTCTACAGTTGGGAGTCAAATCTGGGTCAGTGAGTGGCAGGTTGTGTTCATGATTTCCTCCTTTGGGACAAGATCTCGTGCCACAAAATGTTGCGAGGTAAAACTCCCACATGGTTGTGCACACATGAAGAAAATTACCTTGTGAGTTTTTTCCCCCCATGTTTACATCTCGCAGCACATGAACACTTTCTGTAGTATTTGGTTTACCTTGAATAGGACAATGATAATGCATGTAGAAAAAAGGGAACTGTGTTTATTATTATTATTATGAGTGGATTGAAGGACATTTTTACATTAGCTGAAAAGACAGGAGCGCTATATATATGTGAAAGACCCAAGTAATTTTTAGTCTTTTTAGTCATTTCCAATAACTGTTATGTTCAATGGTCAATGGGTTTGTACAAGCTTCTAGTTTGTTTGAGTTGGGGCTCGTCATCCAGTTTGGAAAGATGATTCTTTTTCCTCTGCACGTCTGCAGTTTCAACTCTGATCCAAATAACCTGACTTAAGCAAAGGGCCAGAATAAAGGAACTTAAAACAATGGATTTTATTGGCTCAAGATAAAGACCTGTTAGTAGTTGACTGAAAACAACTGTATGCCACTGGAGGGGAAAATGATCATTACAGCTAAAGGAACAACATAGTCAGGTTTATGCTAAGAGTGCTAACCATAGAACTATAATAAAACCTGGAAGATGAATCCAAAATGGCACCCTGTTTATCCCTATGGAGTGTGCTCATTGGCGCATGACTTCCGCATTTCCTTCCTGATATGGAGGCTGACATCTTTGCTTTAGGGCGCCACGTGGCGACAATCCCCCATGATGCTTTGAGCGACGTGAACAATCACGCAAATTGCAAGTTTTTGTGTTAGCGTTAGCTTGTGTGATTGTAATTGTATTCTTCATGGTAGACACACGTGAAAGCGTCTGAAATGAAATAAAATACAACTTACAGGTATCGCTAGTCGAGGCTCGTTCGCGTGCCTTATCCAGTTCATTTAATACATCCATGGTGCTAACAGTCAACATGCATGTTTTTAAATTTCCTAAAAATAAATTAAAACATCACCCAATGGCACATTAAACAAATTATGTTTCCATTATATAATTCGATGTTTAAATAACGATCCGCATTTGAAGATATGATGTATTTGTTCAAGGGTCACATGGTGAGAGACGGGGCCAGGGTCACACAGGGGTCACACAGGGGTCACACAGGGGTCAACAGTTTATTGGATTGACACGTTTTGCTGCTGCTGTTCCCATTCAGACCCTGGTGTTTGTTTGTCCACGGCTTTTTCTCCAACCGCTTCTGTTGTTTGTGAATATATGACCTTCAGGAGGTCTGGACTTGTGTGGTCGTCTTTCTGAACAGGACTGATGTTTCTCTTACTGGTCTATTGAATACTGTAATGTTAACTCCATCTTTTATTTTGGAGCTAATAATGGGTTATTCCACCTCTTTTTCCTAAACCACCACCTTGTTCTACATTGTTATACAAATTAAATAGAATAAAATATACATACTAATAAAATCAATGCACTGAATGAAATATATTTACCAAATAAATTCTTGGTTATGTATTCCTTTGATTGTAGGAAAGTAATTGTATTCTAAATACAACCAAATCACTCCACTCTATGTATTTAGATTTGACGATACATGGCTCACAATACGATGATGTCAGGATTTTTCAATACTTTTTAAAATTGTCTAAATGTGTGTTAACCTGTAATGATCAATTTGTACAGCCGTCTTGGCCATGACTCCCTTGAAAAAGAGATAAGTCATCTCAATGGGACTTTCCTGGTTAAATAAAGGTTAAATCCAATTTTAAAAATGGACATGATATTCTGCGATATATATTACTATTTCATTTCATTGTCTAGCGTTTGTTCTCGATAGGGGTCGTGGGTGACTGGAGCCTATCCCAGTGTCTTTGGGCCTTTGGTAGGGTGACTTGTTGCAGTATTACCATTTAAAAAAAGAATTAACAACGGTATTTCTTTGTTAAATCATAATCTCTGCAAACTTAAAGGAAACATATGTAATTGGCAGGTAATTAGTATCAAAATATAACTTGACCTTTTGTTCATTGCAAATCACAATATTGATTTAAAGCGGTTTATTAATAACAACAGGTCCATTGACTTCCTCCTGTTCATAACTGTAGAGCTTATAAGCTCCACCTCTTCATAGTGACATTTAATTGTAAAAGCAGCAAATTGTCATGTTTTTATTTTCAAAAAGTGGCTATATAACATTTAAGAACTCTTCATGTATCATTCAGAATCTTCATTTATGATGATGAGATATGGGCGGGGATGTGGGGTAGGTGAAAACTCTGTTTCTGAGCACTCAGTTTAAGAACAATACAGGATTAACTCCTGCAGGAATCAATGAAACAACTTTGAGTAAACTAATGATGAGGAAAAAACAAGGTTTAATTTTGTATAATGTGTCCCCTTTAACATTAATTACACCCTTTTAATCATCAAAACAGTTCCCTTCCTCTAGACAAACAAATGGAGCAACAAATACTCATTGTGTTATGTCAATAAAGCAGCCCACAGCATCAATATTCATCCCAAATGTAGTTTCACAATATATTAATATTGACATTTCAATATTTTTGTGCTACCTGAATTCTACGTTTTCTCTCCTGATGACTGAAGGATTACTCTGACATTAAATCTAAAACAAAAGTTGACTTAGCGTAATCCATCTCCTTTTAGCAGACGTGAACCCCTCTGGACCCGCCCTGTGTCCCGTGAACCCCCAGTGCAGCACGAGCGAGTCTAACCCAGCGCAGACCCGCCTCTTTGTCTTCAGACCTAATGAAGAATTCCAGTGTCCGGCGCGGCATGGACACGGGGATTTTTCATCTGGTAATGTGTCCACGGGTCATTAGCCGAGCCACGCTGCGCGAGAGAGAGAGAGGCGCTGTCATTTGGGTGCAGCTCGTCCATACATCTCCTCGGCTCCGCCCTGTTTCAGCCCGACGGGTCGCCGGTTCAACCCCCTGGGCGTGTCCGCTGAGGTGGTCTACTGCCCTCTTTCTCTGACACACACGACTCTCTGTCTCTCCCTACGAAAAATAATTAATAAAACCATACTCAGGACGGAAGACAGTTTAATTTCTAAGGGAACAATGTTTACAGTCGGAGGGGCAAAAGTATGATCGGGACCTGTTGTCTTTTTTGGGTACAGTTTAGCTTTTGAGGAAGCTTTGATGTGACTGAATATCTTCTCGGCAGATTGTCTAGTGCAGCGTTTCCTCACAAAGAATACGGAGACCCCAAGGGGTACGTGAGGAATTACCAGGGGGCTCTTGGAATGGTTTTAGGTTTTAAATGAAGATAAAATGTACTTTTTTCTGAGTCATTAGTTGTAAATTTAACATCTTTTTGGAGTATCTTGGACCATAAATGTAATAAAAACCAAACTATAATGTAACAATTGACTATACTCGACTTGTAAACCAGTTTATTTGCCCGATACTCAAGTTATGGGGTACTTTGAGTGTAAAACAAAGCTTAGGGGGTACTCCAGATTAAAAAAAAGGTTGGGAACCACTGAGCCAGAGTTTAGATCTTCATGTTTGTCCTTGCTTCCTCACTCCCTCACCCCACGCACACACAAACCCACAGGACTGACCCACTTGTTGGCTTTAACAGATGACTCCTCCTTCAGGCTTTGGAGAAACATGATTTGCTGAAAAATGTACCAAAAACGTCCTCTCGGATCGCACGAGAAAGGATTTGTCTTCGTTAACTTGCAGCTGGTTATACTTCCACCGGTGTCCTTGGGCAAGACGCTTAACCCACTTAATCGGCCAACAATATATAGACCATTCCAGTGTTTGTGAACCAAATGCTACGCTCCGTTAGCTCAGGTACCATTCTATATTTGAGCAATAATGCATGGAGGAGTTAGCGTTAGCCTTCAAACATCTGAAGCTATGAAAAACCAGACACTTGAGCACTTAAGTAACACCAGAGCAGAGTTAGAAAACGTTACCAAGCGTTTTGCGTAGATTTTTACTATTAGCGGTTAGCACCAAAACTGGCATACGTGTTAAGAACCTCGTAATAAGCATTTCTCACGTTATTCTGGACGATAACGCACCAAAAACAGAGCGGACCACAACAGTTTGATCACCTATAATGTAGATTTTGTTACACCGAGTGCCACAAATCCTACAGTAATGAGTGAAGTTTAGAAACTAGAGTCTGAAGCAAAATCATTTCAATATATTTTAACTTGTTCCTTACTCTTACAAGCCCTTCTTAATTTTCAGATGAATTTTTGGACACATGCTCAAGCTTCAGAAACTCTCAAAATCTCAAAATGGCATATCAGGGGCTTTATTCTTGGTTTCCACTCAATAAAATGAAGAGTTAATGTGCAAAAAACCATATATATTCATTGAAATTTTGTTGGCTTTTCTCTTGTATCTACATAACATTAATAACAGTACAATTGTCTCAAGAAAGGATGGAATATGTTTTTTTTTAACTTCCTTGACAAATAAGAGCAAATTGTAAATCTGTAAGACTTTTTTCAAATGGCAAAAAAAATAAAATAAAGTTGCAAAGCCCAGTTTCAATGATAAAAACTATATTAGGGCTTGGCAGTTAATCACAATTCAATTGAGATCCACTCACTTCAGAACTTCTTTAGTTTGCATTTGACTGTGGAGGAAGAATTTTGCCATTTTTTGTGTGTTCAATGGCAATAATTCAAATCAAATCAGTTTATTTTTCTAATGCCCAAAATCACAAAAAATCACCAAAATTTACCTGTGGCCCCTCGATGGGCCACAGGTAAAAGCAGTTCAGATAACTGTCCCAGAATGCCCCTGTCCTTTGACCCTCCTTCGCGGCGAGGAAAAACTACAAAAAACCCCATGGGAAAAAGTAGAAACCTCGGGGAGAACCACAGTGAAGGAGAGATCCTACTCCCACGGACGGACAGGCTGCAGATGAACTAGGACTGACGCATCCACTTGGACTGTGGAGCCAGAACCACTCAAGAGGGAGGTGGCTTTAAAGAGTTCCTCCAGGCGGACGAGGAACATTCCACCCAGTGTAGAGAGATCCTCCAGCAGGAGATGAGGAACAGTTCATCTAAAGTAGATGGAGTTCGTCCAGGCAGACGAGGTATAGCTAATCCAGGGTAATTAAAAGTCTGTCTTGTTTTGGTTCATGAAATCAACAGTAAACCAATTTTTTATTTGTTTTTGATGATGAGGAAGGAAGGAATTGAAAATCAAGATTGATGAACATAGACACATGTTTTTGACACATGGCCCAGACCTTATATTTCGTCTGATTTACTGAAATGACAATACGTTTTAATTCAATCGAGAAATCCAAAGTTCATCTAAAAACAGGGCCTATTTAAACGGTCAATAACAATTTCTTTTTGTGATTTTATCCAAACAAGCTCACAAATAAAAAAAAAAACACCTATATATACTTACCTGTTTCTATTCTTCTTAGTTTAAACATACACCCTGTTATCTCTGATCGTCTGTTTTAGTTGGTACTTTACAATGGTCAGACACTTCCATCGACACCAGAATCCTGTGAAACAACTGCTCCTGTTGCTAATTCCTCTCCCATACAATCAGCCGTGAGTGCGGACTCCGCCACGCCGCGCTTTTCTATGGACTTGGCATCAATAGTGACAGCTTATCAGGCCTTCACAGCGTCGCCCAAACAATGCAGCGTTTGTCTGCTTTTCCAGCGCCCAAAGAAGCCACAAAAAAGGAGCGCATCCTCTTAGTTTCCTCAGCTTTGGGGCCCAGACAAAGACCGAGCCGCCGAAACAATTTAAGGCCTATTTATTGGTTTTTGGGGGGGATTTCCGCGCTTAATTTGCTGTGAAATGCAGCGGTGGACATGCAGATAATTCAGGAACAAAACGTGGAGTAATTAGCGAGTGTGGTCGGATGTTCCCTGGTGAGGCTCTGGAGGGTTGTGTTTGGAGGAGCTCTGGCAGCAGGAAAGACAGGGGACCACCTCGCTCTGTAAGATCTACATCGGACTTGTCTCTAGATCTGTCGGAAAATGTTAGAGTCCAATCCAAAGAGATGGTTCATACTCAGTTACATTTAGGCGAGCAACTTTTACATAAATTTGTGCTTCTCTGAGTTGTTGCTTTTCAGGGATGGGTGATAAACCGGCCCATGGCTCATATTTTGTACAGATTTTTTGTTTTTTTTGGACGGACAAATGAGCAACAATGGAAATAACAGAGCAATCAGGCAAAAAATATGGCCACATGTTTACAAAATCATGCAACAAATGATTTTATATCCCACATAAATACATGATGTTATTATTTTCGTTATTTACTTTTTATTTATTTATAAGTGAACAGTTAATTTGTGAACTCTACTTTAACTTAAAAGAGATTTGTGGGCCTTGATATGATTTTTAAAAATTGTATACATATTGGTATCGACAAATCGACTATCAACCACAACAGCAAGACTAATGTCCATCTATTTGATTGAATTTTGAGCTAACAAGATTGTCAACAGCTGCAAACGAGACTAAACCAAGTCTATTCCACAAAAACATGTTAATTATTTAATCATCATATCTTTGCAGATAAACAAAGATATCCCAGTGAGGAAAAAATGTACTAATTTTGGCCCACTGAGAGAAAAAGTTTGGGCACCCCTGATGTAGAGTAAAAGTGAGTGAACCTACAAGTGACGAAAGCTTAATGTTGACAATATGAAATGATTTGGACATTTGTGTTTCTTGAACCGCTCCTTCAGATGCGATTTATGATTTTTCTCATTGTTGTGTCTGTCCTTTGAAAGTACCAGATGCAGTGCCTTATTTAATTGTTATGTTCTTCCAAATGCATTACATTCCAATTTAAAATGAGATGTTTCTCTTACTTGAACAGTAGTTTCTCCAAATACTTCATCCTCTAACTGAGTAGCTTTGTACTTCTAGTCAAGGGATATATTTTCATGAACTATGGAGTAAACGTTATGGCTACTTTGAATCGGTATCACAGCTACAGTCTTTAAGTAAAACTAAAGGAATAACATTACCCCAAATAAGAATCACACTCTTTGCAAAGTGATGCGCAGATCGATACCAAATATCGATATATATGAGTACTGACAGTGGTATTGCTGGGTTTCAGATGACATCACAACATTCTATAGGGCAATAATATTCAATACAGATGGGGGGCAACTAACATTAATCTTTTTAAAATGTCTTGTCACTAATAGAAATGATCAGGGGTCTCATTTATAAAACTTAACGTGGAATTCTTACTAAAAGTTTCCGTATGGACAAAACACAAATGTCCAACTCTTCCTCTAACCTGTTCATTTCTCATCTCTTTGAGTTCATCTTTAAAACCCAGACACACAAAGTTCAGATTTTTTGGAACGAATCATGCATTTAATCATAAAGTTGTCTTTTCGTAGAACTTAACGTTTAAAGTCACCTATGCAGCATTTTTGCACATACGCACACTTTATAAATAAGACCCCTGATGCTTCAGTTGGGAATTTACTATTGGATATTTCACGGCAAAGTACAATGGAATCAATAGGAAAATCTAGCTCTTGCCGCCCTTTGGCCCTATATATGCCTGCATCACATTCTAGAATCTAAAAAACCAACAACAAATACAATAGAAAAATATCGAAATTCAGTTTTTCAATATTTTGTGCTGAAGTGGAGTGAAAATAATGACAGCTTAAGTCAAATCCTGGATAGTTTAGAGGTGCTTCAATGCATTTTAACACAAAACTCATCTGTATCGGATAAATATTGCGATTCTTGTCGATCAAATCAAAATCCCTGGTATTGCCTGCTAATTTGACGGAAATGTGAGCTTTTGGGATTGGTACGGGCCGCAGTGCTGTTGAGTTTGTGCTAGAACATGTATTGTACACTTGTTTTTCTTACATTTACAACGTTTAAAGATGTAAATTGTGCTGTACTTCAACGGAAATATGTAGAAACACATACTACAGGACTTTCTTTTGTTCAAAACCACTAACCATATCATGATTTCAACTGATTTTTTTATCACGTACTGAACTTTCTTGTACCTGGATAAAGAAATTAGCTCTGAATTGGACCATTACCTGTCTGTGTAAACATCTGCGCTCCGCCTGGCCCCGTTGAACCCGTCTCTCTCTCCTTCCTCCCTCTCTCTCTCTCTCTCTCTCTCTCTCTCCTCTTCTGTGACCAATTCCACAAATTTCACCAAAAGAGCGTTTTATGAGTGCTTTTGCCGCAGACGGACATGAATCGTCGCTGGGAGCGCGGAGGAAACAGATTGGCCCATTAGACTGAGGGTCTGGAAGAGGCTGTTGTAGCGGAGCCTGGAGGGGCGACCGGGGGGCTAACGCGGAGGGTGAGCCCAGGCAGGAGCGCTCTGTTTGGGCATGAGCGTGTGGGGCGGAGGCGGGGGGTCAGACCAGGACGGTGACGCCAGATGTCAGATTGCGACTCCTCTCAACAGGATCAAACGCGAGTGAGAGCCAGAGACGGAGGAAGCGCCTCCGAAAATGAGATAATTGTTCGTATCAGAAGAGCCTCGGAAAGAGTGTTTGTCCTCGGTGTTTTGGCGAGCTGGAGTGACACTCGGGCGGCGGAGTGGGTCGGTTTGTGGTGTGCGTACTGTTTATCTGAATTCTACCTTCTCAGACCACTACCTTTAGATTGAAAATGACTTGTGAATGGCGGTCGAAACGCTCGTCCAAACCAGTGCCCAGGTGACTATGCTTGGAACCTTTTCTGACATGGAACATTTCAGGAAATATGAGGGATTACACCAACTTGTAAACAAAAAATAATGATAATAACTAACCTTGAAAACATGAATCATTTCTATTCAATCTACGTACCAAAATTTGACTGGAGATTGCAGTTTTCTCTGGATGTTCATGTCACATTTTATTGTTCATATTCATCAATTCAATCCAAACAACAGTACCCCCTATGGGCCACAAGTAGAAAGCAGTTTAAATAAACAATGTTCAAGAGAATTGTTCAAATGGAACTGTCCCAGAGCGCCCCCTGTACATGACCCTTGTAGTTGAGGAAAAACAAAAAAGATCATGTGGAAAGGAACCAGAAACCTTGGAATCGTCTAGTGATAAAGAGTTCCTCCAGGCAGATGAGGAACAGTTCATCTAGTGTAGAGAGAGTTCCTCCAGGCAGATGAGGAACAGTTCATCTAGTGTAGGCAGAGTTCCTCAAAGCAGATGAGGAACAGTTCATCTAGTGTAGAGCGAGTTCCTCCAGGCAGATGAGGAACAGTTCATCTAATGTAGAGAGAGTTCCTCCAGGCAGATGAGGAACAGTTCATCTAGTGTAGAGAGAGTTCCTCCAGGCAGATGAGGAACAGTTCATCTAGTGTAGAGAGAGTTCCTCCAGGCAGATGAGGAACAGTACATCTAGTGTAGAGAGAGTTCATCCAGGCAGATGAGGAACAGTTCATCTAGTGTAGGCAGAGTTCCTCAAAGCAGATGAGGAACAGTTCATCTAGTGTAGAGAGAGTTCCTTCAGGCAGATGAGGAACAGTTCAGGAACAGAGGAGTGTGGAATAAAATCACCAGAACATATGTTGCGTTGGTTAAAATAGAATGGAATTCAAATAATGATGTGTTTTTCAAATGATGGCCAGTTAAAGGCCCTGTACCTGATTTTGAAATGTGAGACAGGAACATGTTTTTGTTTGAACTGTTAGCCCCGCCCACATAGTCCTCCCTTTCACTCAGTATTGCACCATGACTGAAAAACAACCGTCTGGAATACTCTGATGCAGTTGTTTCCATATAGTTCCGCTAACTCTTTTTACAATTAACTTTTAGCACTTTTGGAACTGCATCTGGGATAGTGTCGAGCAGTTATTTACCCATGATTCATAGTGTACAATGTGTCTGATTGGTTGAAAAGAGGTGACCCTGGCAAACGCTTCTGCACTACTTTTTTCCCCCTAACAAAGTGTGTGTATAATATGCACAGGTTATACATTACAAACCCAGTGTCTTTTCATGAAGTTGCTTCTATCAAACAGTGTGTGACAAAGAGAATTTACCTTAACTGGAGTAAATAAAAAACAGGTACAGGCCCTTTAACTAAAGAATACAGATTACGGTGATGAGTATTTACAGAAGCACTCTGCTGGACCTCTGCTTCCCCGACTTTTACCTGTCAGGCCAAATATTAGGTAAGATAAGATAAGATAAGAGATCCTTTATTTATCCCACAATGGGGAAATTCCACTGTTGCAACACACAGTTTAGGACAGGAATGAAAGAAATAGGCGCATGCAATAAAAATAGGATAAATAAACATGGTAATAAAAATACAATATAAAGTATAAGGTATAAAGTGCACACTCTTATTTACAGGTGTGTGCAACAAAACCAAATATCTGGGTCACATCACGATGATGATGATGATGATGATACTAATCAGCAATGTCCAAGCCAACATTCTGGACAGAAAATTTCACATATGTTCCGATAATGTAAAAATGAATCTTTTCAGAACTTACTGTACACCTTTATATACAGCATCCCTGTGGTGTAAATATAAAAGGCTGCAGTACACAAGCTTAAAGTGACATATAATGAGGCTCTCAGAAGGCTGCTGAAAAAGCCCTGTCCAGGCTCCAGTCAACACTTCTCAGGCTCTGAATAACTCTGTGAATTGTCTTGTGGTGACGCTGTGAATCCCAGGTGAAGCTCTGCGCGGTACCGGTCCACTTTATGGAAACACTGGTACAGCTGTCTTTTACAACCTTGTTTGTATTTTCGTTGTAGTTGTCTGTCCTGTGTGTCTTATTATGGAATCTGAAAATAAATAAATGAATAATATTCACTGTCACTGCGTCATGGACTCACATGGTGCTACTTTGCCTTGTTTTCTTATTCAGTGACACGCGTAGGATTCAGCTGCGCCGTGAAGCTACTTTGGCTCAAATAAAATCAAAATAAATCTATTGGGATCTGGTCGTTGTCTGATATTGTGACGTTCCTATCGGGAGCCATGTTTTTTTTGCAGGGCAGCTGTGGCCACAAATATAGAAGTTGACCGACACACTCCACTGCGGGTCCAACAGAAGTGCTCCTCAGCATGTACAAATCCTTGTTTGCCGTGTTTACAGACCTGGTGTTGGCCGCGACCGGGAGCAGCTCTTACTCAGTTCAGAGCGAGAAAAGGCCAATGATGCCAGATGTCGACCATTAGCCCTCCCTCCCTCTCTCCCTCCCTCTTTCTCTGCCTCTCTCTAGCTCTGCATCTCCTCTCTTTGTGGACAACATTTTTGTTAATATCTTGTTTTTGATCCATTTACTTTTTTTTGCATTATTCTGATAATTCCGATATTTCAGTAAAGCCTCAGGAATGTGCCAAACGTGTCTGTAAATGTCTTATTGAGGTTCAAGTATCGCGCAAAACGTGAGAGGACCATCAAGTTAAACACAAAAGTGCAGAATGATCACGTTATATGTTTTTTTTGTATCAAGAATAAAAAGGATGAGGAGCTCTGTGTGTGTCCAAAATATAGATCTTCTCTCGATTCTTTTTCCTTTCTCTCTCTCCTGTTCTGTCTTTCTTTCTCAACCTTTTCTCTCTTATCTCTGTCTCTCTTTTACTCTCTCTCTTACTCTGTCTTTCTCTCTCTTGCTCTCTTTCCCTCTCTCTTCTTGCATGTCTCTCTTCTACTCTCTCTTTCTCTCCCTCTCTTATTCTCTCTCTTTTACTATGTCTTTCTCTGTCTCTCTCTTTCTCCCTCCCTATTACTGCCTTTCTCTCTCTCCCTTCTTTCATCTCTCCATCTTTCTTTTACTCTCTTTCTCTGACCTCTCTCTATGTATCTTTCGCTCTCTCGCTCCCTCTTTGCATATCACGCTATCTCTTTTCTCACACATCTCTCTCTCATTCCCTCTCTCTTTCTTTTACTCGCTCTCTCACTTTTCTGTCATCTCTCTCCCCCTCCTCTTTACTCTCTCTCTCTCTTCTCTCTCCCTTTCTTTCTCGACCTCTTTTCTCTTATCTCCCCCTCTCTCCCTTCATGCATGCCTCTCCCTCTCTCTTTTACTCTCTCTTACTTTCTTTCTCTCTTTCTCTCCCTCTCTTCTTTCATGTCTCTCCCACTCTCTTTACTCTCTCTTTCTTTCTCTTACTCCCTCTCCTTCGATCTCTTCTCTTATCTCTCTCTCACCTTCTCTTCACATATAACTCTCTCTTATCCCTCCCTCTGCTCTCACACGTCTCTCACTCCCTCTTTCTCGTACTCTCTCTTTTCTCTCATCACGCTCTCTTTCTCTCCTCCCCTCTCCCCCCTCCTCTCCTCTCTCCCCCCTCTCTCGTCCCGTTGGCAGAGCGCTGCTGTTTGCTTTGTGGCCCGTCGAGCCCTCTCTATTTATCTGTTATTACATTGGAAGTGTCAGCTCCAGAGCCGGGGGGAGCTGTGCCGGTGCCAGGCCTGTTGGCGCTGCCTCGTCCTGGGCTTCTCTCTCTCACCCACCTCCCCCCTCTCTCCTCCATCCATCACCTTCTGTTTGATTCATGAAACCACAATATGTCAGTCACTCAGTTTGGGTAAAATACTAAAAATAGAGATTTAAAAAAGGAGCAAAGAAACCAAAGCAATTAAATACTTGGCAAAGTGAAACAATTAAATGGCTGGAGCAAGGGTGAATTTACCTAAGGTTCTGTTTAAAAATTACAATATTCAAAGGGTTTATTGAGTTCTAAGAACTATTCATAATTTCAGCATTTTTGTTCTTGTATTTACCTAAATAACATGGTTCAGTAAAAGAAACAAGGATGGGGCTGTTTGCTACAGGTGTCCAATCAGTGAGAGCGGTAGAGGGTGCTCTTGGAAATAAGGATAAAAGCTTAGAAATACACTGAAGTATCCAGGCACTCCAAGAAAGTAAAAGCTGCACCAAGGAAGTGTAATAAAAGGCCTTTATTTAAATGGCCAATCCAACATGTTTTGACCAAACAGTCATCGGGGCTTACAATAAACTGTGGCATGGGCATGACTTTCAATTGGAAAGACCGTTTGGTCAAAACATGTTGGCTTGGCCATTTAAATAAAGGCCTTTCATTATACTTCCTCAGTGCGGCTTTTACTTTCTGGAGTGCCTGATACTTAAGTGTTTTTCAAACATGGTTCAGCGGTGAAAACAGTAACATGCAATGGTAGTTGAACTTGAACTAATAAAGATCTTGAACGACTCTTTGCATGTTCTATAGAGTTCAGGGAGAATGAATAGACTTAACTTATGTCTTTTGTGCCAGAGTCTATTATGTTACTGAATAAGGACTGACAGGGTTGGATTCTGTAACTGCACCACAAATTGTATATTGTACTTTGTATTTTAATGTTATAAAAACTTTGTTAGGAAAAAACTAGTGCAGAAGCGTCTGCCAGGGTCACCTCTTTTCAGCCAATCAGGCACATTGTACACTATGAATTATGGGTAAATAACTGCTTGACACTATCCCAGGCATGTGATTCTCTCATGGTGCAGTTTCAAAAGTACTAAAAGCTAATTGTAAGGAGAGTTAGAGAAACTATATGGAAACAACTGCATCAGACTATTCCAGACAGTTACTGAGTGAAAGGAAGGACTATGTGGGCGGGGCTAACAGTTCAAACTACACGTTCCTGTCTCACGGTTCAAAATCAGGTTCATTTCTGGAACCACTAGTGCTTGTGTAATATTATTTTGAAGTGGCTATGTTTTCATGCACCAAAATCTGATTTTTACTATATATGATTATTTCAAATGAGTTAAACAAATGAGCTGAACAAATACAGCGGGATTCAATGTATTTGTTTAACTCGTTTGAAATAATTATAACGCTAGATGCCTCAAAAATGTACTATATATAATTTCAAGACCTTGTCATGCAAACCTTAAAATCTGGGAGACCATGATCAAAATGCCATGCATGCCATTTAACAACTCCAAAAATCTGATAATAACTGGATGTCGAGTGACAGGGGCGACTCTACCCACCTCTTTAAATCTTTGAACCACTAGAACTGAGTCAGAAAATACATCCTTTTATTTCATATTATAGACTTAAAATGCAATTAAGAACCACTGCCACATAAAGACCTTACATGGATTCTACAGTCTTGGTGACTCTTGGCTTTTTGACAAACGCTGCCTAACCTCACCAGCTTTTCTCTGTATAAATCCGGCAGTACTCAAGTATCCTTACATTAACACAGATGCCTCTGCTCTCACCGGTCTGGCCCTTTGCCCCGCTCTAAACCCCTGCACCTCTGGATCACAGGCCTAATGAGGATCAGTGTTGTTTATTTATGTGTGTCGCTTTAATCCTTTTAGCAGTAAGCTGAAGCAGGAGGTAGGAGTAATACATGCATGGCACACGTTCCATTGGATCCCACTTTGGCGAACGCGCTTTGGACGATCTCACGCGACTGGCACCGAAGAGCTGTTTGTCAATTACACTTTCACATCAGTTCATAGTCTGTGGAGGGACGTGGAGTGATGCTCGGGACTCTGGTGTGTTGTAGGAAAATCATATAACGATCATATTCACTATTTTGGCTTGTTACAGGAGCACGTGCCAAGGCTTCTTGTGCCCAATCGATTCGAAATTTCAGTGGTCACAATTTGCAAATGACAAAGCAGAGGTTGGCGTTTAGACAGCGACGAATGTTCTGAAATGGGTGGGATTGTGTAGACTAGCTGTGTCAAATGTTTAGGATTCTGAATATGTGAGGAAGGGTTTGTGGTCCGAAACGTCGCATGTGGTGTGAAATAAAAATGGACGCAATTGTGCACAATGTTCGACGCGTCCTAGCGGCTGCTCCTCCTACCGGCAAAGTCATTTCCGGTCCAGTTTGTAGCCCAGCTGATGCACTGTGTTTGGCTTCAAAATCTCATGTCGATCTTTTCAGACGCCTCTGAGACCCGCCGAAAATCAGTGGATTGATTTAAATTGCACATTTCCAGCTACATCCACAACTAGAGGATAAGTGGGCTATGCTAATGAGCAGCAGTGGTGTTGCTGACACTTTCACAGATATTTTATTTTTTCATTTAATCCACGTCCATAGATTTCTCTGGGACATTAGAAATCCAGGCTGTTTTCTTAAAATGCATTTTTCTCCCACAGAGACATAAACTCAACAAGGTATTGATGAAACATTCAGAAGATATTTACCTCTGAAACTGATTTATTGAAGTTTTACGTTAAAAAAAATGGGGCAAAATTTGAATTTTTAGGACAATTTTCAGTTAAAACTAGTTTACTCAAAAACCAAATAAGAAATCCAAAATCCCCTCTGTAAAGTTTTTTTGTATCTAATATGTGCACAAAACGAACCAAGAAATTTTAACCTGGTTCTGTCCATTTTTCAGATTTAAATGTCCCAAATTTGTGCAATTTTGACATTTTTTACACAAAATACCTCATTTCTACATGAAAACATTACATGATGAAAAACATGTCATATATTTTTTCTTACATTTATGTGAATAAACTACAGGAGAAGTTTCTAATTGATATCTTTAAATTTAAGACTTTTTCCTATTCACCTGTAGTGTCTCACCTCAAGCAACCTAACCTATCTAACCTTTATTATTAACCCGTTTTCACTAACACAACTAACACATAGTTTTTTCTTGTAATTTCTCGAGAGCTGGCGCACTGGTCACTTAAAGTTTCCTGGTGAGAAAAGCAGCCGAGTGTTGGGCAGGTGAGATTTGACGATCCGCACTTCTTATGTAACCGGAACTAGCCACGGCCAACGTGAAATCGCGGCATTTTAACTCATCTAGAAATAAATTTTTTGCAGTGCGGGAGTCGAATCTGCAACCGTCTTGTCAGTGGGCGAGCACAAACCACTCTGCCACCGTCCCACTGAATTGTAGCGCTCCAAACAAATGGATGCCTAAAGCCAGTACATATAGAAATGGAAACTGAAATCAAACCCTGGACCTTCTTGCTGTGAGGTGAGAGTCTTAACCACTGTGCCACCACATCGCTACGGTAACCAGAAGCTTTAATACTGCTGTACATTTCCTTCAGAGCCAGGTCCTGTAATAGACTCCTGTGCCCGGCTCGATGGCTCACTCCTGGGCTTTTCTGTCGGAGCGGTGCCAGCGTGGATCGGGGCCCGCGCTGTGTCAATCTCTGTCATTGTGGGGCATGCTCCAGGGGCCCTCTGTCCAAACCCCCCCTCTGTCCCCCCACGGTCCCCACTGTCCCATCAAAAGGCTGATTCTCCACGCCGCGGGCCGGTCCAGGAGGCACAGGGCCAGGGACAGAAGGAGAGGCAGGAGGGCTCCGGAGAACGGGCTAGACATCTGAGACCGGGGACCAAAGAGGGACCAGAGTCTAGACCAGGGACCAAAGAGGGACAAGAGTCTAGACCTGAGACCAAAGAGGGACCAAAGTCTAGACCAGAGTCCAGAGAGGGACCAGAGTCTAGATCAGGGACCAAAGAAGGACAAGAGTCTAGACCTGAGACCAAAGAGGGACCAGAGTCTAGATCAGGGACCAAAGAGGGACAAGAGTCTAGACCTGAGACCAAAGAGGGACCAGAGTCTAGACCAGGGACCAAAGAGGGACCAGAGTCTAGACCTGAGACCAGGGAGGGACTGAAGTCTAGACCAGGGACCAGGGAGGGACCAGAGTCTAGACTAGGGACTAAAGAGGGACCAGAGTCTAGACCAGGGACCAGGAAGGGACCAGAATCTAGACCAGGGACCAGGGAGGGACTAGAGTCTAGACCAGAGTCCAGAGAGGGACCAGAGTCTAGACCAGGGACCAGGGAGGGACCAGAGTCTAGACCAGGGACCAAAGAGGGACAAGTGTCTAGACCAGAGACCAAGTTCTAGACCAGATCCCAGACTTAGGACTGTTCTAAAATAAAAGGCACCAATGGGGCCGGTCTGAGATGACCGAGAACAGAATAAAAATGTAATTTATTCCACAACTTTAGTTCAGTTTTCAGTTTATTTGTTTTTATTCAGAAAATCCGCCAAGGCAAAAAAAAAAAAAAAAACTTACCATTTTACTATTACCGTATTTTCTTTATAAGCACTAAACAATTTTATTGTATGAAATTTCTCGATTGTTTAACCTTGTTTTGGACTTCTTACTGTATATGCATTAGAAAGATATTTTATGTGTTTTGCTGGTCCAAAACAATAATCTTTGCTATAGAATTTTGAACATGTTGAAAAACTATGTAGGATGGAAGTTAAACAGAGATTGTAGAAAGTAAAGGACATTATACAGAATTGGCTTTTTATTACCCTAACTTGTATCTATGTTCTAACATTGTTCCTTCAGGAAAAGCATCCTTTTTGTATTTAGCTTGATGCACTCTTGTTTGATTAATCTGTTTAGTAAGACCTCTCCCTCTGAGCCTCACAAAAACATCTGGCTCCAAAGTTCCCAGAAAAGGACTTACTTCTGCAGCTCGAGCAGAAGAAGTGTGGCCTGTTTAAATGTGGCTGGCAGGACTGGCTGGTTGGTGTGTGTCAGTAGTAGATGTAAGAGAGGAATCCGAGACAGAACTGAAGCATTCCAGTCTTCAAGTCTGAATTTTTCACTTATTTTCACTGTCCTTTGTTCTGTGAAAATGTCTTTCTCCAGAATGGATATAAAACAGCAAACAAAATCTTGCAATGTCATGTCTCACCAAGAGCTATAACTATATATTTTGCAACATTAATTTCAGTTCATTTGACAGAGATAGACTTCTTAAACCCAGGGATAAGTAGAGCTTCTGCAGCTTGTTTATGATGAGGTGAAAATGCATCGTCCTCCTCTGCTTCACTGAGGGAGAATCCACAATGACAAACACACGGCACACGGCCATTAGATTTTAATAGGATCTATTCATTGATGTTATGGCACTCCTGCATCAATAAAGCATTAAAAAATGTACAGCGCCACAGTCCATGAATCAATTTAACAACGCGCTGTTGTGCGTCTGCGGCGGACATAACTTCCTATGGATTTTATATACAGTACAGAGCCGTAAAGTGTGGCCCCATCTCCAAGCACAACAGCAAATAACTCTGCTCTGTCGGAAAACACTCCCCTGGCCATATACACTCCACTTTATGGACTGACTGAGGACTAGAATTCTGGACTCAATCTCCCACAATGCAGCAGGAAAAGGCCTCAAAATCAAAAATGTGCACACAAGTATCCACAGACCTCTAAACCCTTGATTTTCAACCAATGTGCCAAGGAAGACTGTGCCTTGACGTATTCCCAAGTGTTACTTGAAAAAAAATTCAAATTTGGATTCACAAATTAATTTAACAATTTGCCATTTTGGAGTGTCCTGAACAACTTTAAAAAAACAGATAGTGGCACGGACATAATTTGCCACACTTTATGCCACATTTTTAACAAAAATATTTGATTTGGTAATGTTTTAGTAGGTTGTGTACCGTGGTAACTTAAAATGGTAAAAAAAAAAAAAAAAAAACGTTGCAAAACACAGCTCTAAATTAAAAGATTTTGGTATGATTTCATGTTGAGATTTAACTGTGCAAAATGTAGTAAAAATCACAGTTGTAAGATTATTAAGGTATACTTTTTTATTCCATTGTAAGGCAAATTCATCATCTGCATTTGACCCATCCTTCAGTGTTAGGGAGCAGTCAGGAGCAGTGGTCACCACAGTGCAGTGCTCATGGACCCATTTCCAAATCTTGGATTGGTCCGATCTTAGCTGGAAGATTTTATGGGGTGCCAGCTTCCTGGTATAAAGCTTGGATTGAATGTCACAAAACGACCTTTACCATAGTGATTCAGCATGTTTGATGTAAGTGTGCCAAATGTATAGTAAAAATAACAATTGAAAGTAAACAAAAAGCCATGAACAACCAGACATACTGCTGAAGTACATCACACTCTAAAGTCAGAATACTTTTAAATGAACGGTTTGATGAACAGTGATTTTTGTATTTACCATCTGAAAATATCCATTGGTTTGTGTTTGACGACATAATCTCGAGCTCCATGCAAACTTTTTGATCCAAAAGACATAGATTCTGAATCAAACCCGCAACCTTCTTGCTGTAAGGAGTGCGTGCAAGCCCCTCAGCCTCCAACAGACTCGAAACAATGTAATGTCTTTTAGTAATTGTTTAGTCCTACTGTCTTGTAGGAACTGAGATGAGTTAAGCCTATTCTGGTTAATGCCTGTTTTAGTCCAATATTAGTTGCCGTGTTCACACTTTCACATTCATCACGTCAAATAGGACAAAAGTGGGACTAAATTAGGAACTGAACTAGGATTAAATCAGGTCTAGAATAGAACCAAACAAAACCTAAACACTCCCGGGTTTGTTCACGTTTAGTCCTATACTCTCTTATGACCTGAGTTTAGACGTGTTTTGGAGCTGTTTTAATCCAAGTTTAGCCTTGTGTTTTAGTCCTGGTTCAGTTTTACGACAGTCCTACATTCTTACATGAACTGAGATGAGTTTAGACCTGTTTTAGTACTGGCTTAGCTCAGTTTTAGTCCTTGACCTTCATCACCTATCATCCCAACACAACCCCACAGATCCGCCGACACACTCTTGGCGTTTGTGGTCCATCTCTGCCCCTCCAGCTAAAGCCTCACTCTTTACCGCCCTGCCGAGACCACTGCGGCCATCCAGCCCATTTTCCTCTCCCTCTGCGCTCCCTGCACGTCCTCTCCACGTTTTAACCTCCCCCTGCCTCCTGCACTTTACACCGCCGTAAACGAGCTCCCCACAAAATCTATAGCTCCTCTTTAAAAAGCCGTAAGTCTGGCGGGGCGGGCGTGTCGTGACCCCCTTCCCTTTCCTCCCCCCTCGTCCCTCGTATCGGGCAGTTCCGGTCGAGTGGCCAGGCTTTTGTGGTCCCTCCGTAGACATAAACAGCAGCCTACGTTCTGCCATATATCGCGGTCGTCTCTGCGCGGGACCCAGGTGCGCCGAGAGGAGCGGTTAAATTTCGTCATTACCTTTGCTTCCCCGTGTTGGCGCTTTTTATAGGGGATTTTACGGCACGAGCTGAAGGTGCCGCTCGGGTCCCAGAGGTGCACAATAAGAGAGAGAGATGGCGGAGCGAGTGAGAGAGGGAATGGGGCGGGAGAGAGAGAGGAGGCATGCATGAGTGGCCCAAAGAGGAATATATGTTCGTATGTAATGTTTCTATAATCAGCTGCCAGGAGGAAGTGTGTCAGAGTATTTTCAAATGAAGTAAAAAGACACTTACTTCGAACCCTGCAGTAGACAAAATCACTGAGGTGAGAAAAAACATGAAATGGTATGATATAAAAAAGGACTTTCCACTGCAAAAAAAGAATGGTTTGTACTCATTTTAGTGGTTTCGCATTTGTTTGTGGGTTTAAATTGATAATGGATGAAAGATTTTTGAGATATTTCAGCTTGAAATGGGAAACTTTACACGTTGTCAATGCATTTTCTTGGGAGAGAGAGGAAAACGTAAGAGGAAAGTGAGAGAGGTAGAGGTAAAGAGAATATAAGAGTGAAATAGAGAGACAAGAGTTTGAAAAAAGAGGGAAAGACATGAGAATGAAAGGGAAAGAAAAGAATGACAGAGACAATTAAGCAGAGAAAGATATAGAGTGAGAAAGAGAAGAGGGAGAGAGTAAGAGTAAAGAGAAAGAGAGAAGAAGAGAGAGGAGAGGGAGACTGTAAAAAATGGCAGAGATAATGAAGATGAGAGAGAAGGGCAGAAGAGAAACAGAAAGAGTGGGGAAGATGAAGGGTAGAGAGAAAGAGACAAAGAGAGAGAGAGAGAGGGAGAAACAGAAGAGAGATGAGAACAATAAAAGGAGAAACAGAGATAAAGAAGAATGACAGGGAGAAGCAAAGGATGGAGAGGAAAGAGTGGGGCAAGAGGGGAAGGGAGAGAAACAGAGAGGGAAGGAGTAGAGAGAGATAAATAAAATAAGAGAGTAAAGCTAGAGAGAGAGACACACACAAAAGAGTGAAACCTAGAGAGCTAAATAAAAGAGTGATACATAGAGAGCTAAATAAAACAGTGAAACAGAGAGATCAATAAAAGAGTGAAACATAGAGAGAGAGAGAGAAATAAAAGAATGAAACAGAGAGACCTAAATAAAAGAGTGAAACAGAGAGAGATAAATAATAGAGTGAAACATAGAGATAATTAAGAGTGAAGCACAGAGAGCTAAATAAAAGAGAGAAGCACAAAGTGATAAATAAAAGAGTGAAACACAGAGAGAGATAAATAAAAAAGTGAAACATAGAGAGATGAATAAAAGAGTGAAAAATAGCGAGAGATAAATAAAAAGGTGAAACATAGAAAGAAATAAAAGAGTGAGACATAGAGAGAGATAAATAAAAAAGTGAAACAAAGAGAGATGAATAAAAGTGAAAAATAGTGAGAGATAAATAAAAAAGTGAAACAGACAGATGAATAAAAGAGTGAAACATAGAAAGAAAGAAATAAAAGAGTGAGACATAGAGAGAGATAAATAAAAAAGTGAAACATAGAGAGGGATAAATAAAAGAGTGAAACATAGAGAGAGGTAAATAAAAGAGTGAAACATAGAAAGATAAATAAAAGAGTGAAACAGAGATAAATAAAAGAGTGAAAAATAGAGAGAGATAAATAAAAGAGTGAAACATAGAGAGATAAATAAAAGAGTGAAACAGAGATAAATAAAAGAGTGAAAAATAGAGAGAGATAAATAAAAGAGTGAAACATAGAGAGATAAATAAAAGAGTGAAACACGGAGAGATAAATAAAAGAGTGAAACGAAAGATAAATAAAAGAGTGAAACGAAAGATAAATAAAAGAGTGAAACATAGATAAATAAAAGAGTGAAACATAGAGAGATAAATAAAAGAGTGAAACGAAAGATAAATAAAAGAGTGAAACATAGATAAATAAAAGAGTGAAACATAGAGAGATAAATAAAAGAGTGAAACATAGAGAGATAAACAAAAGAGTGAAACACGGAGAGATAAATAAAAGAGTGAAACATAGAGAGATAAATAAAAGAGTGAAACGAAAGATAAATAAAAGAGTGAAACATAGATAAATAAAAGAGTGAAACATAGAGAGATAAATAAAAGAGTGAAACGAAAGATAAATAAAAGAGTGAAACATAGAGAGAGATAAATAAAAGAGTGAAACATAGAGAGATAAATAAAAGAGTGAAACACGGAGAGATAAATAAAAGAGTGAAACGAAAGATAAATAAAAAAGTGAAACATAGAAAGAAATAAAAGAGTGAAACATAGAGAGAGATAAATAAAAAAGTGAAACAAAGAGATGAATAAAAGTGAAAAATAGTGAGAGATAAATAAAAAAGTGAAACAGACAGATGAATAAAAGAGTGAAACATAGAAAGAAAGAAATAAAAGAGTGAGACATAGAGAGAGATAAATAAAAGAGTAAAGCATAGAGAGATAAATAAAAGAGTGAAACAGAGATAAATAAAAGAGTGAAAAATAGAGAGAGATAAATAAAAGAGTGAAAAATAGAGAGAGATAAATAAAAGAGTGAAACATAGAAAGATAAATAAAAGAGTGAAACAGAGATAAATAAAAGAGTGAAACATAGATAAATAAAAGAGTGAAACATAGAGAGATAAATAAAAGAGTGAAACGAAAGATAAATAAAAGAGTGAAACATAGATAAATAAAAGAGTGAAACATAGAGAGATAAATAAAAGAGTGAAACATAGAGAGATAAACAAAAGAGTGAAACACGGAGAGATAAATAAAAGAGTGAAACATAGAGAAATAAAAGAGTGAAACATAGAGAGAGATAAATAAAAGAGTGACACATAGAGAGATAAATAAAAGAGTGAAACATAGAGAAATAAAAGAGTGAAACATAGAGAGATAAACAAAAGAGTGAAACATAGAGAGAGATAAATAAAAGAGTGAAACATAGAGAGATAAATAAAAGAGTGAAACACGGAGAGATAAATAAAAGAGTGAAACGAAAGATAAATAAAAAAGTGAAACATAGAAAGAAATAAAAGAGTGAAACATAGAGAGAGATAAATAAAAAAGTGAAACAAAGAGATGAATAAAAGTGAAAAATAGTGAGAGATAAATAAAAAAGTGAAACAGACAGATGAATAAAAGAGTGAAACATAGAAAGAAAGAAATAAAAGAGTGAGACATAGAGAGAGATAAATAAAAGAGTAAAGCATAGAGAGATAAATAAAAGAGTGAAACAGAGATAAATAAAAGAGTGAAAAATAGAGAGAGATAAATAAAAGAGTGAAAAATAGAGAGAGATAAATAAAAGAGTGAAACACGGAGAGATAAATAAAAGAGTGAAACATAGATAAATAAAAGAGTGAGACACGGAGAGATAAATAAAAGAGTGAAACATAGAGAAATAAAAGAGTGAAACATAGAGAGAGATAAATAAAAGAGTGACACATAGAGAAATAAAAGAGTGAAACATAGAGAGATAAATAAAAGAGTGACACATAGAGAGAGGTAAATAAAAGAGTGAAACATAGAGAAATAAAAGAGTGAAACATAGAGAGATAAACAAAAGAGTGAAACATGGAGAGATAAATAAAAGAGTGAAACAGAGAGATAAATAAAAGAGTGAAACATAGAGAGAGATAAACAAAAGAGTGAAACATATAGAGATAAACAAAAGAGTGAAACATGGAGAGATAAATAAAAGAGTGAAACATAGAGAGATAAATAAAAGAGTGAAACATAGAGAGATAAACAAAAGAGTGAAACATAGAGAGATAAATAAAAGAGTGAAACATAGAGAGATAAATAAAAGAGTGAAACAGAGATAAACAAAAGAGTGAAACATAGAGAGATAAACAAAAGAGTGAAACATAGAGAGATAAATAAAAGAGTGAAACATAGAGAGGGGCCCGTCAGTTGTCAGAGCGGCGCTGATACGAGGGCCGCGCTGAGGAGCAGGATAAGGCCGTGATGAATGGCCCCGACACACTCGTGCATCCAGGAGACAGATCTGCGCTCCAGTCGCCGTGACAACACACCGCGTACATGTGTGTGTCGCCGTGACAACACCAGATACTACACAGCGCGGAGAGCAGAGGCGAGAATAAGCTTTTCACTCCCGATCTCGTGTGTCTCTGCCCACGCTCGGGTTCTCCTCGTCACGCACCGGACACTCGAAGGAGCAGCCGATCTCCACGAGAGGAGAAGATGAAACAATACCAGGGCTCGGGCACACAATAGAGGCTCCGAGGAGTGTTGTGTTTTCAAAGAGAAGTGCTGGACGGAGAGAAATATAAGGTATCTGTCAAAGGCTGCACTGTCATTGTCTGATTTGGATGGGTTTTTCACAGTGAGCGTGCCCTGATACTTTCAAGAGCGCAGGCTACACTCGGGGAAAAAACTCAATTTGGAGATTTGTTTGATCAAATCTGTGGATGAAAACTGTTTTATTGATAAATAGTCCAGAGATGGGACCGAGGTCTTCTTTTGCAAGTCTTTGCGTCAAATCTAAGTCCAAGTCTTCTGCTTTAAAGGAAAAATATTGTGCATTTTTCATAGCCTTTAAATATGCTCTTGACTTTTTGCCATCTCATGTTTAAAAAACAAACAAAAAACAAAAAGTGTTTTATTCATTCTATGACGTCATTCATTCAGTCACTATGAAATGACACTTACTGAGTACATCAAGCCAGTAGATGGTGCCAGTGCTGTATATACAATTTAGTGAAGTTAGCGCTGAAAATATGTTTTATTTGCTGCAGCAGTTATCATGTTTAGAGGCAGAAATGTTCAGAACGAGTTTAGCGATGATTTAAGGACTAAGAACACTGGAATATTCTCAGATGAGTGATGTAGATGATCCGAAAATACATCCCGGATAGGAGTTTGCAGGAAGTGTGTTTGACGTTCGGAGGGAGGAGGCTTTTCTTATAAACATTCTTCAAAACAGCGTGAATCAAATTTAAAGCTACTTTAGGTATTTTTTTTTTGATGACACAACATTGTTAGAACATGGTTTAAAGCTCAAAAAGTCACTGTAGCAGAATATGTGTGCTTTAAGTTTCAGGTCCTTTCAAGTTGTTATAATTACCGACGACAGCTCATAGTTTTGCACTTTGTATGATTATGATTTGTGAATGATCATTCTTTAAAAAAATGTTATGGGATATGCTCAGTTTTGT
This sequence comes from Rhinogobius similis, assembly GCA_019453435.1. Classification (NCBI taxonomy): domain Eukaryota; kingdom Metazoa; phylum Chordata; class Actinopteri; order Gobiiformes; family Gobiidae; genus Rhinogobius; species Rhinogobius similis. The sequence goes on from CM033625.1 coordinate 33,848,128, forward strand.
TCCTAAACTAAGCATTGAAAGTTCATCAAACTGTCAAGCATAAAGAGAAAACTGTCTTCAAAGTCATCTATCTATTTTTTGAGGCGAAACATCGAGTCACAGGGCTCCAAGTCAAGCCACAAGTCACTGGCCTTCAAGTACAAGTCGAGTCCCAAGTTGTAGTCGATTTTATCAAGTCAAGTCCCAAGTAATCAAAATAGTGACTCAGGTTTGACTCGAGCCCAGGTCACACCTCACAAATCCACGCCTCTGATTAATACTGAGAAATGGGTAATACTGAGTGGAAAAGTGTTGATTGGTGTTTTCATCGAGACAGTTGAGGGACTGGAGAAGGCCTTTCACCTCAGCTCTTGAAGTAAGAATCTACAGTCAAGACAAGTCAATAGAATAAGTATATTTTTTCATCCACATTTTTACATTTTTTAAATTCTTTCCCAAGAAATTGAACTCTATATTCAAGGCTGCAAGCATTTCTTTGGGAAAACCACACCACCACTGCACAAAAGACAACACAGAAAGCACTCAAATTCAGGTTCGCAATCTGTCGTCGTAAAGCCACAAACCACTCATCTGAAGACAGCGAGGTGCAGAGGGAGAAGGCTTGGTGTGAGCGAGGTTTCAAAGAGGGTCAAAGAGGAACAGAAATGGTGGGTTAAAGGCCCTGTATCTGATTTTTACTGTTTTGAAACGTGGAAATCAGAACTAGTTCATGTTCAAGTCTTTGCAGCAGTCAAAAGCATCTCTCACTCACCTAATGCAGTCCCAGCATCTTAAATATTCACCGCCAGAAGTTTCTAAGCACTTTTCATGAGTTTCTGAGAGTCCAGAGCGTCATGGACTGTCACATGTAAAGCTAACAAACTTTAGCATGCTAATGGCACACTTCCTGCTTCTCTTGTAGGATATTGCTCTATAAATAGATGCAGAATAAAGTTATGGTCTCAATTAAACAATCAATGCTTTTACATTATATCTGTGCTGGAGCAACACAGATTTTACTTTATTACATGCGAAAAAATCAAGAACATGGTCTAAATCTGTTTTTTCCGTTTCACAACAGTAAAAATCAGGCACAGCCCCTTTAAGGCATCCTTCTGTTTATAATAGTATCATCAAACCTTGGTCAAGTGAGGAATCAGGCCAATCAAATGCTAATCAGGCATTCAACAGCTGTGAAGGAGACTTAGAATGACACATAAAGATGCAGAAAAAGTCAGAGCACTTTCAGTTTAAACCCCTCCCTTTGGGGCAGGACTTATCCAGCTCAGAGCAGAATAAAGTCTTCTCAGATCAGCTCCATCAGATTGAAAAAAACTATTGGATAAAGTCAAAACCTCTTGATTTTGATGTTGAATAATGTCCAGATGACTACCTTTGAAACCTTCTCTCTTTATGCATTGCAAAAGAACTAAAACGCTATCCTTCCTCCTTCCTCCCTTTCTCTCGCTGTTCTTTCTTCCCTCTCTGTGTACGTCGTCCTGTCTATCTTGCGGTGTCAGTGTCAGAGATGTGCAGAAGATGAATGTTTCTCCTCACTGTCTCTCACTCCTCGTCCGGGCCTCACCTCAGCCCGACACCTCGGCCTGCTTTATGAGTCCCCCCAGCCTCGTAATAACAACAGGAGCGGGAATACAGAGGAGAAAGGATGGACGATATATCTGTGCTGATATCGATGTTGACTGATATATGTGTTTGTGTCTTCATACTGTACGATATACTGTCGCGCAGCTCGGCAGTCCAAGCCCCGTGTGGAGGTTCTGGAGGTAAACTGTTCATTAATTGTTCCCAAAGACTGAAAAATGTCAATATTAAGAGCCTCTTCGTGTGGAGTTTGCAAGTTCTCCCCGTGTCTATGGATAGGTCAGGTGCTCCAGTTTGTAACTAAAACATGATTAATAGGGACAAGAACTCCCCTGAATATGGTGATCTTAATCTCAGTGGGACAATCCTGGTCAAATAAAGACGAATAGAATCAAATTAGTTAAATTGGTAGTTTATGAAGAAAAGTAGAGAAATTAAAGTTGAAAATTGCAGAAAGTAGTATTGCATTCTGAAAAGGAATTCCTCTATACCACACAAAATTTTATCCAAAATTCAAGATGTATGCACAAGAAACACATTTATTTTGGCGGTATAAGCACAAATTTAACAAAATAAAAGTGTAATTATTTTTATTTGCCACAATATAACTATTGTGTCAATCAGATTAGCTTTTGGCCCTTGTTTATGTCTTACTCGCTGTCCACGTCCAACCAGGATGTAAAAGTTAAAAACTAGAGCCAAAATTGTTAAACTTGGATAAACTGGAACAGTTTTTAACTGTTTTTGTTAAATGGGAAGTTTATCCTTTCTAAGTGTACGTCAAGACACTACAGGCCAAATTCACTTTTGTCAATTTTTTGTTTTTTGGTAAGTTTCCTCTCTTAACATACAGGCATTCTTGGGGAAACATCACATTTGTCCAATCTGCTCCTAAAGATGTTTATTGTTCCATTTAATCCACTTCATCCATAGTTTTCTCTGGGACATTGTAACTTTACAGGCCATTTTCTTAAATTGCATTTTTCTCTCATACGACATAAAGATCAGGGGTCTCATTTATAAAGTGTACATATGTACAAAATGGTTACGTACGTGACTTTCCAAGTTAAGTTTAAAGTTTAAAAAGGTGACTTGATGTGGAACTTGACGTCCAAAATTTTGGAACTTTGTGCAACAGTGTTTTCAAACACAAGGAAGAAGGCAAACGAGAGAGACGAGAAAAGATGAAGTTTGAGTACATTAGAGTTTTGTCCGTGTGTAAACTTACCGTAAGAATTCCACGCAAAGTTTTATAAATAAGACTCCTGGCCTTAAAGTAGCTTCTACACACACCAAACTTTACAATCTGGGACTGAACAAAATTCTGATGAAACGCAAGTGTGATTTATTAAACTTTCAATTCTAAAAAAATTATCAAAATTTGAATTTTTACGACAATTTTCAGTTAGACATAGTTTACTCCAAATCTTTGGCCGTTTTTTACACAGAACATGCCTTATTTCTGTATGAAAATATTACATAATGAAACCTAAATTACAGGAGAAGTTTCAGATTGATTTCTTTAAATTTAAGATTTTTTCCAGTTCACCTGCAGTGTCTCTCCTGGTTGTGTCACATCCAGCCCAAACAAACAAACACCTGTACAACTGTTTACACCTGGGATTTAATAGAGCCCATCCTCCTCTTCCACTAGTATTCACAGCGCAGTGGGCCTTTTTAAGCAGACAGTGAATAATGAGCAGGATCATGGAGGACATTTCTCTGAGGTCCAGGTCGGCTTGATTACTCAGCTGAAAACGGTGCATTTACAAACCCGGCCCTGGCTCACAGCGCAGTAAATGCCAGAGAGGACAGCACCACCTCCTCCACCTCTGCTGCTGCTGGGTGGCTGGTTTTTGGCCCATATCGCTCCACTTTCCCCCAGTGTACTCGGGGTGTCTCTGGACTCCAGGTTGTGCGTTTTCTAATGTACGAAAATAATGAATGAGTTAGAATGACCTTAGATTCTTGGACACGTCACTTCACGCCTTACTTTAATGAATCTAACAATTTGTTTTATGTTTCTGCCAAAGAACTAACATAATCCAGTTAATTACTATAGATTTTTAATATATGCCTTGTTACTTTGCAGTGTCTCTAGTGCAAACTGTTATTGTGTCCTTTGGCAAGACACTTCACCCATTCACCTAGCCTGCAGGAATGTTGTTTGTGAGAAAGTGATTGGTGGTGCCTCACTTCTGTCCGTCGACCTCCAAACAACTACCGAATGTGGAGTGAATGACTCATGAATCATAAAGTGTTATGAGTGTCTTGACAGGTGCAGTACGTTCAACAAAAATACAAATGCAACTTTTATTTTTGCTCCCATTTTTCATGAGCTGAACTCAAAGATATAAAACATTTTTCTATAAACACAAAAGACCCATTTCTCTCAGATATTGTTCACAGATCTGTCTAAATCTGTGTTAGTGAGCACTTCTTCTTCTTCCCATCCCACCTCACAGGCGTGGCATATCAAGATGCTGATTAGACAGCATGACTATTGCACAGATGTGACTTACTGGCCACAATGAAAGGACACTCTGAAATGTTCAGTTTTGCTTCATTCGTGGGGTCAGTAGCCAATGCATTAATATTCTTGCTGTTATTATTAAATGGTAAATTGTCTCACTTGGAGCTTTATTGTCTCACTCAAAGCAATTTTATTATCTCCGGTGCCAGATTTTCACATCATTAAAAGAAGGATATTTTAATCTGTCTAGTTCCTAGCTCTTTTTAAATACATTATCAGTCAAATAAATGTTGATATATGGCTACTGAAGGCTTCTAGATTATTATTATTAAGAATATTTGGAAATAATGTGTAAAAATCAGAAATAGATTATTCTTTTGATTTTCTTTTTAAAGTTAATAATGCTCCTATCTTTTGAATCTGTTTTAGAGTTTGCATATTCCACATAATGGTTACAGTTATCTAATGACCACAACTACAACTATGACTACCATTACTCTTTATGATACTAGTCACAATTATTTAATCATTTAGCACATGGTTATATATGTATATTTTTTCAGATGAAGTGAAACTGGGGTGTATCACCCAAGCGCAGCCAATCTGAGCATGGCTTTCATCTCTTTCTTCCTGGTTGACGAGAAATAAAATACTGCAGACAGCACATAGCGGTCTCATTTTGTCCCAAAGTCCAGCTTTTACAACATACTCTACAGGCAAAAAGTACATTTACTCACAAAAAGTCAAGTCAGGTACACCAGTTTTAAGGAACATATTCACTCTGAATCATACAACAGACAATGGAGACCAGGTTTTCAATATGTCTTGCCCAACGACACAACAGTATTCGCTCATGTTAGTGGATAGCAAAGGCTGAGTTATAGCCTACATTAAAGGGCCTGTACCTGATTTTTACTGTTGTGAAATGTGAACATAGACATTCATAGACTCAAAACTCTCTATCTCTGCCCGTTGCTCAAACACCACCACTTTGCTGTCGATGCTATTTGGACTTATATCAAATCAAACGCTTCTCCACATATAAATGAATGCAACAGCTGATCCCCACATTAAAATATGCAAAGGCTTTATTTCATGATATTTATGCCATTTCTCTCCTCTTCGGTAACATGTAAAAGAGGATGTTCGGTGGTAGAAGCACATCAGAAGCGCACAAGTTCAGAAATCTCAACTTAAAGTCAGTCAGCCTTTAGCTCAGATGCTAATTATGATCTGAAATAAAATATCAAAAGCTTTACACACTCTACAGTGATTCTTAACAAGGCTTTGACTTCTCATAATTGTGGTTGATGGGTTGGTGCCAGTTGACACTCTGGATTATTCATAGCTTGTGTGTTTTGCGGGCTAATGCTAACGGCTATAGGGAAAATACATGAAACTGCTGCTGGAGTCCTTCAAATCATACCGGACTAGTCGCGTTGCTAAGTGGTTGATAGCATGAGCATCGAATGCCACATCTACTTATTTATGTGTGAAAAATAAAATGTGAAAAACAGAAGTAGCCCATGTTCGTGACGTTTTTGCATGCAATAAAGTAAAATCTATGTTGTCCCAGCACAGATATATTGTAAAAGCATCTGTACGGGTGAAAATGAGAGCAGAACTGTTACTCTGCATCTATTTAAAGAGTGTTTTATTCTACGAGAAGCAGGAAGTGCGCAATTAACATGCTAATCTTTGTTTGCTTTACCCGGGACGTGTTGGGTTCAGAGACTGGTGAAAAGTGCTTCTAAACTCATTGTGAATATTTAGGATGCTGGGACTGCATTAGGAAAGTGTCTGATACATGCGACTGATGTAAAGACTTTAACATCTGTTTTTCATGTATCAAAACAATAAAAATCAGGTACAGGGCCTTTAAAGACACTCCAAAATATGTCATCAATCAGACCGTTTTAGCACAGCTTGTTACTACATCTTTCCCTAACCCATCCATGCAGCAGGAAAACCCCCCTATCGTATCATGTCTCCACTAGAGGGCGTTCAGAGTTGACATTTGCATAGAGGTCAGAGCGGCTCCTGGCAGATACGGGGAATCGGTGCGTGCGTGTAAATCCTGTGTGTGCGTGTCTATTGTGGGTGTCAGGCGGACAGTGGTGGGCGGGCCGGGGTGGGCAGCCTGACTTTAACGCTCTTTTGAAGGAGATAAATGGCTTACAGATGGCCCAATCAATATATTCAAATGAGCCACAGGAGTCAGGCCGCAGGGAGGGGAGGGGGGGCGGCAGGGGGGTCGAGGGGGGACAACACCTCGGGTCATGACTATAGACCGCGCTGAAAAGACGCATCGCCGACCTGGAAGCGATTACATGTGTGTGTGGGATCTGCATGACATTAGCGCCGCGCTCGAGCCGTGATAGATGTTTGGAAAGGACTGGGATGGTAATAAAGCGTTATAGGATTAGGAGGCAATGGGCGAGACGTCAACAGGCAGCGCTGTTTTTTGATCAGTTTGCGTTCTCGTATGGGACACTGTGACATCAAAGGCCTTTTTCTACAAATGCAATTTTCAGGGAACGTAAAGATCAGCTCTTAAAGTTGCACCCACACCTAACTGTTCTATCTTGTACACGCATATTGACAGATCGTTAGTTTACAAAATAAGATATCCAAAATCTCCCCTGTTTTTGTATCTAATATATCAACAAAATGAAGCGTTTGGCTCTGTCCATTTTTACATGTCCCAAATGTGAGGCAATTTTTACACATTAAATATCTTATTTATATCTGAAAATACGTGACAAAATGCGGTACCTCTTTATAATAACTACACCTTATTTTGCCTTTTAATGCATTAACAAAGACATGCAGAATGAACATATAGTGTAGGTTAGAGGCAGGAATTAGGGTTAGAGTATTAATTAAATAGTTACTAAGCCTGATTCATCCTTCATAAACTGTTTGTTAATTGTGTTTAAGTTTTGTTCATGCTTTGTTAAGGCATGAATAAGTGTAGTTTTTTATAAAGTGTTACCCAGAAAACGTAGTCGTAAAACATTCTTTTTACATTTCTTTAAGGCTGTGTTCACACTTGCAAAGTCACTGAATTATAATTGGGACTAAACCAGGACTAAACCTGAAACTAAACCTGGACTAGACCTGGATTAACAAAGGACAGAATAAGATCAACGCAGCTCCACGTCTGGACTAACGTGGGGTCAATTTAGGACCAAAGAATGGAGTGTGAATGCAACCCACAGTAAGCAAACTAGAGCAGCAGATGTAAATTGATACCTCTGGATTTAAGACTTTTTTCTTGTTTACCTGTATGTCTCGCCTTAAAAAATATTTATATACAAGTCAGCTGCATTTAATTTGACTTTTTATTGTGAATTTTCTTAAAAACAGCTGTCCTCACAATCCCAGCCCCAGCTTTTCCATACCGCTGTTGCCGTTTACGGTGACGTATCGATAAATCACTGTTGTTAGCTGCAAGTGACTCGACTTCCTTCTTTTAATAAGTCGTTTTAGAGCAATACTGTGATTTAAAATGTCCAAAATATAAAATAATTACCCATGGTGTCATTATAAGATTATAACTATGTGTAGACAAAAGTATAATATGTCTACTTTAAGTTTTCCAGTTGACCACAGACTACTATTCGTAAATTTCAAACCATTTCTCGCAAGTTCCACATTTATTTCTTTGTAAAAACATGTAATTAATCCCATTCTACCTTTGCTTGCAGTATTGTACAGCCTGTTATACACCCGGCGACTATCATGGCCATACACTTTTGAGCCCCGCGATAATGAAAAGCGATACCATAATATAGATAATGCTGCATGGGGAGAATAAACCAAACCCACAGAGATAAAGTTGTTTACTGACAAAAGCTGCTGGTTGAAAAATGGTTTGGGAGCACTCGGACCAATAGAGAATCAGTGGAAAAAAAGATAGTAGAAATGAGAAAGTCCTGGTGGTGCGTCGGGGGGGAGGAGCGGCGGACATATGCCCAGTCCGAGAGCTGCTCGCGGGGGTGATACGCCGGCTCCACTGTCCCTGGGGGGCAAACATGGTTCCCCGGCCCGCTGATAAGATCCAGGACCAGGCTCTCTCCGGGGGAACATAAAAATCCAGCTAGACATTACCCAAGTATTTATCACGGCCTATCAGATGCTATTGGCCTTATCGCGCCAACACACTCTTAAACACGGATACCTATTTCTGCACACATAGCTCACATTCAAATGGCGAGAGGGGAAAAAGAAGGAGGTAGTTTTCTCCGAGTTGAAAAGGCCCCAGGATGGATGTACTGCTTATTTGTAAAAGGGACAGCGAAAGTAATTTAGCAATAAAACAAGGGGATTTATGGGAAATGCAGTGTAGAAGTTTGGAAGTGGTAAAGTGCAGCCATTATCTGCGCCGTGCTGCATGTGGTGTTTGCAGGGCTCCACGCTTCACTTTCGTATAAAATAATCTTAATTGTTTTATGTGCGGTGATTTCAAATATGGGTCAAGATAAAGTCCAGAGCTTTAGGCGAGTGATTGTGGAAAGGCACAGAACAGCAGCCAGTTTCAGTCAAACTCAAGCTTTAATGAGGAAATTCAAATCCCTAACGACTAAGTAAAGGTACAAATGTCACTTCATGAAACTAGTGTGTGTGGTAAACCCCTAAAAGCCACGACACCTTAAAGTTGCACCAGAAAGAACAAGAGGAGAAATCACACTAAAAATGATTGTTCCAAGATGGCGCCGCTGACGGATGCCCTTTGGTGCGCTTTGTGTTGTTTGTTTTTGTGTGTAAATCGTATGTCAGCGTGATCTTACACCCATGAAGCGCTCTTAAACAGAATAACGCCAAAGAAAGTTCCTACTTTGTGAATTTTATTCACTGACAATGACAATAAACCTTTTCTGATTCTGATAGCTGGGAGGAGCTCCACTAACTACACTTAGGAAGGGTTTCATACTTGTTTCATTTACAGTAGTTTTTATTTGAATGGACAATGTACAGAGACATTAAGCTCCTAAAAACTGAAAATGACCACATCGGATTGGAGGTAAATTGCTAGTTTCCATTTGTAGTCCCTTATTTACGGGAATAAATTATCATCACTCAATTATCGATTCTTAAGGCGAAACACTACAAGTGAATAGGAAAAAATCTTAAATTTAAAGATGTCAATTTGAATCTTCCTCTGTAGTTTATTCACATAAATGTAAGAAAAAAATGTATTACAAGTTTTCCAACACGTAGAAATAAGTAATTTTATGTGTAAAAATAACCAAAATTGCACATTTTTGGGACATATAAATCTGAAAAATAGACAGAACCAGGTTTACATTTCTTGGATCATTTTACAATACAAAAAAAAATTTGGATTTCTTATTTCGTTTTTGAGTAAACTAGATTAGACTGACATTTTTCCTAAAAATTCAAATTTTGCCTGATTTTTTTAAACTTAAAACTTCAATAAATTGAATTAGATATCAACAAATCCTTCTGTACATTTCGTCAAAAACCTATTGATTCTAAGAGTGTAAAGTTTGGTGTGTGTAGGAGCTACTTTAAGTGGTGACCCTTATGTCAGAAAACGGCCTTTGAAGTTACAATGTACCAGAGAAATCTATGGATGAAATGGAAGAATAAAACATCTTTAGGAGCAGATTAGACAAATTTGTTGTTTCCACATGAAAGCCGATATGCTGAGAGAATAAACTGACCCAAAAAAAAAAAAAGTAGTGTCTCCCCTTAAATCTAAACCTTACCAACTTAGCTGTATAGCTGTCATAAATCAATAAATAATGTTGTGTTTTACCTGGACGTGACGTAATGGAGATCAGCTCTGCAACAATAGCACCACGGCACACAGAAACTGAAGTTCATTTACTGCACAGTGACATTAAAACGCTAAACTTAACTCTAACATATTATACTTCAGTGTGCTATCACCTATGACTGTCGTGGATCATAATGTCATATTTTGGACATTTTAAATCTCAATAAACTAAAAGAAACAAATCAGCTGACGTCCGGTTGAAAACTGCAGCACGGATTTCAACATCACCGCAAACGTCACCACAACAAAACTCTGCTCTGTCATGAAGACCACCTCAACTATGCACCGCAAAGAGCACGAGGTAACTGTGGAAATTGGGAGTGGGAATTGAGATTGATTCCAAGGCCAAAATGGCTACAGTACGCTCCTGATTCCTGCATCTATCACGAATCGAGAAAAAAAGAACTGCATTGGAGAAAGTACGTACAGAGCTGTGGTCGAGTCTTGGGGGTCGATTCAATGATCTTCAGTGCTATGGCGTCTTGAATGCAGAAGATGCAAAGATTACTCAACACAACCTGTAAATGTTTTGTACTTTGTGTGCTGCTATACATTCTCACTTTGCCCCAGGTCTCAATCTCGATGGGTGAAAGTAATAAATAAAAATAAAACAAATAAATACATGCATGACTCACTCTAAATACAACTTCAAGAGTGTAAATTAAAAAAGAAAACAATTATTAATGCTTTAAAGGTAAATTTTGCTCTATAATCTTAAATTGACTTGGTTACTAATTGATGACATGATGATGTGGAGCAAATGAGCTTTGAACTTTGGAAAAAACGTTAATATACTGGAAAACTAAAATATCCGTGTCATTTTTAACCATTATGTAACCAGAAATGATCCAATGATATTAAGAAATCATAAAATGTGTAACAGATTTGAAAGAATATGTGATGTTTTTAATAAATACCACCACTTACCTCCTGAAAAGCCTGCTCCTTCCGACCTGGGCTCCAGTGTGTGATCTGTTACAGCTTTGGGATGGAGAGCAGCTCATGTGGAGAACCAGGGTCATTTATCTGAGGGATAATATGAGCGCGCCGCATTACAGACAAATAGCACCCACTTCCATTTGCTTTATCACTGTCACTGCAATTAATAGGCCACGGATCCCCAGTTAGCCCAGCAGCGCGCACACCCACGGGCCTGTTAGCATAGCACGGACACGCACACACACACGCACACACACACACACACACACGCACACACACACACACACACACACAGAGGGAGGGCTGACCTTGTCTCCTCCAGCACAAAGACCTCATAGACCCTCAGACTCTCTTTGGGGACAGTGGGGGCCAAAACACACGACAAACAAATGGGGCGGCAGTAGCACAGTAGGTAGAATGGGCGCCTTCTGATCCGAAGGTCGGCGGTTCGAATCCCACTCCAGACATGGAGTAGTTGAGTGGTCAGATCCCCTGACCCGCAGGTTGGTGGTGCGATTTCAGCTCCTTCAGATGAATAATGCCGTTGTGTCCTTGGGCAGGACACTTAACCCACCTCGCCCCCAGTGTCTGCGTACACTGGTGTATGAATGTGTGAGTGGATGGGTGACTGGTTCCTTGATGTAAAGCGCTTTGAGTGCCTTAAAAAAGGTAGAAAAGCGCTATATAAATGTGACCATTTACCATTTAAATGCTAACTTACACTTTGGGGTAGTCTTCAATCTTCAGCAACAATAAAAAAATAAAATAAAGATTCATTTTGGAGCTTGCATCGAGTACCAAAACACACCATGACAAAAACCTACACTATCAAGGTACGATAAGAGAACATTTAACTGTCCCACGATGGGGAAATAGTTGCAGAAGAAAAGTATTTATTTACAAAACCAGCACGCCAAATCAAGAGCATGGAGTAGCTACCCACTCACAGCATTCCCTAGTAATCTATGCACAGAAAACAATTGAAATCCCAAGTTTATTTCAACGGTATTCTGCCAGACAAATGAGATCACTGCGCACGGTCTGCATCTTTAAGTATTGTATCCGTCCTCAGGTAATGCCGAGTGCACGAGAATCCACGAGAGGTTGATTTTTCCTGGACACCGCAGCAGTCTTGAGCGGTTTTCAAGTATTGTTTTCGCGTGAACCCACTGGAGTGCACTGTAGCTGGTGTAAAAAGGCAGTCTGCACCTCACCTGCTCATAATGCAACATGTTAACCCGCCTTAACTACACCTGTGCAAGAGCTGAAAGAAGTGCTCTGTGCTCTGGAGGTCCGCCACAGTTTTACTTCAGTCTTAAAATGCTGTTCTAAAGCTGTTCACAATCCCCAAAATGCATGCATGTGAATATTTACGTGCAAAGGGTTTTTAAGAGCTAAGGAGTGACATAGATTTAAGTACAAACCTGGTTTAAAAATCAGGAAGCCTGTTTCGCCGATGGTGCAGTGGACAGGGGTGTTGCACATGTGTGATCGCTGCCATTTATTTGCAGCGTTGTGGGTTTGAGTCCGGCCCTCGGCGTTTCCTGACTAACGATACCCCCTCTCTCCCCCTTTCACAGGACAACTGTCTTGTCAAAATAAAGCCTTCGGGCCGGAAAAACCTTCCTTTAAAAAAAAGAAAATCAGGTTCAGGTACCTCAGCTTTGAAAATGGCATGAATCTCCCTGCCCTGCTCCCTGTCATGTCCCCCAGTCCCCTGTCATGTCCCCTGTCCTGCTCCCTGTTGTGTCCCCTGTCCTATTCCCTGTCACGTACTCTGTCCAGTCCCCTGTCCTGCTCCCTGTCGTGTCCCCCGTCCTGCTCCCTGTTGTGTCCCCTGTCCTATTCCCTGTCACGTACTCTGTCCAGTCCCCTGTCCTGCTCCCTGTCATGTCCTCTGCCCTGTCCCTTGTCCTACTCCCTGTCATGTCCCATGCCCTGTCATGGTCCCTGTTCTGCTCCCTTGTCCAGTCCCCTGTCCAGCTTCCTATCATGTCCCCCGCCCTGTTCTCTGTCCTATTCCCTGTCATGTCCTCTGTCCAGTCAACTGTCCTGCTCCCTGTCGTGTTTCCTGTCCAGTCCCCTGTCCTACTCCCTGTCCTGGTCCCTGTCACGTCCCTTGTCCAGTCCCCTGTCCAGTCCCCTGTCCTGCTCCTTGTCATGTCCTCTGCCCTGGTCCCTGTCACGTTCCCCTGTCCTGCTCCCTGCCGTGTCCCCTGTCCAGCTTCCTGTCGTGTTCCCTGTCCTGCCCCCTGTCCTGTTCCTTATCATGTCCTCTGCCCTGCTCCCTGTCGTGTCCCCTGTCCAGTCCCCTGTCCTGCTCCTTGTCATGTCCCCTGCCCTTGTCCCTGTCACATCCCCTGTCCTGCTCCCTGTCACGTCCCCTGCCCTGCTCCCTGTCGTGTCCTCTGGATGAATGTCCCCTTCAGAGCGGGACGTGTCCTTCAGGTGACTCCCTGACATTGTAATCACCATGACTGATAAATGATGATGTCGTCAGGGCCACTACAACTCTACATCCTATTTCTCTCCCCCCTCTCCCTCTGCTCCCTCTCCATTCCCCTCTCTATCCCCCCATCCTCTTTCTTCCCTCCCTCTTACTCGGTCCATCCTCTCACACTTGTCTTCATCACGGGTCATGATCCACTGTCACAGGAGAGGACAGGGCTGATCCTGTACCAAACACACGCAGGAGGGGGCACTTTTACATTCCAGTGCTTCCATAATAAGTAAAAAAACATTGACAAACTGTAACATATTTTGAGATTTAGGCAATGTAATTCTGTAATAACATATCCTCACTTTCTTAATGCATTCCTTGTATGTCCTCATTCTTTTCAGTTGTTCAAAGTTCAAAAATCAAATAAAACCCTGCTTAAAGTAGCTCCAAAACACTTATCGAGTAGAGTGACAATCATCTAAAACTGTGTCCAAGTCCAGCCCATTGAAATCAAGTTTTCTTCATTTTACTGGTTATGCTAAGTGGCCCCTCGTGTATTGTCCCTAACCTGTTCTCTTTGCATTGTACCTCCTGCCACTCAGTTTGATGTGCAACAAACATGACCTCACTTTCAAGCAGATTACCAAATGTACCTGACACTGTGCCTTCTTGAGTGCCTGACATTGACCTCCTTATGACCTCAGAATTGACAGTGAGTGTGGTCACCTTTTGAGGCTTTTAATCTTTTAAAACTTTTAAAGAAGTCAAGCGTACTTTTATTTGGTCACAATTAGGCAACTGTAATGCGTTTTTTTCTGCCATTATCCTCCATGCACATATACGGATTGGATTGTTATAAAATCATAATTACAGATGTGCAGTGTAAGAATTTGAGAGGAGCAACAACCAGGGTTTCCGAGAGGCATTAAAAAGTACTGAAAGTTAAAGTATTAATTTTGGAAAAAACAAGACCTTAAAATGCATTAAAAAGCAAAAAATGCTGGCATTAAATCTAAAAAGAACAATACATATAAACATCATATAAATAAGAGAAAATCTAATTCTAAAACTGATTTATTGAAGTTTTAAGTGAAATTTGAATTTAAGGGCAATTTTCTGTCAAATCTAGTTTACTCAAATACTAAATAAGAAAAAAATCCTCTGTAAAGATTTTTTGCATTTAATATGTGTACAAAATGAACCAAGAAATTTAAACCTGGTTCTGTCCATTTTTCAGATTTAAAGTTTTTACATATAAGCTGCAATATTTCTATATAAAAACTTAACTTTGATATTTTTCTCACATTTATGTGAGAAATATCTTTAAATGTAAGATTTAGTCCCATTCACCTGCAGCATCTCACCATCATCAAAATTAGTAATAGTTTTGATCAAATCCTCTAAAAAGTAAAAGTTAGGGTTCAACACATATATGTGCATTGTTTAACTTTCATGTAAAAAAAGCTTTTTGAATATTATAAAGTAGTGTATTCTGGTCATTCTGCTGCCCAATGGAATGATTACAAACCTGTAGTTTTGACATGGTAAAAAAGTAAATGTCTTGTTTTGACGTTGATTAAGGCAGTGGTTCCCAAAGTGGGGGTCGCGAGGGATGAGCTGGGGGTTGCGAGATGATTTCAAGATCTAATTTTAATATATGACACTGTATTTGCTCTATTGTTTTAAATTAAAAACAGTATCTTTTAGTGAAATAGGGTCCTAAGGCAATAAACAATTCAATTAAGCAATATTAAACCCTATTTAACACGCTTTGACACTTAAAATTGTTGCTGCTGTCATTTCACTTAGTGCGTCCCGAGTTGGTTGCATGGATATTTTGGGTGTCCCGGCCAGAAAAGTTTGGGAAGCCCTGGATTAAGCCATTAAAAATCTGGAGTGCGGCATTAAATCTGATTTGCTGAAACCTGCATAAACCCTGAATGACTCAAGTTCAAGTCCAAGCCCTCTATCTAGCCTGAAACTCAAGTCTGTGTCAGCTCTCGTGACATCGCTCCTCATGTTCGAGTCCAGTCCTGAAACACCAAGTCACGTGGATTATCTGACTGTTTTATCTCGATGAAGCAACTTTCCGAACGTCTCTGCGGATGACACGAATGCGCTTTGTATCTCGCGTCTGTGGACAGCTGTGAGTGATCCGTCCATGCGCCGGCGTCTGGTATGCCGAGCACGTCACGCTCCTCTGCATCCGCCCGGGCCCTATAGAGATGGCTTATCACCGGGGTACATAAGGAACAGTTTGCCTACGCCGGCCCCTCCTCGCCCCAGCACCGCCGCCGCACGCTGTCACAAATCCTTATCGGAGCGGCCCCCTCGCTCCCCCCGCTCGCTCCATCTCCGCGCGCCGCTATCTCCGGCTCGTCGCAGAGATATGCTAATCGCTGTGTAAGTATAGCCTGTCAAATAATTACCATATATTAAGCCCTACTCATCTCTCTATAATTTTGCCTCGTGCATAATACTATTTGGATTTCTGCACAAAACAGGGCTCACCTTGAGAGAGTTTGGAGTCATTTGCTGAATTTTGCCGGCGCGGCGAGGAAACGTGTGCGCAACAGGAAGATGGGAAGTGTGACGACAATATGACGATGTCCACACAGGAAGGTCCCATGTTTGGATTTGAACTTCCTGTTGTGACGCAAGAGTTTAACCCCTGTGCCACCCTGCTGCATTAAATCTCTGAATTAATATTTCCCAAAACAGATCCATAGTTCAGTTTTGGAATTATGATGCAGTCTGAGGTCTTGCAAGTTTTGTCTGACGTTGGACTGACTTTTGAGACCTCTGAGTGGTTTAAAGCACCAATTTCACACATTTCATTGAAGGCACGTACATAGCACCTTATAACATAGTGCTTTACCATGCATGTTTTCTTTCACTCCATACCTACTGTTGGTAATGTCCTTCTTTAGCCACAGCTGCCCTGGAGCAGGCTGGCAAAAGAGAAGCTCCCAATCTGCACCATCAGCCCCTCCGACCTTACCTTACCTGCAAGTTCTGTGTGATATCTTTCTGTATTTTTTATACTAAGGGATCTAAGTCTGGTCACTACTCTGTCGCACCTCAAGCCAAACTCAAACAGAACTGTGCAATTTGTTTGTTTTTGTCTCAGTCACGCACATAAATCAAATAAGCTCTTTGTATCACTTAGAACTAAATCTAACTTCTCCCACCTCAGATTGACAGAATTTCTTCGATTCTGTAGAAATCTGCAACGTTTTACTCCTCTGTGATATTTTCTCCTTTTCTTTTTGCTGGTTTGATACGGATGGTCCACGTGTGTCCCTGATTGGCTAATCCACCTGTCAATCATGAACCACAGCGATGAAGGAGGTGACCAGACTGACATCTTCATAAAGTCTTCTTCGTCCATCAAACTGTGACGCACAATGCTGCCGTCCACCGTTGGCTGGATATCGCTATAGTTTTTTGCAAATCTTCATAAAGATTTGAGAATTATGGATCCCAGGCAACCTTTAACCACCATCAATCAATCACCCACCACATTCTTACAAAGTATATGAAGTGTCTTGTTTAAGTAAGCAGTCTATCCTCTGACCTGCTTGTTGGTTGGCGATCAAGCACGAACTACTGAACAGCTGCTGCTTCACTACAACACCTAATCCCGTCCTAATATATACATTTGTCCGTATTCTGGATCTTGTATTTAGTCCTATCTGTTTACCTCCATCATTCTCCTCGCACGTTCCACGGCCGTAAACCGCCGCCAAACCCGTGCGTTTTGCTGACACGCAGAACATGTGACATAGTTAATATCCCGGCTGAGGATACATGAGTGAACATTTGTGAAAACCCAATAGGACGCTGTGGTGATCCATGGCGCAGTGTTTGGCGCCGCTGTAGTACATACATCTTACTGTCGGCCTCCGTGTCCTATCGGCGCGCTCCTGCCAATACCAGCCGCGCCGCCATTTGACTAATGCCCCCGCGAACGGCAAACACGCGCAAAACACACGGCAACGGCGCGGCAACCGGGCTCAAAGAAGCAGAACCTCTCTTAATCTCCTCCTTTCTCTTTTGCCTTTCGTTCTTGACACTCCTTTGCTTCTTTCTTATGCGTCTTCTCTCTGTTCTCCTGTTTTGTCCATTACTTTCACCTCTGTCTGTATTGTCTATATTTTTTCTCATCACTCTTTTGCTCGTCTGTCTTTCTCACTCCTTTCTCCTCTGTCTCTTTCTGCTCCCTTCCCTCTTTCCTTTCCCTTTCTTTTGGTTGTTAAGCATCATTCAACATTTTTGAATTTTCCTCATGGAACATCCTTCTAAATGTAGATAACAGAATATTGGCCTCATCTAAGAGAGAATTACAGCTTCCAAACTGTCACTTATTGAAAGAATCTGGAGCGTCATCTTATGTTAACTTACTATAAAAATATGGCTCTTTCTTCTTACAAAACTTGGCTCAGTCCAGACATCTGCAGTCGACCTTCAATATAACTTTTCTCTCCTCTTCTCTCTCTTTTATTTATTTATTTGTGTATTTGATATACAAGCACCTTATAATTATTAATTTGTCAATAAAATGCAGAGGACTTGGGTTTTTATTGTCTTTGCCTTCAACAAGTAGTAGTATTTAAAGTAGTATTTAAACTGCTTATTCCAGATATTCCACTTATAGGTGTTTTCTTATTGTGAGCTTGTTCACGCTCTTCCCAGCTCTGACCTGCGTGTGACTTACTGGCACGTCTTGTTCGATGCGAGGGTTAGAGCTAAAGTTGACTTACATTAATAAGACAACTTTGACACAGAAGCAACAACGCCAAACTATTTTTTAAGGGACGGGAGTATTTTACATCGCTCAGTCAAGCTCACACAGGTTCGATCAGACTTTAAATCATTGGACGGAGGCAAACATGCAAAAGCGAATTCATTCAAATATTAAGTTGGGTTTGTTCTATTGAAAAGCTAGTTTCTGTCATCTCATGTCATTGCTCCAGATGGTTGATAGCTTTTAACATATATCATTTCCACACAATGATAGAAGCAGCAAGTCATCACAAGACAGTTTTATAAGGCCAAATCATTGTCTAGGAGAAGGGGATGCCTATCGCTTTAGAGCAAAACAGAAGATTAAAGATTAAATTAGTTGTTGCATTGCACTTGCATTTCTGTTCTCTCAGTTTATGAATCAATTAACCATACCTAAATCACGCTGGTTACTGAATGAGTGAGAGACGCCACTAGGCCAGCTTCATGGAAGGACACCAAACTGCACAAACAACTCAAGCCAAGTACCAAACACAAGAATGACTGCAGATTTTACATGGCTTACCGCTGATGAAAGGCATTGACTACGAGTTTAAGGACCAGAGCTATGCGACCACAAGCCACCACAGCAAGACTAAACAGGGACGAATTCGCTTCCAGTACACCACGTTACATGAATGAGAAGTGCAGTTACAACTGGCCAAAAAGCACGCAAAAACTAGGCCACCACGCTTTTCACGAGGAAAAGTAGCTCTGTGAGTTTGTGGCTGTCCGATAGTCGGCTTATCATCTCTTTTGACGGCAGAAGTGAGAGGTCTTCTTTTATAATGTGCCTCCTCACCTCAAGCAAGAGACGTGTTCCACCAGAGAAGTTACATAGAGGACCGTTAAAGGAAAAAATGTTAGGTGCCATCTACTGAGCTAGTTAGTTTGTAGCAGTGGTGGACTTTCCATTAGGCAACAGGCCGCAATTGCCTTGGGTCCCCAACCTGAAGGGGCCCCAAAAAGATCCCCCCCGATCATCATAGAAGCAAAGTTCTGAAACAGTAAAGTAGTGCAGTGTGCTTTTAAAGAAAAAAGACCAACAACATAGTCTGTGATTGTCAAATGTATTAATTCTGCCCAAGCCATCCCCCTAATAAAGCTTAATATTAAATAAAATATAACATTATAAAATTACAATGAAAACAATGTATTTAAATCAGCTGAACACATCTTAAAATGCACCAATATGGTCTGATTTCTTAAATATTCTTCAGGACCCCCAAACCCTCCTGTTTAAAGCTGTTGCACATGTGATTTTTAAATTTCTAATAGTTCACTTAACACCCAGAATTTATGAACCTGCCTTGAAAAATATCTATATATATAAAAGAAGCTTCCTTTCAAGAACAATTTAATAGACACAACAGAAAAGATATGAAAAATCACAGTATATGAGGAAGGGCCTGCACTTAACTCTGCCTTGGGCCCCAAAATTCCTAAGTCCGCCTCTGGTTTGTAGTGATAATTTTAGAGGCAGAAATGCCCAGAACAAGTCTGATGATAATTTAAGGACTTAAAACAACCGAAGATTCTCAGGGATTCTCGAGGATTTTCTAACCAGGATTCATCAAACTAGCATGAATGAAACTAAATTCAACTCCAGGTATGTTTTTGATGACAGAACATTGTTAGAAAAAGGTTAAAAGCTCAAACAAGTCCCTGTAGCAGAATATGTTCCCTTTAAAGGTCCCATAACATGCAAAATCGACTTTTCAGAGCTTTTAACCTTCCTACAGTACTATTTGGGCCTCGTATGCTGTGCCCAAAGTGGTTTTTTGATTGATTCCCGCATGATTTCGCTAGAGAACTGTCTTTTCCGTCCCCCTCGGCTGAGCAGAAGACGGGGGCTCCTCACCAGGATGACGCGCTTCACCAGGATGACGCGGTGTTTAAGCCACGCCTCCAGGAAGCGCGCAGCCGCAGAATAAAAACAGTTAATGCTAATGCTACACAGTAATTACACGAGGGATACGACAGATCGAAGAGTTAGCTTGTTATTTACCAAGCGGCGCGTCCGGTCGCCGAGTACTGGAGCACGTCAAACTCCAGGTCAGATCCAGGGCGTAGAGGACTCAGCACGACGCATCGCCAGGACGGATAAAATGTTTATTCCCGTGTTTGTGTATCGCTGTTTGAGCTCGGCAGCGCATGTGCACTATCTCCGCTCTAGGCCGCACGAAGTTGGGAGGGCGCGCGAGTTGGGCGGGGAGGCAGCCTGCTTTCTGTTGAGGTCAGATCTCAGAGTGAGCCGTTTGCTTTTGCAAGGAGGGGGGCCAGTCCAAGAAATGGGTGTTTTTTGGAAACTGTTATGTTATGGATATTGCACAACGCAAAATTTTATCAACAAAGCCCTTAGAATAGACTGTGTAAAGGGCAAAATAGCAGAATATGGGACCTTTAAGAAGTACATCAAACAAGAAAGAAGAAGAAACGAAAGACTGACAATTTTTACATAGGACTATAAACTATCGTGAAGAAAATACTTTTGGGTAATCGTTATTTCATCTTTGATTATTATAATTATTGCATTACCATTCATATAATTCAGAGTCTCACCATCCATTCATTATTCCCAAAGTGCTCTCGTTCAAACCGATGTGTTTCTGTGGGGTCACTCTGGGTTATAATTTTCCCATTTGTGCCGATAGCCTTTGAAAGTGATCACATCTTCAACATGTCCTCATTCTGATTGGGAGTGCATTATTTCTGTATGAGGGCATCAGACGGCGATATACCACCCTGATGTTAGCTGTATGCACACACTCACCGCCGCACAGTCCGGTAATGAGACCAGCTTCAGACCTAACTGAATATTTATTGGCTTATTTATTCTTAATCAGAATGAGCCGCCCGTCTTTCCGCTCGTTCCAATCCGCCCAATGCAAATATATGAAGACACGCACACTGGTTAAGCACAGCCGGAGCAGTCGCATTAGTCCAGAGTGATTTTAGAGCAGAGACAAGTCGGAAAAGTTGAGAGATGACGTTAATTTCAAGCACAACAATGTTCACTTTACAGTCCTTTATTGGGCTTGTCAGGCTTCTTCAAGGTGCGCAGTGTAACTTTTCTGTTAAACATTTACCTGATTTTCCTTGAATGTTCCATAGTGCAGTGTTGGAGGAAAAATATTATGCATTTTCGTATCGTTATTAGCCTTAAACATGCTCTTGAGTGTTAAGTTTTACATCTCATGTTTCGAAACAAACGAAAAAAAAAAGTATTATGAACTAAATGAACACGTTTCTCGGCTGTCTGCCATGGCGCTTACTGAATGTATGCAGTCAGTAGATGGCGCCTAACGCTATACACCATTTAGTTATGTTAGCACTTTAAGAGACTGCGTGACATGCGATGATCAAGCTGGTTGGGATTGTAATCGTGAATGTGATGTGTTTAGAGACAGAACTGCTCAAAAACAGTAGTGACAGACAAGTGACAAAGAAAATCTGAAAAATGTCATTGATCGAGGGAGTTCAGAAGGAAGAGTTTTTGATGCTCAGATGGGAGAAGAGTTTATAATCAGCATTCCTCAAAACAGCATGAATGCAGCTCAATGTTACTCCAGGTATGTTTTTGATGACAGAACATTGTTAGAACATGATTAAAAGCTCAAAAAAGTCACTGTGGCAGAATATGTGTACTTTAAAGACATCTTTCTGGCATTAATTAAAATACTGGTGTTTTAATTGTGGAAAGAAAAATTGCATTCGTACTGTTCTGACTGGCAGACGTTACGGTGACTTTCTCTACCACTGACGGATTATTTTCAGATGTGACGGAAAATTCTTAAGGACGTCTGTCATTTTGTTGGGTTAAAAATCAAGCAATGGAGCTCAACAGTCCCGTCCATTAAGTACATTTCTCGTTATTTTTTACAGCTGCCTTTTTGGACGTACTGTGCTGAGGCTGAATAAAAACCAGACTTTCTTCAGAGCGCCTCGGCCTTGTCTCCGCAGCCAGAGCATTCCTGTTTTCTATCTCTCATCACTCTTTAAGGACCGTGGTGGTTCTCTCAAGATGCACATGTGCAGGTTCACCGCAATCAGAAAGTACATTTTGATCATAAAAGCACGAATAACGTGGAGGAGATGGGGCAGCTAGAAAGTCATTTGTAGGGGTTTGCGTTACTTTCTGTGTCTGGGTGAGTTTCCTTTGAGCTCCGGTTTTCCCCATCAACTCATAACGTGCACAGTAGGTAAATTCCTCAAGCGAAGGTCCTGACCAAGCCGAGCTGAAGATCTGGAGATGGGTCCTCGGGCGCTGCAGAAACCTCTGCCCCTGACAGGCCGCCTCAGTGGCATTGAAAGATGGGCCAAATGCAGAGGACAAAATTCTCTTCAGGGACAGTAAAGGCTAATCTAATTTACCACCTGATGACATCATGCTGTGAGACCAAGACTTTTGAGCTGCACCAATGACGCAAAACACAGTACAGCACAATCCTCAAATACAGTGTATTTGGAAACAACATTGAAATCTGCATCTTTATTGAAAATGCAAATGTTTCCACTGACATTAAGATTACAAACAATTATTTTAGTGGTCGACAAGTCAAACGATTATTATTCTATTCTATAAAATGTTAAGAATCTTATTGAAATATGGTGACTGAAGGCTTCTAGAAAGATTTCTTGTAGTGTATTATTTGTGACTATAAAGATCATCAAAATAGGATTATTTGTGATTATTGTTGCTGCTCTATTTGATTGACAGGAGAGGTCCAGACATACTCCAATCGTCCCCTGAGTGAGCTGTTGTTTTGACGGAATACGTCCATACTGTCCCCTCCTGTCCCCCAGACCCAGCCTCTAGTCCCCTTCTGTCCCTCTGATCCAGCCTCTAGTCCCCTCCTGTCCCTCTGATCCAGCCTCTTGTCCCCTCCTGTCCCTCTGATCCAGCCTCTTGTCCCCTCCTGTCCCTCTGATCCAGTCTCTTGTCCCCTCCTGTCCCCCAGACCCAGCCTCTAGTCCCCTTCTGTCCCTCTGATCCAGCCTCTAGTCCCCTCCTGTCCCTCTGATCCAGCCTCTTGTCCCCTCCTGTCCCTCTGATCCAGCCTCTTGTCTCCTCCTGTCCCTCTGATCCAGGCTCCAGCCTCTTGTCCCCTCCTGTCCCTCTGATCCAGCCTCTTGTCCCCTCCTGTCCCTCTGATCCAGCCTCTTGTCTCCTCCTGTCCCACTGATCCAGCCTCTTGTCCCCTCATGTCCCCCAGACCCAGCCTCTTGTCCCCCAGACCCAGCCTCCTGTCTCCCAGACCCAGCCTCTTGTCCCCTTCTGTCCCCAGACCCAGCCTCTTGTCCCCCAGACCCATCCTCTTGTCTCGGGTCCAGCTCTCGTCTCGTGGCCCCTGTGTGACCGGCAGATGGGCCCTTCACAAAGGCCCCTCCAGTCTTCGGGCCGGTCCCCTGCACACCCGATTAACCCTGAAAGAGCGCTCTGGACTCATACACTGCATCTGTGGAGATGCAATTAGAACCGGTTAAAGTCCACAAAGGAGACAGACAGTGAGAGGATGAGCAGAGACATTACCTGGTGCTTTTTGTGTTGATGATGACAGGGGACAGTCATTTGAGGAGAATTATTATATTATTAAATTAACATTAAAGGAAATGTATTGTGCAAAACTGACTTATTTGAGCTTTTAACCATGTTCTAACATTGTTCCCTCATCAAAATAATTCATTCACGCTTGTTTCATTAATCCTGTTTTCGAGGTCATGTTGTTCTAAGCCTCAAATCCCTCAGTCTCAATTTTCTCCAGATTTGTGACGTCAAATGTAGAGACTGTGTGCTGTTTTTTAAGTCCATAAATATTCCCCAGGTCTGAGCTGAGCATTTCTGTCGCCAAATTGCGTTACATTAGCATTGTGTTTGTGTTTTTGTTTATTTCGATGATTCATTCCCACAACTGCAAATAAATGATGCACCTGACGCAAAATCCATGTGTTTTCTAAGCATTATTGTTAGTTCCAAAACATTAGATGTCAAAGGAACTCAAGAGCATGTTTAAACGCCAATAATAAAACAAATAATGCGCAATATGAATATTTTGAAGTGTGACAATCACTGCCTCACAATTGTCATTTGGGTGATGTTTTTTCATATCATACAGCTAATAAAGACTATCATAAGTTATATGTTTGATACAGAAACATATTATAAGCAAAAATATTAGTGACATGGTGCCTAAAGTAAAAGTACACAAAATAATTTCACAAAATCACAAGATTTTCGTGTTACAGAATTGGAATCATTAATTATTGGCCAATGCGTTGTTGGAATTTGTTTCTGATGCAACAAGAAATGCCGACAAGACACATATGTAATACAGTATACATTTTAGCAAAAGAAAACACTGTTTAAAGTTGAAGAGTAATCAAACACCCAACACAGATCCAAAAATCCTCTTTTTAACCCACTGCTTCTTCTTGTTTTATTTGTGTCTATGTCTGTCCTGAACTGTGAAGTATCTTTGAGTGTCATAAAATGTTACGTGTCGTGTGTTGTTGTTATCATTATAAAAGCACATGGTCAAGGAACTGAACCTGAGACATTCGGGTTTGAAGAGAAAACTACAAGCTTTCATTCCACTGCCATTAAAGACCGCCGGCTAAATCCAGTCAAACCGATGCATGTCCTCACAGAGTAGACCCAGACACGCAGAGAGCGCTGGAAGTGTGTGAGCGTCCACACATTTGCATAGAGACAAACACACGCAGCCGAGACTTCAAACAAACTGCAATATGCTTCACAGGGCGGGCCCATATGGTACCGGCTCAGCCAACACTCAGACACTGCAGGGAGGTGTGTGAGCGAGAAGCTGATCAGTTCACCGAATTGTAGAAGTAGTAGTAAGTTAAGGTCAAAACTTTGTCAAATACTTCTGGTTTAACACTGAGCTGGAAACAGATCTGGATTCGGCTACGTTTTAGGTGAAGTAAAATGATTTTCTCTTCAAGCAGCAACAAAATATGATTTTTACGTGCAAACTATCCAACCCTGCAGTTTTGATCTCTTCAAACATTTAGGTATTTAGGTCTTCATTAGTCTTTAAAATGAGCTTATGTTTTGAATCTATTTAAAGGCACTGTACCTATTTGTATCTCACCACATGAAAAACTGTTTGCAGCGGTTCACACTTATTCCTCACTTTCCCAATAGATTTCTACCCTCCTAATTATTCAATGTATAAACATGATCATATTGCACTGGCTGTTGTCATATTGTGCCAAATTGATTTTTTAAATAGATTTTTTAAGTTTTTACCCATGTTATAACATTGTTTCTTCGTCAAACACATAACTGGAATTGTTTTAAGCTTCCTGTTTCTGTTCCTGTAATCCTGTTTACGAGCTCCATTGGCTTTGAGCCTCAGAAAATAGTCCGTTTCAAATTTCCTAGATTTGAACGTCAAAGGTAGAGATCCGGAAGTTTTTAACTCCATAAATCATTGCCAGACTTAATTCCTGCCTCAAATCTCTTTCATTACAACCCAGTATGTACATTAGCTATGTTTTTTTTACTTCCCCATAATAATTCCCTCTGCTGCCAGTAGATGGAGCACCAACACAAATCCTGATGCAGGAACACCTACTGAGAGTAAGTACTGTGTGGTTTTCAATGCAGACATGATTTTTAGTTCTAAACCGTGAGATGCCAAAGAAAAGATACCCAAGAGCATGTTTAAAGGACAATAATAACACAAATAACCTCACGGCTTTAAAATAGAAAAATAAAGCACTACGTAAAGACATCCCTCACACGGATGTCACGGCGCTGCAGCAGCAGCATAAGTCATGTAGCATTGTGTGTTGACGAGAGAGAAAGAGGAGGAGGGGCAGGACTCCGCACCTCTGCTGCAGAAATTGATCTTGACAGAATGCATATAAAACACCGTTGCGCTGCTGCTGTTAGCCCAGTGCCACTCAGCGCGAGCCGGAGATGTGTGGAGACAGGACTCCCATCATTCACTGGGGTTATGACCTCGCTGTAAATGGCCTGACGAGAGAGAGAGAGAGGGAGGGAGGGGGGTGAGAGAGGAGCGGGGTGGGTGATGAATAAGATCATGAAGAGCCACAGGATGCAATGACCGCGATGGAGCAGCGAAGTGACGAGAGGCAGGAACCGTCAGGGGATTTAAAGCTTTGTGTTTCTGCAAATATTTATCATTGTTTGTTTTTAGAGTAAAGTGTGTTGGTTTCTCAAAGACTCAGCAGATCCAGAAATCCAAAAGTATAAACCACAAATGTTGATTGGATTCATTATCTTGTCCCTAAAATGTTTGACCCTAATATAGCATCACATTTGACCATTTCAATAATAAGTTGAATTAACTTGTATAATTTAAATAGATCAACTAAAATCAAAATGATTAGCTTTGGATCTCCATAAAATGATTCAGTGGAAATAGGTCAACATTTATGTACTTTTTCATTTTTGAGTGTTCACAATTTATGCTTGTTAAAATAGCTTCATTAGTCATTTTTATATAATTTTATTTCACATAATGTGAAAACTAGTTAATATAAGTTAATATAACTGTGATCTGTAATAATATAACTGTTAATATGTAACAACTAATTTGCTGATAAAATACACAAAATGACTGCTAAAACGTGATACCATTGTTCTGATAATCGCTCTTAATATCTTGTCTGGTATAACTAAGAATGAAAAGTACATTATAGCACACATGCCTGCCGTGTGGGACAGAATCGTAGGTTTGAATCTGGCTCAGACTTACTTACTTTATTCATTCATTCATTCATTCTTCAGTCCCCATGTCACGCTGTGTTATGAAGTCAAAAAAGCCTACAGGCCAAAAAATCCTTAAAAATACATAAATGAATAGACTACTCTTTCTTTGATTAAACGATTAGTTGTTTAGAATGCAAAAGATATGAGAATTATAGTAAATTTTACCCAGATAAAGCTGAAGTGGAGGCGTTTGATGGAGGTAAATATGTATATATGAACAAGGATTTTAATCAAAAACACACAATTTACATGTTTTTGTGTGATGCTTTGTTTGAATTATAAAACCTCTTCTTTCAGCACATTGAGTTGAGTTTGTGTACAGACCGGTTAACGATTACGCAATGATTTAATTAGTTGACAACCATTTCTATAACCGATTAGTTGCGATTAATCGATTAACTTGTTACAGCCCCAGTGCAGGGTCAAATCTCGTACACAGTCAGACAATAAACCAAAGCATTCTGTCCATTTTACAAAAGTTAAAAAGCCTTTACTCCTTCTTATCTTATAAATATCAAAAGTTACACACCTACTCATTTCGGCCAAACCTGCCTTCATCAGGACACAAGGCCCCTGATGCTGTGACGCATTCCCTCGTCAGGATTGGTGTTAGTTCTACTGGTGTTACCATGAGGGAAATCGTGAGAGAAATAAACAAAAGCTAGCTTGCCCTGACATAAAGTGTTAAAGTGCATATGACAGGTTTTTATGATTTTCTAATTGTGACTTTATTCAGTGTATTAATACCTCGTGTAAATACAAATTATAGTTTTACACCAATCAAGTCGCTGTTTGTGGAGAAAAGTTGAAAAATCTGTTGACAATCACAGAAAGTAAATAAATTGATGACATAACGCTGGGGAGACAAAGGTCATGCATAATTTACACAAAATAAACTACTTTTTTGACCCTTACACTTTGATTCAACAAAATAAAGGCGTTCACGTGTGTTTTTCTTTGTCAAATTAACAAAATCTGTGACATTAGCTGAGTTCTGGCCAGTGTATAGTGTGGTTGCTATGGTAATTTCCTAGTGTGATGTCATACTTTACAACCAGGAAGTAAAATTTAAAACCTAAAAAACAGCTAAACTGGGGTTAAATTTGTAAAGATTTTAGTAGAAATTTGAATATATGTATCTTAACTGCATTTTAGTTAAATGTGTATTTCAACCTGTCATAGGCCCTTTAAGGTAAGCACGCAGATGTATGATTTGAACATGATTTGAGGCAGAAATGCTCAGAAATGTAGAAAATTCGAACTGGAGTGGATTCTGAGCCTCAGAGGGAGAGGGCCTCGTAAACCTGATAGTGTGAATGAAGCCGAATACAACTCCAGATATGTTTTCAACGACGGAACAAAGCTATGGCGCGGTTCGAAGCTCAAAAATGTCAATCTTGCGCGCTTTTTGACATTAAACAACGCACAGTCATTCACACAAAATTAGCCCAACGCCCCCTGCCCCCCTCCCCGTCCCAAACACAGGGGTCAAACCTCCTTTCCGTGCCGGCTCTGGCCCGTGTCCGGCTGCGCGTGCTACCGTTGCGTCCAGCGCTCGGTGCCAGAGCACAGCGAAAGGCCGGCTCGGCGGGGGGTTTGGCAGAGGGGGAAGGGGGGAGGAGGAGAGGCCTGAGGGTCAAACGAGAGGGCGAGAGGGTGCGCCACTGTCCTTGCCTGCTGTTAACCTGGTCAATTAAATTCACGTTGGGGAGAAATGATTTGCAAATGATATACAAACAGTGAGAGCGGTGCGGGGGCTGCGAGAGGCCAATCAAGACGTATGGAAGGTTAATGATGCTAAATGTGTTTCCAAACGCTGAGCAATTTTCTTGTGCTTTTTATGTCATTGAACTCTATAATTAGGTAACACTTGGCTAAAGAAATCACCACAATGCTTTGGGTTTCATGTCTTGTCAGCACTGAATTAATGAGCTTCGGTGAATTTTGCTCAAACTGAAAAAAGACCGTCGAAAGAACTCGATGTCCAAGCGCCAGGTCTGCCGTTTTGTTCATGTGGGAGAAGATTTATGAAGCAGTGCAGCATGATTTTAATGTTTTAGATTGATCAAACAAGCATTAATCTGAGTGAATAAGGTGTCTAATATGACAGAAAAGAGACATTTTAAAGGATATCAAGATGGGAAACAAGCGTAATTTCCTCTGCAAACAAGAAAATATTTGTCTTTTAATGCATATCCTAGAGTTTGACTTTTACAGTTCCTTTACTTTAAAATGAGTGGGTTGAATCCTGATTTAAAAGAAAACAGAAAACCACATCCAATAGCTAGCTTAACAAATATACTACAGGGCTGGGATTCACACAGTCCCTCATGGCTCACACTTTTGCAATATACAAATTGATTTGATATTCTGCGATTTATCTCCAGTTATTTTAACAAACAAATGCATTTTAATGACAATATTTCTTTGCACACACTTAAATGTGAAATATGAAATGCACAACCGAATTGTAGCGACATAATGATTTTATACAACAATATTCAGGGCAACGTATCGATACAGCAGCCCACGATATACTGCATCAGCAAATGTAGTGTCATTATACAGCGATATCTACCAGTAAAATGAAAGGTGGTGTAATAGATTTTTACTGTTTTAAAAGACGAAAAACAGAATCTTTACTTCAGTCACATGTATGGCTTACTTTCCTAATGCGGTCCCAGCATCCGAAATATTCACCTCCATGAGTTTAGAAGCACCAGTTTCTGAGTCCACTTCCTGTTTCTTGTAGAATAAAAGCTCTATAAACAGTTTTCATTTTCACGCGAATAGAAGCACAATATATCTGTACTGGGGAAACATAGATTTTACTTTATTATACGCAAAAAAATGGAACTAATTCTGGTTTTCACATTTCAGAACAGTAAATATCAAAGGTCAAATTTGTTTATACAGCACATTTACAAGTTCATAAACAGA
Source organism: Rhinogobius similis (assembly GCA_019453435.1). Classification (NCBI taxonomy): domain Eukaryota; kingdom Metazoa; phylum Chordata; class Actinopteri; order Gobiiformes; family Gobiidae; genus Rhinogobius; species Rhinogobius similis. The sequence continues at coordinate 33,877,853 of CM033625.1, forward strand.
ACACATACAAAATATTTTAATACTGAAAATATGAAGTAAAAACACAGTGTGGCTGCAATAAAAATGTTCAGCTCAGATTGGATTAAAAGCCAGTGTAAAGAAATTAGTTTTCGCAACAGTTTGAAACTGAACAGAAGTAGCAGCTCTTATGTTCAGAGGAGCAGAGTTCCATAGTTTAGGACCAGCAACAGAAAAAGCTCTGTTGAGTTTAGACCTGGGACAGTCGAAAAGCAGTTGGTGAGCCGACTTCAGTGCTCTGCCTGGAGTGTGCAGAACAAGCATTTCAGATAAAAGAATGAATGTGAGAGTGAATGATTGTCTGTCAATGTCTGTGTCTCTGTGTTAGCCCTGCGACGAGTTGGCCACTGTCCAGGGTGTACCCCGCCTAAGGCCCAAAGTCACTAGGCTCCAGTCACCTGCGACACCGGGAACAGGAATAAGCGGTAGAAAATGAATGAATGAATGAATGAAAGAATGTGCAAGATCGTTTAGAGGCTTATAAACAAAGTAAAATGGAACGAGGACAGCACGGGGGTAATATGGTCCCTGCGTCCCAGATACAGCGTCTTTAAAGGAAAAAATACTATGCATTTTTCATATTGTTATTGTAAACATGCTCTTGAATACCTTAAATTTGCCATTTCATGTAAAAAAAAAAAAACAAACAGAGTTTATGCAGCAAGTAGATGGTGCGCTTACACAATTTAGTTATGTTATCATTTTAAAGGGCCCATGACAGGTTGGGCTACTCATTTAACCAAAATGTAGTTCAGATAAACATATTTCAAAATTAGCTCAAATTCTTTACAAATTTTACACCGTTTTCGCAATTTTTAGCTTTTTAATTTTACTTCCTGGTTGTAAATGATGACACTACGCTAGGAAATTACCATAGCAACTACACTGTACACTGGGCCAAAACTCATCTAATGTCACATTTGTACATGTACACCTTTATTTTGTTGAATTAATGTTTAAAGGGTCAAAAAAGTAGTGTATTGTGTGTAAATTATGTATAACCTTTGTCTCCCCAGTGTGATGTCATCAGTTCCTGTATTTTTCAACAGGTTTTTCAACTTTTCTCCACAAACAGCGATCTGACTGGTGTAAAACTATAATTTCTATTTACAACAAGTATTAATACACTAAATAAAGTCAAAATTAGAAAATCATAGAAACCCGTCATACGCACTTTAAGAGACACTATGGTCAGTCTTGCAGTAGCAGTTATCGTGTTGAGAGGCAGAAATACTCAGTACGAGTCTGGGGATAATTTTGAGATTTTGCGATTCTCTAATAAATGACATAAATGATCTGAAAAAACGCTATGGTTCGATTAAGTTTTGACGGTTGGAGAGGATTTTCAAACCAACATTCCTCAAAACAGCGTGACTGAAGCCCAATGCAACTCCAGGTGTGTTTTTGATGACAGAACATTGTTAGAAAATTATTAAAAGCTTGAAAAAGTCACTGTAGTCACTGTCTCTAACAAATTATCAACTTATTTCAGAACAATAAAAACTATACTGTACATCCCACACGTGTCCTGAACAACACTTTCGGTTCATCACGTGACAAGATTTCTGCAGCGTCCCATTTGGATCCCCGACCTAAACATCACCTGACTCATCTCTGCGCCTGCTTTGCTAAACGATATCACTGCTGGAACACCCGCGCGCTAAACGTTTGCACCTTCTCCTCTCGTCCCATCTGCCGCTGTCTGCTCTCATCATCCCCACACACCGGGGGCGAGCGAGGGGGGCCGCGCCGCACTAAAAGGCTGCGTGTTGGCCCCGCGATAAGGTTATGGGGTCTCCTGTCTGCGCGCGTGTGTGTGCAGGAGCATCATGGTTTTTGAGAGCACCCATGGGACGCCCCCGCCGGCTCGCCCTCCTCACCGTGATTGATGCTGGCGGGACCCGCACGCCCCAGCCGCCCAGCTAAATTAAAAGCCTATTTTGTAAAGTTGTAAAGAGAACAGAATGGTTGGAGGGCCGAGCGAGGGGAGAGGAGGGGCGAGCGAAGGGGTGACAGGGGGTGCTTAGTCCCATCGGCCCCGGGGAGGAGGGCCAGAAGGGGGCCAGCCTGCTCCGAACGGCCTCCTGCCGGAGAAGAGCCGCTCGGGGCAGATGCACGACGAGCATATTTCAGATTTACGGAGCATGACAGACTTTGTAAGTGTCAGATTAGAAAATTAGCTGCTTTTGTGCGCCGCCGTTTGAGACGCACAACTGTGAGGAGCAAGCTGCGTTTTCAAAATAATAATACTTTTCATTTGTATAGTCCTTTTCTAGACACTCCGATGAGGTGAGGCAACAAAATCACTTGCTGTAAAGGGTTAATAAGTCGATCTATCTATCTATGAAGTAAAACAATGAAAAAAAATATTAACCCTTTGGACATGTATACATTGTTAAAGGTGGACTGTAAATTCAGCCCTTGCTTGTCTCCATGGAGATGTATTGCTTTGATTCAATTAAATTTACATTTGTAAATTTGCATTAAATGTGTCTATCTTGCATTTGTTCAATTAGAGGAAGGATTCTTTATTCTCTCTCTCTTCTCACTCTCTTCCTGTCTCTCCTACTTCTCTCTCTCTCCATGTCTCTCCTCCTTCTCTCTCACTTCTTTTCTCTCTCTCTCTCTTCCTTCTCTTTCTCTTCTTGTCTCTCCTCCTTTTCACTATCTTCCTGTCTCTCCTCCTTCTCTCTCACTTCTTTTCTTTCTCTCTTCCTTCTCTTTCTCTTCCTGTCTCTCCTCCTTCTCTCTCACTTCTTTTCTTTCTCTCTTCCTTCTCTTTCTCTTCCTGTCTCTCCTCCTTCTCTCTCACTTCTTTTCTCTCCTCCTTCTCTCTCTTCCTGTCTCTTGTCCATACCCAGATGTCTTTGCCACCTCCTTCCTCTCTCTCATCCTTCCTCTCTCTCTCTCTTCAAACTCAGCCCTCCCTTCTCTCTCTCTCTCTCTCTCCTCATCTCTCTCTCTTCTAACCCAGCCCTCTCATCCCCATCTAGTTCCTTCTCTGCTTCCTCTCTCTCTTTTCCCATATCTTCTCTTTGCTTCCCGTGTCTCTTCCTCTTCTCCCACTCTCTCTCACTCTTCAGACTCAACTCTCTCTTATCCCTCTTTTCATCTCCCTTTCATTCACTCTCACTCTTCTGTCTCTTTTCTCCCCCTTTTTCTCCTCCTCTCTTCCAGTCTCTTCTCTCTTCCTCGCCTACTCTCTCCCTCTCTCCAGACTCTTCCTCCTCCCTCTTCCTTCAGACCAAACTCTCTCCTCTTCCTCTCCTCCTTCTCCCTCCCTCCCTCTTCTCTCACGTGTAATAAAGTGGGTGTCACTGCAGCGATGTGCCGACAGCGTCTAAATCAGTCCCAAATTCGGCTCAGATCTGCCCTGTATAATTATGGCTGGGTACACAGAGAACGTTTGGACACCTTCCAAATCCAATTAACAGAGGAGCTGTGCCCATGAACCCACTGGAAATGATGTTTGCAATGCAAATACAAATTGGCTCAGAGCGAGAACATGATTGTACAAAGGCTCCAAAAAGACGACAAAAAGAGAAAGAAAAATACCTGATGATCTTCAAGTAGACTTTCACTCTCTCCTCATCTCCTTGTCTCCTCATCTCCTAACTTCCTTCTCTCCTCCTCTCCTTTTCTCCAGTTTTCTAACTTCTTTCTCTCTTCACCTCTTCTCTCCTCGTCTCCAGTTTCCTAAGTTCTTCTCTACCTCGTCTCCTAACGTTCTTGTCTTGCTCACTCCTTCTCTCCTCCTCCTCGCCCAAACTTTCCCTCATCTAAGCTCCCTGTCTCCCTGTTTCCCAACCTCCTATGTCTCCTAACCTCCTCCTCTCCTTTTCTCCAGTTTCCTACCTTGTTTCTCTCGTCATCTCTTAGTCTTTTCTCTCCTCGTCTCCAGTTTCCTGAGTTCTTCTCTCCTAACCTCCTCATCTCCTAACATTCTCGTCTCGCTCAGTCCTCATCTCCTTGTCACCTAACCTCCTTTCTAACCTCTTAGCATCCTTCTCTCCAGTTTCCTCACCTAAGCTCCTAGTTTCCCAACCTCCTAACTTCCTCATCTCCTAATATTCTTGTCTCGTTCACTCCTCATCTCCTTGTCTCCTAACCTCCTTCTCTCCTCGTATCCTTCTCTCCTGTTTCCTAACCTCCTTCTCTCCTAAGCTCCTCATCTCCTTGTTTCCTGACCTCCTAACTTCCTCGTCTCCAAACCTCCTCCTCTCCTCTCCTTTTTCCTTACCTCCTTGTCTCCCGTCCTAACCTCTGTGTCTCCTAACCTCCTCGTCTCCAGTTTTTTTAATCTCCTCATCTACTGTCTCCTTACCTCCTCGTCTCATAACCTCCTTGTTTCCTTTTTCCTAACCTCCTCATCTCCTAAGCTTCTCGTTGCCTCGCTTCCTTGTCTCCTTGTTGTGTTGTTTCCTTGTCTCCTTGTTTCCTAGTGCATGTTTATCACCTGGTTTCAGCCCAGTCCAGTTCAGAGGTGAGTTTTCTGCTCATCGCTGATATAAACACCAGCAGTTTTCTCAAACCATAACTGCACTGCTCCAGAATTTAAATTGTAAACAAACCATTTTAATATTTATAGCTCGATTTCTACAAAAAGAAGTTTTAGGATGTTTTCCCCCTTCTCTTGTGTTAACCTCAAACTGCCTCAAATAGGTATTGATGTGCATGTTTAATTGTATACATTTTATGCCTTCCTACATTAAGCTATAGAATCTGTAGAGCAATAACATTTTTCTATTTACAATGTTGTTGAGGAAAGCAGACGTCTACAGAGATTTCCAAGGATTATTCTGCAGTTGTTTTAGCAAGCCTTCCAATCATGTCTCTTCTGACATCGCAGCATGTTTTGAGCACAGGTTTACTTGGCGCCATTAGGCTTTTTTTGCCTATAGAACCCTCTTTGAGAGACTGATACTGATGTAAACATTTTCTATCCTATGCATATTAATGAGGCAGCAGGCATGATATAGTAATATAATAAAACTAAAATGTCACGATCAAACTGTTGTGTCCAGCATGTTAGATTTGAGAAATGTTTATCAGGTGATTGCTGCAGGTGTATGCTAACTTCGATGCAAACTTTAATAAACTATACAAAACAGTGCTACATGGAAATGGTGTTTTTCATGTGCGCTCGAGTCGCCAAAACAGCCCTGGTGTTTCATAGTTTGTGATGTTTGGAGGCTAAAAAATGCATTGGAGCAAATGTATGGAACGGTACACGCCTTTATAGTTGTTCTGCTCACAAACACTGGAAGCGTCTACACTTAATTTATTAAAGGTGCAGTCATTGTTTCTGTTATTTTATTTGAAATACTATGCACATTTCAGGTGTTTTTGTTGTCGTCTGACCAGCCTCTCTCTGCGCTCTCCCCCTCCCACGTCTCGAGAAGCACATCACTATTAATCCTAATTTTTCGCCCACTACAGTCTTTTCATTAACCCAGTGCCCCGCTCGCCTGCGCCTGTGTCTTCCGCCTGTGCGCCATCAGATAGAGGCAGGCGTGAGAGCCTTGATAAGCCCAAAAGGGGGCTCCCTAGGGTGCTGCTCGGTCGCTGCTTTCTCCCCTCTCTCCCACCACTTCCACCTGTACCCCCCTCCGACCCCCCCAGCCCTATCTGAGCCGCCGGTGGCTATGCTAGTTTAGTATGCATAGAACTGAGCTATCTGCCTCGCTGCACCTTGGCTTCCCCCGACACACGAGCGGTCACGGCTTTATATACGCCGCGCACACACACACACACGGACACGGAGGGAGAGAGAGGCGAGGGGGGGAGGAGGGGGAGGAGGAAGCGTCTGGGGAGGGGGAGGGCAGGAGGTGGTGTTGTCATAATGATGAGGGAAAACACACATGCGGACAATGGGGCTGTGAAAGCTGCTGTTCGGAGAGGCAGAAGAGAGGGAGGCAGGGAAGGAGGGAGGGTCGGAGAGCGATGGATAAAAGGAAGACAGAGTGGTCAAAGAGCGAGAGAAAGAGAGGTACGAGTCGAGAGAGGGAGGGAGGCAGGGTTGGAGAGGAGGAGGCAGACGAAAAGCGGGGAAAGGAGAGACGAGGGATGGAGGGAGTGTACCTGGAGAAAGGGGGTGATGAGCGAGCAGTGATGTGAGAGGGAGAGAAAAAGATAGAGGGGGAGAAAAGAGAGAGAAGGGAGGATACAAGGAGGGGAGGATGGAGGGAAGGAGGTGAATGAAAAGACGAGAGAGAGATGGAGGAGAGGGAGAAAAGAAGGATGGAGAGGGAGAGAGTGGGTGAGGGAGAGTGGGCTACGTTGCTGAAAGGGTCGGACATGCACAACTTCATGTAATAATATATATATATATATTTTTTTATTCTTATTTGAAAAATCCAGGTTCAAGCTTTAAAACTTCAGCCAATGTATTATTATTTATTAATTATTTATTTAAAGCATCATCTCGTTTTCAAGGAGGACAAAAAACACGCAACAGAAACATTGTCCCACAGAAGGACAATAAAACACATTACAACAAAAGACATCACAACATAATACAGTTGGACATTACAGAACCATTTTTTTACTAGTTAACCATTGCAAATAAAAACATTGACTGTCAGTTTTCAAGAACATTAGCAAAGATCCTCTAAAGGTGCCAAATAAAGTGACGGATCTCAGAGATGGAGGCAGATTGTTCCAGTCTAAAAGTAGCAATACAACGATAAACTTGACTCCTTCTCTTTTTAACTTTTGCGGACAGTTCTGGTGCTATAAAGCTAACCTTGAAACAGAAAATGTAAGGTTCTAATCCCGCACTCTCTAGGCCTGTCATGATAACACATTTTGAAGTGCAACGTATTGCTGAAGAAAATATAGACGATAAACGACTGTATGGAAACAAATTTTCTCCACTGACAAACCAAGTTAACCCAAAAAAGGATTCTAAATGCACAGTGTGGTTAAAAAAACATGAACAGCAATAAATAAGTAGCAAAATTAGGTTATTTATTGTACCGTCTCCAGCTCAAATCTTATTGTAGCACAGAAAAATAACCAAAAGTCCTTTACTAATGCCAAGAAAAAGTACAGACGACAAATATTGACCCCTTAAAATGACTGTTCCATCTGTTATTTATTGACGATATATCAGTAATTGTCATGGCAGGCATAGCTCTCACCAGCCATTGTTGTTGTGTCCTTGGGCATCACATCTCACTCACACACAGTGGCAGACCTAGGAATTTGGGGGTCCAAGGCCAGGCCCCTTCTCATCAAGTGTGATTTTCTGTAACTTTTCTGTCTTGTCTCTTGAATTATTCTTGAAGTAAGTTTTTTTTTTTAATGTTTTTTTCTTTTGTTTGTTTCTCAACGTGTGGTGGCCGGACAGGTTCATAAATTCGAGGTAATAAGTGAAGTACTGTGAAGTTTAGTCGCATTTTTGTTGCTTTTGATGACATTTTTAACAAATATTTTAAGTTGCTTTTAGTCATGTTTGTTTTTGCTTTTGTCACTTTTGCCCACATTTTTGTCGCTTTTACTCACATTTTTGTAGCTTTTAGTTATATTTTTGTCGCTTTTTGTCACATTTTACGCACAGGTTTTTTATAAGTGGAGGCTGGACAGGTTTATAAATTTGCGGTGGTAAGAGAACTATTGGAATATTCTAATCCATCTGTGCAATAGCTACATGTTTTAAACAGCTTTAAAAAAGGGGGTTTGGGGGTCCATCCCCAGAGGAACATTTAAAAACCAGACCATATTTCCTGTTTGTTGGTGCATTTTAACGCAAGTTCAGCTGATTTAAATACATGGTTTTCATTTGTAATTTTATAATATTATATTTTATTACTGTTTAAAGGCTGGTATTGTCAAAATACATTTGACAATCCCAGACTCTTTTGTTGGCTGTTTTCTTGTTTAAAAGTTCACTTACTTTATTGTGATATTCAGGGCACTGTTTCAGAGCCGTGCATCTATAATGATTGAGAAGGGTATCTTATTGGGGACTCCTTCAGATTGGGGGCCCAAGGCAATTGTGGCCTGTTGCCTAATGGTAAGTCCGCCTCTGCTCACACATACAGTAGCTTGATTAAGTCAGAAGTGCAGATTTGGAGCCACTTCTCTGTCACTCTGCCCCAGGGCACAAAGTATAATATACAGGTGAATGCAAATGAAAATCAAATGATCGTTAACTTGTAAAATTATCCTGCCGCTAATGGCTAACGTAGATAAACTACAAAAAATAGTGCAATATGTGGTGATGTTTTCTAACGAGGGCTTGGTGTTACAGCCCTGGTGTTTCATAGTTTGGGATGTTTGGAGGCTAACGCTTCATTTTAGAAAAACATAAAGTTAAAATAGGCAGAGGAGATTCTCTGATGGGAGACAGCTGCAGAAAACAAAAGAGCAGGATCAATAAAAGTGGAGCTGCCTGTTGTGTGTCAGTGTCCAATGCAGCCATCAATTTTCACTTCACCCTGAGCACTACACTGCAGAGAGACAGGGGGAGAGAGGGGAGAGGAGAGGGGGAGAGAGAGAGGAGAAAGAGAGAGACAGACAGGGGGAGAGAGGGGAGAGAAGAGTGGGAAAGAGAGAGGAACAGGGGGAGAGAGAGAGGAGAAAGAGAGAGAGAGGGGGAAAGAGGGGAAAGGAGAGGGGGAAAGAAAGAGAGACAGGGGGAGAGAGGGAAGAGGAGAGGGGGAAAGAGGGAGAAACAGGGGAGAGAGAGAGAGGGGAGAAAGAGAGAGAGACAGGGGGAGAGAGAAGAGAGAGGAATAGAGACAGGGGGAGAGAAGGAAGAGGAGAGGGGGAAAGAGAGAGAAACAGGGGGAGAGAGGAGAAAGAGAGAGAGACGGGGGAGAGAGGGGAGAGGAGAGGGGGAAAGCGAGAGAAACAGGGGGAGAGAGAGGAGAGACAGACAGAAGGGTCAGAGGGGAGGGACAATTAAGGAATGAGAAGGAGACAAAGAAAAAGAGAGAAAGACAGGGAGAGAGAACGGGGAGATAGAGTGGAGAGTGGGAGAAAGAGACACGAGGGAAAGGGGAGATAGAAAGAGGAAGAGACAGGAAAGAGAGAAGAAATGGACAGAGAGCAGAGAGAGAGGCAAGAAAGGAGTGAGACAAAGAGAGACAAGGGCAAGAGAAGGGGGAAGAGAGAAGAGGAAGAGGAGGAGAGGGACAGAGAGGGGAGATGTGAGACAGACAGAAGATCAGGGGGAGAGAGAGAATAGAGGAATGCAAGGGAGAAGCATAGAGAAAGAGAGAGAGGGACAGGAGGAGAAATAAGAGAGATGAGAAGGAGGAGAGAGGGAAGAGAGTGAGAAGGGAGAGTGAAAGGTCAAGAGACACACGATTGAGAGAAAAGAGAATTGAAAAGCACTAAAGAGAAGAAGAATAGAAAGCACTAAAGAGAAGAACAGCAGAGCGAGGGAGGACTGAGAAAAGAGAAAGGGGGTATAGAAGAGGAGAAGAGAGATGATTTGAGGGTAAAAAGAAGTCAAAAGGGGCTATAAGGAGGTGGAAAAGCAAAGGGAAAGGTGGGAGAAAAAAGGAACTGGAGAGAAAGAGATGTGAGTGAAAGAGAAGGGGAAAAGAGAGAGAGAGGATGAGAAGGGGTGAGTGGAAGAGAGGAGAGAACAATAAGAAAGTGGCAAGAGAAAAGTAAAAGAGAGATAAAGAAGAGAATTGTTTGAGAGAGAGAAAGGGTTGAATAAAAGAGAGAAAAAGGAGGAGCGAGGGATGGGGAAGGGGCAAGAGAGGAGCTAAAGAGGGATAAAGAAGAGAAAGTTGTGTAAGAGAGAGAGAGAAAGAGTTGAATAAAAACAGAGAGAAGGGAGGAGAGAGGGATGAGGAAGGGGTAAGAGAAAGACAAAAAAGTGATAAAAAGAGAGGGGGTAGAGAGAGCAGGAAAAGAGAAAAAGGTGAAAGGATTGAGAGAAAGAGAATGGTAAGGAAAAAAGACCAGAGGGATGGGAGGAAAGAGTGAGATGGAAATGGAGTAGAGGAAGACAAAGAGAGAGAGAGGGGTGAGGAGAAGGTCTGAATAAAGAGGAGGTTATGGAGAGAAGGAGAGAGATGGGACGAGAGAGGGACTGTAAAGGGGCAAGAGAGTCCAAAAGAGAGAAAGAAAGCGAAATATAGAAAACAGAGAGAGAAGGAACGAGAAAAAGGTGAAAGAAGAGAGACTGTCAAAGAGGGAAAACAGAGGAACGGGACTGGGGAGAGAGCTGCAGAGAGCGAGAAGGAGATGACAGAGAGAGGATAGGAATAGGAGGAGTAGTTTGACGGACAGGTTCCTGAAGGCACTGTGGTGAATGAATGAACAGAGCCAGCAGTTCACAAACCTACATTTATAAAGGTCCGTGTCAGCGCAGCCTGGACGTGCGGAGACAGGAGCGGACAAAAGGACGCTCTTTAAGGAGGGACACGTCAAAACAACAACAACCGTCAGTGTGCGCGCCGGAACAGTCTGGACACCGACGAGACGGCAGACAGCGCCGTTGTATTACGCTTCAACACGGAAAAAAAACATTGACCTGTCCAAGTATAATCCTGCTTTAAAGGACACGTATTATGCAGAATTTACACACTAGATCATGCCACAAGATTTCTTCACAGTAAAACCTAGAGTTGTGTTTAGCTTGATTCACCCTGTTTATGAAGTCACTTTGAGCCTCAGAAAATACTCTGTTTCAAATTTCCTACACTTGTTTCCTACATTTGTGACTCTGATACGCTTGTTAGTCACCATTGCGTCGGGTTTGCACACTGACTCTTCATTAGCATGCATTCATTTTTGTGTTTTTTTTTTTACATTTTTAAGTATGAGCCACATGTTCTTGATTAGTGCGTGATGCCAGGTGCAACATTACTGCTCATTTTTGGTAAGAATGATGTTAATGATGAGTCTGCGGGCTTCGTTTTACGAGAATTAAGAATGATAAGTAGCTGTTACATCTTGGTAAGCAATGGTAAGAAATGTACAGATACTAACAGTGGCAAGGAAACAAGAAAAACACTGCACTGTTGGGAAAATAACTATAATAGTAAGACTCTATATTGTAATGATGATTTAATCATTGTAATCCCTCATTGATCCTGGAGTCTTCCGTTGTAGAAAAAGTTTTAAATTTTGTCATCGCTGTTTTTCAGTTTTTTCAAGACTATGCAGATGACAACCTTTGAAACTTGAATTTAAAGATATTTGATCATTGTTTGCAATTGTATCCAAACTATTCTAAAGTTTACATCCAGACACACACACGATGATTTTTATCAGGTAGATCAGGTAGTTTGAACAGTGGCAGAATTAGAATTAGGCAGACTTAGGGCTGCACAGTTTAACAAGATCGAATCAAAAATGTAATTTTTGGACACAATTCAGCTGCACTTTTTAAACCACCATAATTTCCTTTACAAAAAGCAAAATGTCTCGTTTAGTTCTGCATAGAAACTGCGACCCCTGTAGTTTAGACCTGCACAAACATGTTCTGAAATACATTAGTTTGTCACTTTACAGGTATTGTTCAGTCTTTTGTCGATTCTCCTGGACGCATTTACTTTTAACAGAATCATATTATTAAAAACAAAATCATAAATCTGATCGCAGTCCTAAAACTGGTCACAGAAATCGCAATAAGATATTTTTTCTCAAATTGTGCAGCCCTAAGAATGACATAATGAAATTGAAATAGCTGATTCACACTAACAGGACATAATGGATGAGTTCATACAAGGACAAGTCAGAAGCTATGTAAAAATAAACATATTCCCTTCAAATATGAGAAAAGAGGAGCTTTTGAATGTTTTGATCAATGGTTGCTGAACAGTCAAATTGACAAAACAACCCTTCTGCCCTGTTTAGTACAACATGTGAGCATTTAAAATTGAGAATGGTCCACATAGAGCACATGAAAGTGATATTTCCTGTTTACCGGATATCCCTCTATCCCTCTCTCAGAGCCTCGCCGCCCGCAGCCATGTTCCGGTTTGGAGCCGTCTCCCAAATCCACCAATCTCTCACCAGAACTAAACCTGGACTCCCCCACACACGCTCACCTCTCCGGGGTAGCCTTTAGTTTTGGCAGCGCCGCGTTTTGCCGGTGGAGAGAGCAGGTCTGGTCCAATGAAAAGCCGCTTACCGGGTCTCATCTGGGATCAGGGACAGATGGACAGGCCAAGCCCAGCCGCGGTGTGAGCTCGGCGGGGCAGGTGAACCACGCAGCACCCTCTCTGTGTAATCTGGAGGTTTACCAGGATCACAGAATCAACACCAACAACGACAAACACCAGCGTGAACCCGGGCAAATGGGGAAGGGGCCAGGAGCGCGGGGGCCCTCGGGGGGGTTCAGGTGAGGAAGAATGCAACGAACAATGTCACTTATGCACTAACGCGTTTGTAGATAGTTCTAAAAAGTGAATCATTTCTTGCAGTCACACCGTAGTCACTCTGGTGGGGGTAAACAGTAATGGCTGCAGGGGAAGATGGACTTATGTTGTATGTCAACATTTAACAACCGCGTCTCAAGAGGAGATTTAAAAGCAGAAGCAGAAGAGAGCTCTCCGATGTGCAAAGGTTCCACGGTCTTCTTCCACAGTGCAGCAACAGTGACATTCATTCTTCAGACGTGAGTGTCGAGCCCAAGGACGAGATAGACACAGCCACCCAGAATTATAATGAATACAGTTTCACTATTCACCTTATTCCTGAAGTTGCCGTTCGCGCCGCCGTCTTTTTTCCGTTTTATTAGTTTACATGGAGCAGACAAGCTCAACAGAAAATAAGTTCTACACGGACTAAAAAGCCGTTTTCAGACTGACCAGGAAATCGTGCGTTGTTGACTTGTTGTTGTTGTTGTTCATTAAATATTTTACACAAATCAACCAACTTTATGTAAGATTTTAGCGGCGAGACTTTGCCCTCGTTCGCCATTAGCTTTAACGGAGTTCTCGTCTAACGGAAGTGCGTTTACAACAAAAGTGCATATCTGTGGCAAAAAACGGCCAAAGTGGGCGGGGCAGAATAAGGTGAATATTGAAATTGAACCATACAACACAACCAGTTAGAGACAACATGGTAGTTTTGAATAGGGTTGTAAAACACTAAAACTGAAAAAGAGAAGTACATCTCACATGGCACAGATTATGCTATGGTTGTATTATCGCAGAAGAGGTTTCCAAAGTTGTCGTCGGGACACTCTTTTGAAAATCACGATGTTCCGACTTCCATCCGAAAGTCATTCTCTGTCAGGGACTCCTGGACAAATGAGGGATTACACAGACTATGGTTGTATTGTTAATTGACCTTTGCTTTGGCATCTCATGTTTCAGAACTAAAATAATATATGTATCAAAAACTAAACATTACTATCTGTCACTCAGGCGTTCCCTCATCAGGATCTGGTGCTAACAGCAGAGGGAATAACAAAAGTTAGCGTGCGGTTGTAATGAATATTATTTGAGGCAGAACTGGTAAGAATGAGTTTGGCAACGATTTATGGACTTAAAACATAAGAGAGTTCTTAATATGTCACAAATCTGGAAATTTTGAAACCGAGTATTTTATGAGGCTCGGAGAAGAGATGACCTCATAAACAGAATTAATGAAACAAATTAGCATGAAGCTAAAAATAACTCCAGACATGTTTTTGATGAGGGAACAATGTATTGGTTAAAACATTGTTTTTCAACCTTTTTCGAGTTAAGGCACAGTTCTCAGTTTGAACAGATACATGGTACACCAACTCCTAAAACATTATCAAACCAGACCCTGTAACAAGAAATTGTGGAATACAACGTGGCAAATAATGTCCATGCCATTTTCTGGTTGGCAATAGTTGATTGTTTTTCCTTCTTTTCTGTGTTCTTGACACTTCAAAATGTATGTATGAATATGTTAGCTCAAACTGGACATTTTTTCAAGGCACACCTGGCAATACCTCAAGGCACACAAGTGTTCCCTGGCGCAATGGTTGAAAAACAAGGGTTTGAAAGCTTAAAACAGCCAATTTTGCCTAATATGTGTCTTTAAAATATTCTGCATTGCTGTGTGGCTTAGTTGTTTAACCTCTGTCTCTGCAACATGAGTTTCTGTCCCGGTTTGCCGAATGTCTGTTACTATTTCCCCACCCTTTTTCTGATCTTTAGTCAAATAAAGACTACAAAATATGAAACGTGTTCATAATAAATGTGTTACTATCCCAGATGCGGTTAGAACAGTTCCATTGTGCTCAGACCGCTGAGCACGCTGCAGGTGACACGTCTCAGGTGTGAAGCCCAACTCACAGTTGTGCTCAGACAGGCCCGGGCTGCACGTCGCCACAACCGTATCCCACAATGCATTTCACACCCGCTTTGCAGCCGGAGCTTGATTCGTCAGCAGCTAACGGATAGCATTAGCTCCTCTGGCGTCATCCTTGGCCCGACGTCAATGCCTCTTAACTTGTTTGTTCTTATTTCTCGCTCTTGTTTTTGGGCCAAAAGCGTGGCGCGTGTTCCGGTAGGTGGCGGGGGGCGCGAGGTGGAACATGCAGGAGGGGGGCATAATTAGCGTTGGTATTGAAAAGTAATAACAGTATGGATTAATGTGGGAGAAGTGGAGTGGAGCGCATCATTGAGTGAGACAAATCCAATGCTGGGAATTGGCAGACAAAGCAAGAGGCAGTCAATAGGGATTATGTGGGGGTAAGTCGGCCCACTTTGGCAGAGAGGAGGTCGGGGGGTGCACGACTCGACTGGCAGAGCTTGGACTGGCATGTGCCGCCGTTCGTACGCGTTTTTGCACCAAAACTGTGCGCAGTGGTTCGGATGTGTAATTCTAGAGCAAATTGTTAAAGCAAAACAAGTGAGAGTGTCAGGGTTTATACGGGAGGCGGCTCTGTGTGAGGTTTAAGGACGTGAAAAGCTTATCCCAGCTGAGGTGATATGGCCTCAAACGTATAGCATGGCATACAAAAGACATTCGAGTGCGCCTCTGCATAGAGATGTGACTAGTACTTTACCCGGAGTGTTCCACATTATGGCATTAAACTTATCTAGCTCTATGGAGACTGCAAGGTTACATCTGTTTGTTGAGTCTGAATTTGCCCCAAGTTTGATATTTTTCGTAATGTACTGTATGATTGTACTTCCTGGTTGGACACGGGCAACAAATATGACATAGTTAGAGCTAATTTTACAACTGTTACCTAGCAACCATTATGAAAACAAGGGACAAAATCCATATAATGTACTCAACAGTTATGATAGTACAAATAATAATACCTGATAACACCTTTATTTTATTGACTGACAGCTTAAACTGTCAGAAAAGTGTGTTGAGTGTAAATTGTCTTCAATTTTCAATGACACGTCGCATTTTGATGACATCATATCAGCTTTAGAACTCAGCACTACTTCCTGTAATAATGTAACTTTTATTTTTCAAAATTTCTTCACAAACTACGACTTCACAAATGCAAAACTATGATAAATATTTATCACATGTACTATATACGTGTAGCGTGTTCACAATATCTGTTGTATACTGTGTATTAATGTTTGCTATACTGTTCTTGTTTTTCTTTTCTGAGAGTTTTGTTAGCGCTGGAAACGGCTGCTTCTTCTGGAATTTCCCCATTGTGGGACAATTAAAGGATCTCTCATTCTCATTCTCATATCGCCAAACTAAGTAAAAAACTGAAAATCATGAGTGCCTGTCATATGGACTTTAAAGGTATTTTTAACTAATAATTGAATACATGCTAATGCCATAATGTGCAACATTCTTGACAATAATTAAGGTGAGGTAAACTCTATTGTCCCTGAGAGGAAATCTTGGGCTTGCCAATTTAGCTGCATGACATACAATTCCACACTCAATCACAATCATTCAAGACGCAAAACGTTACACAATGCAAAATAACTTGTACATGAGGACAAGCAGGTCCCCCATCAGAAAAGGTCCACAGTTAACCTTTCTTTTACACATCTGTCTGTATACTTTTGTCAGTCCTTATTTATTTGATTTTATCTATTCATTTATTTATTTGGCTGCTGTTTTTTAGCTGCTCAAGACATTAGCGGTAGATGCAGTGTGTGTGCAAATTAAATAACTATTTCTTAAAGGCGCTGTACCATATTTTTATTGAAAAACAGAACCAGTTAATGTAATAAAGTAAAATCTTTTTTGCCCCAGTACCGATATACTGTAAAAGCATTTATTCAGGTGAAAATGACACCACAGCGCTTTCTCTGCATATGTATATTTTTTGTTTTATTCTACGAGGAACAGGAAGTACATTGTTAGCATGCTAATGTTTGTTAGCTTTGCCCGGGACTCGCTCTGGGTTCAGAAGTTCGTGACAAGTGCTCATAAACTAATCACAGTGAATATTTAGGATGCTGGGACTGCATTTGAAAAGTGGACTACGTGTGATCACTGTCAAGACTTTAAGACAAGCTAGTTCTGTTTTTCATGTTTCAAGACAATAAAAATCTGGTTCAGCGCCTCTCATTTCTTACAAAAATATTAAAGTCATGCATAAGTGCTATGATATGGCCAAGCCTTAAACCCATTCACTGCTGGCTATACTTTGATATGCCAATTTAAACACAGACAAACTCCAAAATATGACTGTACCAACGTTTTAAAACTTAACAACTGGCTGCAAGTCGAGACGTTTCCACAGCAGTCTGATGACAGCACAGACGATCCAGAGGGAGCAGTGAAAATGAGGCAGAGGAGAGCGATCTGAAGCAGAGGAGAGCGAGGTGGAGCTGCCAGGGCTTCAGTCTGTGCCAGAGAAGCAAAAATGTCTGCGCTGAAAGAATATTATGTAAACAGGGATGACATCAGGATTACAGCAGCTCACACAGGGTTAAAAAACAATGAACAGGGACGGACATGATTATTATATTAGTATGTGGAATGTGTGAGCGCTTTTGGAGACATCGGTGTAGACAAACCATGGACCAGAATGTCTTTTCACTTGGCAGCTTTATTTCAACAACATTTCAATGAGATTAAACAACTTCATACGCCTCCAAAATTGACCTAATTTTTTACTTAAAATAAAGGGCTCACAGTCTTCCATTGGTTGGCCAATACCAATTACTGAAGTAAACACCAATTTCATTTCCTATCACCAAAACACTATACCATTACCAACAAAACACCATGAAAACCCCACTGCATTAACTCCCCCCAATTTCCTTAAGGCATAAATTGTACAAAAACCAAACAACCCACTGCACAGCTTCAAACAGTCGCCATGGATACGTTTTACAATTTTATCTACAGTATTTTTACCCATGTCATGCACTTAATTTTACAGTGTGGTCAACAATACACCATGTGGCACTACTGACCCCAAATCCACACTGATCTGCCCCAGTGCCAAGTCAGTTTCATACATGTCAATATAATGAAAGTGTTCATTTTAGTAATTGTTGAACTGCATGTTGACAAAGCTTCCGCTGTCATAGTATGGAGCTCAACAGTCTTCGAAGTTCACAGTGGTTCCAGAAGTAAATTTATCATCAAGAAGGCTGGACATGTTGTGGGGGAGGAGCTGGACTCTCTGACTGTTGAGTTGGAGAGGAGGATGTTGTCCAAAATCAGGACTATTCTGGACTTTCCCTCCCACCCGCTCCACAAAGTGCTGGTCAAGAGCTCATTTAGCAACAGACTGTTACTGCCACGATGCTCAACCGAGAGACACAGGAAATCATTCCTGCCTATCGCCATCAAACTACTGAACTCTGTGCTGTAAAAATACTCTTGCAAAGTCATTGTGCAATATTAAGCCCACTGTGCAATATTAAGTCCACTTATATACATAAACTGTACATGATCATGTGAATATGTAAATTAGACAAGGATAGTATAGTTAAGCTTATTGTAAATTGTTCATATCGGGGGTTTAGTTGATTAATAAGACACTTTATAAGTTAAGTTAAATGGGGTTGACCATTATAGATCTATTGTATTTTATTCTTATTTTATATATATCTTATTTTGTTTATAATACTTTACTGTCTCTACTGGTCTGTTGCACATGTAACGAAAAGAATTTCCCCTTGGGGATAAATAAAAGTAATTCTGATTCTGATCATAATTTTTTTTTATAAACTTTTGGAAAAATTAAAATACTAAGAGTTTAATGGCACGACGGAGGCCAAGCAGTTGTGTGGTAAGTTGTTTTCAGCCCAAAATGCACACACAAGTAAAAATTTTATGTTTAATGTTATTATAACGTGGCGGTTCATAAAATTTGAGACAAGTTTTAAATAAAATCATAGGTCTTGTGCTCATTGCTTATCATAGAGTTGATTAGCACCAAGTACATTTTTAAACATTAATTTTTATTTTTTTTTCTGAATCCCTATGAGAAAAATGGTGGGCAGTCACTGTTAAGCTCCACTGATACTGGCTGTTATGTGTGATATTGTCATGTATCACCTCCATATGGAACATTTCAAGATATATTTTGACATATGTGCACCCATGTGTCATTCCCACCCAGTTTGTCCTCAGTGTATCACATATATCTTTTTGAACAGACTAGTGACTTCCAACAGAATAGAGGAGCAATGAAGCTTAAGACGCACGCCGTGTGTTTACATTATCATCCTAAAATTGCATGTAAGATAAGAGAATCTTTATTTGACCCACAGTCAGGAAATCGTTGTAATGCAAGAACAGAAATAAAAACAATAGGTCTGACCACTCAAGCCTCAAATGCCGGACAATACAGGATTACTCAAAGGTGCATGAATCAATTATAAGACAACGCTGAGTAAGATAATGATGTGGGAACCCTGCTATAACATGGTTAACAGCTCATAAAAGTCAATTTTGCATAATATGTCCTTTAAAGCTTGAGACAATTGTTCATTCAGACTGTTGCGGTGCTGATCGTTCTTATATGTTCCCCCATTTATTGTAAACAACAATTCTCTCACACAACACACCTCTATGTGGCAAACGGCCAACATTGCTTTCTTTACGACCCAAATAGATTACCATTCAAGACAAACCTAACACAAACCAATGTCACATCCATCCTGGGCCCCGTCCTTTGCTTACTTTGGCTTCCTGTAAGTCATTTGTAAACATGTGTAAACAAATAATCCAATAAGACTTGAACATCCTCATTCTAGCTCTTCCTGAAGGAGAACAAACCGGAGATGGACGTTTGAATTGAGAATTAGACACTAGTTATGCATGCATTTATTCAATCCTTCTCCACCCTTTTCTCTGCTTATAAGTCTTTAATTTTTATGTAAATTGAGCCAAGGATGGCGGCTGGTTGTGGTGGCTGCGTTTTGATGACATATCTTCAGTGGAGATCCTCGGTCGGCTTAGCCCGCCCATCCAAAAATAGCTGCTGAAATCCGCGGAAATAATAGAAAGGAGAGAGGGATGGTGGGACGGAGGGCGGGAGGGAGGGTTTGTGGGTGCATGGGTGGTACAGGGGGGCCGCGGCTGTGGATTTTCTGCAGCTTGCGGGCTTTGCATTCGAATGGCATGGGCCGTCTGCAGAGAGCGGACCCCCCCCCCTCACTCGCGCACACACACATCTCCACAGACCCAGGAGAGAGAAGCACAGAGGTAGCGTTATCATGCGCTTGCAGCCAGAGCCAGCGACTTGTTCCTGAATACCAAATGTGGCAGAGGACCAGAAAAGTGAGTTGTCTTTGTTTTGTCAAGTGCGCGGCGACAGAGCCCCCCGCGTCTCCGCAGACTCCCCGCCACCGCGCGACCTCTCCACATGTGAGGAACGCGCAGGAGGAGCAGGTGGAGGCGATAAGAGGAGGCCTGCTGTTTGACCCGGCGTCGTGTTTGCATAAATCCAACACGGACGGGTGCATAATGTTGGGGTGACATTTTGTTCGCCATCAGATGTAAAAAGCGATGTTTCTACATTTGTGTCGGTGTTCTGGTCGTTGGGTCAAGCAAGGGGTGTTATGAAAGTGTAGTTTAATTGGAGGATCAAAGGGAAAAAAAAAGTTCTTTGCATTTGACCAAATGGCATTGGAAAAAACGGGAGCTGTGCTGGGATAATTTTCCAGATCTTCCAGGTCCTGGCAGCAGGGTTAGGCAAGGCAAGGCAAGGCAAGGCAAGTTTATTTGTAGAGCACAATTCATACACAAGGCAATTCAAAGTGCTTTACAAAACAGGAAAAGTTGCATTAAAATCACAAAACACAAACACACAGAATTCCTCGATGTAAACCCTCATTCGTCCAGGTGTGGTCCATCGTAGAAAGGGTTTCAGGGGTTGTCATCCGGACGCTGTTTGAAGATCGAGACGTTTCGACTTTTATCCAAAAGCCAGGGAGGAGTCACTGAACACCTGTCTTTGTTTGGAAAATTGTCTTTGTTTGGAAATTGCTACTTAGAGTAGCATATAAGCCCGAGTTCCCATACCAGCTCTCTGATTGACAACGACTTTTGGATAAAAGTCGAAACGTCTCGATCTTCAAACAGCGTCCGGATGACAACCCCTGAAACCCTTTCTACGACAAACACACAGAATCATTTTAAAATAAAGCGCTTTAAAAGAGAAGAGTGCAGATAGATCTTTCAGTCGTTTGCACATCTAAACAAAACTGTTTTTAGCCTGTATTAGACTGCATAATTTTTCTGGATAACGAAACGAAATTTTTCTGGATAACGAAACTTGAAGATCACCAACAGCAACACAGTGAAAACATTTTGTTTGTTACTTGTTTCCAGGTCGAAATGTGTCCGCTGCACTTCTGCCATCCTTCAATACAAGTTTTAAGTTGATTGAGGTGAGTTAAGTTGACATATAAGACACATTTGGTTTAGTATTCACAGATAATCGGCACACATCTACAAACACCCGGCTGCATACACAAGTCCATGCACAATTGCATGTTTCCCAAGTAAATGCAAATAAACCCTTTTAGCTCGAATGGACTGGGAAAAATAAAAACGTATAAACTCTTACCCCGTTGTACATCACTTTGCTTTGTGTGGTTGCAGTGATTTAACAAAGTGATTTTTATACACTGGCAGGAAAAAAGGCTCTCAAGTTTGATTCTGTTGTACATTTTTTATCGAAACTAATAGCACCATCGAGATCAACGTGCAGCAACAGGCCACAGCAATCAACTCCAGCATGTCCCAGCCAAGCCTGTACCACAGCAGGCCAGCAGTGCAGTGGGCATTCAGGCCAACCACACAACAACCCTCCACAGCAACGGAACGAGCCATCACCTCTTTGAGTTGATGGTGGAAACCAGAGTACACAGAATGCAGAATGGTCTGGATCCAGATCATTAAGTGCCTCAACTGTCCTAACTTGTGACGGTCCGACCACAGCCAACCCAAGGATGAGTCCCTCAAACTATTAGAACAAAATATATTGACCATATTTCGGAAGTTGCCATGGGCGCCGCCATTTTTTAATATATGTATGTGTTTTGTATTAGTTTACACGGGGCAGACGAACTCAACAGAAAATAAGTTCTACACAGACTACAAAGCCGTAGTCCAGAAAATTGTTGTATTGTGACTTTCTGTTACCTGTGTATTAAACATATAACATTTTACACAACTCAATGATACTTTATATCATATTTTAGTGGCAACACTTTTCTGTTGTTTGGCATTTACGTGAACTGGGTTCTTGTCAAACCGGAAGTGTGTTTAGTACAGGACTGTGGCAAAAAGAGGCAAAAGTGGGTGGGGCCAAATAAGGTGAATAACTTCTTAGACCTCTTGAGTCTTGTGCTTGGTTGATTCTGCTATTTCTTAGTCCGTTGGGGGTTTTTTTTCTTCCTTTTTGTACTCATTATACACCATGTTTGCTTTGACTTGAACGTTCCATGATTGGTTAATCCGCCTGTCAATCATGTCCATCAGAAATTGGGGAAACAGGATATGGAAATTAAATGTAAAATTCATTCATTCAAACTGTTGTTGTGGCCCACTATTTTGGAGCAAATTGTCCAGTGTAACATTAAATTTTAAGAAATATTCATTCATTTTCTACCGCTTGTTCCTGTTAGGGGTCACGGGTGACTGGGGCCTATCCCAGTGACTTTGGGCCTTAGGCGGGGTACATTCTGGACAGTGGCCATTTTTTCACAGGGCTAACTTTTTAAATAAATATTTGGGAAGTATTTACTAAGTGGTTGCTGGTAATCGCCTAACAATTCTACATGCAATACTGTTTTCAAATGAGGCTCTTGTTATTGTTATTGTCTGTTATTCATCCATGATCGAGTAGTTATCAGTAACAGCTCTGTTTTTTCATAATTTGTAATGTTTGGAGGCTGTTACGGGAGAATTGCTGTTGTGGATTTCTAAAACAAGTTAAACAATAAAAATGCAGAGAGAATGAGTCTGATCAATGAGTTCATTTATTCACTGGTACCAAAGTGAATAGTCGCCTTTCCCTGACATAGTGACTCTCCCTGGTCGACGGAGGTACATAACAATCAGAACACATGCTTTTTATACACAAGACATAGGTGGAGACATAGTTATCACATCATGAGGAGACAACATAAAACATCAGTGTGAAACAAGAGCAAGGACATATGTGACATCAATGTTTATAAAAAACAACAGCTATCAGTAGTGTTTCCAGTTAAAGCCAGACTTCAGCGTGAAAGGACGTCATAAAAGGATTAGATGCCCATTATCTATCTTTGTGACCGGGACTGAGAGCTAACAAAACAGTTGCTAAAGAGATGTTAAAGTTGAAGTTAACCTTAGCAAGTCAGAATAAGAATACAGAACTTATAACTGCGATTACAAGGCCAATTATCTCACTGAAAATGCAGTTCAGCCAATGTCTGAATCTGTACAAACCTGTCCATACCATGTTGTCTACATTAAGAACATAACGCTGTGGGGACATAAGGCGCGATGCGGAGCCTGGTCCCTGTCCACGTTTGAACCTGGACTCTTGTGGTTACCATGGGAGCCGCTCACGCACACACTGGACACGCGCACCGGGGAAATGCGTTTGAGCACGACGGAGGCACCAAAGCAAACGTGTATCTCCGCTCGCCGACTCCTGTTCAATATTCATCAGACCACCGCAGTCCTCTCTCCGCGTCTTTGTCTTAGTCCGGGGTCCTCACAGCGCCTTTGTGTGTCCGTGTGTGGGGGACATCAGACGGCCTTTGAAGGGTTGCGTGGACAGGCGAGTGGCTGTCATGTCTCTGTGTTTGAAAGCAGCGGTTTGACACAGCGACATATGGGCGACAGACAAGCAGTGACTTACAATATGACGGAAAAATGTCAATTTCTGACATGGTGGAATAGCAGTTAGCATTTCTGTCCCACTGCAAGAAGGTTTGATTTCTGATAGCCTATGCATGTTTTCCTCATGTTTTCATATTTTTCCCTACAACTAAAATGTGAATGATGTGCGTTTAATAATCATGGTGGCAGAGTGGCACCTCTCGCCGCAGGTTGGGCCTGTTCCTGTGTCTGATTGGGTCACCTCCAGGCACTCCAGTCTAGTGAATTCTGGGGGTCCCCAAATAATTTTTTCAGAAAAATTTTGAATTTATACAATATTCTTAAACAAGGCTTAACTTCAAATACAGTTTATCACTTTGTGGGTCGACTCTTTTTGTGTTCGGGGTTGTGAATGCCAACTGTTGTTATTTTGGGGGTCAGGACTGAAAAAGGTTGAGAACCACTGATCAAGGACACAATATAATCGTAAGAACTAGAAAATAATAATTGTGACCATTTTAGAAGTAAAATTAAGTTTAATATACTCCCAAAAAGTAAACATCAAGCATTTATATCTGTCTGTTTATAACAATTTCACTTTACTTTATCATTCAGTTCAAGTTTAGTTTCATAAATCTGGTCACATGCTGTTGATATAAGAAAATCCTGTGTAAAAATCTAGTTAAGTACAAGGATGTACAGTTTGGTGTGTGTAGGAGCTACTTTAAGGGCTGATCTTTTTGTCTCTGACAAAAATCGTATTTGGATAAAATGGCAGTTGATGTTACAGCTAGTGTCCAGTATAAATCTATGGATATACATGAATTTATAAAACATCTTCAGGATCAGAATGGACCATGTAGTTGTCTTCCGGTAAAAGTTGAGGGAGCAAACTGACCAAATAAACAAATAAACGGGAAAGGAGTTTTGTCTGATTCTCATTCTCGTCTTGTTGTTCCAGGGCTTCAGAGACTTTTACACTTCCAATCCCAGCTCCAACAAATCATTGTGTCCTTGGGCAAAACACTTCACTCTCACTGCCTCTGTACGACATAATGTGAGAGTGAATGAATGGCGTTAAAGCTGGGGTACCTGATTTCTACACTGCAGAACCGGAAGTAGGTGTTTAAATCTAACTTGTCCCTAGCTCTCACAAACCCTTTGGCACATTGTAAAATTCACATGCGTTCATTTTCGGCCCTGTGCACAGCTTTACAGCAGCTTTTTTCAGACGACAAAGTGAAACTGGGGAGGACCACATGAGCGCAGCCAATCAGCGGGTTTACTTCGAGACAAAATACTTTATTATTAGATGCAGAGAGTACACAGAGGTCTCATTATGGTCAGAAAGTGCTGCTTTTATAAGATACTCAATCATGGAAAACAGAACTTTGACCCAAAAAAGTCAGGTACCCCAGCTTTAATTTATTTTTAATGTCTAGAACAACAGCATGAGCCTGATTTATTACTGTCAACTTTATTATGCTCATGATGGGACCTTGTGATGGTATTTTCACGTAAAGCACACGCGTATAGACCTGTTCTTTTGTTGACACGTTTCCTGAGCTCGGAGGCGCCGTGGAGCGGTGCCATGTTCTCTGTGGGAGCGGGCAGTGGCTCAGGGCGAACTGTCAGACTGAACCCAACCATCTGACACAAATTCACACCTCCCACGCCGCGTCTACATGCTGTCTGTCCACTCCCCGCGCTCCCTCTGCCCTCGGAGGACCCACAGAGCGACCCGCGAGTACCCAGCATGCAGCACGAGCCAACAGTCTGGGAAGGTTACATGACGGGAATACAACTTTAGTAAGAGTGAGTCAGTTTAATCCGGTTTAAAGTGCATTTTTTGATGTTATAATTTCGACTTTTGGTGTAGTTATAGCTGTCGTAAATATAAATTGTTGTTTTAAACCAATCAAGTGGCCATTTGTGGAGAAAAATCAGTTGAAAACTACAGGAAGTAAGAACAAATTGATGACATCACACTAGATGACTCAACACTCATTCCATCCAAAGGTTATGCATCATTTATACAAAATAAAAAACTTTTTTGACCTTTTAAACAGTAATTCAACAACATGTGCACATATATTTTAATTGTCCAAAAAAGAAATTCATTCCTATGAGTTTTGGCCCAATGTAAAGAATGGTTGCTTGGTAATTTCCTAGTGTGATGTCATCATTAACAACCAGGACGTAAAATTACAAACCCAAAAATATGGCTAAACCAAGATAAAAAGTGTGTATTGTCCAGCAACATTTAAAATACATTAATCTTACCTGCATTTTAATTAGATGAGTAGTCCGACCTGTTATGAGCACTTTAAGGTCGGTTTATACCAACTCGATCACGTCTCTGGTGCGATACCCACGTGTTTACTGCAAGTTCAGAATGTATTAAAAGTAAACGTGCATGTGTACATCATCGTGTCACCTCTTAGATATGTCAGCGACACTGTAGCAAAAAAACTCAAGGAGAGAACTTGATCGAGCTATAAATAGGCAGACAAAAGAAAAACACAGCTAAACTGAAAGCTTTACGG
Organism: Rhinogobius similis; assembly: GCA_019453435.1. Taxonomy (NCBI): domain Eukaryota; kingdom Metazoa; phylum Chordata; class Actinopteri; order Gobiiformes; family Gobiidae; genus Rhinogobius; species Rhinogobius similis. The sequence continues at coordinate 33,903,586 of CM033625.1, forward strand.
GCACTTTAACGTTTGAAGACATTTTCTTGTTGCTGGCCGACCAAAATACTAACAGACATCAACACTGACTGGCCCCTTTACATGCAGGTGGAGATTAGCTTTGTTTGCATTCCTTGTGGACATATATTCAGGCTTTATAGAATATACTAAAGTCGTGGGATGTGTCCAGAAGCCAGTGCACTCCTTCACCATTCACTTTCACTTCATGATGCGACTGTGCGTGCTCTCGTTGAATACTGAGAAGAGAATGCATGTTGGCTTCATGGATTTACGAAGAAGAAAAAAGGCTATATAAGCGGAGAAGAATGCAGAAGAACAGAGGAGAGAGCTGTGGATTGGAGGAGACGATGCATGGACAGTCAGCTGAATTGTTTGGATTCCTGAATGTCTAGATGTTCACCACATTTCACTGCGATGTTATCTATTAAACATTTAGTTAAAGTATGCTACTGGAGTATAAGGATGTCAAGTTGTATAAATGTAGTGCTATGATTATTGTCAGAAGAAACATCACAAATTAACAATTGTAGACACCATGACCAAACCGCAGTAAAATCTTTAATTTCCTGTCATTCAAATTTTCAATTAGATAACCATTCTTTTTGCACAGTAATTCTAAGCTTGATTTATTAAAGTTTTAACTTAAGAATGATGTCAATTTTGAAATATTTCAATTCAAATTTTCAGTAAAAACAGTATTGGCTTACTCAAATACAAAAAAGGTATCCAACATCCCCTCTGAATGTTTGTATCTGTATCTAATATGTAAAAATTAAAGGGGTGGTACCTCATTTTCATTGTTGTGAAACAGGAAAACAGAACTAGATCATGTTCCTGATTTTTTTGCATGTAATAACAAAAAAAAATGTTTTACCACAGCACAGATATATTTTAAAAGCATCTATTCGGGTGAAAATGAGGCCATAACTTTTACTCTGCATCTATTTATAGACCCTTTTATCCTACGAGAGAACCAGGAAGTGCACCATTAGCATGCTAATGTTTGTTAGCTTTGCACTCTGGGCTCAGAAACTCATGAAAAGTGCTTTTAAACTCATGGAGGTGAATACTTAGGATGCTGGGACTGCATTAGGAAAGTGACTGATGCATTTGACTGATGTATAGACTTTAACATCAACTATTTCTGTTTTACACATTTCAAAACCATAAAAAATCAGGTATGGGGCCTTTAAGCGAGAAATTAAACCCTGCCTGTTCCAAATATGTGCAATTTTGTCCTTTTGTTCATGTGAAAACAATACATGATAGAAAAAAAAAACTGTCATACATTTACATAAGTAAACTAGAAGAAAAAAAACAACAAATGAATATCTGCCACAAGCTCCACTTAAAGCTAGGGTATCTGATTTTCACACTGTGGAACCAGAAGTAGGTTTTTACGTCTATCTAACTCATCCCCCACTCTCACAAGCCCTTTGGAACATATTTAAAATTCACATGCATTGACTTTTGGTCCTGTGCACAGCTTTACAACACTTTGAAACTGGGGAGGACCACCCGAGCAAAGCCAATCAGAGTGCTGCTTTCAGCTCTTACTTCAAGACAAAATTCTTGCAGACGTGTAGAATTTTTGCCACAAAGTTCTGCTTTTATAAGATACTCTTTGATGGAAAACACAAAACTTAAAAACGACAAAAAAGTCAGGTACCCCAGCTTTAAACTTTTGGAAAATAAACATGACCAAAACTTTAGATCTCCTCTTTTCCTTCTCCCTTCCTTTTCTTCACCCTTTCCCTCCCTTTCTCTCTCTCTTACACTAATCCTCCTCTCTCCCTCTCCCTGTCTGTCTCCCTCTTCTGTCTCTCTTACCTCCCCCTCTCCCCCTCCTCTCTCTGTCTCTGTGGTAAGCCTCTAATCTGGGCGCTTCACACATGCCCTCAGTCTGCGGCTCAGGCAGGGAGCTTCCTGTGCAGGTGCACCACTGAGCGCGCTCAGTCGGCCCGCTGCTCCCGGTGAGACTGGCACAGTAAACACAGCAGACCGGGCCGGGCTGAAGGAGGCGGCGAGTTTGGACAAGCGTTACAGTTATTAATAATAATGTTTAGGATAACAATCAGCCGACCATACATGTTCAAGTTATGATCTTAGTCCATGGTATGACACTTTATACGTTTGACCCAGCCTTTGTTGGTGTCTTTGTCTGGGTAACAATGGATCAATAGGTCAACATTGTCACTGTCTTTCTCCAATATGTGTCCTTTACCGAATTTGCATCAGTCAGTCAGTCGGCTTTACTATACTTTCATTATTTTACTAAACAGAATCGCTAAAGTTTACAGAGAAAGTTTCATAACGTTTGTTCTTAGATAGACTTATGTAAAATATCAATGTTTCCCTGCACGGATCTGTTTAAATCGTGTGTTGTGTGGCTCATTTAACTTCAAATACATGTTTAATGAGAAAAATAACTCGATGGACCTTCTGAAGTAATATACAGTACATATAATTTCAATCATAGTTCTCAAAATCATCTTAGAGACCAGAGAAAAAAACTCAAATAAATTATGAATTTATACTGATGTATGTCAGTCTGAACTAACTTGTTGCATCCTTAGAACCTACGCCCGGTTCACAGCATAAAAATGTATATCTAGCCTAGTTTAAAACAACTCAACTTTATCGTTTTATAATGTGGATGTAAGTAGTTTTGACTCAATGAGATTTAATTGTTGATAAGATGCAGAATATTTCACTGGTTTCTAGATATTTCTCACTGATCACGCAATATTAGAACATAAAAATTAGCCAATGTGATCAATTAAATCATCTTAATCCATTAGCAAATTAGACTTACAATTAGAAATACATTATTTGCAGTGAAATTTGATTTGATGCAACTTTACTTCAGAGCTTCAATGGCAGATTCAAGGTGCTTATTCAAATAGTCTTGCATACTCAAACTGAATCTTAGTTTTTTTAATCGCAGTAGGGTTATTTTACACTGAACAAGCCCTTCATCTGGACCGTCTGGGGTCCTGTCCCTGTGAAGACAACGTTTTCATTGCACATTGAGAGAGTTCATTGCATTTTCTTGTGTTTTATGCCGCTTTGGTCTGTTTCCGTTAAAAACCATCACAGCGTACTTTGCACACAGTCCCAAACCTCCATCCGAGCCTTTAATCCGGACAGTCTGAGGTGTCCGGCGGGGGACAGCGGCCGTGCAGAGACAGCAGATGGACACTACGGCGAGCGCGGGACATGGCAGACACTCGTCGTACCTCTCGTGGTGTGAAGAGCGCCCGCCTGCCCCTTCTCTCCGCGGGGCCCCATCGCAGTGGCAGGACCCGGGGCCAAAGTTGTCCCTCTCCCCTGGCTCCTGTCCCCAAAGGTCCAAAAAAAAAGAAAAAAAACCCAACAACCCTCTAACCTCCCGTCTGTCCGTTGCTGAGTCACGATCGGAGCAGAGTTGATCGCGTCCCTCCCTTGTTGCTGGCATCTCTTAATCACTGTTAATTGCCTTGGCATTAGCATATGTTAATTAGTGATATTTACTTCAAATGAAAGGTATGAGTGGTCCCAGAGGGTTTCCTGTTCCCCTAATTAAAACCAATTAGCTACAATTAACACGTGTAAATGAGACGGCTCCGAGTCCAAAACAAACAGCGTACATGCAGGCGGCCCCGGCTCCCGCGCCAGGCTCGGCTGCCATCGCCGCCGTGCTACGAGACAGCGCTGACCTGACATGTTGCATTAGCCAGGCCTTTACGCCGTGGGCTCAGTGTGGAGGGTGTCAATGGCTGTTTTGGGTTTGGGGTGAATACGTTTTTATTTGTAAGAGCCTGGCAACAGAATAAAACCCACAAACAGAACTGGATGATGGTGTTGGAGTGACTGAGTTCGGTGGTGTAGGATTGTCTGAACAGGTGAGTTTTGAGTTTGGATTTGAAAAGTGGAAGGGTGTCTGTGTTGCGGAGGTCAGGAGGGAGAGAGATCCAGAAGCCCCATTGAAACAAGACGGAGGGAAGGGACAGAGAGCTGGAGAGAGGAGGAGCGGAGCGAGAGGGAGTGAAGATGTGGAGGAGGTCAGGGATGTACGCTGGAGCCAGGTTATAGATGGCTTTGAAAGTGGTCAGGACAATTTTGAAGTTAATCCGTTGTTTTATGGGGAGCCAGTGAAGTTGTTGGAGGACGGGGGTGATGTGACGGTGGGTTAGAGCAGTGGTTCCCAACCTTTTTTGTCTCGAGTACCCCCTAAACTTTGTCTCATGCTCGGCGTACCCCTTAATTTGAGTTTCAGACAAATAAATGGGTTTACTAGTTACATATTGTAATTATTGCCATTATATTTTTAGTTTTAATTGTATTTATGGTCCAAGATACTTCAAAAAATATTCTAAATTTACAACTAATGATACTTTTTTATTCAGATAAAAGTACATTTCATCTTCTTTTAAAACCTGAAACCATTTCAAGTACCCCCTGGTAATTGCTCACGTACCCCAAGGGGTCCCTGTACCCCTGGTTGGGAAACGCTGGGTTAGAGAATATATGACCTATAGAGCTACATAACTGTCACAAACAGGCTATTAACACTAACTATGCTGCTAATATCCTCAACATAGCATGAAGAAAGACTTAATTCGTAATGAACAAATAGCGTATTAAGAATGATTCAGGCTTGGTAACTACTTAATTGACAACCTTAACTCCTAACGCCTTGATTAAGGGTCAAAATTGAGACTAAACCAGGCCTAAACCTAGGACTAAACAAGGACTAGACACTGCTGCAGTCTCCAAGTCATTAGACGAGTTTTCTCGAAGGAAACCATATGAATCAAAGTGGTGTCAGTCAAATACAGGCTGCAGTGTAGAAAACACAGACTGCTGGAGCTGGAGTGAAAGGCAGTCTCCAAATGACACGCACAAAATACACGCTGAACCCTCGTCAGAGTCAGTTTACGCCTGCTGTAAAATGAGCTCAGTTTAGGATTAATAAACGAGTGCGTGCGAATACACTTTAATTTGCTTTATTTAAGTTTTTTTGCTTTAATTTGTTAATTTGCTTGAATCATTCTTCCTGAATTCATTGTTCTGCAAGATTTTTCTTTCTTTCTTTCTTTTTATTTTTTTTTATTTTTTTATTTTTTAGGTTTAGTCCTAATTTAACTCTAACTTGTCCTGGTTTAATACAGACGTTCCCTGCCTCTGAATTTAGCTCTTGAGTGATAGTCCTGGTCTTAAATAGCATCTGGAGGTAATCTCTGGGGTCTTATTTATAAAGCGTGCACAACTGACAGGAAAATGAGCCAAAAATGGTCTAAAAACTCAGATTTGAACTTTAAGAGTTTCAAAGATGAGGCAGAAGGTGAGACGAGATGAAAAGTTAGCAAGTTTGTGTTTTGTCCGTACTTACACTTATAGTAAGAATTCCACGATACGTTTTTTTTTAAGTGAGACCCTTGGACTGGACGCATTTTAGTCTTGAATTAGACTTGGTTTAGCCCTGGTTTAGTTCAGCTTTTTGAGGGGCATTACCACCCGCTGTGGTCAGTATCAGAGGTGCTTTCGACCTGGTTTATTTTGATAGGTGTTCATTGTCATATGTTATCACCAAAGCAGGCAACAAAAGCAATTACAAAAAACACTATTACAAATAAAATGCACATGCGATTATTAGTGTGAACCTATTTATAACGTTCCATCATCGACAGAACAACAGGTTATCGTGATAGGCCTAACCAAATGACAGAAAACCATCTCCAGCAGGACACGTCTGCTCCTCGTCCTTCCCACATCAACCCTATTTTTAGTGCTACGCCAAACTAATTTGTTCTAGCGACCTCCCTATCAAGTGAAGAAAAATCCCGGAGGTGTATTAATTGAAATTCAGTCTACGGCACATCTTGTTTTGGTCTAAGAAACCACCAGCCGTGCCGAGTGCGGAGAGAGTAATCGCACGCTGGGAAAATTGCCAGGAAATGAAGGTGTGTAAACAGTAGAAATAAACCCAAGTCATTCAAGCAGCTAGCTCGCACAGTCTATTAAAAGTATAGCGCCGTCTTAGCTTTCGATTTGAACAGATATTGTTTTTCTCATCCCACCCAAATGAAGGCAGGGAAATCACTCCACTGTTACAGACAAACAAGGAGATTTGAAATTTCGACTAAAATGTTTTCAAATTATAACGGGAGATATGAAAAACCGCGTGAATGTTTATCAGAAAATGTTGCTTTACCAAACAGCAGGAGATGGAAAAGGCACACAAAGATTTAGGGATAATTTGTTTTTTAAAGTAACTAAAAGTGAAGTTGAAATTTGCCAGCAGAAAATGATCAGTCTTTGCTTGAAAAAGTGGTTTAACTCAAAATGAAGTTATGAAAGGCAACTGTGGTCTGCCCTTGAGCCCTAATGTAAGATTTTGTGTTCAAACATCAGAAAAAAAAAAAAACAAGCCCTAGAAAAATAAGCCCTAATTAAAGGGTGAAAGAGTGCTAATAGATGCAGGTATTTTACATCAGTGGTTCTCAAACTTTTTCAGTTGTGACCCCAAAAATAACAATAGTTCACATTCACAACCCCCAAACACAAAAAATAGGCAACACGCAAAGTGATAAATGAGCCTTACATCTAATGTTTGATTTTATTTTGAGAATATAGATCTAGAAAATGACTTTATATGCCAACAAATAGGAATCTACATTCACCCCTGCATTTGAAGGTGTCCAGCCTTGTTTAAGACTATTGTATCAATTAATCCCCATCATCTGGGGACCCCCGGAAATAATTTTGCGACTCCCATTGGGGTCCCGACCCCTAGTTTGAGAACCACTGTTTTACATCAATGCCATCTTCAAAACATTAACAGTTTGCACATCATTGGGTCTGTTCAGGTGAAACTGAGTGAAAAAAGCTAAAAAGTGACATCTGTCATGACGTAAAAATATCTAGGGCTGTAAACGTTTAGTCGTTTAGTCGATTAATCAGTCGATGGTGTCATAGACAACCAACATTTTTATTAGTCGACTAATCATTTTTTTAAGATTTAAAGGATTTATATGGCAAAAACAAGAAGATACGGATTGAGTTTGAGTTTGAGATTTTGGACTCCAACATGTAAATACACAGTTTCCTAGTACTTATGTAAGTACAAATAGATGTTTTTGCATGAATTCCTGTGCAGTTGTGGTCTTTTGAGTGTAGTTTAGGTCAGATACAAGGAGACACTTCATAGTTTTGATATATTTCTACCATACCAGCTTTTAGTCAACTAACCGGTCGATAAGGCAGGTCTTTAGTCGACTACTGCCCTAAACATGTCTTTCAGCAGCAAACAATCCACGACTCCTAAATGTGTCCAAAGTGGCTATAAAGAAGATGACTTGGCAACTGTGGGTGCCAGTCTGCAGAGATGGTTCTATCTCTGTTGAGTGCAGCTCAAACACATGTCCCCACTCACTCCTCCTGCTGGTCAGCCTTAGTCAAGTGAGTGGATTTCACCAATTGCAATGAAGTATGAAATCTCAATCGTACAAACATAAGTAGTTTCATGTTAAAGGCCGTGTAACAGTGTACGAGAACCATGATAGAACTGTGACTCCAAGAAAATAATGACACTGTGTCTTGCTGAACAGATTGGTGACCATGTTGATCTCTTTTTGTTTAGACTTCAGTGTGTTAGTGTGAATTGGTTTATTAAAGGAAAAATATGCATTTTTAATATTGTTTATTATGCACTAAATGGACATGTTTCTCTGCTGTCTGCCCTGGCACTTACTGAGTGTATGCAGCCAGTAGATGGTGCCTAGCGCTTACGCAATTTAGTTATGTCAGCACTTTGAGAGACGCTGTGATCAGGTTAGCAGTAAGGCAAGGCAAGTTTATTTGTAGAGCACAATTCATACACAAGGCAATTCAAAGTGCTTTACATAAACAGGAAAAGTTGCATTAAAATCACAAAACACAAAGACACACAGAATAATTTTAAAATAAAGCGCTTTAAAAGAGAAGAGTGCAGATAGATCTTTCAGTCGTATGCACATCTAAACAGAACTGGTTTTAGCCTGGATTTAAACATTGTCAGAGTGGAGGCAGTTATTGTGTTTAGAGGCAGGAATACTCAGAGCGATGATCTAAGGACTTAAAACAGCCAAAGACTTTCGGATAAGTGACGTATAAAATCTGTAAACACATCAGCGACCGAGGGAGTTCAGCAGGAAGTGTGTTTGACGGTCGGAGAGGATTTTTTAATGAACATTCCTCAAAACAGCGTGAATGCAGCTAAATGCTACTCCAGGTATATTTTTGATGACGGAACATTGTTAGAAAAGCTCAAAAAAGTGACTGTGGCAGAACATGTGTCCTTTAAGGGAAAATGATAAATAGATTTAGAAGCAGAGTCTCTGGAAAAGTGCTATCAAAGGTGGATGTCATATTGTCTTACTGTCTTAAACATGCTTTTAATTGTTTTATATGGACCCCACAGTCTGAAACAAACATTGATGACTATGGTTTAACTCTTGATGACACCTCTATCGTCACACAAACGTGGTTCTGATGCAAAGCCACATTTCCTTCGTGGCCCGTGACTGGATTTTGATCTGAACAAAGCATTGACTGCTGGAGCTTTGTACGTCTAAAACCTCCGCCCCGGTCCGTATCTGTGTCCGTCTGTATTCCCTCAAACCCACAGCCCGGTCTTGTCTCGGCTCTCATCCTCTTCCACATGTTTTTCATTTGCCGCTCTCATCCCACCTCCATCTTGTCATTGTGCTCTCCAGCTTCTTCCCCAAAAGATGAAGAAAATAGGACGTGGCAAATCCGCCCGCCTCTCGTGGCATCCGTGTTTACCAAGACATAATGCCTTTCTGCCATTTGTTCAGCTCCCGAGATCTGCGCCCGTGTGCATGTCTTCTGCCCCCACTGCTCTCTCTGCCTCTCCCACCGGCTCTTCACTCTCTTTTTCTTTCTCTGTCTCTTTTTATCTCTCTTCTTATCTTTATTTTTCTATCTCTACCTCTGCCTCCTCCGTATCTCTACCTTTCTCAGTTTCTCTGTCTCAGTCTTTTTCTTTCTGTCTGTCTTTTTTTCATCTCTCTCCTTAGCTTTTGTTTTCTCTCTCTTCCTCTCAAATTTTCTCTCTCCCTTCATACTTCTTGCTCTCTTTGCCCTTCTTTCTCACCCTATTCCTCTTTTCTCTGTTTCTGTCTGTCTTTCTCTTCCCCTATCTTTTCTCTCTCTCTCTGTCTTTGCTATCTCTCTGTCCCTCTCTCTTCCTGTATTTTTTCTCCCCTTCTCTGTCTCTCTTTGTCTCTCTCCCCTCCATCACCCTCTTTATCTCTTTCTGTTTCTCCCTTAACCTCTCTCCACCCTATTCTCCCCTCCCTCTTTTTCTCTCCTCCTCTCTCCACTCCCCTATCTCCATCACACACCTTTCTCTCTATCTTTTTTCTCTCTCTTTTTTCTCTTTGATCCTCCTTGTCTCCCTTGTTCCTCTCTCTCTGTCTACATCTCTCTTCACCTCTCTCTCTCCCTTCCTCTTTTTCCTTCCCTCTCTCAGTATCCCCTTCATATCAGTTTTTCTCTCTCTCTCTCTCTCTATTTTTCTCTCCCTCGACTCACTACCCTTCTCTTTTCACTCTCTTTTTCTCCCTCTATCTCCATCCCCTTGATAAAGTATCTCAGTACCTCTCTCGTTTTCTCTCTCTCACTCTTCCTCTCCTCTCTCTTTCTGTTTTTTCTCTCTGTCCTCATCACTTCTCGCTCTTTGTATTTTTTTAATCTCTCTGGCTAGCTGTCTTATTTTCTCTCTCTTCTCACCATCTCTTCTCCCTCTCTTTTCTCTCTATTTTTCTCTTTCTGTTTCTCCCAACACCTCTCTCCACCCTTCTACCCCCTCCCTATTTTTTAACTCCCTCTCTCTCCACTCCTTTATCTCCTCTCTCTATATTTCTCCCCTGTTCTCACTCTCTCCCTCTTTTTTATCTTTCTGGTCCTCCCTGTCAACCTTGTTTCTCTCTCCCTTCTTCTTTTTCCTTCCCTCTCTCAGTATCCCCTCCACCTCTCCCCCTCACTCTTCGTATACTCTCTCTTTCTCTATTTTCTCTCCCACTCCTCTTTCCCCTTTTGACTCTCCATTCCCCTCTCTCTATCGCGTCCATCTTCCCTCTTCTCTTTTTTATCTCCCCTTTTCCCCTATCTCTTCTCCTTCTCTATCTTTCTCCCCCTAACTTTTCTCGCCGTCTTCCCATTTCTCTTCCTCTTTTTTATATCTCACTTGCTCTTCTCTTTCTCTCCTCTCTCTTACTCTCTCTATATCCACTTCATATCTCTCCCTCGCTTCCTCCACCCCTCTGTCTCTTTCTCCGTCCCCTTATCTCCCCTCACTTTATTTTTCGCTCTCACTATCCCTTCTCCTCTCTCTCTTCCTCCTCTCTTTTTCCCAGTTCTTTTCTGTACCCTCCCCTCTCTCTCCTTCTCTCTCTCCCCTTCCACCGCTGCCACCTTTTTCTTTCTTATCAGCCAACAAAAGCCAGAAAAGAGGCTGTATTTCCAACCCCACACCTTGATTGTTAGACGCCAAAGCATCTGTGCGATTCCTGAAGAGCCCGACTCTATAGTGAAAGCCACATAGGTTGAAAAAGAAAGATGTCTGTCAATGCCGTCTCCATACAAACTCGAGATTAGCCATTGCTCGGAGCAGAGAGGGATTTCGCCGCGCCTTTCACCTTGATAGCAGCGAGCGGAAACGGCGAAAAACTCAAATAGCATCTGCATCTTTCTATTGAAAAGTTGCGCGGATGTCGGCGCGGGGTTGGGCATTGATACGAGGTGTAATTGAAGACGGAGAGGGGGGTCTCGACGCCGCACAGGTGAATGAAAAGGATGCGCGTTGTTGTCTGAGGCCGGGATACGGCTGTGTTAAAGAGAAGACAGGCGCAGACAATGCGTTTGTGTGGGGCCCGCAGATTTACCCAGACAGACCTGTGATCCCGACACAAGAGAGAGCAAACATGCTTTTAATATGAAAGAAAATGGGGACACTCTTCTGATTGGTAGAAGTACTCCGAGTGTCTACTTTTTAGAGATGAGATACTTTTGTACCAGTGTTTTATTTCTCGAGAATCATGCACCGGTGTTTGTTATGTCTTATTACCAAATACATGTATTATATTTTCTTACAGGACACATCTTATGCAATGTATAATTGTTTGAGATTTAAAGTGCGTATGACAGGTTTTAATGATTTTCTAATTTTGACTTCATTCAGTGCATTAATACCTTGTGTAAATACAAATTATAGTTTTACACCAATCAAGTCGCTATTTGTGGAGAAAAGTTGAAAAATCTGTTGACAATTACAGGAAGTAAACAAACTGATGACATCACTCTGGGGAGACAAAGGTCATGCATAATTTAAACAAAATAAACTACTTTTTGACCCTTTAAACTTTGATTCAACAAAATAAAGGTGTTCACGTGTGTTTTTCTTTGTCAAATGAACAAAATCTGTGACGTTAGATGAGTTTTGGCCCAGTGTAAAGTGTGGTCGCTATGGTAATTTCCTAGCGTGATGTCATACTTTACAACCAGGAAGTAAAATTTAAAACCTAAAAAACAGCTAAACTGGGGTTAAATTTGTAAAGATTTTAGTAGAAATTTGAATATATTTATCTTAACTGCATTTTAGTTAAATGTATATTTCAACGTGTCATAGGCCCTTTAAATTGTCACATGGAGGAAATCAAAAGAAGGACCCAAATTCTAAAACTGCTATAATAATATATTAATTAACAAAAAATGTCAAAATAAAATGCAAAATTAAACAAACTTACAGGTGACAGGACCCAGATGCAGAAAGGACAAACAGAATGGACTAACAGGAAGAGGGGAAATATGGGACAGGAAGTGAAACAGGAAAACAAGCACACAAGAGAAATTTAAAACATTGAGGACATGAACGGGGTAAAAATTGTAAATACATGAGCAAAAAGACATGGAAACCAAGGAAACAAAACAAGGACTCAAGACAGAAATCATGCTAGAAACATTGTTCACCTGGAGTTGTGTTTAGCTTCAGAAAACACTCACAGTTTCAAAGTTTCTCCTCCTCTAAATCTCAAATCCCGTTCATTACAACTGCCTGCTTACATTAATATGTTAGGGCAAGCTAGCTTTGTTTTTTTTAGGTTTGTCAAGATTGTTTTTCTGCCCATGGTAATTCCCTCTGCTGCCAGCAGATGGAGCGCCAGCACCAAATCCAGATGAGGAAACGCCTGGCTGAGAGGAAGTCATGTGTGTGGTTTAAAACATAGATTAATAGATTTAGTTCTAAAGATGAGAGGACAAAGCAAAAGTACTCAAGAGCCAGTAACAAAATAATGCAGAACATGTGTCCTTGAATTATATTTATGCCAAAATAATCATACACTTGGGTGATTTTAGGATATTAATCTGAATTTCAGACACTCTTTTGACTCGTTAAGATTAGTAGAGACTAGATGATGGAACTAGATTATTTTACTTCTGTCAAATCATTTCTGACTTGTTTCAATACATTATTTCTTACTTCAATCCAAATGATCTGTCATTGGGTTAAGATCATTTTACTTACTCTACTGACAAATGTATTTTCTTATTTTAAGCAAAATTATCGTAGGATCAGTCAGAAATACCTTGAAACCAGTGAAAAATTCTGCATCACATCAGCAATTAAATATCATCGAGTCAAAACTTTTCAAATCCAGATAAAAATGATTAATTCAAGCCATTTTAAGATTGGATAGATTTACTTTTTTTGCAGTGTAGGTAGATAATTTGGACTAAAGTAAGAACTAATGGATTGAAACAAGTCACAAACGTTTGAAACAAGTAAATAATCTAGTTCCATCATAAAAAAAATAGTCTCCACTGATCTTAACGAGTCAAAACGTTTGAAATTCAGATTAATATCCTGAAATCAAGACATTTGAACTCATCTAGAAATACGTTTTTGCAGTGCCCAAACATGATTAAGGACGTAAAATGTTAATAAAAAATTCTAGATTGAATTATTACAGTATAGTATGTACAAATAGCTACACTGAATCATGTCTTAAAAAGAATATGATTGAATAATAACTATGCAGAAGCAACTACCAGGGACAGATTTTATTCAATTAGAGACATTGTTGGATGAGAACCATGTGGTAACAACTATGTGTGACAATCAGCTGTTTCTCTGTCATAGTTCAACATCAGACCAAGAGAAGGGTCACATTTGTGGTACAAGAGACAGAAATATGTAACAGATCCTTTCATTTCAAAACACCTTTTAATTGCTTTTAAATTTCCATACATTTATTTCTGGACGATTGATAACTTTTCCATCAAAAATCACGAGAGCGAAGAAACATGAAGAATGACCGCTCTGTGTTCTTCAGTTGGAACTTGCTTGGTTGTACTGTGGAAAATTTCAGGCAAAGCGACAACATCTCCATGGAGACCAGCAGGTAACGGACCCGCCACCAGAAAAGTTACGCAGTGCACCTTTATAAAATGGACTCCTGAGAGACTAAAGCTGGCCCTCGGTTGGTCAATGGTGATAAATCAGTCATTCCCAACCTTGGGGTCAGGACCCAAATGTGGATCACTGAAGATTCTTAGGGGGTCCCAAGATTTTGTAGAAAATGCTCCAGACTAGATTGTGTGAATTTTAATGACGGGATGTTTTTTTGTCTGTGCAGCTTTAAAAAGGGTTCTGTTTAGAAAATATGTATAAAAAAAGTGGATTTGTATTTGGATGACATGTTAATTGTTTCTTTAAAGTATTTTTAATTCTCACGGTTCTGTATCATCTGTATTAAAGATAAAATCATTATATTTTGGCAATACAGCAGTAGTATCTAAGGTAGGAAAAGGATGTTGGGGTTGTCATTGTATCCGTGGGTAAAATAGGGGTCGCTGGGAAAAAAAAGGTTGGGAACCACTGACCTAAATAAACAAAAAGACTAATGAGACACTTGAGAAATAAAACCCCAACTGCCCAAAGCCGCTGTGCAAACTGCGGACACAAGCTGCCTCTTTCAAGTCCGTTTGAGGCTCCAGTGTGAAGTCGTGAAGGTCTCAGCTGCGGCGTCTCGGTCCAGTGTCACCTGTGTCTGTGTTAGCTTTGGCCTTTGTGTGGTCTGTGTGTTGGCTTTGTCCCGGTCTGTGTTTGTGCTAAAGGCCGTTCAGAGCCACATCTGGTCCAGGCGGCGTCGTGAAGGAGAAGGTCCAGCTCTCGTCCGGTCTGGTCACAGCTGAACTCGAAAGCAGGGAATTTTTACTGGCAGCGAAAGAGCCGTTGTCATATTCTCAGTTTAGACCAGAACTGGAGAGAAGTGTTCCCGTCATTGCTCGATTTGGCATCTTTTTTTTTTTCAAACTGCACATGCCCAGAGACTTTTGGGCATTGATTCTATTGGGTAGGTTTAATATTCACAAATATACACAAATGTAAAACCCAAAGATCCAAACCTTGCTTTAAATCATTATTGCATGAATAATGTGTGTAAAAGTAAAAAAACTTCAAAACTTGATCAACTTTGAATATGCATAAATCGTTAAACCACAGATGAGATAAGAAGTGCTATGAATTGTAAGCTTGAATATGGCTCATTATTACTGTTTATAATGTGTCAACAGCTTTTTCATTACTATCTGTATTGTATCAACTGTTTGTATTGTTAGTCCTGTTCAATATTATGTTTATTATTATATTAAAAACACAAAAATACATGTATTTTTGTGTAATTGCTGAAGTTGCGATATGAAGGACAAACATCATATTTGAGATTTGTTTGCTAAATTTACTCTCGGAATAGAATATAGTATGAATGGTTTTATAGATTTACTTTCTTCTTCTTTACTTGCTTTAAGTTAGTACAAAATAAAAACTAAAATGAAAAAGTGTATTTCAACAGAAAAAGTCAGACTTAAGTTTAAAATGACAGGAAGTAGTGCTGAGTTCTAAAACTGAATCCCTCTGTGATGTCATCAAAAAGTGACGTGCCATTGAAAATAAAGACAATTTACACACAACTGACATATTTTTCAGACATTTTAAACGGTCATTCAACAAAATAAAGATGTTATCAGTTATGAATTCACAAATAATGTGAATTCATCGCTATTGTGTAATTTTAATTTTAATTTTGGCCCTTGTTTTAAAAATGGTTGCTAGGTAACGACTGTGTAATTACCATATTTACTGCCCATGTCAAACCAGGAAGTAACATTATTAACATAACAAAAATGGTCAAACTGGAGACAAAAAGGCAACAATTTTAGTAAAATCTTAAATATGATCATGTTCACTATGTTTTAGTGAAATGTGTCGTCAAACTTTTTTACCTCCAAGTATCACCAAAGAAAAGATTTGGCTTTCTGAGTACCACCAAATCTAAATTGGGTCAATAGCAGGATTATTTCTGATCTAAATTAGGGGTAAACCAGGTCTTAAGTAGGAATACACCATTGCCACAGTAGTTTTAACTAGAAATGTACTAAAGGAAGAGCAAAAAATGTGAATAAGTGTACTCTACATCAGTGTTTCCCAACCAGGGGTACGGGGACCCCAAGGGGTACGTGAAGAATTACCAGGGGGTACTTGGAATGGTTTCAGGTTTTAAATGAAGATGAAATGTACCTCTATTTGAATAAAAAAAGTGTAATTAGTTGTACATTTAGCTTATTTTGGAGTATCTTGGATCATACATGTAATCAAAATGAAAAATATAATTGCAATAACTGACTATATTCGACAAGTAAAGCCGTTTATTCACCCGAAATTCAAGTTAAGGGGTACTCTGAGTGTAAAACAAAGCTTAGGGGGTACGCGAGACAAAAAAATGTTGGGAACCACTGCTCTACATAAAGTAAACAAGTGTCCATGTACCACCAGAAGAAATGTGTGTACCACAGTTTGAAAAGCACAGTTCTAACCTGTCATGTAGACCTTAAAAGAAGTGAAAAGAACGTAACCAACACACTTTATCTAAATTTGTTAAACAACACAGTCACACAAACATTGCACCAAACCCTATTTTCATTTTTACAGTGCTCACAGCTCAAGAAAAGACAAAAGAAAGTTGATCTCCTGAGTATTGCCGTAATCAGAAAAACCACCCGCAGTAACAGAGCGGCTGCGGCTGAATGGTGTGTTTGGTGGAACAGGCCTGCGCCGCGGTGAAGGAGCCCTCTCACCTCTGCGTCTGCTGCCTGCCCGAGATAAAGCCGGCGTGCTTCTCCTACACGCGCCTGTATCTGTTTTACACCGGGGAGAGGCTCGATAACGCCGCCACAATCACGCTCGCACAATCACCGGCGCGGAAACAGGGCTCTGCTTTCAGGCCTGTCAGACGCTCAGACAAAGACGCGCCGGCAGGATACCTCTGTGATGTGCCGGGCTGTTAGCGTGTTAGCATGTTAGCCCGGTGCTGAGGGACCTGCACATTCACCGCCGGGTCCATTGTGAGAAATCAACTCATGGAATAAAGAGAATGGTGCGGTTGCTTTGTTATAGTCCATTAGCCGTGCAGTGTTTGACAAGGCAGTAGATAAGGAAGGTAAAGTTATGTAAATAGCCAGCAGGTATAGTTTGCTGTCCCTTTAGGTTTATGCCAACTTATTATATTGTGGTTGGTCAGAGCTGTCTTGTATCTGTGGGAACTTCGGAACGATTGTTTACTCTTTCAACTTTTTGAACATGCAAAAATGCTGCACAAATGTGAACGGCTGTGATAACAAAACAAAACAATATCATCAATCGTTAATCACCAAATAATGTTACTAAACTGAGACCAATCACATGAAAACGTACTGCATACACTGTACAACAATATAAACGCAACACGTTTGTTTTTGCTCCCATTTCTCTCCAATCTGTGCTGGACAGTGAAACTGGGATTCATCTGTGACGAGAACACCTTTCCAACATTGCAGATCGAATATGAGCATTTGCCGACTCAGGTTGGTTACGAAGTCCAACTGCAGTCAAGTTGAGACCCCGATGAGGACGAGCAGATGAGCCTCCCTGAGACTGTCCCTGACTGTCCCTGATGTGCAGAAATTCTTTGGTCATGCAAACCGTTAGTTGCAGTAGCTGTCTGGACGGCTGCTCTCAGACCATCTTGGAGATGAGAATGCTGGATGTGGAGGTCCTGGCCTTGTGTGTATGTACAATCAAACTCTCTGAAACAACTTTGGAGACGGCTTATGGTAGAGAAATGATCAGTCACTACACTACACAACCATGAAGTCAGCACGCCAACTGCACCGTTCCTCACATTGTATGACTTCTGTGGCATTGTATTGTGATAAAACTGAACATTTGAGCTGTCCTTTTATTGTGGCCAGTCTAAGGCACATCTGTGCAATATCTATGCTGTCTAATCAGCATCTTGATATGCCACATCTGTGAGGTGGGGTGGATTATTTCAGCAAAGAAGAAGTTCTCACTGAAACAGATTTAGACAGATTTAAAATGGGACAAAAACTAGTGTTACATTTAGGTTTTGTTTAGTGTATTTACAGATGGAAGGCCAGGTTGGAGTTTTCTGAGTCCATTCTGTTTGACCTGTAAGTGTTTCACAGATCCTACAGCTTGATAGATTAGCACTTTTTTCAAAGCCAAATTTGTGTTTCAAAATGCAGTTGTATCGTCATGGCTGACAATAAAGGTATGGGCTGGAACTGATTAAGAATATCAGTTTGCTTTAGGATCAGAGACAATTTGACCGCAAGTGTGGGGTGCACAGTGGCAGAGCGGTTAGAGCTCTTGCCTCCAAATAAGGAGTTTGTGGGTTTAAATCCATGACCAGACCAGCATCACACACTCTCTGCGTGGAGTATGCATGTTCTCCCCGTGTTACCATGGGTTCTCCAGGTTCTCCGGTTTCCTCCCACCGTCCAAACAGATGCATGTGTCGGTTTATTGACAACTCTAAATTGCCCTCAGAGAATGAATGTGAGTGAATGGTTGTCTGTACATGTCCATGTCTCTGTGTTAACCCTGAGCCTGGCCCCTGTCCAGGTTGTACCCCGCCTAAGGCCCAAAGTCACTGGGATGGGCTCCAGTCACTCCAAAGAGAACAAGTGGTAGAAAATGAATGAATGACCGCAGGTGGTGCTTAGGTTACATGTCTAGAATGAACCAAATAATATATAACCTCCAGCTAAGGTCTTGATCAAGCCAATATGGGGACAATAAAGCATATCTTGACCTCAATGACACTCAAAGTCGCTTTCTTGTGGCGTCATTGATCAATTAAAAAACGTTTTCAGGAGCTGAAGTATATGTTCATGCCCAATGTTAAAATGGTGACCGCAAACCCAAACGAGCTGCATGGGACCTGGCCACATGCAACTGCAAAGAATGTGGCTGAAATATTATTATCAATATGCAACGTTCCCAGTTAGCAAATCATAAAAACTGCAATAATGATGCTGCACCGTATCAGACAAATATATCAAAAATCTCTTAACCCTGTAGTTTAGACCACTACAAACGTGATCTGAAATGCATGGGATTCTAGTTTAGCAGTTCATATTTCAGTTTTCTCTTCTCCTGGGCGTGTTCAAAATGTGCACTGTGAACTGAGACTTGATTTTAAGAGGTTGCAAATCAAATGGCAGCTGCAATAATTGTCAGAAACATGCCAATTCAATGTTTTCCCCAGTCTTAAATATTATTTGTGAAACATTCCTGCTGCGAGTTTCTTTCCCATTGTTACGTTTAACAAGTCCACAGCAGGACAAAGTCTCGTCTCTCTTTTTGCCTCGACAATAAAACACATCCGCCCAAACATATTCACTGACCATATTCTGCATATGTACCGTGCATGTCTGCGGAGGATAATAAAACTTGTCTTGGGCTCAGATCGTCTTTGGGGAAATGGAAATCTGAGAGACAGTGAAATTTATGAGGACGGAAAACCTCCCTGATCCGTCAGACCTGTGATTCAAGACAACTTTACACATCCCCCTCGAGCCGTTTCACAGGATCAGAATAAATAAAGAGGTGATTAATGCCGACGTACATAAAACAACAGGAGAGCAGCAGGTGTCCATGTGACCAGCAAGACAATAAACAAACACAACAGAGAGCGAGGGAGAATTTCACTTTTATTTTTACCATATAGGTACACAATATTTTCAATGTAGAAAGTCTTTTCTCTACATTTGACGCATCCTTCAAAAACTCAAACATGGAATGGGCTTGAAGATGAACAAACGGAACAGCAAAGACACAAAATAAAACGTAAGATCTTCTGGGACAAGAATGCTAACCTACGTCTGTGTTTCTTGACGGCGTCCCTCATTTGCTGCTGTCAGGAAACAGCCAACAGACAAAAAAGAGCAATAAAAGAACACTCAAAGCAAGAAAACAGCCATGTCCGACTTCTGCGAGAGACAAAACCTCATCCTGGACTGGAATAATGTCAGGATCGAAGTAATAAACGACTACAGGATCAGAAAGGATGTCAAAATGCACAAGTCAAGTCCAAGGAGCATAAATCGAGACGATGGAGCCTACACTTTGTCACACACACTTACACTTTGCTCAAGTACTTTTGTTGTATCCTGGTTTAGCAATTTTTTAGGTTTTTTGTTTTATTTTCTGGTTGTTTTAATTTCGGTCGCTTGGTAATTTTATATTACCAAGACTCATCTAACGTTACAGAGGGAAATTGGGCTAGCAAAGACAAACTTGTGTTGGACAAGCTGTGGTTAAAAAAGCCTAGTTAAATGAAAGAATGCCACACAAGTGAATTTAAGGCAAGACACTACAGGCAAAACTTTATTACTTCATTTAATCCACGTCATCCATAGATTTCTCTGACATTGTAACTTCAAAGGCCGTTTTCGCAAAATACATTTTTCTATCCAAGGGACAGAAAGATCACCACTTAAAGTAACTCCCACACACACCACACTCTACAATCTTGGACTCAACAAGATTTTGACAAAACATACAGAAGGACTTTTTGATATCTAATCCTAAAATTGAATTATTGAAGTTTTAAGTCAACAAAATCCATCGAAAATTGAATTTTAAGGAAAATTTTTAGTCAATTCAACAACTAAAAAAGAAATCCAAAATCCCCTCTGTAAAGGTTTTTATAACTAATTTGTGTACAAAATGAACCAATATTGTGCAATTTTGGCAGTTTTTACACATAAAATGCCTCATGACGAAAAACTTGTAATACATTTTTTTCTTACATGTATGTGAGTAAACCACAGGGGAAATTTCAAACTGATATCTTTAAATGTAAAAATGTTTTCCTATTCACCTGCAGCGTCTCACCTTAAGTGTCTGAGATACAATGTCCATCAACAGCCAGTCACATCACAAAAGTTTTCTGTGGTTACAAACTTGTTGTTGAAACAGTGTTTGGAACGAGGGACAATTGTTGAGGTGCTGATTCAAATTCTAGTCCTTCTGTGAGTCCTCGTGCAGTCCTGGTTCAGTCCTGGTTCAGCTGTTGGGTATATTTCGTTTTTTGTTCTGGCTCAATCCTGGTTCTGACGCTGTTCACCTGTCATGCTCTTCACACTCATTGTCATTTCGCACAGGTCCCAAAGTTTCTGAACTAAGTTGGCTTTGACTTTCTCGTCTGCAGACTCATTTGTTTTGAGCGCCTCTCGTCTCCCCGATGCACCAGTCTTTTCATTCAATTTTAAATGGATTTCATCTTTTCTTTCCACCCCCCCAAATATCTCCCAACTTGTGAACTCTGGGAGCGGTAAACCCGGGCCCTCCCTGTCTCCTCTGCTCACCCACACAAACACAGCCACAAGATCTGCAGCATTCACGCGCCGATGATTCTGATAATCCAGCTTCAAATACAATTCCTGGATCACCGGATTTAAATGACATTATATAGAAATTAGATTTTCCCTTCCAGAGCAGCCAAACCTCCTCCGATCTCATCTTTTTTTTTTCTAATTACTAACCCAGTCCCTTGGTTTCCCCCTGGATTCAGCTTCTTTCTTATGCCATAGTGCGTTTTGTTCATTCAGTTTGAATACGGGCCGGGATATCCTTCAGCGGCACAATGCATCTATTACAATACAAAGCAAGTCGGAGCACCGGTGTATTCCCTGAGACGGCTCCCCGCTGAATTGGCTCCGTGGGTTGATTCATGTCGAGGAAAGATGTGATGGGAAAAGGAATAAGACAGACAGCTACAGTCCTGGAACTGTACAGTGCTGGTCTAGACCCGGTTTATTATTGATGAGATTAATAATGGCACACAATTATCACAACTGTAATTATTAAGATGCAGTGTATATTCTGGGTTAGACTGCGCATTCATTTTGACTCATTTCGGGGTCCGTTTGACTGGATAGTAGATAGTAAGGTGCGGTATATTTTTATTTTTACAGGGACAGTGTACATTAAACATTGACAGAAAAACAGGACAGTTGCCTTGTACCTGGTTATAGAATACTTTGCTCATTTCCACCTGTAGTCCCTGATATTGATGTTAAAATCTAGAAAAGCTGAGTCTAAATAGTGGCCTTGTCATCGTACATATTTCAATCACATATTATATTTAATTACAAACAAATAATCCCACCCTTAGAGCATTAAAACGACTATACAGCATCCTGCACAAACACATACATACATTTATCACTCACATCACTCTCTCTAAACGTGCAAAGGTTTTAAATACAGTACGAGTGATAATCTCGGTTGGCGTCGTGTTCCGTTGACTCACTGAGACAAAAGGAAAGGCAGATTTAGCTGCATTTCGGGATGGTACATTCTCCCCTTGAGGTAGATCGAGTTATTTTATCTGAGCAGAGAGTAACGCGTTTTCTGTTATTCCATTGATGATTTTAATATTCTGGTTTGTTTGCCAATTGTGAAGACGCAATTGAATTCTGATCTGGGCCAAAAAAAAGCAACTGGGTAGGAATGTTTTGGTCTGTACTGTCGCGATTCCTTGGATTTGTGAACGCAAATGGACCAGCCCTTAGAGCGAAGACCCAGTTTAGTCCTGGTTTAGACAGTTATCATGTGAAACAGTTGTGGTAAAAAGGTTGTATTTAATGTTTTATTCTGGTATAGGCCTTTTTAAACTTCTTCTTTTGTGCCAGTTTTGATGTAATTTAGTCCAGTAGAACTTGTACAGTCGTGGTCAAGCTTACGTTTTTCCGGTAGAGACCAATCCCTCCTTCTTTCTGTTGAATGCAGAAGGGTTTGGAATCAGGCAGTGCATCGGACGACCATCTCATTTTGGGACGGTCCAGTCACAGAAGTACTACTAATGCATGTCTCAATGCAGAAGATCGAGGGTGCAGGTAAACATGAAACTTCGTTAAACTCAGATTTGCCAAATGCTTGTTGATTCTGTAGAAAGCTGGTCTGTTTCTCCGTCCACTGTTTTGTTTCTTCTTTGTTTTTTACTCGAAAGTCACTGTGTTTTCTGATTGGTTCATCTTCATTTGCCTGTTAATCGCCATCAGAAACCGTGGCGACAGGACACTTTCTTTGGGTTCAGATCTTTTTGCTTTAGAGCAAGTTCAGTCCTGAGTTTGTCTTGATAATTGATATAGAATTGATATATTAAACCGCAATCGCCACATCTGTAATACATAAATATCTAAATTAAGTCATTATATATGTTTTCCATTTCCTTATCCTTGTGTGTATTTTTGGCACATCCACAGTCGGTTAACCCCTTCCTCCCCGGCGCAGCAGCACCCCGGGGTGACTGGGTAATTTTCTCCATAAATGGGATCATGATTGCAAATAAAGCAGTGCCGTAAACAGGCGACGGATGGACTGCCGAGCGTGAGATTAATTTGTTTAATAAATAGCCAATCTTCTCTCTATACCTCCATATACCAGCACTTTGTTTGGCAACTACTTTTCTATATGTGTGTTTGCAGTTTCATTTACCGCGGGAACTTTTTGAAGACACCGTACACATTTCTATAGTGACTATACTGCTAGTAACTTTTATCAATTTGTATTATTTGAGTATGAAATAAGTCGATTTAATCCCTCATTTGTCCAGGAGTGGTCCATCGTCGAATTTTTTTTTTTTTAATCCTCATGATACAAAAGTCATTTTCAATCTCAGAAGCTTTGATTGAAAATGTACGGTGTATGACCACATTTGAAACTTTTTCTGTTATACATGCATGGATTTTGCTATGATTGTGTTTTGTGTCTGTTTTTAATTGTATGTACTGTGTGCTTCAAAAACGTTGTTCAAAAGTTGTATTTGTCATGTTTATCTTTTATCTTACTTATATTTTAGCTGGTGAGAACACAGATTGAGACCTCTTTGTCAAGGGTGATGTGGGGCAAAGTGAAAAGGTTTAATAGATTTTTAACACAATTAAACAAGCTACATTTAAAAGCACTGACACTTTTTGAATTATTATTATTGAAGGAAACAAGTGAAGCATGTTTTTCACCAGAAAAGTGTAGCATAAAAGCAGATTTTGAGACAAAAAACAGGCCGTTACACAATGTTTTCATTTCCCTGAAACATTGTGCATTACACAGTGTTTACTTTATATATTGCAAACTGCAAAAGTGAGTGTGAGTCACATGACGTTTTGGAATGCGAGCTGATTGGCTGTGGTCCATCCTGCTCACTTCATATTAACAAGTATTCAATGCGTACGTCCGCTTTTCATGGTTTTAAAATCATGTGCCTCAGCTTTAAGGATACATTCTTGTTTTATAAATCGGATTTTCTGGCCAAATGTTTATACTTTTAGGATCACAATCTCTACCACATCAAAGTGTTTGCTATATGTAAGATTCATGGAGGTATACACTGTATAAATGTGTAGATCTGAATCACGCAGACGCTATCGGCTGTAGATGTTCAGGTCTCATGTCACGCTGAGCTGGAGCTGATAAGTCACACAAATGCACTAAATATGAGACTAAATATGTGCAAACATATGCTCTGATGGGAATGTCTGAGGAACCAAGGGCAACAAGACTTGAATTTACATTTATACAACAAAAACAGGTCCATATGAATGTATCAATATGAGCATTTGAATTGTTTTATTTTGGTATGATTGCCCATTTTGTATTTTTGCATCAAACAAGTCTAACAGAAAGTCTGATTATTAATGACTGATTGTTAAAAATATTACAGAAAAAGGTCACCATTTTGACCTGTAAAAAGTGTTACTATTTTACTTGTTCAAAATGGTAACTGTGAACTGAATCTTGAATACTTGAATACTGTACAGTATAGTGTCACTCCTGCAGTGCATGCTGGGAGCTGCTGCATGTAGATGGATGTGCGTTCCCCAGAGGCTCAGCTGGATGTCCTAAACAGGGGTCAAGGTGGGTCCTGTCCCCGACCATCACTCTCTCTGCTCGGGCTGATTTACAACCTCCCCCCTGCCCTTCCTCCTCCTCCTCTTCCTCCTCTCTCCACTCCTCACCCGCTGCTTTCAATGCACTCACTTCTGTTCGAAAATCACACACATCATCACTTTTTCGATGCGTTTGGAGTTGTGATTTGTTTTACACACGTTTGCTTTAAAGGACACATATTCTGCTACAGTGACTTTTTTGAGCTTTTAACCATGTTCTTATCATCAAAAACATACCTAAAGTAACATTCAGTTGCATTCACGCTGTTTTGAGGAATGTTCATTTGAAAATCCTCCCTCCTCCGAGCGTCAAACACACTTCCTGCTGAACTTCCAGGATTTTCGGATGTATTTTCAGACTTCATACATCATTTATCAGAGAGTCTTCCGCTGTTTTAAGCCCTTCAATCGTCGCTAAACTCGTTCTGAGCATTTCTGCCGTCTAAACATGATAACTGCTGCAGCAAATCTGTACAAGGACGTCTTTTCAGGACTAACTTCACTATATTGTACATTGCATTGTAACAAAGTAAAATCTGTGTTGCTCTGATATAGATATATTGTAAAAGCAAATATTCTGAAAATGAGACCACAGATCTTTCTCTGCAATTATGTATGCATTTTATTCTTCTAAGCAGGTGTGCAGTTAGCATGCTAATGTTAGTTAGCTTTACTCAGGACAGCAGAACTCACTCTGGGCTCAGAGACTGGTGAAAAGTTCTTCTAAACTCATTGCGGTGAATATTTAGGATGCTGGGACTGCATTAGGAAAGTGACATGTGACTGAAGACTTCGTCAACCAGTTCTGATTTTACATTTCAAAACCGTAAAAATCAGGTACAGTGCCTTTAATACGGGGCATTTCTGTGCGGAGTTTGTATGTTTCTCGCCTTGCATGGGTGGGTTTCTTCCGGGCTCTAAACTTCGTAATGGAGGCAAAAGTGAAGCGCAATATAATGTGATTTCACTGAAGAAACTGGGATTTAACCTCAGAAGAACCACAAAATATGAAAAATGTAGATGATTTTGTGTCAGTAAAAGCCTCAGACATATGTGAGTGACTCAGAGCTGCTGCAGAATACATTTATTATTGTATTTTACATTATGTTTTAGGAAATTATGACGAATGAACTCTGATGAACTCTTTGCATTTTTGATGAAGGAACAATCCAGATTCATGGGTTTTACTGGAAAAATTCTCACTGAAATGTTAAGCCCACAATCATTTTTCATTTTATCTACAGATATATTGGATACTATTCCATAAATTAGATTCTTTTGAAGCTAAAATACAATTTTATGGCTAGAAAACTGTATTTTGTCCATGGTTCGTTATAGAAAAGCAAACTAACTGACCTTTCTACCTTAATAATTCAAATGTGTTGCTTTTATCCCGGCACAAACACTATTTAGATCTAACTTGAGCTAATCATTGAAACATTTTCTGTCGCATCCATTCCGTAATTTTGATAACATCACCTTTTAAAGGGTCTCTCTTTAGTAATATTTAAAGTATACCTCAGCCTTATCTTCCATGTACCGGACTTAATCTAATCATTTCAGTTCAAAAAATGGGGAAATAAACGTAACAAAAAAAACAAAACACACACATTCACAAAGTGGCCTCACAATGTTTCCCAATGTAAGTTATTTTAAAGTCTATTAAAACTCTCACACCCACCACGCTCCCCCGCTGGTTCCCTCTCTCTCTTTTTGTTTGTCTGTCTCTCCTGTGACCCCCCTCCATCCCTCCCTCCCCCTCTTCCTCTCTCCCCTGGTGTTGTTTATCTGTCCCTCCTGTGAAACCCTGCGCGCACACATGCCACCAGAGCACGCTCCGCCGAAGACAGATCAGATGTGCTCCTCGTCCGTGCGCTCGTAAAACATCCCCCCGGAAAGACCGCGACCTCCTCACCCTTTCCGTCTCTCCCCCGTTCTCCTCTCCATGTCGCAGCACATCTTAGACCTCGCACAAGTGTAATCACGATGTAGTGTTGAGTAAACGGCGGGAGGATGGCGCTCGTATGGCGGGGAGAAGGTTCGGGTCCTGTCTGTGAGGGGTTTGCATGTTCTCCCTGGGTCTGGGTGGGCTGCTCAAAACAAACACATGGGTTAAAAGTTGTTACAGGAGCTCAATGTCAGAAAAGGTTCCTCTGGCTTTTCCTTTATGAAATATCTAAAAAAGGGTGAATTAAAACCAGATTAGCATTCTCAGAGAACAGCACCTCGAGGAAAAAGGAAATACAGAGTCATTAAAGCTGTGTTTTTCAACCATTTTTGAGTCTTGTCAAACTTTTTTTGGTTGAAAACATTAAGCGGGCACACCACCTGCTGAAATACTACTCAATTAAAACATTTAGGGGGTATAAATAGTATTTCATGTAACAAATAATGTCTATGCCACTGTGTCTGGTTCTTTCATTTTATTTTGTGATAAAGAAGTTACTCAGGACACTTAAATAAAAAAAAATTCAAGGCACACTCCGCTGGAAATCAAGGCCTTAAAGTGCCCATGACAGGTTGAATTACTCATTTTAATAAAACACTGTTAAAGGTGCACTATGTAACTTTTATGACAACATGATTTACATAATCAGGAGTGAGAAGAAAAAGTATCCCAGCGTTTAATCAATGCAAAATTACAACGGCATGATTTTGATTTAATATTCTGTTCATCGCTGTAAAAATACTTTAATTACAAGCACAACATGATTACATCAGTAAAGAAAATTACAAAATATGGTTTCAGTTATTTGTTACATTGACCAATAATACATCCTCACTGAACATTATAAATACAAATATAATTGTATTTTATTTTACGTGATTTAATGTTTAATTTGACGTTATTTTATTTCATATTTTCTTTATCCTACTTGGTTCAGCTGCTTTGCCTGGAATGTTCCGCAGTATGGCACTAAAATCGTCTATCTCCATGGAGACAAAGAGGTTACAAATCAGCTCTGTGGAGAGTCGACTCTGCTCACAGTAAGAATGCAGTTTTCAGGTTTTTTTCTGTTGGAAAAAAAACACTTGTAATTGATATTAAATGAATGCTAGATAAGTTGATCTCCATGGAGACAAGAAGGCGGCACCACCAGTTACATAGTGCACCTTTAAGATCATTATATTTATGATTTTGGAAAATAATAAAAAAAAAATCTGTTTGGAAATTTCTTAGATTTAAATTTGGTCTTAATACTTAATTCTGTACTTGTTACCTAGCAACCATGATATATACTTTGTCTACTAATGTCATCTAAATTATTATTTGACAAATGAAACTGTAATAGAACACACAGTCAGTGCACGGCCAGATAATGTGTTGTGTGTAAACTGTCCCAAACGTTTGGATGGAGTCTCCCTGTGGTGATGTCGCCGTGTTTTGAAACTCTCGGCCACCTCCCTTTTTTTCCCCAACCCACTTGTGCCAGAGACTGTGAGTTATGCGAGCAAAAGTTTATGTTTTTTTAGACATATTTTTTCACAATTAGGATAAGGTTAGGGCTATAGAATTAGGGTCAGGAACAGATCATTTGGTTAACTTTAGGGCTTTGGGGCAGGTACACTAACCGGGTCTCAGCAGAGCTGGGTTAGAGGAAAGAAAGGGCGTCTCTCGTCCTTGCAAGGAAAGCGTTGTGCCTACTTCCTGTCATTTTCAACATATTTTTCAACTTTCTTCACAAATTGACACTTGATTGGTGCAAAATTATAATTTATATCTATCTATATCTATATTTATATAACTTATATTACATCAGTTATTATCCCATCAAATAAAGTCAAAACAGAAAATCATAATAACCTGTCATACGCACTTTAAATTCACCCATTGTTCCATAATGACACCATACAATCGAACACACTGAGCGCTCTTGTGGCCTGTTGTTTAAAGTACGTAAGACAGGTTTTTATGAATTTTGACTTTGTTTGGTGGAATAAAACGCTGTTGTAAACATATATGATAGCTTTACTCCAATCAAGAGTCAGTTCGTGAAGAAAAGTTGAAAAATATGTTGAAATTTATAGGAAGTAGAGCAGAGTTTCTTAAATATAATATCACACTAGGGCGACACACAAGGGGCAATTTATAACAAAGAAACACATTTTTCTGATCCTTTCAACATTAATTCAACAAAATAAAGGTGTTCCCATATATTTTTATTTGTCAAATTATAATTTCTGGGACTGTTTTGACCCAGTGTATAACATGGTTGCTCGGTAACAGTTACAGAATTTCCCAGTGTGATGTCATGATTTACAACCAGGAAGTACACATTAAACCTAAACAACTGTCAAACTGGGATAAAAATTGTTAATTCTTTAGCAAAATCTTAAATATATATATATTATTATTATATATATTATCTTAATCTATTGTTTAATAAAATAATTACTTCAACCTGTCATGGGCACTTTAACTGCAACAACACAGCAGGACAGTCAAACGAGAACAATGGCTTATCGTAGTGGTTCCCAACCTTTTTTATCTCAAGTCCCTCCTGAGCTTCGTTTCACACTCAGCGTACCTCTTCACTTGAGTTTCAGCAAGCAAATGGGTTTACTAGTTGAATATTATAGTCAATTATTGCTATTGTATCTTTTGTTTTAATTATATTTATGGTCCCGGAAACTCCAAAAAGAGGATAAATTTACAACCAATGGCACTTTTTATTCAAATAAAAGTACACTTTATCTTCATTTAAAACCTGAACCCATTCCAAGTACCCCCTGATAATTCTTCAAGTACCCCCAGGGGTCCCCATACCCCTGGTTGGGAAACACTGCCTTATGGGACAAAAAAGGAGTCTACAGTAACATACAACTCATCAAATCAAGTGAGATTCTCGAACTCTAAACACGTTATTGAATTTAGTAATTTGTTAAGCTTTCTTTAAATAATTAAAATGACTGCATTCAAAGCCACAAGAACCCCTCAGTCCTTAACTTACATAAACAGGTGTTTGTGTTTGTGTAGCTATTATTCTTATTCATATTATTATTTTCTTTGGTGGAATAATACATGTGGTATTTGTCATAATTTTACATGAATCAAGCAGATGTTTTTAGAGGCAAAGGTTTGTGAAACGAGTGGTCCAGTCCACTTCAAGTTTTAGGTTCTGTCAAGTATTCTAATTCTACCCTCAATAAATCACAAATACATAAAAATAATCCATAATCCTTCAGGGCAATTCAAGAAGCTTAAGTTCCTCAACAGTAAAATCTTGTAAACTCTGTCTCCTCGAAAACCACAGTCGAAACATAAAACAGTGAAACAAGAACTCCTTAAAAGCGTAGTATTTCCGACAGTAAAATGTCTTTATGATCTGAGCATGTTCATATGAAGCCTATAAAACAGTGATGCGTGTTAGCGTCAGCTCCATTAGCGACTCCCTGATGAAGTCCGGATAATTCACTGTTGTTTTATGGGTTCAGGACGAATAAAGCTTTGGATCGTTTGAATAGAGAGGCCCGTGGGGTAGTTTTAGTGTTTGCTGTTTTGTGTCTTTTATTCAAGGAGGCTGCAAAAATGTGAAGTGGAATTTCTATCTGAAAATATAGCATTTGCCATTGTTTTTCTTGACAATTTCAGCAGAGTACTAAATAACTGTATTAAAATGTATTTTGTTACAGATTCTGGCATATGTGCTAATCTGAGAACTGAGAAGTGTGACATCCACTGACACTAACAGCCTCCTGATTAATTAAAGACATATTAGGGAGCCGAAACTGTTTCACGCTAAATAATATCAGTGGGTGTTACTTTTTTTTTTCAATGTTTAGGCCCAGGTTATTAAGTAAAAAAAATATTGAATTCCAAATATGAACTCTTGAAGAAGACCAGACTTAGAGTTTTAACCCGGAAGTAAAAGTCACATACACAGTCTCATACTGAAAATGTCCGTTACCATGGAAATGCGCCCTTTTTGTTGCTGGTGTGCTAAACCTCCACAGAGACACATTAGCCAAAACAATATTAAAGAAAAGCAAACAAAAAAGCCACAGAAAAAACTATATATCACTCTAGTGTTAGAATACTTTTGATGAAACGCTAAGTCTAACCCTAACCCTAGTGTCTTAAAATCTACACTGGTTTAACGTTAGCCAAACTGAAAATTCTATTATTAGAAAAAACATCCAATTCATTTATTTATATAACACCATTTATAAACTGAATTCTTTCAAAAGTGCAGCACAGAAAACAACTTCAATTCTCTGAAATATATTGATAATATATTGAGATGTCTCAACTCCGAGCTCTATACTTTTAGGTTAAGGAACACTTTATTGGGCCCGTGGGAAATATGTCCTTAGCATTTGACCCATCCCTCAATGCCACTGGCCTCTCCTCAGGAGCAGGGGTGCAGCGCCCGGGACCATCTCCTGACGTTTGTACTAGGCTTAGTCAGGACGACTGTAGCTGGAGGATTTTAGATCATGTGCATGTTATTTTGGGTTGATGGAGGAAACAACCCACTCAGGTACAGGGAGACACATGCAAACTCCACACAGAAAGGCTTGAGTGGGAATGATCCCCCAACCTCCAGCTGTGAGGCAAGAGTGCTAGTCACCCTCCAATCTGAGTTGCATTATATTATGGTGTAATGCAGTGTTTCTCAAACTGTGGTATGTACCACTGGTGATACGCAAACTTCTTCTGGTGGTACGTGGACACCTCTTCAGTTGTAATGTTTACATTTATGGTACATTTTCTTCACATTTTTTGCTGTTCCTTCAGCAAATGTCTACCTGGTTTATCCCTAATTTAGACCTGAAATAGTCCCATTATTGACCTTATTCTGCCCCGCCCACTTTTGCTGTTTTTTGCACTTTTGTTGTAAACGCACTTCCGTTTGACGAGAACTCTGTTAAAGCTAATGACGAACGAGGGAAAAGTCTCGCCGCTAAAATGTTACATAAAGTAGATTGATTTGTGTAAAATGTTTAATGAACACGAGCAACAACAAGTCAACAACGCAACGATTTCCTGGTCAGTCTGAAAACGGCTTTTTAGTCGAGTAGAACTTATTTTCTGTTAAGCTCGTCTGCTCCGTGTAAACTAATACAACGGAAACAAGACAGCAGCGCGTACGGCAAATTCCGGAATAAGGTCAATAGACTCAGTAGTTTGGTGCTACTCAGAAAGCCACATCTCTTCACTGGTGGTACTTAGGGTAAAAAGTTTGAGAAGCACTGGTGTAATGCAACATAGGATTAAACCAGCTTTATGTTTGCATCATCATCACTGATTAGAAAAAAATCACACATGCACAAACTGCAACAGTGTTTTTGTTGAGGCCTGTCTTACAACTTCAGGAAGACAGCTGCATCTCCATTTTCTACTTAGTTTATTTCTGTTTCATTGTTCTCTAAATTTCTACTGCTGTATCTGTGGCTGAAATAAGGTTCCCACTATCTTAGCGTCATCCAATCCAATCCAATGCAACCTCTGTCATTTGTACAGGGGCTCAGAAGTGTCCAATACCTCACAGGTTTTGTAACTTCTCTATAGCATCACATTGCACAGTGAACACCGTCTCTATAACTTTGTATTCAATCTCAGAAAAGAAACTATGAATAAGTTACAAGTGCCATGTTTTCAACCGCATTGCTTTGTTTTTTACTATTGCAATCCTTCTCTGTTTTAGCTCTCTGTTCGCAGACTTCATCTCATCTCTCTCGCTCCTGGAAAAGAAATGTTCCAATCTCTCCTCAGACACATACAGTCCTCTCTCTCATCGTCTCCCGCTGTTTCGGTCCTGATCGAGCCATCACCCAGAAGGAGCCAGACGGGGGGCAGGCGTCGCACCGTCCCATCCCCGCCGGAGTGCACTGTCACTGGGGGAGACAAACAATCAGGCCCCCCCCCTCCCGCCTCCACACTTCCAGGAGTCTCAGGCGGACGGGAGATTGTCTGCACAGAAAGGGATTCACAAACATTTCAGAGCAAGTTTTAGTTTACTTTCACGGCAACATGTTACAAAGTAAGATTAGGGCGAAGTGCGGCTAAACCAGGACTGAACTAAACGAGAAAACAAGGCTGTGTTCACACTTTGACTAAACCAAAGTTGGGACAAAACTGAGACTAATCCTGGAACTAAACTGGGAGTAGAACAGGACCAAACCAAGTCTACATCAGGATTAAATGAATCAAACTAGAACCGAAAGTGTGAGGCAGAATTTGACCAGGTCTAGAAGTAAAACATGACTCCAGAATTGGAATATTCATCATAAACAAAACTAAACTAGGTTTCTTGGCCCAAGCCATGTTTTAACTATATCGGGACTAAACAAGTCAAGACTAAAGTAGAATTTAACAAGATCTAGAAGCAAAAAAAGACTCTTCGGATTTTGCATTTTTGCTATTCCTAAACAAGGCCATGTTTCAACCAGGTCTAAAGAAGTACTACACTTTTGCTTAACCAGGTTAAACATGAATAAAATCATTATTAAAACAGGAATACCAGTGAGAACATAAACCAGATTAATGCCAGACAGAAACCATGTCTGAACCAGGACTAAACCAGGTCTAAATCAGGACCAAACCAGGTCTAAACCAGGACTAAATCGGGTCTAAATCAGAACTAAACCAGGTCTAAACCAGGACTGAATGAGATCTAAACCAGCATTAAGTGTGTAAGTATTCTCAAATACACCATGAATAAGAACCAGTTTAATGACCAAAAAATTGGTCTAAACCAGGATTTAACTTGAACTATTCCAGTATTAAAACAAATCTACACCTAAACCAGCTACAATTTAGCTACAGCATAAATCAGACAGAAACCAGGTCTTAACCAGGACTAAATCAGGTCTAAACCAGTAATAAACTGGGTCTAAACCAGGACTAAACCAGTTTTAAACCAGTTCTCACCTAACACCATGAAAAAGAACCAGATTAACAACATAAACAGGTCAAAACCAGGTGTAAACTTGAACTATTCCAGTATTAAACCAGATCTACACCTAAACCAGTTCTCCGCTGCAACATGAACCAGATCAATGCCAGACAGAAACCGGGTCTTAACCAGGACTAAACCAGGTCTAACCATGAACTAAACAAGTCAGAAATCAGTTCTCAACTTAGACCATGAATAAGAACTAGATTAACGACAAAAAGAGGTCTAAACCAGGTATGAACATGACATATTCCAGTACTAAACCAGCTCTCAGCCACAACATAAACCAGATTAATGCCAGGCGAAGAACACGTCTGAACCAGGACTAACCCAGATCTAAACTACTGAACTGGATCAGCCATGGTTTAGTCCTGGTTTCGAACTGGGACTCGACCCTCAGTTTGCACACCCCTGTAATCTATGTCTGAGTGTGAGACAGACTCAATAGCCGGCTCCCTTTCTCCAGTCTAAAACAGGACCAAACCAGGTCTAAACCAGGACCATACTGGGTATAAATCAGAACTAAACCAGGTCTAAACCAGATCTAAACCAGTATTTAACCAGTTCTCAACTACACCATGAATAAAAACCAGTTTAATGACAAAAAATGGGTCTAAACCAGGATTTAACTTATTCCACTATTAAAACAGATCTCCACCTAAACCAGCTACAATTTAGCTACAACAGAAACCAGGTCTTAACCAGGACTAAATCAGGACCAAATCAGGTCTAAACCAGATCTAAACCAGTAATAAATTGGGTCTAAACCAGGACTAAACTAGTTTTAAACCAGTTCTCACCTAACACCATGAAAAACAACCAGATTAACAACAAAAACAGGTCTAAACCAGGTGTAAATTTGAACTATTCCAGTATTAAACCAGATCTACACCTAAACCAGTTCTCCACTGCAACATGAACCAGATCAATGCCAGACAGAAACCGGGTCTTAACTAGGACTAAACCAGGTATGAACATGACATATTCCAGTACTAAACCAGCTCTCAGCCACAACATAAACCAGATTAATGCCAGGCAAAGAACACATCTGAACCAGGACTAAACCAGGTCTAAACATGAACTAAACCAGTCATAAACCAGTTCTCAACTAACACCATGAATAAGAACTAGATAAACGACAAAAAGAGGTCTAAACCAGGACTAAACCAGGTATGAACATGACATATTCCAGGACTAAACCAGCTCTCAGCCACAACATAAACCAGATTAACGCCAGGCGAAGAACACGTCTGAACCAGGACTAACCCAGGTCTAAACTACCGCACTGGATCAGCCATGGTTTAGTCCTGGTTTCGAACTGGGACTCGACCCACAGTTTGCACACCCCTGTAATCTATGTCTGAGTGTGAGACAGACTCAATAGCCGGCTCCCTTTCTCCAGTCTGTAATTCTGGGTCCACAGATGCATTTTCAGGGCAGGGTTTGTTCTATGAATGTTAAGTGGACCTGGCTTTCAACAAGTGGCCCGCGCCGCACTGTATCTTTGCATATAGACAGCCTCTTTGGTCCTGTCTGGGCAGAGCGCCGGGTTTGGGCACAGGGATATTTCTGCACGGACGCACACTCGGGGGAGGAGGAGAATAAAACGTACTCCCGGTTTTGTCCTGACTGGGTTTGGTACTGTTCTCGTCCAGGTTCGGTCCCGGTTCAGCCCCGATTCTGACGTTTTGTGTGCGCGGAAATGTGAACGCAGTTATAGAATAGATTGTTCTTCAGCGAATGGGGAGTTTATGGCTTCAGTTTTATAGATTTTGCTGTGAAAGATTCATTTTATTGCCGTCAGAATTCAATTTCTTTGACCCGTCGTCTAATGATCAGTAGAAACAAGTTCACAACTTGTTCATCTATTGGTCTGTATCAGTGTTTTTTAACCTTTTTTTTGAGACACCGCACACTTTTTTGGTTCAAAAGACAGCTAAAACATTACCAAGTTAAATTTTTTTAGATAAGACAACGCTGCCTGGATTCTTTTTTTCAATCAGAAATTCACAAAGGACCCTCCAAAATGTTAACTTATTGAAATAAATCCATGTGTGAATTCAAATTGGACATTATTAAGAATGTCTCAAGGCACTCCGGTTGAAAATCAAAGGTCTAAATGACAGCATATCATAGATACAATGAATCATGTTTGATACATTAACTCCGTAAAACTGGTTTTGATCAGATGACGTTGAAAGTCTCTTCGCTGGTATTGGCTACATGACTTTTATTTCTTATAGTACACGGAATGTTACTATTGTGTATTGTACGGATGGAAAGAAATGAGGCTGAATCATTTTTAAAGCAGCCTGTTACTAGATTAGACAGTTGTTTCTCTGTCATGGTTCGCCATCAGAGAGAAAGAAAAGTGTCCAGAGAAAACAAAAAAGAAGTTCTACAGGTACAGGTCCTTGAACCAGAGCAGAGCGAGGACACAGGTTTAAACTCACTGGATTTCAGCTTTGAAACTGGCAGCGCTGATGAGAGACTCGTGCTCGCTCTGCTTTCTGATTCAAGAAACATGTTGAGAACCAAAACACTGAATGAAAACCTAAAGAACTTGGTCATCAGTGTTTTTGCAATCAAGAATCAATCCCTATAGTTGTTATCAATGAAAGCTACTGTATATTTGATCTGAACTTGCATGGGGCCAAGATGTTTATGAATTTTCAAACATTTGACAAGCCCCACAATCAAATTGGTCGTACATAAAACTCAGAAAGTTAACTTCTGAAGCAAGTTCTTCAACTGAATGCTTTATTAAAATTGTATTAAAATTAGTGTTGGAATTAACGATCATTTTAGTAGTCGACTAATCAGTGATAATTTTTTTTCATTTAGACGACTAGACAAAGGATGATCTTTATTGCACTTTTACAGACTTTTTAAACACATAATCAACCAAGGTTCAAACCTAGGTTTCTAGATAGAGAAGATTTACTATTAAAGAGTATTAATGATGAAAACACAACATTGTTGATTCTTTTTCTGACATTTTTATGTCATAACTCCACCGTCTTTGTTACAAAAGGTGGTTTTGTCTGTGTTTTAGTGTCTGTATTATGATTAAGACCCATTTTTATTCGCTGGCTTTAACAATGCAAGAGTTGAGTGATCCTCTATGTTTTTATTGTTTTATTCATTTAATTTCTATTTATCTTTTACTATTTGATTCTATTTATTGTTATTATTTATTTATTGTTTTAGCCTCAATTGTTTTTAGATTATTTATTCACTCTTTTATCATTATTTTACTTTCTTTGCTGTTTTATATTCTATTATTATGGTTTGGAGCCATGAGCAAGTGTTTTAGATGTTTTTGTGTGCAGCTCTTTGACAACATTTTAATTTGTAAAATGTGCTATATAAATAAAGTGGATTGGAAAATACACAACTTATTTTTAGAGTCGACTAGCCTCGCTAGTCAAAATACATGGCCGTTCTTGTGTCTATTCAGTTGTTTTTTTTTTCGGAGAATCAAAGGGACATAAATTAGGTTCAATAAACATGTTTGTTGTATGACAGACCACGGTGTCCATCAGTGTTCCGCTCTTGACATCTTATTACTCACGTATCGTCAGGAAATGCTTTTGTCGCCCCTCTGGCCCTCACAGGCGCATTCTGGACCCCAGTATTTGTGAAATCCACGGCCGGGACAAAGGAGACGGGGTCGTGCGCCCAAATGGTTAATGTGAATCTTAATGGAGGCGGCAAAGTCATTATCTCCAAATCCTGTGAGCCCTCTCGAGCGGGGGGTGCAGACGGGGCATGACTGTCAATCCCATCGGCAGGATTTGTGTGGTCCTCGCCAAATTCAGCCGCCGCATGCAGCTCCGTACAGGTGCGAGGCGACGGGGGCAGCGGCCAAAGTCAACGAGCCCGGCCTGCCTCTCCACTTTACAGGAGAAGGTCAGGACGGAGCGGGGAAGAAGGGATCAGGTTTATCAGTGAGGCCGGGGCGGTGGTTCATCCTGCTGTATGTGTTAGTCTTGTAATCAGGGACAAGTTAGTTTAACATGTGCAGCACTCAGTCTTGTACCCTGTAATTCAGTCTGTTTGATTGGGACGTACACACTACCACATTTATCGACTCATTCGCAATGTCTATCCTTTAATAATAATAATGCATCATACTTATATAGTGTTTGTCTGGACACTCAGAGACGCTTCACATTGCATTATTCTTTCACTCCACACTCGGTGGTGGTAAGATACTATTGTAGCCACAGCTGCCCTGATGGAACACAGCAGACTGATGGAAGTGAGGCTGCCAATCTGGACCATCCTGTGGTCCGCCCACCACCATCAACCATTCTCACACACACCACTCTCATACGTGAAGTGTCTTGCCTAAGGACACAATGACATTTTCTCCTCCAGCGTCCCCCTGTGGCACCTGGTGTTCCAGCCGACTCCCATCCAAATACTGACTAGGCCCCACCTGCTTAGCATTAGGCATACTCGCTTGCCAATGCCCAACTAACAAGTTTGACATTTCAACTTTAATGCAAGACATTATTTAGAGATGACATACAGTATTTCTTTGTTAATTATATAATCGTATTAACTGGTTAATAACTGGTTAAGATGTATTTATTTTAGTTCACCACCATGTCTGAAATGTTTTTGTACAATGTATTTCAACCTATTCCCTTGTACACTCCGTCTGACCTTTACTGTCCCTCTCATCAAGAGGTCGGTCAGAGGGCCTTCTGTTTTCAGGCTCCCAGAGGCTGGCACAGTCTGCTTTCAGAA
Organism: Rhinogobius similis; assembly: GCA_019453435.1. Classification (NCBI taxonomy): domain Eukaryota; kingdom Metazoa; phylum Chordata; class Actinopteri; order Gobiiformes; family Gobiidae; genus Rhinogobius; species Rhinogobius similis. Next base: position 33,941,589 of record CM033625.1, read on the forward strand.
GAAATCAGTCTGCAGAAAGCAAAGAGATAATTTATGACCACAGGCTCCTTTAGAATGTCTCTGTTAACATATGAAAAGTGATTGGCAATATTTTTAATTGAAATGTTTCTCAACAAATGGAAATAACTGCCGTATTAATCATTTGTACAGCTTGTTGACTTTGAGATGGCCTTTGGAGGGGATTTAGTGTGAGCAGATTGTGATATTGTATGTTCTTGTGGCACAATGTATTGTATTTGTTGCATGTTCACGAAAACGAGATGCTAAATCTCAACAGGATTTCCATGAATAAATTCAAATTTCAAGCCTGACTCTTTAAAACCAGCTTGAGTTCATGTTTGAAATCACCCCAGACTAAACCCAGGAGTTCCAGAGCTTAGCCCTAAGAACAGAGAATGCAGAGGATTTTTTTTCTCAAGGGCCTTGATCAGAAGCATGAACAAAACTTCATCATCATGTGATGTGTTGTGATTCTGACATAGACTTTACAGTCCAGTAAAACATGCACAAGAAATTTCAAATTGTGGTAAATGAATAAGATGACTGAAGTACAGTCATGAACAGTGATGGCCTGAGTATTGTACCCTGTGGGACACCAAAGTCCTCCTCTGTTGTTATGTCGACCCACATGCACCGGAAGCACAATGACAATGCCATCCATAAACATAAGAGAGCAGTGACACCACAGTGTGACAGCTTTCCCAAACAGCCCCACGGGACGGGGTCAGAACAGAAGGCAAGGACTGCGGGATCTGTTTGTCTAAGTCCCTCGTCCAGTGTTGAGGTTGACCAAAGATTTCAAATCTTTCAAATCCAAAACAGTGATATAAACCAGTGTCTCATGCTTTGTCAAAGTGTTGTTTTAGACGTTTTGCATTATACTGAATCAGTATTTTTGGGGGAATTTCTTGTGCGTATTTCAATCACGTGTTATAACCTTAAACATGACCCTGGGAACAGCAGGTTATGACCTAACCTTTAAAGAAAGGCTATGTTTTTGGTTAGTCACTAACCTTTACAGAACCACCGGATAATGTTATTTGAACGTGCCCTGGTTGCCTGCTATAGCTGATATTTACCACTCGGCACTGCTGAAGTTGTTGACATTAATGACAACAAAACAAGCAAAATCCCCAGCTAAGCATGTCTGGACCAGGCCTTTCAAGCTCTGGAGATGAGGCTGCAGAATGTACTGTATTTTTAGACGGAAACCTCCTCTTTTACATGTTTTTGTTTGGCCTGGAATGTTCCACAAAATGGCATTCGATTTAGTTTCCGTGGAGACAAGCAGGTGACTCCAGTAAACCAAGTATTTTTGGGCAATAAAAATACCTGTCATTGAATAAATGGGAGATGAGTTTATATCAAACTGTCAAGGTCAAATTTATTTATGCAGCACGCAGCCACATTTTGTGGACTGAGGACTGAAGACTGGTAAAGGCCAAAGTGAATTGCAATAGTCTTGTCACTGTGTGGTTTTGGAGGCAAATATGGGTTAACTTTCCTTAAAAGTCTAAGTTGTGAAAAAAAAAGGAAAAACGTTTTCACCACAGAACTGATGTGTTTGATGATAACTGACTAAAATTGATCCGAAAAAATATTACAATTTTGGTCTTTTTGTTGTTTAGTTTAACAAATCAGTGACATTCAGAAGCACCACAAACTACAGTGCACCTTTAACCTGAACCTAACCCTTTGCACTAATAAAACTGTACTGTAAGCTTTATGTACAGTTGCAGACAAATGACCTGTCATCTGAAAGTCCAAAGACAATGCGCTCAGGTTGCAGTTGTTTGCTGCATCAGCCTCGATCTCTCTCGCTCCTCTCTCCTCAAATGAGACCACCACTGTCAGATTTACACACTGCACGCTTTCAAGCCACCCCTGATAATCCCTTCCCCGAAATAAATTGTCCCATTAAAATGAAATGTTGCCCATATAGGTTTAATAAATTGAAAACGCTTGTTTGAATCCGCGGTAATTTGGACCGAATCCCAGGCATGTAGCAAAGGCGCCGTCGAAATAAGATTATTTGCTGTGTATTAAAATGCATGCATCAGTTTTTGTGCGGCCAAAACCCCCCATTGCAGCGTGAGCTTATTTATATGCAGTTATTCAGGTATGCAGTAAATTCCAATTACGTCTTAAGATTTCTATTTAGCATGAGGAGGAAATATGACAGGCTGCCTCTGTGTTTCAAGCAGCATTGTAAATCTCGTTAGCTCTTTGCAGAATATAGCCCCAAATCAGAATTCATGTCAGGGAAACAAGCCACAATGAGGTTTTAAACACTGGTAATGGCTGTGAATGGGAGAAGGAATGGGCCGACTTAATGTGGAAATGCTACTGTACAATGGGGCGATTCGTGCATCTGTTTGTTGGACGGTGTTTACATTTGACAGATACTATTTAAATCAGGGCATTTACAAAGAAAACTGGATGCAAATATGCTTTTCCATTATTTTTGCATAAAGGCAGTTATGTTTACTTGTTATATTTACGTGTAACTTTTGAATAAATGGTCATTCTCAGAGTAGTTTTAGTTTTTCTTGAGTAAAAGTATTAGTTTCTCCTCTCACAGTGAGCAGATCTACACGTGATACAAATTTGATGTTGACGATATGAAACGATTCTGTTTCTTGCACCGCCCCTTCAGACTTATTTTTTTTGCATTTGTGCTGTATATGCTTTGAAAACGTGACATGTGACTTGACCCTTTACGCAGAAACAAAATATCGCTCTATATCTTCCGTTTATTTCGATTGTTGTTGCGCATTCTCTGTAGACACTTTCAAAAATAAAGAACTTTAGAGGAGTCTGTCTCTTTCAATTGTTCGAGTAGTTTATTTTGTTATTAATCGCACAGGTAAAATGTGAATAAACTACTCGATCCATAGAGCTTCAGTTCCATATTTTTGAAGATGTTTACAGAAAATCCACAACACATTACAGGTATTTTAACTGCTCAAAACTACCTGGCCTCCATAGAAACAGAGACATCGTGGTAAGACTTTATAATCACTATGTTTTTAATAACTTCCTTGGTAAAGCATGATGAAAGACGTCACAATGATCAAATAGGTTATTCTGAATGATTCAGGCTTATAGTTACTAAATCAAAACCCTCAATGAAGTACAGCTTTAATCATTCCCAATAAACCATGTGTTCTTTATGAATTGAGTCTTTGTTCGTGTTTATTAAAGTCTATATGAACTCTGTTTGGAGGGAGGGCACCTGTGGCAATTATTTATTATAGTTTTACTTCTGTGTTGTGTGAGTTTGTGGTAAAAAATGTTTACAGGAAGTAGTGCTGAGTTCTAAAACGGAATCCCTCTGTGATGTCATCAAAAAGCGACGTACCACTGAAAATACAGAGACAATTTACACAACTTTTTAACGGTTTAAACAGTCATTCAACAAAATAAAGTTGTTATCAGGTATTATCATTTGTCAGATCATAACCATTGTGTAATTTATATGGATTTTGGCCTTTGTTTACAGTCTGGTTGCTAGGTAACAGTTGTGGAATTACCTCTAACTATGTCATATTTGTGCTCATGCTCAACCAGGAAGTAACGTTATAAACATTACAAAAACTGTCAAACTGGGGACAAATAGGCAAAATGTTTAGTAAAATCTTAAATATAATCACAACGTTTTAGTGAAATGTGCTGTCTAACCTGTCATATAGACTTTAAGGTTTATACTAAATGTCAGGCAGAGCAATAACAGCCGGCATGTGACAGACCTCCTATAGCTGAGTGTTTTGCTGGTGGTGCAGTGGATAAGGGCGTTTCACATGTGCGGTTTGTGCTAACGCGGTGTTCTGGGTTTGATTCCAACCCTCGACATTTGAAGACTCGCTCTACTCTCTCTCTACCCCTTTCACTCAACAACTGTCCTGTCAAATAAAGCTTTCACAAAATGTATAGTAAAGTTATGCAGAATGGAGGCAAAAGTGAAGCGCAACATAATGTGATTGCACTGGAGAAACTGGGATTTAACCTCACACAATATGAAACACTGAGATGATTTTGGAAAAGTAAAAGCCTCAGACACATGTGAGTGACATCAGAGCTGCTGCAGAACATATTTATTATTGTACTTTACGTCATGTTTTAGGAAATCATGATAAACTCTTTGCATTTTTGATGAAGGAACAATCCAGATTTATGGGTTTTACTGGAAAGATTCTCAATGAAATGTTGAGCCCACAATCATTCTTCATTTTATCTAGAGATATATTAGATACTATTCCATAAATTAGATTCTTTTGAAGCTAAAATAAAATGTTATGGCTAGAAAATTGTCCATTGTTTGTTACAGAAAAGCAAACTAACTTTCAACCCTGGAAATTCAAATGTGTTGCTTTTTCCCAACACAATCATTTAAAACCAGCAGAATTCAGTTGCCTCCATTCCAGAATTTTGATGACGTCACATTTTAAAGGGTCTATAGTGCAGCTTTGACTCCCACTCCCAGTCACCAACCATAGCCCAGAAGGAGCGCGTGGTTAGTCTCGAAACATCGGCTGAAATTAAGTCCAGCCATTCTTTTTTTTATATAAACGGAGAAGTTGAAACTCTTGACTAAGCAACCTGGACGAAAGTGTCTTGCCCACGGATCTGTATTGAACCCACAACCTTCGTGTACCTCCGCGAACGCCGCTGTCTCCCCTCCCCGTCCCACCGCCCCTCCGTCCTCTCCGCTCTTCTTAAACCCATCTCATCCTCCCTCGTATTCCTCCATTATGATGTGCACACGAGTGGCGAACAGGACGCTCCGCTGCCCCCCCTCCCGCCTCGGACCCCCAGGGGCCCTAAATCTCCCCCCCCCCCCCCCTCTCTCGAATCGCACCACGCTTTCCTTATGCATTAGCCATCCATTCCCGGCGCCTGACACCTCTCCAACATAAAACCGTGCGGCGGAGGTAAAATATCTCCCTCCTGGTGCAAATAAAGCTTTGTCTGCCCGCTGATCTATTGGATATAAAAATAACGCGGAGGATTTGATGCGGGCTTTACCTTCCGCGCGCCTTTGCCTTTTGCGCACACTACAGCCGGATGAAGATGGATCGCGGGGAGACGGGAGCGGAACGTCCAGCGGAGAGGCATCATTCAGCGGGACTCCTCCAGCGCCCGGCCCCTCGCTGCCCGCGGAGCTCGGCTATTGATCGGCCGGGCCCGTAATTAGGCTATGCACGGATTTGCTCTGTAATCGGCTTTGGGGGCAAACCGGCGCTCTTTTCAATGCCCTCTCGAATATAATACATCTAAGTGAGGTGAAAATGAAAGCGCCAGGATGGTCCGGGCCGTACAGTGTTGACAGATTAGGTTTGGGAATCAGACGGGAGCGAATTTATGTCGCAATCCAAATAAAGCAGGGTTACTTTGAGGGTAGGGCTATTGTGCCTTAGAGCAAGGCACGTAGCACAAATCACGCTAATCACACATCAAATATAATACTTCTGGGAGGCGAGGATGAATGCTACAGGTCGAGTGGTCCAACGTGTAGACGGAACAGGCCTCAGAAGTATAAGGTTATCCGTTCAAGCCAGAATCCAATCAAATTTACGCTATTAATGTGACTTAGTAATTCACTGATTGCCACATGCTCCACCTGAATGTCATCAGTTTTGTTTTATACTTAGTAACTGGAGGACATTAGTGGCACATCAAAAATCATATTATTATCAGGTTGCTGACATGTCATGGAAATGGTTTGAGTGATCAGATTTCTTTCTGATTGTTCACTGTGCAGGTTTTGACAAGAAAAAAGTGCAAAAAAAAGTCAAAAGATTAAGAGTTATTTTAAAGTTCATTGTAGTTTTCCAGCCAACTTCTGACTTGACAAAATGCTCTGTAACGTCACTCCAGCTGGTAATTATTTCTGGAGACTCCCACTTCAGGAGATCAACTGCGACGTGTTACAACAATGACAATAACCACACATAGTACTGTTGAGGGGTTAATCTGATTCTGATTCTGATTCTGATTAATCACCACATAAACCATGTCTGTTACTGGTTCAGTTTGAAAATGTGTTATTTGTTTGAGGCGTCCGTTTAACTCCTCCATTTGTTCAGCCTACGGTTTAGCCACATTCTTAACATACGAGTTCATTCAGTTGGCTCTGAAGTTCTTAAGTCCAAACTCGTAATGTTTAAGTGGGAAAAACGACTTCCCAGTTTGTCTTCCAACTACACCGCCGTCACTATGACCAGGGGTTTGTGATGATCAGATTTATTTTCTGCTGTAAACACACACCAAAAACCAGATCTAGTAGGTTATTGGATTAGTGTAGTGTTCTGAGTTTTACTGGTTTATTTGTTTCTTTATTCACCTTATTCCGCCCCGCCCACTTTTGTCGTTTTTTTGCCACAGATACGCACTTTTGTTGTAGACGCACTTCCGTTTGACGAGAACTCTGTTAAAACTAATGACGAACGAGGGAAAAGTCTCACCGCTAAAATGTTACATAAAGTAGATTGATTTGTGTAAAATGTTTAATGAACACGAGCAACAACAAGTCAACAACGCACCGATTTCCTGGTCAGTCTGAAAACGGCTTTTTAGTCCATGTAGAACTTATTTTCTGTTGAGCTCGTCTGCTCCATGTAAACTAATAAAACGGAAACAAGACAGCGGCGCGTAAGGCAACTTCTGGAATAAGGTGAATAGTGCATGTTAATGGACACACATGATACACAAGCTGTACACACACCAGATTGTTGCTTTGGGCTAATTTCCATCTGTTGTCCACATTCACCCTCACTACACACTCTCGTTCATACACCAGAGCACTCTTGAACGTTTTTTTTTTGGTGGTAGGGGATACTGAAGCACCCGGATTAAACCTAGACAGACACAGGTAGAACATGCAAACAGAAAGGCCTCGAGTCGCCCGGGAGTCCAACCCAGCACCTTCTTGCAGTAAATCGAGAGGCCAACTGCTGCGCTACCGTGTCCCAAATGTCATGTCAGTCCCAATACCGCAGTGGGTTACATGAAAATGATTGGTTTATGCTGCTGGTGTGTCTATGAGCAAGACATTTCACACACATTCCTTAAGAAAAGGGCATTTTAGTATAAACACATGGATATCACAGTGAGGTTTGGGGATTTCAGTCTGATATGGCTCATGAAGAACAGGGACTCTCAGGCCAATTGACACCATCGCAAAACAAGATTGTTTTTGAAAAATAAATGTGTAGCATCATACCTATATTTTGTTAGGAATCATTAATAAAATGTTTTGTCTGAAAACATTAACTTTCTGTTCTTCAATAAACGTTGTGTGGACTCGAGTGGGAGCCCTTGAAGATGGATTCTTGTGAGCTTGAGAACAAAGTTTCGGTGTAAAGTTGCATCTGGTATGTAAAATTAAATAGCTGGTTTTGTTTTAGCAATTGTTGGGGTTAAAATAAAGCTTTTAAAAGAATCACATCTGTGGTCTTCAGAGTCATGAACATTTATGGAAAACACAGGCTTCCCTCTCCCCAAACACCTCCTCCAGGGGGCTCCAAGTGGGAGACTTAGAGCCAGGGCCAGACCTAGGGCTGCGCAATAAATATAATTTCAATTTACATTCTGGCTTTTCTGATTCTCACACTGTAAAAAGTAATACCTAGACAAGTTAAAAGGACATTATTTGGATTTGAGTAGATCTGACATGTCAAATAAAAGGATCTACCAATGGAACAAGTTATTTGTTTCTTACTTCAAGGAACATGTTTGTGAACAAGTTGCTGTTTTTCTTATTTTAAGTACATAACGTATTGTTCCATTGGTGGCAAATATTACTTAACGAGTTAAATCCACTCAAATTAAGATACAATATTTATTAGCATTCAATGATCATCTTTCTAAAATCATGACTTTTTTGGTGATAAATAGTAATGTTTACAAGTGTGTTTATGCTCAAGAAAGTGATATCGAAAGCTGTGTTTAATAAAATTGTATGAGGGATAAAACAATCTTGACTCTCCGAGCTCTGCATCATGCGCCGCAAAGGTAATGTATTTATGGATATTATTTTCATTTTACGGATTAAGTTAAATATTCTTTTCATTTGAATGGTTTAGAAGTGGATATGTCGTCTAGATTATGTCCATTTCCTTCTGTAGTGCGTTCTGGGTGGCTTTGGCTGCTTCCTGGCCTCTGTTACACGATAATGGATATTTTATGTACTTTTCCATTATTGGGCTGTAATAGAATTGCTGTTTTCATGTACATTTAGAGCTTGCCATTTAGAAAACACTTAATAAACTCTGAAAACAGCCTGCCCAAATTTCTCTCCGATTATGGTTGTTGTGTTGTAATTGTTTTGAGATTGCTGCTTGGATTTGCATCTCCTGCGCTTAAGCGGCTCCATTTAAATATACATGTTCTCGTCACTATTATGATAATTATAGCGTGCGCCAAATCTTCTCGGCCCAAATCATCTTTTTCTGTGCTTCCAGATCAATTTAAAAGCCCCCCGCTGCTTCTTTTTAAACGTTTCTAATTAAAGTGTGTAAAATCAACGCACATTAAAACAAAGGGAGAAGAACAGGAGGACAATGGGTTATTCTCCGATTCTTGTGTCAGTTTAACGCAGATATAAACACGATGTAGACTTTTTGGGATTTGTCGCAAAATAAACAAAAAAATGGCAAATATTTAAAGAGCTGTGTCTGATATTTTTCATGGCATGAGGTGATAGTTTAATTAGGATGCTGGGAACGCATGAGGAAAGTGAGGACCTTTGCACGTTTCCACATTTCTAAATGGCACAGTTTATTACATTATGTTGTTTTCTTGTGTTAAATGGATAGACGTCTTTGTCAAGTCTTAAATATTACCATTTATCTGTAAAAATCCTGCATGTTCAGCTTGTATGTCATGTTTGTTCATTTAAATGCACTTCCTCCACAAAATAAATAACACATTTTGAGCAGGGCCCCATTTTAGGCTCAATTTTATTCTATATTTATTATAAGGCGAGACGCTGCAGGTGAATAAGAAATAAATCTTACATTTTAAGATGTCAATTGTCAAACTTCTCCTGTAATTTACTCACATAAATGTAAGAAACAAATGTATTACACGTTTTTCATTGTGTAACTGGATTTTAGATAACTCGGAAACCAAGATCTGACTAAAAATTGTCCTAAAAATTCAAATTTTGCCTCCTTTATTGTCTTAAAACTTTAATAAATCAGGCTTACACTGCAAAAAGGGATTATCTAACTTTACTTAAATTTACTTGAATTAAGCAAATTAATCTTAAAAGTCCAATTTTAAGATTTTTTCACTTGACAGGACTACTTCAAATTGACATTATTTGACTTGTTTTAAGTAAACTTGATAAGTAAAATAATCTTATTCCACTGGCAGATAATTTAACTTAAATTAGGGTAAAAAGGTCTTATTTTGAGTTTATTTTTCTTATTTTTTGATAGGCCTTTTTTGCAGTGTAGAATTATATATCAACAAATCCTTCAGCACATTCCGTTAAAATCTTGTTAAATACCAGATTGTACAGTTTGGTTTGTAGGAGCTACTTGAAGCGATGATCTCGAGAAAAATGCATTTTAAGAAAATGGCAGTTGAAGTTACAATGTCCCAGAGAAATCTATGGATGAAGTGGATTAAATGATAAAATAAAACGTCTTTTAAGAGCAGACTGGACACGTTTGTTGTTTCCACATGAAAATCAAAATGTTGAGTGAGCAAACTGATCAAAAAAACTAAAATTTAAAGAAATGGTTTGCCTGTAGTTTGTCGCTTTAATAATCTCTGTGTCGACTGCGACATCTGCATCACTTTTATGCCGGTGATACTTTACTGTTCTCAACCTGGGACTGCATGCTTTCTCCTGAGTGCAGTCTTGATTGTAGTCCCTGAAGTTACTGTTGAATTCAGACAAAGCCAAAGCCATGATGGAAAATACAAGGTGTTACCAGATTACCGCAACTTCTCAGGGAGTTTGATTCCCATTTTAAGTTTCTTGACTCTATACTAACTACATCAAGAGCTCTCTTTTGGGACTCACTTGAGATTAAAAAAGATGAAACATGATAAAGCTTGGTTCTCGTCACATACCATGCCTTACTGTCCCAGCCTGGTACCTGCTTCCAGTCTAATATATGTGTCTGTTGTGGTTGTGTGCCCTTGAGCAGAGGGCTGAAGGTCACACGCCCTGAGCTCATGTGACGTTTACTGCTTGTCTGTCCCTCGAGTATGAACTAATTTAGTGAAGCGAGCATTCTGTCATGCTGCTCCTGCAACTTGGAACTCTCTCCAATCTGAGGTTGTGTGAGCTGCTCTTAGGAGTTTTTGCCCCATTTTAAAGCAGAGCTCAGTGACATTTTTACTTTATTAAAGTCTTTGTAAGTCCGTGTGGTGGTTTTAAATGTATTTTCGGGGCGTTTGAGGCCCCCGCCGTCGCCCCCTGCTGTATCTGCGCGGTAAACTAGCTTCAGCATTACCTGATGCCGACCCAAAGACAACTCTCCTGAGAAACACTGGCTCTCTTTTTATATTTGGCGACATTAAATTTGTTATATGATTGTACTTCCTCAATTCAATGAAAAGGAAGAAAAATAGTTTAAAAACCAACAGCCAGAATCCTACACTGCCACAAACAGTCCTGGTTTGTTTGCTTTTAAATATATAGTTTCCTATATGTCTCTTGTTTAATCTTATTTATGTCTGTTTGCTGCACGTTTCACACTTTGGTCTAGGTCAGTGATTCTTAACCATAGGGCCGGGGCCCAAAGTAGGGCCGCGAGCACCTCCTTGAGGGCCGCACGATCACTAAAATATAATACATTTAATATGAGATTGGGCCTCGAGTTACTTTAGACAGAAAAAGTCGGGCCTCAAGGTAAAAAGGTAAAGAACCCCTGGTCTAGGTCACTTTTAAAAAAGCAGTTTCAATCTCAGTTTTACTTGGTTAAATAAAGACTAATAAATAGATAAATGTATTAATTTCAAAGGTTACAGTCAAGAATTATTACATGAATGCCTGTTTTAACACATGTTTTTATTATCACCATTATTACATTATCTATTGACCTATTTTATAACTTCACTTAATAATAACTTAATATAACTTTAATCATAAAAAGCGCGCTGGATTGGTTCCTACGGACTCATTTCCATCCACCGTCTCACATTCACTCTCACATTCACTTCAGCGCCGGAGGCCAGGTGGCTGAAGTGTCTTGCCCGTAGACACAAAAACAGCATGCACTTTGGAACCTGCTTTTCCCTGCGCTCTTCCACCCACCCCCTCTGAGACCTGACCAGACAGTTCGAGTCATTCTCCAGGGGGTTCAAAGGTACTAAAGACGAATAATAACGCAGAACGATTTGAAGACAATCCATACAGTTTTATATAATACGCACTCTTGTTTTCTTTGCAGCCTGGATTGAGAGAAGTGCTGAAATGCAGGTATCAGCAAAAGTGGCAGTCTATCTCTCCCTCTCTCTCCCTTTTGCTCCCGGCTTCACGCTCTGCTCTTTTTCCCTCTCTTTTATATGTAGTAGTTGCAGAATCGGGCAGTCGGGGCGGCGGTGGAGGGGCGGGGGGAAGCAGGCAGCTATCTGTGGAGGTGCAGCCGCGTGGCCTCGTCTCCCGCGAGCTCTGGCCGGCGGGCGATAATATCTCAAAGGGAGTGGTTATCGCTGCACATTATATTCTAATCATTAGTGATCCTGGCCCCTTCACCTCGACTGCAGAATAAGCCAGCGCTGCCATTAATCTAAACTAGGGAGCAGGCCGTACGCGCGCAAATGTTCAAATACTGGGGGATTCAGGTTAGCCGGGATTCGGGGCAGGTTTAGCTCTGGTTTAGTCCTAGTTTAGGGTGGTTTAGTGCTGGTGTAGTTCTGGTAACTCCTGGTTTATTTGATTGGTGAGTTCTGATAGTTTTGTGCTGGTTTAGTCATTGTACAATATAATGGTTTAGTTCTGGTTTAGTCCTGGTACTGATGGTCCGGGTTTATTTCTGGTTTAGTCATGGAACAATATACCTGTTTAGTTCCTGGTTTAGTCCTGGTTTAGTCCTGGTTTATTTGTTTGGTGAGTTCTGAAATCTGTTGGTGAAATTCAGCCATATTTCAAAATGGTCCAGGTTTTGTCCAGGTTTAGTCCTGGTCCTGGTGATCCTGAGTCATTACTGGTTTAGTCATGGCACAATATATTGGTTTAGTCCTGGTTTGGCCCTGGTGTAGTTGTTTGGTGAATTCTGATATTTGTTGTTGTAATTCAACCGTGTTTAGAAATGGTTAGGTCCAGGTTTAGTCCTGGTCCTGGTGGTCTTGGTTAATTACTGGTGAAGTCATGGTACAATATAATGGTTTAGTTCTTCTTTATTACTGGTTTAGTCCTGGTTTAGTCATGTTTTTACTGGTTTAGTTATGGTACAATATGAGGTCTTAGTTCTGGTTTTGTTCTGGTTTATTTGTTTGGCTGCTATTCCATGTTTAAACTTTGATTAAAATGGCCCTAGAGATGCTTTAGGGTGTGTTCAGACCAAATTGGGACTAAACTAGGACTAAGCCCAAAACTAAGCCTGGACTAAACAAGCACCATAACAGGACCAATCCACGTCCACATCAGAACGAAAATGGGCTCAATTTAGGACCAAATACTGACAAATGTGAACGCACCTTTAGTCCTGGTTTAGTCCTGGTTTATTCATGGTATAGTCCTGGTTTAGTCCTTGTTTAGTCCTGGTTTATTCATGGTGTAGTCCTGGTTTAGTCCTTGTTTAGTCCTGGTTTATTCATGGTGTAGTCCTGGTTTAGTCTTGGTATTGTCCTGGTTTGTCCTTCTTTATTTATTTAGTCCGTTCTGGTATTCACAATTTACACCTTTATTTAAATTCGGGCCTGGTTTAGTCCTGGTTTAGTGCTGGTTTAGTCCTTGTCTTGGTTTTGCCCTTAAATTTAGGCCTGGTTTAGAGATGGTTTAATCCGGTTTATTAAGGATATAGTCTTAGAGCTGGTTCTGGCATGGTCCTGATCTCATCCTAGTCTTGATTTACTAGTTTAGTCTTAGTTTATTTGTTTGTTGAGTGCCTGTGTTTCCAAGTTTAGACCACTCTATGTTTAGGCTTGGTTTAGACCTTTCCGTAGTCCTGGTGTAGTCCTTAAATTCACACAAACACTCTCTGTAGGTGACAGTTAGTGCCTAAATGGTTCCTTTTCCCCCGCTCCCGCCCTCTCCTCCCCGTCTGCTGTTCCTCTTCTGAGTCCTGCCCCTCTCACGTGGGACAACACAAGCACAATTCAACTCAATTATTCAGCAACGACAAAATGCTACGGAGCTAATAAAATGCTCCATAATATCCTCACACCTGACGGCTCAATATGGACTCAAAACCGGGACTTTTATGTGACAAACCCTTCAAGAATGTGCGGAAATGATGGCTGCTGTTTACACTTTGATTCACTGAATTTACAGCAGATCACATGTTAAGCCTTTACTTTTCTGCTTGTGTACTACTAAAAAATATAATTATCTGTGTATGCATTATTTGATTGCGTGAATTCTTGTATTGTTCACTTTGCAGTTTTGTCTTTGCAATAAAACAAGTTGCTTTTATGCCAATTCCAAAGTATAGATTGTGCTGACATTGGTTCTGGTTTGAGCGCGGTTTAATTCTGATGTGGACTTGGTTTGGTCCAGTTCTAGTCCTGGTTTAGTCTTATTCTTGTCCATGTTTAGTTCTGGGTTTAGTCCTAGTTTAATCCCAATTTTAATGAGGCGTTTGTGTGAGTATGAACGCACCCATAATTGACATTTTCTTTCAGTAAGTCAATAAAATGCATTCAATATTTGAGTTCTACAATTGGACGTCTTCGTGTTCTTAATTTTCCTGAATGGCACAATATATCGCAAAAATATCAATATAACAGCATATGATTACACAATAATAGATGTTAGAACTAATTTAATCTATCGCAACTGCGGCAGTGTCCTTTATTTGGCAGAAATGTATTGTTTTAAAGAGAAAATATTGAAAGAAAAGCAGATTTTATTCATATTTTATGTAAATTAGACATGATTTAGTCTTAGTTTTGTCTCTGTTAAGTTTTTATTTTGACAGTTTGACTAATACATTACAGTATGAACATAGTTGGTTTTATACAACTGAAATTATTGTTTCAAATATTGCAATAAATTACACATAATAATAATATCTTGCAGCCCTGTACGATTTCAAAGTCATGTTGGCCTTATAAATCGAAATAGCCCTGTATACATTAAGTTATTTGCACTTTGAATAAAATCTGATACGAGTTACACAGGATTTGCAATAAACCTGGGTTGATTGCAGCTTAAAATATATTGTCAATGGACTCGGAGCTTAGAGTGCATTTAAAAAGCTGAAGGTAATATAGAGTCATTGTCTTTGTACGTGGCCTATTTACAAAATCCGACCTTAAGAGAAATAATATGATAATTTTAACTCCTCACAATGACTAATCCTTTACTCTGAGCTCTTATTTTGACAAAATGCCAACAAGGAAACAGAGCCTGGCTATTACATTTTCCCATAAAGCAGAGCTAAGCCGGTGTGGTGTGGATGCAATTCGCCCCCTACAGGTCCCCGGCGCACTCTGCTGCCTCTGCGCTTTCACTCTGCAGCCCCGAATGCGCAGAACTGAAAGGAAAACGACCCAAAAAAAAAAAAAAAATAGCGCAAAGACAGTGGTGTTGTCTTCGCGCGAGGTTAAGCAGCGCGGATTACGGTGGGTGCGGGGTGAGGCCGGCCGAGGTGAGCTGACTGGGAAGGGACAGCTGTAGGGAGATGATCTATAAAGCCCATTGGATTTCTGTGTGCGCGCGCGGGCCGGGACCCCGAGCAGGGAAGTCTGGAAAATGTTTGCGTAGAGGTTCAATAATCCGCACAGTGAGTTCACATCATCGGCATATGTTTGGCTCTGGGTCCAAACAACGAGGAGGGGAGGGCGGGGGGAGAGAGGGGGGAGAGCGGTCAGTGCCTGGTGTGTGCGCGCGTAAAGGCGGCAGGTTGCTAATTCAACACTTTGCTCGGTTTTAGGGCCGTGGCGCGCGTTTATGGGAGGGAGGGAGAGCGCGGGGGAGGGTGGAGAGGGACTGACAACGTCGGCTGGACTGGCACCGTGGACTGGACCTCCCCCTTTACTCCAAACGCGTGCGTAAGGACGTGGCAATGCCGTGCGTAAAAGCTTTCACCTGTGCGTAAAAAGAAGATAGCATGAATTCTACGTGCACTGCCTGTTGGATGGATTGATTTCTCAGACGTAAATAGAACAAGTACAATTTAACATCGTTATTACATTTTCAACTATTTATTCTCAGGAGCTGTTCTTTTCTTTTTTCAGTCAATTAAGTATATTTTTATGCGTTAAATTAGCTTTTTATACCTTTCCATGCGCTGCACTGTACATTACAGCTGCATCTAAGGATTATTTAAGTGTAGTCGATTATTTTTTTGATTAGTCGACTAGCCTAATTATTATTTCTGCTGTACAGTGACACTTTTTAAATAAACTGAGGTTGAAATAATGAGAGTGAAGGCTTCTAGACAGAGAATATCTCCAAATAAAGCGTATTATCCACGAAAAACAGAAATTGTTTATTGTCTTTTTTTCTATCATTTTTGGTTGAATAACTCCATCGCTGCTGCAATGTCTGTATAGTCCAGATAACACGAAATGCGACCATACTATTGACTACTCGATTAATCGTTAGGGCCCTATTGTACAGAAACATTACCAGAGCCACTTATTGTGCATACACAGTGCTGCAGCCTTATATTTTACAGTTTTCTCCACGTTGTGTTTGATTTAAACCCATTTTTTATGTTATTCATCTTGACTTTTGATGCCACGTCTGTGTCTCCTGCTGTGGGTTGCGACATCGGAATCCCCCCCCATTGTCTTACATTAAACCCACGTGCGTGAACGCGTGGCTCGTTTCCCCGCAAATGCACTAAGAATCGTCGCGTATCAGCCGACTGTTTAATAACACAGTGAGAGGGGAGAGCGTGAGAGCGTGAGAGGGCGAATCCGTTTCCGAAATAAACGACATTGTAGTTGGGAGTGATCAATGCGCGCTCGTGTTAATTATGAATGCCTGAAACCGCCGGCTATAATTCTTGTGGAGAGCGCGCGGCGAGGATCTGCGGGGAATAACAACTCCGCGGCGCGCTCGTGTTTCTTCCTCTGCCAGAGTATTTTATTTCGACCCTTCACTTTTCCGTCTGAACGTCACATTTTACGCACGGCCCCCCCTCCTCCTCCCCCTCGTCCCCGCACCGCGCGTCTAATCGCCTTCTCTAAACCTCTCCTCTCCCCCCTCTCTCTCTCTCTCTCTCTCCCCCCCTCCCCGTCTCTCCCTCTCTGTGTCGGTGTCGCGGCGGTGGCTCCGTGCGCGCCTGAACCTCCAGCCCGCAGTGGAGAGATGGAGACAAATAAAACGCGTCACGACGAGAATGGATGATTGTCGCGCGCGTCTTCACACGGCCTGATTCATTATCTGCAGATTAATTGCGCCGCGGCTGCCGTTGTTGCAGTTCGTTCGTGCGCACTTCATAAAAGCGCAAATCTCAAGGGTTTTTTGTTTGGGTTTTTTCACAGGAACGTCAGGAACTCCGAGGCCTCGCTGTCACGTGCGCTGTCCGAGGTGCTACTTTTGGAGATTGTCCAAGTCAGAAATGTGTGTAAAAAGACAAAGGGTGTGTTTGGAGAGCTAAAATGACAAAAGAAAGGCGTGTTTACGTTCTTAAATCATCTTGGGCTGCGTTCACTTGTCGTTATTTGATCAAAAAATGAGCACAGTAGCTTGGTTTGGTCGTGTTCTGGTCCTTTTTTTAGTCCCATTTTGTAGATTTTCTTCCAGGTTTAGTCCCAGTATTGATGTGGTGAATGTGGAATTGTAAACGCAGCCTTAGTTGATAAAATGCAAAGATAGAATGCACATTTTGTAATAAAAATGGAAAGCTGAAGTTGTTGTTTTAGCGTTATTTTGTCTTAAATTAAGACCATTTTAGTCCTGGTGTGGACTTGGTTTGGTCCTGTTCCAGTCCTTGTTCAGTCCTGATTTGTTTTATGTTTAGTTTTGGGTTTAGTCCTGGTTTAGTCCCAATTTTGACATGGAAAAAGTGCAAGTAACAAGCTTTAAACCAAGTCTTTGCGACATAACTTGAGTCTTGCATTACACATTTAAGATTTTCTGTCTCAATTAAGTTGAACCAGAAATTTCCCGTTGTATTTTGATTAAAAAATGGCTAAAATGAAACCCCAGTGTTGTGTCAAAGATCCAGGTTGTTTCGTTAAACTTTCCACACATAATTTGTCTTCAATATGACGTTGTCCCATTATAATGTATTTTAAACACCTCAAAACGTAATGTGTTTGTGGAGTAGTTCAAGCACTTCTTGCAGAGCCACATTTGAAGAAAATGTGTTTCGAGATAAGATAAGATAAGACTGTGTTCTGTCGGTGTAATTAAATGTTAACGACGTTTATTCCGAATCGAAAACTGTGTCAAAATGCTTAAATTATCCATAAACTGTCCTCTGTAGCTGGAAGCCCGAGAGTGTGCGCTAAACCGTGCCAATAAAGTTAAAGTTAGAAAGTGCAGTCTTTACGCACTGCAGGCCCGCGCTGTAAAGGCCTTTCAGACGTAACATAAGTCAGGTTTTGTTTACCGTAAATGCTGCGTTGAGCCTCACCACAAATTCCAATTTACAACTTCAGGCTTTCACCCGAATGGAAATGTGAGAATGAAATTTATTGCGATTGAAGGATTACAGTTGCTAAGGTTAAAACCATTTCTCTTGCATTTAATAGTATCTTTGCCTGGAGGGAGTTGAGATATTTTTAAGCCTATATTTTGATTTCTATTCGTGGCTTAATCTGCTCCTGTGTGCGCCTCTTCCTTCCTTTTCTTTCTCTCTGTGTCTTATTCTAAATCGGGCGCAGATTATCCGCAGTGACACGCTATCGAGGCATCTCCCGAGCACTTCCCTGCGTCTGCAAACAACAACAACTTTCCCTGTTTACATGTATTTACAACTGGAGTTTGGGCCCGGGGTGCTGCCCTCGCCCCCTCTCTTCTTTTTCTCCTTCTTCTCTCGTTTCCTGTCTCTCTCTCTTTCTCTTTCACTCTAAAATCATGTCAAAACAGATGGAGGGCAAAGGCCAAAAAATGTCTAGGATCTGCTTTTTTGAAAGGAAATTTTGAGAACAACAGCCACTTTGATTAACCAGGTGACTAGGTCTGAAACGATTAATCGACTGATTGTGACAAGTCGACTATAAAAAATAATTTTAGTCGTAATTTTGATCATTGCAATAGTAATTTCGACTATTAAGACTCTAAAACACACACGAAAAGACTTTTGAACAGTGACAGTGGCATTTTTAAATCAAAATGCCAAAAAAGAATAAAATATTTCTAATTTTCATCAATAATACACTCATCACTTGATTTTTAACCAGGTAAGAATGCATTGAGATTGAAACCTCTTTTTCAAGGGTGACCTGGGCCAAATATTTCACTGTAGAAATCTTCAGTCGCCATATTCCACCCCATATTTGGTTTCAAAAACGATTTAAAAAATCTCCATTTTCAATAGAAATCCTCGTTTGACTAGTCGACTAATCGAGAAAATAGTCGAGTAGAAAAGTAATGAGAATGTGAGTAAATGTAGTAACTGGAAAGCTTGATTGAATAGGCTATTATCTCCTTTTTGAGGCTACGATGAAACAATAATTCCACCTTAAATCGCTGAAATGCTTAAACGTTGCGTGTTCCACGTGGTGCGCCCCAATAATTCCAACATAACACGCGGCCTACATTTTCAACCACGATTCCTAGCTGCCCCTTTCCCTCAATTTCAAACAGTTTGCGTCTCGTGACATCACGTGGACGCGCCGATTGCGGAGCTGCGTCTGTGCGTAAATACGAACCGCCCAGTTGTCATGGAGCTCAATGACCCCCAACGCTGCTCGGTCACACGCGGCTGGAAACGCGAGCAGATGCGACACCCACAGCGGAGAGGGGCGAGAGAGAGAGAGAGAGAGAGAGGGGCGAGGGATGGGGGAGACAAAAGTCGAGTCAATAATGCCATAAAAGGTATGGAAGAAAAATGATCGCCGAATGAGGGAAAATGAAAGGAAAAAAGAGCCGGGAGGATGAGGGAAAGGCCCGCGTTCTGGAGCTCAGAGCCGTGAAGGTTGGTGATGGGTGTCCTCTGCGTGACGTGCGTGGCAGCTGCGTGATCGCTTTGCATTAGAAGTACGTACAGGCGGGGGTTAAAGAGAGCGAAGGGGGGAGAATGAAGCTGCCCTGACCGCGTTTTGTCAACTTCAGCAGTCATTTTTTGTAAAGAATTCCCCGGGTATTGGATAACAAGACCTCATCACCTGACGTAAATAATAAATAGGTGGTTTGAGGCCTGCGTTTACATTCGCTTGAACTCTTTGAGCCTGTTGAGAGTGAAAACTATAGCACTGCAGCGCCTTTGAAGGATTAAGGGCGGGTGGATCTCCTCGGTTCACAGCGAAGTGTTTTTTTTTTTTTTGTTTTTTTTTTTGGAGATGGTTTTAACAATTAATGGTCGGCTGCTGTCAACTTTAGAGCCTCTGACTTCCGCGTCCTGGCTGTGCGTCACACCAGCGCCACGGCACGGCACGGCACGCCCTCTGGAACACACAGAGCAGAACACGTCAGGAGAAACGCTCGGATGCGCTCACGTTTGTCGTTTTTTTGAGCCTAAATCGAGACACAGTTTTTGTCCTGGTGTGGATAGGCTTGGTCTTGTTCTAGTCCTTGTTCGGTCCTGATCTAGTCCAGGTTCAGTGCCGAGTTGGTCCAGGTTCAGTGCCAGTTTTGATGTGGTGAATTTGCAAGTGTGAACGCAGGCTAAATGGACTTTACACATTCAAACTGCTACAATAGGCTTCTAAGTCCATTACCCACATGCTTCCAACAACATTTGTATTAAAATGTTAGTTTTTTGTCGGCACTTAAAAACAAAAGCTTCTTGGAGGCCTCAAAAGATTGTATTGTAAAAGGTTCTAGTCCCCCCTCATTGAACCTTTTCAGTTAAAAGTTCTAACAGGGCCATTCTAACAGACACACAGAACCATTGTGCCTCAGATACTGTATTAAAAATGTATATTAGAATCAGCTTAATTGCTCTGTAGGTTGGCATAAAACTGTAAAAAAAACAAATCACGTTTCTGTAAAGTAAGTGTGCAAAGTTAGGAATGAAATACAGCACTAATTAAACATTTAATTGGATTATTGCACACTAAAATATCCACCATAACTGATCTCTAGCTTTAATGTTGAAATGTATAAAAAACCTTTGGCACTAATTCATATTTTGACCAGGAATGTAGCACCATTAGATAGGACCACACTGAGGACCAGAACAGGACCAAACCAAGTCCACAGCAGGACTAAACCGGGCTCAATTTAGGTCCAAATAACGACAAGTGTGAACTCAAACATTTGTAAACGTGTAAATTGAATAAAAGTTAAGAAGTGAAAAACAGGACTCCACGTGTCTTTTCTAAACAAGAGCAAACGTTTAGGTTTTCCCTCACGTAAAGCTGGCACATTATGGCGTAAGTCCAAATAAAGTTGAAGTGACTGACATTTCATGACTTTCTGCTCTGTTCAGAAAAGAATTAACACGTTTTCATTGAGACACATTCAAAGCTCATTTAAATCCATGCGTAAAAGCCATCAACAATTGGAAGATAATGCATTTAAAACACGAAAACTCCCAACAAAGCTCATATTCTTGGTTTATAGAACTACAGCTTAACGACCAATTCATTTATTCACTATTTCCTCTTGCAGTCCAAACCGGTCTCTCCGTGGCTCCGGTACCTGCTCTGCCTCCCCTCCGCCGCCGCCGCCGCGTCTCTCCCCGTCCTCCGCGGCTTCCTTCCCGCTCCTCCCGCCTCCTCCAATCCCGTGGAAGGCGACTTCAGCGCGGGTACGTTCTCGTGTGTGTGTGGCATTAGACTTCCCCGCACCGAGAGACGCGCTCCGGCCGCGGTTTATTCTGGTGCGGGTTTGGTTTGGACGGCGACGGTTCAGGGCTCTGCGGGCGCCCTCATTGGTCCGTGCGCGGCGTGACGTCAGAGGGCAGGGAATAAGGCTAGGTTGGAGGCGGCCGTGGGTGCAAAGGCAGTGTCAGTGGAGAACCAGAATACACAGCGCGGTGGAGGGCATCCCGTAGCAGCCAATACTACTACTATTACTACTACTACAACTACTACTGCGTCGCGACGAGTACAAGCCGCGCCAGAGGAGGACAGTGTGGCATCGGGGTTTGGTTTTTGCCGTTTTTTGTTGGATATGGTGCCATGTCACAGCCCACAGGCGCGTGCGTGTCTTGTTGTGTGACAGCTTTGCCCCTGAACGCGTTTGACCAGAGCGGCTCCGTGTGACTGGCACCTTTGCTCTCCGCCACGGCCGATGCGTCACAGCGGACCAGACCGCGCCAAGAGCTGCTGAGTCTTTTTTCCCCAGACCGTGGACTCGAGTCGTCGTCTTTTGGACCCAAAAAAGGACTTGTCGTTTTTGTGCTTTTGTTTGTTTACGCAGCGCGACAGAGGACGGGGTTGATCTTTCTTTTTGGAGCGGTTTTACGCACGCTCGCTTTGACTGGGCTCGGCTATTGGCACAAGGAGCCGCTGTTGGAGTGGTGTTTGGACGGACACGGCGGCACACACTCGGTCCATGCCCCTCACCCCGGCGCTGAAGGCTTAGTCCGCGGTACGTGTTCGCTGTGGGGCGGAGAGCGTGAAGCCCGGAGCCATGGTCCACTGCGCCGGCTGCGAGAGGCCTATCCTGGACCGCTTCCTGCTGAACGTGCTGGACAGAGCCTGGCACGTCAAGTGCGTGCAGTGCTGCGAGTGCAAGTGTAACTTAACGGAGAAGTGCTTCTCTCGAGAGGGAAGACTCTACTGCAAAAATGATTTCTTTAGGTAAGCGCCGAGCGGAGGAGCTGTGCCGGTGAATAATGCCATTGAACAGGGTTTGGCAAAAGATGGAGATGAATGTGGCGTTAATGGAGCTGTGGACCAGGAGGAGAAATAGTCCGGAATCAGGGCAGTTCATTTCTGATACGAAGTGCAGGGTTTAAATTTTGAACAATTTCAGAAGGTCTGAAAAGCTGCAAAACAACGCATTTACGTAAAACAAAATAGCAGAAAATATGTGGTTGGTTGTAGACGTGAAATAATAATAATAACATAAAAGCATAAAATAATATCCTATATTTTAATTCAGTTTGAATTTGAGTGTTTTTACAGTGAGCCTTTCCTCGTGTCAACAGAGGATAGTGTGTAAATAGACTAAATGCAATAAATAGTTTCAAAATATCCTGTGATACAAAACCTCTCATTAAAAAGCCCAAATCTGAAATATTAAAAAAAAAAAAAATGAAAAAGAGAAAATCAACCTTCAGGAACAAATCACAGTGTGTTTTCAGTTTGTGCTCCATTGTGTAAATAGAGCCACTTTGAAGTCTTTGATTCTTTTCACATATTTTCAAATATATGAAAATAATAACGAGGAACACGCTTTAAAACGCTGTTTCTAAATTGATTCACAAAAGTAATTATGACAGAAAAATGCTAAATACACAGAGAACACACCACAATGAACAATGAGGTCCCGGGTGAACTGTGCTGGACCTCTGAGCCCCAGCGTGGACTATCAGGAATTAAATTGTATCCTTTACTGGAGAAAAATTTATCTAGACCATCCTTTACACAACTGAAGCCCTTTTTAATTTATTTTGTCGCTTTATAACGTGTTGACTTATGACCAAGCTGTGAGTTTATTTCCCAGTTTGTCGAAAAACAGCTCTGAATACGCATCCCGTCTGCGTGGAAATGTCACAAAAGCTCGAACTGTTCCAGCGCTGCGCCTCGGTCCGGCGTGGACACTCTTTGTGCTCCCCTTGTGTTTCTTTCGGCGTGGACTGGAGCCCGGAGGCGCGAACGAGCTCCAGCCGGGCCTGAGCTTTGATTAGCGGCGCGTAATTAAAAGCTTGTTAATTTGGATTCTCATGCAAAGCGCCGGACAAAGCGCGAGGGCCGTAACATTAAAGACGCGCGTGCCACGGCCGCAGCGGGAGGGGCCGGTTTGTTAGCACAGCGAGGAAATGACACTCGGGGCGGTCACGTCAGGAGCCGGGGGCCGGAGGGGGGGAGCGCGGTGTGCCTGGTCCGGCCGCGTGAGGACCAGGTGATAAGTGGATTTGAATAGGAAACTAGAGAAGATCAAGTCCAGACAAAGCAATCGCAGACGCGCAATACACACTTCGGTCGGTGCGCGCTGCGGTGACGGACGCGCGGCCAACGGCGACGCGCGACGAAACACCAAGAAAGTGCATGGACAGGTTTAGGGAGTAAAGTGTTTCTTTAAAAAAAAAACAAAAAAAAAAAAACATATATATTTAGGTCAAAATGATTGCGGTGAAGGCGTGTCAGCTTAAAAACAAAGGGACTGGATCGCAATTACAGTGAAAAGCTATTATTTATTCAAACAAAACGAGTTGCCAAACACATTAGCTGGTTCTAAATCAATTTGACATCAACATAACTTAACTACAGTCCGAGGTTGTCGCTTCGTTTCTGATCCACGTGCGTAAAAGACCTTTCCACGTCTAAAATTACAGTTGAATTAATTGGTTTGCGTGAAAATAAACTAAACGTGACCCATGCAGCGCGGCAAAGCTTGGAACACTAACTTTATAACGTTTAAATTAGCCAAATTATCTTAAACTTATCATAAACTCCCAAACTCTGAAAGGCACTGCTAATATTTGTTGGGTTTAACAATTACGCACGACGTCAGTTCATCCAAATCTCTTTGCCATTTACATTTACGTTATAATTACGCTGACTGTGCTGGTTATATCATATCATTTGAGCTAAGAGGCAGTTTCCCTTTTCGTGTCCTCTCCAAATGCTGCGTATTTATTCTGAACAGCGAGCACAAATGTGGATCCGTCAAAGCTGCTTCTTTCAAGTGCGGGTTGTTTCTGCGCATTAACGAGCTCCATTTACCCTTAAATACACTCTTCGCCATCTGGGCCCTTTTACCAGCCACGTTTCTCTCGCGTTCAAATCGACAAACGCGGCTTATATTTTATTTTAAACGCGCGGGTTCATGTTTATGTTCTGTTCTGTTGTTGCGCAAGCAGTGGTTTTCTGTAATTAATCATTTTATTTTACATAACAGGCCCAGGGGTGTGTGTTTTTCTCTTTCCAAAGGCGTACGTGTGGCTTTTTATTCAAGAATAGTGTCAAAAAGGTCAGATTCAGTCCAAGACCTGCTCTGTCCAGCTTTTGTTTTTATATTTTTAATCTTTGCTTGAATCAAAACACATCAATATTTTCACTTCACACACCGAAGCTCCACTAAACATCTGATTTTTTTTCCCTTATACGTTTGAGCATTTTTAAACATTAGAAAAATTCTAAATAAACACAACCATTTTTAATTATTTTTTTTATTTAGACCTTTGATTGTATTTGACATTATTTCGTGCGTAATTCTACATTCTACTACAAAAGACGTTGGCGTTCATCTTTCAAACAGAAAAAATAGGCCTTGGACTTATTCTAATACGCTTTTTCACGCTTATTTTTACATTTTTTATTTTACTGTCATCCAGAATTATATGTTTAACTCTTTTTTCTTTGTAAATATTGTGATTTCACGTTCTCTAGTTCTTTGGGTACGTCTTTTTACGCATTTATTTCTGAAAATGCAATATATGAGTCCTATTAAGCGTTGACCCGGAGTTTAGAGGTTTGGTCTCCTTTCTCACAAGTAAAGTGCACCCTGTTATTGTGCCTTTGGGCAAGACAGCTCCCTTTGTGCCTCGGGCGTCCTCGTGCAAGAATATTCCATGCGTAAAATTGTGAGTAAAACGTGAATAGTTCTAGATGTAAAGCTTTGAAAGTTGGATATCGCTCTATAAATGTGGAAAACGTGTCATTCCTTATTTCCACACAAATGTTTTGAATGTTTCGTGATTCCAGAGTGACATTACAATCCCACATTAAGCCTCTGACTCTTTGATGACGTTTTTGTCCGTGTGTTTTTCTTCGCAGGCGCTTCGGTACCAAGTGTGGCGGCTGCGCGCAGGGCATTTCTCCAAACGACCTGGTGCGCCGCGCCCGGAGCAAAGTATTCCACCTGAACTGCTTCACGTGTATGATGTGCAATAAGCAGCTGTCCACGGGCGAGGAGCTCTACATTATCGACGAGAACAAGTTCGTGTGCAAAGAAGACTACCTAAGCAACGCGTCTGTGAAGGACACCAACCTCCTCTCAGGTGCGAGAGATATGTTTATTCGTGGCGTTCTGCTCGTAAATGAGCTTTTTTTTGCGCTGTCTGTGGATGCAAATGCACGTTTTGTAATTCTTATACGTTTCAGTTGCAGTTTATTTGCCATTTGTGGTAGAAAATACACAGTGGGGAAAAAGAAAAGTGCAAGAATTCAGTCAAACTAGACATAAACCGTTTTAGGAAACACAAAAACACACTATTAATACACGATTCAGCAAAAAGAAAGAAAAAAATCGTGACAAACAAAGCTCATGTCGCTGTTTAAAATGCATTTTTGTGGTTTAATTAAAACGAGGGCCTGTTAAAGTGTTAGAAATTGACGTGTTTTTTTCCTGTTTGGGTGTAATGTTGAGGGAAAACTGAAAGAAAATCAAAAAAAAAAAAAAAAAAAAAGAAAAGAAATTGACGTGTTTGAATAAATTCAGCGGGAGAAAGGACATTGTCATAAATATAAACGACCCCGTTTTGCATTTGTGGATTTTCCTTTCGGGTATTTCCTCAGAAAACACCACGTAATCGATAAAGGCAAAGTGACACCTGCTCCCACCGGTGCGAGGGGCACGAGCACGTTACGTATGCGGGAAAACACCGTTAAATGAACAGAGCCGAGGCGCGTGCACGTGTGTACATGCGCCCGTGTGTGTGTGTGTGTGTGTGTGGAGAGCGCGCGCGTACGTGGACGTGGCGGAGGTAAATTGTGATGGATGTGACGCGCTCAGCCCCGCGGACGCTTCATTTCCACGGGCGCCTCAACCTCAACGTGGCGCTTATGTCTCTGTGCGCGGCGCTAATTTGCTCCAGTGTTTTTGAATAACGCCACGTGAGGGTCTGCGTTTTAACACGGAATAATCCCAGTTTAATAAATGCAAGCAGGCCTGAATTCTTGCGCAAAATGAGTGTAACTGTAAAGAAATGAGTCATAATGTTATTACGCACGATGTGATGACAAAAGAGTAGATTTAGATCGTGCGTAAAAGACGTCTCCAAAGAGCACTGCGCAAAGAAGACGTGCGTAAAATGTTTCAGATCAATTTAGAAAACCTCCAAAATGTACTGTATGTGTTTTAGAATATGTTTTTTTTAATGATTGGGCACTTTTTTATGATTTTGCACGAGCTTTTCCTGTATTACGATTTATAATTTGAAACAAGGATCCAGATTTTGGTTTAAATGATGTTGAAATCAAAGCACAGGCCAAACTTTAGAGACTTGCAGCGTCTTCCAAATACACTTCTGGTTTTCATAATATTTAACCAAAAGAAACATCAATTTCAGGAAAAAAAGAGACTCGTTTAGGCCGCTTGCATTTTTTCAACACTTACACAAATGTTGCTCTTTTGTTTTTAAGATAAAGTAAGATAAAGTTTCCTGAAAAAATATCAAGTTTCGTTGTCTGTTGTATTGTTGGCCAAAACGTCCAATTCAATTCCAAAATATTTAATTTATTGTGACCAAGAGCCACGTTATGCGTAATTCCTTTATGACCCTTGCGTCACTGACTCCGGGTGAAAGTTCACGCATCTTTAATTGACCACCACGTCGCCACAGACACGTTATAATTCCTCACATCTGATTGATTTTACGACGCGCATCTCAGGGCGCTCCCCACTTTCTGAGTAAAGCCGCTGACTCTTGCCGTTTTCCGCCTCCTCCAGTGACGGCGTGCAGCGACCCCAGCCTCTCCCCGGACTCCCAGGACCCGCTGCAGGACGACGTGGTGCTGAAGGACACGGAGATAGCGGCGCTGTCCGACAAGGAGACGGTGAACAACGAGAACGACGACCAGAACCTGGGCGGCAAGAGGCGAGGGCCGCGCACCACCATCAAGGCGAAGCAGCTGGAGACGCTCAAGGCGGCGTTCGCTGCGACGCCCAAACCCACCAGACATATCAGGGAACAGCTGGCGCAAGAGACCGGCCTCAACATGCGCGTCATTCAGGTAAAACACTCACCCAGGTCGTTGTTATGAGTCAGCACGGCCAAGACAGAGCGAAACACGTGAAAAAACTGGGAAAGATTTGCAGAAAAACAGAGACATGACCAGCTTTGCCACTGGAACAAGTGAACACAATTCTGAAATGTGATTTGATTTGAATTTGATGGATTCACTAGGACTTATTGGAAAGATTTTTTTATTTAAACACAAGATAAATATACAGAAAAACATATAATACAGAAAAACACGGCAAAAACAGCTAAATACGCACAGATATGTCAATGATTTCATGAAAGATGTTATCTTTACCATTGGAACAAGTGGAGAAAATATCACAAACGTGCTTTGTTGACATGAATTTTATGAACTTACACTTAACAATTGGAAAAATATTGATCCACAGCAGAAATACACGCAAAATAACACGTATAACATAAAAACAGAACAGTTTGTACAACAACTCTTGCGCAAGATACGTGGGCCTTGCAGTAACGTGTTTCTTCAAAATGAAAATACATATGATATTTGTTCAAATTATGAAGTGTATATATTCTAATATTCCGGCACAAATAGTTAAATAAGTCTCTTTTAGCTCAGTTCAGTAAAAAACAGACGTGCGTAATGACGCGTTGACTATTACGCATAAGTTTAACTTTATTGTTATTTGAAATCGCGGGGCCCAAACGCTGCATTTGCTCGTATGTACTATTTCAAAACATTAACTTAAGACAGACTTGTTACAAATTGCACATCTCTCCAAATAAGCTTAAAAAACAACAACTGCGTATAGTCTTTTGGTTTCAATGCGATATTACTTTTTTCGTTTTAACTATTTCTAAAGGACTCGACGTATTTTCATTCCAAGTCAATGTGCCCAAAAAAAATGATGACTAGAATAACTGCACGTGGAGTGGGTCTCGCGCGAAAAGGGGGTTGTCATCGCGCTCTTTCACTTTACGCCCATTAAAAAGGTGTGATGTAACAGCTTATATTTTATGGTAAACGCGTCTTCCTGCCAAGCTGCCAGACTGCCGTGACCGGGGAGGCCTCGTGCCCACCGGGGGGAGGGCTCGCGCACCCCCACAACAACGCCCACCCACCGCCACCAATCATCTACACCGCGCGCTCCCCGTTTATCCGCAAAAAAAAACAACAACGCGCATTTGGCTCGAAGATGACGCTTGATTTGGAAATCGGGGGTCATTTACGCGGCGTGTTTTTGTCTCCGCCGCTCGTTCTTGGCGTGAGCCCGCGGCGGTGGAGGGTGAAGTCGACAGCCAACTGGCGCAGGGGCTGCTGGGAGCACGCGCGGGGATCGCGGGGAGGGGAGGGGGCGCGCGCTCGCGGTGGAGAGGCTTGGCATCACGTTCAGCCGCTGCGCGTTTTCAGCCAAGTGGAAAAGACGAGGGGCTCAGGCGGTTTGGATTACAGCAGCGCCCGAGTTAAACAAGGACCACCGCGAAGACACCCAAATGACACCCAAATGACACCCAAAACAAACACAAGCACAAAACGTGATTCGAGAGAGTGTTGCTCTGTTTCAAACGGGCAGAAAGCACGTGACAGAACGAGGGAAAAGGCCTGGAATGTGTGCGCTGCTAAATTAGAATATTCTGCCTTTGTTAAAATGGCAGGAATTCAAAACGCTGAGTGGTTCTGACCTGATAAGAATGAATTGCTTGAGTGAAGTAACATGTTTAACTGGTTTCTAAACATTTTTGACTGGTTACAAGATAATTGACCTCAAATTAATTAAATAATTTGGCCAGTATTTCGAAGATATTTATCAAAACAAGAAAAATAATCCAGGACTACTACGTAAACACATCTTAACTGGTAAAAACGACAAAAATTAAGGCAAATATCTGCATTTTAACTGACTGGAAATACTTTTTATTGAATTGCAAAGAGATTTTATCAAAGGCGTTTAATTCTTACGGAAAATTGTTGACTTATTGTAAAACTAAAACACCAGAGTTTAACAATGACACCCAAAATATAGGTAACACTTTTTAAAACTACACTTTCAATAATAAAGCATGAACAAAGACTTAATTCATTATGAACAAATGTTTTATTGAGAATTAGACAATCTTAGCAGCTGTAATAAACCCAAACCGCTCACTAAACCTGAATCATTCTTAATAAACTCTTTGTTCATGCTTAATTAAGTCTTTGTTCATGATTTATTAACGCTATTTAAGGTGCAGTTATTATAAAGAGCTGCCAAAATATGATTCTGGAGTATCAGCCATCATTTAAAACTGTCAAGGTTTAAATAAGAGTCCTAAATTGATTTGTCAAGAGTGTCTGCGGCATATTTTGTGACTCAGTGTCATTTTGATTGGTCACGGAAAACAGTGCCAAAAGGTGCCAGATATGCGCAGAATAGAAGGTTTATTAGTGGCTAGAATGGTTTTAATGTATATTGTGTTCAGCTTTGTGTGAGATAATGTTTTATGGCCTTTTTGCTCTTGTTTTCTGTGATTTTGCGCCCCCTTCTGCTCAAGTGTGGCAAACAGTTGGTCAGTTTGTGAATAGAAACGGTCACAGCTCAGTCTCAGTGGTTCTCAAGCTGGGGGAAATGATTTTAGGGTCTTCCAGATGATAAAAAAAAAATGAGTAGACTTAAAACAACTCTTCAAATGCTGCGGTAAATGTAGATTCCTTCATTTGCTAAAACAGATAAATGACATTTTAAGTCAAAAGTCACTAATTCCACCCTTTCTGTAGCAATGTTTTTAAAAGCAAAATGTATTTTTGTGCAGAAATGCTTTTCCATCCAATCAACACATAATTGATAAAACTGCAGAAGAAAGTCACGAAAAGAAAATTTAAAAAGTGGAGATGTGCTTTTGCGGTTCAAGTCTTCATTTGTTTTTGTTTTTTAATTCTATTCCATTCATTATTCAATTTTTGTCTAGGTCTATGTCCTGAAAAAATGCCACAATGTTAAATTTTAAAGTTATTTCATTATTGTGAGAAGAATCATTAGGGCTTTATGATTTAAAACAACAGTGTTAGTCACATTTTCACAGATTTCTGAAGCAACTAAAAGAAAAAGGTAATGGCAATTCCATAATCCTCATTTTACATTTAGATTTACTTTTTTGCAGTGCAGCTTGAACATAAATGACTTATTTTTGCTTCTAAAATGCTAACAATGTGTTTTTTTCAGTCCTTACGATTATATTGCGACATGAATGATCTCAATTATCGATTAACCAAATGATATTGACATCGTTAAATTAATATAGAGACTATACTTTGTCATTGTGCTGTTTGTGGGTAGTTTCTTTTTTCATTTTAGGGTTCCCAATTGAAAAAGCTCGAGCACCACAGCCGTATCTCACTCTTTTGTCGTCGAACTATAGTATTCTTCCAAAAAATGAGCATAAAGACCGAGCATTATTATTGCATTGTGGCATTTTGCATTGAGCAAAGTGGCTTCCGGCTAAATGACATGATCCCTTTAAGATCCAGCGATAAACTGTGGCTACACACCCTCGTCTTCAGATCCCGACTCCAAAGCCTCGCTAATATTTTTCATCTCTTCTAACTTAATGTATTTTAGCGTTCTTATTTAGCGCCGTTAGCTCGCTGTCCCCGCCGCTAATGCCCGTAATAGGGATTAGGCCTGGCGGGGGCAGATCAGAGGTAGCCCGGGTTAGCGTGGCGGCGCAGATGTACCCGGATAAGGACAGAAAAGTAGCTCTAATATGTATGAGGCGAAGAGGAAGGAAGGGCGCAATTAAAACAAGCCGCTCTATAGATTAGCAAATGATAACCTCCCAGAGCCGCTAATATATCGGTAACAGCCCCCCTATTAAGAATTCATTTGAGAGAGAAGCCCCCGCTGCAGCCAGAGTCAATGGAGGGTTTAAAGATTACGAGGGAGGTTTGCGAAGGACCGGCTGCGGGAAAAAGATATGTAGACTGTGCTCGGAGTTAAAGGGACTTGGATCTGGGATGGATCTGAGTGGCTCGTAGCTTTGTCCTGGATTGTGTCACGTTTCAATTAATGATTTATTTTCACGATTAGTCGACCGGTCAAACGGTTATTTCTGTTGTAGACTGAGGTTTTTGAAATGTATTCAGAAGCCGTTTAAAGCTGGGGTACCTAATATCCTCACAGCAAAACCCCAAGTATGTATTTAAATGTGTCTAATTTGTTCCTCGTAAACCCTTTGAGACAGAGTTATTATATGCAAACTTTAATTTTCAGGCATGGACTAAGCTTTTTTGAGACAGCGAAGTGAAACTCCTGTGACCGCCCCCAGCACAGCCAATCAGAGCGCTGCTTTCAGCTCTTATTTCCGGCTTTACGAGACATAAAATACTTTTTTATTAGCTACAGACAGCACAAAGCGGTCTCAATTTTGCCACAGAGTGCTGCTTTATAATGCACCCTTTGGGGGAAACGATAAAATGACTAATGTGCAAAAAAAAAAAAGAAAAAAAGTCAGGTACCCCAGCTTTAAGGCAAAAATGCACTAACTAAAGGCCTCTAGATGGAGAATATTTTCAGAAAAGTGTGTTAGTGACAAAAAATATTACATATATCGATTATTTTTGTAGTTTTGATGAACAATCTTAGCTTCTTTGTGATAAAAGCTCTATGTTTTAGAGAGCATTGAGACGAAACTGCAGTGACTTAATCTAGATCTAAACCTGGACCCGAACCAGGACTAAACCAGGACTAGAACTGGACCAAACCAAGTCTAAACTGGGCTCAAACCAGGACCAAACAAGTGCAAGTTTGAACGCAGCCTTCAAGTACCGTCTAACGATTATTTAAATAGCCAGCTATTGTTTTAGTCTTCGATTATTGCCTTATTAGCCTAATGGTTCCTGCACTGTAGTTTCAAAATCGTTTATTTTTCAATCCAAAACGTGGAAGAAGTCAGATTATTAAGAGTGAACTGAAATTATAAACAGTTGTCATTGATGAAACAGTACTAAAAAACAGTTATACCAGAAAACAGAGTCAGATCTATGGAAAGGCGAACCAAGTCCCGATAACGATACATGTTTTTGAAGCAATAAAAATACTTTTAATTGAATAAATAAAATAAAAAAATAGATGAAATATTAGATGCAAATTTAATGCCAGAGTGTTTTTTGATTAGTTGGATATAACTAATGATTATTTCTATTTTAAATTAAGACTTAAATACACTTTTAAACTAGTAAAGGTTTAAATTTGGTGACTAAAGGCTTCTAGATAGAGAATTGTGTGTATAATTAATGAAAATCCAGAATCGTTTATTCAGTTTTTGACATTTTGCCTCAATAATGCCACTCTTTGTTGTTATAAAAAAGCCTTTCCGCATGTGTTTTAGAGTTTGTGTAATCCAGATAATGATTGCGATGATCAAAATCCGATTATTTTTACAGTCAACTCATCACCATTAGTCACAAAGCAATAACATTTCCATGGAAACAAGCAGACTACACCGTCCACCTTTACAATAAACTAATCAAACTGTCGTAAGCGATCAGCACCTTCCACATTTCAGACCGCAGCGCCTGTAAATCTACGTTTTTGCAGCTCGCTCTTCGTTGGTCTTGCGGGGCTCGACTTTTCCCGGTGGACTGACACGCCCTCACAGCCTCGTCACACAGCCGGCAAACACACGCACACATTATTTACTCTCATAATGGGGTCCGGAGCAGAGCAGGTGCCAAAGCAAACAGGAGCTAATTACACCGCGCTCCACGAGGAGAGCCGTTTACCTCCGCGGCTTTATTAGCATATTTAAAAATGTTTGCCTATGTGTTTACTCCCGCTATGGATTGTTTATTAAGCGGCGTGTCCGTGCATTTGCTCAGCACGGACTCTGCACTGCGCCCGATGTGTGTCTAAACATGCGCGAGGAGGAGCTGCGTGCAGGAAATCGCGGTGTTAAGTTATTAGGAAATGTGTAAATTCGGTAGAAATCAACCGTCTGAAGAGGTGTTTACCAACTGTAGTCTGTTCTTTCTCTCAGTGTCGTATTAATGGCGTGTTATACCGCGTGGAGTGATTTGTGCAGAAAAAACGAATCGAAAGATCGTTTGGCTTCACACAGTAAAATAAATAAATGCCAAAACACAAGGAAGAAACAAACTTTTACGTTACATTTTTGGTAACTAAGCTTCCTCAGAGAACTGTTTATTTGACATTTCTGGACTTGTAATGCCTTATAAATGTAATAAGCCGTTAACAAAAGCATGTATGTGTTAAAAAAACGCATGTGCAGAGCATTAATGAGCTGCTTATCAAATTGTTTTTGATAATCGGGTGGTAAATGCTCTTTATAAGTGCTCATAAACACATAACAAGGGCTTATTCATTTATTATACATAGTTTCCCAAGGAACCTTAATCTAAAGCATGTCATTTTTGCAGCTTCTCTGTCCAGCTGGTAAAAAAAAAATAAAATAAAAAAGATTAAATGAGTAAAAACTAACCATGAAAAATCAAGATGCAAAAAATAATAAATAACTTGAACTAAATGAGATAAACTTGACAAATGTGTGTATTCAAACTGAACATGAACAAACCAAGACAAATAGCTCCAACACGTTTTGTTAAAGGGTCCAAAACCTTTCATGTTGTCCTGAGAGATCACCATGGAGACGAGCAGGTGACAACAACAAACGTGGCACGTTTTCTGAAATAAAAATGCATGCAATGGAATAAATGACCTCCATACACTTTTCCATTATTATATCACATCAGAAATATAAAATGGTCTTTACAAAGTCTGCCTCAGGTGGTAGAACTGTCCACTACCAGAAGGTTTGGGGTTCAATCTCAGATAACACCAGTGAGCAGGAGTCACTTAGATGAGTGCATTTGACAGAATCAAGCTTGAACGTTCTCGTTTTATTATTATTTTTTATTGTTGCTGTGATAGTGTTGTCACGATACTAACATTTCAAACTCGATTTGAGAAATATATTCAGTTCTCGATACTGATTTCAACACCACAACGATAATTAAAATGCTCTTTTTTAGATTAGGTTTTAGACAATAAGCTGTCATTTTCAACACAAATAGTACTTTAATGTTACACTGTGGTGGATAAAGCTCAAGCTCATTCTAAAACTGTTCACTAAAGGTCACATTTTATCATGTAAAAGGCATTTCTTAGTATCGATACTTGCTCAGATCTAGTATCTAGTTTAGTTTTTTGTGTCGATTAGTGTCTGATTTTCGAGCCCACAGTGCAATGAGATGTTTTTGTGGTCATCGTGGTACAATTACATACAAATTGAGGTAAAAAAGTACTTCCTTTGATGATCATTTGGGTCAAATCAAAAGGCTGCGGGGCCATAGTTTGGACACCTCTGATTTAGAGCATATTGTAGTGTCCTTTAGCAACACACTTCACCCGCTTTACCTTCATGAATGTGCTGTTTGAGTGATAGAGGCTGGAACTGTCCCTCGAAACCAAAAGATTCTATTTCTTTTGGCAAAACTTGAGTGTGAGTGAAGTTAAAATGATCTAAACCCAATCTGGAACCTTTAAAAACAATCCAAATGACTCGATATAGTCTCTGATCCACTGTATTCTGTATTTACTGACCTTTGAACATGATCTCCTGTGTTTTCCAGGTGTGGTTCCAGAACAGGAGGTCTAAGGAGCGGAGGATGAAGCAGCTGAGTGCGTTAGGGGCCCGGAGACACGCCTTCTTCAGGAGCCCCAGAAGGATGAGGACACTGGTGGACCGACTGGAGCCCGGAGAACTCATCCCCAACGGGCCCTTCTCCTACTACGGAGGTGAGGCCGGAACAGAGAGGCAGCGTTCAGTCTGATCACAGCGTGTTTGTCAGAGAGAGGAGGCCGCGGTGGTTCCACAGTGACTCGGTTTTGCCTGCAAAGTCTAAAATATTACTCTAAATGATGCTTTTTGTTCATTGTATCATAAAATATATACACAGGTCACTTTAAATCATCTTTATTCGATTG
Organism: Rhinogobius similis; assembly: GCA_019453435.1. Classification (NCBI taxonomy): domain Eukaryota; kingdom Metazoa; phylum Chordata; class Actinopteri; order Gobiiformes; family Gobiidae; genus Rhinogobius; species Rhinogobius similis. The sequence goes on from CM033625.1 coordinate 33,976,861, forward strand.
TTTTTTGATTAGTTTAGCCAAAAATCTGTGAGAAACACTGGGTTACATTATTCAGCATTTACACTTTCGCAAAAATTTGGACTTAATCGGGATTAAACCCAAAACTAAACGTGGTCTATATCAAGATTAAATAAGAACTAGAACAGGACCAAACCAAGTCCATATTAGGAATAAAATGAGCTCAATTTAGGACCAAATAATGTGCGTAAAGTGTCATAATTACAGAACATTTTATACTTTTATGCTTTCCATGGGTTTCATGAAGACCTAGCAGTTAATAATTTCAATTAAATTATTTTATATTACATCTTTAAAAAGGACTAGAGGTTAACTGACCGATTTATTAAGCTTTATTTAACCAAATATCTTCTTTTCAATGGACAAGGCCAGACTCAAACGTCTTAAAAACATTTACACAGTTGCACTATAATAAAAACATAATGTTCAAGATTAAAACAGGACATTTAAAAGCACAGACAGAGCACAGGCATGGGATTTTTTTTTAATACAGCAAAAACTCCTCAAAGAAACTGACCAAAAACATATTTTTAAAACTATAAACACAGAACTAGGGGTGGAAGATTTTGATAACAATATTCAATCTATATTTTTACAATACATCAGCCATTTACTTTCATTTGCACAAACAAACCAAGTAATACAAAAACAAACAGTTCCAGCAAATTAATTATATGCATTATTGGCATGAACAAAAGGAACAGGAAGAAGATACATCTTATAAACCCTGTACCTTTCACATATCGATTAAAATAAAATTTCAATTATTCTCATTTTATCCCCGACCAAGTCACCAACTGACCGTGTTCTAAAATATGTCTGAAAAGTGTCACAAAAACGTGAATGAACCAGAAAAACAACCTGAAAAGTGCAGAAATTTCACTCTGTACTATTGTTTGGGAGATGTTTCTGTCTCTTTTTGGGCTCATTTTGAATCTTTTTAACAATAGACGATGCACGTGATGTTTTGCAAATCTCCAGAACAACATTTGCAATATTAGCTCTTTTTTGTCATCTTTTCCACCTTCACTTTGAACACACTTGCCCTGAGAAAATACCCATTTGTGACTCACTGGACACAGCAGGTTAACAAAAAAGTGAACTTGTTTTGCTTTGAAATTAAAAGACTAAATTCTTTGCCAAACAATACACTGGAAACATTACTCTAATCTACATTACTGAATCAGACAAAACAAGTTTGAGCTACATTTCCAGGGCCGGCTCGTGGTATAAACAATGGAAGCAAACCTTTAGGGGCCACAACCAACTGGGGGCCACGTACTCTGTGAGCTCTATCCAGAGTAATATAACTCTGGTTTAAATGTAGCATAGGGCCAGGTAGAAAATGGGTAATTAGATCAAATAAATAACTGTGATTAAAATGGACTAGAAAAAAAGGAAATTACAATGGATTTTTATGAATAAAACTGAGTGGAAAGTGAAGGGATTTAATGGAAGGATGAGTGACAGCATCGACAAACAATCAATGATGCAGCAAAAAGAATTCTGTCAAACAAACAAGACAAATAACTGAAATCAAAAGGCATTTTTAATGTTTAGAAATTGAGGAAAAAGCAGCTGCAGAAAGGAAACAAAAAGAACGTGAAAATAGAGAAAGAAATTTGAAAAAGGTTGACAAGGTTAAAGGACCATTTCAAGACACACACCTTGATTCATCTGCACTCTCTCTTTCAAAATATTTTAACAATGATTTCGTATTTCTTCGAGGACAACCCACAAGCCCTCCCTTTACTGCCCAATTCTAATTTTGAAAAGAAAACTGTAAATGCTGAAGAATGTGAGTCGAATTTTCTGCCCAGTCCACTCCTGATTTTGTGTCTTTATTTTATTATATTCCATCTTATTCATTAAACAGAGTGTGTCGATTGATGGGCCACAAACAAAATCTTGCTTAGGGCCTCCAAAGCCTGGAACCGGCCCTGTACATTTACTGATTCTTTGCCCTACTTTGCAATAAAGACATTCTCGATTTGCTTAAGACATTTGATATAAAATGATCAACCAGACTCTTCCGTAAGTTAAAATGAAATCCACTTTTTCTCGTCTCCCGGTATAAATCATGCAAACGCTCTCTTGTGCGGCGACCTCCGGTGACCTTTCTGCAGCTATGATTTTTAACTGAGTTTGCCTGGACATTATTGCTCTTACATTTTTAAAATCCAATTAAAAGCGGGCCGTGTTGTGTTGACCTCCTCCTCCTCCTCCTCTTCCTCTTCCTCGTCGTCTGCTGCTCGCGTTTGAATCGGCGCGCACACGTTCGAGTAAAAACGTCACGCCGGAGTTAGTTTACATTTCAATGATTGCACTGGTTCAAGAAACGCTTTGAAATATCTGATCGTTTTCAGACAAATTGCATTCGCGCCGGGCCGCCTGCCTTTGTCCTCTCCCTCTCTCTCTCTCCGCCGAAGAAGCTAAAAAAAGAAGAGAAGAAGAGGGAAAAAGTGTTGTAATTTTGTGCTGAGTTGAAGAAAAAAAAAACAGCGTCTCAGTAGGTAGAAAAGCTGATGAAATGGGCCTATTTTAATTAATTTTGTGGGCGCGTTGTTCTCCCCGCCCGGCCGCGGTTTTGATTTAAGTGCGGCGTGCGATGTGACTTGTGCGGCTCGACGAAGGCTCGCTCTCAAATACAAATGGCTTCATGTAAATTCGGTGGGGTTTCCGCAGAGTGATTCCCCCTCGTGGCTTTTGTTGTGCTTGAGATCTTTTACATGTTGACACCGTCGGTTATTTGAACAGATTCCGCAGCTATTCAGGCAAAAGTCTCTTTCCGTTGGTCAGTGTGTGCTCCAAACATGTCGGCGTTCACCTGCAGACAACAAAAACTGTCCAGGCTACGCTCTGAGGAGAGACGCTGCAGGTGAATAGGAAAAAATCTTAAATTTGAAGATGTCAATTTGAAACTTCTGCTGTGGTTTAGTCACGTAAATGCAAGAAAAAAATGTATTACAAGTTTTTCGTCATGTCATGTTTTCATGTAGGAATAAGGCATTTTGTGTGTAAAAACAGACAAAATTGCACATATTTGGGCACATTTAAATCTGAAAAATCCACATAGATTTCTCTTGGACATTGTAACTTAAATGACATAAAGTGGCTCGTACACACAGAGCATAAAGAAGGATATCTTGATAACTAATTCTAACTCTGATTTATTAACATTTTAACTCCAAATGAATTAATAATAATAACAACTCCCCAATGAGGCAAAATTCAAATTTTTACGCCAATTTTCAGTCAGATCTTCTGTTGTTTGCTCAAATACCTCGGGAAATATGTGTGTATTGACTACGAAGCAAGAAATTTCAACCTTTTTTTCAACCGATTTCCATGTCCCAGTTGACATATGTGCAATTTGGGATGAACGCGTACGTAACACATTTTTGACTTGTGTTTATGTAGGTCGAGTTTAGCAAAAGTTTCAAATTGTTATCTCAAAATGTAAGACTTTCTCCTGTTCACCTGCAGTGTCTGGCCTTAAAACCACAAAAGCGTCACTCTTCAAAGTTGTTTATTTGAAAATCTGTAAGAATCTGGGCTGTGACTTTGTGTTTGCATGACGTGCTTAGTCTGACCCACTTCCTCTTCACGGACAAATCAATGTGTTGTGATCGATGGAACAATGCTTCGTTTGATTGGTTGTGACTTGGCTGTTTTGCTTTAACGTAAAAGTAATTATTCACATTTTCTCAAACACATTTAAACACAAAAGCTCAACTATGTAAACTTTATAATGAGTTTGGGAAAAAATGACTGGAAGCAAAAGACAACACACTGTACCCAATTTATTTCATGTAATAAAGTCTGTTTTGCTCGAGTATGGACGTGGGTAAAAGCATTTCTTCGAGTCAAAATGAGACTGCTGTGTGCTGTCTGTGTCTGATTCATTAAGGGGTTTTATTCTCTGTGAGGCAGGAAGTATTAGCATGCTATATGATGTTAGCTTAACCTCGCTATGACCTCTGAAAGTTGTGAAAAGAGCTTATCAGAATCAGAAAAGTTTTAATGCAATTGTCAGTGAACAATTAGAATTCTCTGAACACATTTGGACCATGACAAGAAGTTTAAAATTATTTAAACAATTTTTCATGTTTTTTAGACAGTAAAAATCAGGTACAGTGCCTTTAATTAATTCAAAGCAGACATTAAAAAACTAGTGGGAGCCAAAGAGAAGACACAAGTGATACATCATTCTGAAAAGATACAACGACTTAATGCCCGTTTGAATTTTCTAATTTGTGATTTCTTCTTCTTTTTCTCAGATTACCAGAGCGAATACTACGGTCCAGGAGGGAACTACGACTTCTTCCCCCAGGGCCCGCCCTCGTCCCAGGCTCAGACCCCCGTGGACCTGCCCTTCGTGCCCTCGTCCGGCCCCACTGGAACCCCTCTGGGCGGCATGGACCACCCGCTCCCGGGACACCACCCGTCCAGCGAGGTCCAGCGCTTCTCCGAGATCATGTCCCACCACCCCGGAGACTCCCCCAGCCCGGAGCCAGGCATCCCGGGGCCCCTGCACAGCATCTCCTCTGAGGTGTTCGGCCCCAGCCCACCCTTTACCTCACTGTCACTCAACGGCAGCGGATACAACAGCCACCTGTCCCATCCGCCCTCGGAAATGAGCGAGGGCACCGTGTGGTAGCCGGGCCTCGCTGCGGACTGAAGCAGGACTCTAAACACGAAGAGAAAGGACTAACTCAGACTTTGGGAGACGGGGTCCAGACAGGGTTTGGGCGACGGCCGTGGGACGCGTGTACAAGGAGATACTTGTAAATGCAGATCTGTTTCATTCTCACACAAACACGTAGATGTTTTTCCCAAATCTGAAATTTTGAAAGATAAATATTTATTTTCATTGTGATGTGTACCATTGGCATTAGATGTGCAGCTATTGGGATTATTTATTTATTTATTTACTTCATTATATGATAATATATAGTTCATTGACATGAGTGCACCCTGTACACTTCTCTGTAAGTTTCAGGGCTGACAGTTGTGGACAAAACAATATGTTAAGTTCTAAATTCTTAGTGGAGAATTCCAAATTTCGACATTTGTCTTTATTTTATTCCATTCTCCATCATAATGTGTCCAAACAAACCTTAAAGTGTGTAACATATTCAAGCATGAATAGATTATTTTCCAAATGAATAAAGCATGTATGATTTATAAACTCTCCTTGTACATGGCCCAGGGCCTAAATTGAGCTTTATTTTTGGGTGACCTCATATTTATTATTTATTTATTATTGCTTTTGCGTTTGGTGCAAAAACTGAATATTTTTCCTGTGTTTTGGTGTTTTGAGTGCTACATTTCAAACGCCCAACCTGAGAAACTGGATTAAACGGGGCACAGACTCTGCTGACCCAACCCACCCTGGGACGACCTGCCCCTGGGCCACCCGCCCTGGGTCGACCTGCCCTGGGATGACCTGCTCCTGGGCCACCCGCCCTGGGATGACCTGCCCTGGGATGACCCACCCTGGGCTAACCCGCCCTGGGATAACCCGCCCTGGGATGACCCGCCCTGGGATGACCCGCCCTGGGCCACCCGCCCTGGGACGACCCGCCCTGGGACGACCCGCCCTGCTGTTTGTTTTGTATGATTTTTGTCCTGGGCTGTGACCAAACCGCCCTCGTCTGAAACGGTTGTGGGGCAAAGAAACTACCACAAACTACGCTTAGCTACTGTCAAAGACTGGTTTAGCTTTACACAAGAGACGGGCCGCGCTGGATCTGTCCAGTCCTTGGACTTAACAGGAAGTTCCTCAAACCTCTCTGCCATAATGACCTTTGACCTTTCGGACAAGCCAGAGGAGGCGGCCATTTTTCCTCCACTGGAGCGTCTCAAATGGCTCAGTTTGTCTCCTCAGTCCTTCACTGCAGCGTGAACTGGAAAGTGTTTTCTGTGTGCGGTTTTGCACTGCTTCAGTGAGGACACATCCAAGTGTCCTAGAGTCTTTTATTACGGGACTGAAGGATTTTGATTTGCACTAAATGATGTGTACACAGCTTTGAAAATACACTATTGGTTTATGTCATGACATTTGTTAGCATCAGGAGAGGGTCTGGAACCCCTCCCACTCAAACACAGATCTAAACCTACCTGACCTACCGCTGAAGTATTACGTCTATCTACTGTAGATGAGACACGCAAGAAAAGTGTTGTGTCTCTAATTGGCTGTTGTTGTGATGATTGATCATTTTGCTCATGAATTTGGATTAAATGTAAGTTGGTCTAACTCGGCCTAGCCAGGCTAGGTCCACTGTATATTTTATATTGTTTGTAATATTTATTGTTTGAGGCTAAGTTATAATAGCCCGAGTCCAATGTTTGTGCAGATTGTATAAATAAAGAGGGCGGAATGAACATGCATGTGTTGAATTTGTGACATTTGTGATGAACAATCAGGTCAAAAGTAACTTACAGTATTGTTCTGTCCGTGACCCGTCTGTGGGCGGGACAAGGACATAAGGAGTGGACGCAAGTGAAGGAAACGAGGATGCAAAACAAACCATTTGAGACGCTCACAAAGAAACACTTTTCTTTTGTTTCCTCCTGCGCTGTTGTTTGAAAATCTGGAGCAGAGCGCCTTCTGAAGGCCGGCCCTGGGACTGCGATCCCTTTATTGTGATGAATGAAGTCTACCTTCTAAAACTGCTGGGTTCTACTGGGACTGGAACAGTCTACCTTCTAAAACTGCTGGGTTCTACTGGGACTGGAACAGTCAACTGTTTACGCACTATTTATTCAGGAGTCCGAGTCTGAACCGTGTTTTAGAACCTTCACATGAAATTGTTCCAAGCAACCAACCAAACTTTTGTATGATTCATTTCTATTGTATGAGAACATTTGGGGTTGTGGTTCACTGTGCTAGTTTGTACACAATGTTGTTTACAAAAAAGATTTGAAAAATAATAAAAACACGTAGACAGTTGCCAAATAAAAAAAAAAAGAATAGCACAAATATTGTTATAGTGCTTTGCACCATCACCTGCAGAAAGAGTCGAGATCCTGCGTTGGAGAAACTGTTGACGAAGCATTCATGAAGTGTTCCTAGAACATACTTACAACATACTTCAACAGCTTTTATTTTTGTGTCCAAATCCAAATAATTAAAGTTGATGGTGAAAGATGCAGCGTTTGAGCCGATCTCTCATTGTTCCCATGAATCATTTACAAAATCAGGACCAGGGCTTAGTCCTGGTTTAGTCTTTTGTTTCACCTGAGTCTTTAGTTAGACCTGTGGGTTCATTTTGGTTTGGATTAGTTTTAGCGCTTGTTCAGTCGTGGTTCGTCACAATACAAATCAAGCTAGTCCTACTTTCATTTCAGTTTTGACCTTGGTCCTATTTCAGTCCTGGTTTAGTTCTGGTTCTCTAGGCCGTTCTTCGGCCTAGAGAACTCCTCGTCTCCTTCCTCTGCTCTTTTAAATCCCGTGCTGCTCTGTTCGCACATATCAGGCCTGTCCCTCCTTCTGCCACAGAAACACTCTCCCCGTCTGCGCCGTGTCTCATTTTCTTTCCTCTCCGAGTGTGAAATGATTGTCCTCTCGGAGGCGCTGACAGGTAAACATTTGTTAATTCTGATTAATGCAGCTCAAAGACACTGGGGGAAACTGACACGACAGTTCTTGAAAAGTGATGGAGAGAGAAAGGAAGGATGAGAGGAGAGAGAGAGACGTGCAGAAAGGAGAGAGGGGGGAGACGAGCAGGGTAAAGATGAGGGGGGAAGAGAGGAAGAGACAGGAACTGAGGAGATAAGAAAGAGGGGAGGAATGAAAAGTGGAGAGGAAAGGAAAATATGAGACTGAGAGGTATTAGAGACAGATTCATGGAGGATTAGTTTCATCACAAACAATGGGATTTTGTCATGAGTGTGCCACCGTGATACATCCAAAATTATTCAAACAACAAAGGTTTGTACAAATACTTTGGATTTGGTTATGCATCGTGAATATAAAAGGGTTTTCATTACAAATGGTGTACCTCAAAATGACTTTACCTTGATTTAAAATTATGTTGGCTTCAGGCGTCGCACATGTTTCGTCACAACCTCGACATCGTGCGTTCACTTCCCAGCCAAATGTATCTCTTTCTCCCCATTCTTCAATTCAGCTGCCCTGTCAAATAAAGAAAAAAAGACAAAAATACCAATATCAAATCCACCTAGTCTTTTTCTTAGTTGAACCCAAACACTCGTCGGCTGATTCGGTTTGCACGTGAAGGTCAATGCATGAGTCGCCCAGACCTTCGTATGACTTTCACTCCAACATAAATTAATTCCTTGCATTTTCCGATACAGTGCCACTTGTCTCGACTGGTTTGTAGTGGCACCGTGAAAGAAGCTCCCAGACTTTGAAGGGTCCTTTTATGTGGAGTTTGCATGTTCTCCTTGTGTCTGGTTGGGAGTCGTCCAAGGACCCATACCAATGAAACCTTATTGCTGACCTATTAAAGCTGGGATACCTGCTTTATTTTTGTAAAGGAGTAAAAAAAAATAGTTTCCGCTAATGAATATGTTGTAAAACCAGAATGTTGCGACAAAAATGACACTGCTGCACGCTGTCTGAATCTATAATGAAGCATTTTGTGTCCTGTCAACCAGGAAATAGGAACCAAAGGCAGTGCCCTGATTGGCTGTTCTTGGGGCAGTAGCACGAGTTTCATTTCGCTGTCTGAAAAAAGCTTCTTGTGGATATTAACAATGTTCACAAAGAGTTTATGAGTTTATGAACTATAGACACATTTAAATACCTACTTATTTGGCTGTGTGAAAATGAGGTACCCCAGCTTTTATGATCAAGTGACCTAAGACGTTTTAGAAAGGTGAGGAGAAATAATCTAATACTGTGCTCTAAATCCAGGGTAAACCTTAAACTTGCTAACTCTCCATGTGCGAAATCCTGGCTCGCTAACGTTGAATCTCTAATCCAGTGTTAGTCCCGAGAGTGGACCAGTCTAGAGGAGGTGGTTGAGATGCTGCTGTCCTGACAGAGCAGAAGATACTCAGCCTAATGTGCCGTTAAACACACGTGCATCTCATTAGCACTCGTTCAACAGACAATTTAAAGGACAAATATTATCTTTTTTTTCTATTGTTATTAGCCTTTAAACCTGCTCTTCAGTGTCCACAGTTTTTCATGTTTTAGAACTAAAAATAGAATGCTTTTACAAAGAAAAATCTGACTTGATCACTGCCTTAAGAGATGCCATTTTGACTTAGCTGTGGCTCCATCTACTGGCCGTAAAGGCAATTATACACCTGTAAATATATACCCACATTGCACTGCAGCAAACAGTGGATCTAAAGAAGTTGTAGTTCAGAAAGAAATGTTTGCAAGAAATGTTCAGAGCAAGTCTGGAGATAATTTAAGGACTTAAAACAGCAAAGGATTCTGGGATAAATGACGTCAGTATCATCTACATCACACATGAAGGAGTTCAGAACACAGTGTTGGAGAGAGATGATTTACAAACCAGCATCAAACAAACATGAATCAAGCTAAACGCTACTCCAGGTATGTTTTTGATGACGGAACAATGTTAGAACATGGATAAAAGCTCAACAAAGTCAATTTTACATAGTATTTGTCCTTTAAGGTTACAAATATCACCGGTGATTAAGAGCAGTCCTGTCGAGTCCCATGGTATGTGTCAAAAGTTGAGAACAATTTAGTTATTATCTCATTAGTCTTAGAGCTCATATTATTACTAGCACAATTGACAGTTATTTTGAACATGAACATCAGGAGGGAGAGAGAGTTCAGGAGACACTCACAAAATGGCTTATAAGAAGAGCCAAAACAATGAGCCAATTCCTCAACAGGAGCACACTCAGACTCAAGAGCTCTGACTGGGAGCACTTTCTCTCTCTCTCTCTCTCTCTCTCTCTCTCTCTCTCTCTCTCTCTCTCTCTCTCTCTCTCTCTCTCTCTCTCTCTCTCTCTATGTCTTCATCTCTCTACTCTTTCCATTTCCTCGTTAGCATCCATTTTTCTGTCTTTATCTCTAACTCTGCCTGTCTCTCCTTTTTGCTCTCCCTCTTTTTACTATTGTTATCTCTCTCGCTATATTTTTTTTTTCATTTCTGTCTTCCCCGCTGTCTCTCTTTGACTCTTTTCCCTTTTCTATTTATTATTTTTTCTGTCTTTATCTCTATAATTCTTGTTCTCACTTATTTCCATGTATCTCTCTCTTTCTCCTCTCCGTCTCTCCCTTCTCTCTCTCTTTCACACTCCTTTTGTCTCTCTCATTCTAGTTTTCTCTCTTTCCCTTTCTCATTTTTTTCCTCATGTTCACCCATCTCTCTCCTCTCTCTATTTTCGCTCTTCCCTACATCTTTCTATTATGCTTCTCTGTCTCATTTCCATCTCCCATTTCTCTCTATTCTCTCTCTGCTATTTCCTTCTTATTACTTTCTCTCTCTCTCTCTCTTCCTTATGTTCTCCACCTTCTCTTTTTCCCTCAATCTTCCTGTGCTCTTTCTCTCTATCACTCTCACTCCCTGTCTCTCTTTCTCTCCTCTCTCATTCTTCCTCTTCCTTCTTCCCTCTCTCAGTCTGTCTCTCCCTTCCATTCTTTTCCCCCTCTCTATCATCCCTTTCTCTCTCTCTCTCTCTATCTCCTTTCCTCTCTTTCCTCTTCCTTCTTCCCTCTCTCGGTCTGTCTCTCCCTTCCATTCTTTCCCCCCTTTCTATCAACCCTTTCTCTCTCTCTCTCTCTCTCCTCTCTTTCCATTCTTTTTTTCCCCTCTCTGTCACCGCTTTCTCTCTCCTTCTCTCCATCTTTCACTCTCCTCCCTCCCTCCCTCCCTCCCTCCGTCTCTCTTGGCTGCAGGTCTCTAACGCAGGGAGACACAGCTGGACGTGTGGATGAGGCTGATGAAGGAGACACATTTACATGCACAAACACATGGCGCTGCTCCCTGCTCCTCTTCAAACAATCAACACATGTTTCAGAGAGAAAACGAGAGGATGGAGGGGGAGAAAAGACGAGTGGGTGGCAACAGTGTTAATCAATGGAGCAGGCCTGGATGGTTTTGCAGCTTGATGGTCCGAGACAGAGCCATGTTGTGCTCAGTTGAAGAAAACCGCCGCTGTTTTTATTCTCACCAAAGTCAACAAGCTCTGTGCATGATACGGACATGTGTTAAAGGGCGCTGTCAATGTCATCTTTACCAAATGTGGTTATCAGGCTTTAGGCCTTCAGTCAATGGAGTCTTAATCAACTAACACAAATGTTGTCTGACTGACTATTTTATTTTATGGACAACAAGAGAAAGTAGAAAGTATAGGGTGAGTTAATTTGAGATGTGAGAATGAATTGTGACTGTTTGTCAGTAGGTGGCTGTAAAAAAAGAATAATTGTAATGTTTAAACTCCTGTAATATTGTGGTTTTCTCAACTCGTTTTGGGTCAGATCTGATCATCGAGATACTTAATAGTTTAGAGATCAGAACGATGCATGGCCCTTTTCCATCGATTAAATGATGCACAGGGCAATAGTCGATCAAGAATTTCTTTAGTCAAATGGTTGCATAGTGACAGTAGTTAGTCAGTATTGTTTATTCTTCGATGTAATCCCTCCTTCATCCTGGCGTAGAAAACCTTTTCTACGAAGTATAGTTTATTGTTTAAGTGATCTGCAGCGTAATGCGTTGGCTACTCTTCCTGGGGTCATTTTAGATTTCTGAAATAACAAATCATAATTGTAAGCAAATATCCATAAGCACTTCCCCCTCACTGTTAACAATTTAGTAACCATTCATAAATACGTTTGATGTTTGCGTTATTTCCCGATTCATCCAAGACACTGAAGGAATATTCCAGAGCAGGCAGCCATTTCAGAATTGGACAGTGGGGAGAGACCCTTTCACTTTGCTCTAATGTGATGTTGCAGTGAAATTCTTATGGGGAGCATGAGTTGTGCTCCTGCCGTCACAAGCTTTAAAAGTTGCATTTGCGAGATCACAAGTTCACATGAAAAAAATGTGTAGGATAAAAGCTTTACGAGTGCTGTAGTGTCTGTTTTTATGATATGGTGATTCTATGAGATTCAAATTAATACACAAAACAGTCAATTAAAGAAGGTTCCTCAAACAAACTATACAGAAAATTAAAAATCTGTAAATCACATGAGAAAGTGAGGAAGCAGGATGGGAAAAAACGCAAAAACAGAAAAAGATTGGCAAAACGATTCACTCAAAAAGTCAAGTGGCTGACACTAACCGTGATCCCACCGACATTACCAATCTCTCTATATTAGCCACATATCTGCCCTTTGATCCCGGAGTCATGGTCGGACCATTACCCAGAATCCATTTCACCTGCTGCTACTTCAGGGCAGAGCGAGCCTGAGGTCAAGTCTGTTGCAATTATCTGCGACCCACAAACGTCCAGAGAAGGGTCAGAAGTGAGATCATTTAACAACACTGAGGACGTAAAAGGGAAGGAGCATCTAATGTTATCAAAGAGCAGGTTTAACAAGGAAAAGTCCTGACCCGGGCAGAGTTCAGAGGAGGAGAGCAGGACTTTCAGGGAGATACACAGGGTTCAAGTGAAGGCTAACGGTCTGAGCCAAGTCCAGACTGCTCAGAGCGAGAAGAAGTGGCCCACTGATAAGCTACTGCAATTGAGTAGGGATAAAGCTGTTTAAATGTGCACGGTGGAACTTTACTGGGGAGGGTTCTGCGTCCTGTTTGTCTGTTCTCAATTGAAGAGTTTAGTGGCTTTGAATGTATCTATGTCGTCATTATTTCATAACAGTTTTTTTATTTGTCAAAAATAGCGGGGGGAAAAATACGCTCTGACTGTGAGTGGGCTTTATTCACAGAGCTGGGGTTTCATTAAAAGACAAAAAAAAAATATATCAATAGACAATAATACTTCCTCAAACATGCTCATATCTATGTGGAGGAGTTCACGTATCTCGAGGTCTTGTTCACGAGTGAGGGAAGGATGGAGTGTGAGATTGACAGATCGGTGCAGCGTCTGCAGTACTGGATTGTTGTGAAGAAGAATCAGCTGAGTCAAACTACGTTCCTGCCCTCACCTATGGTCAGCTGAGGAGGCTCGGGCAGTTGTACCGGATCCCTGCTGGACTCCTTCCGGGTGAGGTGGCCCCGGGATCCAGGAGGGACTATATACGGGGATGTGGCCAGGGATGGAGGATGAAAGATGAAAACAGGAACTTTCTGAGTACTCGATCCAATACAATACAGGATGAATTCAAATATGCAGGAATCAATTAAAATGCAACTTTGAGTAAAATACTGATGAAGAGACTAGTTTAAAATTATAGTTTTTTTTTGCATAATATACCCACGTTACATAATGTACAAAGTCACGTACGTAACATTTTTGTACGTACACACTAGGGCTGCAACGATTAATTAACTAATCGTGACACTTTATAACAAAGACAGAGACATTATTACATCAAAATGTCAACAAAAGTGATAGATTATTGCTGATTTTCACCAATAATACACTTTCTCATAAATATTCTCTGTCTAGAAGTCTTCAGTCATCATTTATTTAGTCACCACAACCTTTATTTGGCTAATAATGTATTTAAAAAGTCTAAATATACAATATCTACTAAGATAATCGTTAGTGACAGCCTTAGCACACACGCTTTACAAATAAAACCTCTGACCTGTAACTTTTCCAGGGAGATAGCTAAGTCTAATGCCGTCCTGTGGAACATTCCAAGCAACAACATATCTATGGAGTTACAACCTTACACGATGCACCTTTAAATATATCAATATAAATTCATGCTCAGTGTCCATTTAAGTCTCTTGAAATCAACAATTTTGTAACTTTAAATAGTTTCTGGTCGAATTGTTATTATTTTAGACCCTTGACTTGTGTTGTACTAGAATGCTTTACAAGTTCTTATTATTGCTCAACAATAACTAATTTCTCAAATCCATCCATGTTGTTGCATTGCACCACTGCTTTCCCACCCTCTTTCCTTAACATTTATTTTAATAGTCACATAAATCACTCCCAATTGCTCGTAATACACTTCCTGTGTTCCTCCACCCTTTTTGCCTCCGAGAAACTGTTTACACTCACGTCTCTAATTTGGATTTTAGCACCGGTATAAAACCAACACTCTTACTTAATATAATTGCTGTGTTACCCGTTGTTGGGGGAATTTACATAAAGAAATTGCCCATGGAGCAAACAAAGCAGGAGGCAAAGTCGAAAAGTAGAACGTACTAATTTGGCCCCCTCGGAGGTCTACGGAAGCCTGGCGGGGTCTGAAAGGTTGGTCTGATTTGCACAGAGCAGCGAGTGTGTCTGCACCATCTGACCCTCGCTGTCCCGTTCATTTGTCACTCAGATATTGGGAGGCGCCTGCTGTGAGCGGGGCCCCGGAGCAATGCACTTTTGTGGGCTTGTTTATGAATGATCGCACGAGTGAGTTATGTTTCAGGGAGTTGGGAGGCGAGTCTGTGGATGTGTGAGTGCAAGCTGTCGGCGATGGTATGGAATAGACAGAAGGAGAATGATATGGTTAGCATGCAGACGCAGGGAGGAAGGTTCAATCCCCGGTGTGTTTGGTGCCGCTCTGTGTGGTATTAACATGGTATTCCTGTCCTGTGTGTCGGACTGTTTGTTTGTTTTCCATTTTCAATTAAAGGTCCCATATTCTTCTATTTTGCCCTTTACACAGTCTATTCTAAGGGCTTTGTTGATACATTTTTGCGTTGTGCAATATCCATAACATAACAGTTTCCAAAAAACACCCATTTCTTGGACTGGCCCCCCTCCTTGCAAAAGTAAACGGCTCACTCTGAGATCTGACCCCCCCGAACAGAGAGCAGGCTGCCTCCCCCGCCCAACTTGCGCGCCTCCCCCGCCCAACTCGTGCCGAAGCCTAGAGCGGAGATGGTGCATGCGCCGTGTGCTCCGGTAAACAGCGATACACAAACACTGAATAAACCTTTTATCCGTCCTGACAGTGCGTCGTGCTGAGTCCTACATCCTGGATCTGACCTGGAGTTTGACGTGCTCCAGTACCTCGACGACGGACGTTGCCGTTTGGTAAATAACAAGCTAACTCTTCGATCTGTCGTATCCATCGTGTAATTACTGTGTAGCATTAGCATTAGCTGTTTTTATTCTTGCGGCTGCACGCTTCCTGGAGGCGTGGCTTAAACACCGCGTCATCCTTGTGAAGCGTGTCATCCTTGTGAGGAGCCCCCGTCTGCTGCTCACCCGAGGGGGACGAAAAAGACAGTTCTCTAGCGAAAGCATCAGGGAATCAATCAAAAAACCACTTTGGGCACAACATACGAGGCCCAAATAGCACTGTAGGAAGGTTAAAACCTCTGAAAAGTCCATTTTGCATGTTATGGGACCTTTAAACCGTGGCAAACCAAGACCAATATTCTGCATTGTTTGTATTGTTTTTAGCCTTTAAACCTGATCTTGAGTGTCTACAGTTTGACATTTTAAAACTAAAAATAAAATGCTTTTACAGAGAAAAACATTATTTATCACTGTGTTGGGAGATGCCATTTTGACTTAGCTGTGGCTCCATCTACTGGCTGTAGAGGCAATTACAAACATGTAAATATACACCCACAATGCTTTGCAGTATGTAGTGGATTGGACGAAGTTGTAGTTATAGTGACTAGACTGAAGAAATGTTCAGAGCGAGTCTCGAGATGATTTAAGGACTTAAAGAACAAAGGATTCTGGGATAAATTATGTCAGCATCATCTATGTCACACATTCAGTTCAGAACAGAGTGTTGGAGAGAGAGGATTTACAAACCAGCAACAAACAAACGTGAATCAAGTTAAATGCTGCTCCTGGTGTGTTTTTCAAAAAAGTCAATTTTGCATAATATTTGTCCTTTAAAATTTCCCACTATGGACCTTGAAAAGTGCCCAGCAACACATACAGTCAACGCTGCGTCATAATAAGGGGTGTGGTCTGGCATGGGGGAACTCTCCGTTGATCCAATAGCTCAAGCTAATGTTAGCATACTTGGAAAACAATACTAATTTGGGCTACTTTATTCTTTTCTTGTGTCTCTATTTGGCACAAAACAACTCCTAAAGTCGCATCTGGTCTTTTGTTGTTTAACGGTGGGTGAAAGAGCAACTCTGAAACATTAAAATGAATGGATTGTGTTCCCCCACGGGTATACTGTATCTATGGTCACTAGAGGTCAATATAGACCACAATGCATTGGGAGAGTTGGAAAAACAGCAGCAGACAGTGACATGTATTACACTGAACACAACACGCAGATAGAAGAGCTGCATAAACAGTACACTGTCAACCCGTGATGATGGATGGACCACTCTGAAACGAACTGTTGTGCTCCCGGGACGTTGACGTCTGCTTACTTTAGCTTTAGCGTTTAAAAAAGCAAATGTTTCCATCTGTTAACCTGAGATTATCTTCACTAAAACAGTCCCTTCCAGTGTTAATAAATAAAATGCTGTGTTCCATTTGCTCGGTAGCATTCCAAATGTTAGCACTAATACGTTTTCAATGGGAGGGTTAGCATTAGCCTCCAAACATCACAAACTATAAAAAACCAGGGCTGTTTTGGCGACAGGCACCACTTGAGCACATGTGACTAATCCTGTAGCAGAGTTAGAAAACATTACCACATGTAGAAGTGTTTTTTACGAACTCTAAATAAATATTTTGTAAACCTAACCTTATTCTGGTCAATAATACACCAAAACATAGCAGAACTAAACAGTTTGAAACTATTTTTTTCTGTTTTCTTTCACCGAGCGCCACAAATTCTACAGTAATAAATGAACTTTAGAAACGAGAGGTTGAAGTTGGACAGACCTAATGATAGTTATCACTTGTTGGCAAATTTGATGAACATATAAACAACCAGATGAGTCAACGCTGTCTACAAACAACAACATTTAAATGAATGAAATAGAGTGTAAACACAACTTCCAAGGCTGATGGTGCAGTTGTTCTAAACACGTCGCTCCTGGGAGGGTCCATCTGTCAAGTGTGTCAGATGGATTTGATAGATTTTTCATACAGAAATCCATTTGTTTTGACTTTTTTCACTTAAATAAGAGAAAAGAAGACAACCTCGTGAACAGGATCAATGAAACAAGCCCAAATTAAAGTACGTATGACTTGATGATTTTTGTTATATGTTATATGTTGAAAATTACATAAAGACAAATGATGTGTATAATTTACACAAAATAAACTACTTCATGACCCTTTAAACGTTGATTCAACCAATCAAAGGTGTTCACATGTATTTTTCTTTGTCAAAAAAAAAAAAAAAATCTGTGACATTAGAGTTCTGGTGCACTGTACAGGATGGTTTCTTGGTAATTTCCTAGTGTGATGTCATCATTTACAACCAGGAAGTAAAATTAAAAACCTAAAACAAAATTGGGGTAAAATGTGTAAAGGTTTTTGCAAAATTTGAAATATATTTATCTTATCTTTTAATTAATTCAACCTGTCAGAGGCACTTTAAGTCAGCTACTCCAGATTTGTTTTTGTTGAGGAAATAACACGTGAAAGCTCCAAAAAGTCAATTCCGCATCCCCTTTAAACACATAAGCCCCTTACAATTCCTACAAACTTGTAATGAACGAAAAGCGCCAATATTTAGTCATTTTTACTTGTCTTAATGCCTCTAGACCTGAAGAGTTTTAATATGAAGCATCATAGCGTCTGCAGGTGTACCTTATCTCCCAAACCACTGCAGGTGTTCTGTTACTGTACCGCGCTAACGCCATGCGCTAACGGCTAATTAAAGCAATCCCACGCTTATCCTGAGAGGAAATACCTGGATTAGACAGAGATTTGCAACTCAAACCAGGGACATGCCTAATCAATTCAAAGCCATTAGACAATTAATTTACTTTGGAGGAGCGTGTGAGTGCCGCTGTGTCTGGGCTGGAGTCGCTGTTGTGTAACGATTAGTATTGAGTGTGTTTACATACACAGAGAGGAGGGCCACAGGTCAAAGGCGCCAACACTTATGCAGTAGTTATGGAACCAGGTGGGAAACGTGCTGGGTTTAATTAGAGAAATAACCAAAGGACTGATGGGAAAAAAAAGCCTCAATTGTAAAACTTATCAAATTGCAAAACGAAAGGGTGAAGTGAGTAACTGCAAGGAAAAATAGGAGGAGTTATGCATGTATTTAGTTGTGGCTGTAATACATTTTGTACTGTATTGTATAAAATTTAACAATAAATGATAATATTGAAACTATTGTATGCCACCGATGCATGCATTAGTAGAATGGGCTGCAAAAAACCCCTCCACAAAACTAGGAAACACTTTTTGTACAATTTATTATATTTGTTTTTATCAGACTGCCCTACTCTCATATTTTATTGTACTACATTAAGAAAAATTAATTATTATGACTTGGCTGCCAATCTTGCTAAAAGACACAATATATGTCATTTTTGGAAATGGTATCAAATTCCAAAGGGCACACTTTGTCTCCATGGAGATGTTATAGTGTTATAAGTGTTCTGTTGCAACTATTTTTCAAATATTGTTTGTACCAACTATTGTGACATGTAATTATTATTATTAGTTTATTTGCTGCAGACAGTGAATGTTAAAGGGCATATATGCTGCTACAGTGACTTTTTTGAGTCAAGACACACAACGTTCCATCATCAAAAACACACCTGGAGTTGCATTCAGTTCATTCACACTGTTTTGAGGAATGTTTATAAGAAAATCCTCCCCCTCTGAGCATCAAACACACTTCATGCGCACTCCCTCTATCCCGGACGTATTTCCAAACCTCGTACGTCACTTATCCAAGAATCTTCCGCTGAAGTCCTTAAATCATCGCTAAACTCGTTCTGAGGATTTCTGCCTCTAAACACGACAACTGCTGGAACAAATCCGCACAATGACGTCATTTCAGCGCTAACGTCACTAGATTGTATTCACCTTATTCCGGAAGTTGCCTTACACGCCGCCGTCTTGTTTCTGTTGTATTAGTTTACATGGAGCAGACGAGCTCAACAGAAAATAAGTTCTACACGGACTAAAAAGAAGTTTTCTGACTGACCAGGAAATCGGTGCGTTGTTGACTTGTTGTTGCTCGTGTTCGTTAAATATTTTACACAAATCAATCTACTTTATGTAACATTTTAGCGGCAAGACATTTTCCCCGTTCGTCATTAGCTTTAACGGAGTTCTCGTCAAACGGAAGTGCGTTTACAACAAAAGTGCAAAAAACTGCAAAAGTGGGCGGGGCAGAATAAGGTCAATATAGCGCTGGTGCCATCTGCTGGCTGGATGCACTCAGTAAGTGTAATTTCATACTGGCTGATAAAAGTAATTAGATGAATAAGAAACGTGTATTAAAACATAAGATGGCAAATTTAAGGCACTCAAGAGCATGTTTAAAGGCTAATAACAATATGAAAAATGATGAATATTTTTCCTTTAATGAGCACATGATACACATGCTGTAAACACGCTGGACAGAAGTCAGGAGCTTCTTTCATCTGTTATCCTCATTCAAACACCAGCGCATTTCAAAACTGGAGGCAAGGTAGGTGAAGCGTCTTGCCCAAGGACACAACAAGAGTTTCCACTACAGCCCCTGCTGCACCTGCTGCTGCACCTGGTAATCCCAGGTATCTCCCATCAAAACACTGACCAGGACCAACTCTGCTTAGCTTCGGAGGTCTGAGGAGATCGTGCAGTCTCACCTCTCCACAGATCTGACATGTATTTTCACTTGGTAGAGCCACCTTTATGTAGATACAGACTTTAATGCCATACAGTGGAACATGTGAGCACAGCAATAATATTTTGAGGCAGTGGTGGAATTCAACTTGAAAGGTTACGCAGAGCACCTTTAAATTGTGACCTTTAAATTAATCAAATTGATATTTTATGAACCCATTAAAAACTACAGTAAATGAAAACACAAAGTAGATACAGCGTTAAAGCAACAATTCAACCCTCAACCTTGATGATCAGACACCTTGTAACAATTTAGTTTCTTTTCATTACTCAGCTTGTTATTCCAATCCGTCACCACCCCCACCGCATTGTCTTAAAAACTCCGACTATTCCCCTCTTTTCCGCAAAAAATAAAAGCCCTCGTTCCAATTAAAGCGTGGCGGTGCGGGTGCATTGGAGCAGCTCTGTTATTCAATTCCATTATAAGCCTCGCGCAGCCATGCAGTTAACAGGAATTAAAACTGGCCTGCGAGATGACGGATTACACCAGCGCCGAGCCACGTGCCGAGGTGGACCGCGCCGTCTATTTTTATGCCAAACCTCCACATTTTCAGGCTGAAAATTCGCCCAACACATGTATTTGAATATTAAATCAAAACACGGGGGTCTCGAAAGCGCGGTGTAACTTGTCAGATTTGCCAGCTGTAGTTATTGCATGATGTATGGGCCGGGCTTGATGCGTGCGTGACAGTTGGCAGTCATTAATCATAGTTAGGAGATGGGACACGCGTTGGGTTGCCTCCGCGCTCTATGAATATTTGTGTGTTTTGTGTACACCGCGGCGTGCTATAGGATCCGCGGCGACGAGGCAGTGTGTTCCCGGGTCCGGCGCTGTGAAGGGAACGGCGACGAGGCACAAACAAATTTCGTAGCGTTTACAGACGAGAGGGAGGACGGGAGGATGGGAGAGTGGCAGGTAAACAGGAAGTTGCGGAGACGAATTATGGAAAAGGAAGTTTTCGAAGTTACAGTTACAGTGGAAGAGTCGTGCTTTTGTCAAGGTAGAAGCAAATGGAGTTTGTTTGGTTTTGAAGGGTAATTGCATAATACAGAAAAAGAAGCTCATTTTGTATATAAGAATAGAAAGGTTTAGCTGTAACATGTGTCCCGTCCCATAACTGTCATCAGGGTCGTTCTAGGCATTTGGAGGCCCTAAACAACACACTGTTCAGTTGCTATTCTGGCGTCCCAGCGGCTGGACGCTAGATTTTTTATTAATGTATTCCTTTTTATCCACCATCTGATAGAAGGAAACTATCAGCTGCTGGACATGTTCAACATGCAAAGAAAGCTGTAACCCACTCATTTTCATCAAACATTCTGGGATGAATTACAGTCAGTATCTACTCCAAAAGCACACATTTAAAAATTACACTAAAATTCAAAAAGATTGAATAGGACTTTTATATGGATTCTGCCTGGACTTTTTTTTTTTTTTACTTTATTACAAGTCCCTAAAGCCAATTTTTTGTTAAATATTTCACAAAGAAAATTTAGGACTTTAGGACTTAGACTTTAAAGCTCTGCAAAGCTTGTTGTCTGACAAGTGCAATCAGAGTAAATCAGACACCAAAACTACAGCTTCACAAACATGAAGCTGGTTACACACTAGAGCAGTGCTGATTTATTACAATGTGAATTCATATTTGTTTATTTGGTGTGGACCGTTCATGTGAATGAATATACATGATATACATGCTGTAAACATGCCACACTGCAGCAACGGGATCATCATCTGTTTGTCATCGGTTTCACATTCACTCTCACAAACACTCCCTCATTCACCATCACATTGGGGCGCTGGAGGTGAGGCGGGTGAGGCGGGTGAAGAGTCTACCCAAGATTTGCACTGCAGCCCTTGCCCCGTCCCACTGTAGCACCTGATGTTCTTTCCAGTGTCACAAATCCAAGTTCTATCCACGACCAACCCCGCTTAGCTCCTGAGATCAGACAAGATGGTGGAATAAATGTGGAATGGATGGAATATGAAAGTGATTTTGAGGACAGATATGCAAAAAAAAAAAAAAAAGTTACCTTCTGTTTGGCTTTTGTGCTAGCATTGTTCCCTAGACAAAAACATACTGTACCTGGAGTTGTATTCAGCTTCATTCGTGCTTGTTTCATTAATCAAGCTCGTCTTCTCGGAGCCTCAAAGATCAAATCCAATCTTCTCCTGTGCAGTTTTTAAGTTTATAAACCGTCACCATACTCGTTTTGTGGTCATATTGTGTTCACACCAAACGCATAGCTCTGTTAGCTTAACAGTCACGTTTCCCAAATGGCTTTATTTATTTGTTTTGCTTTTACATTCTTCATTCCCACTGCTGACTTTTCATATTAATTTAGAAACATGCACTTCTAATTCCAGTACAAAACCATGTTTCAAAGCTACAAGAATGTATAATATGCCCACTTTGGTCATGTGTTGATAATTGTGAATAATTGCAGATTTTTTCTCGACATTATAATCGTAACACTCAAATTTGTCATCGCTGGTAGTGGTGCTGGTCTACATCAACACAAGAGGTGGGAAAAATTTCAAAAAATTGATAATATCTCAATTGTTGATTTGGAGAAATTCAAAATTAGAATATCGAGTACATGGTTTATAATTAAATTGAGACAGAAATGTCTATCTGTCTTCAAAACAAGGGACATACAGTGATTTGTCGCCACTTTTATGGCTACGTTTATGGTCTTTTTACTTTTTCTATTAAATGTAACCTCGACAAAACATTTACAGACTGATTATACCACATTCCTGATGCTTTCTTAAAATATCATCTGAATATTGTCATCATTTTTGTCAGTACTTCCCACCTCGAATACCGACTGTGAAGTACTCTGGCATCAGTTCAGTCTGTTTGAGTTTTCCACTTTTATTCTTCCTGTCGTCATTGTTGTGAATCATTTTGGTGGAACTTAAGCACACATTCACAGTCGTTAAAGCCCTGGTCCTCTGTTGTGTTTTCACTGCAGGTTTTTTGTATAATTACTGCTGCTAACTGGGGAGGTGCAGTGTCCCATAGAGAATGAAAGTGTCATTCATATCTACACAATCCGCCCATAAGCTGCGGAGCCCGGCCCGAACCAGGGACAGTCAAGTGGAACTGGCCTCCGCGCGCCTCTCCTTTTAATCACGCCTTTTCTCTGAATTTTCTGCAGCCTATCTACTCCATTATAAACTTTGGCAAGGGTAAAATAAGGGAATTGGCGACTAATTAATTATTTCCAGCTTTTGTTTCTAATTAAATGCATGGTTAGTCTATTCTGCTGAAGGTGGGTGTGGTGAGGGAGCGCAGTCGTCGTCCCACCCACGAGACACAACACGAGGGGAACAAAGAGGTCAGAGACTGTAGAAAGTTTCACTAAATAACTTTCATAATATTTGGAAAATTTTGTGGAATATATTAAAAGTCCAGTTACGTTTTCATGTCGAGTTTTAAGGCTGGTACACGCTACAGAATTTATGAGTTAAAGTCGATTTGACAGGTTTGACGACACTAAACGTTTCTGTTTCCACTAAAATGTAGTGAACATGATTATATTTAAGATTTTACTAAACATTTTGCCTGTTTGCCACCAGTTTGACAGTTTTCGTAATGTTTAAGATGCTACTTCCTGTTCGGACATTAGCACAAATATGACATAGTTAGAGGTAATTCCACAACTGTTACCAAGCAACAGACAGTAAACAAGGGCCAACATCCATAGACATTACGCAATAGTTATGATTTGACAAATAATTATACATGATAAGACCTTTAATTTGTTTGATGACAGTTTAAACTGTCAAAACGTTGTCAGTTGTTTTTAAATTGTCTCTGTATTTTCAATGATACGTCACTTTTTGATGACATCACAGAGGGATGCAGTTTTAGAACTCAGCACTACTTCTTGTAACTTCTTGTAATGTTTTATGCTTATGATATCATAGATGTTGCTCTTACATCAAATAAATGAAGAGGCTTAAAAAAAATCGCTCACGAGGATCCAAATTATAAATGGGACAAAATATCTTGTGGTGTTTTCTGGGCTTTGTAGGGTCTTCTTTTGGATTACTTGACATTAGGGCAGTCCGATACAATCTGGTGATAAAAATTGAATCGTGATCTTGTGAATAGTTTTCTTTATACTGTCATTCGCTGCATTTCCGTTTAATGCAGCTTTTCCCCGCCCACTCCTTCCATCACGCTGGACTTTGTGTGAGTGACAGGTGGATTTAACTAGAGCTGTTCATCGATTATTGGCAACAAATTGTTTATTGAGTAGTCAACTTGAGTCACTTTGGGCAGCTGGTGTCGCATATGTGCTACACAAATAAACCTGACATAGATATTAACTAATTTAGCAACAAATAATCGTTATCTGGACGTTAAACAGACTACACAAAATACCAAATCTGATCATTACGGGTAATTTGCGCACAAGAGTATTTGCCTGATTAAACATTCAACAATTGTCTATAAATAATATCATCATCATCATCTGCCCAAGATATTAAAATACTATAAATAATGCCATTTATTCATTTATGTTTTTAAATACATTTATATCAATTGTACGTGCGGTTTCAAATACAAATAAACACGACACATCCACACTTTAGTTTCTTGTCAGTGGCTGTAAACTTTTGGACAGAGACAAATGGCGGATCAGAAAAGCCGGTTGTAACAACACGATAAGGCCGAGCTAAACACATGCAAAAGAAAGGACACATTTACACTCCAATTAGTGCACTTAGAGCAGCGCTGAATCAAACCAGGAAACTGCTCCGGTAATGAGGCATTGAACCATGGATGCGGCTGGGCCTCCTCCGTCACTGTCAGAAACACTCAGGACTCCCACACAGGCTCAGCGGCCCCGGGTCCTGGTCTGAAGACAGTGATGGAGGGGCCCCGGGAGGCAGGGGAGGTTCAATCCAGTCTGGGCAGGGTCTTCAGGAGATCAAGTCCAAGTTTGGGTCCTGATCTGCAGACAGTCGGTCACTAGAGACGACTTAAAACAAAGGTCTTTGTGGTCGGACCTAAACTCAGAGCGCTCTGACCCCCTACGAGTGTTTTAAGCCTCATCTTTATTCTCTGGCTTTTAAAATCATGTGAGTTGTGTGGTGTTTTTTAGTCATTTTAATTTATTTTACTTATTTAATGTTATTTTATGGTTTTGTGATTTGAGTTTACTGGTTTTATCAGCTC
Source organism: Rhinogobius similis (assembly GCA_019453435.1). Classification (NCBI taxonomy): domain Eukaryota; kingdom Metazoa; phylum Chordata; class Actinopteri; order Gobiiformes; family Gobiidae; genus Rhinogobius; species Rhinogobius similis. The sequence continues at coordinate 34,001,844 of CM033625.1, forward strand.
AAAACAAGCACCAATTTTACATTTTTATTGTTTTTTTTTTTTACCAGTGCAGCACTTTGTTCTGTTGTTCTGTTTACAAAATATGGATAAAGTGTAAAGTACCAGTGGATCCTGGCTAGAGAAGCAACAGATTCCATGTTGAAATGAACAAAGAACTCTGGGTGCGCTAAACCACCAAATTCCTTTCGACCTTTCCCTATAAACTGTCAGACCTCTCTTGTCTCACAGTCTACAGCAGGTGAAAGAATCAGTAAGGTGCGAACGGGGCTGAGAAGTGAAGTAGTGTCTAGTAATTCCGTATTAGCGCTAAAACTTTGTAGCTAATTGTGAATAAAAACTGATATTACATAGAGCCACACGTTTGACAAACGTAGATAATCAAATCATTTACATTGAGCATTTGACTTCAGACATGACAAACTGTGATATTAGCTTTTCTTTTCCATTCCACAGTGCAAATAAACCCAGTACAAATCCAGTATAGTTTTTACTTTCACATTAACAAAGTGGACCAAAACAAAACCACACATGTCTATCCGCTATAGCTGCCGTAGTTTGTCATCTCTGCTGATCTAAAGCGAATGAGTGCTTGTGCAAACATCCATCCATCCATCCATTTTCTTCCGCTTATCCGGGGCCGGGTCGCGGGGGCAGCAGTCTGAGCAGGGACTCCCAGACTTCCCTCACCCCGGACACTTCCTCCAGCTCCTCTGGGGGGATCCCGAGGCGTTCCCAGGCCAGCCGAGAGACGTAGTCCCTCCAGCGTGTCCTGGGTCTTCCCCGGGGCCGCCTCCCGGTGGGACATGCCCAGAACACCTCCCGAGGGAGGCGTCCAGGAGGCATCCTGAACAGATGCCCGAGCCACCTCAACTGGCTCCTCTCGACGTGGAGGAGCAGCGGCTCTACTCCGAGCTCCCCCCGTGTGACTGAGCTCCTCACCCTATCTCTAAGGGAGCGCCCAGCCACCCGGCGGAGGAAGCTCATTTCGACCGCTTGTATCCGCGATCTTGTCCTTTCGGTCATTACCCAAAGCTCATGACCATAGGTGAGGGTAGGAACGTAGATTGACCGGTAAATCGAGAGCTTCGTCTTTCGACTCAGCTCTCTCTTCACCACAACGGTCCGATACAGCGCCCGCATCACTGCAGACGCTGCACCGATCCGCCTGTCAATCTCACGCTCCATCCTTCCCTCACTCGTGAACAAGACCCCGAGATACTTGAACTCCTCCACTTGAGGCAAGGACTCTCCACCCACCCGGAGAGGGCAATCCACCTTTTTCCGGTCGAGAACCATGGCCTCGGATTTGGAGGTGCTGGTCCTCATCCCAGCCGCTTCACACTCGGCTGCAAACCGTCCCAGTGCATGCTGCAGGTCCTGGCTTGAAGAAGCCATCAGGACAACATCATCTGCGAACAGCAGAGATGAGATCCTGTGGTCCCCAAACCAGACGCCCTCCACGCCCTGACTGCGCCTAGAAATTCTGTCCATAAAAACTATGAACAGAACCGGTGACAAAGGGCAGCCCTGGCGGAGTCCAACATGCACTGGGAACAGGTCTGACTTACTGCCGGCAATGCGAACACAGCTCCTGCTCCGGTCGTACAAGGACCGGACAGCCCTTAGCAAAGGGCCCCGGACCCCATACTCCCGGAGCACTCCCCACAAGGCGCCCCGGGGCACACGGTCGAATGCCTTCTCCAGATCCACAAAACACATGTGGACTGGTTGGGCAAACTCCCATGAACCCTCGAGCACCCGATGGAGAGTATAGAGCTGGTCCAGTGTTCCGCGACCGACGAAAAACCACACTGCTCCTCCTGAATCCGAGGTTCGACTATCGGTCGGATTCTCCTCTCCAGTACCCTGGAATAGACCTTACCGGGGAGGCTGAGGAGTGTGATCCCCCTGTGGTTGGAACACACCCTCCGGTCCCCCTTCTTATACAGAGGGACCACCACCCCGGTCTGCCAGTCCAGAGGCACTGTCCCCGACCGCCACGCGATGTTGCAGAGACGTGTCAGCCAAGACAGTCCCACAACATCCAGAGACTTAAGATACTCGGGACGGATCTCATCCACCCCCGGAGCCTTGCCACCAAGGAGCTTGCCTACCACCTCAGTGACTTCAGCCAGGGTGATGGATGAGTCCACCGCCAAGATCTCAGCCTCTGCTTCCTCCTCGGAAGACGTGACAGTGGGATTGAGGAGATCCTCAAAGTATTCCTTCCACCGTCCGACAACATCCCCAGTCGAGGTCAGCAGCTCTCCACCCGCACCGTAAACGGTGTTGGTGAAGCACTGCTTCCGTCCTGAGGCGTCGGACGGTTTGCCAGAATTTCTTTGAGGCCGACCGATAGTCCTCCTCCATGGCCTCCCCGAACTCCTCCCAATCCCGAGTTTTTGCCTCTGCAACCGCACGGGCTGCAGTACGCTTGGCCTGCCGGTACCTGTCAGCTGCTTCAGGAGTCCCACAAGCCAGCAAGGCCCGATAGGACTCCTTCTTCAGCCTGACGGCATCCCTTACTTCCGGTGTCCACCACCGGGTTCGGGGATTGCCGCCGCGACAGGCACCAGAGACCTTGCGACCACAGCTACGAGCTGCCGCATTGACAATGGAGGTGGAGAACATGGTCCACTCGGACTCCATGTCTCCAGCCTCCCCCGGGATCTGGGAGAAGTTCTCCCGGAGGTGTGAGTTGAAGACCCTGCCGACAGAGGGCTCTGCCAGACGTTCCCAACAGACCCTCACAATGCGCTTGGGCCTGCCAAGTCTGTCCGGCTTCCTCCCCCGCCAGCGGATCCAACTCACCACCAGGTGGTGATCGGTTGACAGCTCCGCCCCTCTCTTCGCCCGAGTGTTCCAAGACACGCGTCGAAGGTCAGATGACACGACAACAAAGTCGATCATCGACCTCCGGCCTAGGGTGTCCTGGTGCCACGTGCACTGATGGACACCCTTGTGCTTGAACATGGTGTTCGTTATGGACAAACTGTGACTAGCACAGAAGTCCAATAACTGAACACCACTCGGGTTCAGATCGGGGGGGCCGTTCCTCCCGATTACCCCTCTCCAGGTGTCACTGTCGTTGCCCACGTGGGCGTTGAAGTCCCCCAGTAGAACAACGGAGTCCCCGGGCGGTGCACTGTCCAGTACCCCTCCCAGGGACTCCAAGAAGGTCTGGTACTCTGCACCGCTGCTCGGCCCGTAGGCCGACACAACGGTGAGAGACCTGTCCCCCACCCTAAGGCGGAGGGACGCGACCCTCTCGTTCACCGGGGTGAACTCCAACACGTGACGGCTGAGCTGTGGGGCTATGAGCAAGCCCACACCAGCCCGCCGCCTCTCCCCGCGGGCAACGCCAGAAAAATGGAGCGTCCAGCCCCTCTCGAGGAGACGGGTTCCAGAGCCCAGGCTGTGCGTGGAGGTGAGGCCGACTATATCTAGTCGGTAGAGCTCAACCTCCCGCACAAGCTCAGGCTCCTTCCCCCCCAGCGAGGTGACATTCCATGTCCCTAGAGCCAGTTTCTGCATCCGGAGATCCGGTCGTCGAGGCCCCCACCTTCGACTGCTGCCCGGATCACTTCGCACCGGCCCCTTATGAATCCTCCCGCAGGTGGTGGGCCCACGGGAGGACGGCCCCACGTCGCTCCTTCGGGCTGTGCCCGACCGGGCCCCGTGGGGAAAGGCCCGGCCACCAGACGCTCGCCGTCGAGCGCCCACCCCAGGCCTGGCTCCAGGGTGGGGCCCCGGTAACGCCGATCCGGGCGACGTAAACGACCTTGTTGTTGTACTGTTCATAAAGGGCTTTTGAACCGCTCTTAGTCTGACCCGTCACCCAGGACCTGTTTGCCATGGGTGACCCTACCAGGGGCATAAAGCCCCCGACAACATAGCTCCCAGGATCATTCGGGTACTCAAACCCCTCCAAGGTGGCGGTTCAAGGAGGGGTAGGCTTGTGCAAACACATGTCTAATATTCTCTACACATGGATTTCTCTATGTGTGGTTTTGGAAAATGCCATCACAACAGTTATAGATTTTAAATAGTTCTTTGTCCCGACAGTCATCACACTTTATAACCCAGGGAGGCCAAATATTTTTACTCAAGGGCAGCACGTTGAAGCACAGACGAGGCGGACGGCCACAAATCGGTCATTAGCGTGAATTATCTACCTATCTATCGTAAAGTTGGGAGGACCAACAAAAAGAATAACACGACATGCGACTTTTTTGGTGCTAACACTAAAACGTCAAACCTATTTGTTAGCAAAACATTGGCTTTTAAACTAATTAAGTCCTGCTGGATCCAGTTTTATTCTTGTTGCATATACATTTCTAAAATATGTCTTATTTCTATGTTTTGCATGAAGCGCGTCCCTCCATTCTAGACTCACAGCAGTTGAGCAAGGTTGTTGTCTCTTCTAAAATTGAATTGCCTCAGGATTTTTCCATCTTTGCCCCCGTTTTGCCAGCGTTGTGCTACTCCACAGGACATTTTTGTAAACTCTGAGATGGTTGTTAATAACGCAATGATTATAGAGCATCCAGAGAAGATTCCTGTGTTCTTAAATGAACTCTACGTGTTCGTCTCGTCTGGTTATGGGACGAGGAGCCGTACACGACCCGCTCCCTGTCGCCTGCTCGTGCTGGCTGCTTTGTCTCGATCAGTGGATGAGGCTGGATGGGAGAGGAGAGCTGATCGATGTGGGTCAGGGGGAGCTTTCAGACGGCATTAGCAGCAGCTCTCCATCACGGTCTCTGCTCCAGACCAGCTTCAGAGCCAGAGGAGGGCCAGAGAGACGTTTCCATGTAGAGGTGTGATAGATAGAAAGTCCTGTCACAAATCTGAAGGTGTTCAATCCCCAGCTGTGAGCAGTGCATACGTCTTTGTAATTTCGGCTGTGTACTTCGTCCACTTTGCCTATTCATGGATTTCAAGCTCCATTTCAGAGCCGTACAAATTCCCATAGCATATTTATTTTCTCATCAGATGGGTGGTTAGTCCTGAGCAGCTGCAACTGTGTGCACCGCCGCTGTGCTCCAACCTGACCTGCATGTTTTTAAAAGAGAGTTGGGGAAACAGGGAAAGACAGAAATCAATCTTGGGACCTTTTTGCTGTGAGGTGAGAACGCAAACCACTCATCAGAATATGTCAGAATATGGTGTAAATATATAAATGTATTAAGTAGGGTTGTAGTCGTTTACTCAATAAATAGGTCGATGATGTTTTAGTCGACTAATTGTTTTTTTTTTTTATTTAAAGGATTTATACAACAAAAACAGCAAAAAGGGAAGATATGGAGTGAGTTAGCTAAAGCTTTTGTAGTGAATCACGAGTATAAATACACTGTTTCTTGGTACTTTTGTGTATGAATTGTTATTTTTAGCATGAACAGTGCAGTTGTGATTCTTTTAGAATGCAGTTTGGGTGAGATACTGAGAGATACTTCATAGTTTTGCCACACCCCCTTTTAGTCGACTAATCGGTCGATAGGACAAGTCTTTAGTTGACCAAGAATTTCTTCTTCTTTCTAGTATCAAGCAAGAAACCAAAGGCCGGTTATGGACTTCTAAAAGGTGCTTGTATCCCCCTGCATACCTGAAAGATAGGATTAAATGTAGATGATCACAGACGGCGGGATGGGAACGTGAACGAGAAGACAGAGGGGAAAGAGAGTGGGTGGAATAAGGTGAGCATGAGGTGTGGTCTTGCTACCGAAATAAAGACGCCTGAACTGACAGTTCTCATCTGAATGGACTCTTTTCACACTTCTCATCTGGCCAGACACTTCTCATCTGGCTGGACACTCACTTCTCATCTGGCTGGACACTTCTCATCTGGCTGGACACTTCTCATCTGTTTGGACACTTCTCATCTGGTTGGGCACTTCTCATCTGCCTGGACACTTCTCATCTGGTTGGACACTTCTCATCTGGTTGGACACTTCTCATCTGCCTGGACACTTCTCATCTGGTTGGACACTTCTCATCTGGTTGGACACTTCTCATCTGGTTGGACACTTCTCATCTGGCTGGACACTTCTCATCTGGTTGGACACTTCTCATCTGGTTGGACACTTCTCATCTGGTTGGACACTTCTCATCTGGCTGGACACTTCTCATCTGGCTGGACACTTCTCATCTGGTTGGACACTTCTCATCTGGCTGGACACTTCTCATCTGGTTGGACACTTCTCATCTGGTTGGACACTTCTCATCTGGCTGGACACTTCTCATCTGGTTGGACACTTCTCATCTGGCTGGACACTTCTCATCTGTTTGGACACTTCTCATCTGCTTGGACATTTCTCATCTGGTTGCACACTTCTCAATTGGCTGGACACTTCTCATCGGGTTGGACACTTCTCATCTGCCTGGACACTTCTCATCTGGCTGGACACTTCTCATCTGGTTGGACACTTCTCATCTGCCTGGACACTTCTCATCTGGCTGGACATTTCTCATCTGGTTGCACACTTCTCATCTGGCTGGATACTTCTCATCTGGCTGGACGCTTCTCATTTGGTGCACACTTCTCATCTGATTGCACACTTCTTATCTGGCTGCACACTTCTCATCTGATTGCACACTTCTTATCTGGCTGGACACTTCTCAATTGGCTGGACACTTCTCATCTGCCTGGACACTTCTCATCTGGCTGGACACTTCTCATCTGGTTGGACACTTCTCATCTGCCTGGACACTTCTCATCTGGCTGGACACTTCTCATCTGGCTGGACATTTCTCATCTGGTTGCACACTTCTCATCTGGCTGGATACTTCTCATCTGGCTGGACGCTTCTCATTTGGTGCACACTTCTCATCTGATTGCACACTTCTTATCTGGCTGCACACTTCTCATCTGATTGCACACTTCTTATCTGGCTGGACACTTCTCAATTGGCTGGACACTTCTCATCTGCCTGGACACTTCTCATCTGGTTGCACACTTCTCATCTGGCTGGACACTTCTTATCTGGCTGGACACTTCTCATCTGGTTGCACACTTCTCATCTGCCTGGACACTTCTCATCTGCCTGGACACTTCTCATCTGGTTGGACACTTCTCATCTGCCTGGACATTTCTCATCTGGTTGGACACTTCTCATCTGCCTGGACACTTCTCATCTGGCTGGACACTTCTCATCTGGCTGGACACTTCTCATCTGCTTGGACATTTCTCATCTGGTTGCACACTTCTCATTTACTTGGACACTTCTCATCTGGCTGGACACTTCTCATCTGCTTGGACACTTCTCATCTGGTTGGACACTTCTCATCTGGCTGGACACTTCTCATCTGGTTGGACACTTCTCATCTGGTTGGACACTTATCATCTGGCTGGACACTTCTCATCTGGTTGGACACTTCTCATCTGGTTGGACACTTCTCATCTGGTTGGACACTTCTCATCTGGTTGCACACTTCTCATCAGTCTGGACACTTCTCATCTGGCTGGACACCTCTGTAGATAGAGGAGCCACCCTCTGTCCATCTCTAGTGTTTCTGGCTCCACAGTCCATCTTCAGTCTTCAGTGCGCGTCAGTCCTGGACCATCTGCATCTGTTTATCCTGATTCAGTCCTGGTTGAGTCCGTGGGAGTAGGATCTCTCCTTCACTGTGGTTCTCCTCCAAGTTTCTACTTTTTCCCATTGGGCTTTTTGTACTTTTTCCTTGCCGAGAAGGCTCTGCAGACAGGGGATGCTGTGGGACAGTTCTCCATTTGCTAAATTCCTGTCATCATTGGTCAATCTGCTTTTTTACTACTGGTTAAATCAACAATTTTGTGCAGCCCTGTGAGGCAAGTCTTGCAAATAGTTCAAATAGATCAAAATATAACATGCTTTGGTATAAATTCCTACAGACTTCATCAAATGACAAGAATAACCTTATGATGACGACAACCTTAATTTACCGTTGACCATTTGTGACACAGTTGTTAGCTTTGTTAGTTACGTTTCATAAAACTTTGGACGGCTTGGGTCGGAAGACGTTGGTTTAGCCCTCTTGACTAAATTCGTGAATGTCCATTTATTTCATTACGCACAAAAATAACCTGCCCCTTGACCCGCTGAGGCCCGCAGTATCTGGGACACACTCCATCCATTTAACTCCCTCCGACGAGCTGCAGAAAGCGTCTGAAAAGCCCGGCTGACCGGCGGTTTTAATGACACGTGCCGCCGTCCAACTCGCTGTCACTCACGCACACATTTGGTCATATACATAATGTTGTTCTCACATTCAGCTACACATGGCGAGCTTGTCATTTTGGGACACTGGGCCTGCATTTCTCCTCGCCAAATAACTGCCTCGCGTCTGCCAGCACCGTAAACTGTAATTTGGCTGATACTATGCGTCGGGTAAATGACATGTAAATGCTGTGTGCGCTGTAGCCACGGTTTAATACGTGTCCATTTAATTCTCTAAATAAACTAAATATTTATGACAAGTTTGCATTCAGAGTCACATTTGCTTGTATTCTCGTTTTGTGCATTACTTTCTGCCAAGCCTGTCTCTTTTCTTTCGCCTCATCACTTCACTTACCGCCTTTTTTTTCCCTCTCTTCCCCCGTCGTTGCCAGTTCTGCTTGATGATTTACAGTAAAATTGCTTATAAATTGGAGTGGAAATGTTTTGCAGACCTGGCAGCTTTCAAGTCCGGTGCCCATTTGTCACTCGGCGTTTGCTTTTGTGTAACGGCACGAGAATTAATTAGACCGCGCGCAACCGGCAAAAGTTTACGGCTATAATTTATGGGGAGATGAGATTCCTTGGACAAGCATCTCGGACGGCCGTGAATTTATTATTTTTATTATTACGGTGGTGCGTGTGAGGCTTGTTTGAATTGTGAATGGGGTCGACCCGCGCTGATAGCACTAAAAGCAAGATTCATTGGAGCTACTTTGGCGTCTGTGGCGAGCCGAACATATTCACAGGGAAAGGCGTAAACAAAAATAGACCGTGGTGTGATACATAAAAAAGAACATTATGCAGAAATATATGGAGATGTAAGCAAGCATTTAGTTTCCTGCCGCACAAAAAACATGGCAGAAAGCAGGATATTTGTGTTCTTATTGAAGTCACAGTAAAAGGAACCGTGATTTTTAAATGATGATGGACAAATTCAAAATGAAGGCCTGTCCAAATCTGTCTTGCAACCAGTGGTGGAAAGTGACAAAGTTCAAAAGTAAATATAAAACGTGTAGCTTTCTGTGCTTTACTTAAGTCATTTTAAAGGAAATATTATGCATTTTTCATATTGTTATTATCCTTTAAACCTGCTTTATGTTTAAGTTTATTATGGCCTTAATAAAAGGAGTTGTCTGTTGTGTGCAATGAGTGCAGCCAGCCAGCCGATGGCTACTAGCACTTAAACAATTTACTTATGTTAGCGCTTTTAAGACATAAAAAGTGCTAGCCAAGCACTAGCAGTGATCGTGTTTAGAGGCAGAAATGCTCAGACCGAGTCTGGCAATGATTTAAGGACTTAAAAACGCAGAGGTTTCCCTGATAAGTGACGTACGAAATCCTCAAAACGGCGTGAATGCAGCCGAATGCAACTTTAGAACATTGGGTCCTTTAAGTTTCACTAAATTTGAAAGCTGATTTCTACTCCATTACATTTTGCAACTAGACTGAGTAGAAAGTAGAATTTCAATTTCATGCTAGCACGTTCATGGTGACGTTCTGCATAAAGGTTTGGAGTTTAAGCCCAGTCTGAGCAAACTTAAATATGTACATAAACACAACTACAAAAATTAAGAAATGTATCTGCGTGCTCCTGTTGACCAAAGAGTAGCACAATTCTTCAACAAAATCACTACATTTAACATTTCTCAAATACTTAGAAAGGAGGACTTAAAAACCTTTACTGTGCTACTTTTACTTGAGTTATTTATTTATTTTTTGCTCCTGCATCCTCTACTTTGGTTTAAGTAGCACTGTTGAATACTTTTTCCACCACTGCTTTAGCAACATTAGAAACTTGTTGTTCTGCAGTCGGCTTAAGTCATTCTTGGTCGACTAAGATATCCTCTGTGCATCAGATGGAGATTGTTGAGGGGTGGAGCCAATACTGGGTCATAAAATGTGTACGGGTCCATTTCAAGGGTTAAGTGGGAAATACACAAGAGGAGAAACACTTCCGTTGTAGGATGGGCACATGTCCTAACCTGAGGCACTCTGATAGTTAAAAGTCCAACTGGCTCGTCTTTGTCAAGGCTAGAGGACTAAAAAAAAGTACACCGGTGTCCCTAAAAACGAAAACGCAAAAAAGATAATTTGACGAGTCATGTAAGCACACAAAAAGAAATGGGACTTGTTTTTATTAAAGAGGACATATAACACACTTAAGTTATAGTAATAATCCATGACACTTGTGGATATTTTTAATTGCAATAACAATCTAAATGATTTAATACAGACAGATCTGCTGGTTGTGTCAAAATTGCTACAGGACACTGATGAATCCTATGTGTGTCACAGTTTAAGAAAAAAACAAAATAGGAAAACGATGAGTCCAGAGCAGTGGGTGTGTCTGAAAGGCCAGGGAAAAAAGTCAGAGCAATGGGTCTTGAATGCAGGAGGCTAAAGATGAGTTAAATATGCATTAATCACTTTAATACAACTTTAACTAAACATGGTTAAAAGCTTTTAAAAGTCAAATTTGTATAATATATCTCCTTCAATCATATACAGAAAACAAATTATTGGTATAAGCCTCAACAGTCAATCCAAAATTATTTCCACTCACTTTATCTATTTCCAAAATGATTACACTTTAACAAAGAGACAACAACAGTCCAGGTTTCTCTCCAGTCGTGTTACAGGAGAAAATGTGTAAGCAAGACACTTCACCCACTATAGATGTGATTTTAATGTGTGCAACAGTGAGCGGTGGTTCACCAGCTTTGGGAATTTATCCAACGCAAAATAGTTTCATTTTTACTGATTGTGTGATCGCTTTTGGTTTAAATAATCACCCTAGAGTGCTTCATATTTCCTGTACAATAAACGTAACCACAACATGACAGCGTATGGTCATTAAAGTTGCCACAAAAATCATAAGGTCAGACACAAACATGGTTCAATTTTTATCACTTTGTCACTTTGATCTTTCAACATGAGCTTTCACCTGGAAAAACAAATCTCAAGGTTCGTATGTGCTTGAAATCCTTGAGCGCTTGGTTTTTACTATAGTTTTCAAGGTTGGGAAAGTGTATTATTTTTTTGAAAGTGCTTGAAAATGTTTTAAATTTAAACTTGCAATCTGTATCATACGCATTTTGACAATAAAAAGCGCTAATAGTCTTCACTTTGTTGTTTTTAAGTGTTCTAAAATAATTCATAAATTCATATAACAGCTATTCAAATGATTGAGTTGCGTGTTAGTTTGTGCAATTACTTATGCTGTGCCCAAAATTTCCGACAAAAGCACATTTAAAAGATCACATTATCACAGTTAAGTTCATATTGGGAGAGAAACATATTTCATTATTGTGTTGATTTCAAAGACTACAGTTAAACCACACATTTGCAAGTTTTTAACAAACGCGGAAAATGCAGCTGTGCGTTGGGGCCGAGTTAAGTGTAAAGGTCCTGGGAAAAACCTGCGAGTTTACCTTGAAAGTGCTTGAATTGTGTCTTTGAAAAGGTGTACGAGCCCTGAAATCTACACCAGGATGTGTTTTATCTTTTCATTTAATCAGACTGATAGATTTATAATGAACATTGTAACTTCAGAGGCCGTTTACTCCAAATGAAACATAAAGATCAGCCTTAAAGTAGCTCTTACACCAAAATGTAATCTGGGACATTTTTACTGATCGAACGCAAGGATTTGTTGAATTTTAATTCTAAGCCTTATTTATTATTTTTACATAAATTTGTGTCCTAGTAGACCGAGTATACTCCTTTGTTACATTTATTTTCTAGCTAATATGTCAACAAAATAAAGAAGAAATTTAAACCTGGCTCTATTTTTTCAGATTTCTATGTCCCAAATATGTGCAATTTTAGCTATTTTTAAACAGAAAATGCCTTTTTTTTATATGAAAACATGATATGATGAAAATCTTGTCGTACATTTTCTGCTTATACTTCTTTAACAACAATACACAACAAGTTTCAGATTTGTTTCTGTTGACCTGCATGTCTGGCCGGTTAAATGACCCAGCAGTATTTCTCGACTCTTTGCGTCCAGTTTTCCCCCAAACATCCGCGACATACATCTCATCTCACTCCTCAACACAAACTTTTCCTCTAAATTAAATTAAAAACACTCCCTCACTCTCTCCCTCTCTCGCTCCAATTTTGTAATCAATGGCCACAGAAAATGGGATTCCTCCAGCCGCTGGCAATTAATACATTTGTGTCCTTTTTTAACACTAGTGAGCCGAGCTTGAAATTACCAATGACTGGCTGTGGCTCATTTGCATATTTATTGCAGTGCCGAGGACGAAGGGAAGGGTGCTGTTGTGTGATGGGGGAGGGACGGGGGGCGGGGGGGGGGGGGGGTGTCCTGGGCTCAATGATTGATGTGGAGCTCGCCTCTCGCATCACAAACAGCCCATTATTGGACAGACAGAGGGACAGAGGACGCAGGGACAGAGAGAGAATAAGATGGACAGAGGAGAGAGAGGAAGTGCACTGGTGTCGGAGGCAAGGAGGTTCAATTAAATGGAAAATCATTTTGTAATTGTGATTTTCACCTGGGATCATACGACACTGTGTTACTGGTAGAGCTGCAAACAGAGCCGCGACGATTGATCGACGAATCGTGACTAGTCGACTATGAAAAATAATCAGCTGTAATGGCTATAATAATTGATAATCATAAGTGTTAACTGTTTTATGCAGACTTTAAAACACATGTAAAAAGAGCTTTTATAACAAAGACAGTGGTAATATTACATTTAAATTGAAAAAGGAATAGATTATTGCTTATTTTCATCGATATTACACTTATTTTCATAAATATTCTCTATCTAGAAGTCTTCAAGCGTCATATTTCAATATGGCTGATAATGTATTTAATAGCAGTAATCGTTGGATTATTCGACTGATTGAAAAAATAACTGCTGAAACTAGCTCCTACACACAACAAACTTAACATGAACACAATTTTTACGGATCAATCAGAAGGATTTGTAGATATCCAATTCTAAGCCTGAAAAAAAAAAGGCAATATTTGAATTTTTGTTAGATCCAGAAGTTTCAAATTGATATCTTTAAAATTCAGATTCTAAAGATGTTTTCCTTGACAAGATTGCTTTTTCTTATTTTATATTTCTGTTTATATTTATATTTTTGGCTGTTTGCTGATTCAAATCTTTTGTGTTGTTTTGAAGTATAGACATTCCTTGTATCAGATGTTCCAAATTTGTGCAATTTTGGCCATTTTTATAATGCGTATGTACCAGGGCGGTGTGTGTTGTACTTATTATTAACGAAAACTGTAACAAACCATCACAAATAGCTGTCACCTGAGATTGGCTCTAGACCAATTAGGATGAGGCACCCAAGTATTGTTCAGTTGAGGTTAAAGTTGTCCCGTGATAACATGTATGTGTATATGGGTTAGCTAGATGTAATGGATTCATTGTATACATTATTTTAACACTTTGTAATCTTGTATAATCCATTTTCCTTGTATTCCCATCACCACGTGTTAGTCTCATTCACAAGTTGCTTATTGAAGGCTTTACCTGGTGGTGATCAAAGGCAACCAAAGGCAGGCAACAGCCATGACACCTTCAGGAGCAGCTCAGTGGCACCTGATGTAAAGATGGATTAGTATTTAGACCAGATTAAGGTCTATGGTAGGCTAGGTTTTACCACAAACCTGAAGTTGGGCATTAGGCTGCTCAGACTGGAGCACACGGCTCGGACACACGGTGGAGCCAGTCCACCCGGCACAGACACAAACATCGTGGAAACACACGAGGGCTCAAACTGGTCCTGCAACACCTCAGACATTTGGAAACCCCAATTAATGCCACAATAAAGGTACAGCTTTTAGACAAAACCAGGTTTTCTTTACCTGGCAATGAAGTGACAACAACAGGGGACCAGAAGTAGGTGAGGTCAGAGAGGTCACATGAGGCTTAAACTGATTCGGCCAATCAAAAGCCTGCAGCTGTGCAGGCTGTACTGCCACACCTACGATGAAAAGCCTGTAATTGAAGGCTTATAGTGAAGACATATTTATTTAATAATGTACAGTCTTTGTTGTGAAAAGGTCTTTCAGTGTTTCAGCATGTGTTGTAGAGTCCAGATAACATTACGATGATTTTAATAGTTGATTATTCTGATGAATCGTTGCAGCCTTACGTCTTTGGTCATCACACTTTCTACATATCGCCAACTGTTACAGTGTGTAGCTGCAACAGGAAGGGCATCTGTGTAACTGCTGGTTCTGCTAACAGATACAAAAGAACAGAAGAGAACATTTGTTTGTGTCCTGAGGCGGTTTTGTTGAAGCGTTCACCCTTCAATATCACTCAGACGTCTCACACTCATTTATGCTCTGGCCGTGGTGGGAAGTACACATACTCAAATGTGTATGCAGAATAATAGTTTAGAGTAAAACAGTGTAGAAGTTATGCAGGGGACAGCACCACATTCTGTGGCAAAAACACATGAGAGTCAATGGTGAGTAATCACACTTTCTACTGTAAAAGCACAAAATATAACGAAAATGTGAAAGAGTTGCGGTTGTCTAACAACAAATACAAAACTCTACTAAATATTTAATTTGTACCTCACATCTAAAGGAAGGAAATCAAGTAAACAGAAGAAAGCCAGATAAACAACAGGAACACTGCAGCTACACTCAAATTATCACTGATACAGACTTTGGGATCACACGCAGCTGAATCAATTACCTTTCACTCCTAAAATAACATGTTTCTGGGTCCAAGTGTTGAGGAAATGATGTTCTTTTTCTGTTTTCTGTTCTTGTTCTGCAGCAGTTGAAGTGTCCTATATCTCCACCTGCTGTTAGAAAACAAGCTAAGTTCTGCATGGTTTCAGCAACAAGAAACTACTTCAGTTTACATTGTGCTGTATAAAGTTAATTTGTCACACGTGCTTTTGTCACATTTGCAGATACGTTTTGTCATTCAAAAACTTTTATAAAGCTTGTCACAAACTACACAATGGAAACAAAAGAAAATTTAACATTTCTCTGTTCTTTGGTCTCAGTAATCGTGAATAATGGTTCAATTGTGTTGATTTTCTCAGAATAATTGCAATACGTCAAGATAAATACGTTTGGTGCAGAAAAGTTTACCCACCATGCACTTGAAAGTATCTCGGTCTCAGAACCAGAACCTTCTTCAACGACGTACGTTCGCAGTATCACTACTTCCGGTGGTCATAATGTTCAGCTTGATTAGTGTGTGCTTTTGAACGTGCCCATTCTTCATATTTTCCGTCCTGGACAGTCGTTATTTCCTTTGTAATTTCCCCTCTGTCTGTGTCCATATTCTGTGGGCTGAGTCTGGGCGGGCGCGTCGTAGCAGCACTGTTTAAATGGATGTTGACACGGAGTGGACCAACAAAAGCGCGCACCCATGGATTTGCCTGAAAAGATTCAATCAGACATGTTTTCGCTGCGATTAATTGGCAGACTCACGAGGCGGAGGAGGAGGAGGAGGGTTGTTTCTCTCTCCCTCTCTCTTTCTCTCCCTCTGTCATTTTGAGCGATAGTTTGGAAATGTCCTTTGAATGATGCTAAGGAGCAGCGTTCCCCGTCCCCCCCCCCGCCCCTCCCGGACTATGAATTATGGGTATTATTTCACGGAGGCGGGCTGTGGCGAGGCGGGAGTGGCGGCCTGATTTGATTGGATCTGACCCTCGCCTGTACATGACACGCAGGCATTGATGGTGACAGGAGATGTGCGGCGATGCGCTCATGTTATGAATGGGAGGCAGAGGCTAAAGGGCTAAAGCTAAAAGTGCTATCATTGACCTGACTTTGACTCCGGCTACAGCGAACGGTGCGTGTGCCTGACAGCTCGGAGGGCGCGTTTACACTTATCCTGGTTTTAGCCCTGTTTGGTTTTACTTGGTTTGGTCCTGTCGTGGCCCTGGATAGTCACAGTTGAGTTACAATTTTGAAGTGGCGCGTGAACATCCCCGTAGTTACAGTATCCAGCAAGATTTGTACTAAGATCTGTTCTAAAATGAACAACATGACAGTGTAAAGTGTTTATCTGAGATTGATTTCACTGACCTAGAGAGCCCTGAGACAATATACCATCCATGAGTTTAACTGGAAAAAAAAAAAGAAAAAAAACTTTATGACACTTAAAGGCCCTGTACCTGATTTTTACTGTTTTGATAAATGAAAAACAAAACCAGTTGGTGTTAAAGTCTTTACATCACTTTCATGTATCTCTCACTTTCCTAATGCAGTCCCAGCATCCTAAATATTCACTGTGATGAGTTTAGAAGCAGTTTACACGAGTCTCTGAGCCCAGAGCGTCACGAGTAAAGTTAACAAACATTAGCATGCTAACGGTACACTTCCTGCTTTTCTCGTAGGATAAAGCGCTTTATAAATAGATGCAGAGTCAAAGTTGTGGTCTTGTTTTCACCCGAATAGATGCTTTTGCAATATATCTGTGCTGGAGCAACACAGATTTTACTCTATAATCGTGAACATGGACTAGTTTTGTGTTTCCCGTTTCACAACAGTAAAAATCAGGTGCAGCCCCTTTAAACACAATGTACATAATAATTTGGAACGCGGTGTAGTTGTGACATACTACTCTATCAAACAGCTTTTCTATGGCTTTTCACTAACTTATTTGGAAAATGTGGTTGTTAATCTAAGAACTGAAAGCTCACCGAAAAAAAGAAAAGAAAAAACACACCAAATTAACACACCTGATTAATCACAACAGTCTTTTTTTTTCATACAGATTATAACTAAATTAATATTCACCGTAGATCCTGAACGACTCATTTATCCAGACTCTACAGCAGCAGAGTGACAAGAGACAAGATCCTAAACCAAATCTGTGAACTCCCACGATGCTTTTGGACAGTCAGCCTTTTCTTACAGCTGCTGTAAACTGTGGAACTCATTGCCCACAGAGATTAAGAGCATTTCTGAGCTCTAAATGTTCACCTCCGGGCTTAAGCATCGGCAGAAAACAAATCACAATGGCACCCATTTGTACATAATATCTGGAAGTGAATGAGTGAGGTTGTATAAAGTGAGGAGGTATAAAGTCGACTGTTTTAATGTGTTATTGTAGAAAAGCCCGACTGGGGACAGGAGTCGAAAATGAATACTTGCAATAGACTCTGCTTTGTCTGACTGCATTGTTCCTGCCGAATAAACAAATAAGCTAATAAATAAATAAATAAATACATAAGTACATAAAAATGCATTGTAATATAGCGAGTTCCAGTTGCCAGTCAGGGCCGGCCCGAGGCAGACATGATCTAAGCGAATATTTAGGGCCACATGCCATAACTGGAGTGTGCTTCAGTCCAATCTAAAACTCTAGCTGGCTGATCTCTAAATACATCTCTAAATGCATCAAACCTGGGGGAGAAAAAGGAATTAGAAATAGGGCTGTTGTCCTTTAGTCGTGTAGTCGATTAATCGGTCAGTGGTATATTAGTAGACCAAGATTTTTATTAGACTAATCATTTTATTTATACCAAATCAAATAAAAGGATTTATACGGCAAAAATTAGAAAATATGATGTTAGTTTGCTGAAGATTTTGGAGTGTTGTCTCTTATATTTTTCTGTATAAATAATTGTTTTTGCATGAACTCCTCTACAGTTGGTTAGTTTAGATACATGGACATTCTTTAGAGTTTTGATATTTTTACCTCACACCCCCTTTAAGTCGACTAATCGGTCGATAAGGCAGGTCTTTACTCTACCAAGAATTTTGTTAGTCGACCACAGCCCTAATTAGAAACAAATACATAATTAAAACTAAAACGCATCTGATTTATTCAAATTTTCTTGGGGGAAAACCCTCAAGCCCCCTTTTTACTTCCCAATCCACTCCTCCACGCCGTGTTATATCCATGTATGTAAACAGTGTCATTTGGTGGGTGTGTTTAGGGTCTCCAAGTGCCTAGAGCTGACCTTGTTGTCACCACAGTATAACCTTACTTTTTGAACTTAAATTTTGGATATTATTAATGAAAATACTACGTAAACAATTGACTTTTAACCTGCATCAGTGAATATGACATTATCACATTCACATTTGACCATGTTTACATCTTATTTAACCCTCGCACTATCTTCGGGTCATTTTGAGCCAGTCTAGATTTTTATTTTATTTTTCATTTCATCATGGAACTTTAATGGGTGCACAGCAAAAAATACAAATCTATCCAAGCTTAAAATGGCTTGAATTGATCATTTTTACTTGGATTTGAGTAGTTTTGACTTGATAAGATTTAATTGCTGATGTTATGCAGAATATTTCACTGGTTTCAAGATATTTTTAACTGATCACACAATAATTTAGCTTAAAATAAGAAAAATACATTTGTCAGTCGGGTAAGTAAAATGATATTAACCCACTGACAGATAATTTGACTTGAAGTAAGAAGATATGTACTGAAACAAGTAAGAAACATGTAAGAAAAGGGTAAAATAAATAGTCTTAAATTAGTCTTAAATCTTAACTGGTCAAAACGTCTGAAATTCAGATTAATATCCTAAAATGAAGACATTTGCAGTGTGGTCCCAAACATCACTCAACATACAATTTATTCAAAATTTTAAAATAAAATAAATGTGTTTTTCCTGATGTGGAAAAAATATGTTGCTCCTTGACCAAGAGTCCACAATGGCTAGAGAAACAGATAAGTATTGTTTATGAAATATTACAAAATGCCTTTAAAGCTAAGGCTAAAAAGCTCTTGTTTATGCTCCTCTCTCTTGCTTTCTCTTCTCTCCTCCTCTCTCCATCTCTTCTGATGTCTTTTGTCTCTTTTCTCTTCTCTCCTTTCTGTTCCTTTCTCTATCCTCTCTCCATCTCTCCTCTCTGCACTTCTTTCCTCCTCTTTTCTCCCTCTCTTTTCTAATCTTTCTTTTCCTCACTCCTTCCCCTCTCCATCTCTTCTTTCTCTCTTCCTCTCTCCTCCACTCTTTCTGTTCGCCTCTCAATCTCTCCTTCCTCTTTCCTTCTCTCCTCTCTGCACTCCTTTCCTCCTCTCTCCTCCTCTCTTTCTTTTCCTCCCTTCTTCCACTCTCCATCTCTCCTCTCTGCACTCCTTTCCTCCTCCCTCCCTCTCCCCCTCTCTCCTCCTCTCTTCCTCTCTAAACCTGTCTCTTTTCCTCTCTCCTTCTCCTCTCCATCTCTCCTCTCTGCACTTCTTTCATCCTCCTCTCTCTTCCTCTCTCTCCCTCTCTCCTCCTGTCTCTTTTCCTGTCTCCTCTCCTCTCTGCACTCCTTTTCTCCTCTGTCCTCCTCTATTTGTTTTCCTCTCTCCATCTCTCCTCTCTGCACGCCTTTCCTCCTCCTCTCCCTCACTCCTTCTGTCTCTTTTCCTCTCTCCCTCTCTCCTCTCCTTACTCTCCTGTCTGCACTCTTTTCCTCCTCTCTCCTTATCCTCTCCACCTCTCCTCTCTGCACTCCTCTCCTCCTCCTCTCTTTCTTTTCCTCTCTCCCTCTCTCCATCTCTCCTCTGCACTCCTTTCCTCTCCCTCTCTTTCTTTTCCTCTCTTCCTCTCTCCCCCTCTCCTCTCCTCAGTCTCCTGTCTGCATTCCTTTCCTCCTCTCTCCCTCTCCCCTTCCTCTCTCCATCTCTCCTCTCTGCACTCCTCTCCTCCTCCTCTCTTCCTCTCTCCTTCTCTCTTTCTTTTCCTCTCTCCCTCTCTCCTCTTCTCAGTCTCCTCTTGGCACTCCTTTCCTCCTCTCTCCCTCTCTTCTCCTCTCTTTCTCTTCCTTTCCTCCTCTCCTCCTCTCTCCCCCTCTCCCCGTCTCCTCTCCTCAGTCTCCTGTCTGCACTCCTTTCCTCCTCTCTCCCTCTCTCCTCTTCTCAGTCTCCTCTTGGCACTCCTTTCCTCCTCTCTCCCTCTCTTCTCCTCTCTTTCTCTTCCTTTCCTCCTCTCCTCCTCTCTCCCTCTCTCCTCTCCTTAGTCTCCTGTCTGCATTCCTTTCCTCCTCTCTCCCTCTCTCCCCCTCTCCTCTCCTTAGTCTCCTGTCTGCACTCCTTTCCTCCTCTCTCCCTCTCTTCTCCTCTCTTTCTCTTCCTTTCCTCCTCTCTGCACTCCTCTCCTCCTCCTCTCTCCCTCTCTCCTCTTCTCAGTCTCCTCTTGGCACTCCTTTCCTCCTCTCTCCCTCTCTTCTCCTCTCTTTCTCTTCCTTTCCTCCTCTCCTCCTCTCTCCCTCTCTCCTCTCCTTAGTCTCCTGTCTGCATTCCTTTCCTCCTCTCTCCCTCTCTCCCCCTCTCCTCTCCTCAGTCTCCTGTCTGCACTCCTTTCCTCCTCTCTCCCTCTCTTCTCCTCTCTTTCTCTTCCTTTCCTCCTCTCTCCCTCTCTCCTCTCCTCAGTCTCCTCTCGGCACCTGTTCTACCTCCGTCTCACTGAGCGCATTATGCAAATCCAGACGTGACACAAATTCTTCCGCGACACCGGCGCTTCTGTGATCTTTGGCTCCGGGGGCGGCACATCCGCGGATCTGAGGCCGCTCCTCCCTCTAACCCGCATGTTCCTCCGCCTTCATCTCCAAAAACTTCCCACAAACGCTGCTCCGAAGACGGCTTTAGCTTTCAGGGAGGAGGCGGAGCGGCGGAGAAGTGGGCCAGGAGAAGAGTTGCGCATACAGCGAATTGGCAGCTTCGTCAAATTATGCCGGCGTTAAGGAGGTTTGGTGCGGCGTAATCCAAGCGCCAAAGCCGGCACGACCCCTCCCTCGCGACAACGTTTAACTTTTGTCGACGCAAACGGCACATTACATGCTCTGCCATTAATCTGTCGGATTACAGGCTGCGGCAGCGTTTTGGCGAGGTGCCGCGGAGGTGGGTGCTTTGTAATGAATTCTCTACATGTTGACTTTAATGTTGGGTGGCAGGTGAAGATTGTGGACCGGAGCTGGAGGTAGCACTGGTCAACGCCGAGAGAGAAGGCCTCTCACAAACACTATTTGGTAAAAAAAATAAATAATAAAGTTCTCTATTTTGCTGGGTAATTGCAACAATACAGGCCAATACTATCAAACTCAGCAGCGAAAATGTTGTAAAAAGGCAGTTAAGTGACACGCGGCGTATTTCTCGCTATTGGGTCCGATCTGTCATCTGATTTACATTTTTTAAAGTCAAATCCATGTTGTCCCAGGACAGATATATCGTAAAAGCAGCTCTGTCAGGCCGCTGTGTGTCGTCTGAGTCTAATTATAGAGTGTTTTATTGTCCAAGTGTGCACCGTTAGCATGCTAGCTTTACTGTAACGGTAAACTCTGCTCTAAAAGTTGCAGAAAGGGCTTACAAACTTATCAGAGTTAATTATTTGGATGCTCGTACTGAAGTAGGTGAATGAGCAACAACTTTGGAGCACAGCAAACAGTTTATAATGTAGCTTAATTTTTCATGTTTTTATAGACTAGATCAGTGGTTCCCAAAGTGGGGGTCGGGACCCCCCGGGGGGTCGCGAGGGATGACCTGGGGGTCGCAAGATGATTTCAAGATCTATTTTGAATAAATATGACACTGTATTTGCTCTATTTCAATTCTATTTCCAAATTAAAAACAGTATTTCTTATGGAAATAGGGTCTAATAAGCAATAATCTATTCAAATAACCAATATTAAACCTGATTTAGCATGCTTTGGCACTTAAAATTATTTATAATTTCTCTTTGGGGGTCCCGAGTCAGTTGCTGTGCTATTTTGGGGGTCCCGGCCAGAATAGTTTGGGAACCCCTGGACTAGATTAGTAACTAAGCAGTAGTAAAAGGCCCTGTACCTGTCTTTCAGTCACATGTATCAGACACTTTCTTTCTGATGCAATGACTTTAGAAGCACTTTTCACTTGTTTCTGAGTCCAGAGCATCACGGACCGTCACGGGTAAAGCTAACAAACATTAGCATGCTAATGGCTCACTTCCTGCTTCTCTCGTTGGATAAACAATCTATAAATAGATGCTGTGTAAAAGTTGTGGTCTCATTTTCGCCTGAATAGTTGCTTTTACAGTATATCTGTGCTGGGGCAACACAGATTTTACTTTATTACACGCAAAAAATCTGGAACATGGACTAGTTCTGTTTCACCCATTTCACAACCGTTAAAATCAGGTACAGGTCCTTTAACATCATCGTGTTGCACTTTTATGTAACTTAACAGTACCATATATACAACACTTCTCTATCAAGGCCTTTGTTCCAGAATAAAACGAGTTTTTAACTTTACCACAGAGAAAACAGCTGTTACACTGACATAAACTCACCTTATAAATAAAGTAACTCCTTTCTTTTTTCCCAGAGGCCCAGGACAGGGAAGAACCCTCAAAAGCCTATGATGATTTTTTTCCTAGTTGCATTTCTATGCTTAAATCTATTTTCTTGTAATAAAATGCACTGTGTTTGAGTAAAGTCCTTGAGAAACTAAATACAATTATGCATTAGATCTCAGGGCCCCATCAAACCTTTAAATAAAATATACCAAAGAGGAAAATTATTGCTCACCACTTTGTTAACAAATAAAACTGAAAAGTGATTATACTTTGCAGTTAGTGTATTTTCTTATAGTAATAATATATTTCCAGAAATTGTTCTGGTCGTACTGCATCAAAATATAAGCCGGTAGTGACACAGGATGTCTATAAATTAGCGAGTTATTATTAGGTGTATGTAGAAACCATAAAAATTGAGGATATGGTGGTACATCCCTCGGGCCAATTGAAATGATCAGGTTCAACATTAACAGATTATTCTCTTTTGGGAAATAAAACGCTTTTCCCTACAGAATTTCATATTCACATTAGTTAGTTAGTTAAATCATTTTGAACACCACACAGAAAAAGAAAGAAACACGTACAATACATCAGTAATGTGATTTTTGTTCAAAACGGAGTGGGATGAGGTTGGACGACTTATTAAATCCCACCTCCATTACTTCAATGCTTCCTGTAGTTTTTTCTGGCCAAATTAAAGTCTGCTGCAGAAAAGATATTATCAATAAATACATACTAACACATGTGCAGTACCTCTGTCATTTCATCCCTTTAACTATTGAACATTTTGTATTTATATTTGAACTGTCTTGGGTTTATAGAATGTTTTATTCCATCACTTGTAGTATTCCACACTTGAAGAAATGCAAAATCGTTTCCTTCTCGTCGGGTCTTATTGATTTTAAAGTTATGTCCCCTTGAAAGATACCTCCCATCTTAGAGCTTGAACATTTTCGTTTATTACTTGGCTAAAGATGATTACTTGCTTTGTTAATGATTTGAGCTGTTAAAAATGACTAAATCTGTACGTTTTAATAACTTTGATTGAACAAATGTGTGTGTACTCTCTATTGTGTTAAAACCACCAATTGAACCTATATAATGTATTAATGATTGCAATAGAACATGCTAAAGTATATTATTGTATGCTAATTGAGCGGTTACAATTAAATGGTGAAAGTTTTTAGACATCCAGGCAGAAAATATGTAAAATAAGAAAAAAATTGCTGTACAACTGGCCTTACTCAATTTGGACGCAGACATTTTTCTCCCAACCAGGCATTTTCTAGTTTTACTTTTGTCTGTTTCTTTTAGTGTCACCCTATGTACATTTGTCTTGAGTCTTATGTTGATGTCAACCCAAGAGCACTAAACCACGTAGACACGGGGAGACCAACCTTCTTTCTTTGAGGTGAGCGAGCAAATCGGGCCGCAACAAGTTAACCGCAAGAAATCGTTCATTGAATGAATGATGAATGAATCGTTGCATGCCATGAGCTGAGAAAATAAGTCATCAAACTGAGCTGCAAATGCATGAATATGACGCAGAAAATGTTTAAATTGAGTGTAATTGATGAAAACACTCTTTTGTCCAACAGGAAGCGGCTTCATTTCAGCTTTGTCCAGGTCAAATTTTGAAGAATAATCTCTAGACTAATGATTACCAAAATGATTCAGCCACAGAGCTAACTACTCTGCCACTGAGTAGTTAAATGTCCACTGCTCTACGTCTGCGTGTTCAATAAATCAATGCTAGTACTGTTTTCATTCTTTCATAATAAAGTTTATTTGAGAAAATGCCTGAATATTCTCTCCCTGATCTTCAGGGGGGTGTGCTGGGTCTCCTCCTCTGCTGCTCCTGGGCTGTTCCATCTGTGGAGGAAGCAGCTCGCCCTCTCTTTCCTCTCTCATTCCTTCTCTCTATCTCTCTGTCGCCTCCTCCCCTCTTTCATATCTCTTCTCTTCTGTCAGTCTTTCCTTCTCTGACTGCTCTCTTTTTTTTCTCTATTCTCTCATCCCTTTTTCCTCCCACTCCTCGTATTTCCCTCTCCTCTTTTTTCTCTTCTCCTCTTCTTTCCTAACCCTCCTCCTCTCTCTCTTCTCTGCATGTCACTATCTTCTCTTTCTCCCCTTCTTCTCCCCTTCCTTTCGCCACTCTCTCCTTGCTCTCACAATTCTACCTCTACCCTATGTTTTTCTCCCCTCCTTCATCTCCCCTCTGCTCTCTCTCTTCCTCTCTCCCTTTTGTATCTCTCCCTTCTCGTTCCTCCCTCTCCCCTGACTTGTCTTTCTTCTGTTCCTCCCCTTTTCCTCTTTCCTATCTTCCTCTCCCCCTCTTGTGCCCTCTCTTCTCTCCCTTTGCTCTCTATTTCTTCTTCCCTCCCTCTCCCATTTCCCTTTCTCCTCCCTCTCTCAGTACCTTCTTCCCTCTCTTCCTCCCTTCCCTCTGGTCTTCCTGCCCTCTCCTTTCCTCTCCCTCTCTAACCCGTTTGTCCTTCTGTTACTCTCCACTCTCTTCCTCCCTCTACTCTCTCCTTTCTCCTTTGTTTCTCTCCCTCTCGTCTCTTCTTCTTCCATTTCGCTCCACTCTCTCTCCTCCTTCTCTCCCCTCTGTTCCTCCACTGCCCTTCCTCCTCCCCTCCTTGTTCCTCTCTCCTCCTTCCCTCCCTCTCCTCTCTCCCCCCCTCTCGCCTTCCCTCTCCGTCTCTGCTGAGCCTGGAGGATCTGTCCGCGGGGGGTAAGCTCCGCTCCGTCCCGTCACGAGGGGTGTAAGTCGACACACGCGGGGGAGAGGAGAGGAGATGCCAGCTCGGGGGAGGGCGAGGGAGGCTGACCTGGGAAGCCTCTCTGTGGGGGAGGAGAGGGAGATAAGCCCCTCACCCTCCCGCCTGGTGTCACCTGCGTTTCTGCTGCTGGTGCATGTTAATTGTGTGGTTCAAACGCAGAGGCGCCGGAGTGACCTTGGACTGAGAGCTCATCAGCACATTACGCTTCCACTGTTTCTACTCCAAATTTACACCTAAACGTCGTACATCCTTCCCGACTAATCTGTTTTGTTACATGCAGGTCTTACAATCAGTTAAATTCCTGTTGTTTATTCGAGAAGAGTGAGTCTGCAGACCCGGAGGCAGCAGGCTTAAGCAGCACAGAAGTACACCCCACACACTGACGCCCCTTTTAGATTTCTCTTGCTTTTTCTGGTTGTACGCACTGGTCCTGAGTCTTTGTGCTCGTTCTGTGTCATTGGAGGATGGTTTTGGAATTGACAATCGCAAGATACTGAACGAGAAGGGTTGCAGTGGATACATATTGTTATACTTCAGTGTCTGTTAAGTTCCTTTACCACATCATAACGCTAATAATATCTTAAATATTTACTTCCTAGTTTTAAATCAAATGTGTGACTGTAACACCTTGTAGCTGCTTCATTGATAGTTCTGCGTTCTTTTTTTTCTACGAACCAGTTCTGCCAAGACTCGGTTAGCTTACCTCCCCCAAAAGCCCTAAACAAATCATCTGTTCCTAACCCTAACCATACTCTAACTGTGAAAAAAGATATGTATATATAGCTGTGGTATAAGGTTGAAGGTGTGCAGATTCCTACAGTTGGTTTATTCACCAAAAACATACCTGGAGTCGTGTTTTGTGTCATTTAGCCGTGTTATTTCACTATATTGAGCCCGTCTCCATCTCTCCTAACATTGCGCTACAAGCTGGAGTGTCGCGAGGTTTTAATTTTCTTACAGGAATCCATCTTGCGTAGCTCCTACAGATTCTTTAGAACCCTGATTTTCAACCAGTGTGCTTGAAAAAATGTCATATTCGTAGATTTAATGTAATAGTTTGCCATTTTGGAGTGTCCTTTTTATATCGAAAAAGAAAGAAACAAGTCAAAAGTTAAAGAACCAGACACAGTATGTGAGTTTCCGACAAAAAGTGTAGAGTTGGCATGTTTCTCTCTGTGTCTGGGTGGGTTTTCTCCCCCAACAACCTAAAACATGCACCACAGGTCTCCTCCTAACCAAGACTAGCTCAAGATCTAGAGATGCCATGGGTTCCAACTGCACTGCTCCTGTTTCCCCAGCGGCACTGAAGGATGGGTCAAATACGATACAGTAAAGTATATCTTAACCTTAACCTTGCCTGCTAACGAGGCTGTATCAATGATAGGTCCCTGTTTACACCTTCATTTAGTCCAAATAGTTTGAACAGGGAAATGTGTCAATTGGCTGCTGTGATTGGATAAAACTCCACTGAGAGTCCCTCCTCTTCCTGAACAATAGAAACTCCAGTTTGATATTTGTAGAAGTTCAATTCAGAGTGGTATATCAATCAGCCGGGTTACAGCTCTGCCTCTTAGTATCTCTCTTTCTGACTCTCTCACTCTTCTTTGTCTCCCTCTGTCCATATTTAAGTCTATCCTTTCTCCATCTCTTTCTAACAAACTCATGTAACTCTTTGTTCCTCTGTCTCTCTTTCACTATCTTTTCATCTCTCTACAATGTTTTTCTCTCCTTTTCCACTCCTTGTCTTTCTCCCACTCTCTCCACACCCCTTTTTGTCAGAGTCGTCTCTCTCTCGCTGTTACTAGGACAGTGTAGTGCACGCTCTCCTCTTCTTTGTGCACAGGACCGCACTCACGCACGTACAGCACACACAGCGTGCCCACAAAAAATGACCTGTTCTTACCATTTTTCGTCGTTTCCCGGTTCACCACCTTTGGTCCCTTCAATCCTCACTCGAGGACTCTGTGCAGTTCATTGTCCGTACTCTCCTCATGGAACTATAATTAAAACTGGAAGATGAACCCAAAATGGCGCCCTGTTTATCCCTATGGCGTGTGCTCATTGGCGCATGACCCCGAAAAAGTTCTCTACTTCCTCGTTACTTCCGGATCCGGAGGTTGCCATCTTTGCTTTAGGGCACCACGTGACGACAATCCCCCATGGTGCTTTGAGCAACGTGAATGACCAGCAGCTGCAAGTTTTTGTGTTAGCGTTAGCTTGTGTGATTGCAATTGTATTCTTCATGTTAGATCAAATGTGAAAGTGTCTGAAATGAAATAAAATACAGGTATCACTAATCTAGCCATGTCCTCGAGCTTCTGTTTGTATCGTCCGACGCTCGTTCACGTGACTCGCACATGTTTACCGTGACATCACTTCATATAAAAACTGTAATTTCAGTGATTTTAGAAACGGTAGAAAAGAACATTTCCTTCTATTTTATTTATATACCAATAATAATTCAGTACTGTCTGCAATTATAATGAGCAATTTTAGAAAAAGGCTGGTTCCAAGAGGCTGCAGTACCTCGCACGGCCACTAATCACTCTGGGACACGGACAGAGTTCCTGTTCATTTAATACGTCCACGGTGCTCCTCAAACTTTCCCTCCTTCCTCCACTTCCGCACACATGGTTCCAGGTGACCGGCCAAACCAAGTGCATCATGGTTATTCCAGGTAGAGTGCATTTGCGTGCTGTTTTAATCATCATGATATCGTATTTCATTCATGTGGTGTTTTCTTGTCTTTGCATAAATATATTCAGAGTAGGAATGTAATGCAAAATTAGGAACATTAAGAGCATAACAAAAAGATTTTGTGTTGAAAATGACAGTTTATTGTCTAAAAAAAGAGCCTTTTTTTATTATTGTTGATGTATCTAATTGTGATTTTTTTGTTTTTGTTTGAAATGTTAGTTCTCTTATTCTCTCTCTCTCCTCCTTGTCTCCACATATCCATATTTTTCTAATTCCCTCCCTCTTTCTCTCTCTCCCTCTCTCTCCCGTTTCCCTTCCCCTCACGTCTCTTTTTCTCCCACTTTTTGTGTTTTAGTCTTTCTATTCTCTATCTCTCTCCTCTGCCCACTTTCTCCCTCTTTGTACCTTTCTCTCTCCACTCCATTGCTCTCTTCCTGTCTCTTTCTCCCCTTCTCTCTCTTTCCCTCTCTTTTTATCTCCCTCTCCCTGTCTCTCTCTCATTTTCTCTCTATCTCTTTCTCCCTCCCTTGAATCTTTTTGTGTTTCTTTTCTCCATCTCGCTATCTCTCTATCTCCTCTGCCCACTCTCTTCCCCTCTGTACCTCTTTCTCTCCTCTCCATCTTTCTCTCCCCTTCTTTCTCTTTCTCCCTCCCTTTTATCTTTTTGTGTTTCTTTTCTCCATCTCTATCTATCTCCTCTGCCCGTTTTTTCCCACTTCATACTTTTTTTTTCCTTTCCGCTGCACTCTCTCCATCTCTTTCCCTCCTTCTCTCTCCCTCTTTCTCTCTGTCTCCCATGCTTACAGATGAGCGGCGTGTCCAAGCGTGCAAAGTGTAGAGGAAAAGAAATGGCTTTGTTTTATCATTATGTGCCGCTCGCAAAGATGTATTCACCACAAAAAGGCATTTATCAACGAGAAGCATAAGAAGAATAACAACTGCGGTTAAATGAACAAATAGGCCACCGTACTTCATTTAAAAGCCATTGGAATAAACAGCAAACATTATGTCCACCGAGGTGTGAGAGAGAGAAGAGGAAGATGTGAGTTTGACGGAGTTATTATACGGAAAATCAGCTAAATCAGCAACAAATGTGGGTTTATGAGTCATTTGTGTGTGTAAATGAAGCTCGGTTTCTATTACCAGTCAAAACTAACATATTCAGGAGGCAACAGTTCACTCAGGGCTGGCAGATGAACCTCGCTCAAACTATATTCTGCTGCTGTGTCTATGGGCAAGACATTTCAACATCACTGCCTAAAAAGCACACTATTCGGTCGTTATAAAGTGCAGGGATTTTGCAATATGAGTCTTTTAAATTCACTAAAACATTGAATTTAAAAGACAATGTTTTGGATTATTTGTATTCTTGTTTCTTCTTTGATTTGTCGTCTCATGAAATACACATATTACGTTTATAAATTAGGTGTTCCCTCATCAATATTAGTGTTAGCACTCCATTTAATGGGGAAATAAACAAAAGCTTGCCCAAAACATGATAGTGCAAGCCGTAAGCATGCAATTCACTTAAAGGGCCCATGACAGGTCGGACCACTCATTTACCTAAAATACAGTTAAGATAAATATATTTCAAGTTTTGCTAAAATTCTTTACAAATGTTATCCTGGTTTAGCAGTTTTATACGTTTTAATTTCACTTCCTGGTTGTAAATAATGACATCACACTAGGAAATTACCATAGCAACCACACTGTAAACTGTGCTAAAACTCATCTAATGTCATCAATTCTTTTACCTGACAAATAAAAATATATTTGAACTTATTTATTTAGTTGAATTAAAGTTTGAATGGTCAAAAAAGTAGTTTATTTTGTGTAAATCATGTATAAAGTTTGTCTCCCTAGTGTGATGTCATCAGTCTGTTTACTTCAACATATTTTTCAACTTTTCTCCACAAACAGTGACTTGATTGATGTGAAACTATTATATATATTTACAACAAGTATTAATACACTGAATAAAGTCAAAATTAGAAAATCATGAAAACCTGTCATACGCACTTTAACTTTTGTACAGCCAAAAATCACATCAGGAGTGGCCTTGCAAGGCTTTCCAAAAATGGATTTGACCAACAGAAAGTTAGAAAATCAAACAATGAAACAGTCAAAGGTCAATGACAGATTAACCAACAGTAATGAACACAGTTTGAGTCAGAAAGGCTCAGTACGAGTCTGCTTTACAAGGACTTAAAACACTGCAGCACAGGAGATCTGTACCAGTAACGTCACAAATCAGGGAAATTTGAAACCGAGTGTTTTTGTGAGGAGCAGAGAAAACGAGCTTGTGAACAAGATTAATGAA
This sequence comes from Rhinogobius similis, assembly GCA_019453435.1. Lineage (NCBI taxonomy): Eukaryota > Metazoa > Chordata > Actinopteri > Gobiiformes > Gobiidae > Rhinogobius > Rhinogobius similis. Next base: position 34,032,089 of record CM033625.1, read on the forward strand.
ACATGTGTGAATGAAATTAAATACAACTACAGGTATGTTTTAATGAGGGAACAATGTTAAATATGGTTAAAAGCTTAAAAAAAAAAAGATCTATTTGTACACTGAAAATGTATTTTATTCTCTGTGTTTGACCTACCTTTCAACTTGTGAACGACCAGAATTCAGCACCCAGGAATCTATTAAAGTGTTGAAGCTAAAGTATCAAACAAAAAGTGAATGACCTGTAAAGTTTAACCACTAAAGTGCAGAAATATCACTTTATGTAACAGATTAAACCTCAACCCAGTTTTATTTTTACTAATCTTGACAATACGGGTAGATATTCCAATTGATCATATCTCTGAAATAACAATCAAAACCTGCAGAAAAAATAAGCTCCAGGATCCACGGAAACCTAAGCAACATCCAAATTGGTCAGTTTTAGACAGTTGCTGTGATTTAAAGTGATGAAGTTTAGGAAAATGGTCAGGATTTAAGTGAAAACATTATGATGAAGGCTACAAAAAAGTGTAAAAAAAATGGCAAAAACCCTATTGTTGAGTTTAGGAACACGGTTGAATTGTCCCTTCTGTCCCTCCCGAGCTGCAAATCCCACACACAAAAGCCCTGTTCGGACAGAGAATCAAACCCGTAACCTTGTTGTTGCGACTTGCACGACGCCTCTCACAGTCACGGCGCACTTTTAAAGCCTAATCATCCCTTATCTTGTTACTTTCCCCAAAGCATCAAAGTCAAGGTGGACCAAACGTCTTCAGTCCTGCTCAGTGCAAACACAAACCGTCCAATTACACAAATCCAACTCCTCTGTCTTCTGATGCAGAGTCATGTTTGAAGACTTTCCGCGCGTGCCGTCTGCGAGAAACGCCTTTTACTGTGAAGTGTGGGTCACTGGCTCAACAATTCCTGCCTGTATCAGCCCCGCACAGCCACCCACGGCCCGAGCGGCGCGTATCTCATCCCCGGAGATGTTAATATTTATTGACGGGACTTGGCTGGTGTTAGAACATTAAAAAGGGGATCGGGGAGAAGGGCTGCGCGGACTTAAGCCCTGGGAGGCCACGCCGACTTATTCAGATGATGTGCCGTGCGATGCTTGTCCTTGAAGAAAAGGGAATTAGTGTCTGCGAAAGTCAAAGGCAAAATCGGAGAGAGAGAGAGACGGAGAAAGGAGAAGGCGAGAGAGAGGGGGGAAAAAGCTGGATTTACGGTTGTGTTTTTGCATGCCCCGCGAGATACAAGGAGACGAACAAAATGGGGGCTCGTTTTTCATGCAGAGGATGAGATGATGCAAAGCGTGTTGGATGCGGGAAAAGTGTGTCCACAGGAGCGAGCAGACAATCCCCTCTGCAGGAAATGTAGATCAAAAAGGATTTAAGTAGTCAGGACTTGTACACCGCAGTACAGCCGACCCCTGGGCATGCTGGGAGACGCGAGCGAAGGCAGGGGTGACCAGGCGCCGTAGTCACGCTCATATTCTACGCCGGAGCCAGACTTTTTAGGCCAAAAAAAGCAGGTCCACACCAGATCAGGGGCCCGGGCTTGTTATGTCTGGCGGGCGCGTGTGGGCGAGTGCGGTTTAATCATGTTTCACGTGGGCCTCTTCCTCACTGTTTTGAATGTCAGCGTCGGTGTCAGAGCCGCTCAAGTGTAAAAGGATAAACACATCAGCCATTACAAGCGGCTTTGTCTTGCTCGTCTCGATGCTGTAGGTTACAATTTAATAAGTTTGAAGCCTGTTTTTCTAAGAAGAGGCATGAGAACTGTCACATGTATAACACAGAAAGTAGCTTCTGTTTGAAGGAAGTACACCGGTGATATTTGGAGTTAATTTGATACTGAATGTTAGGTTAGGTAGACTTTTATTTCACTTTGACCCATCCTTCAATGACAGTGGTTAATCAGTAACTCTTCCCCAGGTTTTGAAGAAGAAATTGTGATTATAAAACTTATGCTGCGAGACTTAATTTCGGTTGCAACTAACAATTATTTTAGGATATTCGACTTGTCAAACGGTTATTCCGATCCATTTTAAATACATCATCAAGCAGACTTTTTAAATACATTATCACTCAAATGAAGGTAGAAATATGGCGACTGAATGCTTCTAGATGGAGATGGAGCTTCTAGATTTACGAATAAAGCGTATTTTTGATGAAAATGAGAAATTGTTTATTCTTTTTTAACATTTTGATTTAATAATGTTGCTGTCTTTGTTATTAAAGGCCTTTTCATATGTGTTTTAGAGTCTGTGTAGAATGTAGAATGTTTGTCTTGGATTGTTGGCTGTGTTGTCTCTTGTTTGGTCCAGAGCTAGACTTGGTTTAGTTTTTCTATTACTGGTTGTGTCTTGGTTTAATTCAGGTTTAGTCCTAGATTTAGCTCCAGTTTAGTCCCCATTTTGATCAGATTTGTGAAGGCAACTTTTTATCTACTTGACTTTGGCAGCTCATGTTTTAGAATTTCAAATATTTGTGGTATTAAAAGCCAAATGATAAATCTATCAGGTGTTCCTTGATAAGGATAGTTATCACTCCATCTACTGGCAGCAGAAAGAATCAAACTAATGCCTTGATTTTCAACCAGTGTGCCGGGAAACACCAGTGTATGTTAAAGTATTGCCAGGTCTGCCTTGCAAAAAAGTCAAATTTGCATTCACAAATGGATTTAATTTTGGAGTGTCCCGAATATACTTCTGTATCAAAAAAAGAAAGAAAAACAATAACCTTTGCCAACCTAAATAACCGGACAGTGGTACGAAAATTATTTACCACATTATACCACAATTTTTACTAAAAGGTCTGATTTCGTCATGTTTTAGTAGGTATTGAGCCATGGGATCTTTACAACCAAAGTAAGTGTGCTGTGACTCAAAAACGGTTGAAAGACACTGGACTAATGTAAGCATGTAGTTGTAATGAACGTGATTTGAGTCAGAAATGCTCAAAACGAGCCTAGGGACGATTTATTTGACTTAAAAACAGCACAAGAGACCTCGGAACGTGACAATCCTGGGAAATTTGAAACTGAGTATTTTCTTAGGCTCAGAAGCAGAGGACCCCGTGAACAGGGTTAATGAAACACGTGTGAATGAAGCTTAAGACAACTCCAGGTATGTTTTTGATGAAGGAAAAATGCTATATAAGTTACTTGCATAATATGTGTCCTTTAGAACCTTGATTTCCAACCAGTGTGCCATGGAACACTAGTGTGGCTTAAGGGATTGTCAGGTGTGCCTTGAAAAAATACCAGATTCTATATTTAATTTAACAATTTGCCATTTTTGATTGCCCTTTGATATAAAAAAAAAAAGAAAGAAAAACAATCACCAAAGCAAACACTAAAGAACCAGACACTGTGGCACTGGCATGGACAATATTTGCATTATTAAAGGTCCCATAACATGCAAAATAGACTTTTCAGAGGTTTTAACCTTCCTACAGTGCTATTTGGGCCTCGTATGTTGTGCCCAAAGTGTTTTTTTGATTGATTCCCGCATGTTTTCTCTAGAGAACTGTAATTTCCGTCCCGCTCGGCTGAGCAGCAGACGGGGGCTCCTCACTAAGATGACGCGCTTCCCAAGGATGACGCGGTGTTTAAGCCATGCCTCCGGGAAGCGCGCAGCCGCAGAATAAAAACAGCTAATGCTAATGCTAATGCTAATTCTACACAGTAATTACACGATGGATACGACAGATCGAAGAGTTAGCTTGTTATTTACCAAACGGCAACGTCCGTCGTCGAGGTCCTGGAGCACGTCAAACTCCAGGTCAGATCCAGGACGTAGGACTCAGCACGACGCACCGTCAGGACGGATAAAATGTTTATTCAGTGTTTGTGTATCGCTGTTTACCGGAGCACACGGCGCATGCGCACTATCTCCGCTCTAGGCTTCGGCACGAGTTGGGCGGGGGAGGCAGCCTACTCTCTGTTCGGGGGGGTCAGATCTCAGAGTAAGCCATTTGCTTTTGCAAGGAGGGGGGCCAGTCTAAGAAATGGGTGTTTTTTGGAAACTGTTATGTTATGGATATTGCACAACGCAAAATTTTATCAACAAAGCCCTTAGAATAGACTGTGTAAAGGGCAAAATAGCAGAATATGGGACCTTTAAATACCACTTTTTTTTCCCGTAAATGTTGTGATTTGATAATATTTTAGTGCACCATGGAATCTTTCAACCAAATAAAGTGCGCCATGACTCAAAAAAGGTTGAAACACTCTTGCTTTAAATGAACCAAAGCATGATGAAAAGCCATAGCAATGCATTAAAGTTGAATTTTTAACAAACTTTGGACAACATTTTGAAACTCCCCACACCTTTCTGCTCCCACTGGAAACCTATAGCTGCAGTTTAAAAGGCCCCTCACCATGATCCTGTCCCCTTCTCCCCCTCCTCCTCCTCCCCCCTTTTGCCTCCTCCCCCCCGTCTCACCCTGAGCCCAGATTCATTACAAGCTGTGTCCGGGGTATTAAGATAGTGCAGCATTAACAAAGTTGTCTGTGTATCTAAATTGAATCTGCCCCTTCCCCACCCAATCTGGATTATGTTTACCTGAAATATAAGCGGTTTGGAGACGGGAACACAGCCCCCTGATAAAAACAGTAGCATCACCCCTCCTCCTCACCCGTCCTCACCCCTCCTCCCGCTACAATCCTAATCCTGCGCTGTAATTTGTTCCTGGATGGATGTAGCTGCTGCGATGGAGACCTTGATTGGGATTGGCTCCAAGTCGTGGGAGAGGATTCAGGTGCGTACAGTAAGTTCATCCATAAAACTGAGACGATGTCGTTTCAGGTGCCGACGTTTTAAACAATGCGGGGTTTATCTCTGAATTCGTTCCACTCCAATCTTTGTTTGTGCATTTCAAGGTGTGTTTATGCTCAATTATGTGGATCAGAATCACACGCACTGCAAAACTAGACTCTCTGCATTAGATGAAATTATTTAAAAGACGCGTTATTGTGCAGGATTTTCTTTTTTGAGCTTTAACCATGTTTAAGGGTTTTTCCCTCATAAAAAAACCTACCTGGAGTTGTATTTATCTTTATTTACTTTAGTCATTTAAGGGGCTGATCTAAAATATATATATAATTCTAATTGTTTTTACAATTATATTAAGTACAGATTTATTGTAAAAGCAACTCTTTGGGTTAAATTAAGACCTCTGTGTTCTTTCTGCATCAAATTATAAAGCATTTTTTCAGGCCGAGAACCAGGACGTTTTGTCATGGCATTACTGTGATGGCAAAAACTCCGCTCTGGTCTCTAAAAGTTGTGAAACGTGTATGAACTCATCACTGTAGATAATTAAGAATATGAAAGTGAAAAATTACTCTGGACTTCTACAAACTGTTTAAATAAACTAATTTTTTTTAAAGAAATGAGGTACAGTGCCTTTAATCCTGCTTACAACTTTGTTTTCTCTAAGCCTCATAAACAACTCAGTTTGAATTTTTTTTATATTGTTGTATCACAGGTAAAATCGAGTAATCTTCAAGTCCATAAATCCTCACTGACCTCATTCTGAGGTCAAATCGTGTTCACAACAAACGTATAGCTCTGTTAGCAAAGGATTCACGTTGCCTTAGGGTTTCATATATTCTTTTTTTTCGTGGTTCACTCCCACTGCTTAACTTTTGTGGTTTGGCGAATCCACCACAAATCTTTTTTGAATGTATTTTAGATGTTATTACTCAAATTAAAGGTGCTGTACCTGTTTTTTTGTTTGTTTGTTGGTTTGAAACGTGAAAAACTTAAAGGTCCCATATTCTGCTATTTTCCCCTTTACACAGTCGATTCTAAGGGCTTTGTTGATACATTTTTGCGTTGTACAATATCCATAACATAACAGTTTCCAAAAAACACCCATTTATTGGACTGGCCCCCCTCCTTGCAAAAGCGAACGGCTCACTCTGAGATCTGGGGCCCGCGAACAGAGAGCAGGCTGCCTCCCACGCCCAACTCGCGCGCCTCCCGCCCAACTCGTGCGAAGCCTAGGCGGAGATAGTGCGCATGCGCCGTGCTCCGGTAAACAGCGATACACAAACACGGGAATAAAACATTTTATCCGTCCTGGCGGTGCGTCGTGCTGAGTCCTCGTCCTGGATCTGACCTGGGTTTGGCGTGCTCCAGGGCCTCGACGGCGGACGTTGCCGTTTGGTAAATAACAAGCTAACTCTTGATCTGTCGTATCCATCGTGTAATTACTGTGTAGCATTAGCATTAGCTGTTTTTATTCTGCGGCTGCGCTTCCGAGGCATGGCTTAAACACGCGTCATCCATGGGAAGCCGCGTCATCCATGGGATGAGCCCCCGTCTGCCTGCTCAGCCGAGGGGGACAAAAAAGACAGTTCTCTAGCGAAAGCATGCGGGAATCAATCAAAAAACCACTTTGGGCACAACATACGAGGCCCAAATAGCACTGTAGGAAGGTTCAAACCTCTGATAAGTCGATTTTGCATGTTATGGGACCTTTAAACTCTTTACATCAGTCAGTTGTATCTTTCACTTTCCTAGTGCAGTCCCAGCATCCAAATTATTCACTGTGATGAGTTTGTAAGCACTTAAGCTAACAAACATTAGCATGCTAACGAGAAGCACTTCCTGCTTTGCTTTTTGTAGAATAAAACTTTCTATAAAGAGATGGAGAGAAAGCGCTGTGGTCTCATTTTCACCCGAATAGATGCTTTTACAATATATCTGAAAAAAAAAAAAAACAGTCAAATTCAGGTACAGCCCCTTTAAATACCTTCCCCAGATCTTCTTGGCCTTGTGGCACCACCTGCTTGTCTCCATGGAGATACTGTAGATCATTTAATGCCATACTGTGCAACATTCCGAACAAAACAAACCCGCACCTGCTTGTCTCTCGGAAAAGTTACATGGTGCACGTTTATTATTCTGAATTGAGGTCTATAAAGTCGCATAAATATGTCTTTATTACCTCGTGGCTTGTTCTTCAACCCATTCGACTATAAAATACTCACAGATCGGCTGTTTTTTGCTTAATTGTTTGGATAATAACTGCCTACTTTATGTACCATCCTCTTTAAGAAATGCTTCGTCAGAGAGGAAAATAATAAGAGCATGTACTTTGTTTTAAGTAAAGCCAGCAGGTGGTGGTTGTTGTGAGTACAAACAGCAGAAGAGGAGTTTAAAATGTGCTCACTGATACATCCACGGCCCATTTGTCAAACAGGAAATGGACCACGAGCTCTTTATTACACAGTGATTTATGACAAACTGCATGGGATGAAGAAAGAGGCTGGTGCTGGCCGTGGCTGCAAAGATGTGAGAAGGTTAAAGGCAAAAAGTGACTTTAAAGGTGGAGTATGTAACTTTTCAGATGTCATTGCTTTACCTGGAATGTTGAGATTAAAGTATTGTATTGTATTTATCAGAAAAAGTTACACTGTGCCCCTTTAATATGACATAATAAGTAAAAAGTACATGCTGAGGTAACACATAAGAAAAAGTATGTTGACCCGAAACTGTAAAATCTGATTTCTAATTTGAAGTTAAAGTGAAGAGTACATATTTTTTTGTCCGTGTATGGTTCTTGCCCCAGTATAAGTGTATGTAAGCAGCTCTAAGGGTCAAAATGAGACAACTGTGTGCTGTCTGCGCCTAATTATAAAGTATTTATCGTCAAAAGGAGTTGTTTTTAGTTTACCGTGACATTTATACTCCACTTTGGCTTCTGCACGGTGTGAAAAGAACTTAAAAAGCTTAAGCATAATAATAATTAGGATACTCGGAAGATGAGAAAGTGAGAAATCCATTTTAAGAGTTTACGTTTTCATCGTTTGTAAGAATGAACATCATATACGGTCTGATTGGTCTATGAATATCCTACTTCAAAACTGAGACTTGCTTTGATAAAACTATTACCTGAGGGTAGTAGCAATTTATGAAGTAATCTGAACAACTGGACTACAACAAGAACGGTTTAAAACAAAGACAGTGGTATTATTAAATCAAAATATCACAAAAAGAATAAACTATTTCAGATTTTCATCAATAATACACATAATTTATAAATATTCTCTATCTAGAAGCCTTCAGTCACCTAATCTCAACCTTTATTTGGTTGATAATGTATTTAAAAAGCATTACTGTGCAATAAAAATAATCACTTGACTAGTCGACTTCTAAAATAATCATTAGTTTCAGCCATAACCCGAAGCACAATATGTTTTAAAAAGTTAAATATAATTGATAGATATAATACTGTAATATTATATTATTAAGTATTATATAATACTTAAAATCAGGGTTAACTTCGGCAAATAAATTATTTTGTCATAGTTTTGGTCAATGTCATTTTTGCTGAAATCTTTGTGAAATAAAAACAAAACAAAAGTAATTATATGGACTGAAAGAATGACCCATGATGCAATGCAATACATTTTATTGTAATAATGTAGAAAAAATATGTTTTCTGGTCGACTTAAACTATCATGGATTTGTTCGACTAACTTAGCGTGACATTTTCATCGACTAAAACTAGACTAAAACTGAAAAGAATTGTTGACTAAATCTTGACTAAAACTAATAATCATTTTAGACAAAAGACTACATTTCTTGTCAAAATGAACACTGCTTAAAATAAAAATACTTAAAACACATTCGATTCATTTGCAAACAGCTAATGCACTGATCTGAACTGCAACTACAATCTGTGCTGCAGCTCATTGTGCGCCGTCGATAAAACCTCACAATCTCAATTGGATCTTTGGACCTTTTAGTTGAAGACATTACCTTTGGAATCACTGCATTGGAAACTTGTCTCGGGGTCAGACCTGATTTGGTGTAAGACCATTAAAACCATCGCATTTGTCAACACACCTGTAGTTATATTAGATTAGGTTTGGATGAATGCATTTGGACAAACAAACGGGCTTTATTTGATAGATTTTGTGAACATTTTCTTATGCCTTTAGTTTTGTTTCCCAATGTTTTAGATGAGTTGTGATTAACAATTCAGACTCAATAGTGGCACACACTGGAAAAATAATAATTAGGGAAAGCTGAAATCCAATTTTTTTTTGCAGATTTGCACTATGCACTTTAGTCAAATACAAACAAAATGTTTTAGATGGGATTTAAAATTATTAGGATTGTATAATTTTAGCCTAAATTGCACTTGTATTTCAATTTTTACTCATTATTCTGTTTAAAAAGACGAATCTGATGCACTGAGGACAAACTGGAGCACTAGGCAGCAAAAAATTGATACCCAATATCAGCAGAATACTTCTAGCAGATACTATGATATCTTTATAAAATCTCTGATAGCCCCGATATCCAACATTGCAACGATATATCGCTCATAAAAATCATTTGCAAATGTTTGTCATGGCTGAGCGTCACTGGAAAATGTGCAGTTTTCCACATTTTGCGAAAAGTACAGTTTTAGCCAAAATGTTGCTTTTAATTTGTTATTGTAGGATAAATTGAAGGAATGAAATGAGGACTGAATGCTTAATAAAGCCACAGTATTCATTTACACGTTTCATTTTTGCTTGAATTTCATGCAGTTGAAAGTCAAGAACAAAATTGCTAGCTTTTTCTTACCTTTGCAATTTTCTCTAAAAAGTGACAAAATGATAGTTCTTATCTGGACTCCAATCGTTTTTCTGAGCCAAGTTATGAATAATTTGAGCCCAAACTCTGAAGCGGTCCCCTGGTCTCCCCCTCCTCCCCCTCGGCGTCCCCTCTGTCCCTGCTCCAGACCCTGGCTCCGGCCCAGGGACCAGCGGGGCTCCTCTCCCCGTCAGAGTGAGGCTGTGCGGGGCAGAGACAGCTGGACTCTGGGGGGTCCCACATGAGGGATGGCTCTGAGTGGAGGCAGTGGGCCGGGGGCAGGTCCTTAGCCTTTTTGTCCTTTACAGGGCACCGTACACCCTCGCCCTCCTCTGACCCGGTGCAAGTGTCACCCCAGGACTCTGGTAGCACTGGTGGTCACTTTGGGAAACTGAGCTTTTGTGGTAAAAGGTTCAAAAGCGTGTCCTCCGTCTGTGAGTTTTGCAGTCACCATGAAGCTAACAGCAGCTAGCATGTTAGCAGTGCACTTCCTGGTTTTCAGGGAATAAAACGCTTTATTATCAGCTGCAAACAACACACAACGGTCTAATTTTGACCCTAAAAGCTGCTTTTACAACATATCTGTATGTAGTGTTATAAAAATGGGTTCAGATCATTTAAATGATTCCAACATTTGCACTTTCTACACTTTGTTTCAGATATGGTTTAATTTGTGTGTCTTTTTGCACAAATCCAAATTCAATCAATCAAGATTTGTTTGTATAGCACCATTAATACAAAATGTAACTGACAAACTATCAAAAACAAAGTAGAAAATACCTGACAATGCAAAATTAGCATACATATGGGCATAAATATAGTCATATTAAAATATATTTTAAAAATGAGAATAAAAATAAAAATGAAAATAAAAAACAAAACACAAAATACATTTCCCTCAGTCAAATGCAATTATACAAAAATCCAAACTTGGACATTATTTCATGTTCTATCTGCCCGACATTTACTCCTAAATCATAAACCAGTTCTTACATACATTTTATTAGAGATGCACCGATCCAGCTTTTTCAGATCCGATACCGATTTCGATATATGGTCTTTAAGTATCTGCCGATACCCGATATCAACCGATACCTCAGCGGAGACTGAAAATAGCATTTATTTTCAAGAACAATCTATGACAAAACTGATCCAAATGAGTTGTGTTAATTGTTCTTTATCCTACAACTAACAACAGAACAGATTTATGTAACAAAACCTCAAACATCATAATGTTCTGGACCAACAAGGATATTGGCTGAACCGATATTTTGGATAAAGATATCCGATACAACAAATGTTTCCATATTGACACAGATATTTGATATCAGTATCAGTAACGGTGCATCCCTACATTTTATGTCAAATTGTTACTAATTTCTCAAGTTCTTTTACTTGTACTTAAAGAGCTTGTTCCTCAGTTTTCCCCTGTACACACACGTTACAGTATTTTCCTCTTGCACAGATATGTTGTAAAACCAGCTTGTAGAGTCAAAATGACACCACTGTGTCCTGTCTGCAACGGTAGAGTGTGTTATTCTCCAAGAAACAGGAAGTGCACTGTTACCATGACGCAATACACCGTGTCATTCCCCAATTTGAGTCAGTCCTGATTCAATGTATTTTCATTATTTAAAACATCAGAAACGTTTCAAATGTTATCATCAGTTATAGCTAGTTCTCCAGTCATTTGAGTTAAACAGAGTTTGTCCAGAGTTTCATTATACATTTGATAAAGACAAGTAAAATTATGAACCTGCCACAGTCACAAAAAACATTAAATATTACCCTAAAATCAACTGACCTCTGTGTTTGATGTGTTGGCTAAGGCTTATTAACAATTAAATGTTTTGTTTTCATATACTTTGAGCTCATATTTAACTTAAAATATAGTTGTTTAAAGCCATATAAAGCATGTTAGATGTCTGAGCATGTGCAGATTTAATTTTGATGCAAATCTGGCACTGACTCAAATAAATCACACTCCGCTCTGGCCTTTGAAAGTTGTGAGAAATGTATTGCAGTGAATAATTACAATTCAACAATATGTGAAAAAAAAAATAGAAAGTGAAGTCTTGGAGTCAGTACTTTTTACCTCTACTTTCTACTTATTTGATATTTCTTTAATTAAAGCTGGGGTTCTTGATTTTCACACTGCGGAACCGGAAGTTGTTTTTTTTAATCTATCTAACTCGCCCCTCGCTCTCACAAACCCTTTGGCACGTCAGATTCAAATTCAGATGCCTTTATTTTTGGTCCTGTGCACAGCTTTAAAACAGCTTTTTTCAGACAACAAAGTGAAACTGGGGAGGACCACCCAAGCACAGCCAATCAGAGCTCTGCTTTTAGCTCTTACTTTGAGACAAAATACTTAGATATTAGATGCAGACAGCACACAGAGATCTCATTATTATCAGAAAGAGCTGCTTTTACAAGATACTCTTTGATGGAAAACACAAAATTTGCAAATGTACACCCAAAAAAGTCAGATACCTCAGCTTTAACGTTACTTGAGTTCAAATTGTTGCTACTCTGCACACCCGCTCTGCAGTTTGTGGCCGAGCGCTCTGCCCCTGCACGCTCCGGCAGACACAGCACACTTTGGTACCTCCACTGCAGCGGCTCCGTGGGTCCCTGTCCAAGTGGGACTCTCAGATGTCCATCTTTGCCGCCTCAGACCTGCGCCTGTCGCCCGCAGCTCTTGGCACACGCCGCGGCTCCACAGACGGCCCAGAGTCACTTCACAGCTCTAATTGTACAAACAGACTGGAGGCTAAACAAAGGCGGAGTGTGTGTCGGTGTCAGCCTGCAGGGGGCGCTCTGACAGCTGCCTCCGAACCTCCTCTCTCTCCCTCTCTCTCTCTCCCTCTCTCTCCCTCTCCCGGGGCGTCCGAACAGGTGCCACGGGCCGCTCTCTGTTCTCTCAGTCCAGGACGTTTCTTATCAGCGGCTGAAGATAGAGAGCACTGTACGATAATTACTCGTCCCTCCGCCGCTCCTCCTCCTGTCGTTCTCTTCTTCTCTCCCCCGCTCCTTCTCTCCTCGTCTTCTTCTCTTCCCCTCTCTCCTTTTGTCCTCTCCTTCCTCCTTTCGTTGTGTTTTTCTACTCTCTTCTTCTCTTCTCCTTCTCTCCTCCTTTTTCTTCTCTTCTCTTCCCCTCTCTCCTTTTGTCCTCTCTCCATCTCTCCTTCCTCCTTCGTTTGTGGGTTTTTCTCCTCTCTCCTCTTCTTCACTTCTATTCCCCACTCTCCTTCTCCATTTCTGTCCTCTTTTCATCTCTTATTCCTCCTTCTGTCATTGTTTCTTTTTCTCCTCTCTCCTTCTGTCATCCTCTTCTTCTCTTCTGTTCTCCTCTCTCCTCCTCCTCTCCTCTTCTTCTCTTCTATTCCCCACTCTCCTTCTCCCCTTCTGTCCTCTCTTCATCTCTCCTTCCTCCTCCTTTCATTGTCTCTTTTTCTCCTCTTCTTCTCTCATCCTCTTCTTCTCTTCTGTTCTCCTCTCTTTATCTGTCCTCTCTTCTCCCTCCTTGTCTCCTTCTGTCCTTTCTCCTTCTCTCCTCTTTCCTCCTCTCTTCTCTCCCCGGATTTGCTTCTTCTCTCCCCCTCACCCTCCCTGCTTCTCTCTTTCTCTCCTAACCCTTCTCTTCTTGTCTCCCGTCTTCTTCCTTCCTTCTCCCTCTCCTTGTCTCTTTCTCTCTTCTCTCCTTCTCTGCTTCTCTCTTTCTCTCCTAACCCTTCTCTTCTTCTCTCCCCTCTTCTTCACTCCTTCTCCCTCTCCTTGTCTCTTTCTTTCTTCTCTCCTTCTCTCCTTCTCTCCTTCTCTCTTCTCTCCTCCCTCGTCCTCTCTCTCCTGGGGGACACTCCACTCTCACTAAACCACGCCCCGCTCCATGAGAGAGACTCCCCGGTGAAGATGTGAGATGGTGTGAGATGTTGGATAAACTCTGGGTTAATTAAGTTACTACACTGCTGCCGAGTGCACTTACATTTTACTCTTGGTATTACTCACTAAATCACTGATCGACTGTTGTAATGATGTAAACAACTGATGCTTCCACAGTTTAGACGACAGCGGAGGTCAAGAGGGATTCTGATGTACAGTTAAAGGCACACTGTGTAACTTTTCTGGTAAATAGCATAAATGTTTAAAGGAAAATATCATGCATTATTCATATTGTTATTAGCCTTTAAACATGCTGTTGAGTATCTTGATTTGATTTGATTTGATTTGATTTATTTTTTTCACATAATCAAAAAAAAAACAGAAGTCCATATGAAACAAAACAACACAAAACGTGATGGAGTGTGGCAGAAACCTGAAAGGGCTTATCCTTAAAGCCACACACCTTTAATTGATTATTTTAACAAGCTCAAATTAAAAGCTGTCTGGTCTTAAATTTGCCATCTCATGATTTGGAAAAAAGAAAAAAAAGGGAGTATATGAAATATTTACAGTTTTTCCCAGCAGTCTGTGATGTCACTGAGTGCATCCAGCGGAACATAGTTAGAACAAAACTTTCACTGTAGCAGAATATGTGTCCTTTAATATCGGACGGTGGAACAGTACGGGAAACACTATTACGTATCCATGGAGACTAGCAGGTGGTGGACCCGTACACCAGAAAAGTTGGTCACTACTTTCAGTCATGTGGAAAAACAAAAAAAATGTATTTAGCTCCAGAATACTGTTAGAATACTGTCCCATTGAGATGCATTATATTAATGCGACATATGATTAAATACAGTTGTATCATGTAACAAATAAAATGTGTTGTATTTGTTTATCACTGATTTTGATAAAAGAAAAACACAAATATGTTTTCATTGTGTGAGTTGTGTTTTCACTTTAAAACCATGTGTTCCTGTAACTAAAGTAACTGTTCTGAAGAGTAACTGCACCAGATAAACAGATATTCTGACTTTGTATTCTGGACATAATGGTACTTGTATACTGTAATTATACAAATCAACAAATATCTTCCATCTTGATAATATATATTTTTAATTAGAATGATTTATTTACAAATGAGTTTAGCTGAAGTCTCTATTTTGTGTTGATACCATCCTCTCTCTCTCCCTCTCTCTTTCCTCCCTCTCTCCTGTCTCCCCCCTCTCCCTCTCGATGCCCCATTCTTTTCTCCCTCTTCTCTTCCTTTCTTCTCTCCCCTCCTGCTGCACCTGTCTTCTCTTTCCTTCCTCTCTTCCCTCACCTCTCCCTCCCACTGCCCCTCTCATCTCTCCCTCCCACTGCCCCTCTCTTCTCTACCTCTCTTCCGTCTGCCTCCCACAGTCACTCTCTTCTCTCCCTTTCTCCCCTCTCCCTCCCGCTGCTGTGCTCTTCTCCCTTTCTCTCTCCCTCTCGTCTCTCCCCTTTCCCTCCCACTGCCCCACTCTTCTCTACCTCTCTCTCCTTCTCCCTCCCCCGCTCCGCTCTTCTTTCACTCTCTTCCCTCTCTCTTCTGCTGCCCCGCTACTACTACTACTACTACTACTACTCTCTCTCCCTCTTCCTCTTGTCTCTCCCCTCTCCCTCCCGCTGCCCCGCTCTTCTCTCACTCTCTTCCCTCTCCCTCCTGCTGCCCCGCTCTTCTCTCCCTCTCTCCCTCCCGTTGCCATGCTCTTCTCCCTTTCTCTCTCCCTCTCGTCTCTCCCCTCTCCCTCCCGCAGCCAGTCTTTTCTCTCCCTTTCTCCCCTCTCCCTCCCGGTGCCGTGCTCTTCTCCCTTTCTCTCTCCCTTTCTCTCTCCCTCTCTTCTCTCCCCTCTCCCTCCCGCTGCCCCGCTCTCCTCTCACTCTCTTCCCTCTCCCTCCCGCTGCCCCGCTCCTCTCTCACTCTCCCTCCCTCCCCCCTCTCCCTCCCGGTGCCCCGCTCTTCTCTCCCTCTCTCCCTCCCGGTGCCATGCTCTTCTCCCTTTCTCTCTCCCTCTCTTCTCTCCCCTCTCCCTCCCGCTGCCCCGCTCTCCTCTCACTCTCTTCCCTCTCCCTCCCGCTGCCCCGCTCCTCTCTCACTCTCCCTCCTTCCCCCCTCTCCCTCCCGGTGCCCCGCTCTAAGCCGAGTGTATCCGAGCCGCCGCACAGAGACAGCAGGACCCCCGGGGCTGTGCGGAGAGCCTGGCAGAGTCCTCCTGCTCTCCGCGTGATGCCTCCTCTTCCTCGGGTGACAACATTGCCCCTTCCCCCCGCCTCCCCTCCCGTCTCCCGCTCCTCCCGTCCCGAAACAGCTGCTCGGGACCGGGCCAGAGCCAGTCAGGGGCGACCCGGGTTAATTGGGGTAGTAGTGGGGGTTAATTTCAATTAAAACTTCAACTAATGGAGGTCAGAGAGATGTCTGCAAACACCTGATTAAAACAAATGGTTGTGCCAGTCAAAACTTTATCTTGGTCGGCCTCCGGCGGCGCGTCCTACGGAGACAGAGAAGGGACAAAAGGGGGAGCGACTCTGGCAGTGGATGACTAATTGGGGGGCACTTGTTAGCAACATCTGCGGCGGATCAGAGCCGTGCAGGCGAAGGATATGTGTCCTTTTATCTCTGCACAGGCTCCACTTCAGTCTGGAAGTTTGGCAGATTTCAACAGATATAAAGCTGTGCCGTTTGTTTTATGTTTAAGGCCAAACAATGTGTGAACCGACTAAATCCTAAATTCAGAAATTAAAAATATCTAAATTGTACTTTGTGTATAAATACAAGAACAAATATATAACAAACCAATAAACAAAAAATTGGATTGGTTCATAATTACTAGTTCATTTTGTTGACATATTTGAGTTGAATTTCTCTCTCTCTTCAGTTCTCTTCCTTTGTTTTCCTCCCTCTCTCTGTCTCCCTCTGTTCCCCTCTTCCTACCACTTTTTCCCCCTGCTTCCTGCCTTTCTCTCTTCTCTACTCTCTCTCTCCCTCTTATACTGTATCTTTGCCGCCCTCCTGTCTCTTTACCCTTCTCCCTCTCACTCACCTCTACTTCTCTCCCTATTCTCCCTCTGTTTCCCACCATCTCTTCTCTCTGCTTCTCTCTCTCCTCTCTCCCTGTCTCTGGTCCCACCTTCTGTCTCTTCTCTCTCCCCCCGTCTCTCCTCTCTCCCTTCTTCTCATCTCTCTCCTTCTGTCTCTTCTCTCTCCCTCTGTCTCTCCTCCCTTCTTCTGTCTCTTCACTCTCCCTCCATCTCTCCTCTCTCCCTCCGTCTCATCTTCCTCCTAATGTCTCTTCTCTGTCTCTCCTCCCTCCTTCTGGCTCTTCACTCTCCCTCTGTCTCTTATCTCTCCTTCTGTTTTTTCTCTCTCCCTCCATCTCTTCACTCTCCCCCGTCTCTTCACTCTCCTTCTGTCTCCCTCTGTCTTTCCTCTCTCCCTGTCTCCCCTCCTTCCTTCCGTCTCTTCACTCCCCCTCTGTCTCTTCTGTCTCTCCTCCCTCCTTCTGCCTCTTCACCCCCCCGCTTCTCTCTCTTTCTGTCTCCCTCTGTTTCTCCTCTCTCCCTGTCTCTCCTCCCTCCTTCCATCTCTTCACTCTCCCCCCTCTCTTCTCTCTCTTTCTGTCTCCCTCTGTCTCTCCTGTCTCCCTGTCTCCCCTCCCACCTTCCGTCTCTTCACTCCCCCTCCGTCTCTCCTCTCTCTTTCTGTCTCCCTCTGTTTCTCCTCTCTCCCTGTCTCTCCTCCCACCTTCCGTCTCTTCACTCCCCCTCCGTCTCTCCTCCTGTCTTTCCCTCTGTGTCTTCTCGCTCACCTTTATCTGGCTCTTCCTCTAGTTATCCCTCCCCCCCCCCCCCCCCTCCCCCTCTCCCTCCCCCCTCTCCCTCTCTCTCCGGTCCCAGTGCCAGCTTCTCCACAGCCGCTGGAGCATCTGTCTGTGTTCAGGACGAGGCGGGAGACCGGGGCCCTGCAGAGCTCAAATATGGTGCAGGTTACACCACGCCGATACAACCACTTAGCCCTGCGCGCCAGCCAACCGCCCGCACCACTGTCATTTATCAACTGTCTGAAACATCACCCACGTCAGCCGACCCACGGTGGCACAGTGGGCTCAGCCTCCTCCCAACGACCACGGCATCACCAGTTGGAACCTTGTCCACGGAGTATTGTTGTTGAGTTCCTGTGACTCCACTGTTTCGGTGATAGAAACATTCTGTCATAGTTTTTGTCAATGTTGTTTTGTAGACTAAATTGAAAGTAATGATAATAACAAAAACTATCTAACAATTGCAAACTACACCTTCTTTTGTGTAGTGTAGCTTGAAACATGAACAAAGACTACAACAACAAATAGTTTATTAAGCATGATTCAGGTTTAGTGACTATTTATTTAGGGTTAGGTTTACAGTTAGGGCTTGGAATCAGGGTTAGCATATTCATTTATAGTTACCAAGCCTGAATCATTCTTAATAAAACTATTAAGTCTTTATTCATGCTTTACTAAGGCAGGAATAAGTGTAATTATTGTAAGGTGTTTATTATATTTGAACACATCTAGAGTAGACACATGTATTTGCCTAAAGGGTTGTGTCGTGTGTTAAATTTAAAGCCACATGTTATGCAAAGTTGACTTTCTTGAGCTGTGAACCATGTTACATAGACGTTCCCTAAACATTAGCTTATGCAGAGTACTTTGATTGATTCATGTACGTTAGAGTCATCGGTACCACTTTATGACAGCTGCACCTGAATTAGCCTTAACAATGGTTAAGGTCAGGGTTAGGAATTAGGGTTAGAGTATTAGTTAAGTAGTTACGAAGCCTGAATCATTCCTAATAAACTATTTGTTCACTATGAAATAAGTCTTCGTTCATGCTTTATTAAAGGCAGGAGTAGTTATTATAAAGTGTTACCGAGTCATTCTGTGTCGTTCTATGTTTGAAAATGTCTGTTCTCAGTTACCCCCATAATGCTCTGTGCTTGCTAAAGTCATGCATGTAAGGTTTGGAAATGTTGTGTAGACATTTTTCAACAGAAAAAAAACACGTAACCCTATAATCTACTGCTTGCTACAGTAAAATGCAACTGTGAAGCTTCTCACTTCTCAAGTTTTGATAAGGAAGTCAATGGACCAGTTTCTAATTTTAAGCCATTTTAGATCAATGGTGGAATTTACAATGAACAAAACACAAAACCAATTCGACTCTCCCTTTATTTTGAAGTGCCCAAAATCAAAACAGCATTGCCTCTGTGGGCTTTCTATTGCAGAAAAGCAGATTAATTAAACAATGTTCAAAAAAGTTTAGCAAATTAATAACTGTCCCAGAGCGCCCCCTGTACTTGACCCTCCTTCTTGGTGACGGAAAAACTACAAAAAAACCAGTGGAATAAGTATAAACCTCAGGTAGAACCACAGTGAAGGAGAGATCCTACTCCCACAGACGGACAGACTGAAGATGGACCAGAACCTCTAGGTAGATGAGGAACAGTTCATCTAGTGTAGAGAGAGTTCATCCAGGCAGATGAGGAACAGTTCATCTAGTGTAGAGAGAGTTCCTCCAGGCAGATGAGGAACAGTTCATCTAGTGTAGAGAGAGTTCCTCCAGGCAGATGAGGAACAGTTCATCTAGTGTAGAGAGAGTTCCTCCAGGCAGATGAGGAACAGTTCATCTAATGTAGGGAGTTCCTCCAGACAGATGAGTAGCATCCGGGTGTAGAGGTCAGAGTCGTGACCATGATCTATGTGCAGTATATTATGATTTAATCTTGAATATGCTGAAAAAAAACATATTTTTTTGTTTTCATTAAAGTCATCTTTATTTCCCTGTTGAATTTCACTGGTGAATTAGCCTATTTTTGTAGCATGTTTTGCTTTTCTTATCTCCGTCTGATTATGGCCGACATAAGGACAAGAGGATCCTTCAGTAACGACCTGGTGATGCTTTATTTCAGAAGAGAACGTTTGTAGATTTGAACTGTACGTGTCGACACCAGTTCTTTCCCTCTGCAGCCCTTTGTAAACACTTCTTTCTTGACGGCGTTGTGTTTACGAGAGTAGAAAAGGTGTGTGTTGGTGTGCATGCCCGTGCGCTTGTGTGCGTCGGCCCGCCTCTGCGCTGTGGGTCTTTTCAGAAGCTTTGGCTCAGCAGAACCACATCGATCGGCGACATGGATCCATTGTGTGTATGCATGAGTGGACGCTCTCTCACACTCAACACGACAGAATATCAATGAGAGCTGCAGAGGACCAGGCCACAGTCTGCACCAGGCCGGGACCCGCTTTTCTCTGTGTGCGGCGGGTTCTGCAGAGCAACGTTACACCGACGGTTCAAAACAGAACGGTAGATCAGATCAAACAAGGAGCGATAATCCAGGAAGCTCCTCTGTGCTTTTGGTTCTGGCTCTGATTCACATTCAGTTTTGCCACTGACGGTGAAAAAAAATTTCAAGTGATTTGCTCCAGTGGGAAAAAAACAAACATTGATAGTAAAATATGAACAATGATAAAATAAAAGGATGCAAAAAAAAATGTATCGGTCAAAAGTGTCTTAGTCAACCAAATCTTTGATAAGAAAATCCTTGTTTTTTATTTGAATTATAAAGAACACAAATGCACAACAGCAGAGAGGAGAAAGGATAGAGTGCGGGAGTTTTGTTTAAAGGTCCCATATTCTGCTATTTTGCCCTTTACAGTCTATTCTAAGGGCTTTGTTGATAAAATTTTGCGTTGTGCAATATCCATAACATAACAGTTTCCAAAAAACACCCATTTCTTGGACTGGCCCCCTCCTCGCAAAAGCAAACGGCTCACTCTGAGATCTGACCCCCCCGAACAGAGAGCAGACTGCCTCCCCCGTCCAACCCGCGAGCCTCCCCCGCCCAACCCGCGAGCCTCCCCCTCCCAACCCGCGACGAAGCCTAGAGCGGAGATAGTGTGCATGCGCCGTGTGCTCCGGTAAACAGCGATACACAAACACTGAATAAACATTTTATCCGTCCTGACGGTGCGTCGTGCTGAGTCCTACGTCCTGGATCTGACCTGGAGTTTGACGTGCTCCAGTACCTCGACGACGGACGCTGCCGTTTGGTAAATAACAAGCTAACTCTTCTATCTGTCATATCCATCGTGTAATCACTGTGTAGCATTAGCATTAGCTGTTTTTATTCTGCGGCTGCGCGCTTCCCGGAGGCGTGGCTTAAACACCGCGTCATCCTTGGGAAGCGCGTCATCTTTGTGATGAGCCCCCGTCTGCTGCTCAGCCGAGGGGGACGGAAAAGACAGTTCTCTAGCGAAAGCATGCGGGAATCAATCAAAAAACCACTTTGGGCACAACATACGAGGCCCAAATAGCACTGTAGGAAGGTTAAAACCTCTGAAAAGTCGATTTTGCATGTTATGGGACCTTTAAAGATAATCATTTTGAGAGCTTTTTCCAGTGCCATGTCCCCTTTTAGTCGAATAATCGATGCACTGGGCATGTCTTCAGTCATCAAGAGTGTTTTCGCAACATAACGCAGCATAAGTTCATGTTAGTTCTTGTTTTTACTGTAGCTTTGATTAAGTTATTGTGCTGTTTGTGTTTATTTATTTGATTGTTAAAAGGTGCTCTATGTAACTTTTCTGGTTGACGGCCCCCATTTTCTTGACTGCATGTTATTGCTTTGTCTTAGTTTTCCACAGTATGGTATAGCTTCACAATGACACCATGTATAGTTACAAGTCAGATCTGCCAAAAGGCAAGTCAACTCACAGTAAGAAGAATGAATGAACCCAATTTCTTTTTAATGAAAACAACTGTAAATCAACAAATTCAAGATAGATTAATGGAACTTTCAAGGCAAAGTAACAACATCTCAGTGGGGATGAGGTAGAGGCAAATTTTCCCAGCAGAAAAGTTACAAAATGCAGCTCTAATCTACACACTATACACAAGCAATACGTTTACAAAAGCAACAATACTGAAGCATGTCAGAGCTGTATTTACAATATGACTTACAATTCAAGAAAGGAAAGTCAAGAACGATAGTTTTGGGGCTCAATTCAATGTAAACTTTAATCTAGACTCAGAGGTCCTTTTTTTATTATGGACAAATGCTCAAATAAACAGTGTATATGTATGTTTTTCAAAAAGACAGCTGTACCAGAGTTTCCACATCCTGGACTTGTACCTGCTCTTGTACAGCACTGCATCCTTCTATAAGTGAGCGACAACAGGGTTTGATTTTTGGACCTATTCAAGTCTACAAACTGTACATAAGAGTTCTTCCTACAGCTTTAGAGTCTTTACACATGCAGAGACATCTGAGTAGCACTAGTCCATCGCCGCCTCCTCAAGAGCCCCAAAAAGCATCACTGGAAGCCACCTGCAGCCTTTGCAGACTGACCTTTTCAACATTTTTTTTTATCGGAAACTTTTTCTTATTCTTTGGTAATGATCATTAGTTGTGATATTTTGTGGAACAATATATCAGACATGAAAATAGGGCTGCACTAACAGTTACTGCAGTAGTCGACTAGTCAAACAAACATGTCTTTTGTAAACTGATACTTTTTAAAGACAAAAAAGGTTGACTGAAGACTTCTAGAGAGATTGTAATTAAAACGTGTATTGTTGAAAATCAGACATATTCTGCTATTTTCCCCTTCACACAGTCTATTCTAAGGGCTTTGTTGATAAAATTTTGCGTTGTGCAATATCCATAACATAACAGTTTCCAAAAAACACCCATTTCTTGGACTGGCCCCCCTCCTTGCAAAAGCAAACGGCTCACTCTGAGATCTGAGCCCCCCGTACGGAGAGCGGGCTGCCTACCCCGCCCAACGAGCGCGCCTCCCCGCCCAACTCGTGCGAGAAGCCTAGAGCGGAGATAGTGCGCATCGCGCCGTGCTCCGGTAAACAGCGATACACAAACACTGAATAAACCTTTTATCCGTCCTGACGGTGCGTCGTGCTGAGTCCTACGTCCTGGATCTGACCTGGAGTTTGACGTGCTCCAGTACCTCGACGACGGACGCTGCCGTTTGGTAAATAACAAGCTAACTCTTCCATCTGTCGTATCCATCGTGTAATTACTGTGTAGCATTAGCATTAGCTGTTTTTATTCTGCGGCTGCGCGCTTCCCGGAGGCGTGGCTTAAACACCGCGTCATCCTTGGGAAGCCGCGTCATCCATGGGATGAGCCCCCGTCTGCCTGCTCAGCCGAGGGGGACAAAAAAGACAGTTCTCTAGCGAAAGCATGCGGGAATCAATCAAAAAACCACTTTGGGCACAACATATGAGGCCCAAATAGCACTGTAGGAAGGTTAAAACCTCTGAAAAGTCGATTTTGCATGATATGGGACCTTTAAAGACAAAAAAAGGTTGACTGCAGACTATAATTAAAAAGTGTATTATTGAAAATCAGACATTGTTTATTCTTTTGATTTGAACATTTTTATTTAATAATGCCACCATCTGTGTTACAAAAAAGTATTGTCATATTTGTTTTAAAGTCTTAATAGCCCAACATTATGACTATAAAATATGATTCTTTTTTATGGCCGATTTGTCACAATAAGTCAATTTATCGTGGAAGCCCTGCATCAAAAATTGTTATCTTGACAGATCTAGTTGCGACTTTGTGTGTCATGAATTTCCAACTCCAAAAGTGCCACATTTCAGTGCCTTCTTTGGACATAAAGTGTACTGCAGCCGCTCTGTTTTGCATGCAGGGCCGGCGCTCTTTGTCCAAACCGTGCTGATTGTCTTGTAATGGCTGTGATAAAGTCGAGGGGTTTGGGGTCAGAGCGACTCCGCCACACGCTGGGGCTCCTAATAAACATGTTGTTGTCTCGGGCCTGTATTAGACCTAACTGCGGGGGAAATGCGGGGCGACAGGCGGCCAGGGCGGGGAGGCGCGCACAGAAATGGGGGTTATCTGCGAGAGCGCGAGTATCGGCTTCTGCGGTGGCGGCGAGGAGGAGGAGGAGGAGGAGGAGGAGGAGGAGGGACGGACGGGGCGGCGGTGTTTGGATTCCCCAGAAATGAGCTGTCACCGGGAGTAGTTTGAATGGATGAGCCGCGAGGTCCGGTCTCGACTCAAATCTGGGAGCACATACATAAAAGGAGAGTAAACAAAGAGACAAGCAAAGATATAGTGAAGTGACACGGGCCTGTAGCTACATTTAAGAGAGGAGAAAGAGTGGAAACGGCCCAGGAAAGATACGGAAATAAAGCCGGTTCTGAAGTTAATCTCACAGGTACAGGTTGACACGGCCTGGTTTGGTAATTAGTTATTTTGGGGACCGATGTCTGGATGTTCATGTTGGGGTGGAATCTCCTGAAGTCTGGGGGATACAGTTGCTCAGTGGTAGAATGTTTGCATTGGTTGGCAGTTTTTGTCTCTTTGGCAAGGCACTTCATCCATCTTTCCTGTGAATAATATGGGTGCAAGTGAATATTGACTTAAATATATCAATCCCAATGTGTGGAAATAAATCTGTTGGAAAATGTATCCATTATTTGTTTGTTTTTGTGTCAAAGTGCTCGCTATTCACAGGGAAATACTAACTGCTGTAGAGACGGTGCTTGTCTCTATAGTTAGTGTTTTGGGACTGTCCTACAACACAGAAATGTTGGACTGAGATTAACAAAAACTACAGGCTGTTTTAGACATCATCATCCCACATTATTTTGGCAGCAGGGAAGAAGGCCATCACAAAAAGATGGATGACACAAATCGAGCCAACAATCAAGGACTGGATTTATAATCATAATAGTAATAGACATTTAGGAAATGCAAAAAATCAGAATCAGAAAGGTTTTTATTGCCATTGTCAGTGAACAAATTTGTTTTGGAAGTAAGGCGCAATATACTGTATAATGACGAATAGTAATAATAGACAGGTAAAAAGAATAGACTAAGCCAAAATAAGATAAAATAAGGCCACACTTAATTTTAAAATGGACACATTTGATAAACTCTGGACTAACTCTGTAACATGTGTCAGTCACCTGTTATAATCATGTGCAACATAATGTAACATACTATTAATACACTTTTACCTCACCATAGTCACTTACTGTATACACTTAAGCCACTTTAGTTACCATTTTACTGTAAATAAGAGTGTGCACTTTATACCTTATACTTTATACTTTATATTGTATTTTTACTACTATGTTTATTTATCCTATTTCTATTGCATGCGCCTATTTCTTTCATTCCTGTCCTAAACTGTGTGTTGCAACAGTGGAATTTCCCCATTGTGGGACAAATAAAGGATCTCTTATCTTATCTTAAGTGGGACGTTTCTGTTGGACAATGTGTGCCGTGTGTCTTTGGTTACTTTTGTCGATTTAGTTCTCTGTGTTGTGTTGAGGTCTTTTTCTGTTTTGTTGTATGTCTTCAAACCCAGTAATGACTCAAATACAGTCTTACTCACTGTCTTTGGTGTGTTGGTCAGTAACAAACTCTCTCCATCCTTTGCCTTTGCTCCTGGACAATGCACCATGTGAGGTTTTGCTCCTTCATCTCTGCTTCCACTGTCTGCCTCCAGCTACTTTTGGGACGTTCTTTCTCTTTCCTTGAGCTGTTTTTGTAATGCCTATTCCAATCCTTTCTTAGGACATGTCCCAACCAGGTCCATCGCCTTTTCATCATGAAGTAGGCTTCTCATCTTGGTGGCATTTATTGAGGAGGTTGAGGTCTTTAAAAATGCAGTCAGTTTTTTTTTGTTTTGTTTTTGTTTTTGTGGGGCTGGGGTTGCTGGTTTTGGGTTTTTTAAAGGCTAGGTAACAAAACAAAAGTGTATAGTCAGATTTAATTTGCAAGACATTTAATTTGATGCAGGTTTGCCAGATTTTCAGAGAAACAAGTGGCCAAGGATTTGAAAAATATCCTAAACACGGAACAAATTTCTCTACAGAAACAGTAAAGTGTATCTTACCTTTCCATTTAATGCAACTCGAAGTGCAAAGTACTTTAAATATTTAGAATACAGTAATCCAAACAGAATAGGTTGCAGAATACTTTATATTGCATGTATTCAGAGTGTGTAAATACAGTTCAGCACATGTTTATACAGTTCGTGTTTTGGTGCATTGTACCAGATCAAATCAATCCAAATGTTTAGTCCAATGACACTAACATGTTTGCCAGTTGTTATTACCTTTAATTTCTTTTCCAGTCGAGCAGTCGGTTTTATTTGCTCCACATTCTCGACTGTATGCAGCATTTAATAATAATTATCTCCAAAGCACAGGTCAATGTCTTTACCATGGACTCATTACGGGAAATAAAAGCATGAAAGGCCTTGTACTTGACTGGTGTCACTTTTCTCATTTAAAGTGAGATCTGAGCACTGACATGGATCTCACTTAAGTGCCTAATTATGTCATTAACTTATTAATTTGATGCATAAGCTGCATGGTGATGTGCAGCAGGATGGTTCAACAATAATTAAGCTTTTCTCGTGAGAGACGGGATCCGCACGGGGAAAATGTCCTGCTCTTTCAAACCTCAGTATGTTCTGTGCAGTGTTGTTTGGTATATCATTTATATTATCTTCAATGTATTATGTTGTTTTTACCAAGAAGTATTCACATTTCAGGCTTAGTAACAGTTGTATGGCTAAATCACTTCTTAAAACTCACTTTTTATCAAAGAGCTTTCCTTAAAACTGTTTTTATTGTCACAGTCTTTCTGCTTTCTGTCTCTTTTCTTTATTTGTTGCTGGTACTCAAGTAAAAGTAAACTTATGTGGCTAAAAATGTGATCAAATACAAGTACTGCTGCCAAATTTGTAGTATAAAGTAATTAATGTACTAGTTACTAATGTTTTAAAGCAATTTTAGTCACATTTTAGATCAGTCTTTTATACAAAATTTGCTTAAGTAAACAATTTAAAGGTAAATTAAGTTGTTTAAAACCACAATGTGCATTCTGGCCAATCAGAGCCAGCCATACAGTGTTGTTATGTTTGTTCAGACATAGAAAAACAGCAGAAAAACAGTATTAAGACAACTGAGGATTGAGACCTTTAGGACTTGAACTGTACTCACCTAATTACACTATTTGGTTAATTGATCATTGTGGTTTTTCAGGTCACAATATAATCGTTAAGGCAAAAAATAATAGAGCAATAGATCAGATAATAGATCAGAAGCAAAATTAGGTCAAATCAATTTACAACCAAAAAGTAAGCCTAAATGTAAAGTGTTTTTGATCTTGTACTTTATGTAACAATAACTTTATCATTTATTAATACAAACACATACAACAGGAATGATATTAGACAAAATGAAAGAAAGTAAATAAGGAGTAAATCGCTAAACCTATTGTTTTAAATGTAGCTAATTACAATTACATGAAACAAATTATCATCAATTACAAGGAATAGTACAATCTACTCTAAAAAGCATAATTGCCCAAAGAAAATCTGCTCAATGACTTTATTTCCAGTGTCACATGAACTAAAATCCACACATTTCTTTCCCATCTCTAACACGTTAAACAGGGTCTAATATACTTGAACACACGCGACATCAAAGTTGGAACTAAACTGGGACTAAACTTGTCATTACCTGAACTATACCAGGACCAAATGCAGCTTTAGACAATTGAAAAGGCCCCACAGCCACATTTTACACTAAAGTAGGTGCATTTCTGCAAATTGTGTGGGTTGCGTTTGTTGCAGCAGAGAAAGTATTGGAAAACTGTGCCAAATCAATATGAAAATTGCTCTATGCTCGAAGGCAAATTATCTGATGTGGAAGGAAAGGGGAAAGCCAACATGCAACAAACAAAACACAGACAGATCACGGACATAACACAGACTAAACATGGACAGAACACAGAGAGAACGCAGACAGAACACGGACAAAACACAGACAGAACGAAGAAAGAACACAGACAGAACATGGACAAAACATAGACTAAACATGGACAGAACACAGAGAGAACGCAGACAGAACACGGACAAAACACAGACAGAACGAAGAAAGAAAACAGACAGAACATGGACAAAACACAGACTAAACACGGACAGAACACAGAGAAAACATTAACAGAACATGGACAGAACACGGACTAAACATGGACAGAACACAGAGAGAATGCAGACAGAACACAGAGACAACATGGACAGAACACGGACAAAACACAGACAGAACGAAGAAAGAACACAGACAGAACATGGACAAAACATAGACTAAACACGGACAGAACACAGAGAGAATGCAGACAGAACACAGAGACAACATGGACAGAACACGGACAAAACACAGACAGAACGAAGAAAGAACACAGACAGAACATGGACAAAACATAGACTAAACACGGACAGAACACAGAGAGAATGCAGACAGAACACAGAGACAACATGGACAGAACACGGACAAAACACAGACAGAACGAAGAAAGAACACAGACAGAACATGGACAAAACATAGACTAAACACGGACAGAACACAGAGAAAATGCAGACAGAACACAGAGACAACATGGACAGAACACGGACAAAACACAGACAGAACGAAGAAAGAACACAGACAGAACATGGACAAAACATAGACTAAACACGGACAGAACACAGAGAGAACCCAGACAGAACACAGAGACAACATGGACAGAACATGGACAGAACACGGACAGAACACAGAGACAACATGGACAGAACACGGACTAAACACAGAGAGAACAAGGACAGAACACGGACAGAGCACGGACAGAACGGAGGACATGTTAGAAATAAAAACAAATATATTACACACAAAAAATTAAAGCCCAGATATTCTGCACCTTTCGTATTGTTTTTAGCTTTTAAACCATACACAGAAGGAATTACTATGGAGAAATAAACAAAAGCTAGCTTGCCTTGACATTCTAATAGAAGAACGCAGTTGTAAAGAAATGTACAGAACGAGTTTGTGACTTCAGAATAGCACAGGAGGTTTTGAGCTCTTACTTTAACGTCACAAATCTTGGAAATTTGAAATAGAGACTTTTTGTGAGGCTCAGAGACAGTTGACCTACAAACACAGGATCAATGAAACAAGTGTGAACGAAGCTAAATAAAACTCAAGGCACAGTAAGTTTTTGTTTTTTGCTAAATGTATCTACTAAATTTAAATAAAAATTTAATTAAACATTGAATTTATGTTCTAAAGCTAACATAAATAAACTCAAAATGCACTTTTAAATGATCATTGTATCATTACAGGAAAATAAGTAAACATCTTTCTAGTCCTGGGTGAAAAAGAAAACAAAAAACGGATTAGACCATGTTTACCTGTGTGAAATAATCAAATATCATACATATCAATATATAGAAGGCACAATCGTTTTACAATCGGATAAATTTAGTTTCTCAGGCCAGTCCCATCAGATTGAAAATGTCTTCTGGATGTCTAAACATTATGATTTCAAAAACAGTGTCCAGATGACTACCTTTCAAACATTTCTTACATTATTCAATATGCACTGTATACGGTTTGTTTTCTATCACCATTTCTTTCTTAAGCTCTCCACTGCTCCGGCCCTTTCCACCTTTGCCCCATTTCCTCAGCCTCCCCCATGTCATCCCTGCCCCGTGTCCTCTGCACTGATCCTCCCGGCGATAGTGCTCCTAATCCGGGCTGGAATCTCTCCGGTCCACCCTCCGTCACCTCCAGTCCCCTCGCTGTCACCGAAATCTGCTCCACGGCGGCGGGTTTAGCCTGTGGGGTGCGCTGTCCGCGGGTGGCAGCATGTGTTAACAAGCCTATCTGCCCATCCGAGTGTTCGGCGCAGAGATGGCGGCTGATTGGGCGCAGGACATGGTCTGTTTACCTGTCCACCTGTGCCAGCCGCATGCGGAGACAGGACACTTCGCCCTCAAACCTGCTCGTGGTGAGGCGCAGGTGGCAGGCAGCAGGGGGCGCTGACAGGCCGGCAGCTCGTGTTTGTCTGTGTGTGGCTCAGGGCTGTTAGCAGGACAAGAAACACCTTTACACTGCAAAAAGGGGAGAGTCTGCATGAGGTAGAATGAAATCAGAATATATTGGGGAAGGTTGACTTGACAAGACAAAACAAGGGGGAAAAAGGACAAAACAAGAAACAAGTACAGATCAAATAAAACTTAAATAAACCCATCATCAATGATTGGTGAAAATGTCCAAATTCAACATTCAACATCTTTTTTTTTTGGTCCATTAGTCAGATCCAGTCCATGACATTCATTTAATCCATTGCAGGTATTTTAAGTCCCAGCTATACACAGTTTTTAAAATGTGGGAAGTTAATGCTCAAAATGATTTGCAGTGTTTCTGTCCCATTGTTTCCAAACATGAGATATTCATTGAGGTGTGTGTTCCTATTCATCATCTGTTATAACAAAATGTTATTATTTTTAATTTTTAATACATCTAGTTGACATTAAACATATTTAAGTAAATTAGTCAGGGTCCACAAAGTAAATAAACAAATAAACTTGCCAAAGCAATGTATATATATCTAACAATATTTTTTTATTGTTGGGAATGAAAGTATTTTAAGTTAATTAGAGCCATTTTCATCCAAATCACCATTCCTGGTGTTTCAGCTGTTACCCTCTTCTTCTCATCATATCCCTCTCTACAGCAGAACCTTCCACCTCCTCATCCTCTCCATCACCTCTTCACCATTCACTAAACTCTCCCATCATCACATCACTGACATCTACCTGCCACGTCTTGCTGAAATGTAGATATTTCTATCTGTTTTTGCAGTGTTTTGTGTGTGCAGGTGGCTGCCAGTAGGGGGCGCTGTCTGTGTTTACCTGTGTGTGGCTGTGGGCTGTTAGCAGGAGTCTGAATCACCTTTACACAGACTTCAGGAGGATAATCTGCCTGCTCTCCAGCTGTCTGTGGACTGTGTGGGGGACAAAGATGCAGGCGTCTGGGGCAGGGCCAGACTCCAGCTGTTTTTAAACCTGTAAAATGTTTCAGCTCTCAGACAGATAGGGCGAGGTGAGCACTGAAGAGGAGAGCTCTGGTATGAAAACATGAACGTCTTACAGTTCAGTTCAGTTTAAGATGACGGCTCAGTGTTTGCATTTGTGTCACTGGGCATTACACTTGTTCAGTACAGTACATATGTTCATGTGTGAAAACATCAACATACAACAGCTGGAGTTGTACTTGGCTTCATTCACACTTTTTCCATTAATCCTGTTTACCTGTTGTCCTCTCTGTGCCTCAGAAAACACTCAAATTCACATTTCCCAGTTTATGACGTCAAAGGTAGAGATCTGGAGGACTTTCAAGCCATTTAATAATCACGTGCATTTCTGCCTCAAATCACGTTTATTACAACTGTGTGCTTCCATTAGCATGTCGGGGTCAAGCTAGCATTTATTAATGTGAATTACCTCTGCTGCCAGTAGATGGAGTGCTAACACCAGATCTTGATGTGGAAACCTCTGACTCAGAGAAGGTCATGTATGCGTAATTATGTTCTAAAATATGTGATGCCAGAGTCAAGGTACAAGAGCATATTAAAAGGCCAATAACAACACAAATGATGCAGAATATGTGTAATTTCAAACAAACTACAAAGAAATAATGTTTTCTGTCTTCAAACCATGAAGAAAAATAGAATACTATATGTACATAATGAGGTTGTCTTCAAAAACTCAAATTGCCACATTCTTGTGTTTATTCCTGTGACCTTCCTGTATGTGCTCCTGTTAGCCTGTTAGCATGGCAGCAGTTTATCATGACATGATGCAGTGCTGGACATGTGCCCGAGCTCAGGTGAGTGCAGAGTGTGTCAGCAGCTTAGCATCCTGTGGCGCTCCTCCAAAACCACAGTAAACCCACACCAAACCCACAGCTTACCCACCGTGCCCAGCGCCGAGCCGCATGTCCTGGCCATCTGCCACCCTGCGCCTGGGCACGAGGGCTCCACACACCGCCTGGTGGTGGGAGTGGGCACAGCAACAACACGTGATCGATCGGACAGCAGGGATTGACCTAAAATTCTTCTGCGACACATATTATGCTTTGTATCGTATTGTATTGAAAACCACACTTCACTTTTTGTCAGTCTGTTGTTACCACATCAGGATTAGTGTTAGCGCTATACATGGCTATCTAGAGCTAGCTATGGGCCTCTGAAATGCTATAGACTTTTTACACCAAACGCAGAAACAGAGCTTCAAGAGGAGTTACTCTGAATGAAGGCTTTCCTGTTCTGTCTTCAGAGTTCACCTGACGCTGACTGTGATGCCCGAGCTGAGCTGAACGCTGAGGAGTCTTTTATCCTGAGGGCTGCTACTCTCTACAAACTGCTCTGACACATGATCTGCTGACTCTGCCTGACGAGTCCTCCTGCTAAAGCTGCACTGAGACCTTTGACTGAGCCACAAAGGAGACTGAGAAGGCTGAATCGGAATTTCTTCGGTAAAGTCAATAGCCGATAGTCAATAAAAGTAAAGTATCTATCTATCTATCTATCTATCTATCTATCTATCTATCTATCTATCTATCTATCTATCTATCTATCTATCTATCTATCTATATATATATCTATTACAAGCAGAAACCAATTTTAACTCGCTGGGCCCAGACTCTTGAACAAACTGCCCCTGATATAACCATCACAGACTTTGGCCTTTTTAAATCAAGGCTTATTCAAACTGGCTTTTAACACTGTATTGTCTTATGGTTTTATGCATTATTTACTGGAAAGCACCTTGGTCACCCTGATTGTCGTAAAGGACTCTATAAATAAACGTTCATTGATTGATTGATGGATTGATTTGAAACTAATCTCAATCTTTCTAAATTCACTATCTTGTAAAATCTCATTGTTCTTCTGCTCCTCTCTCCACCTCCGTCCTTTTCCCTTCCATTAAGATAACTGTCAGCCTCTGTACTGTACTCACTATTGACGACCTGCCCCGAAGACACGACTCCACTCGCCCCATATTAAGCCTGTACGCCTCACTTAATTTTCCAGTGGCGGCGCGTCGACCGTGACCTGCCGTCCGCACCAGCAGCGAGCTAAATGTCACCCGTGCGCCCGCTCATTCACTCCTCACAAAACAAATTCCAACTCCAAAGTGTATTTAAAAGGCAAAACCCGACGCCGTATCCAGCGCTTTTCCCCCACGAGCTACATCTGCTCTTTTAATTCCGCATTCAAAAGGTCATTCGCAGTGTTCTCCATCTACACCTTAATTGATTCTTTAAATGCAAGTCGGAGCAGAAAGCAGTTTACGTTTTGCCACGGCTTAAATCTCCAAAAATGGTTAAGTCTCCGCTCCTGAATCATATTGCGAGATTATATTGTTTCCATAAATTCGCAAAGCCAGACAAATCAACATGCAAAACGTAACAATTTGCAAATGAGAGGAAAATTGCCTCTTTGCACAAACAAGGCAGGTGGCCATGTTTTTGATGAATGAACTAGAGGTGGGAGAAATCTGCTCGTACTAAATGTCAAAGCGTATTAGTCGTTCGTTGTGATATTTTCCATTTGAGGAATTGTGATTCGCTAACCTGCCGAAGGAGCCTGGGAGTTTTCCGGAGAGTCTCAGAGCAAACGCAGCAGAGGCACATGCGGAAAAGTCAAGTCGAGTTTGTTTGATTGGAGAAATTGTCGTTTAAATTGTGGAGTTAGGGAACATGTTGCAGCAAGGGACCATGGGAAATGTATGCTGTTAGATTCTACAATTGGTTACAAGATGAACGTATCAAGATTGGGTTTAACAAATGGAATAAAGTTTAGAAATTGTAGCTTTGGCAGAACGTAAAAACAGACATTAGCAGAGTGTGTTGCCTGTATGTCTCCTAAGCTAAGGCTACTTTGATTTTTCACTGTCCATAAACATGCACTGACTCCAGCAAATCACGTTAGGAACATTACAATCTATAAACCAGACTGTGCCTCATCCATCCATCCGTCCATTTTCTTCTGATTCATCCAGAACTGGATCAGCAGGGAGGTCCAAACTTCCCTTTCCATTGCACCTTACGCCGAAGCAATTCCTATGTTTGTGAATTTTGATCACTGACAATGGCAATAAACCGGATCTGATTCTGATTCTCCAGCTCGTCTGGATTGTCCTGAGGAGTTCCCTGGTCACAGAGCGACATAGTCCCTCTGGCATGTCCTGGGTTTTCACTGGGACACCTTCTGAGTCGGAGATACCCAGAGAAACTGAAAACTTTGCCTTTCAACTCAGCTCCTTCACCACAACAGTCCGATACAGTGACCGCATCACTGCAAACGCTGCACCTATCTGTAGGCCTTCCCTCGTGAACAAGACCCTCCTAAAATACTTGAACTCCTCCATTTGAGAAAAGGACTCTACCCACAGGAGACAAGGTACCTTTCTCACCTGGACACAAGACACCTTTTTTACCTGGAGACAAGACATCCTTTTCACCTGGAGAGGGCAAGACACCTTTTCGCAGTCGAGAACCATGGTCTTGGATTTGGATGTGCTTGGTTTTCATCCCAGCTGCTTCACACTCGGCTGTAAACCGTCCCAGTGCATGCTGCAGGTCCCGATTTGACGAGACAATCATCTACAAACAGGAGAGATGAGGTCCTGTGCTTCCCAAACCAGACGCCCTCTGACTCCTGACTGCATTCCCTCAGCCATCCATGTAAATGTGGGTAATTCTTTGAAGACTTTTCCTTTTCTGCATTTGACCAGTCACTGGAGCAGTGAGTCAAGATGTTCAGGTTGAGGGGTGTAATCAAAGCAGCCACACAGAAAGTCCATTCCATCAACAAAACCAATACTTTTGCAAAACTTTTCTACACAATTTGCTGTTTCAGCTTTGCAAAATGCATGGAAGAAATTAACCTAAACGGACCATAAAGT
The DNA here is from genome assembly GCA_019453435.1 of Rhinogobius similis. Lineage (NCBI taxonomy): Eukaryota > Metazoa > Chordata > Actinopteri > Gobiiformes > Gobiidae > Rhinogobius > Rhinogobius similis. The sequence continues at coordinate 34,066,409 of CM033625.1, forward strand.
CTACAAATACAAATACAAAGTTAATGCACCTCAAACAGTTTTCCATGTTCCATGAGAATTGGCCCAAGACACAATCCAAACTCAGACAGAACTAAAATTGTACTAAACTAAAATGATTTCATGTTGGGGTTTTTTAACCAACAAAGTGCCTCATTTTATCTGAAACAGAAAGCTATTGTTACCAAACTACAAAAGGTATAATTGTAATACAACTTTTCTATGTTCTCAGATAAAAAATGTACAATAATCCAATACATATGTCCACACATTAATCAAATCAAGACAAACAGGACATTATAAATTACTTTTTTAGCTGAACATCTTTCATTTTCCCAGGCTGCAGCGGCTGTTCCTTATGTTGGATACGCTAAACTTGAACACTCTTCTCTCTCTCCGACACAGATGTAGAATCCCTCAAAGTTAACGGCCTCTTCTGATCATCGCTCATCCTTCAAACCACTCCAACAGTTCTGTCTTCGAAACGCCTGCTCCATCTGTTTCTGCCCGTCCCAAATGTTTGCCGCGATCATGTCTATTAATCTGCTCTTTACGGCGGCTGCAGCATCTGGAGTTTAGTCACACCAATAAAAAGCATGTATGGACAATGAGGCGCACATAAAACTTCATCTCCTCCAGCGTGTCCGCACTCAAACAACTGGCTCCACCTTCTGTCGCCTCCGCCATCACTTATGCCAAATTATACTCCCGCAGTCAACAGGAGCGCGGCATAAATCTGCGGATGTGCGGCGGACGTTATGGACTTTGCTGCAGAACAGTATCGATTGGGACAGAAGTCGTGTTTGATGACAGTCGTGAGAAAGTGTTGCTTCTAAATTGTCTCTACGAACGATCCAACAGATGCTAATGTACGCAACGTTATCTAAATCAGACATTAGGGATGGTCGATGTGGATTTTTTTTGTGCCGATATCAATATCCAGTATTTGTCTTGCTGTTTTGGGCTATAAGTAATATATGTTGATGGATATTTGGATTTTAAAGGAAAATATTATGCATTTTTCATATTGTTATTAGACTTTAAACATGCCCTTGAGTACTTTAAATTCACCATCTCATGTTTTGAAAAAAGTAAAAACTAAATAAAAGTTAGTTGCTTATGCTCTTGTATGTGTGTATATGAGTGTATAGAGCCAGCAGATGACGCCTAGTGCTAACATAATTTAGTTATGTTATCACTTTAAGAGACGCTATGATTAGCTGAGCAGTAGCAGTGATCGTGTTTAGAGGCAGAAATGCTCAGAACGAGTCTGTGATGATTTAAGGACTTACAACAGCAGAAGATTCTCGGATAAGTGATGTAGATGATCTGACAATACTTCACTGATCGAGAGAGTTCAGCAGGAAGTGTTTTAGACGGTTGGAGAGGATTTTCAAACAAACATTCATCAAAATAGAGAGAATGAAGCTAAATGCAACTCCAGATATGTTTTTGATGACAGAACATTGTTAGAACAGAGTTAAAAGCTCAAAAAAGTCACTGTAGCAGAATATGTGTCCTTTAAAAACATAAAGCAGTTAAGTATCACAAATATATGTTAAGTTATGACAAAGTTCACAAATTTACTTTTCCCTTTTGGAAAAATAATAACAAAATCTATTAATCTGAGACATTAAATCATTTAAAGTGCTTCTATTTCTATTTTCACTAATTGTTTGTTCTGACTCACCAGCAGGAGGCCGGTCTGTGTTTAGTCCTGACTCTGGCACCAGCAGGAGGCCGGTCTGTGTTTAGTCCTGACTATGGCACCAGCAGGAGGCCGGTCCATGTTTAGTCCTGACTCTGGCACCAGCAGGAGGCCAGTCCATGTTTAGTCCTGACTCTGGCACCAGCAGGAGGCCGGTCTGTGTTTAGTCCTGACTCTGGCACCAGCAGGAGGCCGGTCTGTGTTTAGTCCTGACTATGGCACCAGCAGGAGGCCGGTACATGTTTAGTCCTGACTCTGGCACCAGCAGGAGGCCGGTCCATGTTTAGTCCTGACTCTGGCACCAGCAGGAGGCCGGTCCATGTTTAGTCCTGACTCTGGCACCAGCAGGAGGCCGGTCCAGCAGGAACCACATACAGACCTTCCCCTGTACGTTATTAGAATCGTTTTAAACACCTCAGTCTCACTTTTTCTCGCATTTTGAAAAATCTGTTTAAATTGGACTTGGTCCTGGCTTGCAACATAGTGTGCCATTTAAATGGAAAATAAACTAAACTGCTTAACTTACTAAAAGTATTAAACACATCTTAAACTCTGATATCAAACCTAGAATCTCCTGGTCCCTCTGCTCTGGCCCTGAGAGTTGCTGCAGTGGCATGTATTGACCAAGCCTCTGATGAATGATGTTCCTTTGTAGTTGTCCTCACGACTCACTGTGGACCTCCATCTGTCCTTATCCTCCTCGTATCTCCTGGACCTTCTTATCTGATCATCTCAAATGGATTCTGGAGCTCTGCGTCCTCAGCACAGCCCGGGTCGTGCCCCAAATCACTGCACTGGAGTTAACGCTGCTCTGCCATTACCGAAGACCGGAGCGAGCTGAAGTCAGGATATACAAACAAAACCTGGACATTCTTGATCAATTTGGACGTATAGGTGTTTTGGTATTGTCCTGGTTTGATCCCAGTTCAGTCCTGATGTAAGTTTGTTCCAGATTTCAGGTTTAGTACCAGTTTATTTATTGATTCAAGTCAATGCAGCCATGGGTTATATATTATTCTGTCCCTCAATTCTCCTCATTTGGTTTTTAAGTTCATTTCTGTAATGCTGAGGTTATTCTCTTTTTCTCTCTGTGAAACTCCTTATGTTAGTTCTTCTTTGGTATTTATTTTGTAAAGCCTGTAAGCAGCAGGCAGATTAGTGGATTTGACATTTTGAGAACAGCACTGGAGGTGTTCATGTGCAGCCACACCTCTCTGCAGTTTTCTTGGGTAAGACATACTCTGTTAAAAGAAGTTAAATGTGCCTATAAATGTTTGTTAAATGTGTATGTGCTTTATTAGCTGCTGTAAATGTATGTTTAGAGGTTTTTTGCACAGAGCAATCAAATTCAGAGCTACCTGGCTGTGTACTTTTATGCAGCGGAGAAGACAGGGAGGGACAAAGGGATCAATTGTCCCGGGTCCCAAGGTCTTAGGGGCCCAGAATTGGACCCTCTTCCTATTAATTTGTATTACGGGGGGGCATGTCAGGGTTCTTGTCCGGGCCCCCAAATTTCTGTCGACGGCACTGCTTTTTTGTATATATGTCTTGTAAAATGCAAAATGATCAACAAGATGGTCTTCATACTTTGACATTCTGCATCCTGTCATTGTTTCTGGGGCCATCTTTGTGTTTAGCTGTCTAAGTTGAGTTAGAAAACACTTAAAGTCTATAATGACAGATTCTCGTGGTATTCTAATTATGACTTAATTTGTGAAATTGCAGTTTGTGGAGAAATTTAGAAAAATAAAAGTTTAAAATGACAGACGTAGGTTCTACAACTCCCTCTCAACATGCGACATGCCATTGTAAATACAGAGACAATTTAACAGTCTGGAATTACCCTCTGTCTATGTCATATTTGCTGCCCATGTTCAACCAGGAAGTACAATTATAATCATTCTGAAAACTGTCAAACTGGGACAAATGGCAAAATGTTCAGTAAAACCTTAAATATAATCATGTTCACTACGTTTGAAATGTGTTGTCATATAGATTTAACTGAGGGCAGGTGATATATCGACTCAACTGATGTATTGAACCGCTTTATTCAAGTTACCACAGCAAATGACATTTTTCATTCCATAATATTTTGTATATATTTATTTGTATTCACGTAATTCCGTCCTGCACACTTTTGAATGCGACAGGCATTTCTGATTAAACAGGAATCCCATTCATTTCAAGAAATATGGAGAAAAGTCTTGCCACTAAAGATAATAAAGTAGGTTGATTTGTGTAAAATGTTCAATGTTCATGTGACCAACCAGTCAACAGTGCTCCTTTGCCTTCTCGTCAGTGCCTGATCTCGTCACACCTTTGAAGCTGAAAACGACGAGACCTGGTCAATCTCGGATGGGAGACAGTTGGAACACCAAACTGTCCTTTGGCAAGACACTTCAGCCACATTGCCTCTGGTGAAAAAATTACTGTAATATAAATAAAGCACAGGGGGTTTGTAAGTTCTGTTTACAACTTTCCTTTTGACTCTCCTTTTACAATTACAAACACACAAGAGCAAATGTTCATGACCATCAAGAGTGATCAGCCGTACTCTGACTAGCTCTAACGTCGTTCTGGGTTGTGTCTGAGAATGGAGCTGTGAATGGTCGACATATTGAGCCCCATTCTGTCCATTCTATACATACAAACTGTAAATAACTGGTTCAACTTTCCTCAGCGTCCTCGAAAAGTGGATGGTCCTGTGCAAATATAGTCACTTCCCGCCATTTCGCCTTAACGCTTCTCCATCAAAATTAATGACAACCTTTAATGCACTGTAAAACTCCACAACCAGCCAGTAATAATATTTAAAACTCATTTGATTTCATAAAAGTTTACTGTCCGCGCTGCTCCTCCATCGCGCTGAGGAAGCAGCCGTTAAGCACAAGACAAAGACATGGGGTTTCAACGAGTAGGGCATTTCTACACTTACACTCAAATGTGTTTTTATTTTTGTTATCTGTTCCATTTGTATTTTAATTGTGTTATATTTATCATCTTAATTGTTAAGGCAAATCGTGGTATGTTAAACTGTTTCCATAGATCAGTTGGCAGCATTTTTAAATTCCCAACTAAGAAAATACTGTTGTCCTATTTAAAGCCGCACCATGTAACCTTAGCTCAACAATGAACAAAACCATCCAAAAGTGTTTTTTAACATTTAATTCATTTCTTTTTTATTTGAATTTTTATAACATTGTATTTAGCTTCATTCACGTTTGTTTCCTCAATCCCTTTTACAAACTCCTCTTCTCTGCTCTCCTCCTCTGAGCCTCACAAAAACACTCAGTTTCAAATTTTCCAGATTTGTGACATCAAAGTTCTGGACTTCTCCTGCTTTTTTTTTTTAAGTCCATAAATCACATTCATTGAAACTGCGTGCTAAATTAGCCAGTCAGGGAAAGCCAGCGTTTGTTTATTTCCCCATGGTAATTCCCTCTGCTGCCAGTAGATGGAGTGCCAACGCCTGACTGAGTGGTTATTTTAGGTTATAAAACATGACAAGTCAAGCTAAAGTTAATAAAGAGCAGGTTTAAATGCTAATAAAAATACAAATACAGTAATGCAGAATATGTGTCATGTAACTAATCTAAGTCTTTTATAGATTTTCAAAGTCTATTTCTGTTACCAAAGCTGCCCTGGGGTAGAGTGACTGACCACAACCACATCACTCACTCCCCACAGTCATACAAAGCTGAGGCGGGTGTAGTGTCTTGCCTGAGGACACAACAGCACTCTCCCCCATTTCAGGTAATTCCTCTGATTTGAGAAAGCGTGGATTCCTGTTAATATTTGGGGGCGCACACGCAGGAGGCGGTGGTGGTCGAGAGCGCGGCTGTACATTCACAGGGATAATGGACACTCAGCGACAGACAACACAATCAGAGCGATCGATAGCGGCTCCCGAGCACCTCTCCTGTTCTATTGGGCGTGAGGTGATGGAGTGACAGGGACGAGTGCAATGCATACAGAGGAGGAGAGGAGAGAGAGACAAGAGGGGGGGAGAGACAAAGGAGGAGAGACAAGAGGAAGAGAGGAGATACAGAGGAAGAGATGTGATAGAGACAAGAAAGGAGAAAGACAGAGGAGGGGAGGAGAGAGAGACAAGACAGGGGGAGAGACAAAGGAGGAGAGACAAGAGGAAGAGAGGAGAAAGAGACAAGAGGGGGGAGAGACAGAGGAGGAGAGACAGAGGAAGAGATGTGATAGAGACAAGAAAGGAGAAAGACAGAGGAGGGGAGGAGAGAGAGACAAGAGGGGGGAGAGAGAAGAGAGGAGAGACAAAAGAAGGGGAGAGAGAGACAAGAGAGGAGAAAGATAGAGGAGGAGAGGAGGGAGAGACAAGAGAGGGGGAGAGACAAAGGAGGAGAGACAAAAGAAGGGGAGAGAGAGATAAAAGGGGGGAGAGAAGAGGAGGGGAGACAAAAGAAGGGGAGAGAGAGACTAGAGAGAAGAGACAAGAGGAGGGGGGAGAGACCAGAGAGGAGAGACAAGAGGAGGGGAGAGAGACAAGAGGACAGAGAGAGACAGAGGAGGAGGGGAGAGAGAGACAAGAGGTGGAGAGAGACAGAGGAGGAGAGGAGAGAGAAACAAGAGAGGAGAGACAAGAGGAGGGGAGAGAGACAAGAGTGAGAGACAGAGGAAGAGATGTGATAGAGACAAGGGACGGGAGAGACAGAGGAGGAGAGGAGAGAGAGACAAGTGGGGAGAGAGACAGAGGAGGAGAGAGAAACAATAGGAGGGGAGAGAGAGACTAGAGGGAAGAGACAAGAGGAGGGGAGAGAGACAAGAGGAAGGGAGGAGAGAGAGACAAGTGGGGGGAGAGACAGAGGAGGAGAGAAGAGAGAGACAAGAGGAGGGGAGCAAGACAGAGAAGAGAGGAGAGGTAGACAAGAGAGGAGAGAGAGACAAGCGAGGAGAGATAACAGGAGGAGAGAGACAGAAGAGGAGAAATAATGTTACCATCACTGGAAATACTGCAGTCACATCTGACTTTTCATCTCGCTCTAAAGCGTCCTACAGTGAACCAGAGCTTCCTGGAAACCAGTCCCAGTCCACTCTGATGAACCTGTCGAGAGAGGTTTCGTAATACGATCATGCAAACAGTTTTAACAAACAAAACAAATGTGTGGATTTTTAAAATATTGGTCATTATTTCCATACAGTTTCTGTGAAAGAAAACCGAACAAAGACGTATTAAAATTTTCACACGGCCCTGACTTGTATAACAATATCTTTTCATTTTTTTCATTCCGACTGCTCACTAATTTACCAGGCCCACAGTGAGAACAGGTGGGCGGGGTTTGTGCCGGCTCCAGAACATTTCCACAACAAAAAAGACTCGGACAAATGACATGACTGACAAAAAAACATGCAAGAAATAAGAGTGCCAGAGGAGACAATGTCAGCAGAAAGGAGGCTCCTCCCTCAACGGCATTCTATCAACTGCATGAAAAACGCTGCTGAACTCCGCTTAGCCAGGCACGATTGTTGTCATTTGAAAGGACATTCCATATAGCACGATTATTATTTGGACAAGTCACCCCCCAAATAATGATAAGGTGCAACATTTGTGGATTTTTTTTGGTTGGAAATTTCCTTCAAAAGCAGAGAATGCCATTAAGACTTAAACAGCTCCCTGCCCCACATCGAACGCAACCTTTATTCTGAGTTAACGCCGTGTGATTTCTTGCTTCAATTCTTCGCCAAATAAACTGTCCATCGTTCTCTTATCTTCTCGTGTTTTCGCTGCTCTGTCTTTCCCCTCGCACTCTCTCAAAACATCCCGCCATGAGCCTTCCATTGTGGCTGCCGCGACGTGATTTCCCTGGGCAGGCCCGGGCCACGGCGAGCACAAAACCCTGTCTGCCGCCGCTGCCGCCACTGTTAATCAAAGACAATTAAACGCGGGAAGGCTGCACCAAGATTTATGCATAAATTACAGGGCTCATTTGTATGCCATAGATCATATTTCTTGCCCTGGTGGAGATGGATCGGGAGTTTCTGAGAGCGGCTCGCAGTAGATAAAGCTGCGTCGGTATCTGTCGGTGGAGGAACGAGAGGCGGGGGGGGCGATTTTCGGGCTTGTCCGTGTTTTATCAGCGCGGAGAAGACTGTAGCTCTTAATATGTGCTGTGGAAATGCTATTAAAACTCCTTCTGTACATCTCACAGCTCTAGATTAACACTGACGCGCACTTCAATTTAGACGTTTTCACAATTATTATGGAAATCCGAACGCTAGGCTAATGTCAACGCGCACAATGTGGTATTATTTCAGAACATGGCAGTTTAGCTGGATTTGGCATTTCGGCAAATCCCACAGACACTGGATATGCGGCTGTCATGCCACATCCGAGAGGAAATAGCGGAGTTTTTTGTTCCTGAATTTGGCCCTTGGAACTTATCGCACGTTTGCACGACACGTGGTGACATTGTTTGGATGTTTGTGTCGTAAAGGGCAGTGGTGTGATGCTGCCAACGAGACTGTAGTTCCCAAAAGATAGATTTAATAATATTCTAATGAGCTGAAACTTATTTTAAAAGACGTTTTGCAGATTGAATCACATTATTTGGAATTTTAGCAATAACAGTCAATGGTGAGTAATGATTGTTTCTCCTGTAAGAGCTCAAAACACAACAAAAATGTGATTGCTAAAGTCTAATAACAAATATAAGAGTCTACAACTAAATATTTAGTTTGTACATGATATTTAAAATAAGAAAATCAAACTAACCACTGAATAAAACCAGATAAACAACAGGAACACTACAGCTTCAAATGGACGTTGACGCACAGAAGAAGACCTTCACAACTGCCCTGGAGAAAGCCTTCAACGCTCATGATGTCCTGGTGGCAGAGAACACCCAACACCAGGATAAGATCAAGGAGCTCCAAAACCAGCTGGACCAGAAGAAGAAGAAGAGGAGGTGGTTTAAGTGGTGGCAGTGAGCCCTCCGCTTTCAATACACCCCCATCTCCATCTGACCCTGAGTCTGTGCATCTGGACTCATTTCCACTGCAGGCCTCTGTCAGTGGAGAACAGATGAGTCGAGGTGCTCATTACAAATAAACCTGCAAAAAAAAAAAAAAAAAAACTCAGTGGAGACTTTTTATTAATAAACCTAAGCCCCATCAGTGGCACAGGGGAATTGTAGGTCGTGTTTTACAACAAACTGTGAAACATAGATTTTCCACTATTCTACATAATATGTAGCATTAGACAAATGGGGTTTAGGTACAAGTTTTAGAAATTTAGAGGATTTTTAACCATAAATTCCATCCAGCGCCAGGGAAACATGTAAGCAGCCCCACCCTCAACTGCTCTGTAAACCCAACAGTGCTCCGAATGTTGACTATTAAAACATATTAGCATTTTCAAACATATAACGTGTTAAAAGTCTAATGGCTTCTGGTGATCATGTGCAACTGCTTTATTGTAGACATATTCAAGCCTACTGTAGGTTTACTTACAATAATAATAGATAGATAGATAGATAGATAGATAGATAGATAGATAGATAGATAGATAGATAGATAGATAGATAGATAGATAGATAGATAGATAGATAGATAGATAGATAGATAGATAGATAGATAGATAGATAGATAGATAGAGACAGACAGACAGAGAGAGAGACGGACAGACAGACAGACAGACAGAGAGATAGAGAGATAGATAGAGAGAGAGACAGAGAGAGACAGACGGATAAATCGACAGATAGAGGATAGTTTTAGTCTGACACGTTTTGTGTTAAAGGGAGCTTAGAAAACAAAAAGATGATAAATAAAAATCATTTTCATTAATTTTTATGCATGAATGAATACGTCGCAAAACTTTATTTATCCCCTGCTGGCTGGATCATATTTGATGGCTCATTATTAATCGTCCTACTATGTATAATAGTATATAGTACTATATGTATATTTAAGTACACTATTTTACCCTGTAGCTGCCCTAAAGCCATCTGTATTCGTGCTTGATTTCTTTGTCAAAGAGGTGTTATACTTTAAACAGAAGAGAAAAGAAAATGTGCAAAGAGTAAAACAAGAGAAAGGATCATTTGAAACCATTACTTTGTTTTTGAAAAGACCAAATAACATCAAATATTATAAATTGAGACTGATCAATACATATAAGAAAAAAAGTGTGGGTTTTTTTTCACACCCCCCAGCCCTGTTTTCAGTTATATTTTTATGAAGGCCACCTGACACAGATATCTGAGCTGTCGCTGTGTTGCTTTGGAGCAGTTAGAAACTTACCATTTGTATTTGAAAGTCAGAAACTAAGTCTTATATTTGTATCATCCACTCAGCCAGCATTGCATTGTGCGTTTGTGTCCTTGGGCTGGACACGTCACCCTTGACTGTGGGTGAAGTGTCTTTCAGTGACAAAATAATGAACAATGAATAGACATTAATAAAACCTCAATATAACCAATGACATGTTTGTCTGTCTAGAACACAATAATCCCACCAGAATTTATTTACTTCCCGAAACACTTCCATGAGAAAAATACTGCAAACTTAAGTCACATAAAAGGTTTGATTTCACCCAAAGAACAATCACTGCAGCCCTTGAGTAGATTCAACATGCCTGACACTGAATTCCACACCAAAGATAAATTCAAACACAATTCAAAGTGTAGCTTGAGTAGTAGTAGCGTTTTGTGTTATCTATCTATACGTTCCACTAATAAGATTTAACTCAATAGACACTTGAAGCTTTGTGAGACTTTTGAGTGAAATCCATTGAACATCATTACACTCTGTCTCACAAGGTACTTAGCTAAAGCTTTCGGAGCTTCTTAAGAAAAAGAGAAGTCTGACGCCAACCTTGAAGTAATCATTTATGGTATATACTTTAGTAAAAGAAAAGTTAGCTACCTCACATACCATTTCTTTATCCATGTGATGGTACTTGACACATTTGGTGAATTGTGTCATCAAATACATAGAAGGAGGAAGTAAAACCTGCGCATTCCATTCATAGAGACTGGGCTAAATCTGAAATCTGGCAAAAAATCCTCCTGCCTTTCTCCTCCCTTCTCCTTTTCCTTACAGAGCAGTGTGAAGTGCAAGCACAAAACCATGTTTCCACTAGCCCTCAGACTGGTTCACTTTGGATCGTCTCGGGCCGTTTATGTTACTGGCGAAGTGCGTTTCCTGCAGAGGTCCGGCTCACAGGGGCCCGCTACGTGAGCCGCTAACGTCACCCAAACCTGACTAATGCTCTCTTCATAAATAAAACCTAAATTGTTTCTGAATTACATTCTTTCTTCATGCGGCTGATCTCCGCGATTCACCAAAAGATATTATGTAATTGCACGTTTGTGTCGCTGTGAGACGTGGCTGAAGATAGAGTACAGTATAAGACAGTAGAGTATAAGACACAACTTGTTTTTTTCGTCAGCTTTTTCTGCGTTTATTCACTTTTCTGCGCCACGTTTTAACATCTGTTTATGAAATGTGTTGGGTTTGGATAGAGTTGGCTGAAAAAATACTGTTACGAGTCAAATCAAATCAGTTTAGTTTTGTAATGCCCAAAGTCACAAAAAACTGTTTCCATGATGGGCCACAGGTAGAAATCAGTTTAAATAAACCATGTTCAAGAGAATTTAGCAAATGGACAACTGTCCCAGAGAACCTCCTCCTTCTGGGCAAGGAAAAACTACAAAAAACCCTGTACAGAGAGAGCTAACGTGTGCTAGCTTTGGTTTGCTAATGATCGACTCGCAAAGAAAGTCATCATCCCTGGAAATTCACAGTTTTTTCACAAGATCAAGTCAGCCTTTGGTGAAGAATGATTGTTTCGTTTTCAGTTCAGTCTGCTTTGTCTCTTATTTTCTCTTGTCCAATCATCTCGCTCTAAGATGGTTCACTTTTGTGCAGTGAAAACACCATGGACCGTCCCATTCAGCTCCTTCCTTCTCCTTTTCTTCAATCTTTGGGCAACACATGACGCATCATGGGCTCAACAACTAGCATGTTTCTCTCAATGTTGTTTTTCTCTTCGTTGAACGGCTGTAACTGGCCTCAGTGTCCGACGTGGGGCTCCAACTCCTTTGTCTCCAAAAGATAAGTTTTATTGTAGTTCATGGTTGACATTGGTGTTGACATATTCATTTGTTTCACTTGTGTGCACTTGTGAATAAATTGATTAATTGACTCATACAATTCTTTTTCAGTATTTTTCTTATTCTTTGTGGCGTTAGAAATTCTACAACAATGTCCAAAATGAAATGGAAAGGGAGCTCTCTGTTGTTGTTTTTTTAACCAATTCAGACGAAGCCCAAGAGAACTGATGCCAAGATTATTAGGTTAATCAATAATTTTGAATTTCAGATCACAATATAATCGCAATTATTACTATTTTAGAAGCAAAATCACATGTTTTTTGCGTACTTTCTTTAATCTGGCTGGCTGTTTTTGTCACATTTACTTCATTTTGATATTCAGACAGTTCAGTTTCATAAACCTGGTCAAAACCTTAGGAATAAATGTGTTTCGCTGTTGTTTGATCACGTTTTTTGTGAATAACTGTGAATAATCATTAATAACCGTTCTCACAATAATCATAAACTAAAATGTTACATCTCGACATCCCTGCAGGAGTCTAACCCACAACCTCGATCTCACAGAGAGGAGGCGTCGACGGCGGTAAAGGAAATGATTGATGTGGGTTATTTGGTGGTCCAGCCCACTGTCGCCGCGGTGACAGGCAGGAAGGAGGGTCAACACGGGCAAACGGTAAACAGCAGCGGCAGCAGCAAAGCACTCTGGGAAGCGGGTCAGGGTCGAGATGTGGACATGAAGCAGGAGCGACGTTACCTTGGGGTTAGACTCTGCTGTAAATGTATGTATGCATGAGTTATGATGAGCAAAGCAACAGAGGACACTGGACTGTAGGGCTAGCATCAGAACGTTCACTCTGCTGTTTCAAAAATATAAATGTTTAAATGTTTATACCTGATTTTGAACCACGATTGAAGAACATGATTCAAAATTAACAGTTCAGCCACCACATTTAAAGCACTCTTGTGAAAATACACTGCAAGTAAAAAGACGTAAAAGCCTTTTTAAGTCCAGAAATACGGAAGTACAATCACATACAAAAACATTTCATGTCACCAAATATAAAAAAGAGAGCCAAGGTTTCTGGTTTTCTGTGCAGAGACAGCAGGAGCTTCAAACACCCCGAAAATACATTTGCAACCCCCACACGAACTTACAAAGACATTTAATGAGGTAAAAATGTTACTTAGTTCTACTTTAAATCCCTCTCACGTTGGCAGAGAAAGCAACAACGTCTTAGCTCTAATGAGACCACTGTGTGCTGTCTGCATTTTATTATAAACCGTTTTAATCCTCTAATGACGGCAAAACTCGCTCTGGCCTCTGAAAGTTGGGACGACAGTTGGAAACTCAATGTTTTTTCTCGACAGTAAAGGTCAGGTACAGAGCCTTAAAGTGTACTATTGGGAGAAATAAAAAACATATTATATAAAGGTTTGAAATTGGCAAGCTAACGTCTGCAAAGAAACTAAATGATTAGAATACTAGGTTACTCTAGGTTTGAGTAATTATTTGGCCATGTTTTTATCTACCTACTAACCCCATCCACAGCTGTGTACTTCAGGTGTCTTTGTTTTATTTACCTGACAGTTTCTTTTGGGTGGACAACCTGGACCTGGTCGAGGGGGCCTTTTTTAAAACCGGGACTGTAAACCAGAATGGGGGGGCATATTTACTGTCCCACACCTGGGTTACTGTCCTGAAGAAGTCACACTGCAGATGGCTTTGTCGTTCAGCTTCTAACGGTTGGAAAACAGTGTCAAAACCTCTGTAAATCAGCCGCCAAGACACGCCACAGCAACATCGAGACTCTGAAAAAGATTTTGAGTGAGCCTTTGAAACTGTCAAGTAAACAACACAAACTCTGGGATGAAAAATTAACCTTTCAAACAAATTAACAGAAGACCAAATGAATCTATTAAGACCTGTTCAAAGACCTTTTATGATGTTTTTATTATTGATTTAAAGGGCCTGTGCCTTGTCTTGAACCGTGAGACAGGAACATGTTTGTGCTTGAACCGTTAGCCCCGCCCACATAGTCCTTCCTTTCACTCAGTATTGCTCCATGACTAGAAACGACCGTCTGGAATAGTCTGATGCAGTTGTTTCCATATAGTTCCTCTAACTCTTTTTACAATTAGCTTTTAGCATTTTTGAGACTGCACCATGACAGAGAACCACAGTCTGGGATAGTGTCAGGCAGTTATCTACCCATGATTCATAGCGTACAATGTGCCTGATTGGATGAAAAGAGGTGACCCTGGCAAACACTTCTGCACTTGTTTTTCCCTAACAAAGTGTGTTTATAATATGCACAGATTATACATTACAAACCTTTTCATGAAGTTGCTTCTATCAAACAATGTGTGATGTAAAGAGAATTTATTTACTCGATTAAATAAAAATCAGGTACAGGGCCTTTAATTCATTTTTTTCACACAAAGAGTCACGAAACCAAATTTTTCACAAATGAAAGACAGCAGCGCACAGCCAGAAGTCAATAGGTAAATTAATATAAAATAATAATGCATGCTTGATTATCATAAAATATCAGAAAACGTCTTCTTTACAAAAAACAAAAGCCCGCTCCGTCTCTTTCTCCAGCCGCTGAATCTGTAATGTTTGCAGTAATCCACGTTCCTGGTGTTGCAGCCTCAGTGCTCTCCTCTCTTTGTGCTCCAGGTGTAATCTTTCCCATTGTGTGTGCGCATCCACGCCTGCTTGAGCCTCGGAGCGTCCTTCAGTGCAGCGTGTCCAGCGGCGGGGAGCAGTTAGCCGGGTTTGATATTCACGAGCCGAGCCCAGACCCTGAGCCTGACCCCGGCACCCGCAGCCGCCGCATCTCCATAGGAATCAATAGACTACAGTAATAATGTTGATCTATGGGGCCGGCATCAAAGGAGCCGCTGACCTTTCCTGGCCGGGGGGGGGCGGGCTGCAGCGGGGGGGTGGGGGGCGTCTCGGGGGGAGGGAGGGCGGAGGTGGTCAGGCTGTGCGCAGAATAAATGTTTGGTCAGAGCCGTGTGTGCTCCAAATAGGATTGTATACGCACACGCAGTCGGAGTTCACATGAATATAAAGTGAATGGCACCTATAGAGGCGGATACATGGAGGAAAATGTAGGTTGGATCCACAATTTTGGGAGAGACTATATAATTCATTTTATTTTCTTCTTTATTTTTGAATTTTCTTGTTATACATATTATACAGTGATGGCTGTAAGTGTTGGCACCCCTGAATGAGTATGTCTCACCGTAAAGTATTGCAATTCCACGTTTTTTTGCTTTACATGTGTTTATTTCCTTTGTGTGTTTCGGAACAACACAAAAAAACGGAGAAAAAAAGGTAATTTCACACAATTTCACACAAAAGTCCAAAAATTGTGGATAAATAACTTTGTTTAAAGTCTATATGACAACAACACATTTCACTAAAACATAGTGAACATGTATATTTAACATTTTACTAAACATTGTGCCTGTTTATCCCCAGTTTGACAGTTTTCATAACATTTAAAATGTTACTTCCTGGTTGGACATGAGCACCAAATATGACATACAATTGTTACAACGGAACTGAGGGGAAAAAAACATTGCATGTTTTTGAGAGCCCCTCCTTTTACCCCCCAGTCCGACGCCCCTGTTCACCTCCAAGTCTTAAAAAGGCTGTGCACAATTTCTTTTCCATGTATTTTAGGGACATTTGTTCAGTTCCAGTATATATTATGTAAAAGCAGCTCTTAGTGTCATAATAACACTGCATTGTGCTGCCTGCATTTGATTATTTACTTATTCCGCCCCGCCCACTTTTTGCCACAGATAAGCACTTCTGTTGTAAACGCACTTCTGTTTGACGAGAACTCTGTTAAAGCTAACAGCATATGACGGAAAAGTGTCACCACTATAACCGTATATAAAGTAGGTTGATTTGTGTAAAATGTTTAATGAACACGAGCAACAACAAGTCAACAATGCACCGATTTCCTGGGGCCTGAAAACGGCTTTTTAGTCCGTGTAGTTATTTTCTGTTGAGCGAATCAGCCTCGTGTAAACTAATACAATGGAAAAAAGATCGCGGCGCTCACGACAACTTCTGGAATAAGGTGACTAGAGCGTTTTATTCTGCAGTAACCAGGAAGTGTGTTAGCATGCTAGCATTTGTTAGCAGTTTTTGAAAGTTGGAGACTCATAAACTTGTCGTGGTGAGTAATTCTCTTTGCTCAGAATGTGTGAGAAAGTGAGAAATATCTCTTGACTTTTGCCAATAGTTTAAAATGATTAGCTCTATTTTTCACGTTTTTCAGTAAAAGTTGATTACAGTTAATTTAAGTACTGCTGAAATGAACAGAACCAACTAGAACTTGTATTTCCTCCTCAGTCACTGCCGCTGTTTTTTCCTCTCAAGTCATATAAATGCACTCTCTGTCCCCTCCGTCGTTCTAGCATTTTAATTAAATTCTCCTCTGTTCCATCTCTACCAAAGCAGCAGAGACAAATGTACACCTAAAGGGTTTAAAGTCTACAATAAGCCACAATTTTGACTTTCCAGTGTGGAAATGTCAGTTAGTTTGCTTCTCTTTTAGAAAATACTATTTTCTTTCAAATACATAGTTTAGCTTTACTAGAAGTATGATTTGTGGGGAAATGATTTTGTATAACTAGGTAAAGAAAAACTTTCTGTAAGCTAAATGTCTGGGATGTCACTAGATATAAAGCTGTCCAGGGGCACAGCTGATTTATATGAACAGTCTGGTGGTGTCCATGACTATTGTCCAGTAAAACTTAAAAATGAAGAATAGTTAGCTGTTAAATATGCAAATGACAGAAAATACAACAATAAATGCTTTCTAACCGGGCCCTGGTGAGATTTTCATTTGCTAAAACCTATTTGATTTTCACATTTTAGAATATTCCCTGGATCCTTTGGCCCTCGGCAGCTGTTGCCACAGATCAGAGTGAATCCATACGTGGAGATTGACTTGCCGTTTATAAGACTGATGCGACTTTACCAGCACAAGTTTAACACTTTATTTTGTGGGGCAAGATTTTTACTTTGGATAAAATAATAGCTGAAATGAACAGATTTGCGGAGTGTCTCCTGAAGTGTTTGAGGAAAGGTTTGGGCCTGGATCCAGACAAAACCTCCTGCCCCAGAGCTGTGCGGATCACTGCAGTAATTAGACTCTGATCATCTGCTCCGATTAGACCAGAGAGACGCTGAGTGGGGGACAGGCAGGTACGGCAAAGGTACCAGATTCAGAGTTCAGATTAATGCTAGCACAAATTTGCTAGAAATAAGAAAATATATATGAAACGATTCAGGCAGTTTCAGGCGAGATCTTTAGTCACCTAAACGTACCCTATAGCCTTATGTGGAATATAACCCACGTCCTAAATGTGGATGAATAGAATTAAAATCCGCATGTATTTTCTAAAGGATTTCAAAGGTGTTCTGGTCAGATGGGAGCATAATCTCAAAGTGAGATTAAACGCTTAAACTTCACCCAAAATCTCGCTGAAAACAGAAGCTCATTTATGCTGTGTGTTCGGTTTTTAAAAGTGACCAAGCTACAAAACAAATACATTATATTTTCACCTTGTTTTCTTGGCTCTTTTCCAGCAATTTAAATGAAGCTACGGTAACGAGTTGTTAAAGAGTTGTTTGATTTGTGTTTTCTTACATGATCTATATTTCAGGTTTGGTATTTCTATCTGTAACATATTCACTTTGTGTCCTTTTACTTCGGGTATGATTCAAGTCCATAAATTATTGCGTTGGATTTCATTTAGTTAAATTAAAAGTTTGCTCTTGGTTCAGGAACAGAGTGTATAAAACTATAAAGTCTGTGGGTTAGTGCGCAACTGTTTTTAGCTTGTTCTAATGGCTGGTTCTCAACATTTAAAGGCAAAAGTGAGAGAATATTCCTATTTTTTAACACGGTACAGTTACGGTAGGGTACAGTTAATATTGTTAATTTTAAACCTCATAAATTATGTATTTATTTTATACTTTTAGCTAGAAGTTAGTAGCCACAGCAAGCGTATGAAAAGGTGAAAATCTGAGTGTAAGTTACGGGCTTGGTTTGTCGCTGTGTGATTGCTTTGTTTTTTAATATTGTTACATCAAATCTCTAAGCTTTAAGAGAGATAAGATGCAAAAGGGCAATGACGAGAGACCTTTTTATGTTTAAACCAACTGTATTCTTGCTTTGATACTGGAAACACAAATGAGAGACCCGCGTGAGGCTCAGTCTGCTTTCTGTTTGGAGAATCGTCTTGAGAACTTGATGTACAGTTTTTTTTTTGTAATTTCTGTAATCAGCAAACACTACATTTTATTCGAACAGTTTTACCTCATCGCGGGACAAAGAGAGCTCATGTTTTGGAAAACTGAACTAAAAATTGTACATACCCTCCCTTTAAAATGTGTCAACTGTACTGCACGAAATGACATTGATTGTTGAATATTTTAAAGCCTCCCACATTCAAACCTCGTATCAGATCCACCAGACACTGCTCCGTTATCAGAGCGCCGACTTCTGAAACTACTTTGACTTTTATCCTCTTCTTTGTTCTGCTGCAAAAAGGAGGTAGCCGTTTTCGCATGCACCGCTTCACTCCCCGCGCGAGGATATGTAAAAACGCCACTAAATTTGTTGATTAAGTGGATTAATTTGTTCACCAAAATCTCTGGGTAATATTGGTTTTTAATGAAGACACACCTCCCGCAGTCTGGAGCTCCAGGATTTGAACCCCCAGGCGCCGCACGTGGCCTCCCCCAGCACAGGGCCTCTCTCTGGGGTCATTATGGGCTCTGACATGCCCCGCTGGCTCCATGAATGTTAATGCCCACAGGAGGAGCAGGCCACAGCACATTCACTCTCAGAGCAACACCAGAGAGGTGTGTGTGCCGCTGGAAATGTGAAACAAACATGCTCTCTGCTGCAGCGTACAATTAAGTCACTATTTTGTCATTGTGTGTTTGTTATTGTGCACATTTTTGTTTGTGTTGTGTTTAACCTGAAACCTGCTTGTTGCGTTTTCTATTGTTCCGTGTTTGGCACTTATCTGCACTTTTTTCCCTATATTTGTGCTTATAATTCTCTGATACTTAATTAAAAGAATCGGGAGTAATTTCTTTTAATAAAATGTTACGCTGCATGCCCTGCCTGTCACGCATGGCTTTGTTTGGCTTTGGATAAAGATCATACACGAGCTTGTCAATGACTGACAGCCTGGCTGGTTGAAATGTCTTTTTAAAAGACAAATATTAAACAAAATGTACTTTGTTGAGCTTTTAACTACATTCTAATATTGTTCCGTCATCAAAAACATACCTGGAGTAGCATTAGCTTGATTCATGTTTGTTTGATGCTGGTTTGTAAATCCTCTCTCTCCAACACTGTGCTCTGAACTCCTTCTTGTGTGACGTAGATGATGCTGACGTCATTTATCCCAGAATCCTCTGCTGTTTTAAGTCCTTAAATTATCTCCACACTCGCTCTGAACATTTCTTCCATCTAATCACTATAACTACAACTTCAGATCCACTCTTTACTGCAAAGCATTGTGGGTATATATTTACATGTGTGTATTTGCCTCTACAGCCAGTAGATGGAGCCACAGCTAAGTCAAAATGGCATCTACCAACGCCGTGATAAAGTTACATTTTTCTTTGTGAAAGCATTTTATTTTTAGTTCTAAAACATGAACATGAATAACTGAAGACACTGAAGAGCAGGTTTAAAGGCCAATAACAATAAGAAAAATGCATGATATTTTTCCTTTAAATTCATATTTTTTCTATTATTAAAAATGTTATTTTAAAGGACCCGGCATACACATATCCACAATTGAGTTTTTGGAATGTATAACCTTATAATAAGTGTTACACATCTAGAGTTGTATTTAGCTCTATTCATGCTTGTTTCATTAATGATGTTTACGAGCTTGTCTTCGACGCTCTATCACTGAGTCTCACAAAAACATTTCTTCATTTCTCAGATTTGTGACGTAAAAATAGAGCTCTGGAAGTCCAGAGAGCCTCACCAGACACGTTCATTACAACTGCGTGCTCACATTAGCATGTTGGAGCAAGCTGGATTTTTTAAGTTCTCCGTGGTAAGTCCCCCTGCTGACAGTAAATTGCTAACACAAATCCTGATGAGGGAACACCTGCAGATAGAAAGCATTGTGCTTGAGTAAATACATTTTGAAATGCAGAATTAATGATACTCAGAGTATGTTTAACGGTCAATAACAATACAAAGAATGCAGAGTATGGGCTTTAGAAAATGTGAAGTGATTTTGTTTTTGTTTGTTTGTTTGTTTGTTTGTTTGTTTGTTTGTTTGTTTGTTTTAACTCTTGATACCCTTTGCATTCAGTAAAGACGGCACTGAGTTGGTTCCTAATAAATGAATGGCCTGGTTTCTAAAATAGTTATGTTGTTTTAAGTATACAGTATTAAACCACAACAGCATTCACCAGGATGCCTTTAAGACATTCCTCAGACGGCCTCTAGATGGAGTGGTGAGGCCCATTAACACTCAGCACAGATAAGGCCGTAGAACAGGAGCTAATAGACTGCACTCTGCACTTGTTCTAGTCTGCACAAAAGCCCTTGAGAATGATGATGTTAGCGACGACTGCGATATCACTCCTCATCTGTAATCTGATCAGAGCTGGAGGTCAAAGGTCAACATCGGCCTCAGGCTCAGGTGAATTTAGGATCTGCACACTGAGTGAGAAAAGGGGACATGTAGATTGTCTCAAACAGTTCAACACACTTTTATTCATTTTTTGTATTCCAGTTGGAATTTAAACTTACTCTTGCACATTTGTTTTTATGTTTCATGTTTTAGAATGCATGTACTGAAAACTACAGATGACTTTCAGGACTTCCCTCATCAGAATTTGGTATTAGCATCTACTGGCAGCAGAGGGAATTACCATGGGGAAACAAACAAAAGCTAGCTTGCCCCGACATGCTAATGTAAGCACAACGAGTCTATGATGATCTATGAACTTAAAAACAGTACACAAAACTTCTCTACCTTTGGTGTCACAATTGGAGAAATTTGAAACCGAGTGTTTTGTGAGGCTCAGAAAAGAAGCAGAGAAGATGAGTTCCTAAACAGGAATAATTAAATAAGTGTGAATTAAGCTAAATATAACTCCAGGTATGTTTTTGATGAGGAAACAGGGTTAAAAGCTCAAAAAAGTCATAATATCCTTTGAGTTTTTAAATTTTATTTATTTACGTATTTATTTATGTGTTAATTAATTAATTAATAAATGTATTTATTTATGTCCATGTGTTTAAATATAATTGTTTGTTTATTGTGATGTTTTCTGCAACAAAATATCACACTCAAATGCATGATATTACTCTTATCTCCATGGAAACAAGCCCCTGACGCTTCCAGGACAAGTGACAGGTCAGATCTGTGGAGAGGCGAGCTCACTCACAGTAGGAATATCTACAATTAAATAAAGATGAATACGTTTACTGCCATGTTTTTGAAAACCCAAGACAAAACACAGACGTCTTCACGGAGACAAAGCTGGTGGCAGTAAAGTTACACGGTGAGCCTTTAATATTGATCAGACCTGTGTGTTGTCGTGTAGATTCTCCTCTCCCGCCTCTCTCTTTTCTCTCCTTGTTGAGTATTCTCGCGGCAGAACGGCGGCGCTCCTGCGGAATAAAAATGGCTGCATTATTTGATGATGGAGTTTATTGTAATCCTTGACCCTGGCCCTGCATTTCAAACACAGATTGTGGATTAGGGCGCTTATGGTTCAGAATGAGAGCGCGTGTCGGACAACGGGCCACCAATCTCATTACGGCTGGCGCTCGGCTCTCCTGCCCCGCCGCAGCCCCGCGCCTAACCCGCATATGTATGTAAGTGCAGGGATATGGGACTTAACGCGAACTTAAGGAGGAGGAATCCACCAGGAGAGAGATCCAGGGTGCGTTTACGTCCGGGAATTAAACATGGCCGCCCTCTGCCTGACCTTGGTGTAAGTAATGAGCTTTAGTTTGTAATGACAATAGCAACGTACAGTGCTGCTTTGAAGGAAAGTATTTGCGTATTTTTCCGATTCGTGTGATAGTTTTGTTGTTATTTGTATTATGTTTGAGACATTGCACGGTGATTTGGCAGGTTATTTTATCTATGCA
This sequence comes from Rhinogobius similis, assembly GCA_019453435.1. NCBI lineage: Eukaryota > Metazoa > Chordata > Actinopteri > Gobiiformes > Gobiidae > Rhinogobius > Rhinogobius similis. Next base: position 34,088,371 of record CM033625.1, read on the forward strand.
ATGTGTTTCTTGACAATTAAAGTTGTCAAAGGTGTCAAAAGTCAGATACCGATCCATGCAATTGAACATAGATAACAAACTTGTTGACACCGGTGCACTATAACGCCAGCAAAAACAAGAACGCATGCTTATAATGTGGAAGGTTAATGTTGCTTCTGCCCAAATATGAGTGGGAAGAAGAAACTCCGCCCCCTTCTCTCATTTATACATAACACAGTGATAAATAAATGGTAAGGAAACAAGCAAAGCAGCACTGCAGAAGAGACTTGAATAGATACTCGTTTGAACAAGTAAAACAAAAACATTGTGTGGGTTTGTCTCTTCAAATTTTTACATTTTTATTATACATATTGTAGAAAGCTCTGGATGAGATTCCAGTGAATTTCTGGTGTAAATCTTGCTTGCACAGTTTGTATGTTTGTTGTAATAAAATGCAATGTGGTTGAGACGTAATACAATCATGCATAACATCAGGGGGCCCTATCACCCTTTAAAAAAGAGGAAAACATTATTTACATATTAGGCAAGCTGTTAACAAATAAGACTAGTGATTATAATTTGCAGTTAGTGTATTTTTTCATTGTATTAACACGTTTTGAGATGTTTTTGAAAATGTTCTTATAGTTATAGCAAAAACAAACAATACTATATCATCACACAGGCTCTTAGCTACACCAAATGTCTATAAATTACATTGCGAGGTGTTTGTAGAAACCATAAGTAACAATAACAAACAATATTAACCAAATTTGTGGGGAATAAATAAATAAATTGCACACAAAATGATGTATTAGGGGCCCATCCGGAGGGTTTGTACATGGGGCCCAGAATTTGGTGCTACGCCCCTGCAGAACGCTTCCAGGAGGAGGAGGGTCACCACAGCACCGCGGCACATTGTCACACAATTCAAGTCATCTTAAGATAGGCTGGATTTACATGTTTTGCTGTAAAGGCTAATCTAATCATAATTCAATGTCAATGTTATCTAAAAAAATTACTGACATTTGAACAATAGTCTCTAGTTTTAATACAGATTTTGTCATTTAGTGTGTATTTATTTTTGACATCCAAGTCCAGAACCAAATGTAAACCATAAATGAGCAAAGATGGGTCCTGATTTAATAATGTGGACTTGGTTTGGGCCTGAACTCCTGCTTTAGTCCTGGTCCAGTCCCAGCTAAGTCCTGCTCCAGTGTTAAAGGGCCTATGACAGGTTGGACGACTCTTTTGACAAAAATGCAGTTACGATAAATATATTTCAAATTTTGTCAAAGTACTTTACAAATGTATCAAGGCTTAGGAATGTTTTCGTTTTTCAATTTTACTTCCTGGTTGTAAATGATGACATCACACTAGGAAATGACCTAGCAAGCACACTGTACACGGGGCCAAAACTGATTTAATGTTACAGGTTTTATCATTTTATAAATACAAATACATGTGAAAGCCTTTATTTTGTTGAATCAGTGTTTAAAGGATCAAAAAAAGTTGTTTCTTGTGTGTAAATTATGCATAACCTTTGTCTCCCCAGTGTGATGTCATCAGTTTGTTTACTTCCTGTTATTTTCAGCATATTTATCAACTTTTCTCCATAATTGGCTGCTTGATTGGTGTAAAACTAAAATGTATACGTGCAACAGGTATTAATACACCAAATAAAGTCAAAATTAGAAAATTATGAAAACCTGTCATACGCACTTTAAAGTCCATATGACAGGTTCTCATTATATTTAAGTTATAAGTTAGTTTAGTGGAAAATATTTATCATAGTTTTACATTTTTGATGTTGCAGTTCCTGAAGAAGAAATAAAAGTTTAAAAGTACAGGAAGTGAGTGAGTTCTAAAACAGAATTCCTCAAAAACAACATGAAAATACAGACAATTTACACACAACTGACACATTTTTCTGTCAGTTTAAACAGATATGTGTTATCAGGTAATATTATAATGTTTATGGAAGTTGGCCCTTGTTTACGGTCTGGTTGCTAGGTAACAGTTGTGGAATTATCTCTACTCAACTGTCATATTTGCTGCTAGGGGTGCGCCAAAATATTGAAATATAGATATATGTTGTGATATTAAATTGTGTATATTGTATTGATTGGGTGATACAGTATTGATATCGCGGCTGCTGTGTTGGTATCTCCAGGAGTAACTTTTGTTAAAATGTACAACTCTTTTTTTCAATGTTTTGTTTTTTGGTCAGTTTGCTCTCTCAACATATCAGGTTTCAAGTGGAAACAACAAAATTGTCCAATCTGCCCAGAAAGATGTTTTATTATTTCATTTAATCCACTTCATCCATAGAGTTTTCTGAGACACTTCAAGGGTCGTTTTCTTGAAATAATTTTTTTTGACACTGAACAAGATTTTGAAGAGGCGTACATCTAATTCTAAAAGTAAATTCTAAAAGTTTTAAGGCAAAAAATTTGGCAAAATGTAAATTTTTAGGACAATTTTCAGTCAAATAATAAATAAGGAAAAATAAGAAATGTAAAATCCTCTTTTTTTTATATATATAACTAATATATGATTAAAACAAATCCAGAAATTTAAACCTGGTTCTGTCCATTTTTCAGATTTTAAATGTCCCAGATATGTATATTTTTTAAGATTTTTTTCCTATTCACCTGCAGTGTCTCACCTTAATCAAGTTTAACTGACATATCCACTGTTTTGATGATTAAAATGGGTGCGTTTCATTCTAAGTTTGTGCAGGTTGTGGTTTAACAAAGAAAAACACTGTAAAAATGTATACATTTCTTTTAAAATGGTGATATATCTTAGAATATCATGAGCAACATGTCAATTATCGCATGTATCACAATATTGTGATAAAATATCCGCCCCTCCCTGAGCGTCAAACACACTTCCTGTGGAACTCCCTCAATATGGGACATATTTTCGAATCATTTAAGTCACTTATCTGAGAATATTCCACTGTTTTTGTCCTTAAATCATGGTTAGACTCGTTTTGAGCATTTCCGCCTCTTTTTTGTTGTTGTTTAAAAACATGAGAAGGCAAATTTAAGGCATTCAAGGGCATGTTTAAAGGCTAACATGTTATGCAATATAAAAAATGCAGAATATTTGTCCTTTGAATACAACCATGTCCACTACGTTTTAGTCAAACGTGTCGTCTCACCCGTCCTTTAGACTTTAAACCCGAGTCCCCATCCCCCGACCCCTCCCCTCCGGTTATTGACACGTGCGGCAGCCAATAGCGGGGCGTTTTTATCAGCTTGTACAGCGCACTCCCGTCCCCAATATCTCTGACAGCTTTCCATTCAAGTGTGCAAGACGGAGCGCGGAGAGGGGAAAACAATGAGGCCGCGTTTGCAAACAGTGCCGGGCGAATAGTGCTACGCTCAGCCAATTGAGTGAGAGAAAAATCACTGCTACATGCATAGTGGCAGCCGACGGAAATTTCACCGCAACCCCAATGACTGGCTATTAATAAATGGAGTAAGATTGTAATGAGAAAGGAATCCTCCGGGGGCACGGCGTCGTATTCGCGCTCATCAGCTTCCCCACACAATCACAGGTGTTAATGCACTGAACCCATTTAAGGGCCTTTTGTTGTTAGATTTGAGCAGACGCCTCACTGACTCACCATCCACCCGGCGCGCTTTAGACGAAAGTGTAAATGGGAAATGAACGCTTTTGGATAAATATTGTTGACCTTTTCCGCAAAGTCCTCAAGGCCCGGAACACACCGCGGGAGAACTTTAAGTGTTTGAATGTATCAACAGTTTTAGCATTTGGAGTTTTCTGTGGTGAGGATTCAAAGACGAAAGGGTTTAAATTTGTTAAAATGGTCAAAATCGATTATATCTAGCTTTTCATTTCTTGACTACCTGTAAAGCATTATCTTACTTTCACCAGAAACATGTGATTTTAGAGGTTTTACCCAATTTATTCTCTCTCTGTGTTTTGCTCCAGTGCAGACATGTTATGCATTTAGTGTCAAAAACAGACCGCTGTGTGCTGTCTGCATCTAATTATAAAGAGTTGTTTCATCACGCTAGGTGTTGTTAGCTTTACTTTGACGGCAAACTTCACTAAGGCCTCAGAAAGTTGTGAAAAGTGCTCATAAACTAATCACAGTTAATTATTAGGATGCTAGGAATAAAATAGAAAAAGAGGAATAACTTCAAAAGCAAACAGTTCAAAAGACCAATACTGTCTTTTGCATTACCTTTAAACATGCTCTGGAGTATCTTTACTTTGGCGTCTCACGTAAATAAAAGTTTGGGCTCCATTCACTGGCAGCAGAGGGTATTACACAGGCGAGATGAACAAAAGCTTGTTGTAATGCAGTGGTAATGAACGGGATTTGAGGCAGCACAGAAATTCTTGGACCTCAAATGACCTTTGAAATCACAAATCTGGGAAATTCTGAATGGAGGTTTTTTGTGGCTCGGAGGGGAGAGAACTTTCTAATCAGGATTCATCAAACTGTTGTGGATGAAGCTAAATGCAACTCACTTTTCATGTTTAAAAGCTCCAATCAATTTTGTTTAATATGTGTCCTTTAAAACAAACTAGTTCAGTTTTTTACAGCACCTTTCATTTCTCGCTGGTGGTTTTCAGAACGGGCCGAATGGCGATCTGGGCAGTGGTTTGCATTCCCAACATAAATGACATCATGTAAGTAAAGTCAATGTTTTCAGATTGTATTTAGCGTGTTTTGTGATCAGTCAGTGCTTCCTGGAGTAGGAGGGGACAGGAAGGCTCGGTGCAGATAAGAACAACAAAGCCTTTCTAGCTCTCTGACAGCAGCAGCGGTTCATTTAATATCAACATCTCCGACCAAAACTGTATGAACTAGGGTTGTGGGCCTTGATTAATGGATTGATGGACAGTTTTAGTTGTCAAACAGTTTGTTGTGGGGTGATTATCAAGGATTTATTTGGACCAGAACTGAAAGGAGAAGGCATGGAGTGAGTTGGCTGGAGATTTGAGGGTGAATTGTAAATTGAATCCACCTTTTCACAAATAAAGACTCTTACTTATCTGTGTGCGTACAGTATATATTCATCCTTGTGTGTTGTTAGCGCAGATTCACGGTCACATCGGTGCAACACTAAATAGTCTTGAGAGCTTGTGACACTCCCCTTTTCCTCGACTAATCGATCCACAGGACAATCATTTCTTTTGTCGACTGCAGCCCAAGTATGAACAGCACACACTGTAATATGGTTAAAACCTTTTAGTACTGTATTTTAGACAATTCTGCTGCTTCAACACGAAATAACTTGCCTTTTTAGCCTTTTAAGAAGCTGCTATGAAGGGCAATCGGATATTTCAATGTAGAAATGTTTTAAAGCAGATTATACATACGTTTTTATTTAATACATTCAAGATTTAAGTTCAGATTAAATGGCACGTTGAGTAGAGGAGGTTGGGGTTTTGAGTTTGCTATGGATTTTCGAAAACTCAACCTATAATTTATAAGTAATACGGGGGGCATTGGGTTAAAAAAAAAGAACATAATAAAGCGCAGCGGCCTTCAAATAATCGTATACTGAATCCATTATTTCAACCAACCATTTATAGGTTTGTATTGCGACGTTTTATAGAATAGATACACAACTGGTTAATCAATTATTTATGGTGATAATAATACGAAGGTCATCCAATATGTGTTTTACTTAAAACATCAGCCCGGTTTTAAATGTGCAACACTGTGTTCTGTTTTGCGGTTGTGTTTTCAAGACGGTGCAGTTTTTCAGTCATAATTTTGAAGATTTTCTCGTTTTATTTTATGTAACCACGTCACAATCGTAAAAATGCCCGATAGAGAAAGAGTACAGTAGCTTTGCACAGGTTTGAACCGCACAGGCCTGCACTGCCACACACAACAGTGCCATCTAGTGCCCGCTGTGAGTATCTGCAGCACAGGAACACAGTCGTCGGTGGTCCATGTCCCAGAGAGAACAGGAGTCTGAAAAGCTGAGAGAAATCTGGGTCTGGTGCCCACACTGTCGTCACAGTATTAATATTTTAAACTCTTTCAATTCAAAGGAAAAGTGAACTGACGGACGGATTCGGAAATGGTAATAAAAATGTAATATATTTTTAAAATTTAACTGAAATTCAAACAAAATACTGATTGTTTTAAGTATTTCTAACAAAAAATAAGCAATAGGCAATTAAACTGCTCTCTAACCTGCCATGTCATCAGTTTGTTTGGTAATGATTTAAAAAGAGGTTAAACTATTTATTAGGCATCAATAAGCACTTTTTATTTGTTTATGAGTACGTATAAGGCAGTTACAAGCATTTATCAATAAAAACTGTTTAATAAGAAGCTTGTTATAGCTCTTACAAATGTGTTGTACATAGTTTAACATTTATAAGGTATTACTGGCCATCTACAAATTAAAGTCAACGCCTTATAAGAGCATAAACAAATAACAAGTGCTTATTAATGCCTAATAAATAGTTTACTAGGTCTGGGTCGGACTCTATGGTGGGCCATAGTCTCTGGTGTACAACACACCATGATACAAATCCCTCTCTCGCTTTACAGAAATATTCATACTTTACCACAAATAATATATTTTGTGAATCATAAAGATACTTTAAAGGCTAGAAAATATATATATATATATATATATATCATATATATATTTTTTTTTTTCATCTTTTGTCATCCAACAGCAAAGGCATCTGAGATTTTTGCCTTGAAAATTGAAAATTGTTGCTGATTTTCTTCTATAAATACTCAAAACCTTTAGTTTTTAGATCTGATGTCAGTTAATCCTTGAAAATGTGTTATGGTTTACTCACCTCCATTCCTGCATTTGGAACATTCTATGATGGAGCATTTTAAAAGCTCTACAGTGTCTATTTCAGCCACAGATTGAACCTAACTCCCAGTGAATAGTTAATGCCGCTTGTGTAATTGCTGTGTTTGGTCTGTGTCTGATGAACTGTGCTCTGCTCACAGAGGCTCGGTGCCTTGTGAGTAACACGGACGGTCCCACTCTGGTCAGCAGGGGACCACAGGGGACCACAGGGGACCACAAGGGACGGCAGGGGCCATTGGCTTCACAGTGAGAGAGAAGAACCAGAGAAGAAGAATGACAGAAGAACAAGAGAAGAGAATGAAAAAATAATTATTATTTTTAAATGAAAACACCACATAATGAAGAACTTTTAATACATGTCTTTTCTTAGATTTATATGGGCAAACTACAGAAAAATCTATTCACCTGCAGTGACTCACCGTAAAAAAAAAGGAAATATTTCTTCTTTGTAAGTAATTAGTCCAGTAAATTGTATGAATATTCCACTGTTATATTCCCCACAGGTTTCCACCACACCAGTCTAATGTTTAACAATACAGTTTTATGAATGAATCAATGACAAAATATGTGTTTTTTTTACAAAGTGACAAGTGCAGCAAACATAGAGCAATGTCAGCTTCTGTTACATAAATGTGCCTTTGGCACATGTGGATGCTAGTTATAGTATTTCCAATCACAGTTGTAATTTTAGTACGAGAAAATAGCTACTTTAATCTAAATAGTGCCAGTGTGATCCAGTCATTAGTTTTTGTTCTGAATGGCAGAAGAACAAGGGTTGGTTCATACTTCCACAGACGCCACATCAAAAGGATTAAACCTGAAAAATATGGACTTGACCAGGAATTATCCAGGTCTGGAACAGGACCAAACCAAGTCTACATCCAGACTAAACGTGTTCAAACTAGGACCAGTGTGAAGAGGCCAGGAGCTGTCCGTGGTGCTGATCTCTGCTTTTCTCTTTAGCAGACTTGCAAACCTGGCTCATTCTGACAAATGCAACATTATAACAAATTCTGCCAGAAGCATATTTTTGGAACAACAATATTCTAAATATTGAGTAATAATAATGTTTTAGGTGCTTCATGATCACATAATAAAGATCACTTTTATGTGTGCCTTGATACATGTATTGTCTTTTACAGATGTTAGCCTTATAGACATTGATTTAGCTGATTGGTATATTGTGGAAGAATTTGCTGTCATATCTCCAAGTTGTCAAATTCAGATTGCATCATTTGTATTCAAAGTTAAATACAGGTTTGACAGAAAGACATGAATATTAAAGAAGACATATTATGCTTTTGTCTGCTGTATCAGAATCAATTTTATTTATTGTCTCCAACTTCCAAAAGTGCAAACAGTGCTTTTAACAAAAAATGTGCACGACGCAACACAACAGAGAGGAAAACACACACCACAGTCTTTTTTACGAGGGACGGCTTTGTCCCACAATGTGGTTTGTTTGTTTGTTTGTTTTTATTTAGATTGGAGCACTAAGCAGTATGTGGCAGTGGGCGTGTCTGTGGGGTCCAGTTAGAGCATGATGTCTGGAGATTACACAAACCTGTACAAATCACTCTAACTACAAATTTGACTCGAACTAAAACAATTTAGGGCTGTAATTATTATTTGTTGATTAGTTTAGATCTCAAATTTATTATTTTTTTCCTCAATTTGACCCAGATAAAGAGAAGGTGATGATGCTTGCGGACATTCTGATAAAGTATATTTACAGACAAAATATATACGTTTCCTATGAGAAGTTGTTTTTGTCACTTTATTGTTTTTTTGAATGAATTCTTGCTTCATCCAAGTCATAGAACCTCTTCTATCAGCACATGGCACGTTTTGGAGTCTGTGTATGGTGCATTTGACGATTATTTGATTACTAAACTGGTGACTATCTCAAGAATTTGTTGCCATTTATCAGTTCAGATGTCAGCCCTAAAACAATTCTTACACCGTTCAAAGCTCTTACAAGTCAGTTTTGCGTAACAAGTCCCCTCTGCAATACAACAAATTAAATCATTGCCTTTTCGAATTGAATTTGAACCTAAAACAAAGACAGCGTCGTGTGGAGTTGAAACCTTTCCTCCTGCTCGTGTTTCAGCCTCTTCTCTAATCTCACAGTCTATAACTCACCTCGACTTCACTGCTCTTTTGCACCGACTCTCCTTCGACAACATTCACCCCGACAGTTCATCCACGGCGCCATATTTCTTCTCCATTTAAAGGCCACTGAAGATCAAGCTTTTCCTAAGACATTTCAATTGACTTAGTGGCCTTTTGGACGAGCCCTGTGCGCACATTTGGATACGATGCTACAGTTAATGGTGGAGTTCTGTTAAATGGCAGGACTGAGAGGAGCGGGATCAATCACAGAAGGAAACACGAGATTAAAATACTGTATGTGCCGAACTGTACGTGTTTCACATCCTAGAAACCCACAGTAACACAGGGCAGACGTCCACATTCAGAGAGATCAAGCGTCTGTACTTTCTAATCCACCACATTTTTAACTGGACTGAAAAGTAGAAAATGGCCGCAATGATTAACTGACTAATTGTAACTAGTCTGTTAAAAAAATACTTGGGCTGTAGTCGAGTAATGAATTTCTTGGTTAACTTAAGACATGCCCTGCCCTGATCGATTGGTCGACTGAAAAGAAGACATGATGAAAGCTCTCAAAACTCAAGAATCTCAGCGATCAGACCTTGTATCTGACCCAAACTGCACTCGAACATCTAAAACAGTGTATTTATGTGCATTAAAGCAGATTAAACTAATGATTCCCTAAATTTTCAGGTAACTCACACTATACTTTCCTCTTTCAGCTGTTGTGCCGCCCCTCTTCGTCAATAGGAGAGCGAAAAATTTGAGGGATCAGCACCGACATCTGGACAAACACTCTTGGCCCCTGTTCCAAATGGCAATTATCGATGTGGAAGCTGTGGGCAGTGTAATAACACGTGCTAAACCGAACCAACATCCTCACACCGGGAAACAGATCTTCATCAAAAGTGTTATCTATCTTCTGCGATGTCCCTGGAGTCTGGCTTACGTTGCAAAAACTACAAGAAAATTAAAACAGAGGGTCAGTGAACATAAAAGTTCTATCAGACGCAACGACAGAGAATACCTGTTGCGGTCCATTTCAATGACACTCAACATAATGTGTGCACTCTCCGCCTATTCTGTCATCGAACAGGTGCCTGCGCCCCCTAGAGGAGGGGACCGTGACCTCTCACTAAAACATGAAGCGGACTGGATTTACACACTCCAGACTCTAAATGATGGGCTAAATGATGAATTCAGTTTAAACATTTTCCTGTGAATAGGCCTACATTTCTTCATCTGATTGAGCCCTCGCACACATATAGTTTGTGTATATAGACCATGGATGTATTAAATGAACTGGATAAGGTACGCCCCCTCTGTCTGTGGTCCCAGATTGATCAGTGGCCATGCGAGGTACTGCAGCCTCTTGGAACCAGCCTTTTTCTAAAATTGCACATTATAATTGCAGACAGTACTGAATTGTTATCGGTATTTAAATAAAATAGAAGGAAATGTTCTTTTCTACCGTTTCTAAAATCACCGAAATTACCGTTTTTATATGAAGTGACGTCACCGCAAACATGTGCGAGTCACGTGAACGAGCGTCGGACGATACAAACAGAAGCTCGTGGACAAGGCTCGACTAGAGACACCTGTAAGTTATATTTTATTTCATTTCAGACGCTTTCACTTGTGTCTAACATGAAGAATACAATTACAATCACACAAGTGTAACGTTAACACAAAAACTTGCAGCTGCGTGGTCGTTCACGTCGCTCAAAGCATCATGGGGGATTGTTGTCACGTGGCGCCCTAAAGCAAAGATGTCAGCCTCCGTATCAGGAAGTAAAGCAAAGATGGCAGCCTCCGTATCAGGAAGTAAAGCAAAGATGGCCGCCTCCGTATCAGGAAGTAAAGCAAAGATGTCAGCCTCCGTATCAGGAAGTAAATGTGGAAGTAAGACATTTTTTTGGGGTCATGCGCCAATGAGCACACTGCATAGGGATAAACATACTGCCATTTTGGATTCATCTTCCAGGTTTTATTATAGTTCTATGATATAGACCTACAGGGTTTTTCTCTTTACCTGTCAGTCATATCCATTACATCTAAGTATGCTATTTTGACAGACTGTTTTAGATGGTTATTTGTGCCCCCATGATTAATGCACCTCTATTATATTATGTTTATTACATGATGTCTCCGGTCATGACTATAAGATGTCACCATGTCTTTTACTTTGGCGTCATGTGGAGTGGCCTCTCCTCTTTAAGGCAGCCTCTCGGTCTCAGACACCCATCTGCCCAATGAAGGCCTAGATGCCAAAACGTTGCTGCTCACCTGGAAATAAAACTTCACGTTTTTTTGCAAGTAGCCAGTGTGTGGGATTTTAGTCTTTGCCGGCTGTTGTGCCATAGAAAGCCTTATGTTTAAAATAAGATCATAAGTTGACTAAAATAAAATTTGGTAAGATGTCATCAACCGATTAATCGACTAAACCAGTGATTCCCAAAGTGGGGTCTGGGGGGGGCTTTCAAAGGTTGTCCACAGAACAAGCATAAAAGACTGAGGCAAGGCAAGTTTATTTGTAGAGCACAGTTCGTACACAAGGCAATTCAAAGCGCTTTACATAACAGGAAAAGTTGCATTAAAATCACAAAACACAAAGACACACAGAACCATTTTAAAATAAAGCGCTTTAAAAGAGAAGAGTGCAGATAGATCTTTCAGTCGTTTGCACATCTAAACAGGAATGTTTTTAACCCGGATTTAAACATTGTCAGAGTGAGGCCTGTCTCACATCTTCAGGGAGACTGTTTCAGATTTTAGCTGCAAAAAACTGAAATGCTGATTCCCCATGTTTAGTCCTGACTCTGGCACCAGCAGGAGGCCGGTCCCTGACCAATGAGAATACTGCAAATATTGTGCTGGAACTGCAGAATGGAGAGGGGGAAATCTGAGTTTAAAGGTCCCATAACATGCAAAATCGACTTTTCAGAGGTTTGAACCTTCCTACAGTGCTATTTGGGCCTCGAATGTTGTGCCCAAAGTGGTTTTTTGATTGATTCCCGCATGTTTTCGCTAGAGAACTGTCTTTTCCGTCCCCCTCGGGTGAGCAGGCAGACGGGGGCTCCTCACTAAGATGACGCGCTTCCCATGGATGACGTGGTGTTTAAGCCACGCCTCCGGGAAGCGCGCAGCCGCAGAATAAAAACAGCTAATGCTAATGCTACACAGTAATTACACGATGGATACGACAGATCGAAGAGTTAGCTTGTTATTTACCAAACGGCAACGTCCGTCGTCGAGGTACTGGAGCACGTCAAACTCCAGGTCAGATCCAGGACGTAGGACTCAGCACGACGCACCGTCAGGACGGATAAAATGTTTATTCCCGTGTTTGTGTATCGCTGTTTACCGGAGCACACGGCGCATGCGCACTATCTCCGCTGTAGGCTTTGGCACGAGTTGGGCGGGGGAGGCACGCGAGTTGGGCGGGGGAGGCAGCCTGCTCTCTGTTCGGGGGGGTCAGATCTCAGAGTGAGCCGTTTGCTTTTACAAGGAGGGGGGCCAGTCCAAGAAATGGGTGTTTTTTGGAAACTGTTATGTTATGGATATTGCACAACGCAAAATTTTATCAACAAAGCCCTTAGAATAGACTGTGTAAAGGGCAAAATAGCAGAATATGGGACCTTTAAAACAACTAGGCTGAGCTGTGATAGGCTCAGCTCGGCCTTCACCATCCTCCTCCGCTTGTATTATTTTATATTTGGGGCAGGAGATGTCGACAGCAAATAAGTTCTACACATAAAGTCATTTTCAGAACTGACCCATTGGTGCACACACAGAAGTACATTAAACATTTCACACCAATCAGGACAGGACATTTGAGGAATTAGTTCAGCCTTTTCTTGTAACCAAAAATCACCAAAATTCTTCATCAAGAGTAATCACCATTTTATGTTTTAATAGTTCTCAAAATGTGTGTCAAAAAGTCATTTATTTTTTTGTTTCTATTTTTTTTTAAGTGATACTTTTACTTTAGTGATATTTTGCGCTTGTATCTGTACTTTTACTCCCACCCACTAATCATTTAAAAGTACACAAAGCTAGAAATGTTACTTTAAACATGTGTTGTGCAATCTTTTAAACATGTCATATTTTTGAGTCCGCGATTGCCTTGAAACCAAAGACTCCCCTCACATTTGCTTCACATTTGCCCCACAATTGCCTGACGTGTTACAGGTACAGAACAGCGGTGAATCCCTCTCGTTTAATCAGCGGACGGCGCCTGAAGGCAACGCGCATCAATTATTTTTAAGGCAGAGGCCTGAGCTGCTGCGATTAGAGCCGTGATCGTATCGGCCATATTCAGAATCAGCGTTTTTTTTGCTCCTGGTTTTTAAACGTTTTTCGCCGCCCGCAGGTGCACTGACCCTGCCTTTGACAAGCAACACGTTAATGGCTGTGTCCCCTGTCGCGAACACTGGTGCATTGTGGGAGATTCAGGTGCGAGCTGCCGGTGGCGATCGGAGCAGAGACGCAGACGCAGCAGGATTCTCAGTCTGCGCGCTCGGAAAGACGGGGGAGTACAAAGGAAACGGGAAGACTAAATCACAAATGATATCAAAATGTGCTAAAACGTTATCTCCACACAAACTTTAGGTTGTATCCGAGCTCTAGAATTGAATGATGTTTAAATGTGAGTCGGAGGGCAGACGATGGAGGTGGGCAATATAACAAAATGTAGATAAGATTGTGAACGTTGTTTTGAAGATGTGCAAAATTTGAATATCAAGTACATTGTTTATAATTTTTTTTTAATGCTATAAAAAGAACTGATTAAAGTGCCTATGACAGGTTGAAATACACATTTATGCAGTTAAGATAAATATATTCAAATTTCTACTAAAATCTTTACAAATTTAACCCCAGTTTAGCTGTTTTTTAGGTTTTAAATTTTACTCCCGGTCGTAAAGTATGACATCACGCTAGGAAATTACCATAGCAACCACACTGTACACAGGCCAAGCTTCCTCTAATGTCACAGATTTTGTTCTTTTGACAAAGAAAAACACATGTGAACACCTTTATTTTGTTGAATCAAAGTTTAAAGGGTCAAAAAGTAGTTTCTTTTGTATAAATTATTCATAGCCTTTGTTTCCCCAGCGTTATGTCATCAATTTGTTTACTTCCTGTAATTGTCGACAGATTTTTCAACTTTTCTCCACAAACAGCGACCTGACTGGTGTAAAACTATAATTGGTATTTACACAAGGTATTATTACACTGAATAAAGTCAAAATTAGAAAATCATAAAAACCTGTCATACGCACTTTAAACAGAAGGTTATATGGTGATATTCATTTTGCAGATATTTCACATTTTTCTGATAATTACACCTCAACTAATACGTTTAAAGACATGTTTTGTCACATTTCTGTTGGATCGACATAATATAATCTGACTATACTCCAAAAAATATTTGTTGTCAACATTGCCTAGTCCTAATAGATGAAAATGCACGTGTTTAAAAGACAAACTGGTATTCAAGTTGCCCCTTTAACCTTGGGGTTGGGGGTGAACACTTTCAGACTTGTTTATAGGACGTGTTCATGTTACAGTCTTTCCACATGTTGAACAATAGCTTTTGTCTCAGGTTCCTTTTGTAAATATTGTTTTTGTACATAACAGAACCAAGAACTAAGCCCCCTTTAATGTCTGTATGACAGGTTAACTACACATTTCAGTGAAACAGCATTATATTACAAACTTTTACTAAACACTTTGGCTATTTGACAGTTTGTGTAAAGTTTATAATGTCACTTCCTGGTTGAACATGAGGACAAATATGACATAATTAGAGGTAATTCCACAACTGTTACCTAGCAACCAGACTGTAAATAAGGGCCAACATCCATGTACATTACGCAATAGTTACGATTTGACAAATAATAACACCTGGAAGCACCTTTATTTTGTTGAATGACCGTTTAAACCAGCTCCGACTGTTTACTGCATGTCTTTCCCTGATGTCACCCTCATTTCACTCTGTACTGTCCTGTCAAAGAATCATTTTTAATCGTCGTTAACTGGACTACAGACTCTAAAACACACATGAAAAGACATTTTATAACAGAGACAATGGCATTATTAAATCACAGTGTCAATATAGAAAAGAAAAAAAATGTGATTTTCATCAACAATACACTTTATTCATAAATATTCACTGTCTGTCAGCCTTTAAGTGCATATGACAGGTTTTTATGATGTTCTAATGTTGACTTTATTCAGTGTATTAATACCTTTTGTAAATATAAATTATAGTTTTACACCAATCAGGTCGCTGTTTGTGGAGAAAAGTTGAAAAATATGTTGAAAATGACAGGAAGTAAACAAACTGATGACATCACACTGGGAAGACAAAGGTTATGCATCATTTACACAAAATAAACTATTTTTTTACTCTTTACTCTATTCAACAAAATAAAAGTGTTCACATGTAAAAAATCTGTGACATTAGCTGAGTTTTGGTGCACTGTACAGGATGGTTTCTTGGTATTTTCCTAGTGTGATGTCATCATTTTCAATCAGGAAGTAAAATAAAAGAAATAAAAGAAATAGCCAAACTGCGGTAAAATTTGTAAAGATTTTAGCCAACCTGTCATAAGCACTTTAAGTCACCATATTTTACCTTCATTTGGTTGATAATGTATTTTAAAAAGTCTCAATGTACAATTGAAATGATTGCTTGCCTAGTCGACAACTAAAATAACCATTGCTTGAAGCTCAAAGAAAAAACAAAGCTTTTGCCTCTTTTTACTGGCAGTGTATTTTCACATGAGACCTGCAGGGGGAGCTCTGTCGCTGAAGTTACTTAGTTCTGCTTTAATCTTACTCATTTAGTGTTTTCTCATTTCTGCTCTTATCCATCTAAATCCAATTCTAATCGAATAAATCGTCAACTAATAAAAAACGTAGTCGACTAAGACATCATCGACCAAACAACTGACTCCAGCCGTACTGAACTCAAGCCCCTCCTCCTCCTCTTTACCCATAATACTCCTGAAACAAAGACAGACCCAGTTGGCGTTTTCCAATTAGTATGAGATCAGAAACGGTGAGATTAGCGGCGCGTCTTCCCTTTGGTGAGGCCCAAGAGTCGAGGCCTGATAACGGCTGGGTTTATGTCGAAGCACTGGGAACGGGATATAGATATTCAACACTGATTTCCAAAGAGTTTATTCATGTTTCAAGTAAAAATCATGTGTCTGTGGAGGAGAGACTACACGCTGTCACTTCAAAATAATATTACTCAAGTACAAAAGGTTCAAGAAATGAGTCGAGAAGAATAAAAAAGTATTTGGAAAGTACTATATTCAAGTAAGAAAGTTTTGGGGTTTTTTGTTGTTAAATGTGCTGTACCTGGTTTTTACTGTTATGAAACATGAAAAACAGAACTAGTCATGTTAAAGTCTTTACATCTGCCACATGTATTTCTCACTTAAATGCAGTTCCAGAATCATAAATATTCACACTTTGCTCGAGTCTGTGAGGAGTTTTTCCGTCCTGAGTAAAGCTAACAAACATTAGCATTGTAGCGGCTTACTTCCTGCTTCTCGTCAAATATAACCCTCTATAAATAGATTAGCTGTGGTCTCATTTTCATCCGAACACATGCTTTTACGTTCTAGTTGTTTCCATTGGCGTGGTACAGCACGGGGCGGGGCGGTCGAAGATGTTTAACCGAACAAAAGTGAACCGTACCGCCCCGTTTGAGGGTCCGAAGGGGGCCGCGAGAGGTACTAGCTCCCAGAGGGTAATGGCTCGGGTTAGCGCGGACCAGTTTATGATTGGACGAGAGAGAACAAAAGAGAACACAGACTCAGGTGAGAACGAAGATATAAAGACAAAATAATCATTCCTTACCAAACACTGACTTGATCTTGTGAAAGAACGGCGTATTTCCAGAGACGATAACTTTGTTTGTTGAGCTGACAGCGTTAGCAATACAAAGCTAGCACATGTTAGCATCAGCTGTTTCCTGTTTACGACGCACGGCACTCGCGTCTAGACCAAAATAATATTTTTTCAGTGCATACGGCTGTCAACTCTGTCCAAACCCAACGCATTTCACAGAGAGATGTTAAAACGTGCTGTAGAGCAGTGGTTCTTAAACTTTTTCAGTCGCGACCCTAAAAATAACAATAGTTCACATTCGCGACCCCCAAACACAAAAAATAGGCGGCACGCAGAGTGATAAATTAGCCTTATATCTAATGTTTGACTTTATTTTGAGAATATAGACCTAGAAAATGACTTTGATTGGCCGACAAATAGGAATCTACATTTACCACTGCATTTGAAGGGGGTCAAGCCTTGTTTAAGATTATTGTATCAATTTTTCCCATCATCTGGGGACCATTTGGGGTCCTGACCCCTAGTTTGAGAACCACTGGTGTAGAGGAGCAGAAAAGTGAAATAAGCAGAAGAAGCTGACAAAAAAAACGGAAGCTGTGTCTCACTAACGCAGCTCTATCCACATCTTACAGCCACAAACGTGTAATTACTAAACGTCTTTTCATGAATATTATATACATTATATTGAAGTAAATCCTGTAAAAACTATAAAATATTGAAAAATGTTAAATTATCCAGGTTTTTAGAATTAAATCAATGCCGCCAAACTCATCTAAAGAGATGTGTGAAGTTAAAATAGCTGTGATGTCAAATGTAAACATAAAGAGAAAATCACTATAATACTATAATACAGCAAAGAATATACAGACCTTTACCTCGAGACATCATCAAATGCCCGTTCTCTGTTCAGATCATTTCAAACGTGTACATTATGGAGGCACTTTACCTTGTCTCATATCTGCACTTGTCCACAGGGAAAGTGTTTCTGAGCAGAATATCAGGCCTCGTCCCCAGTGAGAGCTATTTTGATCCGAGCGGTGGGACCAGACCAGAGATAGGCCACATGTCCTGGGACTGAGCCTGGAACGGACTGGCTCAGATACAAATGAGACCAGAGGGACCAGGAGCTTGTGTTTATCTTAGGGACGATTTAGGTAAAGAAGAAAGGAACAAATCAGGGTTAAGCGCGTATTTAATTTTCAAATGTTGACTTTATTCAGTGCATCTCTTGTAAATATAAATTATAGTTTTACACCAATCTGGTAGCTATTTATCAATCAATCAATCAATCAATCAAACTTTATTTGTATAGCACTTTTCATACATTTAAAATGTAGCTCAAAGTGCTTCACATATACAACTATTAGCAACAGACAAAATAACCTTAGGGTTATAGAGAACATAAAAATTAGAATGTGAGAATATGCATAGAAATACAAATTAGGGTGTTGTGAACAGACACAAGGGAAGAATTAAAAACATAACACAAAGGAACCTAACTAAAGGTGATTTAACTCATATTTAAGTTTTAATCATAGGCTAATTTAAAAAGGTATGTTTTAAGTTTACTTTTAAAAATATGAACACTCGCAGCAGACCTCAGTTCCTCAGGTAGGCTGTTCCATAAATGAGGGCCGTAGAGAAAAGTTATGGAGAAAAGTTGAAGAATATGTTGAAAATTATGATGACGTCACACAAAGGAGACAAAGGTTATGCTTAATTTACACAAAATAAACGACTTTTTTGACCTTTTAAACTTTGATTCAACAAAATAAAGTTGTTCACATGTATTTTTCTTTGACAAATGAAGAAAAAAAATAAAATCAATTACATAAGACTTTTGGTGCACTGAGCAGGATGGTACCATAGTAATTTCCTAGTGTGACGTCATCATTTACAACCAGGAAATAATAAAAAAAATGTTTTTGCTAAACTGGAGTAAAAAATCGTAAAGCTTTTTAGCAGAATTTGAAACATATTTGTCTTAACTGCATATTTCACATTTAAATGAGTCAGCAGCACTTTAAGACACTTGGAAATATCCAGGCATACTTAAATTTTTACATTTTTCACACCGCTAAAGGAGGACGCAAGTGATTAAATCTTTCTAAATTGTTCCTCTCTCTCACAAACGTTTGGCTTATCATTGGTATTCACATGCATGGATTTTCAGTTACATTCACAGATAAAGAAAAACAGGGGCAGACCACCAACGCACAAGTAAATTCTAGCTTTGCTTACGGCTCTTCAGGGTTTGCAATCGCTAAAATACTTTGTTATTCAATGAAAACAGCGTGCAACATTCTATTTTTGTCTTTAAAGCCATGTTTTTGGCAGAACAATGAACAGCACAACTGAGAAAATTGTGTTTCTTTGCTTTTTGTGTCATTTTTGACCACAGAGCTATTGTCTCACTCTAACTTTATGTAGCAAAATGGAAGCTGGTGGTAGTTTCTCTTTTGTTGCTGCGAACATGGGGAGATAAAGGACTCTTCAACTCAACACAACAATTAATTTCCACAACACTTGGATTCAGAAATATGTTAATTAAGGAGAGAAAGAAACTGTGTGTGATCCCAAAGTCATTATCAGTGAGAAATGTGTATCTGCTGTTAGTTGTGTTTTGTGTTGTTACAGGAGGACATTTCTTTCCTCACCAATAGCGCTAGTTTGTCACTCACTGCTAAAATACTGAATGTTGTGATGTCATACGCATAAACTCAATATTCCATCTGAGAAAACACTACATTTATTCATTTGTAAGAATACAGTTGCTGGCTTCAAAAAAAAAAGGGGGGGTTCCACTTTTTCATTTAGCAGTGTTCTAATCATTTTTGTGTCAGTATTCAATGGGCCAACTGCACTTGGCTAACTCAGGGTTAGCTCAGTGTTAGCATCAGTACTTCCTGTCTAATTTGATCTTCATGGGGTTTTTACTAAGTCAGTATAAAGTTTCAAATACTATAAGACCCTGCAGTGACCAATGAGTTGTGTTGGATTTCTCTGAAAAATATTCAAAACGGAATACTTCACCAAAGGACAGTCGGTGAGACACTTGTAAAGAGTGTTTGTGTCTCAATGCTAACGCTAATTCTACTGTTGAGGAAAAGCATTTTTATTAAACAAATTAAAATAACCTTAACAGCCTTTACTTTAAAATTGAATTGGTTTATTTTATATTTTACATTTTAATAAAAGTATTTGCTTTGACACACATTGGGTGAGCTTGTGTGCCATTGCAAACAGAGCCTGTTTCGTGTATGTTACATGAGAGAAAATACTAAATAAGTTACCTATAGAAAATCTATATAATATTATTCAATATACTTATGCTAACCAAGCATCCTTACCGTCTTAATCATGAAATACACTTTTAAGTCGACTCAAACTTCTAAAAATTCATGTTAGAGTGTCACGGTGATTGATTGGTCCCATTTCATTTTGTATTTTAAATGAAAGTACAAATTGCAGCTCAGCAAAACCTTTCACTTTAAGACAACCAACTATAACAGAATCAATGATTTCACTTTAGTCAACAAAATGGCCGTAACCTTTCTAAAAACAGACGAGCACAGAGAAGCCTTGTCCCTCGAGGTTTGTGAGGGATCTGAACCAAAGTGTGTCTCTTCACCTCATTTACACCAAACTCACCACAGCTGAGTCATTTTAGCACTCGATACATGGACTTAGCACCTGCACGTCTGGGATCACAACATGTGACCGCCGACCGCTAACGACAAGCAGGGAGCGCTCTGCAAGGGAAACGCGACTCGTTATTTATGTTAAAGCATTATTCTGCTCGTATGGGTTTATGCTGTTGCATTAAGCTTCACATTGTTCTATTGACACATAATTGTAAAATTAACACCATAATTGTATGATTAAGTTACAGATTTAATGTAGACCAGTGTTTTTTCCAACTGTGGTACGCAATCTTCTTCTGGTGGTACGTGGACTCTTCAATTCTAAGTTTAGTACATTTCTTGGTGAGACTCTACAGGTAAAACTCATTTTTTCCGTGTTTTTTTTTCTTTTTTTGGTCAGTTTGTTCTCTCAACATATCGGCTTTCATGTGAAAACAACTTCTCCTACAACAATCTGCTCCTAAGGATGTCTTAGAGATAGATTTCTCTGGGACATTGTAACTTCAAAGGCTGTTTTCTTAAAATGCATTTTTCTCCCTCGGGACATGAAAATCAGCCTTAATTTAAAGTAGATCCTACAAACACCAAACTGTACAATCTTGGACTCAAGGTTTTCATGAAACGTACTGAAGGATTTTTTTAATATCTAATTCTAAAACGGATTTAGTGAATTTTCGAGTTTAAAAAATGAGGTGAAATTTGAATTTTTAGGACAATATTCAGTCCAATCTAGTTTATTTATAAATTAAATCCCCTCTGTATATTTTTGTAACAAATATGTGTACAAAATGAAAACATGACATACTTGGGTAACGCTTTAGATTAAGGCTCCTTAGTAAACTATTTATAATGCATTAATAAGCACTTGTTATGTGTTTATAAGCACTTATGAGGCATTTACAAGGATTTAATAGCATGATAATTGAAAATTATTGCAGCTCATTGATGTTCTGTACATGTGGTTTATTCACTCAAACATGTTTTGACTGATGGATTATAAACATGTATAAGGCGTTATAAGTGCATAAACAAACTATTAGTGCTTATTAACATCTTATAAATAGTTAACTAAGTAACCTCAATCTATAGCATTACCAAAACGTGTAATGTATTTTTATTTATTTTTTTTTTACATTTATGTGAGTAAACTACAAGAGAAGTTTCAAATTGATATCTTTCAATTTAAGATATTTTCCTATTCCTGCAGTGTCTCCCCTGTGGAAATGGTGTATTGCTGGTTTATCCCTAATTTAGTGAAAGTGAAGTGAAATAGTCCTGTTTTAGACACAATTTAGATTTTCTTTGAAGGTACTTGGGGTTTGATGGGCTGGGCAATACGCAAAAACAGAATCACTTTTATAGTTTTTCTCCTCATACAGATCTACTTTATATTTATATTTTCTATTTTTAAAAACTAAATAAAACTGCTTTCATTAATTTCATGAAACTGTGTCAGCTGATCTGTGCCAATGGTTTAGTTGAGGCAAACATTGTTAAAACTGGCATGATAATTCAGAGCTAATACCTGCTAGCTTTGGTGTTGTACAGCATGTTTGCTCAAATGCTAGTTTATGGTAAACACAAAAAAGAGCTTTTTTTTTTTTGTATCTCTCAACATTCTACCTGGGAATCAATGTTCAATCTGCACCTCAAGATGTTTTATTATTTAATTTAATCAATTCTTAGCCCCAAAACCCATGAAGTGTGTTCTTGTTCTCACAGCTCTAGGTGCAAGAACAAACCAGTCAAGTATGATCTGGCCTTTTGACAGATTTTACAGGAGTCGCTGATATCTAATTCTAGTAGTTTTACACATTTGCATTTCAGTGAGATCTAGTTTATACAAATACTGAAAAAGATATCCTAAATTACAACCTGAAGTACTTTTTTAGTTAATCTGTTCAATCAGATTCATACAGTGTGTCCCATGTTCTAATTGCCTTATTTATATAAGAAGACATTACTCGAGCAGAAAAGGTTTCTAATTGATTCTTTTTTTTAGTCTACGTTCACACTGCAGGTCAAATCTGATTTCTTTGCCCAAATGTGACCTGAATCTGATTTTTCATGACGACGTGAACAACCCAAATCTGATTTTTTCAACTGCTACCCAGGCCACTTTCATATGTGGTACTAAAACTGATTCAAAGTGACTGCAGTCTGAACAGGCAGGTCACATTAATCTGGCTGAAATTAAACAGGAGAAGATTTTTACACAAGAAAATACAGGAATTAAACAATTTAAACCTACAAATGCCTTCAGACAACTGCAGTAAAGCTAGAAAGCGAGAAAAACTGAAAGTGAATTGGTTTTGATATGTGTGACAAAGATAAAATATCAACTTTTACCGATTTAAGACAAATTATAAAGATGACTATAGGCTGGAATTTACAAATGCTTCCTTATAGCAGTCTGTCTCATAATGTGACACCAGCTCAACTCCTGTTTTTTCATCACTTCAGGGCTGTTCAGTTCACACATGAAAACAGATCTGAGTTTGTTTGTAATGTGAACCTCTTTAAAAAAAAAAATCAGATTTGGGAAAGCAGAGTGACCATCGCCTTATTCACCTGCAGGTTTTACCGTTCAACTCAGGAGACCAATAAACATCTAACTTTCCGACATCCACGCCATTTCTACCTCTTCAAATAAACCCTATCAATCTTCTTTAAACATCACTTAAGCATTCGCCAACTTCACTCCAAACTTTTCCATCATTTCTCACGACGCAACATCCCAACTTCGTGACGACCTCGTGACAACACGTCCGACCCGACAATGACATTTTAGGGTCACCACTCGGCGCTCCTCTTTCAAAACCCGATTTGTCCCAATCAGCTTATCCTATCACGCGTGCCGTCGCCCGGGCAAATCTATACATTGAATTGGACGTGTCAAAACGGCGCTAAGCTAAGTATCAGCGCTCAAAAGGGAGATGGCTTATGCTACTTCTCCTCCGCGAGATTTTGATAGGATAAATACCGATGGAGAGGATTAGCCAGATACAAGTGTGGCATCCAAATTAGCGCTGCTCTCAATCACCGACATCCCCAAATACATACAAACGCGAATCTCCTTCAAACGCATGTCCGAGAATGCGAGCGCGCGGCTGTGTGTATATATCTTGTTTGCTATCCCAGCCGCGCCATTTATATTCTGATTGAAGAAGGGGATTTCTGATGGACAATTTGGCCGGCTAATTCTCGCCTTCACAACACTTTGCCGCTCCGAGATTACGGGGCACCGGCTAGTCCTCATTTGAACCGCGTCATTTACATCCAAAGCAATCAGCGCGTTTGCATTCTGTTTGCCCATACATGCCGGCTTTAGCGGTGGCTCTGCCTTTAGCGCGCGCGTGCTAGTTAAACAGATTTGGCTCCTCTGCTAGCCCGAATCACGCCTTGATGTTGTAAACGGGGACGTGATGGCGGCAACGGGGACTCGAGACGTAGCTTAAATGCGTCGGCTCTGTTTGCATTCGAGATGAGCCGGGTTAGCGCTGTAGCGTGTTTAGCATTTTGATTTACACAGAGGGTTGTGAAAGGGGCATCTTGAGCCGCAGAAATGCTCTCAGAATGGTAGGTATAGTCAACTTGTTTGAATGGGATTAGTGGAGGTAATGTCTACTAATGCGAGTTGTAACATTATTTAACTATTTTTCCTAAAACGTGTGACTAAAATGAGACCCAATTCAAACTGAAGCTGTTTCTGAAGCTGAGGTTCTGTAGTTTTGACCTCTGATGAATTATTTACTTTAATCAGAAGAATATCAGATTTAAAATTCTGCCAGTGGTGGATGACAAAGCCAATTTTGTTGCTCAAGTAAACTGCAGATACAGCAGCAAAAAATACTCCAGTAAAAGTATTACATTTTAAAATCTAAAGTATGCAAGAACTCCTTTAAAAGTGTACTTTAAGAGTAAAAAGTAAAAGTAATTCTTCTTGGTTTGGCGAAAGCATCAAACTGTAATCTTGATTGATTTATTGAGTTTTGGTCAGTATATTTTCTCTACAAAAATAAACCCCTCAGCCTTTTCCACACGGCTAAAACTTTAAGAAAATATACTTTTACTTTTCAGTCCAATTCAAAAATGTAATGGAGTAGAAAGTACAGATGCATACTCTGAAATGTAGTGAAGTAAAAGTTAAAAGTAAAGTAAAAAGTATCTACAGTAAAATGTACATAAGTAAAGTACAGTACAATCACTTTTGTACTCTGTTACTTTCCACCACTGAATTCTGTGTAGATTTTCTTTGGTAAAATAAGGAGGAGTAAAGCTGGTGTCTGGAGGATGGTCTGATTGATAGTTTGGTCATTTGTTGGGTTTTTACAATTCCTCTTTAAATGCCAAAGCTAATTTAACAAAAATGAGTTTTACGGGTTTGTAACGAAGCAAAAAATTCCAGGCGGAATCCATAAATCAGATTAAATGTTTTTAAATTTTAAGGTCCTTTTCTTTATTTGTAGGTTTAGAGAACACAACGATCCTGAGTCATTCCAGAATGTTTGATTTGACTGGACATAAGAGGGTTACAGTTTTCTTTTTATGTTTAACAAGCTAGCAGTTTCATAATTCTCCTTTATCTGTTGGTGGACAAAAAAAAAAGAAGAAAAAGTCCCAGTGGACCCATCGACCTCAGCTTAAGAGGTAAAAGAAGACATACAGTACGCTTTTAACTGATAGTTATAATTGAGTGCATCTGTGGATCAGTATTATATACAGTTGTTTTGATTTTTGACACTGCGATATTTGTCTAAAACATATTAAAGGGCCTGTTCTTGATTTTGAACCTAGAGTCAGTAAAATACAGCATTCAAAGTCTGTATGACATTTCACTAAAACGTAGTCAACTTGATTATATTTATGATTATACTAAACATTTTCCCTACAATATTTGTGCCCAGTTTGACAGTTTTCATAATGAGTTACAAACTTCATGAAAACTTCTTCCTGGTAGACAGAAAATATGACATATTTAGAGGTAATTCCACCACTGTTACCTAGCAACCATTTTCAAAACAAGCGCCAATCCCATATAAATTACACAATAGTAATGATTAGACAAATGCCACCTTTTATTTTGTTGAATGACCGTTTCAACTGTCAGAAAAATGTGTCAGTGTAGTGTAAATTGTGTCTGTATTTTCTATGGTAGGTCGCTTTTTGATGACATCACAGTGGGATTCTGTTTCAGAACTCAGCTCTACTTTCTGTAATTTTTGTAATTTTAGTTTTCAAAATTTCTTGGCAAACTGCAGCTTCACAAATGTAAAACTGTGCTAAATAATTACCAAACCGAGTCATAATTAGTACATCCTGAGAACCTGTCATATGGACTTTAAGTTTTAAACGTCGTTTCTGATTCTGGATATTGCTCCATGACACAGAAACGTATTTGGGACAGTTTTTTGTAATTGTGTCCAATAAGGTCGCCCATATCTTTCTACATTTTGTCACTCTGCATCATGACTGAGAATCAAGCATCAAGGCAGAGTCAGGCAGTGGTTTTCAGCGTCCCATATGAATCTACGAATGCAAGTGGATTAAACGAAATTCTAAAACATCTTTGGGCGCAGATTGGACAATGTTGTTTCCAGGTGAAAGTTTGTATCTTCTATGTTTAAAGAAATGGACATATGCCTGCAGCGTCTCGAGTTAACCGTGTGTGTGGCGTCCGTTCTCCTTAACGTCCAACAAAAACAAATTGAAAACTTCTTAGCAGCCTCTTCCCATTTGCTTACACTTTCTATAAACACCACAGCTATTACTTTACCATTTAACACACAGGCCTATCCTCCGCTATCTAACACGCATACCATTCACGACATGAAACTCATCATCGGAGAAAAGACGGCGACACCGAATGAAGGTGACGCGGTTTAAACCATGACACCTCGTCTCCTGTCTCCCCGCTATCCGTGAACTGAAAACGCTATTTGAGAGACAAACAACTTCATTCCAGTGTGCATCAGTAATTAGCTGCGGAATTAGCGAGCTTGACGTGCCTCCGCAGCTCCGCCGGCCCTCCGGGGAGCCCCGTGGGTCCAGCCGAGCCGCATTTCCAATTATTGTGTTGAATTGCTAATTTAGTTATTGTGCCTGGCGTAATTGTGATGGGTATTGGGTCTTCGATTCAATTTGTTTTAAATATTTGTGGGCCGGCACGCTGGTAATGGGCCTGACCTGATCTGTGTGCAGCGAGAGAGGAAAATAACACGAGGGAAGATGGAGTTCATACAGAGAAGCTTTGCAGACCGTATGTTTAAAGAAGAGACACACAGCTTTTCAATCCTGATATTGATACCGAATTGTTTTTTTGAGTTTTGTTGAAAATAATAATATAAATAAATGTACAAAAAACAATCCGCTTTCATCGTTGTCACGTTCTCAAGAATTATTACATTTTGAAAGCATAAAGGGCCCCTGACAGGTTGAACGACTAATTTCACTAGAATGTAGTTTAGATAAATATATTTCAATTTCTACTAAAATCTATACACATTTACCACAGTTCAGCTATTCTTTTAGGTTTTTAATTTTCCTTCCTGGTTGTAAAGTGTGACATCACACTAGGAAATTACCATAGCAACCACACTGTACACTGGGCCAAAACTAAATCTAAAGTCACAGATTTTGTTCATTTGACAAAAAGAAACGCACGTGAACACCTTTATTTTGTTGAATTAATGGTTAAAGGTTCAAAAAAGTAGTTTGTTTTGTGTACATTTTGCATGACCTTTGTCTCCCCAGTGTGATGTCATCAGTTTGTTTACTTCCTGTAATTTTCAATAGATTTTTCAACTTTTCTCCACAAACAGCGACCTGATTGGTGCAAAACTACAATTTATATTAACAAGAGGTATTAATACACTGAATAAAGTCAAAATTAGAAAATTATAAAAACCCGTCATACGCACTTTAAGTAATTTTTGGTTTCCTAAATTCATATTCAAATGTATATTGTATACTGCAGGCAAAGAAAGAAAATCTCTAAAAGGTGGATACAAAGTGCACATTTATTTATGTCTTACTATTTTATTATTTTCATTGAACCAAACTGTGTAAAAAGTTATTCTTTTGGCGAGATGTTGATCCAAACTTTTGCCAAACGTGACATGAAAATAACTTACACTTAACACTTTATAATAACCACCTTAAATATCTTTAATAAAGCATGAACAAAGACTTTATTCCTAATGAACAAAGACTTTATTAAAACTGATTACTATACTTACTATATTAAGTTACTATGCCTAAACTCTTAACACAATTTGTTCCTTATGAATTCTTGATTAAAGTGCGTATGACGGGTTTTTATGATTTTCTAATTTTGACTTTATTCAGTGCATTAATACCTCTTGTAAATACAAATTATAGTTTTACACCAATCAAGTTGCTATTTGTGGAGAAAAGTTGAAAAATCTGTTGACAATTACAGGAAGTAAATAAACTGATGACATCACACTGGGGAGACGAAGGACATACACCAAATAAACTACTTTTTGACCCTTTAAACTTTGATTCAACAAAATAAAGGTGTTCACATGTGTTTTTATTTGTCAAATGAACAAAATCTGTGACGTTAGATGAGTTTTGGCCAGTGTAAAGTGTGGTTGCTATGGTAATTTCCTAGCGTGATGTCATACTTTACAACCAGGAGTCAAATTTAAAACCTAAAAAACAGCTAAACTGGGGTTAAATTTGTAAAGATTTTAGTAGAAATTTGAATATATTTATCTTAACTGCATTTTAGTTAAATGTGTATTTCAACCTGTCATAGGCCCTTTAAGTCTGAAGTCTTGAAGTCTTTCATTGGGCTTTTTTAAGTTTTAAAAGTGTAGTTATTATAAAGTGTTAGTTTTACTCAACTGATGATGCGTTGTTGCAATAGTAATCACTTTTTTAAGCATAGCAAAGTTTTATATTCTAACTTTGGTTGATTTTTCTCCGTTATGTCTTCACATGCGTCACACATTCGTCACAAACTCCAAACTTAGTCCGCTAAACTTCCTCTGCCTCGTCTCCTTCTCGCAGGTGAAGTTAAGCCTGAGACGTGTCTAAACTTTGATCCGGTCGGCGCAGAACATTAGACGCGGGACTCAGGGGTTTAGCCCAAGTGTTGTGGGAGGAGCAGGATCTTAGCGCTGAGCTGGAGGTAGCAGTGAAGCTAACGGGATTAGCATGGACGAACCCAGAGAGGGGACGGTGATCTGAGAGAGCACAGGTCTGACAGTGGGCTGGAAGAAAGGCCGGCAGGAGCAGATTAAGCACATTTACAGCTACTCAACCTTAAATGCAAAAGACATTCTTGTTACAAACTGTATTTATTGTTTGATTATATAAGATTCTATATTGTTGGAGCTTAAAGGACAAATATTATGTGTTATTTGTATTGTTATTGGCCTCTAAACATTCTCTAGAGTGTCTTTACTTTGACATCTCATGTTTTAGAGATAAAAAAATAACTAAATAATAACAAAATATAAACTAAAACCTAAAGCAAAAAACTACAAATCTAAAACGAAATATAAATAACTAAAAATAATAAGTACAAAGAAGAACAGAACAATAACTTTATTACTGCCTTGGAAGATGTCATATTGACTTAGCTGTGGCTCCATCTACTGGCTGCAGAGGCAATTACACATGGGTATATAGACAATGGTTTGATATGCTGTTTGTATGCTAAGCTATCACACAGCTACAGTGATCATGTTTAGAGGCAGAAATGCTCAGAACAAGTCTAGAGATGATTTAAGGACTTAAGATTCACAGATAAGTGATGTGTAAATCGGAAAAAATGTCAGCAGGTTCAGTGTTTTTGTGTGTTTTTGACGGTCGGAGAGGATATTTTATTAGGGTTCCTCAAACTTGCGTGAATTAATCTAAATGCAACTCCAGGTATGTTTTTGATGATGAAAAAATGTTAAAACAGGATTGAAAGCTCAAAAAAGTCACTATAGCATAATATGTATCCTTTAAAGTTGTGTGACTTTGTCTTGTTTTGTTATTATATGCTATTATATGATAATGGATATAGATAATAGATTTTTGAAAGCTCTATGTCTACTAGGGCTGCACAATGTGGACAAAGCAACTCCAGGTTTTAACAATCCAAAGGTGTCCAGTGTGTGTATATTTGTACCTAAGCTACTGCATTTAAAGTAAGAACTGAGTACTTAATTGTTATCCTTTATACCTGGAAAATAATTCCAATGTCGTGCAGCCCTAATGTCTTCTTCGATCTATCAGAAATATTACACACAGAAATGACTGTTATTCCGTCCCAAACACATGGTGTTGCTATTGCGACAGTAGCAACAATTATCATAATAAAAGAAGCAAAAGGACTTTGCATGTTGTTTATTACCTTGTATTTTGATGTTTTGTAGACATTATTTCAATTGAAAATGATCTATTAGTTTAAAAATGTTATAGCAACTTTCATCCCAAACTTCTGTTATTGGGGTTGAGTCACATTTTTGCTGGTAACTTTTCTATAATTCACTTATAATTTCACTTTAGCATCAGACAGACCAGATACATCAGAGATATAAACCCTCTCCTCTTCACAAAAGACACTCAAATTCAGGTTTACAGTCAGCCGTGCATCAGACATACTGCTGCTCAAACCATTTCCATCAGACTGAAGATGACGTACAGATGGAAGTCTAAAACATTGTCCAGATGACTATACCTTTCTAACCTTCTCTACCATGGACCTCTTCTGGACGAATGAAGGATTACATCAGCTTTGTTTGATATTTCTGACTAAATGTATTGTAAAATTTTGAAATGATGTTCTTTTATTATTTAAATAACCTTTATTTATCCAGCTAGATATTTTTGTTGAAAACTAAAGTGAAAATGAACTATGTAACTAAATCTGGACTAAAAATGTATGGAATTTATGTAAAAAACTAAATCAAAATTCCTTGTCAAAATGAACACTTGTCCAGGTCAGTGGTTATACATACTTTATAAATATAGTATAAATAGTACTTTCTTTATTTTACCACATGGTCTTATGCCTGTCATGTTAACACATTTTGAAGTGTGATATATTGTACAATATTATATTATAGAAACTTACTTACTCTACTGACACAAACCAAGTTAACCCCCCAAAAATATTCAGAATGCACAAAATTGTTAACAAAATAAAATAATGATAATTAAACAAGTTAATTATTTAAGAGTCTACTACCTCAGCTCTTTTTCTGTGCACAAAAAAATAACAAAAAGTCCAAGAAGAAAAAGTACAGACAACATATGTAATATATGGACCCCAAAAATGATTGTTCCATCGGTTATTTATTGAACAATATGTCAATATAGTAAGAATCATGACAGGCCTTTGTGGTCTTATAGTTCTGATTAAGCTCAATCTCATTCTTAAATTGTTCAGGAAAGGTCAAATTTTGTCCTGTTAATTATATTTTTTGTATCAATCCTTGCTCAAGTGAGTAGCTACTAGTTTAGCATTGATAGCATTTGATTTCTGATATTTTGAGGGCATATGCAGGGATCCTAAAGTCAACACAGTCAGAACTTTTTAAGACCTTTACTGCAACACATCTAGCAATTTTTGGAATTACAAACAAATTACACCCCATATTTAGGAAAAGATTACATGTCTTGTAAAACTATTTTAGTTTTTTCTTTTTATGTATAAATGTACGAAAAAAGAAGACCACAGTTGTTCAAACTAGGACTGTATTCGACTAAAGTAATGTATCCAACTCCAACGGCTCAGGGGTTCATGCAAAAACAACTATTTACACAAAAAAGGTCTGGTAGAGTGTGTTTTTATGTTAGAGATACATAAGTTAGATTGAACTCATAATTCTCTCCAAACTCATCAGAAAACTCACTCCATAGCCTCTCATTTTTGCTGTTGTCTCACAAGTTTATTTAAGACTTTTGAATACTTTTTAAAAGCCTAATTTGACCTACATATATCAATGGACTTTTAAGACTTTTTAAGACCCACGGATACTTTTTTTGACCGCCCTAGTCCACTTTTACAAACACGTATCTGCTCTATCACTTTCTCTGGATGCGTTTGTGTCGGTTTTGTCCTCTCCTCTCTCGGTTTTATACCACAGACTGTGATTTCAAAGCGCAGAGTCTCATTCAGATCCGGTCTTTTATTCTGACCCGGAGGTGACGACCGGACGCTCACATGAAAGAGAGAGACCCTGAACGCATCACAGTGAGGAGCAGGAATACACGAGGCATTCAAGTCCACATCACAAACAGGTTTTTGTACCGACGAGAGGGTTTGTCTGCGCAAGGAGTGTGAAGCGGCTTGAATCGGGCTAAAAATAGCGGCCGCTTTGTCAGAGTTGGTGCTGGCTGTGGCTTTGAAGTGAGGGACATTTGTGATCTGATCTGAATGGGTCTGGTGAAGATGCTCGGACCTGATGTTGAACCAAGAGTCAAGAACATCAAGACACTTCACCCACCGTGGCCTGTGTGAGTGTGACGTGTGGGTGCAGGATTGAGAGGCTGATGGCACCGATTGGCAGCTTTTATTCTTTTAAAGAGGGGGAATCACACTTCTATGGGGTATTAATTGTTAACACATAGCATTAAATGGATCACCGTGTTACATTTAGTTGGTTTTAAAATGGTATATTCGCAAAAAAGTTATCGGTTTCGGTTTCATTCGGAATCCTGCGCAACACAAGCACACGCAGGTTTGTGAAGGTCATAATAATAGAGTAACAAACACAAAGGAGAGCAAGGAAAGAAGCTAATTATTTGCGTGCGGTTAAACGCTGATGATATAGCAAACAGGCTTTTGTTGAAAACGCTCCAGTCCTCAGTAAAATGGTGAAATAAACAATATACTCTTGCTCCGATGGTGTGTAGCCACTTTCCCCGCAGTCGCCTCATCCCTGGAAAGCGTGAAAACATGTGCGTCCTCTGTCCATCCTCTGTCCAATGCAGATTCCGAATAGAAAAGTAGCGTAAACAAGTCCGTGTTGTGGGTGGAACAATAGAGAACAGTCCAAGAATAAGATCCGGATTGTTTTGGAATTGTGCACAAGAGAGAGAAAATTACTCAAACATGCTTTGCTTGAATTGCATTTAAAGACACATGTTTTTGATGAGGGAATAACATGGAAGAAGTTGATTTTGTAAAATACCCCCTCTTTAAATTATGACACGACAACCGATAAAAATGTGTCAATGGCACTTGGAGATAAAGGATACTTCAACCGACGCACAGCAATTATTTTGCTCAACAAACGGACTCAGAAACACATTATTTAAGGAGAGAAAAGGCGATGAGTTCAACTGTGTGTGATCTCAAAGTCAGTCTTTTATTCGAAAATCGCTCCTCGACATTTCAACTGAATGGCAAAATTATGGACATGAACCGATAAACCAATAAAAGTGTGTTTCTTTGCTTTTTTTGCCTTATGTTCATTTCATGAAGGTTTACACAGCAAACTGGAGGTAGTTTCTTGTTGTTGCGACTTTGCAGATGTTTGCCAGCTTTTTTTTTAATATATAATTCTCATTTAACAACTTCTTTTACTGGATAACACTTTTCTGTTCCTATCCCTTTCATATTTCACAAAGAGCTGCTTTTACAACACACTGTATGGAATAAAGTGTTTTCCGGAACTAGAAGAAATAAATGTCAAGTACAGGCCTTTGAGAAACAGAAAAGAAGCTCCTCTGGATTAAGAAGTGTTTAGAGCTCTTGAGAAGAAGTGCAGGATTACTGCAGCATCAGTAAGGGCAAAAGTCCCACTGATATCACAGCGTTAATATGGTTTGCTCGGTAATATCCACCTGGAGTGGCACACGTTTAAAGTGCCAGGTTAGACTACTCATTTAACTAAAATGCAGTTAAGATAAATACATTTCAAATATTGCTGAAATCTTTACAAATTTTACCATATTTTTGGTATTTTTTCAGGTTTTAAAGTTCACTTCCTGGTTGTAAATGATGACATCACACTGGGAAATGACAGAGAAACCATCCTGTACATTGGGCCAAATCTCCTCTAATATCACAGATTTTTATTTATTTGACAATGAAAAACACACATTACACCTTTTTACTTTGTTAAATCAATGTTTAAAGAATCAATGTTTTTAAAAAAAAGTTGTTTATTTAGTGTAAATTATGCTTAACCTTTGTCTCCCCAGTGTGATGTCATCCATTTGTTTACTCCCTATAATGTTCAACATATTTTTCAACTTTTCTCCACAAACAGCGACCTGATTGGTGTAACTGTAAACTGTAATTTATATTTACAAGAGGTATTAATACACTGAATAAAGTCAAAACTGGAAAATCATAAAAGCATGTCACACGCACTTTAAGTCGTTAAAGGGTCTTTGAGAGTTTTAGCCAATCAAAGCTAAACAACAAAGACTTATAATAATAAACCAGTATAGTTTTTTTGGTTAATTAATGTGTACCGTCATACTTACCTAGAGAGTATTTAAGAACTCATATTCTGCTACAGTGACTTTTTTGAGATTTTAACCATGTTGTAACAATGATCCGTCATCAAAAACATCCCTGAAGTAGCATTCAGCTGCATTCACACTGTTTTGAGGAATGTTGGTCAGAAAATCGTCTCTGACCATCATAAACAATTTTTTTCACATTTTACGTCAATTCTCCAAGAATCTTCTGCTGTTTTAAGCCCTTAAATCATCGCCAGACTCGTTCTGAGCATTTCTGCCTCTAAACACGATCACTCCAACAGTTAGCCTGACTGTAGCGTCTCTTAAAGTGAAAACATAACTAAATTGTGTAAACTCAGTAAGTGACATTGCACACCGCAGAGAAACATGTTCATATAGTGCATAATAAACCTTTTTTTTGTTTTTGTTTTCAAAAGAGGAGATGGCAAATTTAAGGTTCAAAGGCTAATAACAATATGAAAAAATTGATAGTATTTTTTCTTTAATTAAAGGAAAATTTGTTGTAAAATACATGTGTAAAATATTGTTCTCGAAACGATCTTCAGCAGCTATACATGTCATGATTTGACGGCATAAATGCTCAGAACGAGTTTGGAGATGATTTATGGACTTAAAAACAACAAAGAAGATCTCACAACCACCTCACAGGTCGAAAAACTACATCACGCAAATTCAGTGTCTTTGGCGCTCGGAGAGGGTTCATCAAACTAGCGTGAATGAAGCTAAATGCAACGGCAGGTGTGTTTTTGATGACATGGTTAAAAGCTCAAAAAAGTACATTTCGCCTAATACTTGTCCTGTAATACTCTCAAATACAAACAATACTCAGTGCCTTTTTTTTATCATTTTGACTTTATTTAAAAGATTAAATAATTATCTTCAATGCTGCCTTATTTTTTGCGTCTTATTTCCTCTGACTGAATCTTAACTTGAAAAAGACTATGTCGATACTCATAATGTTTGATTTTAGTCTTTATAATTCTGTCATTTCCTCTTTCTAAATCTGCCAGCACCTGCTCCTGGACATCTTTACATCCAGATTAACTCGCCGGGCCTGTGGAGCGCCCCCTGCTGGGCCTAATGTTAGCGCGCGTCGGGCAGGTGTGGACACGTCCGTCAAAATAATGGGTGATGTTTGTGAAATTAGCGGGAAGAAGTCCAACTGTGAATTTAACAGGGTTTGTGCATATGTAACATGACAGGCGCCGGGAGAGAGGCAGCAGGAACAGATGAGTTTAAGAATGAGTTAAGGAGGATTTTAAACAAAGCAGACATAATGTTACAACCACCGTTTCATCGAGTGCAATTGTAGCAGTGGGCGGATCACAAGAACAAGAAACAACTGCTGGTGTTTCATTTAGAATATATAAACTGAGTGAAAATCTATGTTTTGAATTCGATTTCAAACCGTTCTCTATATCAGACAGGGGCGTTTGTTTTAGGACTGCAGTGATTAGTCGACTAATTGTGACTAGTCGACTACGATAATTGGTAACTGTAATCATTAAATGGACTATGCAGACTATAAAATACATCAAATACGGCATTTTAAAATCAAAATGTCAAAATAAAGAAAAAAAGCCATTGTTGATTTGCATTAATAATACTCTATTCATAAATATTCTATATCTAGAAGCATTCAGTGACTATAAATCAACTTTTATTTGGTTAAAAATGTATCTAAAAAGTCAAAATTTACAATAAAAATGATCGTTTGACTAGTCGACCAATCATAAACATAATCGCTGACTAGTCGACTACTACAATAATCGATAGTGACAGCCCTAGTGTGTTTACCTGCTTTACATGTTTCATCTACTTCCTCATGAAGGGATTGTGACGTGTCTTGTGTTGTTTGTGTGGTTCTGCCAGACAAACAAGAGAACAAAACGAAAAGTAGAGCAACAAAACCTGATCTGCAGGCAGGTCAAAGGAGCATAAATGGAGACGAGGGGGCCTTCATCTTACCACACATACATGCAGACTACATACTGTAACACTCCGGTCTGACTTACAGAATTGTTACTTAACCGTTCAGTTTTGGTGTCCCTGGGTCATGATTCGGAAGAGGCTTGGGACATGTGTTTTAACTTTTGTCACAAACCTTTAGTATCATGTTCTAGAATTTGATGATGTCCTAAGTTCAAATGAAGAGCAGTGGCTTTAAAAACTCTATGGGAAATGCATTGTTTTTAAAATAAATATAATTTATTATTAATTATTTCCTTATTATTATTAATTATTTCCTTATTATTTCCAAACGTTGCTCCAAAAATGTGAAAAAAATCTTATTTGGGGCTAAAAAAAATTGCACCACTTTTTGAAGCTATTGTCAAAACATAATTCAGTCTTTGACAGTGAAGAGGTCAGTGGTGTAGCAACACATTTTGGGCCCCAGGTGCAGACCTTCTTGGTGGGCCCCTAATACATCATTTTGTATACAATTTATTTACACCAGCAAATTTGGTTTTGCTGGGATTTATATATATAACAATAACTTGCAAATGTATAGACATCTTGTGTAACTACCAGCCTTAATTATGATACATCACTGTTTGTATTTGCAATATAAATGTCTCTAATATGTGGGAATGATTTTCCTCCTAAAGGGGTGATGGGGCCCTCATGTATAATCGTGTCTCTCAAGGACTCAACCATAAACCACCAAAATCAATTAAAGTGTAGAAAAATGCAACTGAGGCAAAAAGTTTGAGTCCATTCCACTCCATTCCTTGAAAAATACACTTTATATCCTTTTTGCCTGTGCTTTTGGATCCCTTCTCGCAATGTGTTTAATATTACTGAACAAAAAACCTCTGCAATCTGACAGTAAACCGCAAATTCAACCTGTCTTCAATAATCAGTTTGAAAACATAATAAAATATACATTATTTTGTACATGATTTATTTATCCCAGCAATGTTTTTAATTGTTATTTATGCATTCACTACTGCTAGAATATACACCCTATGTTTTCTACATTTACTTAATAATAATTTGCTCATTTACAGCCTGTGTAGCTACCGACATTTATTATGATACAGTGCTGTTTAATATTTGCAATAACAACCAGCACAATTTCAAAAAGAGCTTGAAAAGTATTTTTACAATAAGAAAATTCACTAACTGCAAATTATATGAACAACAATCAATTAAATTATATTGTCCTGAACAATTTAGTTTCTCAAGGACAATGCATTTTATTACAACAAAAAACATCACATGCTTTTGAGGGCCCCTCCCTGCCTTGCCCCCCACAGTCCGACGCCCCTGTGAACAAGCCTACGTTTTTGTCACATATTTTAACCCATCTTTTTTCCAGTCTGTGTGAATCCCTCTGGCAGTTTTATTGGTGCAAAATTGTGCTGTGCTGCATTGTCTGTTTGATTGACAGCTGCCTGGTCACGTGATCTTCAGAGTTCCATCAGCGGCGTCTCCTCTCGGAGAAGCAGAGCGTGACCAGAGAAACGACACTCAAACGCACCTGCAGCTCGCGCCGTTATCTGAAACATGCAGCGCCCCTATCGCCACCATCCAAAAGCATTACCATTCCTGTGTTTTCCCTTTTCTATGGACAAACACGAGCGGGATTACAATCTGCTGCTCTTCCTACATCGAGATGGGAAAAATGTATAAGACGGATGATTCGGGAAAGGCCCGAGCCTGAAATAAATGTACAGGAATATGTCTTGCTTTTTATGTAAGACGTTTTAAAGGGCTTTGATGTTGAAATCAAATCGAAATTGCAATTTGAATGGCAAATGGCAAATCACAAAGCTGCCAATAATTTATGTAAAAGTTAAATGTCCACTGTGAACACTAAATACATGGTCTACATGAGGTTTTATTCTGTGTAAAAGATGCTGACACTAGTTTAAACCCCCACAAACATATTCTGATAAATATTCTGAAATTGCTGTGGATTCTTGGATTTGTTTAGCAGTTGATAAAGTGAATTCAATTCGTATTGTTATATTGTTATATATATATATATATATATATATATATATATATATATATATATATATATATATATATATATAATTTTATTTTATTTATTTATTTTTTTTTAGACATTTGCTATTCTTATTTGATATTCTATAATTGATTTACTGATGGCTAAACCTACCACAGTAATTACTACTTACCTGGAGTTGTATTTAGCTTCATTCAGGCTTATTCGTGAATCCTGTTTACAAGCTCATCTTCTCTGCTCTTTGTCTGAGCCTCACAAAAGCACACGGTTTCAAATCTCCCAGATTTCTGATGTGACGTCAAAGGTACAGATTTGCATGGTCTAATGAGCCAATAGGACTTTTCTTTTTAGCTAAAAATAGACTAAAATAATAATTTTTTGAAACATAAAAAAAAAAAAAAATACATAGAAATAGGTCCTTACTGTGAGCGGCCTTGACTCCTCTTACTTGTTTTCAAGAAAACGTTGATCTTTGGGTTATGATATTCCTCAGTATGGCATTAATCTGCATAGAGAATGTTCAGAAGTGTGCTTTTAATTTTCTAGTTCCATGGAATTATGCAAATGACTTTCCACCTCCAGAAAGTTGCACACTGTTACTTTAGGTCCATAAATCGTCACAGACTCATTTCTGACTCAAATCACGTTAATTACAGCTGCCTGCTTACATTAGCATGTCGGGGCAAGCTAGCTATTATTTATTTAACCACGGTAATTCCCTCCACTGCCAGTAGATGGAGTGCTATTATGCTGATGCGGAAACACCTGACCTAACTGTCATGTTTTTTGTTTAGTTTAGTTTTATAAAATACATTATTTTGAATTATACATGGATATATGTTGCTATCTGCTGTGTCATAGCCAAATTTGCGTCAATCATGCTAGTCATTAGCTTGATTATGGCTGTGTCAAATGTCCCTGTACAGGGCAATATTGTGGTCACGCCATTTTTAGTGCCGTCCGAATGTGTAGCAGGTGAAAAAGGTTGTGCACTCAAATTTCCCACAATGCATCTTGAAAAGTAGTGTCCAGACATTGACAGTGAACTGGTCCCACACCCCTGGCATCATAGCCCCAAACAGAGACCATACTTTAACTGGACACAACAGACTGAATGAAACAGAAAGAGCTGTTTAAAGGAACTGTTGAGCCGAGATTATGAACAAAACACCTTAAATGAACCGTTTGCAGCAGAGTTACTAGCGTTTGCCGCGTACCTTAGCTTGAGCTGTGAAAAGACCACAAATGTCAGGTAAAAAGTTGAATAATCCAGTTAGATTCTCATGTCCATCTTTTGTACCTGTGTTCCTCAGTTTTTGCACCATCCCAGTCCATGACGTGGTTTTCTCTTTTGCAGTTCTCGGACCACAGCAAAAGAGAAAAAAAAGTCCCACCGATACATGTCAGGTCAATGAGCTCATAGCTTTTTACAACTGTCTTATTAGAAGAAATGCAAGTAAATAATCACCAGAAGACAGAATGAACTTTCTAAATGTAACTCTGTGACTGAGTGCACTATTTAGTCTGCCAAAGAGTGCAGGTGTAGTGAATGAGGGCTTAGGGACTAGGGGGGCATTCGGACACAGTCTATAGTGTCATTATTTAAATAGCCAGAAATATTAAAAATCTTGTTTGTCGGTTATAGCCTTAGTTCATTTGCCTGATAAACCAACTGACTTATTTCTCCATGTATTCCATACAAAATACTTAAAGAAGATAGTTTTGGCAATTCGTTTGTCAGTTTATTTTTGAAGGTTTTATAACATTTAGTTTTGATAAAGACAAAATATAACCTGATATTGTCACCAAACAAAATAAATATTGCACTAAAGTCAGTTGCCGTCGATCTGCTTATAAACAGTGCCAAAGTAAAGCTACTCAAGAGCATGTTTAAAGACCATTATGAATCCAAATAATGCTGAATCTGTGTCATTTAATCCAAACTACCTGTATGTTGTATCATAATTGAAAGCCTGGCTCTGTTCCTCGTCACATCCTGGTTTGGTGTCAGTGCTGTGTTTCCTCGTGCTGTGGGAGAGCGGGTTTTGTCATGTAAATCCTATGGCTGCAGTCCAAAGGCTCCGGTGCCAGCTCCTCTGTTTGTTGTAATGGACCATACAGACTCTTTCTTCGGGTTTTTCTGCTCCTTTCACAACTGCTATTTTTAAAAAAGTCAATTATGAAGCAGATTAATTTATCTTAATGTGAGATTAGATGCTTTTTAGCAGCAGTCACATGGCAGTGCTTTTATTTGTGTTGATATTACAGTTCATGGGGAGTGTGGCAGTGTGGGACAGGATGAACAAGTGGATATTTCTAATGAGGTTAAATGAACAGTGTGTAAGATTTGATTTTAAATGTCATAAACATCAGTGTCCCCAGATATAAGGTAAACATGTTCAAATCAAATGTTGTTTTACTTATAACCATTATAATCTTTGTGTATTACAAAATCATTTGACACGATGGACAAGTCATAATTTGGGGTTCTGATGTAAGACAATTATCAGAAAGTAGAATGAGCCTCACATGAGTGGCATTTGTGTCACCAGTTTCAAACCTTCAACCCTGTGTGTCCTCTCTCTGATCTGAACGGCCAGGACCTAAAGCCCTCCTGAGACTGGAGTTCAGGAGGAGAAGGAGCTGAACATGAGCCATGGCCTGATCGTAAACTGAGGAAGAGAAACACATGGATGTCTCCATCTGCAGGTTAAAGCTCCAGCAGCACAGGCTCAGTGTGATCTAGTTCCATTTTTAACACACATTTTGACACATATTCTGCTACAGTGACTTTTTTGAGCTTTTAACCCTGTTCTAACAATGTCCCGTCATCAAAAACACACCTGAAGTAGCATTCAGCTGCATTCACGCTGTTTTGAGGAATGTTTATTCACCGTCCCACCATGAAAAACACTTCCGTCTGAATTTCCTGGGTTTGGTACGTATTTTCTGACTTCATACGTCACATACCTGAGAATCTTTTGCTGTTTTAAGTCCTTAAATCATCACTAAACTTGTTCTGCACATTCCTGCCGTCTAAACACGATAACTGCTGCTACTCATTCGCACCGTAATGTTGGATGACGGCTAACTTAACTCGACTGTGTGAGTGCTGGGCACCATGTACAGTATTGGATGTACTCAGTGTGTACATCTGATTGCACAGAAGCGCACAATCAGATGTGTTTATTTCTGTGATGTATATGAAATAAACCGGCTTCTTGGTCATCTGTCATTTAGGGCAAACTCAGGTTTCTCTCACCTCACATTCATTGCATAGTTTCAGTAGCTTCGGTCATTGATTCAGCAGAAATGCAGAATGTTTTTCAGTCTCCTTTGGTATTTTTCCCTTTACCACGTAAGCAGCCATTATTGTTTTGAAATGGACGGACCAAATGTGTCCCTGATTGGCTAATCCACCTGTCAGTCACGCCCAGCTGAACTCATGGGTGTGATTGGCTGTGACCAGACTGAAATCTGTATAAAAATGTACATGAGACATGGGGAATCCCTTAGAACTGTTAAAGCTTCATTTAAATAATGTTTTATTACATTACGTTATTAACAAAGTGCATTAGAATTTACATTAACCATTCCTTTAATCAGAATAATTATCCTATGAGCAAATTACCTCTTCAGCAGATTTAGCTTTAATGCAGTATTTAGCAGTTTAAAAGTATAACTTTGCAATTTGTAACAAATGTATCTCTGTATTGGTACTTTGTACGATATTGCTGTCAAGATTTTGATTACTGCTCAGGCTACATACAGTTCATATAATATTTGCAATAGTACTTTATGATATTCAGTTTTTATCAGTTGTAACGCACAGACGTTTGATTAACAATAGGTGCCAACCTTGAAAGCCAGTAGACCCAAAAGCCTTGATTTCTTTGGCAAAAAATATATATATATAAATCACGTTTACTATGAAAATCTCATGTTTTTATACTATTCATGTGGCATCAATGACAAAGTGTGACATTCTCTGAACCACAACCACAAGACGAACAGGTGGACCATCTGAACCGCCTACATGTCCCAGATAATGTCCCACGCTGTTGCTTTAAATCTCCTGTCGCCCTGCCTCCGAACGCCCCGGCCGGCCCGTGCGCGTGGCGGGGGGACACCTTTCTCTTGTGCGCAGATGAAACGCTCGCTCGCACTTTCAACGCCATCATCAAACGCGCCGGCGCCACCGAGCGCCTCAAAGCCCACGCCGCCAAAATGTCACCATCAAAAACGAGAACTTCCTCCTGCTCCCGGGGACGAAAACCAAACCAAACGCCACCCCGACTCGCCGCGCCGTCCTCGCCTTTTGGTGCCGCCTTGATACGGGCCAAATGCATATTCATGAAGTAAGCAAACTTGTGATCCCAAACACCGCGGCTCTGGCTTAGGGAGATTGGGCGCGCCGTTAATGACTTCTTCGTTTTAAGCCCGGCATAAGAAAGCCCCCTGATTTCCCGGCGCTTGTAGTCCATGAGAATGTTTAATACCGTTATTAATCATTTTTAATCCCTTTGCTTTTAATTAAGAAACAGCATGTTGCAGTCCTATCAGCCGGTGCCAGCTCGCAGATTAATTGTAGCTTAAGATAGCGGTTTGTGATTGGTGTAATGTGTGCGCTAACAAGACGCGGGCTTCTAAAGATACTCGTACTGTACCTTGGGAACTTGGCACCACTCCAGCACCGCTCCGGCTCTATCTGCGTCCCGTTTGAAGCCGAGGCGCTCTCATCGGTTCGGGGGAGGAGAGAAGGGGGGGGGGGGTGAGAGGCGCAGAGGGAGGAGGGATTTCAAACTGTCCCGGGCCTGAGGTGAGCCGCTGTAACCTATAGCCCCAGGTTGGAAGTTCTTCTCGCTCGCTCTCCTCTGCTAAGTGGAGTTTTTTTTCTCCCGCTTTTCTCTCCGTTCTCCCCCTTCTCTCCTGGCGTCACCGTCTCTTTCCCCTCTTTTCACCCTCTCCTCTCTCGTACTTCAGTTTTTTCTCTCTCTCTTCTCTGCCTACTCTTTTACGCACCACGCATCACTCCCTTTCCTCCCACCTTTGTCTTTGTCTCTTTCCTCACCCCCTCACACCACTACTCCAATCTTTCTCTCTCTCCATCTCTTCCTCTTTCTCTTTTTTTACCTTCTCTATCTTTCTTTCTCTTTTTTTCCTCCCTCACACAAACTCTCTCTCTCTTTTAAATTCTAACCTCTCTTGTCTCCCTTTTTTCTTTCCTACCTCCTCACATCTTTCTGTTTTCCATCTGTTTTTCTCTCTTCCCTTACTCCTCTCTCACCCTCCGTTCCTCTTTTTTTCCTCTTCTCCTTTACTTTCTCTTTCTTCCCCTGTCTGTTCTCTCTCTCTCAATGTGGGAGGGACTTAGGTGATATACGCTCTCGTCACTCCTCCCTCCTCACCCTCACATTCTTTCCCTCTCTCTGTCCTCTCTCTCTCCCTTTTCTCTCTCCTCCCCTTCTCCTCTCTCTCTCTCTCTCTCCCCATTCTCTTTCCCCAATCCTCGTCTCCCTCCTCTCTTTCTCTCTCTCTCCTTACCCCCTTCTCTCTTCAGCTTCGTCTCTCTCCACCTCCTGCTTTCTCTCTCTCCCTTCTCCCCCTTCCTTCTTCCTCTATCCTCTCTTTCTCTCCATTCCCTCTCTCTTTACCCTGTCTCTCTCTTTTCTCTCTGTCCTCTCTCTCTCCCTTTTCTCTCTCCTCCCCTTCTCCCCTCTCTCTCTCTCCCTTCTCTTTCCCCAATCCCCGTCTCCCTCCTCTCTTTCTCCCTCTCTCTCTCTCCTTACCCCCTTCGCTCCTCAGCTTCGTCTCTCTCCACCTCCTGCTTTCTCTCTCTCCCTTCTCCCCCTTCCTTCTTACTCTATCCTCTCTTTCTCTCCATTTCCTCTCTTTTTACCCTGTCTCTCTCTTGTCTCTCTGTCCTCTCTCTCCCCACCTTCTTTCCCCCCCTGCTCTGTCTCTCAACTTTCCCCCCCTCTCTTCTTTTACTGAAACTTCTCTCTCTTACCCTTCTTCTCTCTCTCCCTCTCTTCCTTGCTACACTTTGTCCGGCGGAGTATAAAGACAGTGTAATTGTTACATCCTTCTC
The DNA here is from genome assembly GCA_019453435.1 of Rhinogobius similis. Classification (NCBI taxonomy): domain Eukaryota; kingdom Metazoa; phylum Chordata; class Actinopteri; order Gobiiformes; family Gobiidae; genus Rhinogobius; species Rhinogobius similis. The sequence continues at coordinate 34,132,336 of CM033625.1, forward strand.
TCTCTCTCTCTCTCTCTCTCTCTCTCTCTTTCTCTCCCCCTCTCTCTCTCTCAGCTGAGCAAATTATTCAAACCACAGATTGACCTTTGACAATGTTTTTGGAAGTAATATAAAGTAAAATCAACAAATACGGTGAAGTTTTGCTTTGCTGCAAATGAAAATTATTTATTTAAAGGACATATATAAGGCATTATTTATATCATTAATGGCCTTTAAACGTGCTCTTGAGCCTTGATTTTTAACCAACGAAACACTAATGTGCCTTGAGCTATTGCCAGGTGTGACTTGGAAAAATGTCAGATTCATGGATTTAACAATTTTGAAGTGTCCCGAGCAACTTCTTCAACAGAAAAGTAAGCCACACTGCCATTCTGGAGTATCACGCAGTCGTAATGAACTCCTCTTCAACCTTCTCTCCTTCTCAACCTTCTCTCTCTCTTACCCCTTCCTTCCCTCTCTACGTCACTCTCTCCATCGCTTCTCTCTGTCCTTACCGTCCCCCTCACTCACTCGCTCGCTCACACATATTATATTCAGAAACATTGTCTCGTCTGCAGTGAAGAGGCCCATTGTGTGAGATGAGCCTCAGATTGGACGCCTCCTCGGGGAGCTGCCATCCATTAGCGGAGGTGATCTTACAGGTAATCTGCAGATAATTAAAAGGCTCCGGAGCCGAGAGGGGAGGGGCCGAGCCGTGCTGTGTGTCCCCCCCGTCCTGAGCGAGCGAGGCCGGGGAGGGAGGGAGGGAGGCGGGGGGTGAACATGCATCACTTTTATAGAGACTCCATTGTGTTCAGGAGAGGAACGTTTGGATGAGGAGGGAAAGGGGAAGCTGAGGTCAGATTAGCTTTAGGTTCAGCACTGGAGGAGGAAAAGATGTACAACAGATAAAAGCTGTTGGTTGAGATCTCGACAAACAGACTCCTGCAGGACTGACATGTTTGGAGTTACATCGCACAGCAGCCGCTCTAAACATGTCAGGCAGCAAAATGAAAGCCCTCATTTTGTTGTTCGCTTGATGTTTATGTGTTCATTATATTGGCCAACGTGTGTGATAAGGTGAAGGTACACTTTTATTTTCCTCGTAGGGTAGTGTGTCCTCTGCATTTGACCCATCCCTCACTGTCGTTGGGGCGTGTCCTCAGGGGCAGTGGTCGCTGTAGTGTGGGACCCCATTTCCAGATCTTTGTGCTAGACTTGGTCAGAACTACTGCAGCTGGAGAATTGTAACTACTGTGCATGTTTCGGGTGATGGGAGAGGCCAGCGGAAACACACCCAGACTTTGGGAAAACATGCAAACTCCTCACAGAAAGGTCAAGCCCAGAGTTGAACCCGCGACCTTCTTGCTGTGAGTGTTATGAGTCAATTAGAACAGACAACAAAATACTGAATGTCTTGGATTAGATATCTTAACATTGTCCTGTGTGTGTGTGTGTGTGTGTGCGTGTGTGCGTGTCTGTCTGTCTGTGTGTGTGCGTGCGCGTGTCTGTGTGTGTGTGCTTGTGTGTCTGTCTGTGTGTGTGTGTCTGTGTGTGTGTGTGCGTGCATGCGTGCGTGCGCTTGTGTATGTGTCTGTGTGTGTGTGCGTGCGTGCGTTTGTGTGTGTGTGTGTGTGTGTGTGTCTGTGCGTGCGTGTGTGTCTGTGCTTGTGTGTGTCTGTGTGCATGTGTTTGTGTGTGTGTGCGTGTGTCTGTGTGTGTGTCTGTGTGTGTCTGTGTGCGTGTGTGTGTGTGTGTGTGTGTGTGCTTGTGTGTGTGTGTGTGTGTGTGTGTGTGTGTGTGCGTGTGTGCGTGCTTGTGTGTGTGTGTGTGTGTGTGTGTGTGTGTGTGTGTGTGTGTCTGTGCTTGTGTGTGTGTGTGTGTGCGGTGTGTGTGTGTGTGTGCTTGTGTGTGTGTGTGTGTGCGTGTCTGTGTGTGCTTGTGTGTGTGTGTCTGTGTGTCTGTGTGTGTGTGTGTGTGCGTGCGTGTGCTTTTGTATGTGTGTCTGTGTGTGTGCGTGCGTGTGTGTGTGTGTGCGTGTGTGTCTGTGTGCGTGTCTGTGCGTGTGTGTGTGTGCGTGCGTGTGCTTTTGTATGTGTGTCTGTGTGTGTGCGTGCTTGTGTGTGTGCGTGCTTGTGCGTGTGCTTGTTTAAGACCTAATCATAATTACAGAAGTAAGTTATGTCTCTCTCTTTGTCAACATTCCTACTAATGGATTCCAAAGCTGTATTTTTATTGTATCCCTCCTTTTTTAACTGCAGAAAAAAAAGAGTTATTTCATGGCCCATGCAGGTATTTGTAAATGTGGAAGCCGCCGTTTCATTTGAAATCACACTTTAAAATTCCCAGTAGATTGTGCTCATATTTCCCTCCGATTTTAACAGTGCGCGTTCCGTCTCTACCCAGACTCCTCCACTGCTGGTGCTTTTATAGTGATGAAAGCTGACAGAGAAATTACACTCCTGTCTCTTCTGCGTGTGTTTTAAATTCTTACAACTTCCTCCTGTGCTTGGTGTGCACTTTTGTCGATGGAAACGATCGGCCCGAGGAGCTGTTAAAAATACAGCGCTCTCTCCTCGTCTTTACAAGCGCAAAAACAAACTACATTTTTATGTTTCTGCTGTTTCTTCTGACAACACCTGGATAGGATTTCACGTCTTAAAGCGGCCCGTGTTATGCATATCCAGGCTCTTTAAAACGCTTTTGTGCACGTCAGGCTCGGTACTTCGCATTTTATAACTTATGGTACTAAATAAAGTTGCGCCGTCCAAATATTGATCTATCATTTGCCGTAAGATGGCGCTGCAAAGGGAGTGAATTTCAAATAGGCTACAAACTCTGAGGTCAAATAAAAGAAAGATGTTTTCTGGTGAATGCAAACATGGACTTCGAAAACCGTGGAGTGGGCGGGGACAGGTGGATCTGAATGTTTTCCGATGGCTTCAACAATCAGATTTATTCCAACGTGTGATTTTCTTTTATGGTGAAGCAATATTGGAACAGTTTTTGTTGACTTGTATCTTCCACCTCCATTAGATACTACTGGAAATCAGATTTGAAACTTATTGCACAGTAGAGAGGCAGAGATTCAGCTTTTTCAGTTCTTATACAAATACTGATACTTTGGCTTTAAAAATCAGTGGCTCCAAAGCGAAAGAGACTGAAAATAACATTCATGAATCGGATCCAAGTGTGTTATTTATCCAGCAAGTAACTACAAAACAACTTTGAATAGAAATCCAAACATCAGCTCAACCAATATCTTGGAACTGCTCGTGGGTTCGAATCCCGGACCACCCCAACATCGTGGGTTCGAATCCCGGACCACCCCAACATCACACGATCTCGCTGGGTGGAGTCTGCATGTCCTCCCCGTGTTACCGTGGGTTCTCTCCGGGTTCTCCGGCTTCCTCCCACCGTCCAAAGACATGACCGTGTTCAGGTTAATTGAGAACTCTAAATTGTCCCTAGTGAATGAATGTGAGAGTGAATGGTTGTCTGTCCATGTCTCTGTCTCTGTGTTAGCCCTGGGACGAGTTGGCCACTGTCCAGGGTGTACCCCGCCTAAGGCCCAAAGTCACTGGGATAGGCTCCAGTCACCCGCGACCCCTAACGGGAATAAGCGGTAGAAAATGAATGAATGAATATTGGAACATGAAAAAAGCAGAGGGCCAAACTGGTGGGGAAGTATTTTATCTCTTCAAAAGTAAACGCTTTGTTGCAGAGGTTTGTGCGGTGAATTATTCAAATTGAGTCTTTATCTTAGTTTCTGCACTTGTTTTTGTCAGACATGTAGCCTCCAAGTCGAGCCACAAAGTTCTGGACTCGGGATTTTCTAAATATTTTAGCCAGTTTACCGAAGTGTAAAGCTGCCATTGATGTATGTACAGTAGCATGGTGGTGCGACAGTTAGCACGGCAGCCTCACAACACAAGAAGGTCCTGGGTTCGACTCCCGGGGGTGTGGAATTTCTGTGGAGTTTGCATGTTCTGCCCGTGTTTGCAGGTTTCCTCGGGTGCTCCGTTTTCCCCGCCCACTAAAACATGTACAGCAGGCTCCACACTGGGGTAAGGACTCCCTCAGGAAAAAACAATTCCAAATCTCAGTGGGAAATCACGTAATTTCATAATAGTTCTCATGTTTACAATGGTTCTCATGACATACAAAATGATGAATGACGAACGGAATTATGTGATAAGAAATTATTATGAAAGGAAGAACCACGACACTGGAGAATCTCAGCATGGGTTTCAAATTTGGCTTCCAGATTTGGCATGCTGATGACCGCTGTATGTTTATCACATTTTTTTATTTTTTATTTTTTTGAAAGATAAAAGAAAGCATAATGAACAGGCCATATGAGACCTTCAGACAATTCTATTCTTGGCCCTGAGGCTCCCATGAACTGACCCAAATGGCCAAATGCAGTAAAAATGTAATGTAATTTTGTGTTTCTGTGCAATCTGACCAAAAGTATCTCCACACTAGAGCTGCAGTCGACTAAAGAATCAGAATCAGAAACGGTTTATTGCCATTGTCAGTGATCAAAAATTCACAAACATAGGAACTTGCTTCGGCGTAAGGTGCAACATAAAGCAATGAATAAAATATAAAGACCTGCCCTATCAACCAATTAGTCGACTTAAAGGGGGTGTAGAAAAAATATTTGAAAATGATTCAGTATCTCAATGTATTCGACCCAAACTGCACTCAAAAGACAGCAATTGCACAGGAATTCATGATATAACAACTATTTATCCAGAAAAGAACCAGGAAACGAAATGTTCAACAAACTCTCTTCATATCGTCTAGTTTTTGCCACATATATCATTTTAATCTTACTTAAATGATTACTTGACTAATAAAAATCTTAGTTGAGTAAGACACCATCGACCGACTTAACGACTAAAGGATTACAGCCCTATGCCACACTCTGGGTTGCCAGATTTCATGACTCAAACTATACAATTGTGTTTTCCAAACTGGAAGAATTAGGTTTACGCTGGATTCATAAACACTTTGTAAAGTTTATTAAATCTAGTGTCTAATCTAATGTGACGTTACCCACAAAATGTATTTCTGAAGAATTCTCCACCATTTTCAAGTCAAATATTCTAACAATTGGGCAATTACCGACACAAAACGTCCATTCTGTTCATGCAAATCCCATAACCACTGTCTATGGGAGACTTCACTGTCGGGGACCTGAGGAATACTCTCCATTCTACAAACACGAACAAATATGTACGGTCTCATGGCGAACGGGAAAACACGGCGTTTACCCCGGCAGGAGGGGGGCATCGGGGGGGCCGTGCTGATCTGCATTTGTTTACACGCACACTCTCACACACACACACACGCACACACACTCACGCACACACTCACGCACACACACACTCACGCACACTCGGCGGCGGTCGGCAGATTCGCCAGAGGTGGGGGTCAAGCTGTGTTCCAGTCTGCAGTAATGACTCGGCGTCGGGCAGGACGTCCGAGATAAATGGAAGGGGTTCGGACTAGTGCACCAGTCAGCAGGATGCGCCTTGGCCCCGGGGCGTGTGTGTGCCAAACGGAGCTCGCAAAATATCAAAGGCTACCCATCCAGAAGAACCACGCACGGGTGACACATTTTAAATTAGGCAGAAAGAAGGGACCGGTTATGGGAGGGAAAGAGGAGAGGGAGAAAGAGGGGAACGGTTATGGGAGAGAAAGAGGGTAACAGTTATGGGAGGGAAAGAGGAGAGGGAGAAAGAGGGGAGCGGTTATGGGAGGGAAAGAGGAGAGGGAGAAAGAGGGGAATGGTTATGGGAGGGAAAGAGGAGAGGGAGAAAGAGGGGAATGGTTATGGAAGAGATAGAGGAGAGAGAAAGGGGGGAACAGTTATGGGAGGGAAAGAGGAGAGGGAGAAAGAGGGGAACGGTTATGGGAGGGAAAGAGGAGAGGGAGAAAGAGGGGTACAGATATGGGAGGTAAAGAGGAGAGGGAGAAAGAGGGGAACGGTTATGGGAGGGAAAGAGGAGAGGGAGAAAGAGGGGAACGGTTATGGGAGGGAAAGAGGAGAGGGAGAAAGAGGGGAACGGTTATGGGAGGGAAAGAGGAGAGGGAGAAAGAGGGGAACGGTTATGGGAGGGAAAGAGGAGAGGGAGAAAGAGGGGAACAGCTATGGGAGGGAAAGAGGAGAGGGAGAAAGAGGGGAATGGCTATGGGTGAGAAAGAGGAGAGCGAGAAAGAGGGGAACAGCTATGGGAAAGAAAGAGGAGAGAGAGAAAGAGGGGAACAGCTATGGGAGATAAAGAGGAGAGAGAGAAAGAGGGGAACAGTTATGGGAGGGAAAGAGGAGAGATAGAAAGAGGGGAACAGTTATGGGAGGGAAAAAGAACAAGGAGAACAGAGGGAACGGTTATGGGAGGGAAAAAAGAGAGGGAGAAAGAGGGGAACAGTTATGGGAGGGAAAAAGAAGAAGGAGAACAGAGGGAACGGTTATGGGAGGGAAAAAAGAGAGGGAGAAAGAGGGGAACAGATATGGGAGGGAAAGAGGAGAGGGAAAAAGAGGGGAAATGTTATAGGAGGAAAAGAAAAGAAGAAAGAAGACAAGGGTTATGGGAAGGAAAGAGAAGAGGGAGAAAGAGGGAAATGGTTATGGGAGGGGAAAAGGAGAGGGAGAAAGAGGGGAACGATTATGGGAGGAAAAGAGAAGAGGGGAATGGTCATGGGAGGGAAAGAGGAGAGGGAGAAAGGGGAACGATTATGAGTGAGGCAAAGAAGAGAGTGAAAAAGAAGGGCAGAGTTGTTAGGGAAATAGTGAGAAACAGTTATGAGGGGGGAGAGAAAGAAAGTGTGGAACGGTTGTGTGAAGAGAAGGACAGGGAGGGTGAGGAAGGATGGTAGGTTTGGAGATGGAAGAAAGTGAATGAATGTAGACATGTTACATCCAGTTGTGGCGTAAACATTTCAAAACATATGAGTTCTGGTTAGTTTTGTTTTGCTCAGATTACTGGACATTAAGAAGGCCCCCAAATCAAATATGTTATACAGTATGAAGGATTATTAGTTTGAAAGGAGATGATGAACAATAAAATATTATAGCCCTTCTCTGTAGGTCGGATTTCAAAGAGATTCCTCTTTATTTTTTACCAACATTTTAGAAGTTTTTGAACCTCAAATTGAAACAGACATAGCTTTGTAAGATGTACCCTCACCTCACTCTGGGCCCGTGATGTTCTAGTTTCTTGACATAATTGTGAGTGAGCTTCGTTCCATGTCTTTCCAACTTGTAGAGCGGGCCTGTTCAACTCTAAAACCTAACGTGAAAGGACTGAACACTTCCAAAAGTCCCCTCTGACACACTCATGTCTCGTCTCTTTGGGCTCTTATCGCTTTTTGTCTTGTCTCTGAAAGCCCCAACGAGTTTTTGGACGAATTGATAGATCACAAAGTTAACGCTGAAAGTCAGGTACGCAACATTTTTGTACGTACGCAATAAGACCACAGATCAGGCTCTCCAACGATCAGATCCAGCCCACGGCACAAATGTATTTTTTTATGTTTAATTCTGGAGTAGGACTGGTTTAGACCTGGTTTGGTCCTAGTTTAGTCCTGGTTTGATTCTGGTTTGGTCCTGGTTCAGACCTGGTTTGATTCTGGTTAGGTCCTGGTTTAATCCTTGTTAAATTCTGCTTTAGACCTGGTTTGATCCTGGTTTAGTCCTTGTTAAATTCTGCTTTAGACCTGGTTTGATTCTGGTTTGGTCCTGGTTCAGACCTGGTTTGATTCTGGTTTGGTCCTGGTTCAGACCTGGTTAGATTCTAGTTAGGACCTGGTTTAATCCTTGTTAAATTCTGCTTTAGACCTGGTTTGATTCTGGTTTGGTCCTGGTTCAGACCTGGTTTGATTCTGGTTGGGTCCTGGTTTAATCCCTGTTAAATTCTGCTTTAGACCTGGTTTGGTCCTGGTTCAGACCTGGTTAGTATCGAGTCCTAGATTAATGCTAGTTCAGCTGCCGGTAACAACAATTCAATGCCGGTATTTTATTTTTTCACAAACATCTAACACAGCAATAGTTATTTCATCATTTTTGAGACAGATCTAGTGTTCTGGATATCTTGTGCAATCCCAAATGTGGTGCACCTCCGGCCCAGAGACCACGGTCCTCCCAAAAAATCGGACCCTCTATAGAATAAAGTTGAATAGCTCTGTTGTAGAGTGACGTTTAATCAAATTCAACAACTAAAAATATCACACATCAATAATTTAACGTGAGAGAAGCCGTGTGCCGTCTGCCCAAATCGCCCTTTACATTCACTCCAGAGTTAAAAGTCCATAAAGACACAAAGCCGAGGTGTCCGTCTTCAAACAAAGCAGCTGTAACTGACTGCATCTTTGTTTTGATCCCGTCTCTGCCTCCCCCCCCAGCCCCATTACGGTCATTAGAGTCCGGGCCTATTATTATTCCGAGCGCGCGGTTCCAACAATCGCACAAACGCATACAAACACGCGCAAAGACGCTCAGACCGAGAGGCGTGTGCAGGGGAACAGTTGAAGCACATGAAACAGAAATGCGCTTGTTTAAAAATACACAGGCGTCGGGGTAATTGTGAAGCGGCAAAGCGCGAGGAGCAGAATTATTCCAGCTTTTCTCAGCGCCGCGATCCCAGATTGTGACGGCGGGAAGCAGCGGGGAGTCGCGAGAGTGCGTGACCCGAGATATTACGTTTCAATTGCTTATTTCGATTTGAATGAAGGACGGCGCAGACAGAATAGAAACAATATGGTGTAACAGGTATTTAAGCTGGTCATTATCACCCGCTGGATTTCAGTCGTGGAATATAAATAAATATAGATAAGAGGAAGGAACACAAACAGGAAGTTAATTTATACTTCATGTCCAGCAATTTCATGAAGCACTTCTTATAATAAAAAAGAGTGATATTCTCTGTAGGTTTTAATATTATACGTACATGTTTTTATTTTATGCAATGCCTCTTTTTTATGCACGCATTTATTCAATTGTTTTATGTTATACTAACCCTGAAGCAAGTTCCTAGTTTGTGAATTTTGTTCAGCGATAATGACAGAAATGATTGGTAAAGGCAGTTCTTTTTTAACTGTTTTATACTAGGGTTGTAGGCCTTTAGTCGTTTAATACATTCCTTGATTGACCAAAAATTGTATCAGTCGAGTAAAGGAATCATATCAAAGCAGAACTAAGTAACGTTAGCGACAGAGTTGTTGTTACAATTTATTCGTTTTTACAGTATTGAACAATCATGAACGATACTGAACGATCAATAAACCAAATAATCTTAGAGAAGCTGACCAATAGGAGGAGTGGGTGGGGAAAAGTGTGTTAAAGGAAAAATCGTAGAAAAGTTTGAAGATTGAGACATTTTGACTTCTGGTCATTGTCATTGTCGATCAGCTGATTGACAATGACTTCTGGATAGATGACAACCCCTGAAACCTTTTCTACGATGGAACACGCCTGGACGAATGAGGGATTACATCGACGAATTAAAGGAAAAATATAATGCATTTTTCATATTGTTATTATTCAAATCAAATCAATTTATTTTTGTTTTGTTCCGTGCCAAATACATTTTTCTTGTGTACTGGTTTAATTCTGGAGTCGTACTTGTGTAGACCTGGTTAGGCCCGGGTTTAATCCTTTTTGATGATGGAACATTGTTAGAACATGAATAAAAACTCAAAAAAGTCACAGTAGCAGAATATGTGTCCTTTAAACACACTCTTGAGTATCTAAAGTTATGCATCTCATGTTTTAGAACAAAGTTAACATCTGAATCTGTTTCTGTTTCCCACGGCACTAACTAGTTTAGAGTTTAGGCGCCATCTACCGGATGCATAGCACTTACGCAAAATGAATTATGTTTGTTAAGAAATGTGGGTTAGCCTATAGTGATCGTGTTTAGAGGCCGAAATGCTCAGAACAAGTCTGGTGATGATTTACGGTCTAAAACAGCAGAATATTCTTGGATAAATGACCAGAATTCGTCGATGTAAACCCTCATTCGTCCAGGTGTGGTCCATCGTAGAAAGGGGTTCAGAGGTTGTCATCCGGACGCCGTTTTAAACGGCGTCCGGATGACAACCTCTGAACCCCTCTACGATAAATGACCAGAGTTATCGAGAAAAAAGCCATTCATGGAGGGAATTCAGAGAGGAGTGTTTCTGACGGTCGGAGGGAGAGGATTTTCTTACCAGGTTTCATCAAACTAGCATGAATGAAGCTTAATGCAACTCCAGGTGTGTTTTTGATGACGGAAACATTTTAGAAAAGCTCAAAAGAGTCAGTTTTGCGTGATATTTGTCCGTTCATTTGAGCATAAAGGTACATTCAAAAATAATGATTCACCATGTGTCAATTTGACCAAAATAGCAGATCAAAAGTCGATTTTTATCTCCTGATTACCCAACCCTATCCCTGTAATGACGGAGAAAGTATCATTTCTATAATATAGCCACTCCACAATATTGTGAGACATATTGTACTGTGAGTTGAATATAGATTTGTATGTTGTTGCAGCATTATATACAACTCCCCCTCTCCGCAGCTCATGTACAAACTCTATAGCTCGATCTGCTCCTAATCTTTTCCCGTTCATTAAACTCCATAACCAGACTCTGAGTCCCTCTCGGCTCCCACGGCGCGTGCAGCGAGGAGTGCCCTGATTGTTTGGGTTTTATTTCGTTATTTATTCACCCGGACAAACAAACACACCTAGCGCTCTGGAGCTAGCGGCCCCTCCCGGTCCCGCTCCCTCGGTCCCCGTGTGAGTATGTTTCCTATGAATAATCAAAGCTGCTCCAGTGGCCTGAGCGTCGAGCTGTGAGCGAGAGGAGAGCGCTGGCAGCTGCTTTACCCACCGAGCTGAAGGCCACGTGTGGAAAAGGACCAAAGGATTCAATCATGCTTTTTGTGTTTAGTGACGACGTGGTTTTGTCATTTACATTGTGAGAGAAAGAGTTCGTTTCTAGCGTCAGGTAAAGCGTCAGACTTAGACCTCGTTAAAAACATACCTGGAGCTTAGAGCTGTACGATTTGGGAAACAGATCTAATTGCGATATTTTTTTCAAACCGTGGAATAGGTGACATATTATTTAGATAATTAAAGTGTCAGGTGTTCTAAAGGGTTCATGAGGCCAACGGCAGAGGGAAAGAAACTGTTCTTGTAGCCTCCTGCCCGAGGGGAGGGGCTCAAATCGTCCATGTCCAGGTGAGAAGGGTCAGCTGATCCGACCTCCCCAAGTCCTGGAGACGCACGGGTCCTGGAGACGCACGGGTCCTGGAGACGCACAGGTCCTGGAGAGGCACGGGTCCTTGAGACGCACGGGTCCTGCAGACGCACGGGTCCTGGAGACGCACGGGTCCTGGAGACGCACGGGACCTGGAGACGCACGGGTCCTGGAGACGCACGGGTCCTGGAGACGCACGGGTCCTGGAGACGCACGGGTCCTGGAGACGCACGGGTCCTGGAGACAAACGGGTCCTGCAGACGCACAGGTCCTGGAGACGCACAGGTCCTGGAGCCGCACAGGTCCTGGAGCCGCACAGGTCCTGCAGCCGCACAGGTCCTGGAGCCGCACAGGTCCTGGAGACGCACAGGTCCTGGAGACGCACAGGTCCTGCAGACGCACAGGTCCTGCAGACGCACAGGTCCTGGAGACGCACAGGTCCTGCAGACGCACAGGTCCTGGAGACGCACAGGTCCTGCAGACGCACAGGTCCTGGAGACGCACAGGTCCCAGAGACGCACAGGTCCCGCAGACGCACAGGTCCCGCAGACGCACAGGACCCGCAGACGCACAGGACAGGTCCCGCAGGCGCACAGGTCCCGGAGACGCACAGGACAGGTCCCGCAGGCGCACAGGTCCCGGAGACGCACAGGTCCCGCAGACGCACAGGACCCGCAGACGCACAGGACCCGCAGACGCACAGGACAGGTCCCGAAGACGCACAGGTCCCGGAGACGCACAGGTCCCGCAGACGCACAGGACCCGCAGACGCACAGGACCTGCAGACGCACAGGTCCGCCTGTGTTTCCGTGCAGAAGTCCAGGCTCACAGGGGTCTGCTGCGTGACGTATCATTGTGCTCTATCTACTTGTTGCCATTTCGTTCTCACCTGTGTCTGTTCTCTCTCGTCCATTCACCTCACTCTAAACCGGTCTGTTCTAAAGTGAGCCAGCTTGTAAGGAGGCCCTTACAGTGAGCCAGCTTGTAAGGAGGCCCCCGTCGGACCTCACGGTTCTTTTTTGCACAGTGGAAACACCTTGGTTGTGGCTCCAGTGGACCACATGGTGATGGAGGAGGTGAGGATTTGCTGGGATAACCTGGACACAACCTGAAGACAGTCCAGTTGGGAAAAGAGTGACCAGTTTGGCACGTATAGTTAGAGCCATTGCATTAATATGTTCTAAACCTTTGTCTTTGAACCCTGCCTTTTTCATCACCCATGTGCTCGGGTCTTTGTCTGTCCCTCTACTCTCAAAAATAATTCAAATAACAAGCTACAGCTGCACAAAGGGACTCCATGAGCCCAGTGTAATCCACCTGAATCTGTGCGATGGTTGTGTCGGAAAATGACTGACTTTAGTGAGAAAATCTGCTCTGTGACAAACCTGACGACTCAAATCACAGCGTTCACACTCTGCACAGACATTATTACGGCCTTTAATATTTGGTCATAAATGAAAAGACGCCTGTTCCTCCGGTTTGAGTTGAAAATGGGTGAGATGTGAAATAAAAAATGGGTATTTTTCTTCCGGTGAAATGAGCAGTGTTGAGGTAACAGCAGGTGTGAACGAGTCTGATGTTCTTTAGTGTGAAATACAATGGAGTTTTAGAGCAGAGCAAAAAGGTTGTGGGTTTAATACCTGGTAAACTGATAAAGTGGAGTGTGAATGTCCAGTACTCACTCTGTCCTGACCTGCTGAGGTTTAAGGATGACGGTTAAGAGAGACAAAGTACTGTAGTTTGTTTAATAAAATGTAAGAAAAAGTGTATTACAAGTTATTCATTTGGCAATGTTTTCATATATAAATAACAGCAACTTTATTTCAGAATCAGAATCACTTTTATTCATGGCCAGGATGATTTTCGTTACAGACATGCAACCGACCAGCAGAAGAGTAAGAAGGTGCTAGGTTTAAATGTCTTACTTCATTTAGTTTATATATTAGACAACAGGAATTTTGACAACTTATGTTGTATTTGACTAAACAAGATCTGGAGATCGAAATATTTTTTTTCTTTTTTTTTAATGGAGGCCCGCCTTTTTCTTTACAAAGTAACCAGAGGCCCAATTTCCTGTTAAATGTGTTATATATTATATTGTTTCACTTTACCCCAGGTCACCCTTCAAAAAGAGGTTTTGATCTCAATGGGTTCTTACCTGGTTAAATAAAGGTTAATAAATAAATATTTTAACCATTGCATTCACAGCCCTATGGTTGAGGATCAGTAAACAAGATCTTACTGAAAGATCTTGTTTATTAACAAGATCTCACTGAAAACGTCATCTAATTTTTAAAAATTAAAAGTGTAATATATTGGGGTTGGAATTATATATCTACAAATCCTTCTCTTCAGTTTGTCAAAATGTTGTGATGTTTGGTGTGTGTTAAACTTCTGAGTGTTTGTGGCGCTTTAAGGGCTGTATCTTTGTCTCTGTGGGAGGAAAATGCATTAAATGGAGCAGCAAAATATTTTTAGGTTTATATGTTAAGAGACCAAACCAGTGGTGGAAAGTACAAGTAAAAATGCTGTACTTAAGTAACATCTTTAGTCGTTTTTACAGGGGGTACTTTATACTTTTTGAGTAATATCTGTACTTTTTATTCCACAACATTTCTTTAACTGGACTGAAAAGTAGAGAGTACTTTTCATTTTGTTCATTTTCATTTGTTGATGTTGAGGGTCATTTTTAGCACATTGATGGTGACATTTTGCCTGAAGCTTTTGAGTTCAAATTCAACAACGAGCCAACAAAAATATACTCATAAAATTCTCCCAAAAAAATTAAGAAATTAATTCAAATTCACCTTTATTGACCAAAATTACAACATTTAATACTGCTCTGATAATCTGCATAACATTCTTTTACTCTTAAAGTTCATTTTTAAACAGGTTTTTCAACACATTTACTTTATTTTTTATGTTATTCTTTTACTTTTACTTGAGTAATTTTGTGAACATGCATCTGAACTTTTACTTGCTATAACAAAATTGAGCACTTCTTCCACCACTGGACCAAACCGACCACAACACAAAAACTGTTAATCGCGCCCGGCTCATTTCTCTGTCTTGTAGTTGAATTTACGTAACTTTCCCCAATGATATATGGTCAGCCCAGACTCCTCATTCCGAATATAAGTATGAATGATCGTCTCGCTTTCGTCCGGACAGCTTTTCTATCCCTAAAACACCAGGGCCTTGTTGTGGTCGATAGAAAAGCACAACTCCTCTCTGCAAACTTCCCCCCAAACACACCATCTCTTATCTCCTCCCATCTCCTTCTCCAATTCTCTCCCTCTAATTTCCGCCTCGTCCGCACAACCTCATCACCGTTTCGTCAGCCATTTCTGCTCATTCTCTTTCTCATCTCCTGTCTTAAATTTGGCCTCTCCTCCTTTCTCCCTCCAAACCACATCCTCGCTTATTACTCGTATTTTTTGCACTTTTTTGTACCTCCATTGCGCACTTTCCCGGCAATCTTTTCGCCTCGTCATTTAGAAAAGTCTTCCTCCTTTCTTTCTTTCCTTCTTTCTTTCACTGCGGTAATGGCGGACTATAGCTACCTCTCCCAAGGGAACAAATTGTCCTTTTCGCGAGGGAGGTTTGTGATCGCCCAACGCACAAACGCAAAGCAATAATGATAAGGCCATTTCCTTCCTCGGATCCTCATCTAACCGCTAATGAAAAACAGCACAATTACCCACAAGTCTTTGCACCTCGGCGGCAATCTCGGGAGAGGTGATATGGAGTCGTGTGGAAGCCCGCACTGTCCCGGGCGCGCCGCGATCTGTTCGGATGTGTTTTTTCGGCAGAATTGCGGCCGCTCGGTGACGGTAATGGCGGCGGTGGAAGTCGCGAGCGCGTGATTGGGAGGAGTGCGGCGGGGCATTAGTTACGCGGGACACGAGGGCGCCCACAAAGCCCGCGGTAATAGGAATGAACAATAGATTAAGACGGGAGAGAACAGGACACGGGAGGAACATGAGGATTTCAATTTGTGCAACAGTGACACGGCAAAGTCATGCTTCAAACTACAGACCTGTCCCTGGGTTTCAGAATGATACAAACTGGGATTGTTGCATAAAAATAACAATTTAAATTATTTAAACTATTATATTCTATGTTTTGAAAGTTGAAAAGTCTTATTTACAGAAAGTGAACCCCGCAAACAGGTGATTTTTGAGGATTTTTTCGCATTGAAAGGTTATAATATTTAGTTTAGCGGTGCTAGATTTCAAATAAACTCTGAAACCCATGGATTATATAAACGAAGATGCCTTTCGTTGGTTGGTTGCAGTTTAAATTAGGCTAAAAACAATGTTACACTAAATGTGTAACAAGTGTTCATTTGCAATGCCAGTCTCCATTTTGAAACACCTCCTCGTGTATTAAAACAGCTGTGCAGAAGTGACAAGGTAAGTTTATTTGTAGCACAATTTGTACATAGTAATTCAAAGTGCTTACATGACATAATAAATGCATTAAAATCATAAATCAGATAAAGACATAAATATTCATTTTTAAAAATGGATAGATTCAGATTTTGAAAACACTGTGACAAAATACATTTTAAGCATTTGACCTTTTTTTTTAATGGTTGTTTATCTTTGCAAATTAACGCTCTCCAACTTTACAAGACATATGCTCTGTCTAAAATATGTTTCTAATCGATGAAACTCGTGGATTGCTTTTTAAATCATTGATCTAACATGATTTAAAGTGTCCCTGACAGGTTGGACGACATTTGACAAAAATGCAGTTAACATCAATATATTTCAAATTTTGTTTTTTTAATTTTAATTTTACTTCACAGTTGTTTTGTTTTTTTGTTTTACTTCCTGGTTGTAAATGATGACATCACACTAGGAAATTACCCAGCAACCATCTTGTTGCGGGGCCAAAACTCATTCAATGTCACAGATTTTTTAATTTTACAAATAAAAGTACATGCAAACGCTGTTATTTTGTTGAATCAATGGTTAAAGGATCAAAAAAAGTTGTTGTTTTGTGTAAACTATGCTCAAACTTTCTCCCCAATGTGATGTCATCAGTCTCCTTACTTCGTGTCATTTTCAACATATTTTTCAACTTTTCTGCACAAATGGCTGCTTGATTGGCGTAAAACTAAAATGTATATGCAAACTGGTATTAATGCACCAAATAAAGTCAAAATTAGAAAATCATGAAAACCTGTCATACGTACTTTAAATAAAAGAACCAAATCAGACGACTTTGGGGAAAAAATTAGAGCAAAAACCACGAGAAAAAGCAAAGGATTCTTGTTCATTTGTGCCAAAACGCCTACAAGACACTGCTGAATCCTTCGTGTATTACAAATTAAGAGAGAAGATTTAGAGAACAGAGTAAGTTCGTCTCAGTGGGCGAGTCTGGGGGGTCGGTGGAAACGTGACATTTCTGAGCAATGGTGTCTCGACTGCAGGGGGATAACCATCACTCAAACATGCACAAATCTAAATGAAACTTTGCTCTATGTTGTACTTTTATTATAGATCAAGTCTTAGTTTGATGTTATTGACTGTAGCTTAAGTCATGAAATTCTGAGGACACCTAATGACACCTGATGACATCACAAGGTTGAGCGGAGTGTTTTCAGATGTGAAGGGAGTGACGGGTGAATAAGAAGGCCAGCTCACACAAATGAAAGGAAGGAAGAGGAGGCAGCGAAAGGAGAGCGTGGGAGTGTGGAAGAGAAAAGAGAGCAAAGGATTGAGAGAATGAAAGTGTAGAGAGAAAGGGAGAGAGCGGAGGATGAGAGAGAAAATGACAACGGAGCGGCGCTGATTGCTCGTTGAATATTTGATGAGCGACGGTGGACGGCTCCAGGAGGAGGCAGGTGTCACATCTGAAGCATCTTTAATGAATGAAGTTTGTCCAGAGCCTCAGAGCCACACACCACTGGAAACTACTCTCTCTCTCTCTCTCTCTGTTCCTCTCTTTCTCTCTCTCTCTCTTCTCTCTCTCTCTGTTCCTCTTCTTCTTTCTCTCTCGCTTCCCTCCTTCTCCTCTCCTGTTCCTCTCCTTTCCTCCTGTCTCTCTCTCTCCTCTCGCTCTCTGTTCCTCTCCTTCTCTCTCTCTCTTCTCTCTCTCTCTCTCTGTTCCTCTTCTTTCGTTCTTGCTCTGTTCCTCTTCTTCTTTCTCTCTCGCTTCCCTCCTTCGCCTCTCTCTGTTCCTCCCCTTTCCTCCTGTCTCTCTCTCTCTCCTCTCGCTCTCTGTTCCTCTCCTTCTCTCTCTCTTCTCTCTCTCTCTGTTCCTCTTCTTTCGTTCTTGCTCTGTTCCTCTTCTTCTTTCTCTCTCGCTTCCCTCCTTCGCCTCTCTCTGTTCCTCCCCTTTCCTCCTGTCTCTCTCTCTCCTCTCGCTCTCTGTTCCTCTCCTTCTCTCTCTCTCTCTCTTCTCTCTCTCTCTGTTCCTCTTCTTTCGCTCTTGCTCTGTTCCTCTTCTTCTTTCTCTCTTGCTTCCCTCCTTCTCCTCTCTCTGTTCCTCTCCTTTCCTCCTGTCTCTCTCTCCGTTCCTTTCCCCTCTCTTCTTTCCCTGTCCTTTCCTCTCTCTTTCTTCTTTCTGTCCTTCCCCTGTCTTTTCTTTCTCTCTCTGATCCTCTCCTCCCCCTCTCTTTTCTTCATCTCTCTCCGTTCCTCATCTCTTCTCCGTCTCTCTCTCTCTCTGTGTTCCTCTCCTTCTTTTTCTTTCCTTCTTTCTGTCTCTATTCCTCTTATCTTTCTCTCTCTGTTCCTCCCTCTCTCTCCTCTCTCTCTTCTCTTTCTTTCTGTTCCTCTTCTTTTCCTCTCTCCCTATTCCTCTCCTTCTCTCCCCTCTCTCTCTCTCTTCTTTTTCTCTCGCTCTCTGTTCCTCTCCTTCTCTCTCTCTCTCTCTTCTCTCTCTCTCTGTTCCTCTTCTTTCGCTCTTGCTCTGTTCCTCTTCTTCTTTCTCTCTTGCTTCCCTCCTTCTCCTCTCTCTGTTCCTCTCCTTTCCTCCTGTCTCTCTCTCCGTTCCTTTCCCCTCTCTTCTTTCCCTGTCCTTTCCTCTCTCTTTCTTCTTTCTGTCCTTCCCCTGTCTTTTCTTTCTCTCTCTGATCCTCTCCTCCCCCTCTCTTTTCTTCATCTCTCTCCGTTCCTCATCTCTTCTCCGTCTCTCTCTCTCTCTGTGTTCCTCTCCTTCTTTTTCTTTCCTTCTTTCTGTCTCTATTCCTCTTATCTTTCTCTCTCTGTTCCTCCCTCTCTCTCCTCTCTCTCTTCTCTTTCTTTCTGTTCCTCTTCTTTTCCTCTCTCCCTATTCCTCTCCTTCTCTCCCCTCTCTCTCTCTCTTCTTTTTCTCTCGCTCTCTGTTCCTCTCCTTCTCTTTCTCTCTCTCTTCTCTCTCTCTCTGTTCCTCTTCTTTCGCTCTTGCTCTGTTCCTCTTCTTCTTTCTCTCTCGCTTCCCTCCTTCTCCTCTCTCTGTTCCTCTCCTTTCCTCCTGTCTCTCTCTCTCCTCTCGCTCTCTGTTCCTCTCCTTCTCTTTCTCTCTCTCTTCTCTCTCTCTCTGTTCCTCTTCTTTCGCTCTTGCTCTGTTCCTCTTCTTCTTTCTCTCTTGCTTCCCTCCTTCTCCTCTCTCTGTTCCTCTCCTTTCCTCCTGTCTCTCTTTCCGTTCCTTTCCCCTCTCTTCTTTCCCTGTCCTTTCCTCTCTCTTTCTTCTTTCTGTCCTTCCCCTGTCTTTTCTTTCTCTCTCTGATCCTCTCCTCCCCCTCTCTTTTCTTCATCTCTCTCCGTTCCTCAGCTCTTCTCCGTCTCTCTCTCTCTCTCTCTTCTCTTTCTTTCTTTCTCTCTGTTCCTCTTCTTTTCCTCTCTCCCTATTCCTCTCCTTCTCCCCCCCTCTCTCTCTTCTTTTTCTCTCTCTCTCTCTGTTCCTCTCCTTCTCTCTCTCTCTCTCGCGCGCTTTGGGTGCCTATTAGGCGGAAAAGCGCTCTATAAATAAAAATTCTTCTTCTTCTTCTTCTTCTCTTTCTTGCTTCTCTTTCTCTCTCTGTTCCTTTCCTCCATCTCCGTCTCTCTCTCTCTCTCTGTGTTCCTCTCCTTCTTTTTCTTTCTGTCTCTATTCCTCTTATCTTTCTCTCTCTGTTCCTCTTCTCTTTCTCTCTGTTCCTCCCTCTCCTCTCTCTCTTCTCTTTCTTTCTGTCTGTTCCTCTTCTTGTCCTCTCTCCCTATTCCTCTCCCTCTCCCCCCTCTCTCTCTCTTCTTTTTCTCTCTCTCTGTTCCTCTCCTTCTCTCTCTCTTTCTTGCTTCTCTTTCTCTCTGTGTTCCTCTGCTCTCTCTCCTCTTTCTCTCTCTCTGTTCCTCTCCTTCCTCTCTTTCTATCTTGTGTTGAGCTTCAGGTGACATTACACTTTATACAAAACAGTAGAGAGTGTGCCACCTGTTTCTCTTTACTCTTTATTAAAAGGGCATTTTGTTTCCTGGAAAGTCCCACAGTTTGGTATTAAACATATTTCTTATCACTCGATTTCTCTTCTCTCATTTTTCTCCCTCTCGTCTTTTTCTCTTCCCCTTTTCTTTCTTTCTATCTATGCAAAGAGTGGCACTCTTCTCTTTTTTTCTTTTCCCTCTCTCCATCTTTCTGCATTTCTCTCTTCTTCTCTCTCCTTTTTATTCTCCCTCCTCTTTCTTTCACTCCCCCTCTCCTCTCTCTAGATTTCTATATTCCTATTCCGTTTTCTTTCCTCTCTTTCTCTCTCTTCTTTCCCGATTCTCTTGTGTTCACCTCTGTCTCTTTCTCAAACATAATTTCTCTCTCTCACACTTACCTTGTCCTTTACTCTTTCTTCTCCTTCTCTCTCTCCACTCGCTTCTCCTCTCTTTTTTTCTCTCTGTATGTTCCCTCTCTCTCCCTCCTCTCTCCTTTCCCCTCTCTCTTCCTCTTCCATCTGACTGCAGTGTTAGCACAACACTCAAAGGTGACCACTCAATTAAGCCCGGCTGTCCATCCTCCTCCTCCTCCTCTCCTCCCCTTCCCCTCTCTCTATCTCTCCTCCCTCCAAACTTGTAATTACGCTGTCGAATCGCGCCATCCCGGCCTGACCCGCGCTAAAATATGACCATCAATTTGGCCCTTATCCCTGTATCGCTCTCGTTCCTCCGTGCGACGGCGTGAACGATGTGTCTCCCGCCTCGCTCGCCCCTCGCTCGTGCCACAAAACGTCCCAATGAAAGATACGGCCGAGCACTATCGCTGCCGGTAATGTATTAGTTTCACTTTTAACCCGGGACAGATATCCACTTGAACTCGAGTACCATCGCAAATCATTTTTTATATATATAATTTTTTCCCTGCCATCGTTTTTATGTTACACGTGTGACCGTTCACTTTAAAACCACATCGGCGTAAATTAAACTATGGAGCCAGGTCGTTTGGAAGTTGCTGGTGCAAGCGTTTCATATGTGTGGAGTAAATGTCCTGATTTATCCAGAGTTAGACAGCGAGCAGGTAGAGTTATGTTCAAAACGCATCTACTAAATTAACTTTTAGCCGAACGAGACATGAATGTGACAGAATTCAGCGACAGAAAGGACAAACTGATTGATGAAAAGAGCAACTGATATAATGTACTTACACATGCACTTGGTAAACATCTTGAGATCCTTAATATTTCTTTTAACTCTTTGTCGTTTTGGCAGATTTTTCCTCTAAAATGAGTCTGAAGCTGAGACTCTAATGTTTCATTTGCTCTATTTATAGGAGTGAACATTTAATGAAACAGCTTTCTAGTCCATGTAGAATTTATTTTCTGTTCCGTGTAAACAGCAAAAATGTATATCTAGCATATCTTAAAATTATTTGAATTTACAGTTTTTATCTGGATTTGAGTAGATTTGAGGATAGTAAAATAATCTTAACCCGCTGGCAGATAATTTGGCTTGAAGTAAGAAAGTATTATATTGAAATTAGTCAGAAACAGGTTAAAAGAAGTAAAATAATCTAGTTCCATCAAACAAATACTCTCTTAACTAGTCAAAACGTTGGAAATTAAGATTAAAATCCTTTAACTAATACAGGCCCACTGAAACCTGCGGAACAAATTCTAGTGTTCATTTCAGAGTTATACGTTTCTTTTTATGTTGAACATGTCCAGCTGCTGATAGTTTCCCCTTATGGTTGGTGGTAAAAAATAAATAAATAAAAAATCCAAAAACCCACAGAATCTTATGAGGTTTTGATTATTATCAGGTATTTCTTTTTTGTAGAGTGGATGCCTTAATGCCATAACATGCAATTGGGCCTGGAGTAAATAAAATAAATGGTAAATGGTCACATTTATATAGCGCTTTTCTACCTTTTTTAAGGCACTCAAAGCGCTTTACATCAAGGAACCAGTCACCCATCCACTCACACATTCATACACCAGTGTACGCAGACACTGGGGGCGAGGTGGGTTAAGTGTCCTGCCCAAGGACACAACGGCATTATTCATCTGAAGGAGCTGAAATCGCACCACCAACCTGCGGGTCAGGGGATCTGACCACTCAACTACTCCATGTCTGGAGTGGGATTCGAACCGCCGACCTTCGGATCAGAAGGCGCCCACTCTACCTACTGCGCTACTGCCGCCCCAGAGTCTTGAATAGATGTGGTAGAAACTGTTAAAATGCACATTTGTTGACCTGATTTATGGTTTATATATCTCTGTACTTACCAGTGTTGAGAGAGTAATAATCTAATGAATGACTCTCTCTACAGTGGTCAATCAGAAGAAGTGTTTGGCTGGTGTAAAGTTCTTCCAGGAATAGTACAACACTTGCCTCTTGTACTGCCTCATTCCTAAACACATGATGAAATGTGTTCATGGGACTGAATTTTAAATAAATACCGTTAATTGGTAACAGATGACAAAAACAGGAGTGTCACATAGGCCTGTTACAATAACACATTCAGATATGCAATATATTGTAACAGAAAACCTCAGAAGTTAGATTTAATAAGCTGAAGGTGTTCCACTGCTGGTACATTGGACTTTTTATTTATTAATTTCATTTTGTCCACCGTCTGATAAAAGAAAACTATCAAGCTGCAAATCAACCATTGGTTGATTGGGATGAATCAGGGTCAGTTTGTTCTCCAAACCCACAAATAAAAACGTACACTAAATGTATATATAAAGGACTTTTATATGGACTGGAGTTTTTTACTTTATTAAAAGTCCCTAAAACTAATTTTTAGTCAAATTAGCTTCAGCTTTGAAAGAGGAATTGTTAAAACCCAACAAATGCCCAAACTAGTGTCAGTCCAGCCCCACCTCCAGACACCAGCTTTACTCATTCATATATTTAACACAGAAAATTTAGGCAGACTTTAAATGTTGGTTTTCCTGTTTGCAGAGCTTGTTCCCATTTGTAATTAGAATAAATCAAATACCAGAGGCCAAAACTAGAGTCTCAGCTTCACAAAGAGTCCAGACAATAGAACATGGGGTTCATTTTAGCCAGACATTTTAGGAAAAATAGGCCTTCAGTGCAAGGGTTCAAGTCTATTTTTAAAGTTATTTAACTTGTTTTTAATTTCATGTTTCTATTTTCCTGCTGTTCTTGAACTCTGGGATTTCCCCATTGTGAGACAAATAAAGATTGCAGGCTTTTCACTTCTGGGGTTCAGGTTTTGCAAGTATTCTGTGTTCTGCTCTGATATCGCTGTGAGTTTGAGTCCCGCTATTTTAAATCCTGTTTTTTGTTTCTTCTATTTAAACTGCACCAGCCCCGCTCACAGCTAGCAGCAGGAGACTGTTGTAAACGGGAACAACGGCGTGAAAAGTTTGCGAGTGAAAGTTTGTCCCACATCAGCAGATCTCGCTCAGCCCCGTTTCAGTCCTGATCCTCAGCGGGAGGAGGTGATGCCGACACAGCGGACCACAGGAGATGCAGCCCCATATGTCCCGGGCTGTGGGGGGCGAGGAGGGGGGGGCAGGGGTCCTCTCAGGCCGGACCATCCATCACAGAGCCCCCCCATCCCGCTGAGGTCGCCCCGGCTCCACAGGGCAGGGAGCAGCGCCCAGAGGAAGGAGGTAATCTAAGGCGTGGAGGAGCCAGACCATTGTCCAGAGGAGAGCGGCTGAAGGGAACATTCTGCAATCAGTTTCACTCTTGTGGGACAAATAAAGCGTATATTATCTTACCTTATGTGTGGTTCTGAAGCAGGCCTGTGGTGGTGTTATACTGTCAACGAAAAGACCATACAAAAAGAAATGGTTCCAACAAAAAGCATGTCCTTTACTGTGTGTGGAACGGATTAAATACACACTTCCCCCACCTTTAGTCATTGGACCCTAAGATAAACATATTACGCATATTTTCATTGTTATTGGCCTTGAGGATCTTTTTTGGCATCTCATGTTTTTGAAGTTTAAAAGAAATGTATGTATTGACGGGTACTTTCTCTGAGTCAGGCGTTGCCTCGTCAGGAATTGGTGTTAGCGCTCCATCTATTGGCAGCAGAGGGGATTACCTAAAGCTAGCAAGCCCCGACGTGCTAATGTAAGGCAGAAATGCTCAGAGCGAGTCTGGTGATGATTTATGGACTTTATGGACTGAACACCACAAGGCATGTGTTTAAAATCAGCTTCTGAAACTAAACCGAAAACATTTAATCAAACTGAAAATAGTTTTTTGGCCTGAAAGCAGCGTTATGGACACCACATAATTGTTCTGCCTCCAACGTACAAATAAACCAGGGATCTCCAAACATTTTGAACCAGTGACAGCGGAGGGCCACAGATGAAAAATACAGTGAATCACTCAGTGAGGCAGGGGTGCCCAAACTTTTCAGGGCAGGACCCCCAAATGAACCATGCAACCGGCCGGGGACTCCCAATGCTAAATGAATTTGTCGTCTGTAATCATTTCAAGGTTCAAAACATTAAAAATCTGGTTTAATTGTGTTTATTTGAGTGGTTCGTTACTGAACTACTTTGACATTATTTCTCAAAAATATACTGTTTTTAATAAAAATACAATAAATACTGAATAATTATCAAATCAACATCTTCCAAATAATTTTGTAACCCCAGCTCATGCCTTCCAACCCACAGAGGGGTCCGGACCCCACTTTGGGTGCATTTAGAAGAGGTTTCATTACATTTTAGCATCACAATTCCCCTTGGAACCTTAACTTTGTGTCTCTTCATCACAACATGTGTGTTAAGTGCAGTGAAATGTACTGATAGCAGCGGCTTTGCCAGCGCTGATGGGGATCAAAATAAAATAAAACCTAAAAAAACTTGGTGATCTGGTCTATTTCATTTGGAATTTGTATTTGCCCCTGAGCCATAATTGGGACACCCCTGCTTTAAACTCTTATATATATATATTTGACATTTTTAGTAAACCACAACATGTGTTCTTTGTCTTTCGTTGGTCGATGTTCCTGTTTTCGCTCGGAGTCTCCAGTTGTTTGTCCGCAGTGGTTCATCTCACAGCAGGACCTTCTCTTCTGTCACTTCCATTGGACTCATGCTCCGTAATAGCCCCACTAATCTCCCCGTAATAGTACCGAGACCCACACCCTCCGCTCCAAATCAATACTGGGGGTCCCACCGGAGGGCGCACCGAGACCCGGGGGGCTGTCAATACTGTCGATAGGGTATTAAAGAACATTTCATCAGGCGTGGTGACAGCGAGAGGCAGAGAAAGAGAGAGAGCCGAGTCCTGGGGGTCAGTGTGTGTGTGTGTGTGTGTGTGTGTGCGAGTGTATTAGCGCCCCCCAGGGAGAGGCCGGGGTGATGCGCCGTCCCTCCTGATATCGACAGCTGCGTGACAAACTGTGCTCCAGAGTCGCAGTGGCTTTGGCTGCAGGAGGAGAGCGGCGAGTGGGTTACAGGACACGCTCATGTTCAGACACTGCACTTACAAAGGGAAAAGACAGAAACTGTGTCGGTTCATGTTAACATTCACTTAGCGCTGATTGAAGTTTGTTTTTGTCACAGTGTTCATGTTTTCAAATCTAGGATGAAAATGAAACTGGGGCTTGCTCCCACAGGTTCGTTTTGTTGCAGATTGGGACGGGCCAAAAGTGTCTTCATTGTCTTAAAGTCTAGATGTCAAGTTTTCACGTTTATCTAACTATGACTTAGTTTGGTGGGAGGGCACTGGTGGTAAATGTTTATCATAGTTTTACAACAGTCAAGATGCAGTTTGGGAGGAAATTATGAAAAATAAAAGTTTAAATTACAGGGAGTGGAGTTGAGTTCTAAAACAGAATCCCCCTGTGATGTCAACAAAAAGCGACGTGCCGTTGTAAATACAGGGACAGTTTACAGCAGCTGACACATTTTTCTGACAGTTTAAATCAGGGGTGTCCAAACTTTTTCCATCGAGGGCCAAGCGGAGGGCCACAAATCAATCGTGAAACGTTAAAAAAAGCTGCATTTATCTGATGTTTTAAGTGTCACCACATCTATATTCAGTCTCAATGTCTTAATATTGGGTCTGTCTTGCACCAAAATGTTAGTTATTTAGGTTGGAATTGTGGAAAATCTGAAATGTGCTGTAAAAAGTACTTCTCAGGAGAGAGTTGGCCAATTCACCAGGAAGCCTAAGGGCCAAGAAAAATTGGTCTGAGGGCCGCATTTGGCCCCCGGGCCTGAGTTTGGACATGCCTGGTTTAAACCATCATTCAACAAGATAAGGGTCGTGTCAGGTAGTACTTATTGAGAATTCCTAACTGTTGTGTAATTTATGTGGATGGCCCTTGTTTACAGTCTGGTTGCCAGGTGACAGTTGTGGAATTACCTTTGTCTAACTGTGTCATATTTGCTCTTCAACCAGGAAGTAACATTTTAGACTTAACAAAAACTGTCAAACTGGCGACAAATGTTTAGTAAAATCTTAAATATTACCATGTTCACTACATTTAGAGAAATGTATATAGATTTTAAGTGAACCGTACCAGGCCATTTAAGCGATGCAAAGCTTCCAAAAGGGTCTGCTCCTCGAACACTTTGAACAAGATGATTGGATAAGAGAGAATGCAGACTAACAAAACACATATAAACAGAAAATAATTATTTCTCACCAAACACTATTGATCTTGTGATAAATTGTTGTATTTCCACTGGTGCTAACTTATATGTTGAGTTCATTCATAAACGCAAAATTCTTTCTCTCTGCCCGTTGCAGACCACTTTCGCCGATGCTACCACGACTTAAGTCACATCAAACAAGTGAATGGCCGATCCCCATATGAACATTAAACTTATTATTATTATTATTATATTTATGTAATTTCTCTGATCTCCACCAAACATGAAGCAAAAGTTAAGAAATCTCAACTTAAAGTAGAACTTAACTAAATAGAATAGAATAGAACAGAATAGAAACACATTTTTTGTTCATTGGTGCCAAGAATGAGTCATAAAAGTTAATTATTTCGCTCGTTCTCCAAAGTGCATACAAACGGTAAACACGATAAATATTGAGACGCAAAAATATTGTTATTCCTATCATACAGTCGTGACCAAACGTATTATTAGAAAAAGTATTTCTCCCCGAAAAGTCTTGCACTTACACATGTTTAGCTTTACACATGTTTTCCCTCTTGATGAGCATAGGAACAACACAAAACCAGAGACAAAAAGGCACATTTGACAGAATTTCACACAAAACTCCAAAAATGGGCTGGACAAATGTACTGGCACTCTTTCAAAATTGTGGCTGAACAACTTTGTTTAGTCCTGTGATGCTCGTTTAAAGCCACCTGGGGCAAATAGCAGGTGTGGGCAATGTAAAAATCACACCTGAAAGCAGATAAAAAGGAGAGAAGTTGACTCAGTCTTCACACTGTGTTTGCATGTGCCACATTAAGCATGGAGAAGCACAAAGAGGAGAAGAAACTGTCTGAGGACTTGAGAACCAAAACTGGAAAAATATCAACAATCTCCAGGTTACAAGTCCATCTCCAGAGACCGAGATGGTCCTTTGTCCACAGTACGCAACGGAATCAAGAAGTTTGCAATGGTACTGATGGAAACTGATGAAGACTCAGAGTGCATAAGTGTCAGCGCAAACTATCCATCGAAATTTGAATGAAATGAAATTCTATGGCAGGAACTCAGACATACCCCATTACTGACAACGAGACATAAAAAACTAAGACTGCAGTTTGCCAAAATGAATGTGAGCAAGCCAAAATCTTTCTGGGAAAACGTCTCGTGGACAGATGAGACCGAGACGGAGCTTTTTAGTAAAGCTACTGTTTACCAAAAATGGAATGAGGCTCACAAAGACAAGAACAAAGAGCCCACAGATAAATATGGTGGAGGTTCAAAGATGCTGAAGCCACTGAGCCGCTGCCTGTAGTCTGGAGGTCACGCCCCTCTCTCCCGGTGCGTCTCCCTCCTCCTCTCTCGTTCCTGGCTGTCGTCCATCCCTCACTAACGTTGTGCTGCGGAGGCAACTTTTCACACAAGACTAATGTGCTGTTTGTTCCAGTGAAAAAAAGACAAGCATCATGACTTTGCTTGTTTTCCGTCGGAGTGGAGAGCCACAGCCGCCCCGA
The DNA here is from genome assembly GCA_019453435.1 of Rhinogobius similis. Taxonomy (NCBI): domain Eukaryota; kingdom Metazoa; phylum Chordata; class Actinopteri; order Gobiiformes; family Gobiidae; genus Rhinogobius; species Rhinogobius similis. Next base: position 34,160,095 of record CM033625.1, read on the forward strand.
CGCCGCCATCTGCGCCTGGCTCTGCCCTCCTGCCCCGCTGCCCTCCACTGTCCGGACCAGAGCGCTGACTCCTCACACCGCCAGCAGGGGGCGGCAGCACGGGGGGAGGCTCGCTCAGGTTCAGAATGAAAAGCGCTTACAGAGGAAAAACCAAACGGTAGCGGATGAGGTATACAGCATTCGGTCAGGTTTGAACTTAAGGTTTTCCGTGACTTTATCCTGACTTTTCCATAAATATTTCCCAGCATTCCATGACCTTGTTTAAGTTATTCACACATATTTTGAATCAATTATTCACTTTTATTAGCTGATTGAGTCTGTAGACGGATTTTACGGATTTGTAAACGCTGAGCAAATATCCAATTTCAACCCATAATAATAATAATAATCGTTTAAATTTTAGTTATAACACACTTTATTACTTTAGTGCATCTAATTAAACTTTCAAACAAAAGCTCTAAGAAGGTCCAAGTTATCAATTCCAAATGATTAAATTCAGCAGGATGTATACAAAGATTAGATATGGGTGGAAAAAATAAATTAAGTTCATTCTCTATCAATTTAACCCTAAAAAGAAAAAGACAATTAACATCATAATAATCATTAACATGAATAGAAACACTTAGTTTTATCTTTTGATGGAGACAAATATTTCTGAAACCAAAATATTATATTCCAGGAAATCAGATTTTATTTATTTTCCATGACTTTTTAGGTTTTCGGTGAATGTACAAACCCTGTGAGCAGGTGGAATATGTAACACGTTTGGCAATAATACAGTTTAAAGTCATTTAAAACATGTGTCAACGCTTATGGAATTCCATTATTTATACAAACAGCAGAATTGTGGTGAAAGGAAAGTGCTAGAGCTCTTTGGCACAGAGAAAGAGCAACTGTCACCCAAACATAACACGTTTTCTCATTTTAAAAAAATGTAATAAATAAAATGTGAATTGTTCCAGAATTTTATGTTTTAACCATAATGTTGATTGTAGCAGTTCACAAAAAGACCTTTAGTAATTCCAAGTTTGTGTCTGTTAGATGTGGCTAAAGCTAGAGTAAACAGGGGACAACTTCCTGTTTGTCCTCAGCTTTTTCTGCATTTATGTCCCTTCTCTGCAAAGACTCTCCACCTCTCTTTATATAATGCATTGGCTTTAGATAATGTTAGATGTATTATGGGTCTTGACAAAGCTTGCTAGCTTTGTTCTGCTAAGGTCTCAACATATAAGTTAGCATCAGTGGAAATGATTCTTTTCTGTTTCTATCTGCTTTTTGCCATTTTGCCAAACATCTGTCCGTGGTGTGGACAAAAAGCCCACCAGAGCCCAAGACAGCCAGACGCTTTGGGAGCTAGCACCGCTCAGGGTCCCATTTGAATCACTTAAAGGCCATGTACCAGACTTTTACTGTTTTGAAACCTGGGAAACAGAACTAGTTTGTGTTCAAGTCTTTACAGCAGTCAAATGCATCCCTCACTTTCCTAATGCAGTCCCAGCATCTTAAATATACACTGCAAGTTTATAAGCACTTTACATGAGTTTCTGAGCCCAGAGCATCACGGATAAAACTAACAAACATTAGCATGCTAACAGCTTCCTGCTTCTGTCAGAGGATAAAAGGTTCTAGAATAGATGCAGAAGAGTAAAAGTTATGGTCTCTTTCTCACCTGAATAGATGCTTTTACAATATATCTGTGCTGGAGCAACTGACATTTTACTTTATTGCATGCAAAAAATCAGGAACATAGTCTAGTTCTGTTTTTCCCGTTTCACAAAAGTAAAAATTAGGCAAAGCACCTTTAAAGCAGGGGTACTTGACTTTTCTGGGTGTAAATTTGTACGTTTTGTGTTTTCCATCAAAGAGTGTCTCGTAAAAGGACACTTTCTGACAAAAATGAGACCTCTGTTTGCTGTCTGCATTTAAAGGTCCCATAACATGCAAAATCGACTTTTCAGAGGTTTTAACCTTCCTACAGTGCTATTTGGGCCTCGTATGTTGTGCCCAAAGTGTTTTTTTGATTGATTCCCGCATGCTTTCGCTAGATGTCTAAATGTCTTTTTCGTCCCCCTCGGCTGAGCAGCAGACGGGGGCTCCTCACTAAGATGACGTGGCTTCACCAGGATGACGCGGCGCTCAAGCCACGCCTCCAGGAAGCGCGCAGCCGCAGAATAAAAACAGCTAATGCTAATGCTACACAGTAATTACACGATGGATACGGCAGATCGAAGAGTTAGCTTGTTATTTACCAAACGGCAACGTCTGTCGTCGAGGTACTGGAGCACGTCAAACTCCAGGTCAGATCCAGGACGTAGGACTCAGCACGACGCACCGTCAGGACGGATAAAAGGTTTATTCCCGTGTTTGTGTATCGCTGTTTACCGGAGCGGGTTGGGAGGGGGAGCCGCACGGGTTGGGAGGGGGAGGCGCGCGTGTTGGGCGGGGGAGGCAGGCTGCTCTCTGTTCGGGGGGGGTCAGGTCTCAGAGTGAGCCGTTTGCTTTTGCAAGGAGGGGGGCCAGTCCAAGAAATGGGTGTTTTTTGGAAACTGTTATGTTATGGATATTGCAAAACGCAAAAATGTATCAACCAAGCCCTTAGAATAGACTGTGTAAAGGGCAAAATAGCAGAATATGGGACCTATAATAATGAAATATTTAGTCTCAAAGAAAGGGCTAAAAGCAGCGCTCTGATTGGCTGTGCTTAGGTGGCCCTCCCCAATGTCACGCTTTCGTCTGAAAAAATCTGTCGTAAAGCTGTGCACAGGAGCCAAAATGAATGTTACATAGATTTAAAAACTTACTTCTGGTTCCGCTTTGTGAAAATCAAGAACCCCAGCTTTAAACGGGCCCAGACGTTTCACTAAAGACAGTGGAGATACCTTCGGACCACACCGATCTGATCCAAAGTGAACCAGTGGAAACAGCTTAAGATAGATTTGGGCAAATACCTCCTTCAGCTTCTGCGGTGGGTGTGAGGGGTGTTATTGAATTACTGTTCATATATGCCATCATTTATAGACTTTTAATACAGGTTAGACTGTTTTTTCTTGTTTTAAGTTAAATGTCTGTTAGTGGAGTTACAAATGAGATGGGAGAGGAAGCGTCTCCTTGTCCAGATAATCATTTTGCAGTTAATGAAATGATAGTCCTGCTCTCGAACAAAAAAAAAACCTTCAAACAAATGTAATAATATTCATGTCACTGCTGGAGCGGCGCTGGAACCGAGCTCCACAAACGCGTGTTAGACCAAGGTGACCTGCAGCCGGGGCCTGAGGGGCGGCCATGACAGCTTTAGGTGTGAGCCTGAGATTTGTGGCCCCGCCCCCCTCCTCCTCCCACCTCCGCAGCTACCCACAATGCAACAGGGACATCAGCAGCCTACATCCATCAATGATTTCAGTTCTTTCATCGAGGTTTACTAAATGTATTTGACGTTTTCTCTTATTTCAAGTTCAGCTGTTTTGATCCATTGTCAGATAATGTATTTTTATTTGACAAAAAAATAATAATAATAATAATCAGAGCCAGTCAGAAATATCTTGTAGTCAAATGTATCTTAAGACAGCAAAGTCAAGATGAGTATGGTATTCTGATGGAAACATACTACAACAAATGACCGTACAAAAGTAGAGCTGTATTTTAAAACACAAATTTGTGTTTTGTTGCAGAGACTCATGTATAAACTGCTACTCAAGCATTTGTGATTCGCACACAGAAGAACAAAATGGACTTAGATCTTGAACCGAAACATGGCTTGTAGTGTCTGAAACTTTCCGTTTGTTCGGTAAATTGTGCTGTCCTAAATATTAATTCAGTTTGGAGGTGATTTTTGAGCTTACAGTTTAAATAACCATCTCAGTCTGTTAATGAAAATGACTTGAAACCACTGATCTCTGCCCTGCGGGACATCGCTTGACAAAAGAACAACCATTCACACATTTGTAAACCATATGCGTATGTAATAAGGCGAAAAAGAAAGTACAAACACTCCGCATGACTCCGACCTGCTGCAGCAGAATTCTACCATTTGTTTGGTTGAAACAAGTTAATCATAACTAATCGATTATTTAAAGTCGTCTCCCAATTTGACAATGAAATAATTCTTTTTTTGAACTGTACACAGCTTCCAAAACGTGTCCTGTGCTGAGAGACTGTTTTATCACTCAGGTGAAGCGGGAATTCACATAAAATGACTGAGAGAATTAGTGTTTTTATGGAAAAAAAAACCCATTTCGTCGTAAGTATACTTTAGAAAATGCTGCTTGACAACATCTTCACAGCTTCGGTTAAATACTGTAAAAATCTTATATTCACTTGGCTTTTGCGATCGAAATAACTATCTAAAAAGAATAATCCCCAAACTAATCTGGTTCAAAAATAATAGTTATTTTGAAGTTCTAGACGTTTGACATTTGTTGGTATAAAACAATCCTTATTTTCTGTGGAATTTATAACACTTTTTGTTTTTGTCGCTTGTAGTCACATTTTTGTTGCGTGCAGTCACTTTTTCAGTCATGTTTTAGTCACTTTTAATCATGTTTTTGTCACTTCTAGTTACATTTTTGTTGCCTGTTGTCACTATTTTGGTGCTTTCAGTCGTGTTTTTGTCATTTTTAGTCATGTTTTTGTCACTTCTAGTCATGTTTTTGTTGCTTCTAGTCACTTTTTGATGTTTTCAGTCATGTTTTAGTCACTTTTAATCATGTTTTTGTCACTTCTAGTTACATTTTTTTGCCTGTTGTCACTATTTTGGTGCTTTCAGTCGTGTTTTTGTTGTTTTTAGTCATGTTTTTGTCACTTCTAGTCATGTTTTTGTTGCTTCTAGTCACTTTTTGATGTTTTCTAGTCATGTTTTAGTCACTTTTAATCATGTTTTTGTCACTTCTAGTTACATTTTTTTGCCTGTTGTCACTATTTTGGTGCTTTCAGTCGTGTTTTTGTCGTTTTTAGTCATGTTTTTGTCACTTCTAGTCATGTTTTTGTTGCTTCTAGTCACTTTTTGATGTTTTCAGTCATGTTTTAGTCACTTTTAATCATGTTTTTGTCACTTCTAGTTACATTTTTGTTGCCTGTTGTCACTATTTTGGTGCTTTCAGTCATGTTTTTGTTGTTTTTAGTCATGTTTTTGTCACTTCTAGTCATGTTTTTGTTGCTTCTAGTCACTTTTTGATGTTTTCAGTCATGTTTTAGTCACTTTTAATCATGTTTTTGTCACTTCTAGTTACGTTTTTGTTGCCTGTTGTCACTATTTTGGTGCTTTCAGTCGTGTTTTTGTCGTTTTTAGTCATGTTTTTGTCACTTCTAGTCATGTTTTTGTTGCTTCTAGTCACTTTTTGATGTTTTCAGTCATGTTTTAGTCACTTTTAATCATGTTTTTTTCACTTCTAGTTACGTTTTTGTTGCCTGTTGTCACTATTTTGGTGCTTTTAGTCATGTTTTTGTCGTTTTTAGTCATGTTTTTGTCACTTCTTGTCATGTTTTTGTTGCTTCTAGTCACTTTTTGATGCTTTCAGTCATGTTTTAGTCACTTTTAATCATGTTTTTGTCACTTCTAGTTACGTTTTTGTTGCCTGTTGTCACTATTTTGGTGCTTTCAGTCGTGTTTTTGTCGTTTTTAGTCATGTTTTTGTCACTTCTAGTCATGTTTTTGTTGCTTCTAGTCACTTTTTGATGTTTTCAGTCATGTTTTAGTCACTTTTAATCATGTTTTTTGTCACTTCTAGTTACGTTTTTGTTGCCTGTTGTCACTATTTTGGTGCTTTCAGTCATGTTTTTGTCGTTTTTAGTCATGTTTTGTCACTTCTAGTCATGTTTTGTTGCTTCTAGTCACTTTTTGATGTTTTCAGTCATGTTTTAGTCACTTTTAATCATGTTTTTTTCACTTCTAGTTACGTTTTTGTTGCCTGTTGTCACTATTTTGGTGCTTTTAGTCATGTTTTTGTCGTTTTTAGTCATGTTTTTGTCACTTCTTGTCATGTTTTTGTTGCTTCTAGTCACTTTTTGATGCTTTCAGTCATGTTTTAGTCACTTTTAATCATGTTTTTTGTCACTTCTAGTTACGTTTTTGTTGCCTGTTGTCACTATTTTGGTGCTTTCAGTCGTGTTTTTGTCGCATTTAGTTGTGTTTTTGTTGCTTTTAGTCGTGTTTTTGTCACTTTTAGTCGTGTTTTTATCGCTGTTAGTGGTATTTTTGACGCTGTTAGTCATGTTTTTGTCGCCGTTAGTTGTGTTGTTATCGCTTGTAGTCATGTACTTGTTGTATACTTGCGTTTTTGTCACTTTAAGTTATGTTTTTGTCGCTTGTAGTCACGTTTTTTTATGCTTTTAGTCACACTAATGCCGCGTTTTGTTAGTTTTAACCGCTTCTAGTCACTGTCAGTGGTGTTTTGATCGCTGTTAGTCATGTTTTTGTCACCTTTAGTCGTGTTGTTGTTGCTTTTAGTCACGTTTTTGTCACTTTCAGTCGCGTTTTTGTCGTTTTTAGTCAAGTTTTTGTGACTTTTAATTGCGTTAAAAAAAAAAAGATTGGTATAAAACAATCCTTATTTTCTGTGAAACACACTTTTTGTTTTTGTTTTCTTTTTTCCCGAACGGCTTACTTCGCCGACAACACAAGCAAATAATAATGTTGTTTTGCATCTTTGCAATCGGTTTAAAGCTCAGAATAGATAAGTGTGAACAATGAATAAAATACTACATTAGAGAGCAAACATGAGATTTGTGAGATGAAATAAATGCAATAAACGTGAACCAAACGCAGCGAGCTTATCCACGCGAGAGACCCGTCAGCCGCCGAGGTGAAGCCTGAACCCGACGGACATTAGCTCCGTTTGATAGATGGAGGGAGAGAAAGGGGGAGAGGGGGGAGGGAGGGGGCGAGCAGCAGCAGGGGTCAAAGGTTAAGGGTCGCAGCCGGGGACGGGAGAACGCAGCCGACGCCTCACGGTCGTTCTTCACACCATCATATTTACTAAAAGCCTGTCTCGGCGCACGAGGATTCATGTGTGTCCACCGTCCAGGCACGTGGGCATCTGTCACGCCTGGCCCGAGCTGGAGCTGCCCCGTTTGGGAATAGATCTGTAATTTAAAGTGCCGCTGACAGGTCGGGCTGCTCATTTCACGTATATTTTAAGTATATTTAAAATTCTGCTCAAATATTTACAAATTTTACCCCAGTTTTGCTATTTTTTAGTTTTTTTGTTTTACTTCCTGGTTGTAAATGATGACATCACACTGGGAAATTACCAAAAAAGACATCCTGTACAGTGCTCCAAAACTCATCTAATGCCACAGATTTTTTATTTGACGTATAAAAATATATGTGAACACCTTTATTTGTCGAATCAATGTTTAAAGGGTCAAAAAAAGTAGTTTCTTTTGTGTAAATTATACATTTACATACATGCAATTATATAGGAAGATTTGTCTCCCTAATGTAATTTTCAACATATTTTTCAACTTTTCTTCACAAACAGCGACCCGATTAGTGTAAAACTATCATTTATATTTACAGGGGGTATTAATACACTGAATAAAGTCAAAATTAGACAAACTAAGAAAAGAATCATGTGTTGAGGAACGTTTTTGTCCCTTTTTGCCACATTTATGTTGCTTATAGTTGTTGTCTATTATACTCACGTTTTTGTCAGTTCTATTCGTATTTTTGTCACTTGTAGTCATGTTTTTATCGCTTATAATTACATTTTTCTTGCTTCCAGTCATTTTTTTGTCGCTTATAGTCACTTTTTTGTTGCTTCCAGTCATGTTTATGTCCCTTTTGGTCGCGTTTTTGTCTCCTTTAGATGTATTTTTGTCGCTTTTAGTCACTTCGCCTTTGGTTTTTAGTCATGTTTTTACAATTCTAGTGATGTTTTAGTCGATGTTAGTCATGTTTTTTTTAGCTTTTAGTCGTGTTGTTGTCGCACTAAGTTGTATTTTGTTGTTAGCCATCACTTTTAGTCTCGTTTTTGTCTCATTAAGTTGCGGTTATGTCGCATTTTGTTGCTTATAGTCATGTTTTTGTCGCTTCTAGTTATGTTTTTGTTGCTGTTAGTCGTGTTTTTGTTGCTTATGGTTGCATTTTTTTAACATTTAGTCTCTATCTTTTGGTCCCTTGTTTAACACTACAGGATTAGGAGACCTTTGGCAATTTTCAATTTGATTTTGATTAATTGTGCAGCCCTAAATCAAGCCTTCACCTGACAGAAAATGAGAGCAGATAAAGGAAAGCTAACAACATGGAAGGTCTAGGTTCTTGTTTGCTTTAGGGACACACAGATTTTGTCCAAAAAATGGTCTTCAGAGCAAACCTCTAAGATAGCAGAACTTAAGATCACACATTTATACAAAGTAATCAAATCAAAATCACAGTTTAATGGAAACAAAAATCAAGCACGTTTTGCCTCCACAACAGAAGGTTCTTGTGTCTCCATTTGAAGATAATTTGTCACTTCACGTCCAAAGTAAAAGTTCCAGGATGTGAGAGCTTAATTTTGATTGTAAAACAGGAAACTGATCTCGCAAGCCCAACATTTCTCAGAAAAATGCAGTTTTGATTGCGCTAAGGTTCAATAACATTCAATGATTTGTGGAAAATACAACCTAAAATGATGGAAAACCTGCGGAACAACTGTTTAACCAGAATGTGCAGATGCAGAGAGCAAAAATACTACATTTCCCTTGAATGCTAAATAATTTCTTAAGACATTCAGCCGCTGAGGGACTATAATGCAAACACTTATTTATTAAAATGAGTAGATAATATGTATTTTATTCATATTTTTGTGTTTTCAATGAATTTCAAATAAAGTTGATTCTAGTGAAGTGCAGCTGTCCTCGGTCATTTCCATAGAGAGAGAAGCACATGTAAATTTATGACAATGACCAGAGAATAAACACAGGGGGCGCTGTCATTAGTATTCAGAGAGATGAGGAGTGTTTGGATTTCTGCACTTCCTCCTTAAACCACAGCATCGGACTGAGACCTGCAGCTCATGCTTAGTGGACACGTAATACGGTTTAAAGAATATGCGCGGTAGATTTGTTTATTTAGTCATTTGTCTTATGCAGTTTTCTTGTCAAGAAGTTCCAAGCGCTTCCAAGCGGTCCAGAAGTAAATTTCCTATTCATCAGCTTTTAAACAGATTCATACAACATGCAAAATGGACTTTTTTGAGCTTTTAACCATGTTTGACCAGTGGAAACGCTCCTTATATCAAACAAATGGCGCGTTTCCACAAGCCCTACTCGGCCCTTCTTTAGTCGGCTCAGCCCCGGCACCAGATTCTAAAGGATAATAGAAACACAACCAGACAGTAGGACTAACTAGAGCAGAATAGAGTAGGGCTAGTAGAAACATCTCATTAAAGTCAGTGTAGTCCGATTATTTTTTACAGTCAGCTGGTCACAATTAGTCGACTGATCACTGGAGCCCTATTTCAAACGATGCGTAATTCAGTCCTTTTGCAGATTTGGAACGACTTGCGCGCGTTTCCACAAGCCCTATTTGGCCCTTCTCTGGTCGGCTCGGCCCTGGCACCAGATTCTAAAGGATGATAGAAACACAACCAGACCACGTAGGACTAATTAAAGCAGAATAGAGTAGGGCTACATCCCATTAAAGTCAGTGTCATCCGATTATTTTTTACAGTCAGCTGGTCACAAATAGTCGACTGATCACCGGAGCCCTATTTCAAACGATGCGTAATCCAGTCCTTTTGCAGATTTGGAAGGACTTGCGCGCGCCTGAGCCCCGCCGGCGCTCGGACCTCCCTCCCCGCGCCGCTCGGCTGCACCGACGCCGCGACAGGTGCTCTCCATTAGACTCCGCGCGATAACCACCACATCTCCATGACAGTGATTTGCCTCTTAATAAACGCCTGGATGGACTACATTAGCGTCCTCCCGCTGCGACCCGAGCCCTCCTGCCGCGGGACCCCCAGAGCAGTCACCGTGAGACCGGCTCGCGGGCACGGGCCCTCCGGAGCGCGAGCGGACAGGGGCCAGTCTGGGGCCACTCTCCCCCGGCGCAGAGGCAGGTGTCTGGGCACAGCTCACTTCGCGGAGGCAGCGGGGGGCCCGGGCCTGCTGCTTCTCTGGAGTGGAGTTTAGTTATACTGCCAGATCCCGGCGGAGCGGCGGCGGCCAACGGGGAGAGAGCGGAGTTCAGCTGGATGAATGACATGAGAACCTTTTCAAATGTGATGCTAGTGCGGGAGGAGTCTAAAGAAGTGGGGCCAGGTGGAGTTCCAAACAAAAGTGCACAACAAACCTTGACTTTAACCAGGCGTAATAGTATTCTACTTGCTCTGAGCAGCTGTTGAAAGATACGTTTTACTTTGATTTCACAACTTTTTTAAAGCGGGTATCTGCGCTTTCTCCACTACATTTTTGAACTGGACTGAAAAGTTCATCTAGAAATTCTTTTTTGCAGTGTGACCATCATAACCGTCTGACAGAAATCATCATCAAAGCATAGAAATCAGAACGTTAAAGGGGAATGATAACTGTATGAATGTATTAACAATTTTAGACAGTCCCTCTACTAAATATAAGACGGTAATTTATGGGGCTGTAATCCTTTAGTCATTTGGTCGATTATTTTTATTAGTCGACTTACAATTGTGTTTAGATTAAAAGGATTTATATGACAAAAACAGCAAAAAGTGAAGATATGGAGTGGTTGAGCTAAAGATTTTGGAGTGAATCGTGACTTTCATGTAATTTATACATTATATATCTAACATACACTGTTTCCTGGTCCTTTTCTCTATAATTTGTTGTTTGCATGAACTGCAGGGTAGTTCTGGTCCTGGTTGGGTGAGACACGGAGAGATACTTCACAGGTTTGCCACACCCCCTTTTAGTCGATGGGGCAGATCTTTAGTCGACCACAGCTCTAGTAATTTATAATAATTCTTTCCACAAATTCACATATGTTGAAAGAATTTAGAGGTTAAAGTGTGACACATTTTTTCTTAACACCATGTCAAAGTGCTCATTATTCAAAGGGAAATACTAGCTACTGGAAATACTTGCCAGGTTACTCGCAATAATCACGTTTTGTCACGGACTGAAATCAACAAAGCAATATGAAATATCTTTTCCACTCACACGCGTAGTTTCTATTTCAGGACGTTGTATCTGGACGTGGACAAGGGATGTCTTTGGAGCTCACTATTGGCAGAGATGATAAAGGCCACGACCAACAAACATGACACAAATGGGACCAGAGGCCATTTAGACAAATGGAAAACATGACATTAGACCTTCATTTGAAATTGGACATATTTAATAGACACTGGACTAAATGTGACTTAAATGTAGGACTTGATGTGCTATAATTTTCTTGTTCATTGTTCTTTTTATTATTTCTCTTTCCCTCTCTGGTCCTGGTTCTTGTGCTGTGTTTTAAATATATATATTTATTTTATTTTATTTATTTTATTTTTTTTAACTAACTAAAATATATGATCATTCACCATAGTTTTTAAATCTCGTTTTATGTTAATCATTGAAACTATCACTGAAGCCTTTAGTGTTTACATGTTGTTCACTTTTCTGATCAAACATTGAAATAAAAAGGTGACATTCCATTTGTCTGAAGTGTACCAGGGCCTTATTTAAACCCAGATGTGGCGTCATTAACCAGGCAGACGGCGTGGTGCTGCGGCCCAGCTGTGAGCCCCGCAGGAGGGCTCTGTCTCACACGGCCCGCCCTGAACTCTGGAGCTCTCAGTCTGAACACAAACGTCAGGCACAATTACACCTGCCCGTTATCCCCTCGCCCCTCTGCGGCTCTCCGGGACAGAAGAGCGGCCGGCACTCTGCGTCTGCGGCTGCTCCCATCAACAACAGTCTCACAGGTCAAGTGTCTTGCCCAGTGACACAACACTGTTAACATCCACAGCTTGTATAGAGTTGCTGCACTGAAAAATCTGCATGTTTCAGAGGGAGGAAATGTTTTTTATCTGAGAGTGTTTTGGCCAAACTCAGTGAAATGAGATGTGTTTACAGCCGTTTTAGATGAATATTGCTGTTTACCGTTAATAAAATGTTAAATAATTGTCTATTTTTGTAACTTTTTAATACTAAATACCACCAAAAGAGCATGTCTTCTTTAATGAAATAAAATAGACTTCATGGAATAAACAGTCAAATCCAGATCAAAATCATCCCACTCTTCTTTCTTCCTCCTCTTTCTTTTACTCCCTCCCTCTTCCTCCCCCTGTCTTCTCTTCTCTCTCCCTCATCCCCCTTCTTGTTCCTCCTCTCTCCCCCCTCCGCTTCTTTCTGCCCCGTCCGCTTCTTTCTCCCCCTTCCTTCTCTCGTTTCTTGCTGATTTTTCTCTCACTCCTCTTATTCCCCCTCCCTCCTACCCCTCCTCCTCTCGCTCTCCTCCCCCACCTGTTCTCTCCCCCCTCCTCTTCTTTCTCTGTCTTCTTCTTTCTCTCGTTTCTTCCTGCTTTTTCTCTTACTCCTCCCTCCTATCCCTCCTCCTCTCTCCCTCCTCCCCCACCTGTTCTCTCCCCCTCCTCCTCTCCCCCCTCTGCTTCTTTCTCCCCCTTCCTTCTCTCGTTTCTTCCTGCTTTTTCTCTTACTCCTCTTATCCCCCCTCCCTCCTACCCCTCCTCCTCTCGCCCTCCTCCCCCACCTGTTCTCTCCCCCTCCTCCTCTCCCCCCTCCGCTTCTTCCTCTCTCTTCTTCTTTCTCTCGTTTCTTCCTGCTTTTTCTCTTACTCCTCCTGCTCCCCCTCCCTCCCTCCTATCCCTCCTCCTCTCGCTCTCCTCCCCCACCTGTTCTCTCCCCCCTCCGCTTCTTTCTCTCTCTTCTTCTTTCTCTCGTTTCTTCCTGCTTTTTTCTTACTCCTCCTTTTCCCCCTCCCTCCTATCCCTCCTCCTCTCTCCCTTCTCCCCCGCCTCTCCTCCCCCTCTCTTCTCTTCTCTGTCCCTCATCCCCTTTCCTGTTCCTCCTCTCTCCCCCTCCTCTTCTCCCCCCTCTGCTTCTTTCTCCCCCTTCCTTCTCTCGTTTCTTGCTGATTTTTCTCTCACTCCTCTTATTCCCCCTCCCTCCTATCCCTCCTCCTCTCGCTCTCCACCCCCACCTGTTCTCTCCCCCCTCCGCTTCTTTCTCTCTCTTCTTCTTTCTCTCGTTTCTTCCTGCTTTTTCTCTTACTCCTCCTGCTCCCCCTCCCTCCTATCCCTCCTCCTCTCTCCCTCCTCCCCAGCCTCTTCCCTCCCTCCTCCTCCCCCTCTCTTCTCTTCTCTCTCCCTCATCCCCCTTCCTGTTCCTCCTCTCTCCCCCTCCTCTTCTCCCTCCTCTGCTTCTTTCTCCCCCTTCCTTCTCTCGTTTCTTCCTGCTTTTTCTCTCACTCCTCTTTTTCCCCTCCCTCCTATCCCTCCTCCTCTCTCCCTCCTCCCCCACCTGTTCACTCCCCCCTCCTCCTCTCCCCCCTCCGCTTCTTTCTCTCGTTTCTTCCTGCTTTTTCTCTTACTCCTCCTGCTCCCCCTCCCTCCTATCCCTCCTCCTCCTCTCTCTCCCTCCTCCTCCCCCCTCTCCCCCCCCCTCCCTCTCTCTTGGGTCATGTTGCAGCAGCTCCAGCAGAAATAATAGGAGCAAAGGCGCGAGGTTGTTATTTGCATAGAAATAGCATGACGCCCCAGGCAGCTCCGGCAGAAGGACACCCACATCATTTGTCTCCAAAATTTTAATGAAAACTTTTGCTGAGGCAGAGATTTGTGCCCCTCGCTCCGATAGCACACTTCTGCAGTACGACACACCGCGCACTTTTACTTTACTTTTCACATCTCTGCTCCCATCTCGCGTCTCTCCCTGGGTTTTTTCTCTCCTCTGCTGAAATGGTGATGCGCTGGGACATGATTGACTGTGAGGTGTAAAGAAAGATGGATCATATTCAAATTGTTCGTTTGGAAATGTGCAAAAATAGAATATCGTGTATGTCGTCTTTAATGAGAGCTATTAAGAAGGCTGTAAGTAGTTCAAGGGTGAAATATATCAAACTAGTTGTGGGATTTTTAAATTTAGGACAACAATGTGATATTACTGCACTGTTTTGGTTCATTTTACAGTCTTAACATGTATTATGTGATACTTTAAATGAAAAAAACATTTACACTACAGTCTGAATTTTGTCATCAAGGTAAATCAAATTAAATGTATTTATAGAGCGCTTTAAAAACAACAAGGTTTACCAAAGTGCTGCACATATCAAAATCAAAATATTAAAACATATTTAAGACAAAAACAAACAAAAAGGCGGAAAAAAAAACAGTTATCCCAAAAGTAAATGTAAATTTGTCTTTATCGCCCACCACCATTAGTGATGTGGACCATGTTTGTGGGACGTGGTCTGCAGAAGTTTGAAAATAAAGCTTGTTGCTTCGTTTTAGATGCAGCACTTGCAGAACTATTTTGTTTTACTTGAGGATCCTCTTTTGCAAATGAAAAAAACAACTCTATTCCGTGATATCTGTCTTTGCCTGATGCCATTAGCATGCCTCTGCTGCTGTTACTGGCCGGTGTATGTGTTGAATGATTGGGTTTAAAGCCTGTTTTTAACCTGTTTTTACTTGAACCTCTGAAAGCTCTGCACAACAATTTCAATGTGTGGAATTTTGTGTGCGCACAAATGGAAAATACATTTCTTAAGTGTCACGTGAACAATATATTTAGAATCCATCAGAAATGTGCCTAATGTGAATGCAATGTGAGAACTAAATATCCCTTGCAACCTTTTCTGCAAGTTTAAATTCTTTTTAGGGCGCCCCTCTGACATTCAGCCCCAACCTGAAGGTCAGAGGTTCTGAACTCGCTTGGACCAAGTTCTGCCGTTGTGTCCTTAAGCAAGACACTTCACTCACCTTGCCTTGAAAGTATTGTGTGAGTGATTAGTGGTGTATGGAAGCGGCTCCATGAGTAACTCACCATCATCGAGCGTGGAGTGAATGAATAATGACAACAGAGAGGCTTCAACAAGAGTATAAAGTGTGTTACAAGTGTAAGGCATTATTATTATTATTATTATTAGATACGAAAACTATCAAAGGTAGATTTGAATTTGAGGATCACTACCATAAATAAATCACATAAGATCGACAAACACAGACCTTTCCTGAATAATTACAGAAAGGTCTTTGACATGGTATAAACTATATTTTTAAATGCACTAGAGTTTTCTGGTCGAGAGTTCATCCCCTGCTTGTCTCATGAAAATAATATTTCTTTGCCCCGACTGTTCCAGGTGAGGTGTTTTGATTTTTGATTTTGAAAACACTTAGTTTGGTGCTGTTACCTGTTTGTCTCCATGACATTTAATGCTTCATGCCATTCTTTGGAAGAGCTTAAGTAAAAGATTTCTGAGGAGAAAAGGACATTTCAGACATGCATTATTTGTATAGTTATTGGCATTTAAACCTGCTCTACTTCGATGTCTCATGTTTTAGTATTAAAAATAAAATGTTTTTTTTACAAAGAACGATATCACTTTATAACTTCCTTGGCAGACGCCATATTAACTTAGCTGTGGCTCCATCTACTGGCTGTAGAGGCAATTACACCTGTGAATATACACAATGATTTGATATGCTGTTGGTATGCTAAGCTATCGCGCAGCTACAGTGATTGTGTTTAGAGGCTCAGAGCGAGTCTGGCAAAGGACTTAAAACAGTCGAAGATTCTCGGATAAGTGAACGTCTAAAATTGGAAAAACATCACAGATCGAGGGAGTTCAGCAGGAAGTGTTTTTGACGGTCGGAGGGAGAGGATTTTCTAACTAGGATTCATCAAACTTGCATAAATGTAGCTAAATGCAACTCCAGGTATGTTTTTGGTGACAGAACATTGCTAGAACAGGGTCAAAAGCTCAAAAAAGTCACTGTAGCAGAAAATGTGTCCTTTAGAGAATTATTTTTATTATTTTTTATGTTGAAAATGCTTTGAATGATTGTCTGAATTAAGAATAAAGCCTTTCTCTGACATTGAAATTTAATTGTGACAACCCCTTATTTATCAACTCTTTCCACAGTTTTCTCACTCTAGCCAGTATCTCCTCATGTTTTTTCATCATGCGCAGTATTTCCCAGTGTGTATAATCTGCCTGTGTGCGAGCCGCGGGAGCTGTCAGCTTCATCAGACGAGTGTCCAGTCAAAACAGCCAGAGCTTCTGTCCAACCTGCCGTGTCCTCCTGTCTCTCCGGTCTCCCCCTCGTCTCCCCGAAGCCCTCACCCCGTTTCCCCCATGATCCTCCTCCTCTCGGTCCGGGCCGGGACGACACCTCGAGCCCAGCGTTAGACGAGTCCCACTGCTCACGACATGAAAACAAGTCAACGATTTCCTTCGGTTTGGTGTGTTTCTGTTGAATAAAAAAATGCTTGGGATTTCTAAAAGGAAACTCAAGTTGCTTCACTTTCCATTGTTCTTTCAGTCCTTAATTTTTGTGGTGATAAGCTAATTTTGTTTGTACCTAACGTATAAAAAAGACCTCAGAGCGCAGTGAACGCAAATGTATGATGAGCAAACGCAATGATCGCACGTAAATGAGAAGATGAAGAGGAAGCGAGCGAGTGGAAATACATAAGCGAGGTGTGGTCCTGCTCCTGAACTTAAGATAACACAATCACAAATCAAGTATACAGCAGTAGAAAACTAGCAGTAGAAAACTAGATAAAACTATAGATACATGTGTTGTAGTGTCCTTTATCACCCCATACAATTAGCTTTGCATGGATGAACATGAGGCGAAAAGAAAAGAAGCAAAGAAACACATTTTGTCAGTTGTTCTGCTCAAAATTCTGCCATTTATAAAGAGAAAATGATGTTAAAGTGCGTAGTAGTGCTTCTAAAACCTTTCACAGATTGGCCTTTTGAAACCATCACATCAAAACTAAAAGTATAAAACAGCATTAATTCAGGTCTAAAGTTGAGTTATAGGTCTAAAACAGGACTACAATTTAGGACTACAAGGTCTTACCCAAAGAAAGACAAAATGAGGACCAACGTTTCAAAAAATATTAATACTTCCGAGGCCTACACAATGTTCAGAGTAAAATTCAATGGAGTAATCTGGTTTATGGTTCAGTTCTGGCGCAACAAACTGGCACAAAGTTCACAAAAACAAACCCCAAACCCTAAAAGGGATTTTAAGCCATTTAAATGAAGTTGTGGAGCCAATTCCAAACAAATAGTGATATTTGGAACGTAACATTAAGGCAACATGGTGGCCGGGTGTAACTATGAGATTTTACACCATTTTTGTGAAACAGGTTTTTGGTGAAGTCACTGTCTGTTTTAAACGTTGGACCATAGACTTGTAAGGTTACTGCAGTCCAGCTGTAAATGATTTGTTTGTATGTATTCTATATGTTTTCTATATGGGTTTTCTCACAGGCAGAAATTACAACAGTCATTGTTTTTGCTAATTATTATACAGTAAGGAGTACAGGTTTCTGCCACTGTAAAAATGACCATTAGATGGCGCCTTAGTATATAAGAGTCACCCCCTTCTCTTCTTCAGTCTCGTCCCGTGGCCAATTATGAAAATGTGCAATATTTACAACGAATGAACTCAATGGACTCTATTTAAACGTGTTTCTTTATCCTACTTATTAACCAAGTTGCCAATTTAAAATATTAAACATGTATTAAATAAATTATTTTAATTATCTGGAAGTTGCCTCCTTTTTATCAATGTGAACGAACCTGTGCACTTTACTACTTTAGTTTTAATGTACAGTAGTCCTGGCTCCATTAATGTCCAGGGGTCTTATTTATAAATGTGTGCACGTACAAAAATGTTTGATTATAGTTTCAACGTTAAGTTCATGATCTACGAAAAGGGAGCTTGATGAGAAAATGAACAATTTGGTCCAAAAAATCTGAACTTTGTGCGTCTGGGCTTTAAAGATGAGGCAAAAGACAATCTGAGCTTAAAGAGACGAGAACAGATTAGAGGAAGTTTTTGTACATTTGTGTTTTGTCCAACGTAAACTTTTAGTGAGAATTCCATGTTAAAGGCACTGTACCTGATTTTTATTAACTCGAGTTAAAATCATTTCTCTTTACATCACACGTTGTTTGAAAGAAGCAACTTCATGGAAAGACATTGGGTTTATAATGTACAATCTATGCATATTATAAACACACTTTGTTAGGAAAAAACTAGTGCAGAAGTGTTTGCCAGGGTCACTTCTTTTCAGCCAATCAGGCATATTGTGCACTATGGATCATGGGAAAATAACTGCGTGACACTACCTATGTATTAAATGAACTGCATAGGGCACGCCGCCTGTCTCCGCAAGCCAGATTGATTAGTGGCCGTGCGAGGTACTGCAGCCTCTTGTGCCCAGCCTTTTTGTGTAAATGCATATTAACCTATTACCTAATTATTTTCAGTATTAAAATAAAATACAAGGAAATGTTGTTTTTAACCATTTCTAAAATCATTGAAATTACTGTTTTTATATTAAGTGACGTCACGGTAAACATGTGCGAGTCACGTGAACGAGACGTGTGAGTGGGCCGTGCGAACGAGCACATCGGAGGATAGAAACAAAAGCATGTTAGACATAGTTAGACACGTAGATTTAATTTCAGACACTTTCACGTATGATCTATTACAGGCATGTCCAAACTCAGGCCCGGGGGCTAAATGCGGCCCTCAGACCAATCTTTCTTGGCCCTTAGGCTTCCTGGTGAATTGGCCCACTCTGTCCTGAGAAGTACTATTTACAGCACATTTCAGATTTTCTACAATTCTAACCTAAATAACTAACATTTTGGTGCAATACAGACCTGATATTAAGGCAATGAGACTGAATGTAGATGTGGTGGAGCTTAAAACATCAGATAAATGCAGCTTTTTTTAACGTTTCACAAATGATTTGTGGCCCTCCGCTTGGTCTATATTTCAATATGTGAAAAACGTTTGGACACCCCTGATCTAATATGAAGAATACAATTACAATCACACAAGCTAACGTTTACACCAAAACTTAAGAGCTGGGTGATCGCTCACGTCGCTCAAAGCATCATGGGGGATAGTCGTCACACGGTGGGAGGCGTTAGCCCCTATTCAGGAAGTAATGCGGAAGAAAAAAACTGTTTTGGCTTCATGCGTTAATGAGCACACGCCATAGGGATAAATAGGGCCCCATTTTGAGTTCATCTTCCAGATCTGTCATGGTGCAGTTTCAAACGTGCTAAACGCTAATTGTAAGGAAAGTTAGAGGAACTGTATGGAAACAACTGCATAAGACTATTCCAGACAGTCGTTTCTGAGTCATGGCGCAAAACTGAGTGAAAAGAAGAACTATGTGGGCGGGGCTAACGGTTCTAAATGAGGTACAGGCCCTTTAAGTTTTCTAATAAGACCCCAGGTGATATTGTTGGTGAATGTATAATGTTGTACCCACACGTGTGCCCCTGAGGAAGGCTTTACAGGTACATTTTTAATAAAGCCATGTTTAAATGATAATGAAATAAATTAGACCTCATTGTCCCCTACACTCCTGTGCACTCGCTGAGGTCTGAGGGCCAGCTCCAACTTGTCATCCCAAAAACAAGACTAAAACGTTGGGCCGACACCTAACATGATATATAAGAGAAAAAACTGTGTAATTGATGATATAAAGGACTCTAGACTAGATTCTTAAGGATAGCACCAATATTTGACTTGTTTAAAGGTGCTTTACCCATTTATTTCATGTAAGAAAGTCAAATCAGTTCTGGCTCTGCACAAACGTGTTGTAAAAGCATCTATCTGGGTCAAAATGATACCGCTGTGTGCTGTCTGTGCAATTATAGAGAACCTATAGTAGAACCTTTAAGGATATTTAATATGTGTTCAATTGTTATAACTTTTCTTCCACTCGTCGCCTCAACATTGATTTTTAATGTGTCTCCAGGCGTTAGCGTTTGCCATATTTACTATGAAGAAAATGTGCTGCACTGAACACAGAATTATATCATGATGTTTCAGATTTAATATTGCCCCGAAAGCAAATGACGATATATCATGAACGACATGTTGTGGCCCAGCTACTACAGACCGCGCCTTTTCTGTGATTGGTCGCAAACTTTGGAACACTTTTTTAAATCTTTCTTTTATCATTTTACGTTAAGGGTTGTCTATAGCACTTTTTTAAATCAATAGTTTTATTCAGTATTTATTTATGCAATGTATGTGATTTTAAGTGATTATTGATGCGTCTGTGCAGCACTTTGCAAACCTTGTGTTCTGAAAAATGTGCTATACAAATAAAGTTGGACTGGATTGGATATATAAAGGAATTTTAACCAACCCATCAGAGTGCCTGGGTTTGTTTGGTCTGTTATTTTTACATCCTTGGCAGACAATGATCTTTATTTTTGCACTAAATAGGGATATGGTTCAACTATGGATCACAGATTAGTAGGACTGTAATCCTGAAGTTGTTTAGTTGGTGAATTAGTCGACGGTGTCTTAGACCAGTGGTTCTTAAACTAGGGGTCGGGACCCCAATGGGAGTCGCGAAATGATTTCCAGATGACCCAGACAAGGCTGGACACCCTTCAAATGCAGGGGTGAATGTAGATTCCTGTTTGTTGTTAAAGTCATTTTTCTAGGTCTATATTCTCAAAATAAAATCAAACATTAGATCCAAGGCTAATTTATCACTTTGCGTGTTACCTGTTTTTATGTCTGGGGGTCGCGACTGAAAAAAGTTTGAGAACCACTGTCTTAGTCGACTAACATTTGTATCAGTCGATCAATTATTTATTTGGATTCAAATGATTTATAAATCAGAAAGAGCTAAAACATGAAGATAAGGGGGGAGTTGGATGAATATTTTGGAGTGAATCAAGAGTTTAATTGATATTAACACTCTATTTACTAGTATTTTTCTGTATAAAAAGTTGTTTTTGCACTGAACTCCAGTGCAGTTGTGATGTTTTAAGTGCAGTTTGGGTCAGATATATTGAGATACTTCACAGTTTTGTTATATTTTTTGCTACAAACCCTTTTTAGTCGACTAATCGGTCGACTGTACAAGTCTTTAGTCGACCAAGAATTTCTTTAGTCGACTACAGCTCTTCAAATTTGGATATTTCTTTCAGTAACGCTGCAGAGTCACATACATAGGCCCTTGCCCTTCATCTGAAATTGCAACGTCATCAAATTCTACAACGTGAATACAATCTGTAACATTATCGAGACGCCAAAAGATTACACAGCCCGTATAAAGCCATAATATTTGTCGAAACCGTCCACCCCGAACCACAATACATTTCTTTGACTCCTTCAAGCTTCAACTGCTCCCAAAATAAAAAACACATCCACGTGTTTAAAGCGAGCACGAGCCTCCCTCCATCCGCGTTTGCGCCGGCGTTTGTCTGAAGTGGCGACGCTTTGATGCAGACGAACAGGACACATTATCATTATTCCCATTTCCATGCCTGGCCGAACCAAAAGTGTGTGCGTACGTGTGTGTGTGTGTGTGTGTGTGTGTGTGTGTGTGTGTGTGTGTGTGTGTGTGTGTGTGTGTGTGTGTGTGTGTGTGTGTGTGTGTGTGTGTGTGTGTGTGTGTGTGTGTGTGTGTGTGTGCGCGCTCCCACCGCTGTGAAAATAAGGCGTTTGTGGCAGAGAACGGCACAAAACAAAGGCGTGTGTGTGAGGTGAGGACGCTGGAGCGGAGGAGGGCCGGAATGCAGATGGAGGAGGAAATCAAACTGGAAGAAAGAGAAAAAAAAGAGGGGGAAAGAGGAGAAAATGTCCTGCTGCAGATAAACAGCACAGGCCTCAAGAATGTACAGAGTTGGAGAATATTAAGACCTTTTGATGCGAAGGAAAAAGTGAGATCAAACGAGGAGTGCGGCAGGGGTGTGTTTTGTCCCCGTGTCTTTTTAAACGACACATATTCTGCTACAGGGACTTTTTTGAGCTTTTAACCCTGTTCTAACAATGTTCCGTCATCAAAAACAAACCTGGAGTTGTGTTCATCTACATTCTGTTTTGAGGAATGTTTATTAGAAAAAACGCTCCCTTCTAAACTCCCTCGATCAGTGATGTTTATTCAGATCATCTACGTCACTTATCATAGAATCTTCTGCTGATTTAAAGTCTAAACAACAGGTTCGACGACACATTTCACTAAACCATAGTAAACATGATTATATTTAAGATTTTACTAAACATTTCACCTATTTGTTCCCAGTTTGACAGTTTTTGTAATGTTGAAAACGTTACTTCCTGGTTGGACATGAACACAAATATGACATAGATAGAAGTAATTCCACTGTTACCTAGCAACCATTTTGAAAACAAGGGCCAAAATCCATGAAAACTACATGATTTAACAAATAATGATAACAACTTTATTTTGTGTAAACTGTCTTTGTATTTTCAATGACATGTCACTTTTTGATGACATTTGATTCTGTTTTAGAACTCAGCTTCCTGTAATAATTCAAGTTCAATTCCTTTTATTTTTCAATGTATATATATATTTTTTTTAACAGATGTAAAACTACAATAAATAATTGCCCTCCCACCAAACTTAGTCATGATTAGAACTTTTTCATATAGACAATAAGTCCTTAAATCATCGCAAGACTCGCTCTGAGCATTTCTGCCGTCTGAAAACGCTCACTGCTACCGCCAGCTCAATAATAGCATGTTGCACAGTCTCTTAAAGTGATAACAGAACTAAATTGTGTATGGGCGCCATCTGCTGGCTGGAGAAACTCAGTAAGTGTCACTGCAGATAGCAGAGAAAAATGTTCATTATTTCATAATAAACGTTATTTTTGTTTCATAACATGAGATGCAAATTTAAAGCACTCAAGGGCATGTTTGCCCTTAAGTGCCTGAAAAATGCATATGTTTTTCCTTTAACCTGAACACTGAGATGATATTTAAACAGATACAAGACAACGTGGGAGTCAGCGCAGGTGGCCTATGTGTTAAGAATGATGATGATTCAGTGGTCGGCTGTCATCTGCCTATTGTAAGCGCTGACTCAGAAGTACAAGTTGTAGAAGAGTGTACATTTCTTGACCGGAGCCTGTCAAACGACTTGAACTGGAATAAAAACACAAGTGACACTGTGAAGAAAACTTGAAGAAAACTAGAATTTACAAAAAGCTCTAAGCTCTGATCGAGCTTTTATCGCTGCATCACTGACAGTCGTCTTGTTGGTTGTATCACAGTGTGGTTGGGTTATATAACATCCAAAGAGAAAAATGCACTTTAACTGTAAGGATCTTGCACTTTTCTTTTAACTTTTCTTTTAACAGTTTTCTTTTAACTTTCATGGTACATTTATTTTTTATCTGTGGCGTATGTCGTTTGCTTGCGTGGTTGTTTTTGATATTTTGATGTGCACATTGAGCTTATTGCACAACTCTTTCCAATGTGGTTTTTAAACTGCAAATGCCAAATAAACTAATCTAATCAAGTAAACCATTTATGAATTGGTGAATAGTTCAAATCACACTTTTAGAGGTCTCACATTGATAAATTTGTGTCATTTGATCAACATGTTCAATATAAGTTAAGTTGAAATTGACTTACCTTAACACGTCAGCACCTTTTTTTGTGTGACATTTGCGGCAGAAAACAGGTCATGAATGTGTGCTTTTCAAAGATGATTTTGTCACTTTTACTTAACATTAGTTATTCAGCGTATCAGGCGACAATCTTCGGAATTTCTAAAATAAATTATAAACATGTCTTTGTGGGACTACCAATGTTTGTTTGTAAAACCAACTTTTACAAACAAAATGTATAAGCGTAGAATTCATATTTAAATGATTGTGTAGTGTCTGTGGACTCCAGGAACAATAGTTATTCCTGTGGTAATAACTGATAAGGATTGAGAATAAATACATAAAATAAATGTTTATGCAAAAGCGAAAAGTGTGTAAAACAGATCTGAAAATACCATGAAGGGTTAAGCAACGACTGAAAAAGCAATTATTGTTATGTTGGCCTGTAAAAACGTGGGCCAGTGTTTCTTAAAAATGTGATATGTGGAAAATTGTTTGCTCAAATCAATTTCAATATTTTGTGGAGAAGTTTTTTTGTTAGTTTAATACACATTTTTCTCCTCTTTTGAGTTAGTCCTTGTTTAGAATGAGTATAGCAGTTGTGTAGCCCTGTGGTCTTATCTATATTATGTGGAGTTTGTCTGCAATTCAAACAAATCTGAAAATGAAAATCTGTATATTTTTTTTTTAATTGGCATTTTGATCTAATCTAATGGCACTATTTGTGTTATAAAGTGTGTGTTTGAGTTT
Organism: Rhinogobius similis; assembly: GCA_019453435.1. Classification (NCBI taxonomy): domain Eukaryota; kingdom Metazoa; phylum Chordata; class Actinopteri; order Gobiiformes; family Gobiidae; genus Rhinogobius; species Rhinogobius similis. The sequence continues at coordinate 34,184,387 of CM033625.1, forward strand.
TAGAGCCTGTATATGGTTCAATATATTACAATTATTAAAACTGCATTTTTTTTTTTTTTTTTATTGTTGACTAGTCATGATTAATTAAAAGTTTTAACAGTGCAATTAGGATTAGCCTCTACTTTTGAGCTTTCTATTTTAATGTACTAACAACTGTGTGTTGTCATAGATTAGCGCTGGTTTTGAGTACTTTTTTTTCCCACAACTGTTTCAACCAAAATATAAATATTACTCTGAATATTTATAGAAATAATGTACAGAATATTTATTGAAATCTACACAGCGGGTTCAAAGCAGTGCACAGCTGTAATGGCGTTTGCGGCGGCTGTTTGCTCTAAGTGTCGATCTCCTGCTGCAGCCTCTGTGTTTTAAAGTGCAGGAAGCGCCGCTCGTTTCCACTGAGCACAATAATGGTGATGACTCCTATAAACGCAGACAGTGGGCCGGCGTGACCCGCTTCAGGCCGCAAATTATCTGCCAAAATATCCACAAATGGGCCGCCATAACTGCTCCGAACAAACAGGGAAAGAGGAAGAAAAGCAAGACTGAAATGTGAAAAAACTAGAGCTGCAGCTGACGGTCATTTTGCTGATCGATTAGTCTGGCCATTATTAGTTGTTTAGAATGTAAAAGTCACGTGCCAGGGACAAACACAGACTACAGCACAGCATTGTGTCTCTGCTGAGAAGGTGACCATCTCTCCAGGACCTGTGTGTCTCCAGGACCTGTGCGTCTCCAGGACCTGTGCGTCTCCAGGACCTGTGCGTCTCCAGGACCTGTGCGTCTCCAGGACCTGTGCGTCTCCAGGACCTGTGCGTCTCCAGGACCTGTGCGTCTCCAGGACCTGTGCGTCTCCAGGACCTGTGCGTCTCCAGGACCTGTGCGTCTCCAGGACCTGTGCGTCTCCAGGACCTGTGCGTCTCCAGGACCTGTACGTCTCCAGGACCTGTGCGTCTCCAGGACCTGTGCGTCTCCAGGACCTGTGCGTCTCCAGGACCTGTGTGTCTCCAGGACCTGTGCGTCTGCAGGACCTGTGTGTCTCCAGGACCTGTGCGTCTCCAGGACTCGGAGCAGGTCAATCACAGCTGACCCTTCTCACCCTGGACATGGACTATCTGAGCCCCTCCCCTCGGGCAGGAGGCTACAGTCCATCCGGACCAGAACCTTCTGCCATAAGAACAGTTTCTGTCCCTCTGCTGTTGGACTCATGAACACTTTGTAACACCTGACACTTTAACAATCATAGAATAAAAGCAGCTCTCTTTGCACTGATACATTTGCACTACTGTCTGTCCAGCTGTACATTTCTGTATATAGTCTATTTCATTTATTTTATTCTTAATTTCATGCATGCCTTCTTTTATATATTTTGCTACTATTTTATTCATTGTTTTATGTTGCACTTTACGCCAAAGCAAGTTCCTAGTTTGTGAATTTTGTTCAATGACAATAAACCTTTTCTGATTCAGATTCAACAATAGCATTATAAGCATATTTAAAGTGCATATGATAAGTTTTAACAATTATAAATTAATATTATTAATTATTATTAATAAATGTTGTACATTAAAAATGTATTTAAATAAATAAATAAAAAAGTTATACACTAATCAAGTAGTAATAATTACAGGAAGTGAAAAACTAGGGAAACACACTGGGGAGACTCATTCCATCCAAAGGTTGAGCATAATTTACCAAAAAATAAACAACTTCTTTGACCCTTAAAACATTAATTCAGCAAACAAAAGATGTTCACATATATTTTGATTTGTCAAAAATCTGTGACATTATCTGAGTTCTTGCCCAGTGTAAGTCATTTCCCGGTGTGATGTCATAATTTACAACCAGGAAGTGAAATAACAAAACTAAGAAATGTCTAAATCGTGATTAAAAAAAAAAATCAGCATAACTTTAAACATATTCATCGTATCCGTATTTTAGTGACATGAGTGGTCCAACCTGTCAGGGGCACTTTAACTGTGTGGTGTCAGCATTTACACTTTTAACTAAAAGTGAATGTACAAAACATGAACAAATGAACAAAAAAGGACCACGACGGTTCAAACTAGGGCTGTAGTCGACTAAAGATATTCTCTCCATGTACCAACCCAAACTGCACTCAAAAGACTACAACTGTACAGGGGGTCATGCAAAAATGATTCTATTTATAGAAAAAGGTCGATTTAAGAGTGTATTTGTATGTTAGAGATACATAAGTTTGAGTAAACTCATAATTATCTCTAAAATCATGAGATAACTCCCTCCATATCTTCTCATTTTACTGTTGTCCCATAGAAATCCTTTTAATCTAAATAAAATAATCCATGTTAGATCAGCATTTGAATTCTCTTGCCAAAAATAGACACATTTACAATTCCTCAAGACACAGCTTCATTCTTGGAGCCCATGTAGGTTATTTGAAAATTCAAAACTTTATTCGGAACTAATTTAAGACTTCGAAAAATTCAGGTTTTTTTTTTTTTTACTTTTGAAAGGCCTAACTTGACTTACAGACTTTTAAGACGTTTTTAGACCCCGTGAATACCCTGCGTTAACAGTTATTCGATAACAATTAAATTAGTTGAGTTAAATTCATTATTTCGATGCAGCCCTAGAAAAAACTGACAAATTGTACTGCAGCAAGAAGATATTTTTTCCCTTAGTAACTGCTTAATGAAGGAGTGAGGGTTGGACATTAGGCTTAGGGCATTAATTAAGTTGTTACTAAGTCTGAATCATTCTTAATAAACTATTTGTTCACTATGGAACAAACGTGTAGGTGTAAAAGTGTTACGTTTTATAAAATGTCACACAATATTGACCTAAAATTGCTTAACAATAGAATCAGATCCATTTACTTTTGGTTCAGAACGGTAGAACTGCTTGTCTTCTCTCCAACGACGTTCATTTTGTCTCCTTCTATCCACACGTTAAGGTTATTTTTAAAGACAATAAACTTGTTCCTAGTTTAAAAAGAAAGTGTTTGGTTTATCATTATCAGTATATCATCAGTATAGCACATTTATGACGGATTGCCAAAATATCTTCTAAAAAAAATGTTAAAAGATATACATTTTTGTCAATATTACCCACCTCTAGTTATAGTATTTATCAAGTATTATAGTATTTATCAAGTATTATAGTATTTGTCACATCTGTATGGCCCCCAAAGTGCAGTATTTAAGTCTTGTTTTACTTATTTGACTTATTTATTGCTATTTTATGGGTTTTTTTTTGTTGTTTTTTTCACTGGTTTGATTGTTTGAGGACTGGTAAGATCGAACAGAGCACTTGTTATACCTTTTGTTTTTTGTCTCATGTTTTTGTGTCTGTGCAGCACTAGAATGGGTTCTCAGGGCTGTCGTCGACTAAAGAAATTCTTGGTCGAATAAAGACCTGTCCTGTCGACCAAAAATATCCCCAAAACTAAAACTTCTCTCCATGTATCTGACTCAACGTGCACTCAAAAGAGCACAACTGCACAGGAGCTGGTGCGGAGACAACACTTTAGACAGAAAAGAACGAGGAAACAGTGTATTTATGTGTTCAAAACATATACATTAGATTAAATGTATGATTCAGTCTAAAATCCTCAGCTATAACTCACTCAAGACCCTTTCAATCTAAATAAAATGATCAGTCAGCTAATAAAAGTGTTTGTCAACTAAGGTTCTGTTATGAAAATGTTCAGCATAAATAAATGGATTTGGATTTAAAGTATTCATAGAAGTTGTTCAAGCATCATTTAATCGTCTTTTATGAGGCTAAAATGTCTTTTCTGAGCATTCAATTATTTTTCCTCATCAAAAACACAACTCTCTCAAAGTTTCAGTAACGCTTTAGATTAATGCTCGTTAGTTAACTATTTAAATGTATTACTAAGCACTTGTTAAGCATTTATAAGTACTAAAAAGACATTTACAATCATCTGTTAGCTTGATCTTATTAATGCTCTGTACATTATCTGTTATTAACACAAACATGCTTTGGTTAATGCAGTGTTTTTCAGTCTTTTCTAAGTCGGGGCTCACTTTTTTGACTGAAAAGATACCATGGCAACCACCTAGCGAGACATTAACAAATCAGACCTTCTGCGTAAAAGAATTGTGGTATGTAGAGCGGCAAATAACGTCTGTGCCACTGTCTGGGTCTTTACATTTGAAGATACAGATTGTGTTGCTTACATTTTTGGTACGACAGTTAGCTGAGCACACTCTGACGTAAAGTATTCAAATAAACCCATGTGTGAATCTGTCAACTCTAATTGGACATTTTTTCAAGGCACACTAGTGTTCCACGGCACACTGGTTGAAAATCAAAGGGTTAATGGATTATAAGTGTAAAATAAGTGCATAAACAAATAATAGTGCTTATTAACACCTTATACATGGTTTATAAGGAAGTTTAATCTAAAGCGTTCCTCATAATCCAGTCAAGGCCACACGCTGCAGGTGAATAGGAGAAAATCTTAAATTTAAAGATATCAATTTGAAAGTTACTCACATAAACATAAGAACAAAAATGTGATTTTCTTATGTAGAAATATGGGATTTTTTGTGTAAAAACAGCCAAAGTTGTAGATATTTGGGGCATTTCAATCTGAAAAGTAGAAAGAACCAGGTTTAAATGTCTGTCTTTGTTTTGTACATATTAGTTATCATTAAATCATGTCAACAGAGGGGATTTTTGGATTTCTTTCTTTAGTTTTTGAGTAAACTAGATCTGACTGAAAATTGGTCCAAAAAACTTCAATAAATCAGGTTTAGAATTAGACATAAACAAATCCTTCTGTTCGTTTCATCAAAATCTTGTTGAGTCTCAGATTGCACAGTTTAGCGTGTGTGGGAGCTACTCTAAGGGTCATCTTTATGTCTCTGTGAGAAAAGACAAAGTTACAATGTCCCAGAGAAACCTATGGATGAAGTGGATTCAATGAAAGAATAAAACATCTTGAGGAGCAGATTGGACATGTGTGTTGTTCCCATGTGAAAGCCGACATGTTAGAGAGCAAAGTGAACCAAATATTTGAACAAAAAAGGGGGTTTTGCTTATAGTGTTTTGACTTAATCTCCTCCATGTTTTTAAAGACTCTACACTTCACCAAGTCTGTGGAGAATTGCAATTTTATGATCATCCCGACTAGTGCTGCAATGATTAATCGACTCATTATGAAGAGTCAGCAATAAAAGATAATCATAGTGGTATTTTTAATTGTAATCGTTCTCTGACTATACAGATTCTACAAACACATACCAAAACACCTTAATATAACAAAGACCGTGCTATGAATACATAAATATTGAAAAAGAATAAACTGTTCAAGATTTTCATCAATGATATACTATATTTGTAAATATTCTCATTCTAGAAGTCTTATATTTCAACCTTTATTTGGTGTAAAATGTATTGAAAAAGTCTCAATGTTTAAAATAAATAACTGTTTGACTATCGACTAATCAAAAAATGAAGCGTCCACTACTAAAATAATCGTGAGTTGCTGCCGTAATCTCACCTTCACTTTTTTATTCGGATTCTTCTCTGACTCATTGTTCTTTAACATTAGAGGTAAGGGTTGGCCAAACCGAGCAACACTGGCCCAAACCCACAGGAGGAGCGCCGTGTTCTGGATCCGCAGGACGCACTCACTACTGAAGAAAAAGAGAGACACCTACAGGCCGAGACCAGGTACTGCACCCACCAGGCTGGACTGCAGTCTGAGGGCTGGACTGAGCAGAGCGCCACAGAAAGAGCACAAAGGAAAGAGACATCCACACTTACTTTTACATCTGGATTATTTATTCATAATTTATATATATATATATATATGAAAAAAAAAAAAAAAACTTTTCGTTCATGGACTTAAATTACGAAGAATCATGATGTAGGATAAGTGTGTCTAATCAGAAAATCAGGAACTTTTCTGGTGGAGAGTTCGTTGCCTGATTGTTTCCATGGAGATGCTTTGCTGGAATATATGTGATTAAAGTATGAAAGTTTAGACGACACATTTCACTAAAACGTAGTGATTATATTTAAAATTTATCTCCAGGTTTTGTAAAGTTTATAATGTTACTTCTCTTTTTTTTTTTTTTTGAGAAAAAAATTAATGTTGAAATGTGAAGCATACACATAAAACACATAATTAACAAAAAAATAATGTGAGAGGCATTGGTTGTACAATTGAGATTCTAAAAAAATCTTAAATATCAGTACAATGCAACAACAACAGAAATTTAGAAATAGACAACAAAAATGATTAAACTGTCATGAATATATGTTTATAGGATGTCAATTGTTGATTGTTTTTCTGATTATTGGTGATGAATGTTAAGGATTTAAGTATAGAAGAAGAAAAAAGTTAAATAATAATAATACGTTCAATAATAATAATAATAATTTTCATAATAAAAAATAATGTCTTTCAGATTGACTTTGTGATTAGTACCAAGGGGGGGTCAAATAGATAATGTTCCAAATTTTCAAACGAATCGCTGTTTTGATATAAAGGTGTATAAAAGTGTCTCTATCTTACAAAAAGAACACATTTTGTTGATGTCCATGTATTTGTATAAGTCACCATTCACTGGATATATATATTAAAGTGTATTTTTTAGTTCTGTTTGAAAATATAATACAGTATATAATTTCTGGTTGAACATGGGCTGCAAATATGACACTGGCACGTCGCTTTTTGATGACATCACAGAGGGATTCTGTTTTAGAACACAGCTCTACGTCCTGTAATTTTAAACTTGTATTTATCAAAATTTCTTCACAAACTGCAACTTCACAGATGTAAAATTTTGCAAAATATTTACCACAGGTGCCCTCCCAGCAACACTAAGTCAGAAGTAGAACATTTTTAGAACCTTCACATAGACTTTACGTTGCAGTTTGTGAAGAAAATTTGATAAATACAAGTTTAAAATTACAGGACGTAGAGCTGTGTCATATTTGCAGCCCATGTTCAACCAGAAATTATTTACTGTATTATATAAGTACAAGGTCAAAATGACAGGAAGTAGTGCTGAGTTCCTAAACAGAATCCCTCTGTGATGTCACGAAAATTTAATTGAAAATACAAAGACAATATACAGCAACACACACATTTTTCTGACAGTTTAAACCATAATTAAATAAAATGAAGGTGTTATCAGGTATTTACTCGCTGAAACATCCCTTTACCTTTACCTTTTGCTGCGTTCCAGTTGTCCTCGAAGGTCTGTTACATTTTCACAGTTTCTGTGTTCCAGCGGTCAAGATGGAAAACTATGAGCTATGATTATGTTACGACTCAAATAGAATAATATAAACCAGGAAAGTTCTCAAATCTACCAAAATGTGGATCCAATTAAGTTAATGTACTAACCCAGACAGTGTTTTTGCATTTGTAAGTTATAATAAACGCTCCAGACTTAAGCAACATCAGCAAAATAGCACATTTATAACTGCAGAGGTTCAACGGCAGCACAGGAGCCGCTTCACACACAGCAGGGGGCAGCAGAGAGCAACTACAGAGAAAACAACACAAGAACGATCGATATTTTAACTGTCGGATGTTAAACTGTTTCCAAGAGCGGGATGCAGCCATGGGTTAACTCGGATAAACTCTTCTTTTTTAATGAATTTATGTCAAACATTCAAACGTAAGTCATGTCACAAATAATAGTTGAACTCATCGAAAGAGCACAGGTCAAATAAAAGAGGCTGCACGACCACAGAACTTTAAAGAACTAAGTAACTTCAGCGACAGAGCTTTTTTCTGTTTTCCCCCTTCCTTTTTATTGAAAAAGGGAAGTACAATAACAAACAAAAACAGTTCATGTCGCCAAATATAAAAAAGAGATCCACGGTTTCTCAGGAGAGTGGTCTTCAGGTCGCCATCAGGAAGTGTTGCGTCTGGTTTTCTGTGCACAGACAGCAGGGGGCGACGACAGGGGCTTCAAACACTCCAAAAACACATTTACAACCACCACACGGACTTACAAAGACATTTAATAAGGTAAAAATGTTACTTACTTCTGCTTTAAATTCACGTGTCCAAAAAGGAGTGGGAAGAAATATAACTTATTTATCCTACTCTCTTTCCAAATGATAACTTCAAATGTTCAGCTTCCTGTTACTTGTTAATACTGTTTTCAATACATTAACATTTGGGCTGCAACGAACAATTATTTCGGTAACTGATTAGTCTAACGATTGTTCTTTCGATGAATCGATTTGTTGTTTAGTACTTGAAAGGGTTTGAATGAGATTTTATACTCAATTTTACCCAGAAGCTTAAATGAAGCCGTTTGAGGACATCCTGGTAAGAGAGTTTAGCCCCAGACGCTGTATGGGGTGGAGGTTTGCCACCAATGGCCCCTTAGTTGAGCTCCACTCTGTCATATCTGGTGGCACAAAATCTAAATACATTTTTTGAAAACGGGAATCATTTATTAATTAACGATTGCAACGTGGTTAAGCTGGGTTGGGGTTAGGGGTCAATTGTGAAGCTGCACTCAACATGGCACAGCCCATCAGCTGCAGCCACACCCTCCATCCTGGTGGATATTTACAAATTGAAGTGTCTTTTCACAAAGTGTACACATTTCCCGTGTCAAAAAGTCGAATATATTGTGATAAATTGTCAGGTTGTTAAATGATTATATCTGGCACACCCTCCTGCCAGTTTAACCCCAGCGACAGATCAGTCTACCTTTGCTTGAAAAATTAAAACATCTAAAAGTTCTATGGATCTGTGCTTTTTTTATTCCATCACGTAAACAAATTATTTTCAATTAAAACGGCGCTACAAGTGTGAACTGATTGAAACGAACACAATCTTTATAAACACAATATTGTCAGAGAACTCAAATCCTAATAGTGAGCAACAAAGTGTGAACGCATCTAATGTTACAATCAAGTTGCTAACGACGCTTCCATTAGACTAATAGTGCTATTACAAGGCTCTTCCATTACCTCATTGTGCGACAACATCCAACAAGTTTCCCGACGCGAAACATTTTGGACGCAGCCAAGTACGACCGTTTTATCAGTCAGCAATTAGCATCCGCGGCGCTAACGTCCCGATGAGGAGAAGAACGCAAATATATGTTTTTAATTACCAAAGATTTAATAAACAATCTATCCCAGAGCTGCGGGGAATCATTAAGAGCTGGTTTTGTTGTAAAGTTTTATATTTGGTCGTTGGAAAAACATGGAGTGGAAAAGAGATTTGATGAGTTTTTGTTGAGTAAGTGCGAACAGGTAATGAGAGAGTGCATTAGCGTTTGGGAGGGAAAAGTTTGGAATTCTGAACTTAACTTCACCGTCGTCACATTTGGTCTGGTTTGATCCCGCTTTAGATGATTTAGGCTGGTTTTGGTCCTGTTTAGTCGAGGTCTTGTCCAGGTTCTGTTAGATTCAGTCCCCATTCGTCCCAATTTGAATTTTTCATCTTATAAGATTAATGGATGTCACACAGCAAGACATGATTATTTAAAAGTCGTAAGATGGCTACAGTCGCACTCTGCGATGGTTCTCACAATCAGTCGTAGCTCGTAACCAAAGTTTATCTGAGTGAATTTCAGGCTCCGTGTGGAAAAGTCATCGCATTTGTATCTGTTAGCGGAGGCAAGCTTGACATGCTAGGGGTGTCGTCGCTTTTCTAAAAGTTACCAAATGAAATAGAAAAGGGAAGCTAAGGTCCCGTGTGCGGCCAAGCTCTTCTGCCTTTACTTTGCGGTGCGCTTGCGTTTACGTTCTTGACACCGGTCGATTGTCAGGACGACTCATTTTGCGACCGAGTTTCCGAGGTAGAAATCGATTTCTATCGATTGATAGAAATCGTAGCTCGTCTTTGATCGTACAACGGTTCTAAATGTGATCTATGTCCCTGTCTCACTGTGAGATCTACGAGCCACGACTCAAGATTCTTATCAAAAATCTCTCATCGCAAATGGTCAAAATCGTGCAGTTGACGCCCAGCTTTATTCCAGTGTTCTTCAGCCTTTTTTGCTGCACATTTTTTGCGTTTAAAAGCTATCACAGCACCTACTACTAAAACGTTACCAAATCAAACCATTTAGTTAAAAAAATATGGTCTATAATGAGGCAAATAATGTCGGTGCTCTTTTTTTGTTTTGTGCTCTTTTTTGGTGCAGATGTAGCTCAGGACACTCCAAGAAAGTAAATTAGTCAATTACATCTGCATTTGTGAATCTGTTAACTCAAATTGGACAATTTTTCGTGGCACACCTGATAAAACCTCAAGGCACGCAGGTTGGAAATCAAGATCTTAGTCGACCAAGATTGTCAACTAATCATTTAATTAGAATTTAAGGATTTAAATAGTAAAAAACAAGAAAATAAAGAGTGGTTAGCGAAAGATTTTGGCGTCTAACATATAAATACTCTGTTTCGTAGTGCTTTTCTGTATAATTATTTCTGTCAACTCCTGTGCAGTTGTGGTCTTTTGGGTACAGTTTGGATCAGATTCATGGAGACAGTAGTAGTATGTGGTAGTTTTGAAATATTTTTGCCACACTCTGAGTTTTGGTCGACAAATTGCTCCATAGGGCAGGTCTTTAGTCGACCAAGAATTTCTTTAGTTTATTACAGTTTTAATTTTGGTTAGATTGAATAATATGATTTGAAATGTTTTGCGAGATTTTGGTGATCAGCTGCATGCTTGTGAGTAGGGCTTTCGACCAAAGAAATTCTTGGTCGACTACAGACCTGCCTGATTGGTCGACTAAAAGGGGCTGTCTGTGTAGCTGACCTAAACTGCACTAAAAGACCACAACCGCACAAGAGATTAATTATTATTCATTAGATTAAACTCATGATTCACTCAAAAATCTTCAGATTACTCAATCCATATTCTTTCATTTTTGTTGTATTAATGCATATAAATGTATAAATACTTTAATACTTTACTTTATAAATATAAAAAGAATCAGTCGACACCATCAACCTAATTGACTAAACGACATAAGGATAACAACCTTATAGTGAGCTCCACCTGAATTGATGAACACTTACTGTATCAATGTTGAATCCTCAGTGTGTGTGTGTGTGTGTGTGTGTGTGTGTGTGTGTGCGTGTGTGTGCGTGCATGCGTGTGTGTGTGTGTGTGTGTACATATACATACATACATATACTTTTAAACCAGAGGCCGATCTCAGCAATTCACAAAAATACGTTTAGTAATTCCAAGTTTGTGGCACAGAAATGCCAGAGTAAACAGAAAACTACTTGTTGGTCCCCAGCTCTTTTTTTCCATTTATTTCCTTCTCTGCAAAACCTCTACGCTGCGTTTTAACCTCTCTTTATGGAATACATTGACTCTTTGGATAATGCTAGATGATTATGACCTGGAAAGATCATATTTTGGGTCTTGAAAACCACACATCGATAAACAGGAAACAGCTGATGCTAACGTGCTTTGCTAGCGTTGTTTTGCTAGGCATTTGGGTTAGCATCAGAGGAAATACAACGTTTTAAACAAGATCAAGTCAGCGTTTGGTGAGATATAATTAACTGCTGTGCTTTTTGCCGTTTCCTTCCAAAACATGTGATTGTTACTAGTTACAAGAACTTAATTCTAGTGTTAAAACATAAAACTGTTCAAAAAAATCGCAATTAGATATTTTTCCCAAATCGTGCTACTTCAGAGTGAAGCAGTCGAAACGTGGCTTCTATGTGCTCAGTTCAGAGCAGTACAAACACATGGATGGTTCCTCTCTGTTTGTGCATTGAGTTCAGAGCAATACAAACACATGGATGGTTCCTCTCTGTTTGCACACTGAGCTCAGAGCAGTACAAACACATGGATAGTTCCTCTGTTTGCACACTGAGCTCAGAGCAGTACAAACACATGGGTGGTTCCTCTGTTTGCACACTGAGCTCAGAGCAGTACAAACACATGGATGGTTCCTCTCTGTTTGTGCATTGAGTTCAGAGCAATACAAACACATGGATGGTTCCTCTCTGTTTGCACACTGAGCTCAGAGCAGTGCAAACACATGGATGGTTCCTCTCTGTTTGTGCATTGAGTTCAGAGCAATACAAACACATGGGTGGTTCCTCTGTTTGCACACTGAGCTCAGAGCAGTACAAACACATGGGTGGTTCCTCTCTGTTTGCACACTGAGCTCATAGCAGTACAAACACATGGGTGGTTTCTCTCTGTTTGTACGTTGAGTTCAGAGCAGTACAAACACATGGATGGTTCCTCTCTGTTTGTAAATTGAGTTCAGAGCAATACAGACACATGGATGGTTCCTCTCTGTTTGCACGTCGAGTTCAGAGCAATACAAACACATGGATGGTTCCTCTCTGATTGTAAATTTAGTTCAGAGCAGTACAAACACATGGGTGGTTCCTCTCTGTTTGCACACTGAGCTCAGAGCAGTACAAACACATGGATGGTTCCTCTCTGTTTGTACATTGAGTTCAGAGCAGTACAAACACATGGATGGTTCCTCTCTGTTTATACATTGAGTTCAGAGCAATACAAACACATGGATGGTTCCTCTCCGTGTGTATGTTAAGTTCAGAGCAGTACAAACACATGGATGGTTCCTCTGTTTATATGTTGAGTTCAGAGCAATACAAACACATAGATGGTTCCTTTCTGTTTGTATGTTGAGTTTAGAGCAATACAAACACATGGGTGGTTCCTCTGTTTGTATGTTGAGTTCAGAGCAGTGCAAACACATGGATGGTTCCTCTCTGTTTGTATGTTGAGTTTAGAGCAATACAAACACATGGATGGTTCCTCTCTATTTGTAAATTGAGTTCAGAGCAATACAAACACATGGATGGTTCCTCTGTTTGTATGTTGAGTTTAGAGCAATACAAACACATGGATGGTTCCTCTCTGTTTGCACATTGAGCTCAGAGCAGTACAAACACATGGATGGTTCCTCTCTGTTTGTATGTTGAATTCAGAGCAATACAAACACATGGGTGGTTCCTCTGTTTGCACACTGAGCTCAGAGCAGTACAAACACATGGGTGGTTCCTCTGTTTGCACACTGAGCTCAGAGCAGTACAAACACATGGGTGGTTCCTCTGTTTGCACACTGAGCTCAGAGCAGTACAAACACATGGGTGGTTCCTCTGTTTGCACACTGAGCTCAGAGCAGTGCAAACACATGGGTGGTTCCTCTCTGTTTGCGCGCTGAGGGCAGAGCAGGGACACAGTTTTCATACAGAGAATCACTCACTCAATGCCAAAACTGTCACCCATCAACAAGGCGCTGGTGTGGAATGTGCGCTGGACCTGTCAAAGTGAAATACAAACGAACAACATGGGGGATATAGAAAGACGCACATAGGTCATCTCGATAACAAGAAGGTCCTTGGTTCCTTTCCAAGCACATCCTTTCATTAGGCGTTTTCGCACATGCCAGCACCAAGAAGTCCCTATTTCCCTCCTCCCCCTATTTAGTTTGAGGAATCACCCAGTCTCCATTGCTCGAGTTTACACAGCAACAGTGGCTGAAAAGTCTAACTGACAATAAAATAAACTTCGTTAATTAAGTTATTAAAACAAAAGTTTGTTTTTTTTCCTTCGTCCTGCTCCTTTTGAGCTCTGTAAACCTGCACATATGCACAAAAAGCTCAAACAAACAATGAAATTAAAATAAAACAATCAGTTGATCAGAATTTTAGTTAACACATACTAATTAAAATATATATTTTTGGAGCTTCTTTGTCAAAGTTCATTCTCTCAAGAAGTAAGTCAGAAACATTTCTCAATGAAGTAAATGTTGTAAATGTGCTTAACTTTTCTTACTTTTAACAATAAGGTTCCTGGTTTTTGCGGGAGCTAGAAAAACTGGCCCCAGTCCCTAGTTCCTACTCTGTACAAACGCACTTCAAATGGGGACTGGAACTAAAAAAAGTTCCAGAACTGAAAAGGTTCCTACTGTGGGAAAACACCTATTCTGTGTCATTTGACATCATCTGACTTTTAAGATTTTTTCAGTTTAGTTTTGTAGTTGTTGATACATTGTCTTATGATAACCACACCTCATTAAATTGTAGTTAGACTTACTTAAAGGTGCACTTCTGCTTTTCTAAAATATACTTTGTGCCGGGGCAAAACAGAATTTACTTTATTATATGCAAAAACATGAATTAATTCTGTTTTTCACATTTCAAAACCTTAAAAATCAGGTAAAGCCTTTAAATATTATAACAATTGTTTCAAACTGAGAATATATGAACATGCTAAAGGTTATTAGGAATATAAATATGTGATTTTTACTTGTTTACTTCATAAACACTGATAGTTACTGAATACGTTAGGAAATTGTAATAAATTCTCGATAGAAGTAAATGTAGTTTGCTCTGTTTTGTGAAGTTGTGAGCCATTTGCCTAGAGCTGATCCAGTGAGTGCTTTGTGTTGGGCCGTGTTCTTGATGAAGACTTTATAAAACGCTGCCTTTCTCATTACACTAATGAACTTTATAATTACCTCCTCCCCCTCGCTGTAACAGAGACATTAGGACTCGGCGTCATTTACTTCAGTCCAGGACACAAACCAGTGGCCATTTTACATCTTAACTCTGAGCTTCACTCCAGGTCTGAGCCGCGAGGGAAAAGAACGGGAACTAAATGAGAACAGGCAGAGGTGAGTTTACTTTGTGGAGGAAAAATACACAATTAGGCCTTTCAGGATGACTTTATTGTTTGTAAAATTTAAAGCATTAAGCTTTCTTGCAATAGTGGGAATTTTTGTGATTTTTGCACATAAAGGCAGGAATTGAATCCAGAACTAGAGCATCACAATTAGCATAACATATCTTATTGCAATTTTTTTATTTTTTTTATTTTTATAGGATTCCATGTGTGTCTGTGTTCAGGAGAATTGACGAAAAGACTGAAACATGAACTGTCAAAGTAATACAAGAATAGCGTATTTTGGAAACATTTTTGTAGCTTTTTCTCATGTTTTTGTCACTTTTAGTCACGTTTTTTCATGCTTTAAACCAGAACTAACTAACTTCAGTGACAGAGATCCCCCTGCAGGTCGATTGTGAAAATACACTACCAGTAAAAAGACATAAAGGTTTTTATTTCCTTTATTTCCCCCCTCCTTTTTTATTGAAATAAGGAAGTACAATCACATACAAAAACTTTTCATGTCGCCAAATTTGAAAAAGAGAGAGCCAGGGTTTTTAGGAGAGTTGTCTTTGGGTCGGCAAAATGTTGCAGCTGATTTTCTGCGCAAAGACAGCAGGGGGCGACAACGGGAGCCCCGAAAATACACTGACTTACAAAGACAATTAATAATTAGTTCTACTTTAAGTTGCATTTTTGTTGCAGTTAGTTGTGTTTTTTGTTGCTGTTTGTCACGTTTTCGTCATGTTTTTGTCACTTAAAGTTGCATTTTTGTCACTTGTTCCAAAACATTTTTAACAAGTCTGTACTAAAGTTTTTATGCAACTGGATAATTTTCTGTTTGCCAAGGAAATTATTGCAGGAAGGAAAGATTGCAGCCTTAGTGTTTAACATTAGACATTACAGGTGAATAGGAAAAAATCTTACATTTAAAGATGTCAATTGTAAACTACACAGAAGGGATCTTATTTGTGTTTTTGGGTAAACTAGATTTTACTGAAAATTGTCCTAAAAATTCAAATTTCGCCTCATTTTTTTAAACTTTAAACTTGAATAAATCAGTTTTAGAATTTGATATAAAAAAAATCTTCTGTGCGTTTAGTCAAAATCTTTTGAGTCCCAGATTGTACAGTTTGGTGCAGGATCTACATTAAGGCTGATCTTTATGTCTCGAGGGAGAAAAATGCATTTTAAGAAAACGGCCTTTGAAGTTACAATGTCCCAGAGAAATCTATGGATGACGTGGATTAAATGAAAGAATAAAACATCTCTAGGAGCAGATTGGACACGTTTGTTGTTTCCACATGAAAGTCCATATGTTGAGAGAGAAAACTGACCAAAAAAACTGCCTGTAGTGTTTCACCTTAAATGCATCAGTTCAAAGCACGATTTCGGTTTGATTTGAAGGTTGTGGATTGAATGCAAGATTATTTCAAACACGCTTGAATTCACCCGATTACAACTTCAAGGATGTTTGTTAAGGAAACAAAAGTTGGTCCAATAATCTCATATATTAAATCCTTCACTTTTTGGACGTATGTTTCATTTTTAAGCACACTATTCTGCCCTCTACTGTCCTTCGTTTGATAAGACCGCGCTGCATTTAAAGTGTAATTTTTATGTTTGTTGGACAACTTTGTGATGGTAAACTTGACGAGGAACACTCAAACGCACCATTAGCCTGCACAGCCACTCCACTTAATAGAGTTAATTCAGCCTTTGTCTAAAGCCGCATTTACTGCCGCACTGATGACTCCGAGTGCTTTCTTTGATTCATTACATTAAACTGGAAAAGTGTGTAATGAAATACAAGAGGGAGAGGTTCTCAAAGTGTGGGCCGCGAACCGGAACAGGCCCTAGAAAGAGATGACCAAACCACGTTATCGTAGTTCTTGAATTGATTAAACATTGAAAAGAAAATTCAGAAAGAGTCCGGTAAAGGTTTGTAGGAACTGTTATTCCCCAATTTGAGTTATTTGTCAAATTTGAGTTGCAAGCCTTACTATATTTTCATTTATTAAAGAGGCCAGAAAAGGTTAATAATGTTAGCTGTCAGGTTTAGCCTTAGCTCGCCAGTCATTTAAGTTAAGTAGAGTTTGTGTGGAAAGTTTCTAATGCTTATTTTTGATAAAGACGTAAAATTTGGGACCTGCCACAGTTCCATTAAACATGAAATACTACATTACAATCAATGACCTCGATGTCCCTCTTCGCAGATCTGTTTGCTCGGGTTTATTAACGGTTAAATGTTGTGTTTTCACGAACGTTGAACCCATATTTTATATTTGTTTAAAGTCATATATAGCAAGGTTTTTATTGCCATTGCTGGTGAACAAAATACTCGGTACTTGGCGGTAAGGTGCAACATATAACAATGAATAGTAATAAAAGAAAGGTAAAAAGTATAGACTATACTAAAATAAGATAATATGTGTAGAATAAAAACTAAATAAAAATATATATACAGGACACGAGATCAGAACAATTGTGCAAACTCACAGTGCAAACAGTGGAATAGTTTTATTTGCATTATTAAAGTGACAGGTATTATAGGGAGGCAGGTGTTATAAAATGTCAGGCGTTATTAAGGTGGCAGGTGTTATAAAGTGTTCATGAGTCCAATGGCAGCACACAATGCCCTGCAGTCTCTGTTGGTCCCTGGCTGTGGCTCCAGTCTCGCGCTCCTGTGTGAACTTTGTACTTTGAGTTTGCTCTCAGAATCACATGTCACACTGGCCTGTGTCCGACAATGGAAACTCCTTTCTACGAGCAGCACTTATCTTTGCTGCAGCTCCGCAAACAGCCTGAAAACAAACACAGTAACTACCTGTTCGTCAATGTCCCGGCGTACCCACGGCCCGAGCTGCACGTGGCCCACGTGAGCCACTACACGGCGCTGAACGGGCTCCACGGGATCCAGGATGACTCCGGGTTTAGGAGTCCAGGATACAGATATGAATGGCCCAAAGTGGTGTGGTTCAGCCTGACGGTGAGCCGAGCCGAGCTGAACGAGGCCGAGCACAGGAGCATGACCATCGTCTATCCCAACGGCACCGAGGAGATCTTCCACCCAGGGACCAGCGGAGGGCCCCCACAAACTCCACAGAGCCAGACAGACTGTGAGTACAACAAAACATCAAAATTATTATCAGAGTACTGAATGGTAAATGGTCACATATGTATATAGCGCTTTTCCACCTTCGAGGCACTCAAAGCGCTTTACAACCTACACTGTAGCAGATTATGAACATTTACTTATTGCTTCTATCCCTCTGTCTGTTTCTCTTCTGTTTCATTTTTTCTTTCTGACGTGCTACGCTTCTCGGTGATCTGATGGCACTTTGGGAGTTGAAAAGTACCTCGAAAAAGACAGTGTGGTGATCTGAAAAGCTGTTGGGTTTCACTTTGACATTCCTTATAACCACATCTGGACGGGTCTGGACCAGGTCTAAGATGTGGCCTCCTTTGTGAGTGAGCTTGCGCTGAACCAGGTTAACACGAAGGGAAATTATTAAAGGACACATAATTGCTAAATTGACATTTGAGCTCGTTGAGCAACAGTCGTCCAACACACTTAAGCTTGAGATGATGGAACAGGGGCACTGCAAGAAATTCTAGGCCCCCTGGAAACTTTTTATTCTGGGTCTCCCACACCTTTTAGTCTATTGAACGTAACCTCCTTACCGCACTTGTTGACCTTAAGAACATTTTGAACAATTCCTAAATCAGAATCAGAACTGGTTTATTGCCATTGTCAGTGATTAAAATTCACAAACATAGGAACTTGCTTTGACGTGAGGTGTAAAACAATTAATAAATTTGCAGCAAGATATATATAAAAAAAAGGCATTCATACAATTAGGAATGAAATAAAATTAAATAGCCTTAGACTATATTCAGCATTGTACAGGGTAGCCGGACAGTAGTGCAAATGTGGTAATGCAAATGGTTAACTCTTTTATTCTATGATTGTTAAAGAGGTCCTGGAGACACACAGGTCCTGGAGACGTACAGGTCTTGGAGACGTACAGGTCCTGGAGACGCATAGGTCCTGGAGACCTACAGGTCCTGGAGACCTACAGGTCCTGGAGATGCACAGGTCCTGGTGAGATGGAAGGTTACAGCTGATCACCTTCGCAGCAGAGGCACAATGCTGTGCTGTAGTCTCTGTTTGTCCCTGGCTGTGGCTCCTGCACCACGTGGTTATGGTGGAGGTGATGGAGGAGGTGCGGATGGACTACACGGTGATGGAGGAGGTGATGGAGGAGGTGAGGATGTTCCACACGGTGATGGAGGAGGTGAGGATGGACCACACGGGGATGGAGGAGATGAGGATGGACCACACAGTGATGGAGGAGGTGAGGATGGACTTGATCGCCGTGTAGAACTGCACCATCATCTGCACCGACAGCTTGTCTTTCCTCAGCTGCTGCAGCAGAAGTACATCCTCTGCTGGGCCTTCTTGATGATGGAGCTGATGGTCGGCTCCCACTTGAGGTCCTGAGTGATGGTGGTGCCGAGGAAGCGGAAAGAGTCCACAGTGGTGATGGGAGAGTCTGTCAGGGCGAGTGGGGGCACGCGGGCTGAGACTCTCCTGAAGTCCACAATCATCTCCACTGTCTTCTTAAGCTCCAGGTTGTTGTCGCTGCACCAGGACACCAGCCGGTCCACCTCCCTCCTGTAGACAGACTCATCGCCGTCCCAGATGAGTCCGATGAGGGTGGTGTCATCTGTAAACTTGATCAGTTTTACAGAGTTGTGGCTGGAGGTGCAGCAGTTGGTGTCACAGGGAGAAGAGCAGAGGAGAAAGTACACAGCCCTGTGGAGTTCCTGTGCTGATAGTCTGAGTGTTCAAGACATTCTTCCCCAGCCGCACGCACTGCCTCCGGTCGGTCAGGAAGGATCAATCTGCAGATGGAGTCAGGCACGCTGAGCTGAGCGAGCTTGTCCTGGAGCAGAGCAGGGAGGATGCTGTTGAATGCAGAGCTGAAGTCCACAAACAGGACCCTGGCATAGGTTCCCGGGGAGTCCAGATGCTGCAGGATGGAGTGGAGGGCCAGGTTGATGGTGTCGTCTACAGATCTGTTGGCTCTGTAGGCGAACTGCAGTGGGACCAGGGCGGAGGAGGTGAAGGACTTGAGGAGAGGCAGGACCAGGCGCTCAAATGACTTCATGACTACAGGAAAAAGTGATTAAAATGAGCGCCCCATACGCTGTTATGAATACTCGAAAACCAAACTACAGCTTTTGGCCCATTTGCAGAAAAGTGTTCTTTCTGGGCCCTTATCATTCCTGGGCCCTTTCTAACCTTTCTTCCCTGTTCAGCTGTGATTGCACGACAGAGAACGCAGACTCTGGTGAGAATGAAACAGCAAAAAGCAAAAGAATCAGCTGTTTTCTGTTTATCAACACATGGCACTCGAATCAAGACCTATGACTAATTTATGAATGTATTTCCAGTGTTTAATCCCAGATAACTGATATTTGTTTTGTGTCTCATGCAGCACTGGAGGCTGGGAGGCGAGAGGGCGGTGTCCTTCAGACCTTTGCCTCGTCTCCTGCGTTCATGTCCAGCTCCAGACTGGGCTCATTCTGCTTTACGCTCCCCCTGCAGGACGTCCTGGACAAATACAGCCAACAGGTCTGTCTTCTGTGGTTTCTGAGGGAAGTGTCTGGGGAGGGGAAAAGGGCTGGGGGAAGTAAAGTCTGACTTCATTTATTCACCCTGTGTGTGTTTTGGCTCATCTGGGTTAACCCTTTCCTTTGGGTTCCCATTTCAGAATCAATTTGAACAACTTGCAGAAAAGCAACATTTTAAATTGACTAATAATAATTATTATTATCATTATATCTATATATTTACCCATTCAGGACTTCCCGTGCAGGTTTTTATGGCTCACATTTCCCACTTTTAAAAAAAAGACTTCAGAACAACGCAATGTCAGTATTTTGTCAATTTTTTACGTTTCATTAATCAAATTAAAGTTTATTGAGTAGGTACCTCTAAGAATTTTTGTTTTAACTATTCAACTATTTATATATGAGTTTTTGTTTTTATTATATTAAAATAGAACATTAAAACCTTATGTTTGGAAAGTTCATTCTGTCTTCTTTTAATGATTTACTTGTGAGTTTCTTTTAATGAGACAGCTGTTAAGGGCTATAAGCTCATTTCCCTGACGTGTTTGGGCAGGAGGACTTCGGCCTTCGTCAGAGGTGACGTCTGATGGATATGACGTGTCTCTATCAGATGTTTTTCCCAGGCGTGGTCAGTTTGACAGATCTATCAAGCTGACCACTCCTGCCCCCTGGTGGTCTCTGGCTTTGGCCATTGAAATCAGGAAGCGGGGCACACACACAACTTGAAGTCATTTACAATTTTGAGCGAAATAGTACTGGAATTTGAGGGGAAAATATGTTCTAAAAAATAAATAAATAAATAAACAACTTTTTGTACCATACTGATGGGATTTGAAGTACAGGAGTTCTATAACATGTGTAACAATACTCAGTCTGAATGAATCCTTGATGTTTTCAGTTCTGTGGGGGACAGAGGCCGGTGATGCGAGTGTGGAAGACCGTCCTGTACAAACAGAAAGTGATGTATGCAGTTCTGGTGCACAGTCCGGCCAATCAGGACAAGTTCTGTGGTCTCCCTGAGCTGAAGGAGGAACCCGAGTCCATCTGCGCCTTTAGAGAAGAGCCACATCCTCACTTCATCTGGAGACCACAGGCCATGAGTGGAACACACAGGTAAAGAGTGGAGGCAGGAAATGTAGATGTCCGAAAACAACATATTCATACACAGAGGATTTTAGCCTTCTCGTAAACGATTATTTGTCATGGCAATTCTCATGTCTGTGAATTCTGTCAACATTAATTGGTCAACATTAACATTTTTTGTATTGTTATAAGCCTTTGAACATGCGCTTGAGTAGTTTAAGTTGGCATCTCTGTTAGAACAAAAAAAAGTGTATCTACTAACCCTATCTTGGCTATTTCTCATGGCACTTACTGGGTTTAGGCGCCATCTACTGGCTGCATAATGTTTATACAAGTTAAAATTGTTATGAAGAAATGCGAGTTAGCCCAGCAGCAGCAGTAATTGTGATTAGACGGCAGAAATGCTCAGAAAACGTCTGGCGATGATTTAAGGGCTTGTAGTGCCCAAAATCAAAACAACAGTTTCCTCAATGGGCTACAGGTAGAAAGCAGTTTAAATAAACAATGTTCACAATAATTTAGCAAATAAATAAACAGTCCCAGAGCGCCCCCTGTCCTTGACCCTCCTTCTCAGCAAGGAAAAACTACAAAAAAAAAAAAGTTTAAACCTCGGGGAGAACCACAGTGAAGGAGAGATCCAACTCCCACGGACAGACAGACTGAAGATGGACCAGGACTGACACATCCATTTGGACCAGAACCACTCAAGAGGAAGGTATATACTAGTCATACTATTATACTATATATATAGTATAATAGTATAATAGTCATCTAGTATAGGCAGGCAGATCAGGAACAGTTCATCCAGAGAGTTCCTCCAGAAAGATGAAGAACAGTTCACCTAGTGTAGAGAGAGTTCCTCCAGGAAGATGAAGAACAGTTCACCTAGTGTAGAGAGAGTTCCTCCAGGCAGATAAGGAACAGTTCATCTAGTATAGAGAGAGTTCCTCCAGGCAGACGAGAAACAGTTCATCTAGCGCAGGGGTCTTAGACTCACTTTTTAGAGGAAGTTTTTAAGAAGAATTTATCAAATCAGAGTTGGTCGGGGGCTGCAACAGAGACAGACTTGAAAAGCACTAAATAAATTTTCCTTACCCACAAAATCTATTCTGCAGGAGATTTTAGTTGCCAGAAGATTTACATTTTTAAGGCATTTTTGGTATATTTTAGAATTTATAAATGATCATAATATAAGCTGCAAACTAGCTTCAAACACAAAACTATGTGTTTTAGTAATGATCTCATGCTGATATTTATTAAGTAATGTATTATTAGGCCCATTAAATGCTAATACAGTGATCTGCACAAGTCTTTATTTAAGATTTTAAGGTCCTCACTCTCTGTCTGAAACTGTGGTTTAATCCTGGCTCTTGTGAATGATCAAACCTTCAGCTGCAGAAGTCATGAGTCCAAGTATCTGCAGTTTTAGGACGAGTGCTGTTTGTTTGTTGTCTGTGATCAAAGTATTGTAGCAGCGCTTTGTCTGTTATTGAAGAGAGAAAGCTGACAGAGACACAGGAGAAAGTGGGAGCGTCAGATGCCCTCCCCATGTGTGATGTACACCTACAACTCACAGATACTTCCCACACACTGCTGTGACTCTCTGTAAACGCAGCTGGTGGTTTTAGTTTTTATCAGACAGAGCGCGTATTTGCGATGTTCGCTTCATAACACAATGCGGTGAAGCCTAACTTTACTTGGAGAGTAATTTAGCACTAAACAAGGTTATGCTCCTCCCACTTTGACCTTCTCTCTGAGCTGCTCCTGAGGCTCCTGCGGTCACATCCCGCGTGTTCTCTGTCCCTTTATTTGTTGAAGAAAGTTGTAAAGTGCGTGGAGAAGTGCATGATGTGTTTATCTGCTCTCTCCAGGAACAGCGGGGGAGGGCATGTAGGCGCTATCGCTGCAGTGCATTATGGTTGCCGTAGTTTTAACGAGTTCTCTGTGTTTTATTGGCAAGCCATTTATAATACCAATTAAAAATCATGTCAGGAGCCACCAGAAATCATCTTGGGGGCTGAATTTTGCCCTTGTTTGTTTTGAGTTTGAGATGCCTGATCTAGAGAGAGTTCCTCCAGGCAGATGAGGAATATCTAGGTCTACAGGCGAGGATGGTGAGGGTCATCACTGGAGCAGCCGTCGCAGTGTCTGAAACAGTCTCCACTCCCCAAGGGAAGTGGAGAAAGAGAGAAAACATATGAACAGCAATGAAGAGACAACAGGTGAACTAAAATCTAAAATATAAACACACATCACACGTCACACATCGAATTCCACAGGGAGTGTTTTTGACAGATGGAGGGGAGAGGATTTTCTCACCAGGATTCATCAAACTAGCGTGAATGAAGCTAAATGTTACTCCAGGTGTGTTTTTGATGACGGAACAATGTTAGAATGTGGTTAAAAGCTCAAAAAAGTCCTTTTTGCGTAATATTTGTCGTTGAACAGAAATGGCCCGAGGCGCTCCAAAGTGAAGCGGTCTGAGGTCTAGTGAAAACACAGCCAGAGCGATGCAGAGTCTGTGTAGTTTAGGTTCTACATATGGTTTGGTTGTCTCTGTGCAGTTTTGAGCTCCTGGTGGATCGGGAGAACAACACTCTCACGGCGGAGGACAGTCCTTCGCACGATGAGGCGGGGCGCAGAGTGAGGCTCAGTTACTACGTGTGGGACGAGGTGGCCCTGGCTCTACACGTCGACAACAAGGTCTGGATTCACTTCATTTGTTTACATTATGTTCTTATTTATGTTCATATTTAGGGGTGTGTTTTCTGGCTTTCTTACACCTTGGCTCCATAATTGTGTTTAGTCGAGACTCTGGGACAAGCAGGAGGCCACTGTTGTCACACTGACAGAGATGATGTGTTTTCAGGTGCTGAGGTTTGAGGACACGGAGCTGCGGGACGCCCTTAGGTTCTGTGAGAGGGGGGAGCCTCCTAGACCCAACACTGAGTTCCAGACGTTTGAAGAAGCTCAAAATGAAGTTGACGGGCTTCTGCAGCGCTTTTCTGAATCCCATTTTGCCATCAATCCTTAATAACATTTATTGATTTTATGTTTTGTTTTGTATTTTGTGTCAAACTCCCGAAAGTTATCAGAATGTTCAAAATTTTTGAATGGAGGCCACTGGAGGAAAAATGAAGTAGACAATACACTTTCAGGGCCGTATTTTGCCCCTTGCGTCAGCGCTATGACCACGGGGCGGTTCCAGGTCGGGCTTTTGCTATTTTCGCGGCGGTAACACTAGCGAAAGGAGGCTGTAATTGTCCTCTGGAGGCTGAAGCAGGATGTGACAGTCCATATATGGTCAACACGTTTGAACTAATGACTGAGAACTGTAGCGTTTGAAAGGCCATTAGTGCAGGAGACAACGCTTCACAGGGGACACTTGTCAAAGAACGAGAAGGGCTCTCTATATACGGTGGACAATGAAACAGCTCTGAAGCTCCTCGATGTAAACATACGCTGTTCAGCAGCAGTTGTGATCAAAACAGCGGTGTGTCCTGAAGCCAGGGAGACCACTGCAGCGACCAGCCGCTCTGGAGCTTCTCTGACCGCTCCCTCCCGGTCCTGAAGCCACAACGCGTCTCTTCCCAGATCCCTGCGGGTCCCAAAGTTTTATTTGTTTATTCTTGCGTTGCCGCCGCACATCCTCAGATATGAGCTGTGCTGTATAATAATAAAGCCTCATTTGTGTCACTTGAATAGACCTATAATAATGTAGAGGAATTTGAAACAGTTCTGAAGGACAAATGTCCAAAACAATATGTGTCCTGTCACATCCCTCTCCAGGTCATGAGCACCTCTCACAGCATTCATTCATAAAGTTGGTCTGTTCTTCACACAGCGAGCGCGCTCACATGCAGCCGCTCACACACACACCTCACACACACGTCACTTACACTTGCACAGATACTCTCACACTTTTCGCTGGACACGAGCGGGACTTTCAGTCTGACGTTGATCAGTCCATAATTTAATGCAAACAGGCTCAATGTGATGTTTTTTGTTTTTTGTTTTACATTTGAAGCCAATCGATACAGTTTTCAATGGAACTCACTCAATGGAAACTCAAAGGCAAACAGACTGTCTTAATTGGACTGCATTCATTATTCTGTAATGTATCGTTATACTTATTTGTGCCCATTAAGCTTGTTTTAAGGACAGACTCCAGGTTACATTTTTCACTGCATTAGTTTTTAAATGTATTTGTTATGATTCTGGTCATTCACAGAATGCATCACACCATGTCCTACATTTGCTTCACTTCAGCTCATATTTTGTCATGATCACGCCTTGTTTAGAGCTCCTCGCCCCATGACGTCACAGTTTGCACTGGCGCAAAACATCATCATTAACGCCAGCACCGCGCTACCGCCAGAGGCAAATACGTCCCTCAATGATTTGCTGACATCAGATCTAAATAGTAATGATTTTAAGTTTTTGTGATAAAAAACAAGCAACAGTTTTGAATTTCCAGGCTATAAATGTCAGTTACTTTGCTTTTCTATTACAAAGGATGGAGAATGTACACTTTTCTAGCCTCAAACTTGTATTGCGTCACAAAAAGTATAAGTCTGCAGATAAAATGAAATATGATTGTGTCTTTTGCTAGTAAAATCTAAGAATCAGGATTTTGTATTCATCAAAAATGCGACGTCTATTATAAGCTCCTATTAAATAAACAAATGTCTTAAAATCTAATAGTGCACGTGTTTAAATCTGGCTCTGATGTCACTCACATGTGTATGAGGCTTTTACTTTGACAAAACCACCTGGACTTTTCATATTGTGTGATATTCAAAAGTTTATCCCTGTTTCTCCAGTGAAATCACATTATGCTCCACTTCACTTTTGCCTCCATTCAGGATTTTAAAATGTATACACATTTTTAAAGAGCCTATAGATTTTAAATGATAGTAAAGAGCTTTGTTTGATCAAATCTGTTCGTCTTCAGTGGTAAAGCTGATGTAGCAGTATATTGCGAGTAGGTAGATCTCAAATATGAAATGCTAATCCTGTTTTGCTTTATTGAAGTTGTAAAACGTGTAACATCAAAGCAGAAATTTGATTAAATTAGCCTATATATTTACGTTTTAATTTGAGCAGAGTACCAGAGGAAACCTGAACCCGAACATGCATACTCCATACAATTGGGAACACGACTCTATTCCTTTTTACATTTCCTAAACTTCTTCCTGCATCTGAAAGCAAAAATCCCCAGTATGAATTTTATATTTTGAAGTCATCAGCTTCTAGGAACAAGTAGCACCATTTTTGAAGTAGAATTATCACTATTATTATTCAAAAGTTAAGGAGGAACAGAGCCGCCAAAGTGTCCCCTGTCCTCTCCGAACAAAAGAACATCACGCTAAAATAATGTTTCATTTTGTCCGCAATTTGGGTTCACAGAAGACATGCCCGATTTCCAGCGTGAATGATTACGTCTTTCTGAAGCTGATTTATGGAACTGGAGGGCCGCGATTGTAATAAAGCAGGAGAAATTATTGCCCGGTGTTAATATTGGAGATGTGATTGAAAAGGATACGCCGCGGGTGGAAATTGGACAGTAAATCTCCGTGTTCCGGCTGCAGATATTGACAGATAATAGTCCTGGCGTTTCTCTCTCGTGATTGGTCGTTACAAAAACCTTATTTTCATTAGCATCGGAACAGGCTGTTTAAATCTGAACCTGACAGTTGTGTTTGAGAGGTTTTTTTGTGAAGGGAGCAGCTGCTTGTTCAAAAACTGGAGGTGTTTTATGACTTCCAGTTCAGATGAAAAGTGTCAAAAGTTACAATAATTATAGGTGAGGTGAACTTTATTGTCTGCACCAGGAAATTTGTCTTCTGCATTTGATCCAACCTTCAGTGCCGCTGGGGTGGAAGACATATTACTCTTTATTTTTGTATTTAGTGATAAAATATACCAAACATGCAAATAAGCTCAGACAAGAGAACCTTTATTAGCATCACAGTGGGGAAATTCCACTGTTACAAGGCACAGTTCAAGAAAAGCAGGATGGAGCTGGACTTCTTGATGACCTTGTCCAGCCTCTTCCTCTCCCTCATTCACGTCACTCCACACAGGAGCTGATGCCACCACAGACTCGTAGAAGGTGCTCAGGAGTGGTCCTCTCGCTCCAAAGACCTGAGTCTCCCTCAGGGCGGATAAACACCCACTTGAATGTGTCCCCTCTCTCTATGTCCTTCCCTGAATGTGAGGGGGCAGCCTGCAAAGAGCCACCACCATCTCCCCGGTCTTCCCTGTGTTGATGAGGAGGTGGTTCTCCTGATACCAGTCCACAAAGTCCTGCGTCGGTACTCTGCATTCCACAAAGTACTCAATCGGTCCTCTGTACTCCACAAAGTCCTGCATTAGTCCCCTGTACTCAACAAAGTACTGCGTTAGTCCTCTGTACTCCACAAAGTCCTGCATTAGTCCCCTGTACTCAACAAAGTACTGCGTTAGTCCTCTGTACTCCACAAAGTCCTGCATTAGTCCCCTGTACTCAACAAAGTACTGTGTTAGTCCTCTGTACTCCGCAAAGTCCTCTTAGTCCTGTGTACTCCACAAAGTCCTTTTAGTCCTCTGTACTCCACAAAGTCCAGTTAGTCCTCTGTACTCCACATAGTCCTGCGTTAGTCCTCTGTACTCCGCAAAGTCCTGCGTTAGTCCTCTG
The DNA here is from genome assembly GCA_019453435.1 of Rhinogobius similis. Lineage (NCBI taxonomy): Eukaryota > Metazoa > Chordata > Actinopteri > Gobiiformes > Gobiidae > Rhinogobius > Rhinogobius similis. The sequence continues at coordinate 34,212,406 of CM033625.1, forward strand.
TACTCCGCAAAGTCCTCTTAGTCCTCTGTACTCCACAAAGTCCTTTTAGTCCTCTGTATTCCACAAAGTCCTGCGTTAGCCCTCTGTACTCCACAAAGTCCTTTTAGTCCTCTGTATTCCACAAAGTCCTGCGTTAGTCCTCTGTACTCCACAAAGTCCTATTAGTCCTCTGTACTCCACAAAGCCCTGTTAGTCCTCTGTATTCCACAAAGTCCTGTATCTGAAGTTTGTAGTGTAGAGCAGTTGTCCCCATCTCTTTTTGTCTCGAGTACCCCTTAAGCTTTGTTTCACACTCAAAGTACCCCTTAACTCGAGTTTCAGGCAAATAAATAGGTTTACTAGTCTAATATAGTCAATTATTACTATTATAGTTTTTGCTTTAATTATGTTTATGGTCCAGGACACTCCAAAAAGACGCTAAATTTACAACTAATTAAACTTTTTACTTCAGAAAAAAGTACATTTCATCTTCATTTAAAACCTGAAACCATTCCAAATACCCCCGGCTTCCTCCCTTTACCCCTGGTTGGGAAACATTGGTGTAGTGGATGCAGAGGAAGGGTGCGAAGACATTCCCCTGGGGCACCCCACACACTGCAGCTCCTCAACTGGGGCCGGTTTGTGAGATAGTTCAGGATCCCGTCTGCCAGGGCACAGTCCACAGAAGCACTGCCGGGCTTCTCCAAGTGAGACAGTCATTTTACATTTTGTTCTTTTGATATCGCAAAATATTGTTGACTAAAATGACCAAATAATAGATAGAGGTTATTTTACTCCCTGCTCAAAACTTCAGAAGTGATGCTGCGTCCCAGTTGCATCGGAACTATATGCCATTAAATACATTTGCTGCTGAAAGAATACTTTGAAAAACTAAAATTCTAGTTTCCACAGATCTGACCTATTCAATGTTAAAGTTTAATGCCTAACAGACTTTCCAACAGAAAAGTACTTTAATTTAAAATAATTGGATAATCAATAAAATGGTTAATAAAACTGCAAAAAAAATTGAAACAAAACGCAAACACCAGACATTTGAATATGTTATAATGGAACAGATAAACCAAATACAATTACAGTCATAGTTAAGTGCACGGATATAACCAATTCACAATATTTCCTTTACGATATCCGCTTACTCCGCAATTATGAACATTCACAGCGCCTCGTACTATTTGCATTAAATCATTTATCATTTCTATATGCACGTTCTCTGTTCTTCTTTCCCATATGTTTACAGCGCTCCTTTCCTGATAATGCATTCTCCACAGTCCACCGTCCTCTGCTCTATTCGCCTTCCATAACAGCCATAACCTCCACATATGCTCAACATGTTTACATTGTCAATAAACCCGTTACAATAGATTTTAATTGCTTTGCTCAGATAAAAAAAAAAGGGGGGGAGCGGCGGCGGTTGAAGGCCTATTAATTGTCCATGCATTGAAAAGAAAACACTGTTAAGAAAAATTAATGTTCTCAGTGATTTGTTTGACTCTAGTTGCATTTACTTGTTTACAATATTCTGCTGGTCTAATTTAAAATGGACATATGGTGCATAATTGTGGGTTTAATTGGCTCTAAACCTTCTTTTTGTCACCTTGGCTTTGGTATTGTACATTGAGGAACTTAAAATATTGTCCAAGTTTGGAATTGCTTTATTTCCAACGTTGTGTTGTTTGCAGAAATGCTCGAACGATGGTCTGTAAACTTCAAAATAGTCAAGATTCAGTGTTTTGATCTGTGATGTAACAATTCTGGAAATTCTGAAAATGAAAATGTGTTTTCTGAGGCTCAGAGAAGACGACCTTGTAAACAGGAGGAAGAAACAAGCGTGAATGAAGCGAAATACAACTTCACGTATGTTTTTGACAAGGAAACAATGTTATAATGTGAAATAGACACTCAAAAAAGTTAATTATTCAACGTCTCCTTTATGTTCAACCAAAAATCGAACTTGAATTTAGGAAAACACACTGAAATACACTGAAGTCATATCATGTTTTTTTATTAGTCGACTATTTTTTTTGCTCTAGATTAATACCATCTTAAATAAGAGAATAAGTGTTTGAATTGAGCAATATTTATATTGATTTGAGGATGTTCAGAAAAATCTTAAAATAAGATTTGCCAGTGGAATAAGCACTAAATGTCTTGCTTTACTTAAACTAAGAAAAACACAAACATTTTATCCTTTTTGAACATTTGAAGTTTTGTTTTAGTTTTGTTTGTTTGTTTGTTTTTAATCTACTGCACTAAAAATCTGTGGAAAAAAAAGATAGCTTGAGCCATTTGGCAAGTCTTATTTTAAGACGGTAAAAATATACAAAAAATTAGATAACTGTTACTTATAGAAGATAATAGTGCAAATGAGTGCTTGAGTTAAAAGATTGAATGGCAAAGAAACGACAGGATGTGAGTGATGAGTGTGAAGATTTTGGAGTTTATCATGAGTTTAATCTAACATAAAATTTTGCTGTTTACTGGTACTTTTCTGTATAAATAGTTGTCTTTGCATAAATTCCTGTGCAGTTGTTGTCTTTTGAGTGCAGTTTGGGTCAGATACTCAATAGATAGATATTTCAAAGTTTTGATTTATATTACCACACCCCCTTGTAGTCGACTAATCGGTCGACAGGACAGGTCTTTAGTCGACCAAGAATTTCTTTAGTCGACAACAGCCCTAGCGAGAATCCACTCTAGTTCAACAGTATAATAACTTTAAGTACATAAAAAGATAAATATGCAGAATTTTGTGATACTTTTTGCAATGTTTATTAGTCTGTTCTGTATTGTCTGGTCTATCTCCCTCGTGTAGTCTGAGCTCCGTCTTTCATGCAACCTAGTCTCTAGATGTACATACATAAACTACATTTTTGCATTTACGTAGCTATTGTAAGTTCAATAAATAAGTTTGTGGAAAATGTACAAATGTCACGTATTGTAAATTAGGGTCAAAGTCTGCATTGGGGTCAGGGTTTATTATTGATGAACTGTAACATGTACGTTTTTGATTGACATTCTTATTGTAACATAATTTACAAAACATGAAATTGTACATATTCCATTGACGATCTCATGCAGCATCATTTCCAACAACGTGAAATGTGTACGTTTTCACAGACAGTTTTGTACATATTTTGAAATGTAAATGGAATTACAAAAACATGACTAATGTTCGCATATTTTGGACACTGGCCTGGCTTTACAGCATAGTCTGAACTCACTCTTTTACAGTGTAGTTTGGGTCTTGTCCGGAGTCAGAGAGGATAACATTTTAAATTAAAACATGTTTCTTTTTGCTGAATTTAATGTTTAAAGGTTAAATTAACATGTTGTAAATTGTTCCAAGCTTTAAAATACTGAGTCTGGTGTGATGTCGTCCATATGTTTGAGAAGTCTTCACTACTTCCTGTCATTTTCAACTTTTGTTTACAAATTGTATCAAATGTATATTATATTTTACTGAACATTTTGCCTTTTTCTCACCAGTTTGACAGTTTTTGTAAAGTTTATATTGTTACTTTCTGGTTGAACATGAGCACAAATATGACATAGTTAGACATAATTCCACAACCGTTACCTAGCAACCAGACTAAACAACATCCATATAACACAACAGTTATAATTTGACAACAAATAACACTTGATAACACATTTATTTTTTTTATGATTTTAACTGTAAGAAAAATATGTCAGTCACTGTAAATTATCTTTGGATTTTCAACGGTGCGTCGCCTATCGATGACATCACAGAGGGATTCCTTGCAGAACTCAGCACCACTTCCTGTCATTTCAAAGTTTTATTTTTCAAAATGTCTGCTCCTTCACTGACGTTAAACTATGACTGATATTTACCACAGATGCCCTCCCACAAGACCGACTCATAATTAGAAAAACAGGAGAATCCGCCACACTTTAAGTTCGCCGGAGGCCGCTACACCAAGCGTCTCCTCCGTCGTCTTAAGCAGGTAGCAGAGGCACGGCGCCGAGGTTAAAGCCGGCCCGCGTGCACTTCCTCCAGCGGCAAAATGTCCCGCTTCCCTACTGTAAGAGGATTAGCGACTTGAAAAAGGTAGCATCCGTTTAATTGAAGGCTTAGCGGAGGCTGAGAAAGGGCGAGCAGACACAGTGCAAGCTCTGGTCCTGCCCACAACATCACAGTTTATAAACCGCAGTCGCACGTTTGCTGCCGCCCGCCTCCTTCTAACCTTACAACGCTAAACCTCTGCGTTCTCAAGACGTTTTCAAGACGTTTTGCTGCGTTTAATCTCGTCTATTCAGACCCTGTGATCGGGAATCCCTCGCTGTAAAGGAGTTGGAGTTTGGAAAGGGCTGTGTCAGTATTTCTTATGGGATTGTGACGGACTGAATGAATGAATGCATGATAAAAGGGTTTGGGTACAACTGCAAAAGAAGTCAAAGACGTGAATGCATGAGCTCAAAATGTCAAGTTTATCCATGTTTAGAGGGATATTAGGAGGGTAAATTGACTTAAATGTGTGTTTATTTAAATCTCTTTATAAATGAGACTTGAAGTGTGTCATAATGTCTCACAGTCAGAAATGTCCACAAGAATAAACATTTCAACTGGTTCTTGATGAATATTTAACTGAATTAATGATTGCATTGTTAAAAAAATTGTTTTTTCGGTTCGATCTCAATACTAAGGAATAGGCTCATTAGTCAAAACCAATTCTGACCAATTTTGATGAGGCACAGACACTGCAGATGAATAGGAAAAAAATCTTAAATTTAAAGATATCAATTGTAAATTTCTCCTGTAGTTTACTGACATAAATGTTTTCATGTTGAAATATGGCATTTTATGTGTAAAAACTGTCAAAATTGCACATTAATTACAGTTAAAAATAATAACAATATTTTTCTTTTTTGAGTAAACTAGACCTGACTGAAAATTGGCCACAAAAAAATCAATTTTGCCTATTTTTAATTTTTTTTACTTTAAACTTTAATAAATCAGGATTAGAATTAGATGTCAACAAAACCTTCAAATCCTTTTGTACGTTTCGTCAAAATCTTGTTGAGTTCCAGATTGTACAGTTTGGTGTAGGAGCTACTTTAAGGCTCATCTTTATGTCTCTGAGGGAAAAATGCATTTTAAGTTACAATGTCCCAGAGAAATCTATGGATGAAGTGGATTATATGAAAGAATAAAACATCTTTAGGAGCAGATTGGACAAGTTTGTTGTTTCCACATATGTTGAGAGAGCAAACTGATCAAAAAGTTGAAAAAAAAAAATAAAAAATCTTGCCTTAAACCAGACTCGTCACAGTAACAGAGGACAACCAAGTGCAGCCAAAACATGTCTGACTGTAAGAAATTCTAGACTTTATACATATTTACAGACTTTTTTTTGAGCTTTTAACCCTGGTCTAACTGTTCCATCATCAAAAACACACCTGGAGTAGCATTTAGCATCATTAACACTAGATGAATGAAACCTGGTTAGAAAATACTCTCCCTCAATCTGTCAAAAACATTCCCTGCTGAATTCTCAGATTTTTTTTTTATGTCACTTATCCAATCTTCTGCTGTTTTAAGCATTTCTACCTCTAAACACAATCTTTACAACTGCTGGGCTACATTAGCTCTCAGTAGGTAAGATACATTCATTTAGATTTTTATTTTATTTTATTTTAAAACATGAGATGCCAAAGTTAAAATGTTTTAAATTGTTATAACAATACAAATTTGTTATAACAATACAAAATTGTTATAACAATACAAAAAAGCATAATATTTTTCATTTAAATCCATCCAACATTTTCCAAGCTCTCACAAAATCTTCTTGAGCTGCTTTTTCAAACGACAGAGTGACTTAGAACGTGGTTTATGGGTGAGCCAAAGACAATATTTAATTGTTTAATGCAGACAGCACTGCTGTATGACAGGACTATTCAACTTTACATCACAGAGGGCCAGATGTTTCAGATGGTTTCGTCCTGTCAATCAGAAAGTCTCCAACACTTTACAAAAATATGGAACACAAAAGGCCTAAACCAGGTCCTAACCTGGTCTAAACCAGGCTTTAACCAGGTCTTAACCAGGTCTTAACCAGGTCTAAACTAGGTTTAAACCAGGTCTTAACCAGGACTAAATAAGGTCTAAACCAGGTCTAAACTAGGTCTTAACCAGGACTAAACCAGGACTAAATAAGGTCTAAACCAGGACCTAACAAGGACTAAACCAGGTGTAAACCAGGTCTAAACCTATAACAAGAGCTAAAATATGTTCTATATTTTTGAAGATGCGTTGAGGGCTGGATCAAGTGCCTTGGAGGGCCTGATTTGGCCCCTGAGCCTGAAGTTGAATAAGATATATGGGATGCTATATGGGAGTTTGTTTTTTTTATTAAAAACTAAACTTCACTAAACATTTCCAAGAAAAAAAGTCTTATTGTGTGTGTAATTTAAGTGTTTCTCACATTCCTAAAACAACAAAACTGTAAAGGTTGTGAATAAATACAACAAAAACGATCATCTTCCCTCCAAATATATACAATTTTCCGTCTTAACTCCCTTTTCTATCTGTAACTAGTGATATCATTCTCCACTATCAGTTTATTACCTTGGCTCGATGACAGAGCGGCCCAGTCGTTATGAGATATGACTTCCACGCAGAAAAACACACTGTATGTCCGAGCCGCGCGCAAATTGCTGGACGCCGACTCTCCAGTAATGAAAATTATAGTCTATCTGTCAGCGTTTAGAGCCATCACGCGCTCTCCTCACAGTTTTCTGCACCTGCGCCGGCCAAAACCCGGCGCAAACCTGTAATTGTGTCCATGATACGCCGCTGTTTTCCACCGCCATTGATCCGAGCGCGCCTGTGATTGCTTTTCAAAGTGATTTCGACCAATGGGAACGCGCGGTGACCTTTAACATTAGCCGAGACCTCTCATCACTTAAAGCTGGAGAGGGAGAGGCCATGTTTTATTCAGACGGTCGCTCGGCCTCGTTTTGTTGGCGGTGATTTGGCGTTATTAGCTCTTAAAGCTTTGAGGAGAAATGGATCGTAAATAAACTATCTTTTTTCTGTTAAGAGGCCCATCGCTGCTCCTCTTCCTCCTTCTTTCTCAAACAAACCAACTTCACGTCGGAAAAAGGCATTTATTTAGTTACAATGTGCAGAACTTATACATTATTAATATTCTGATCGTTGTAATTGTTATCTGGACCTAACAGAATAACAGAGGCAGCTGGATTTTAAGTTAAAATGTCAAAAACGACTAAATTATTTCTGGTTTTCATTCATAATACACTTAAATATCATCCATCTCGAAGCAGTCGGTCAACCTTTATTTGGTTGATAATATAGAATGGAATAGAAAGAAGTGTTTGACCTGTTGACTAATTGAAAAATGAAACGCTGACTGGTCAACTACTAAAATAGTCCTAAATTGCAGCGCTACTGACCAACTCAAAACTAAAGTCATATGTATGTATTTAAAGCCTGTTTGTATTTATATAAGCCTTAAAACAGCCAGAGTTCACCGACGTTTGTACAAACAACGATGCATTAAAAGACACAATATGCACAAAAAGTAAATAATAAAATGGTGTATCTCTGTCTTGGATCAAACGCCAAAGGAAAACCAAATGTCTTGAGCAGAGATTTACAGAGCAGTTATGTTCAAAAGTGATGAGTTCCACAAAAACTAAGACTAAAAATTGAAGTTTGTTCTTCAATTCTTCTCTAATCTCCAGTATTCTTCAATCTAATATTGAATTAGATGAATTGTTTTGTCTTTGGATGATATTGTGGATTTTCTGTTTAAAGAATCAAACAAACAGAGAAGGTGTCCTTGAGTCCAACCGTGATGATTTTATTTCACAAGTGCGCACAGGTAAAAAGATCTTTCCCTCACAAAGTCTGTCTTTTGGGATGAAACAAACATTCTTATACCATAAACAGGCGAGCGTAAGTGCCACGTCCACCTGAACCTTCATTAGACACAGATTACCCATATTCTGTCTCCACTAGTGTTTGGAAACTAGCTTCACAGATAGCGAACAGTTGCTCCAATAAACCCCCAGGAAGCCTCTTGCTGTTTTGGTAATTTACTGAAGAGTAGACTGTAAAACTGTAACATACAAAATAAATGCATATTACAACAATGTCTTGAATAAACATAAAATGTACACAGCTACATAAAACAACACAATATACCTCCATGTGCCATAATATATGCACAACATTAGCTTAAATTTGACTAAACATCATAAAAACGTGTGTTGAACTAGCCGTTAGCTTGATGCTAATATGCATGGGAATTCCCATAGACATGCTAACGCTAATAGCGTCTTATTTTACAGCGCAAATTCCCTATGCAAAACAACTTAAAGTCCATCAGATATGTAAACAGAGAAAAATAACACCTTCTAGCATTACAATACTTACAGACAGATATTTGCATGGGGCCAAATGACAGTTTACACGGCTTAAACAATCTGGTAAGTGACTGAACTGTAGACACTCTGGAACAATGTGGAAACTATGGTAGCTCTGAGTAGACAAAACACCTTAACTCAAAACAGAAACAACTTTTACCACTAGAGGCAGCACAACCCAGATGAGTTGTTCTTTGGTCATTTCTTGAGAGCACAATCTACATCGTAGCACCTCGCGTAAATATTCAATTTATGTTTTTCTTCTAATAAGACACTGATAATAAGGTGCTCATTTCCCTGGCATGAGTGTGAGCACGCTGTTGTAATGAACGTGACATGAGGCGGACCAGCTAACCATCGAGGCCCATACCTTTGACCTCACAAATCTTGCAAATTTGAATTTAAGCTTTTTTGTGAGACTTAGAGATGTGAGATTACTTGACTAACTTAAAGCCTGTTTGAAGGTTCTCGAAATGTGCTAATTACAAGACCGTAGTTTGGTGGGAGGGCACCTGTGGCAATTATTTACTATAGTTTTACATGTGTGAAGTTGCAGATTGTGAAGAAAATTTGAAAAAATAGTTTAATACAGGAAGTGCTGAGTTCTAAAACTGAATCCCTCTGTGATGTCATCAAAAAGTTACGTACCATTTAAAATACAGAGACAATTTACAGACTGACACAACTTCCATCCAATAAATTAAAGGTGTTATCAGGTGTAATCATTTGTCAGATCATAACTACTGTGTATGTTTTATGGATTTCAACCCTTGTTTACAGTCTGGTTGTGGAATTACCACTAACTATGTCATATTTGTGTTCATATTCAACCAGGAAGTAACATCTTAAACATTACAAAAACTGTCAAACAGGAGACAAACTGGCAAAAATGTGTTGTATAACCTGTTATATATAGAGATATATAGATTTTAACTAAACAGGATTAATGAAACAAGTGTGAATAAAGCTAAATACAACTCGAGGAATATGTTATAAATGGTAAAAAGCTTGAAAAGTGTTGTATAATATGTGTCCTGGTTTAGTCTGTGAATCACTGCTAGGAAACTGGACAAATTAGTTGTGTTTGGGTCCAAAAATCTCCCAAACTCCACTAAATGACCTCCAGAATTCCACATATTTGACCGTTTCTCACATTAGTGTATTGCATATGCGCGATACGCAAACCACCAGAGCCCTTTTAACTCCAAATCATCTCTGTGTGCGCTTTTATTCTCCTAATGAGGGCAAATGATATGATAACAAAACAGCTGCACCCTCCACGGCCTTTTACCGCAATTACGGCGCCGCATTCAATATTAAAGAGTCCCTTAAGCACTATTCAGCTCGTCTCTCCTCCGCCGCGCTCGTAAGGCGGGTCGTTAGCCGGCGCCCGGAGAAGCCGCTGTCGATGGGGGGCGGCCACGTCTCATTCGCTGAAATTATCACAATTGTTTTGGGTGCGTTGATAAGATTACGGCCCAGCGGGGAGCTCTTGGGGCCCCTGGGCGCAGACACTTAGGCCGTTCGAGTGAATCCAGGCCCATTATGAACCGCAAAGCTCGTCCTGATGTGGACACAGGGACAGGTAAGTGTTCCTGCGTCGATGATATTGGGATAATATTAGGACGAGATGGAGAAGAGGAAGCTAATTGTTCTGGACAGGGCCGTAAGCAACACATTCTGGGCCCCAGGTACAAAAGCGTTCGGTGGCCCCCTAAGTTTTGTTTATGATTTATTCCTCCTGGCAAATTTGGTTCCCGTTGTCATTTTTTTCATTCACTATTGATAAATCCAATAACTATCTTATTTCTATCCGTCCGATATTATGATTCAGGACTGTTTGTTGTTGCAATAACTAGTAGAATAATTTCACAAACTTACCAAAAGGTTTTATTGCTATAAAAAGTACACTAACTGCAATTGACTTATTTATTTTAATTTGGATAATACATATTAACCGATGTGTCAGCAGCAGCTTAGCGTACAAGCTAAATTTCATCATTATTTGTTAACAACTTGGCTAATAAGCAATGTTTTTTTTAAAAGGGGTGATGGGGCCCTCCAATCTCATGCGTAAACATATTTAGTCTCTCAAGGACTTTACTCAACCACATTGCAATTTCACAACAAAATAGAATAAAGTGTATCAAATGAAACTCCGAAAAAATCCATCTGTAACGGGTGGTACCTCGGGGTGTCGCTGCATCCCTACAGCCACACGGTTTAAAAAGGGGAAGTTGGCTGCTTGTCGGGGAGGTGCCAGTTTCTGTGGGAGGCCAGGTTGTTGGGCCCACGTGTGTGTGTTCGCGTTTGGCCAAATTGTTGGAGAGCCATGCAGTTTTAGGAAAATCTGTGACTGAGGAGCTGTGTGTGGGGCTTATGATGCACAGGTAGTTTATATTTTCAAGTGGTTTTAAGGAATTAAACTGTATCTAATTTGGTGAGTGTTTTTCATTCTTGTATTTTGTGTTTCCAGTGCTTTTTGATTACATTGCTTCCCGCTGTCCTTTTGTGTTGTTTAGTTTTAGTTAATCCGCCTGTTGGCCACTGCGAGATCTGTGAAGGCGGATTAACTCATCATTTACTTGTTTTTGTTTGTCTCCGTGTACGTCTTTGGGTCACTTCCCAGTCTAAGTTTGCACCAGCCGAGTACAACCTAAACCGACCCGATCTATGCCCTGTGCCCGTCTGGGGTGGGTTGCAGTGTCTACACTTGGAGTTGTTGCTGTGAAGCTGATTTGCGGTGTTTTGGCCGTCTGAAGCACTTGTTTTATTCGGGTCGCCGTTCTTGATTACTTCGGCTGGTAAAGAAGGATTGGGAAAACCGCCGCTCTTTGTATGTAATAAATAACCTTAAACTTACACAGCTTCTGCTTTTTTCTGTACATCGGCACTATAACACATCACATGTTTTTGAGGGCCCTTCAAGAGTGAATATGTCTAAGGTAACAAACTTCCAACCTGCTCCTAAAGATGTGTTATTTCATTTAAACCACTTTATCCGAAGACTTTAAGTAACTTTCACACGCACCAAACTTTACAATTTTGTACGAAACACACTTTTGACAGAACTGAAGGATTAAATCTAATGATTTATTAAAGTCTTAATTCAAAAACATGATGTGAAATTTGAATTTTATGGACAATTTTCAGTCAGATTTAGTTCACTCAAAAACTAAATCCAAAATATCCTCAGTACATTATTTTGCAAGAAAAACGTGTACAAAATGAACAATGAAATTTATACCTGGTTCTATCCATTGTTTTACACCTTTTTTTCCCCTAAATTTTTCCTAATAAAATATTAAATGAAGAATCTGTATCTCTGCTGTTTCCCACTGTACTGGCAGAGTTTTGGCGCCACCTACTGGCTGCATAGCACTTACACAAGCAAAGAATAAACAACTTGAGAGTTTGTGGAAAGATTTTAGCTCGCTTTACAGTTGTAGTGATCATGATTAGACGGCAGAAACTCTCAGAGCGAGTGTTGGGATGATTTATGGACTTAAAAATGGCACAGCAGATTCTCGGATAAGTAACGTCAGTAATCAAATAAACATCACTCATCAAAGAAATTCAGAACTGAGTGTTTTTGACGGTTAGAGGGGCGAGGACTTTCTTATCAGGATTCATCAAACTGGTGTGAATGAAGCTAAATGCACCTCCAGGTATGTTTTTGATGACGGAACCAAATATGTGCCCTTTAACTCATCTATGTTCCGTGTTGGAGACGTGCTGTACATGTGCTGACCACTAGGGGTTAGGGTAGGGGAAGCTCAGATTTTAAAAAAGTGACTTGAACAAGCTGTAAAACTAATTAATTACTTTCTCACCTTGTTTTCTTTGCTCTTTTCCAACAAATGTGATGTACAAACCACTGTGGAGGCATCGTATTTGTTTTCCTAGTTGCATTTTTCTTTGTTTTGCCCTTGAGCGCCCTCTGATGGGGACCAGACACAGACCTGACATAAAAAAGTGTAAATGAAGCCACGGTAAACACACTTTGAATGCATGAAGCCAATATATGACTATATTTCTATTCTTCTTTTAAGATTTTAGCTCCAAGTCGCCCAGCTGCATAGTTTTACAATCTTTTATTTCCGCCTACTAACATTTTATTGTGGGCTTCTGATCTGATTTTAACCTGGATTTCTCATAATAAAATCAAAGTCATTTTACTTTTAACTACCTTGTTTTTGCATAAACCTTTTCACCTTCGTTATTTCTTGTGGCATAGTGCATAGTGGTCTTACGCAATTTAGGCTTTAGTAAGAATAATAGAAGACACAGGATCTCGTCTGACTTTGCCTATATCTTTGTCAGTAGTCAACAAAATGTTTCTTTTTCTTTTACACATTTATTTTGTTTATTAGGTGGAAAAGCATAATATATAGTTACTCATAATGAGACAATGACGGAACTTTTAATTCAGAACCAACAAATGTCCTGTCACTGATGCCTTTTGAATATTGTACTCTTTTGTTGTGAATATTTTGTGTCTAATTTTCGCCGTCTGCTCCAACACCTTAAGTCCTTCTTCTGAGGTGTTAAATTACCACAACAAACCGGCTGAGTCCGCCTTCGCACTCCGTCCAGCGCTAACAACCTCCGCGTATACAAATGTGTCCAGGACGAGACGCCGGCGTTTGTGCCAATCATGAGCTCGAGAAGAAGAGAAAGAGGGGAGAAAACAGCAGAGGAGGAGAGAGAAGAGAGAGAAGAAAGAAAGAGAGAGAAGTGAAAGAGAAGGGAGGAACAGCAGAGGAGGAGAGAGAAGAGAGAGAAGAAAGAAAGAGAGAGAGAGAAAGAGGGGAGAAAACAGCAGAGGAGGAGAGAGAAGAGAGAGAAGAAAGAAAGAGAGAGAAGTGAAAGAGAAGGGAGGAACAGCAGAGGAGGAGAGAGAAGAGAGAGAAGAAAGAAAGAGAGAGAAGTGAAAGAGAAGGGAGGAACAGCAGAGGAGGAGAGAGAAGAGAGAGAAGAGAAAGAGAAGGGAGGAGCGGCAGAGGAGGAGAGAGAAGAGAGAGAGGAGAAAGAGAGGGGAGGAAGAGAAGAGGAGGAGGGAGAAGAGAGAGAAGAAAGAAAGAGAGAGAAGTGAAAGAGAAGGGAGGAACAGCAGAGGAGGAGAGAGAAGAGAGAGAAGAAAGAGAGAAGTGAGAGAAGAAAGAAAGCGAGAGAAGTGAAAGAGAAGGGAGGAACAGCAGAGGAGGAGAGAGAAGAGAGAGAAGAGAAAGAGAGGGGAGGAACGGCAGAGGAGGAGAGAGAGAAGAGAAAGAGAGGAGAAAACAGCAGAGGAGGAGAGAGAAGAGAGAGAAGAAAGAAAGAGAGAGAAGTGAAAGAGAAGGGAGGACCAGCAGAGGAGGAGAGGGGAGAGAGAGAAGAGAAAGAGAGGAGAAAACAGCAGAGGAGGAGAGAGAAGAGAGAGAAGAAAGAAAGAGAGAGAAGTGAAAGAGAAGGGAGGAACAGCAGAGGAGGAGAGAGAAGAGAGAGAAGAGAAAGAGAAGGGAGGAACGGCAGAGGAGGAGAGAGAAGAGAGAGAGGAGAAAGAGAGGGGAGGAAGAGAAGAGGAGGAGGGAGAAGAGAGAGAAGAAAGAAAGACAGAGAAGTGAAAGAGAAGGGAGGAACAGCAGAGGAGGAGAGAGAAGAGAAAGAGAGGAGAAAACGTGAGAGAAGGAGAGAGAAGAGAGAGAGGAGAAAAAGAAGGGAGGAACAGCAGAGGAGGAGAGAGAAGAAAGAAAGAGCGAGAAGTGAAAGAGAAGGGAGGAACAGCAGAGGAGGAGAGAGAAGAGAGAGAAGAGAAAGAGAGGGGAGGAAGAGAAGAGGAGGAGGGAGAAGAAAGAGAAGAAAGAAAGAGAGAGAAGTGAAAGAGAAGGGAGGAACAGCAGAGGAGGAGAGAGGAGAGAGAGAAGAAAGAAAAAGAGAGAAGTGAACGAGAAGGGAAGAACAGCAGAGGATGAGAGAGAAGAGAGAGAAGAGAAAGAGAGGGTAGGAACAGCAGAGGAGGAGAGAGAAGAAAAAGAGAAGAACGGCAGAGGAGGAGAGAGAGGGGGAAAGACAAAGAAGAAAGAAAGAGATAAAAGAGAAAGAGATGGGAGAAAAAAAGAGAGAAGGAAAGAGGAATAGAGAGTGGGAGGAAGAGAGAGAGAGAAGTGACATAAAAGGGAGGGAGCGAGAGAAGAAATAGAGAGAAGAGAACAGAAGAGAGAGAAGAGAAGGGACAGAGGAGAGAATGAAACAGAAAAGAGAGGGAGAAAAAGATAGAAGAGAAAGAGAAGAAGGGGGGAGGGAGGAACAGCAGAGGAGGAGAGAGAAGAGAGAGAGGAGAAAGAGAGAAGTGAGAGAAGAAAGAAAGAGAGAGAAGTGAAAGAGAAGGGAGGAACAGCAGAGGAGGAGAGAGAAGAAAGAGAGAAGTGAGAGAAGAAAGAAAGAGAGAGAAGTGAAAGAGAAGGGAGGAACAGCAGAGGAGGAGAGAGAAGAGAGAGAAGTGAAAGAGAAGGGAGGAACAGCAGAGGAGGAGAGAGAAGAGAGAGGAGAGAAAGAGAGGGCAGGAACAGCAGAGGAGGAGAGAGAAGAGAAAGAGAAGGGAAGAACGGCAGAGGAGGAGAGAGAGGGGGAAAGACAAAGAAGAAAGAAAGAGATAAAAGAGAAAGAGATGGGAGAAAAAGAGAGAGAAGGAAAGAGGAATAGAGAGTGGGAGGAAGAGAGAGAGAGAAGTGACATAAAAGGGAGGGAGCGAGAGAAGAAATAGAGAGAAGAGAACAGAAGAGAGAGAAGAGAAGGGAGAGAGGGGAGAAGCAAACAGAATAGAGAGGGAGAAAAAGATAGAAGAGAAAGAGAAGAAAGAGAGGAGAGAAGGGAGTCAAGAGAGAAGAGAAGGAGAGAGATGAGAAAGAGAAAAGAAAGAAAGAGACAGAAGAGAAAGGAAGAGGGAAGAGAGAAGAAAAGAGGAGCAGAGAGAGAGAGAAAAGAGAGGAGCGAAGAGAGAGAGAAGGGAGAAAACAGCAGAGGAGGAGAGAGAGAAGTGAGAGAAGAAAAAGATGTGAGAAAAGAAAGAGAGAGCGAGAGAATAAAGAGAAACGAGAAGAGAAGGGAGAGAAAGGAAGAGAGAGAGAGACTGAGAGGAAAAGAAAGGAGTGAGGTGCAATGGAGAGAGAGGAGAGAGCGGGAGACAGAAAATAGAGATGGCAAGAGAGAAAGGAGAGAGAGAGGGGGGGGAGTGAGGTGTTTCTGTGTGTCACCACAACCACAACACAACCAACCAGAATGTCAAAAGAAATGTGAAAAAGAACAGATTAGACCAAACATTGGAGACGGGTGACAAAACAGGATTTAAAAGAGAAGTTACGTTGAGTGCAGATGTTGTAGTAATGTCAGAGCCGGCCTGTTGCATAATGTTTAGAACCACAACGGAGCTCAGGATAGAAATTCAAAAAATGACCGTTGCCATGGAAATCTGCCATGTTTGCAGCTGGAGTGCTAAACTTACATAGATAAACATTAGCCAAAACAATGTAAAAAAGTGAACAAAAAATCCATGGAAGAACGTGATGAACTGCTGGTCACTTCTGGTAAATACATTCATCAATATACAGTGTTAGAATACTTTGGAATTAATAGTAAGTTTAGTATTAAAATCTCCATTGATTTAACATTGGGCTAACTGAAAATTCTGTCATGTGTTAGGTTTAGGGTTAGGTTTAGGGTTAGGGGTTAGATGAATCTGGATTGTTCCTTCATCAAAAAAAAAAACAATCATATTTTCCTTAAACATAATGTAAAATGCAATAATAAATGTGTTCTGCAGCAGCTCTGATGTCACTCACATGTGTCTGAGTGATTTTCATTTTCCAAAATCATCAGAATTTTTCATATTTTGTCAAATCCTGAGGTCACATGATGTTGCACTTCACTTTTGCCACCATTCCAGAATTTAGAAACTTTTAAAGGGTTAAATTCCAACTTGACTGATGTAAAACTGTGATGAATATTTACCACAGGTTCTGTTCTACCAAAGTTTAAAAAGGACTTTCAGACACACTTAGAATAACTTTAGAATAACAAAAATCAACAGCTTTGCTAAATTCAATTCCCTCAGTCACCATATTTCAACCTTTATTTGAAAAAATAAAAATAAAAATGCACTCACAAGAGAAATAATTGTTTGATTAGTCTACTAATCGGAAAAAGTGATTGCCCAAGTGTTTGAATTTCCCTGTTTGAACAAAGGATATCTATCAATCAGTGTTGACTTTTGTTTAATTTTTCACCATACTTTTAGCATTTTACAAATGAAAATGCACTGTAAATAAAAATTGTACGCCCAACGAACAACCTACACACTATTATTGACCAAAGAGTGGTAGTAATGATCGTAAACGTTCCAGAATAGTATGTTACTGTATATCATCTTACTAAAAACAAAGAAAAGGCGGGTTAAATATTGTTTTTCTGGACATAAACAAGACAGACTTTTGATAATTGACGCTTGACTTTTAAAAAGAAACATCAGATTTCTTCCTCAAAAGTCAGAAATTGTCAAAAAACTTTAAAAATAAGGCATGCGTTTTCTCGTGCTTGTAGTAGTGTGTCGCCGTGGTAACTCTGGCCTTCAGCTGAGTCCAGAGTCATGTGACCACAAAATGTCATGTGACTGGATCGTGTGATGTCATGTTCTTTGACTTTATGACATCACTCCAGTTTCTTATATAATACCAAAAGCACTTCTCAGTTATCATTTTCACTTCAGATTGAGAAGAGAACGACACAGCTTTGATTCAGACACAACAAACCATTTTAGCCGATCCACAACTCAGCTTTACACACAAGTTAGAATATATTTATCCTCTTGAACTTATTTTCGAGTTTGCAAAACCTGAAAAAGATAAACGTTTACAAAGTTTACAAAGAAGCCGACAGCAAAAGCAAGATGAATTCACAGAGTTTCTCCACATCCTCTCTCTTGGACATGGATGAATATTCTGAACTTCTCCCCTTCGAGGGGGAACCCAAGAAGACCTCAAAACTCAAAAGAAACCTCACCAAGTTCACCCGAACGACCAGGTCCAAGTTCCAAAGCTTACTGCAGACTTTTCAGCTGAACAAAAGACCAGAGCTGTTAAAGGAGATTCTGAATCTCATGGAGCAGAACGGAGAACTTTTATCTGAAAATGAGGATCTAAAACTGATGGTAAACACTCAAGAAAAGGCCAATCTGTGTTTGGTTAAAGACATACAAACTCAGAAAGACCAGTTTGAAACAGAGATCTACGTCATGGATGAACTCCTAAAAATGCAGAAAGAGGTTTATGAGAAAGATATTCTCTCTTTGGCTGAAGATGTAAAACTTCAGAAAGAGAAATATGAAGCTGAGATATCTCTGCTTAAAGAAGAATTGTGTGATTCTGAGCAGAGGAATCGGCGTCTGAGGATGGAACTGCGCGAGCTCCAAGACGGTTGTAGATGTGACTTCTGTCAAACGAATGAAGTTAAAATGCAAAAGCAGACCATTCTAGATCTGGAGGAGAAACTAAAGCTCCAAGAAGAGGAAAGTGACCTGCTGAGGACGAAAACCAAGAGCTCAAAGCAGCCACAAAACATCCAGAATGAGAACGTCAACCTCCTCAAATCCACAAACCAGGAGCTTGTCGCTGAAAAACTTCTCTGGAAAACAAAATATTTTTTCTGAGTCAGTTATTAGAAAGCCAAAGATCAGCTTTCAGGATCTGGAGAAGAAATGTAGGCTCCAAAAGAGGAAGCGGCAGCAGAGATTATGCAACTGAAAACAGTGTATGATCGTCTCCACACAAACGTGTCAAAAGCTGAACCCGAAATTCTGAAAGAGTTCGAAGATCTGGAAGACAAACTGACGGCTCAGATCAGGATAAACTGTGACAACGCTGAGGTGATATCAAAACTGACATCAGAAAGAAACACATTTCTAAACAAAATCTCAGCTCTGGAGGATCAGCTCAGAATCCAAACTGAGAAAACCAACACTTGTGCCAGAGAAAACACAGCTCATGTACAATCTGAGACTGAAATTCTGCAGATTCTGGAGGAGGTAGAAGATAAATTGGCGGCTCAGATAACACTTAACTGTGATTACGCTGAGAAGGTTTCAAAACTGGAATCGGAAACGCCAATTTACTCAGAACTCTTCAAAGGGAGATTGGTCTTCTGAGCAAAGACGCAGAAAAGTACAAGAACACCATTGTGGATCTGAAAACCAGATTGAAGGTTCAAAAACAAGACGACGGCACGAAGATTGAGAAACTGAAAATGGCAAATGACGAACTCCAGGAGAATTTCTCAAACTTCGAAAACCAATTCATGGCGGCGCAAGAAGACGTGGAAAATAAGCTGGCGTCTCAAGAGCAGAAAATCAAGGACAACGCCGAGGAGATCTTGAGTTTGAAAAACAAAATCTCAACTTTGGAGGATCAGCTGAAAATCCAAATTGAGAGAAACGGCGCAGCTGTGACGGAAAATGAAAACCAACTGCAGTACCTGAATGAGGAAAATGTTGAACTTCAAGAAATATTAACTATTCTTGAAGATGAGATGTTTTTCCTCCAACAAATTTAAAGAACCTAAAACTTGGAGGATAAGCTTAACTGATGGAGGGAATATTCGACGACTATTAGGCGATAAATTGAAATATAAATTGGAAAGTATCTGACTGAAAAACTGAAACACAAATTCAAGACGTGGAAACCCATTGAGACGTGGGAGAAAGAACTACACCCTGGGCACAAATGGTTTAGATTTGTATCAAGGGAGTTCACCAAGTTCTCTCGGCCCGCTCTCCTTGGTGTGAATGTATGGTGTTTGTGGGTGATCGGAGGTCGTCGTGCGTCCCGCCCTGGGCCTGAAAGCCCCGGGTGTGACCGCCGTTGTGCCGCTGATCACAGACTCACGCGATACATTCAGCCGTGGCC
Organism: Rhinogobius similis; assembly: GCA_019453435.1. Taxonomy (NCBI): domain Eukaryota; kingdom Metazoa; phylum Chordata; class Actinopteri; order Gobiiformes; family Gobiidae; genus Rhinogobius; species Rhinogobius similis. The sequence goes on from CM033625.1 coordinate 34,231,749, forward strand.
CGTCCTCCGTCTCCAAGAGCAACAGCGACGGAAAAAGGTTTCAGATACAGTCCACAAAACCCAACGGCCTCCATCTTAAAGACCTCCAAGTCATACATCAAACACAATTCGAGAAGATTGAATAAATAAATAATAAATAAATAAATCCCCTCCTTGAACCGCCACCTTAACGTGGTGGAGGGGTTTGAGTACCCGAATGATCCTGGGAGCTATGTTGTCGGGGGCTTCATGCCCCTGGTAGGGTCACCCATGGCAAACAGGTCCTGGGTGACGGGTCAGACGAAGAGCGGTTCAGAAGCCCTTATGACGAGTTTAATAACAAGGTTGTTTACGTCGCCCGGATCGGCGTCACCGGGGCCCCACCCTGGAGCCAGGCCTGGGGTGGGTGCTCGACGGCGAGCGCCTGGTGGCCGGGCCTTTCCCCCGGGCCCGGCCGGGCCCAGCCCGGAACGGCGGCGTGGGGCCGTCCTACCGTGGACCCACCACCTGCAGGAGGATCCATAAGGGGCCGGTGCGGAGAGATCTGGGAGGCAGTCGAAGCCGGGGACCTCGGCGACCAGATCTCGGACACAGAAAACTAGCTCTGGGGACATGGAATGTCACCTCGCTGGGGGAAGGAGCCTGAGCTTGTGCGGGAGGTCGGCGTTCCGACTAGATATAGTCGGCCTCACCTCCACGCACAGCCTGGGCTCTGGAACCCGTCTCCTCGAGAGGGGCTGAACGCTCCATTTCTCTGGCGTTGCCCGCGGGGAGAGGCGGCGGGCTGGTGTGGGCTTGCTCATAGCCCCACAGCTCAGCCGCCACGTGTTGGAGTTTACCCCGGTGAACGAGAGGGTCGCGTCCCTCCGCTTTCGGGTGGGGGACAGGTCTCTCACCGTTGTGTCGGCCTACGGGCCGAACAACGGTCACCAACACCGTTTACGGTGCGGGTGGAGGGCTGTTGACCTCGACTGGGGATGTTGTCGGAAGGTGGAAGGAATACTTTGAGGATCTCCTCAATCCCACTGTCACGTCTTCCGAGGAAGAAGCAGAGGCTGAGATCTTGGAGGCGGACTCGTCCATCACCCTGGCTGAAGTCACTGAGGTGGTTGGCAAGCTCCTTGGTGGCAAGGCTCCGGGGGTGGATGAGATCCGCCCTGAGTATCTTAAGTCTCTGGATGTTGTGGGACTGTCTTGGTTGACACGTCTCTGCAACATCGCGTGGCGGTCGGGGACGGTACCTCTGGACTGGCAGACCGGGGTGGTGGTCCCTCTGTATAAGAAGGGGGACCGGAGGGTGTGTTCCAACCACAGGGGGATCACACTCCTCCAGGGTACTGGAGAGGAGAATCCGACCGATAGTCGAACCTCGGATTCAGGAGGAGCAGTGTGGTTTTCGTCCTGGTCGTGGAACACTGGACCAGCTCTATACTCTCCATCGGGTGCTCGAGGGTTCATGGGAGTTTGCCCAACCAGTCCACATGTGCTTTGTGGATCTGGAGAAGGCATTCGACCGTGTGCCCCGGGGCGCCTTGTGGGGGGTGCTCCGGGAGTATGGGGTCCGGGGCCCTTTGCTAAGGGCTGTCCGGTCCTTGTACGACCGGAGCAGGAGCTGTGTTCGCATTGCCGGCAGTAAGTCAGACCTGTTCCCAGTGCATGTTGGACTCCGCCAGGGCTGCCCTTTGTCACCGGTTCTGTTCATAATTTTTATGGACAGAATTTCTAGGCGCAGTCAGGGCGTGGAGGGTGTCTGGTTTGGGAACCACAGGATCTCATCTCTGCTGTTTGCAGATGATGTCGTCCTGATGGCTTCTTCAAACCAGGACCTGCAACATGCACTGGGACGGTTTGCAGCCGAGTGTGAAGCGGCTGGGATGAGGATCAGCACCTCCAAATCCGAGGCCATGGTTCTCGACCGGAAAAAGGTGGCTTGCCCTCTCCGGGTGGGTGGGGAGTCCTTGCCTCAAGTGGAGGAGTTTAAGTATCTCGGGGTCTTGTTCACGAGTGAGGGAAGGATGGAGCGTGAGATTGACAGGCGGATCGGTGCATCGTCTGCAGTGATGCGGGCGCTGTATCGAACCGTTGTGGTAAAGAAAGAGCTGAGTCGAAAGACGAAGCTCTCGATTTACCGGTCAATCTACGTTCCGACCCTCACCTATGGTCATGAGCTCTGGGTAATGACCGAAAGGACAAGATCGCGGATACAAGCGGTCGAAATGAGCTTCCTCCGCCGGGTGGCTGGGCGCTCCCTTAGAGATAGGGTGAGGAGCTCAGTCACACGGGGGGAGCTCAGAGTAGAGCCGCTGCTCCTCCACGTCGAGAGGAGCCAGCTGAGGTGGCTCGGGCATCTGTTCCGGATGCCTCCTGGACATGCCCAGAACACCTCCCGAGGGAGGCGTTCTGGGCATGTCCCACCGGGAGGCGGCCCCGGGGTAGACCCAGGACACGCTGGAGGGACTATGTCTCTCGGCTGGCCTGGGAACGCCTCGGGATCCCCCCGGAGGAGCTGGATTAAGTGTCTGGAGTGAAGGAAGTCTGGGAGTCCCTGCTTAGACTGCTGCCCCCGCGACCCGGCCCCGGATAAGCGGAAGAAGATGGATGGATGGATGGATGAATAAATAAATGACTAAATTACCCCTAAATATTGACTCAGTGCTTATATTTTCATGTTGCACATTTTCTGTTGTATCTGGATGGATTTTTGTTCATTTAAGTTGTGTGTTTAGTCCTGTTTTCTTGCTTTTAGTTGCTTTTTGTCACTTTAAGACACGTTTTTGTAAAATTTGTTGTGTTTTTCTTGCTTTTAGTCTTGATTTTGTTGCTTTTAGACATGTTTTCCTCGTTTTCAGATGAGTTTTTGTCACTTGAAGTTAGCGTTATGGCAAAAAATTATTATCACGACTTTCTTGGGGCCAGATCATGATTTTGATTTTATCATGATTCATCTTCATTTTGTATTTGTCTATTGCCTATAATAGAGCTGCTCGATTTAGGAATGCAATTTATGTTTTACTAATAGAATTTAGTTAAAATTCACATTTTAAACACAATTTTGTTGCTTTTAGTTGTGTTTTTGTCACGTTCAGTTGTGTTTGTCATATTTCAATGCGTCTTTGTCACGTTTAGTCGGGTCCTTGTCATTTTTAGTCAAGTTTTTACGCATAGTCACGTTTTGATGCACTGAGTTGCGTTTTTGTCGCTTTTTAATGCATTTTTATCACTTTTTGTCAAGGTTTTTTCGCTTGTTTCAGAACATGTTTGTAAATATTTTATATTTTGTTGTTTGTGGAAGAAATTTGCCTTTGTGATTTGCTAATTGCATCCATAAAAATTGCAATTCTGTGGCTACACTACAAAAAGTGGATTTTAAGAAAGTAAAAAAGTCTTATAACAAGAAATTAATTAGGCCCGAGCCCCTACAGGGCGTAGGGCCTATTGCTTCCGCAACGATGCCGAAGGCATCGTTGCAACTGTCTCGCCAATTTGGCAGCCTAGTCGGTTCTATGGTCGGACAGTGAAATAGCCCATGCCGAAGGCATGGGACCTGCATATTTACTCCTGCTATGCGAAAAAACCCTTTCAACTGTCTTGGCGAACTTTCGCCAGCAGCGTGAAAGTTCGGCCCTAACGCCCCAAACATTGACAGTGAACTGTCCCACACCCATGGCATCAAGCCCTACTCAGTAACCATACTTGTTCCTGCTAAAATACATGGAAACCAATAGGGAGCCCATGCGTAGGCCCGACTCGGAGGTGAATGATCCAAATTTGACCCCATGGTGACCTGGGGAAGGGTCAGAGCTTTCAAAAAACGTATAATATGTCGTTCTCAGTAAAACGGATATATTGTTTTTGCTAAAAATATTATTATTATTTTTTTTTATTCTTATTTTTTCTCTAAAAAGAAAAAAAATCTCATCTAGGAAAAAAATCTTATTTAAAGAAATAAAACCTAGCCTTTTCTTATTAATATATATTTGGTAAAATCTGTTATATTTTTGCTTTTAACAATATACAAAGGTAGGGAAGCGTAGAACTGTCAATTTTTTTTTTTTTTTTTTGGGATAGTTATTCTGACTTTTTTATTTTTTAATAGTTATTCTGACTTTTTTTTTTTTTTTAGTTATTCTGACTTTTTTTTTGGATAGTTATTCTGACTTTTTTTTTGGATAGTTATTCTGACTTTTTTTTGTTTTTTGGATAGTTATTCTGACTTTTTTTTTTTTGGATAGTTATTCTGACTTTTTTTTTTTTTTTTGATAGTTATTCTGACTTTTTTTTTTTTTTTTGATAGTTATTCTGACTTTTTTTTTGGGGGGGGGGGATCAGTATCACGTAATTTCGTGATAAATCATGTTCTCGTTTCATAACGCTAAGTATCACGTTATTACCTGATATCAGCCAGGAGGCGGCTAAATCTTGACCAAGACGCAAACAGAATGGCAGACTATCGGCTCTACACATTCCTTAGACAACGCGCCGCATAACACGGATGCGAGAAGACAGAGTATGTTAACTAAGTTATATCTTAAATATGACATTTGTATATTACGTTATCATTGCATTACTGTTTGTAGCAATGTGGCTAGTGAATAGCCATGCTTTTAACCTAGCTGGTTTCTGGTGTCCCTCTATAAGTAGTCAAGTTAAGAACTTGTTAGCTTTTTGTGTTCTAAAACATAATCGGCAATATATGCTTATTAATGTCTGTGGGTTATATAATCTAAATAAGAGAGCAAGAGCCCCCCTTCGCTTTAGCTGTATAAATGGACAATTTGATTTTGATTAATTTGATTAATGGACAATTTGATTAATTGGACGGAAATGAAAATTAATTAAATGAACCTATTTAATAATTCATTTATTTCAGGAACAGTGCATATTAATCAACATTTCTGTAAATATGCCAGACAAAGGTTATTTTTCATCTGTACTCCCATGACAGCTGTTACAGTGAACCTAAAAACAAGAGACTAAATGTGCCAGGCAACCGATCCTTAATATGCCTTAAAGAGCAACTTTCTGACATAAAACGTACGTAGCATGGTGTTTTGGGGTGGAAAGTGTCTAAAGGTGTCTTTTTGCTGTATTTGTGGGCGCACCAGATTGTTGTATTTTTATTTGCTCCAGTTTATGTTGTCATAACCTGCTCAAACCTAAAGATGGCAGTATACTCCTTAAAGTGTAGTACACTAGTGAGATATACGTGTATCCAATGTGTTTGTGCTGAAATTCCACTGCTACCATTGTCCTATATTATACCAACTTATTTTGTTGTGTTTTTTTACAGGTTGATGCCACTGTTATTGACTTGATGGATGATGACAGACTGGCTGTCTATGTGCCTGCATATGGAGATAGACTAGCAGTAAGGCGTTTCAGTTTGGAAAACAGAGAAGGACCAAGTGCATCAAACTCAAACAAAAATGTCTTACTTGAGAAATTAAAACAGAAGATGGGTATTGATGGGAAAGAAGACAAGAACAAAATAGAGGGGAATCCTTGGCCAAAGAAAAAACGACTCCAAGGTATCAACAACAAATGGGCTAGAAAAAAGACTCGAAAAATAGAGGTAGGGTGGATTCATGAAGGTAAACAAGTGAGAAAGCGTGGAGGTGGGGGAACTAGGACCATAGATGTACCTAAGGAAACTACGAAAGCTGACCTATTAAACTATGCTAAAGACCTGTTTTTTCCTCATGGGAAAAACAAAATAGGGGAATTTGAAACAGTTACCGCTGACATCGTAGATTATCAGGAAGAACTCATATTACACGACAATGTGACAGTCGGTGATTTGTATGACATGCTAAAAATGAACCTGCTAAGATTCTATCTTTCCACGAAAAACAAGTGTCTTGCGGAAGGGGACGAGGATTCGGATGATAAAGATGAAGGGCATGACTGGGAACATGATTATGCAAACAGAGAAGAGCAGTCAGAAGAGACATCTGATAAAGACCAGAATAACACTAACATGTTTGAAGATTCAGAAGACGAAGTCATAATTGGCCCCATGCTTACAGACCCAGGGGTCTTGCGGCTCGATGACACTTTAACATGGGAGCCCAGTCAGCAATGTGATGATGACCTTATACTAATCCCATCAGTTACACCTTCTGCAGCAAGCACTCCTGACATTGTATCTCATGGGGAGACAAGTGTTTTAAGCAACATTGTCTCCGTGACTGTAAAGCTTCATAGGGTAAATCTTCTTGAGGAAATGATTCAGCAATTCAAAGATCCCAAAATGATCGACCACCCCCTAAAATTTTCCTACATTGATGAGAAGGGAGCAGATGCTGCTGGTGTATCACGAGATGTGTTTACAGCATTTTGGACCGAGATATTGGACCATGCATGTGAAGGCGAGGACCTAAGAGTTCCGTTACTTCTGCCTAAGTGGCAGGAGGAAGAGTGGAAATCAATTGCCAGGATTCTGGTAAAGGGGTTTAAAGACCATGGCTACTTCCCATGTCGCCTTGCTCCCGTTTTTGCAATCACAGTCGTCTTCGGTGAGAATGAAGTCACAAATGATATGCTGTTAAAAAACCTGCTTCTGTATGTCAGTCAGTCAGAAAGGGATCTGATAACTACTGCCTTGAAAGAAGACCTTACTGAGGAGGATAAAGAGGAACTACTTGATGTTTTAGATCGCTTAAACGTTACGACCATTCCAACAAAGGACAATCTCGAAGGCGTTCTTCTCAAAGTAGCACACAAGCAGCTCATTCAAAAACCAAGGTATTCAGCTGAAAAAATGTCCTTCATAGCTAGTGCTTTCTTCAAAAACACTTTTCTGAGCCCCCAAGATATGATACAGATGTATGAAGATAAAAAACCAACAACAAGAATGCTCATTAAGCTTTTGGATGCGTCTCCTACTACTCAAGCAGAGAGCCAGAGCCTTCGCTTTCTTCAGCAGTACATCAGAGGACTGGACAATACAGGACTCAGAAAGATGTTAAGATTTACCACAGGGTCTGATGTAATCTGCGTAGAAAAGATTGAGATTCTTTTCACTCAGGTAGATGGGCTAATGCGGCGACCTGTAGCTCATACATGTGGGCCAACTTTGGAACTTCCTTGGACCTACACTTCTTACCCAGAGCTGCGAGTTGAAATGGATGGCATACTGTCCAGTGAGAGCTCATTCTTGTTTTCTTTAGCTTAATCAAAGTTTGCATACACACTGTAAAGGTAGAGTGTAACATGGAGAGTTTATAAGTCTTTCAAATTTAAAATTTAAATACAATTACACTATTTCAGCATTCACCTAGAAGTTTCCATTTTTCCTGGTTAATATTTAGCAGCATGGGAAATATTCAAACAAAGTGAAATGTTATGTATAATGACAGTTTTCACTTTTATTATTGATATACATTAACAGTTATGTTCATGTTAACAGCTGGCTGTTCGTTGTTCTGTTAAATTCAAGAGTTTAAACTGTTAAAAACAGAAAATGTATTGTCTTTGCAAAATGACACGTGGGCCATAATGGACTGAAATGAACACCGTTGATCTTTTTCCAATTTATTTTCAACAAAATGCATTTTTTTCCAACATTGTTTAGTTATAAACAATTTAAAATGCACATTATTATTTTTTGTTTTGTTTTTGCTGTATGTATAAACTTTTACTTGTGGTTAAGTAGCACTACTTGTCAACTGTTAAATCAAGTTTGGTGAAGACAAATCTCTTTTCCCATAATGTTATTCTAATGTTTATGGTGACATTTTGTTATTTGTAAAATCAGACAATGGTTAACAACACTGTTTTTTGTGTGCTGTTCATGTGATGCCAGTCAGTGTCTGTTCTAAATGGATTTTCACTTAAAGTAACATTCCTTGTATGATTTCATTCAACATACATTTTTGGTTATGGCATTTGTAAGCTCAGATGTTTCTTCAATCAATCAGTTTGAGATGAAAGAAAGTTATTGACAAAACAAAACCAGAATGCAGCTGTTTACATATTTTTGAGTATATATGCTCTCAGAAATAGATACAACTCAATGGCTTCTTCACCAGTACTGGGGGGAATAAGGAAATGTTCTGACATTGCAAGGCAACACAAATCAAAGATTGTTTGGTCACATGGATGAGGTCCTCGCTGCTGACATTCATCTTTACAAGCGGCGACTGCTTCCTGTGAGACCTCTTTTAGACGATGTTGCCCTCCATAAAGATTTGGAATGGTATACATTAGGAGAGGTCGTCCGCTTGGTGCCACAGCATTTCTACTATGGCGAATGCAATGCATGTTCCACAAATGTGCAACTTCTTGCAGCTCATTCTGCAAAAGAAAAAGTAAAGAATGATGATTTATAATAATCAGTATATATTTGGTTATTTTCCCGTTTTGGATCCAAATCCAGAAAGGGAAAAAAACTAAACTTTTTTTTCTTTAAACAAAATTACACAGAAACTAAATTTAAAAATAGCCATTTCAGTTTGGTTTGTTCAATATTTTGATTTCAGGCTAACATTTGTCGGAGTGTCTATTGAGGTTACAAGCGCAGCACAGTCCCTCTGGATACCCTAAGTACAAACTTAGTCCGGTGTTGGGGTAAAGTGTCAGAAATGTATATAGGTATATAGCAAATACCGCATAGAAATGCATGTGCGCGCCCGTTTGGAAGTGACTTTTACGCACGTGGAGCAACTCCACAGGGCGACCATCAGCCCCGACAGAACAGGTGCAGATTGAGGTATTTTATGATTTAACAACCATGTGCATTAAAATGTAATGTTACTCTGTCATAAGTTTACGCACCATTCAAGTCTGACCGGTTTTCCCATTGGATAAAAAAAAACAGGCAATGCCGTGTTTCGGTCTTCAGCCACCCTCGCTTTTACGCACTGTGGGGGCGAGCTTTTACGCGCGTCTGTGCTGACGCTGCCAGAATGGAAAAGGCTCAACTACGGCGTTAATAGTACAAGTAGGCTAAACTAGTAGTGGTATTAGTGGTGTTTATAGTAGTAGTGTGGTAAGACGAACTAGCTGAGGGCGACAGAGAAAAATATTGTGCGCCCTTGCGCATTATAAGGCAGAACATACAAAGATCGACGAACAAGCAATTGTTTCCTTTTCCCTTACTACAACTGGTCTACTACGAATAGCCTAGAATTTATTATCCTGACAACGTTCAGGGACTAGGATGTATTTTTCCTGTCTACTATTAGGATATGCGCTACTACGAATTGCATCCTGTGTAATTTTGCACTAGAATTCCAAACAATTGCAATTACCAACCTCTATAATGTTGAGACAAGAGAACAATATAAGCTGCTTGTCCAAAAAATCCCCTGAGAAAAGGTCATTGTCTTTCAGATCTTGGAAGAGATTCATCCATTGTTGTGCGTGATGCGTCCTCAAATACGCCCACCAGCTTTCTATGCGCTGATTATGGTTGCTGGATCCATATATGTAACAGTTACAGTCATCACGTCCATCAATAGTCCATCGCAAGAATTTCTGCATTTCTGCCATTTTTACATTTTCAGTCCCAAAGTCTGAGCGAATTCGTGTAGGTATTCCCCTTCTTTTCTCAACTTCCTCCATAAAGTAACCAGCAATAACACTGGGGTCACTATTTGTCGAATAGGCGTGAAGCCATATTATAACTCTGGAAAAGCCATCAATAGCACCATTTATACAAATACCATACGGTTTGAGTTTGTCATATGAATCGACGTGCCACATGTAATTGGGGCCTGGGTTAATGTATCTGCGCCTCTGAAGACGATTTCTTCGCCTCTGCTCCACACCATTTGGATCGAGAAACCTTAAAAGATGCCTCACAGTGTTTTGGGTCACCACAAAGCCATCTTGGATACAGTTGAGATGATGTAACTTATATCCGTACATCTTTTTGTGTCCATTCAGTTGATCAATGAGAAATGCTGCTACCTCCAACGGATCGGACTGATTCTTCCGCCTGTATAATCTCAATCGTTTCAAAAAACGTCTCAAGGTGCTCATACTCATGACAATATTGTCTACAGTGTTCAGCAGTAATAATATCTCGCCATGTCTGAGACCAAGGCTGAAGTAAAACTTGATCAGATCCTCTTCCAGCGACGCCATGCGCCCTCTTGATTCCTCCTGGTGTTGTAAAGTAGTCATTTCCTGTTCAAGCTTTAAGATAAAGCTTTGCAAAAAAAAAAGTCACAATAACTATCCAAAAAAAAAAAAGTCACAATAACTATCAAAAAAAAAAAAAAGTAAGAATAACTATCCAAAAAAGTCAGAATAACTATCAAAAAAAAAAAAAGTCAGAATAACTATCCAAAAAAAGTCAGAATAACTATCCAAAAAAAAAAATAAGTCAGAATAACTATCCAAAAAAAAAAAAAGTCAGAATAACTATAAAAAAAAAAAAAAATTCAGAATAACTATCCCAAAAAAAAAAAGTCAGAATAACTATCCAGAAAAAAAAAAAGTCAGAATAACTATCCAAAAAAAAAAAAAGTCAGAATAACTATCCAAAACAAAAAAAAAAGTCAGAATAACTATCCCAAAAAAAAAAAAAGTCAGAATAACTATCGAAAAAAAAAAAAAACACAACATTGACAGTTCTACGCTTCCGTACAAAGGTTATTTTGAATCTTATTTAACTGTAGACTAAGAGTATTTTTCTTAATTTGAGAAAAAGTAAGAATACAAACATGTCTTGATATAAGAACTCAGAAGAACACATCGTTTATCCATTTTGATCATTTATTTTCACACATATGAACTTGTGTGACGATGAGACAACAAATATACAAAAAAGCCATTGCAGAGTGGAGGCCTTTCACTGAGTGAGTGAATATGTTACTGTTCATTATATTATTTTATTAAATTATAAAAGCACTTTTCCTTTAAAACTCCTTCCTTTAATACCACAAGACAAAGTTGTTACAGTAAACAGGGGTTTAAGTTACAAGAAGGCATTTCTCCCTGTAATTTTCAGCAATGTTTTTGCCTTCAGTACAAATTTGGTGTTGGTTGTTTTTCAACCTCAGCTAAAATTTTCTTAAATGGTTGTGACTTGTTCTGTAACCAGTCCCATTACATTTTGTTAATATAAATATATATATAAATTGTAAATTATTATAAATATAAATTCAAAATAGAAAATGGTTTTGGTTGTTGTTTTTAAGATTATTTCTGGTTGCTTATGGGTGGCAATATCAAGAGGGCGGCAGTAGCTCAGTTGGCGTCCAAAGGTTGGCGGTTCAAATCCCACTCCTGACATAAACATCCTTGGTTGAGCGGTCAGATCCACTGACCCACAGGTTGGCGGTGCAATTGATGAGAGCCTCGAAGGTGGAAAAGCGCTATATAAATATGTAACCATTGACCAGAAAAAAGCTGTAATTCATATAGGAATAAATTAGATAATTTTACTTAAATCAAGCAATTCAATTCCCTCAGTCACCATATTTCAACCTTTATTTGAAAAAAAAAATGCACTCACGAGAAAAATAATTGTTTGATTAGTCTACTAATCGGAAAAAGTGATTGCCCCAGTGTTTGAATTTCCCTGTTTGAACAAAGGATATCTATCAATCAGTGTTGACTTTCGTTTAATTTTTTACCATACTTTTAGCATTTTACAAATGAAAATGCACTGTAAATAAAAATTGTACGCCCAACGAACAACCTACACACTATTATTGACCAAAGAGTGGTAGTAATGATCGTAAACGTTCCAGAATAGTATGTTACTGTATATCATCTTACTAAAAACAAAGAAAAGGCGGGTTAAATATTGTTTTTCTGGACATAAACAAGACAGACTTTTGATAATTGACGCTTGACTTTTAAAAAGAAACATCAGATTTCTTCCTCAAAAGTCAGAAATTGTCAAAAAACTTTAAAAATAAGGCATGCGTTTTCTCGTGCTTGTAGTAGTGTGTCGCCGTGGTAACTCTGGCCTTCAGCTGAGTCCAGAGTCATGTGACCACAAAATGTCATGTGACTGGATCGTGTGATGTCATGTTCTTTGACTTTATGACATCACTCCAGTTTCTTATATAATACCAAAAGCACTTCTCAGTTATCATTTTCACTTCAGATTGAGAAGAGAACGACACAGCTTTGATTCAGACACAACAAACCATTTTAGCCGATCCACAACTCAGCTTTACACACAAGTTAGAATATATTTATCCTCTTGAACTTATTTTCAAGTTTGCAAAACCTGAAAAAGATAAACGTTTACAAAGTTTACAAAGAAGCCGACAGCAAAAGCAAGATGAATTCACAGAGTTTCTCCACATCCTCTCTCTTGGACATGGATGATTATTCTGAACTTCTCCCCTTCGAGGGGGAACCCAAGAAGACCTCAAAACTCAAAAGAAACCTCACCAAGTTCACCCGAACGACCAGGTCCAAGTTCCAAAGCTTACTGCAGACTTTTCAGCTGAACAAAAGACCAGAGCTGTTAAAGGAGATTCTGAATCTCATGGAGCAGAACGGAGAACTTTTATCTGAAAATGAGGATCTAAAACTGATGGTAAACACTCAAGAAAAGGCCAATCTGTGTTTGGTTAAAGACATACAAACTCAGAAAGACCAGTTTGAAACAGAGATCTACGTCATGGATGAACTCCTAAAAGTGCAGAAAGAGGTTTATGAGAAAGATATTCTCTCTTTGGCTGAAGATGTAAAACTTCAGAAAGAGAAATATGAAGCTGAGATATCTCTGCTTAAAGAAGAATTGTGTGATTCTGAGCAGAGGAATCGGCGTCTGAGGATGGAACTGCGCGAGCTCCAAGACGGTTGTAGATGTGACTTCTGTCAAACGAATGAAGTTAAAATGCAAAAGCAGACCATTCTAGATCTGGAGGAGAAACTGAAGCTCCAAAAAGAGGAAAGTGACCTGCTGAGAGCAAAAAACCAAGAGCTCAAAGCAGCCAACACTTCTCCACAAAACAACCAGAATGAGATCATCGACCTCCTCAAATCCACAAACCAGGAGCTTGTCGCTGAAAAACTTCTCTGGAAAACAAAATAGTTTTTCTGAGTCAGTTATTAGAAAGCCAAAAGATCAGCTTTCAGGATCTGGAGAAGAAATGTAGGCTCCAAAAAGAGGAAGCGGCAGCAGAGATTATGCAACTGAAAACAGTGTATGATCGTCTCCACACAAACGTGTCAAAAGCTGAACCCGAAATTCTGAAAGAGTTCGAAGATCTGGAAGACAAACTGACGGCTCAGATCAGGATAAACTGTGACAACGCTGAGGTGATATCAAAACTGACATCAGAAAGAAACACATTTCTAAACAAAATCTCAGCTCTGGAGGATCAGCTCAGAATCCAAACTGAGAAAACCAACACTTGTGCCAGAGAAAACACAGCTCATGTACAATCTGAGACTGAAATTCTGCAGATTCTGGAGGAGGTAGAAGATAAATTGGCGGCTCAGATAACACTTAACTGTGATTACGCTGAGAAGGTTTCAAAACTGGAATCGGAAAACGCCAATTTACTCAGAACTCTTCAAAGGGAGATTGGTCTTCTGAGCAAAGACGCAGAAAAGTACAAGAACACCATTGTGGATCTGAAAACCAGATTGAAGGTTCAAAAACAAGACGACGGCACGAAGATTGAGAAACTGAAAATGGCAAATGACGAACTCCAGGAGAATTTCTCAAACTTCGAAAACCAATTCATGGCGGCGCAAGAAGACGTGGAAAATAAGCTGGCGTCTCAAGAGCAGAAAATCAAGGACAACGCCGAGGAGATCTTGAGTTTGAAAAACAAAATCTCAACTTTGGAGGATCAGCTGAAAATCCAAATTGAGAGAAACGGCGCAGCTGTGACGGAAAATGAAAACCAACTGCAGTACCTGAATGAGGAAAATGTTGAACTTCAAGAAATATTAACTATTCTTGAAGATGAGATGTTTTTCCTCCAACAAATTTAAAGAACCTAAAACTTGGAGGATAAGCTTAACTGATGGAGGGAATATTCGACGACTATTAGGCGATAAATTGAAATATAAATTGGAAAGTATCTGACTGAAAAACTGAAACACAAATTCAAGACGTGGAAACCCATTGAGACGTGGGAGAAAGAACTACACCCTGGGCACAAATGGTTTAGATTTGTATCAAGGGAGTTCACCAAGTTCTCTCGGCCCGCTCTCCTTGGTGTGAATGTATGGTGTTTGTGGGTGATCGGAGGTCGTCGTGCGTCCCGCCCTGGGCCTGAAAGCCCCGGGTGTGACCGCCGTTGTGCCGCTGATCACAGACTCACGCGATACATTCAGCCGTGGCCCGTCCTCCGTCTCCAAGAGCAACAGCGACGACGGAAAAGGTTTCAGATACAGTCCACAAAACCCAACGGCCTCCATCTTAAAGACCTCCAAGTCATACATCAAACACAATTCGAGAAGATTGAATAAATAAATAATAAATAAATAAATAAATAAATCCCCTCCTTGAACCGCCACCTTAACGTGGTGGAGGGGTTTGAGTACCCGAATGATCCTGGGAGCTATGTTGTCGGGGGCTTCATGCCCCTGGTAGGGTCACCCATGGCAAACAGGTCCTGGGTGACGGGTCAGACGAAGAGCGGTTCAGAAGCCCTTATGACGAGTTTAATAACAAGGTTGTTTACGTCGCCCGGATCGGCGTCACCGGGGCCCCACCCTGGAGCCAGGCCTGGGGTGGGTGCTCGACGGCGAGCGCCTGGTGGCCGGGCCTTTCCCCACGGGGCCCGGCCGGGCCCAGCCCGAACGAGCGACGTGGGGCCGTCCTCCCGTGGACCCACCACCCGCAGGAGGATCCATAAGGGGCCGGTGCGGAGAGATCTGGGAGGCAGTCGAAGGCGGGGACCTCGACGACCAGATCTCCGGACACAGAAACTAGCTCTGGGGACATGGAATGTCACCTCGCTGGGGGGGAAGGAGCCTGAGCTTGTGCGGGAGGTCGAGCGTTTCCGACTAGATATAGTCGGCCTCACCTCCACGCACAGCCTGGGCTCTGGAACCCGTCTCCTCGAGAGGGGCTGAACGCTCCATTTCTCTGGCGTTGCCCGCGGGGAGAGGCGGCGGGCTGGTGTGGGCTTGCTCATAGCCCCACAGCTCAGCCGCCACGTGTTGGAGTTTACCCCGGTGAACGAGAGGGTCGCGTCCCTCCGCTTTCGGGTGGGGGACAGGTCTCTCACCGTTGTGTCGGCCTACGGGCCGAACAACGGTCACCAACACCGTTTACGGTGCGGGTGGAGGGCTGTTGACCTCGACTGGGGATGTTGTCGGAAGGTGGAAGGAATACTTTGAGGATCTCCTCAATCCCACTGTCACGTCTTCCGAGGAAGAAGCAGAGGCTGAGATCTTGGAGGCGGACTCGTCCATCACCCTGGCTGAAGTCACTGAGGTGGTTGGCAAGCTCCTTGGTGGCAAGGCTCCGGGGGTGGATGAGATCCGCCCTGAGTATCTTAAGTCTCTGGATGTTGTGGGACTGTCTTGGTTGACACGTCTCTGCAACATCCCTGGGCGGTCGGGACGGTACCTCTGGACTGGCAGACCGGGTGGTGGTCCCTCTGTATAAGAAGGGGGACCGGAGGGTGTGTTCCAACCACAGGGGGATCACACTCCTCCAGGGTACTGGAGAGGAGAATCCGACCGATAGTCGAACCTCGGATTCAGGAGGAGCAGTGTGGTTTTTGTCCTGGTCGTGGAACACTGGACCAGCTCTATACTCTCCATCGGGTGCTCGAGGGTTCATGGGAGTTTGCCCAACCAGTCCACATGTGCTTTGTGGATCTGGAGAAGGCATTCGACCGTGTGCCCCGGGGCGCCTTGTGGGGGGTGCTCCGGGAGTATGGGGTCCGGGGCCCTTTGCTAAGGGCTGTCCGGTCCTTGTACGACCGGAGCAGGAGCTGTGTTCGCATTGCCGGCAGTAAGTCAGACCTGTTCCCAGTGCATGTTGGACTCGCCAGGGCTGCCCTTTGTCACCGGTTCTGTTCATAATTTTTATGGACAGAATTTCTAGGCGCAGTCAGGGCGTGGAGGGTGTCTGGTTTGGGAACCACAGGATCTCATCTCTGCTGTTTGCAGATGATGTCGTCCTGATGGCTTCTTCAAACCAGGACCTGCAACATGCACTGGGACGGTTTGCAGCCGAGTGTGAAGCGGCTGGGATGAGGATCAGCACCTCCAAATCCGAGGCCATGGTTCTCGACCGGAAAAAGGTGGCTTGCCCTCTCCGGGTGGGTGGGGAGTCCTTGCCTCAAGTGGAGGAGTTTAAGTATCTCGGGGTCTTGTTCACGAGTGAGGGAAGGATGGAGCGTGAGATTGACAGGCGGATCGGTGCATCGTCTGCAGTGATGCGGGCGCTGTATCGAACCGTTGTGGTAAAGAAAGAGCTGAGTCGAAAGACGAAGCTCTCGATTTACCGGTCAATCTACGTTCCGACCCTCACCTATGGTCATGAGCTCTGGGTAATGACCGAAAGGACAAGATCGCGGATACAAGCGGTCGAAATGAGCTTCCTCCGCCGGGTGGCTGGGCGCTCCCTTAGAGATAGGGTGAGGAGCTCAGTCACACGGGGGGAGCTCAGAGTAGAGCCGCTGCTCCTCCACGTCGAGAGGAGCCAGCTGAGGTGGCTCGGGCATCTGTTCCGGATGCCTCCTGGACGCCTCCCTCGGGAGGTGTTCTGGGCATGTCCCACCGGGAGGCGGCCCGGGTAGACCCAGGACACGCTGGAGGGACTATGTCTCTCGGCTGGCCTGGGAACGCCTCGGGATCCCCCCGGAGGAGCTGGAGGAAGTGTCTGGGGTGAAGGAAATCTGGGAGTCCCTGCTTAGACTGCTGCCCCCGCGACCCGGCCCCAGATAAGCGGAAGAAGATGGATGGATGGATGGATGGATGAATAAATAAATGACTAAATTACCCCTAAATATTGACTCAGTGCTTATATTTTCATGTTGCACATTTTCTGTTGTATCTGGATGGATTTTTGTTCATTTAAGTTGTGTGTTTAGTCCTGTTTTTCTTGCTTTTAGTTGCTTTTTTGTCACTTAAAGTCATGTTTTTGTAAAATTTGTTGTGTTTTTCTTTGCTTTTAGTCTTGATTTTGTTGCTTTTAGACATGTTTTCCTTGTTTTCAGATGAGTTTTTGTCACTTGAAGTTAGCGTTATGGCAAAAAATTATTATCACGACTTTCTTGGGGCCAGATCATGATTTTGATTTTATCATGATTCATCTTCATTTTGTATTTGTCTATTGCCTATAATAGAGCTGCTCGATTTAGGAATGCAATTTATGTTTTACTAATAGAATTTAGTTAAAATTCACATTTTAAACACAATTTTGTTGCTTTTAGTTGTGTTTTTGTCACGTTCAGTTGTGTTTGTCATATTTCAACGCTGCCTTTGTCACGTTTAGTCGCGTCCTTGTCAGTTTTTAGTCAAGTTTTTGTCGCTTATAGTCACGCTTTTGATGCACTGAGTTGCGTTTTTGTCACTTTTAATGCATTTTTATCACTTTTTGTCAAGGTTTTTTCGCTTGTTTCAGAACATGTTTGTAAATATTTTATATTTTGTTGTTTGTGGAAGAAATTTGCCTTTGTGATTTGCTAATTGCATCCATAAAAATTGCAATTCTGTGGCTACACTACAAAAAGTGGATTTTAAGAAAGTAAAAAAGTCTTATAACAAGAAATTAATTAGGCCCGAGCCCCTACAGGGCGTAGGGCCTATTAGCAGCTCGCAACGATGCGAAGGCATCGTTGCAACTGTCTCGCCAATTTGGCAGCCTAGTCGGTTCTATGGTCGGACAGTGAAATAGCCCATGCCGAAGGCATGGGACCTGCATATTTACTCCTGCTATGCGAAAAAACCCTTTCAACTGTCTTGGCGAACTTTCGCGCGCAGCGTGAAAGTTCGGCCCCCCCCAACGCCCCAAACATTGACAGTGAACTGTCCCACACCCATGGCATCAAGCCCTACTCAGTAACCATACTTGTTCCTGCTAAAATACATGGAAACCAATAGGGAGCCCATGCGTAGGCCCGACTCGGAGGTGAATGATCCAAATTTGACCCCATGGTGACCTGGGGAAGGGTCAGAGCTTTCAAAAAACGTATAATATGTCGTTCTCAGTAAAACGGATATATTGTTTTTGCTAAAAATATTATTATTATTTTTTTTTTTATTCTTATTTTTTCTCTAAAAAGAAAAAAAATATCATCTAGGAAAAAAATCTTATTTAAAGAAATAAAACCTAGCCTTTTCTTATTAAGATATATTTGGTAAAATCTGTTATATTTTTGCTTGTAACAAGATACAAAGGTTATTTTGAATCTTATTTAACTGTAGACTAAGAGTATTTTTCTTAATTTGAGAAAAAGTAAGAATACAAACATGTCTTGATATAAGAACTCAGAAGAACACATCGTTTATCCATTTTGATCATTTATTTTCACACATATGAACTTGTGTGACGATGAGACAACAAATATACAAAAAAGCCATTGCAGAGTGGAGGCCTTTCACTGAGTGAGTGAATATGTTACTGTTCATTATATTATTTTATTAAATTATAAAAGCACTTTTCCTTTAAAACTCCTTCCTTTAATACCACAAGACAAAGTTGTTACAGTAAACAGGGGTTTAAGTTACAAGAAGGCATTTCTCCCTGTAATTTTCAGCAATGTTTTTGCCTTCAGTACAAATTTGGTGTTGGTTGTTTTTCAACCTCAGCTAAAATTTTCTTAAATGGTTGTGACTTGTTCTGTAACCAGTCCCATTACATTTTGTTAATATAAATATATATATAAATTGTAAATTATTATAAATATAAATTCAAAATAGAAAATGGTTTTGGTTGTTGTTTTTAAGATTATTTCTGGTTGCTTATGGGTGGCAATATCAAGAGGGCGGCAGTAGCTCAGTTGGCGTCCAAAGGTTGGCGGTTCAAATCCCACTCCTGACATAAACATCCTTGGTTGAGCGGTCAGATCCACTGACCCACAGGTTGGCGGTGCAATTGATGAGAGCCTCGAAGGTGGAAAAGCGCTATATAAATATGTAACCATTGACCAGAAAAAAGCTGTAATTCATATAGGAATAAATTAGATAATTTTACTTAAATCAAGCAATTCAATTCCCTCAGTCACCATATTTCAACCTTTATTTGAAAAAAAAAAATGCACTCACGAGAAAAATAATTGTTTGATTAGTCTACTAATCGGAAAAAGTGATTGCCCCAGTGTTTGAATTTCCCTGTTTGAACAAAGGATATCTATCAATCAGTGTTGACTTTCGTTTAATTTTTTACCATACTTTTAGCATTTTACAAATGAAAATGCACTGTAAATAAAAATTGTACGCCCAACGAACAACCTACACACTATTATTGACCAAAGAGTGGTAGTAATGATCGTAAACGTTCCAGAATAGTATGTTACTGTATATCATCTTACTAAAAACAAAGAAAAGGCGGGTTAAATATTGTTTTTCTGGACATAAACAAGACAGACTTTTGATAATTGACGCTTGACTTTTAAAAAGAAACATCAGATTTCTTCCTCAAAAGTCAGAAATTGTCAAAAAACTTTAAAAATAAGGCATGCGTTTTCTCGTGCTTGTAGTAGTGTGTCGCCGTGGTAACTCTGGCCTTCAGCTGAGTCCAGAGTCATGTGACCACAAAATGTCATGTGACTGGATCGTGTGATGTCATGTTCTTTGACTTTATGACATCACTCCAGTTTCTTATATAATACCAAAAGCACTTCTCAGTTATCATTTTCACTTCAGATTGAGAAGAGAACGACACAGCTTTGATTCAGACACAACAAACCATTTTAGCCGATCCACAACTCAGCTTTACACACAAGTTAGAATATATTTATCCTCTTGAACTTATTTTCAAGTTTGCAAAACCTGAAAAAGATAAACGTTTACAAAGTTTACAAAGAAGCCGACAGCAAAAGCAAGATGAATTCACAGAGTTTCTCCACATCCTCTCTCTTGGACATGGATGATTATTCTGAACTTCTCCCCTTCGAGGGGGAACCCAAGAAGACCTCAAAACTCAAAAGAAACCTCACCAAGTTCACCCGAACGACCAGGTCCAAGTTCCAAAGCTTACTGCAGACTTTTCAGCTGAACAAAAGACCAGAGCTGTTAAAGGAGATTCTGAATCTCATGGAGCAGAACGGAGAACTTTTATCTGAAAATGAGGATCTAAAACTGATGGTAAACACTCAAGAAAAGGCCAATCTGTGTTTGGTTAAAGACATACAAACTCAGAAAGACCAGTTTGAAACAGAGATCTACGTCATGGATGAACTCCTAAAAATGCAGAAAGAGGTTTATGAGAAAGATATTCTCTCTTTGGCTGAAGATGTAAAACTTCAGAAAGAGAAATATGAAGCTGAGATATCTCTGCTTAAAGAAGAATTGTGTGATTCTGAGCAGAGGAATCGGCGTCTGAGGATGGAACTGCGCGAGCTCCAAGACGGTTGTAGATGTGACTTCTGTCAAACGAATGAAGTTAAAATGCAAAAGCAGACCATTCTAGATCTGGAGGAGAAACTAAAGCTCCAAAAAGAGGAAAGTGACCTGCTGAGAGCAAAAAACCAAGAGCTCAAAGCAGCCAACACTTCTCCACAAAACAACCAGAATGAGATCATCGACCTCCTCAAATCCACAAACCAGGAGCTTGTCGCTGAAAAAACTTCTCTGGAAAACAAAATAGTTTTTCTGAGTCAGTTATTAGAAAGCCAAAAGATCAGCTTTCAGGATCTGGAGAAGAAATGTAGGCTCCAAAAAGAGGAAGCGGCAGCAGAGATTATGCAACTGAAAACAGTGTATGATCGTCTCCACACAAACGTGTCAAAAGCTGAACCCGAAATTCTGAAAGAGTTCGAAGATCTGGAAGACAAACTGACGGCTCAGATCAGGATAAACTGTGACAACGCTGAGGTGATATCAAAACTGACATCAGAAAGAAACACATTTCTAAACAAAATCTCAGCTCTGGAGGATCAGCTCAGAATCCAAACTGAGAAAACCAACACTTGTGCCAGAGAAAACACAGCTCATGTACAATCTGAGACTGAAATTCTGCAGATTCTGGAGGAGGTAGAAGATAAATTGGCGGCTCAGATAACACTTAACTGTGATTACGCTGAGAAGGTTTCAAAACTGGAATCGGAAAACGCCAATTTACTCAGAACTCTTCAAAGGGAGATTGGTCTTCTGAGCAAAGACGCAGAAAAGTACAAGAACACCATTGTGGATCTGAAAACCAGATTGAAGGTTCAAAAACAAGACGACGGCACGAAGATTGAGAAACTGAAAATGGCAAATGACGAACTCCAGGAGAATTTCTCAAACTTCGAAAACCAATTCATGGCGGCGCAAGAAGACGTGGAAAATAAGCTGGCGTCTCAAGAGCAGAAAATCAAGGACAACGCCGAGGAGATCTTGAGTTTGAAAAACAAAATCTCAACTTTGGAGGATCAGCTGAAAATCCAAATTGAGAGAAACGGCGCAGCTGTGACGGAAAATGAAAACCAACTGCAGTACCTGAATGAGGAAAATGTTGAACTTCAAGAAATATTAACTATTCTTGAAGATGAGATGTTTTTCCTCCAACAAATTTAAAGAACCTAAAACTTGGAGGATAAGCTTAACTGATGGAGGGAATATTCGACGACTATTAGGCGATAAATTGAAATATAAATTGGAAAGTATCTGACTGAAAAACTGAAACACAAATTCAAGACGTGGAAACCCATTGAGACGTGGGAGAAAGAACTACACCCTGGGCACAAATGGTTTAGATTTGTATCAAGGGAGTTCACCAAGTTCTCTCGGCCCGCTCTCCTTGGTGTGAATGTATGGTGTTTGTGGGTGATCGAGGTCGTCGCGGCGTCCCGCCCTGGGCCTGAAAGCCCGGTGTGACCGCCGTTGTGCCGCTGATCACAGACTCACGCGATACATTCAGCCGTGGTCTGCCCTCCGTCTCCAAGAGCAACAGCGACGACGGAAAAGGTTTCAGATACAGTCCACAAAACCCAACGGCCTCCATCTTAAAGACCTCCAAGTCATACATCAAACACAATTCGAGAAGATTGAATAAATAAATAATAAATAAATAAATAAATAAATCCCCTCCTTGAACCGCCACCTTAACGTGGTGGAGGGGTTTGAGTACCCGAATGATCCTGGGAGCTATGTTGTCGGGGGCTTCATGCCCCTGGTAGGGTCACCCATGGCAAACAGGTCCTGGGTGACGGGTCAGACGAAGAGCGGTTCAGAAGCCCTTATGACGAGTTTAATAACAAGGTTGTTTACGACGCCCGGATCGGCGTCACCGGGCCCCACCCTGGAGCCAGGCCTGGGGTGGGTGCTCGACGGCGAGCGCCTGGTGGCCGGGCCTTTCCCCACGGGGCCCGGCCGGGCCCAGCCCGAACGAGCGACGTGGGGCCGTCCTCCCGTGGACCCACCACCCGCAGGAGGATCCATAAGGGGCCGGTGCGGAGAGATCTGGGAGGCAGTCGAAGGCGGGGACCTCGACGACCAGATCTCCGGACACAGAAACTAGCTCTGGGGACATGGAATGTCACCTCGCTGGGGGGGAAGGAGCCTGAGCTTGTGCGGGAGGTCGAGCGTTTCCGACTAGATATAGTCGGCCTCACCTCCACGCACAGCCTGGGCTCTGGAACCCGTCTCCTCGAGAGGGGCTGAACGCTCCATTTCTCTGGCGCGTTCTGGGAGAGGCGGCGGCTGGTGTGGGCTTGCTCATAGCCCCACAGCTCAGCCGCCACGTGTTGGAGTTTACCCCGGTGAACGAGAGGGTCGCGTCCCTCCGCTTTCGGGTGGGGGACAGGTCTCTCACCGTTGTGTCGGCCTACGGGCCGAACAACGGTCACCAACACCGTTTACGGTGCGGGTGGAGGGCTGTTGACCTCGACTGGGGATGTTGTCGGAAGGTGGAAGGAATACTTTGAGGATCTCCTCAATCCCACTGTCACGTCTTCCGAGGAAGAAGCAGAGGCTGAGATCTTGGAGGCGGACTCGTCCATCACCCTGGCTGAAGTCACTGAGGTGGTTGGCAAGCTCCTTGGTGGCAAGGCTCCGGGGGTGGATGAGATCCGCCCTGAGTATCTTAAGTCTCTGGATGTTGTGGGACTGTCTTGGTTGACACGTCTCTGCAACATCGCGTGGCGGTCGGGGACGGTACCTCTGGACTGGCAGACCGGGGTGGTGGTCCCTCTGTATAAGAAGGGGGACCGGAGGGTGTGTTCCAACCACAGGGGGATCGCACTCCTCCAGGGTACTGGAGAGGAGAATCCGACCGATAGTCGAACCTCGGATTCAGGAGGAGCAGTGTGGTTTTCGTCCTGGTCGTGGAACACTGGACCAGCTCTATACTCTCCATCGGGTGCTCGAGGGTTCATGGGAGTTTGCCCAACCAGTCCACATGTGCTTTGTGGATCTGGAGAAGGCATTCGACCGTGTGCCCCGGGGCGCCTTGTGGGGGGTGCTCCGGGAGTATGGGGTCCGGGGCCCTTTGCTAAGGGCTGTCCGGTCCTTGTACGACCGGAGCAGGAGCTGTGTTCGCATTGCCGGCAGTAAGTCAGACCTGTTCCCAGTGCATGTTGGACTCCGCCAGGGCTGCCCTTTGTCACCGGTTCTGTTCATAATTTTTATGGACAGAATTTCTAGGCGCAGTCAGGGCGTGGAGGGTGTCTGGTTTGGGAACCACAGGATCTCATCTCTGCTGTTTGCAGATGATGTCGTCCTGATGGCTTCTTCAAACCAGGACCTGCAACATGCACTGGGACGGTTTGCAGCCGAGTGTGAAGCGGCTGGGATGAGGATCAGCACCTCCAAATCCGAGGCCATGGTTCTCGACCGGAAAAAGGTGGCTTGCCCTCTCCGGGTGGGTGGGGAGTCCTTGCCTCAAGTGGAGGAGTTTAAGTATCTCGGGGTCTTGTTCACGAGTGAGGGAAGGATGGAGCGTGAGATTGACAGGCGGATCGGTGCATCGTCTGCAGTGATGCGGGCGCTGTATCGAACCGTTGTGGTAAAGAAAGAGCTGAGTCGAAAGACGAAGCTCTCGATTTACCGGTCAATCTATGTTCCGACCCTCACCTATGGTCATGAGCTCTGGGTAATGACCGAAAGGACAAGATCGCGGATACAAGCGGTCGAAATGAGCTTCCTCCGCCGGGTGGCTGGGCGCTCCCTTAGAGATAGGGTGAGGAGCTCAGTCACACGGGGGGAGCTCAGAGTAGAGCCGCTGCTCCTCCACGTCGAGAGGAGCCAGCTGAGGTGGCTCGGGCATCTGTTCCGGATGCCTCCTGGACGCCTCCCTCGGGAGGTGTTCTGGGCATGTCCCACCGGGAGGCGGCCCCGGGGTAGACCCAGGACACGCTGGAGGGACTATGTCTCTCGGCTGGCCTGGGAACGCCTCGGGATCCCCCCGGAGGAGCTGGAGGAAGTGTCTGGGGTGAAGGAAATCTGGGAGTCCCTGCTTAGACTGCTGCCCCCGCGACCCGGCCCCAGATAAGCGGAAGAAGATGGATGGATGGATGGATGGATGGATGAATAAATAAATGACTAAATTACCCCTAAATATTGACTCAGTGCTTATATTTTCATGTTGCACATTTTCTGTTGTATCTGGATGGATTTTTGTTCATTTAAGTTGTGTGTTTAGTCCTGTTTTTCTTGCTTTTAGTTGCTTTTTTGTCACTTAAAGTCATGTTTTTGTAAAATTTGTTGTGTTTTTCTTGCTTTTAGTCTTGATTTTGTTGCTTTTAGACATGTTTTCCTCGTTTTCAGATGAGTTTTTGTCACTTGAAGTTAGCGTTATGGCAAAAAATTATTATCACGACTTTCTTGGGGCCAGATCATGATTTTGATTTTATCATGATTCATCTTCATTTTGTATTTGTCTATTGCCTATAATAGAGCTGCTCGATTTAGGAATGCAATTTATGTTTTACTAATAGAATTTAGTTAAAATTCACATTTTAAACACAATTTTGTTGCTTTTAGTTGTGTTTTTGTCACGTTCAGTTGTGTTTGTCATATTTCAACGCGTCTTTGTCACGTTTAGTCGCGTCCTTGTCAGTTTTAGTCAAGTTTTTTTCGCTTATAGTCACGTTTTGATGCACTGAGTTGCGTTTTTGTCGCTTTTTAATGCATTTTTATCACTTTTTGTCAAGGTTTTTTCGCTTGTTTCAGAACATGTTTGTAAATATTTTATATTTTGTTGTTTGTGGAAGAAATTTGCCTTTGTGATTTTCTAATTGCATCCATAAAAATTGCAATGCTGTGGCTACACTACAAAAGTGGATTTTAAGAAAGTAAAAAGTCTTATAACAAGAAATTAATTAGGCCCGAGCCCTACAGGGCGAGGGGCCTATTAGCTTCGCAACGATGCCGAAGGCATCGCTGTAACTGTCTCGCCAATTTGGCAGCCTAGTCGGTTCTATGGTCGGACAGTGAAATAGCCCATGCCGAAGGCATGGGACCTGCATATTTACTCCTGCTATGCGAAAAACCCTTTCAACTGTCTTGGCGAACTTTCACAAGAGCGTGAAAGTTCGGCCCCCCCCAACGCCCCAAACATTGACAGTGAACTGTCCCACACCCATGGCATCAAGCCCTACTCAGTAACCATACTTGTTCCTGCTAAAATACATGGAAACCAATAGGGAGCCCATGCGTAGGCCCGACTCGGAGGTGAATGATCCAAATTTGACCCCATGGTGACCTGGGGAAGGGTCAGAGCTTTCAAAAAACGTATAATATGTCGTTCTCAGTAAAACGGATATATTGTTTTTGCTAAAAATATTATTAATATTTTTTTATTCTTATTTTTCTCTAAAAAGAAAAAAAATCTCATCTAGGAAAAAAATCTTATTTAAAGAAATAAAACCTAGCCTTTTCTTATTAAGATATATTTGGTAAAATCTGTTATATTTTTGCTTGTAACAAGATACAAAGGTTATTTTGAATCTTATTTAACTGTAGACTAAGAGTATTTTTCTTAATTTGAGAAAAAGTAAGAATACAAACATGTCTTGATATAAGAACTCAGAAGAACACATCGTTTATCCATTTTGATCATTTATTTTCACACATACGAACTTGAACGGTTCAAATCCCACTCCTGACATAAACATCCTTGGTTGAGCGGTCAGATCCACTGACCCACAGGTTGGCGGTGCAATTGATGAGAGCCTCGAAGGTGGAAAAGCGCTATATAAATATGTAACCATTGACCAGAAAAAAGCTGTAATTCATATAGGAATAAATTACATAATTTTACTTAAATCAAGCAAAATTTCCTTGAAATGTGATATCCAATAAGAAATTATTGCTTACATTTTACAATTTTAAGGATATTTTTCCAACATCTAGTCTTAAAATGAGAAAAATATTCTTAAATTGAGCAACTTACAAACAAATCTTTACTGATTTATTCTTTTTTTGAGTATAATTTCCTTGAATTTCCCCCTTCATTCAGAACATTTTGCTTAAATCAAGCCATTTACAGGGAGCAACTGGCTTAAATTGAGACATTTTTTCTTGTTTTTTGACTTATTTTTTTTTTATTTTTGCTTACCCCATTGGTATGGATATTTTTTTGCTTAAAACAAGCAACTTTAGTCCAATTTTAAGTTTTTTTTTCTTGTTTCTAGTAAGGCACTTTTTGCAGTGTATTTCGTTGAATTGTGCAGTCCTGGTCTATAAGATAAAAGCTCAGAGGCTTCAGAGGCTAAACAACAGGAGAAAAGGTGTGTTTGAACAGACATCTGCATTAAAGAGACAAACAGTGAATCATGATACCACGATTTCACAAAAATAGCAGATAGGGTCACAGGGACGATTCGCAATCCGATTTTTATCACCGTATCGCCCAGTTTTTGTTGTGTTTTTAATTACTTAAGTAGAATTTTGTCACTTTATCTCACTTTTAAATGCGCTTTTCTTAATTTTTGTTGTGTTTTTGTTCATAGATGCTTTGTTGTCACTTCTGTATGTATTTTTTGGGGATTTTAGTCATGTTTTTGTTATTATACATTTACTTTTTTTATTATTTAAGGAAAAGGGGGAACAATGCATGTTAATGAACATTGAAACAGATGTAAATAAATCGATTTACCGGTCAATCTACGTTCCTACCCTCACCTATGGTCATGAGCTCTGGGTAATGACCGAAAGGACGAGATCGCGGATACAAGCGGTCAAAATGAGCTTTCTCCGCCGGGTGGCTGGGCGCTCCCTTGGAGTTAGGGTGAGGAGCTCAGTCACACAGGAGGAGCTCGGAGTAGAGCCGCTGCTCCTCCACGTCGACTCGGGCATCTGTTCAGGATGCCTCCTGGACGCCTCCCTCGGGAGGTGTTCTGGGCATGTCCCACCGGGAGGCGGCCCCGGGGTAGACCCAGGACACACTGGAGGGACTATGTCTCTCGGCTGGCCTGGGAATGCCTTGGGATCCCCCCGGAGGAGCTGGAATAAGTGTCTTGGGTGAGGGAAGTCTGGGAGTCACTGCTTAGACTGCTGCCCCCGCAACCCGGCCCCGGATAAGGGGAAGAAGACGAAAACGAAGAAGACAAATGTAAATATGCTAGATTATGGCCCAAGGCTAATTTCCATCCGCAGACCCCCTGGCACATTAACAGAAAGATAAGAACATACACACAGTACACTTCAGTTAAACAGAGACAGGAAAACAAGGTTTTGTCATGTTAGAACAACTACAAACATTCAACAGAAAACAAGTCGAAGAGTCACAGACAACAAGCCCTTCTACTGCAGAGTCCTATTGCATACACACTTACATTGCATTGATCCCTATTGCACACACCCTTACATTGCATTGATTCCTATTGTACACACCCTTACATTGCACTGATCCCTATTGCACACACCCTTACATTGCATTGATTCCTATTGTACACACCCTTACATTGCACTGATCCCTATTGTACACACCCTTACATTGCACTGATCCCTATTGTACACACCCTTACATTGCACTGATCCCTATTGTACACACCCTTACATTGCACTGATCCCTATTGTACACACCCTTACATTGCACTGATCCCTATTGCATACACACTTACATTGCATTGATTCCTATTGTATACACCCTTACATTGCACTGATCCCTATTGTACACACCCTTACATTGCACTGATCCCTATTGCACACACCCTTACATTGCACTCATCCCTATTGCACACACCCTTACATTGCACTCATCCCTATTGCACACACCCTTACATTGCACTCATCCCTATTGTACACACCCTTACATTGCACTGATCCCTATTGTATACACCCTTACATTGCACTGATCCCTATTGTACACACCCTTACATTGCACTGATCCCTATTGCACACACCCTTACATTGCACTCATCCCTATTGCACACACCCTTACATTGCACTCATCCCTATTGCACACACCCTTACATTGCACTCATCCCTATTGTACACACCCTTACATTGCACTGATCCCTATTGTACACACCCTTACATTGCACTCATCCCTATTGCACACACCCTTACATTGCACTGATCCCTACTGCACACACCCTTACATTGCACTGATCCCTATTGCACACACCCTTACATTGCACTCATCCCTATTGCACACACCCTTACATTGCACTGATCCCTACTGCACACACCCTTACATTGCACTGATCCCTATTGCACACACCCTTACATTGCTGATCACAGACTCACACGATACATTCAGCCGTGGCCCGTCCTCCGTCTCCAAGAGCAGCAGCGACGACGGAAAAGGTTTCAGGTACAATCCACAAAACCCAACAGCCTCCATCTTAAAGACCTCCAAGTCATACATCAAACACAATTCAAGAAGATTGAATAAATAAATTACTAAATTACCCCCTAAATATTGACTCACTGCTTATATTTTCATGTTTTCACGTTTTTTGTCGCATCTGGATGCATTTTTTTTTTTATTTTAGTCATGTTTTTTTTCTGCTAGTTGCCTTTTTGTAGCTTGTAGACACATTAATGTTGACTTTAGTCGTGTTTTTGTCATCTTTAGTTGCGTTTTTGTCACTTTTAGTTGTGCTTTTGTTGACAATTATGTTTTTGTTGTTGCTTAGTTGACACTTACAGTCGCGCAATTTAGTTGTGTTTTGTTGATTTTAGTCATGTTTTTGTTGATTTGAGTAACTTTTTGTTGATTTTAGTCATGTTTTTGTCTCTAGGTGCGTTTTTGTCGTGTTGTTGTGGTATTCACTCTTTTACTACTTTAAGTTGCATTTTGCCTTCAGTTGTGGGTTGTTGTTTTTTTGCTTGTTACCTTTTTTGTCATTTGTAGTCATATTTTTGTTAAAATCTGTAGTTGTTTTTTTTTTGTCTTATAGTTATGTTTTTGTCATTTACAGTCGCTTAAAGTGCGTATGACAGGTTTTTAGGATTTTCGAATTTTGACTTTATTCAGTGTATTAATACCTTTTGTAAATATAAATTGTAGTTTTACACCAATCAGGTCACTATTTGTGGAGAAAAGTTGAAAAATCTGTTGAAAATTACAGGAAGTAAACAAACTGATGACATCACACTGAGGAGACAAAGTTTATGCATAATTTACACAAAATAAACAACTTTTATGACCTTTTAAACATTGATTCAACAAAATAAAGGTGTTCACATGTATTTCTCTTTGTCAAATTAACTAAATCTGTGACATTAGATCAGTTTTGGCCCAGTGTACAGCGTTGCTATGGTAATTCCCTAGTGTGATGTCATACTTTACAACCAGGAAGTACGATTAAAAACCTTAAAGAATAGCTAAACTGGGGTAAAATGTGTAAAGACTTTAGTAGAAATTGAAATATATTTATCTTAACTGCATTTTAGTTAAATGAGTAGTTCAACCTGTCGTGGGCACTTTAATTGTCACTTTTAGTTGTGTTTTGTTGACCTTAGTCATGATTTTGTTGATTTTAGTCATGTTTTTGTTTATTTTAGTCAAGTTTTTGTTCCTAAAAATGCTGGGTTAAAATAAACCAACTTTTAACCCAACGTTGGTTTCAATATGGACCGAGCCAACGTTGGTTAGATTTTACCCAAGTGGTTGGGCTTCAAGTTTGACCCAATGAGTTGGGTTATATTCTCAACCCAATGGTGGGTTAAAATTACATACAACATATTGGGTTGATTATACTAAAGTTGGGTTGAAATTACATACTTATATTTCTGAATATATTTTAAAAAATATTACACAGAAATTACATTATGCAAAATATTTTATTGGTTATTCTGCAATAAAACATTGTTTACTTTTTCATTGTATACAATAAATTACTGGCATAAAAATGTGTGACCAGCTTTAAGAATGTTCTAACTCTTAAAAAAACAACAATACAAATGAACAAAAATCAAGACTGCATGAAATAATTAAAGGGACATATTTAACAAAACTCACCACTAGCTAACAAATACAAATGCATTTAGGTATACTAAACATTTGAAGCAGTGGAATATCTACTTAACACTGGTTGTAACATCAATGAGAGCACTTGGACGGAGGATTTTCCGTCCTTCTTTGTAAGGTGACGTTGGAAGCAGGAATGGGAGGAGGTGGAAAGCAATCTCCATTTTCATCTGTAAAATAAAGGTAATGTTGAAAAAAAGAGAGAGAGAAGGGAGAGAGAGAGAGACTCTGACTTGTTGATGGATGAACATCACCTCATGTGTTCATTTAAATGAGCAATTTAGAACTTACTTTATCTGACAATTTGTTACTTTCATCACTCAATCAAGTACTGACAGTTATTTTTGAGGAGAAGTAAAGGGTAAATAAATAATATTTTTTTCTAAAGTTTCTAAAGTCCAAGCTCTGCTTATGAATGTTGATAACGTTTTTTTTTTTTTTATAATTTATGGCACAGGATTATCAGCATTTAAACAGACCTCTTGTGTTGGTTTCTACTTTTCTCCACAGTATGAGCATGCATTCGTTATCCTCTCTTTTATAATTGTTAATTACCTAGTAAATGACTCAGAGAAACTAGCACTTCAGCTGCCTTCAGACGCTCCTCAATGAAACCAGTTGCTGGCTGGTGACTCCTCCCTAGGGTGAACCAAGCATTCTGAAAATAAAACCCAGAGGGGAAAAAAGAATAATAAAAATAACACAATTGGTTAAGAAGATAAAAAAAGCAGATAAAAATCATTACAATAACATACAATAATTTACTTACATTGCCTGTTCCTTGGCTGTCCTTTAGTATTGGGAATTGAGAGAGAGAGCTAATGCCACCTTTAAGGCAGATGCTGGACTAGAAAACAATAAAAAAAAACACAAACATGTTTATTATAAAACTTATTCACTGATCCCGTTCCTCTCTGCTCCTGTCTTCTCCCTGCTCCTCTGTCCTCAGTCCCCTTCCTGCCCCTGTCTCCTACCTGCTCCTCTGTACTCCAGTCTCCTCCCTGCTCCTCTGTCCTCAGTCTCCTCCCTGCTCCTGTCTCCTACCTGCTCCTCTGTCCTCAGTCCCCTTCCTGCCCCTGTCTCCTACCTGCTCCTCTGTACTCCAGTCTCCTCCCTGCTCCTCTGTCCTCAGTCCCCTTCCTGCCCCTGTCTCCTACCTGCTCCTCTGTACTCCAGTCTCCTCCCTGCTCCTCTGTCCTCAGTCCCCTTCCTGCTCCTGTCTCCTCCCTGCTCCTCTGTCCTCAGTCTCCTCCCTGCCCCTGTCTCCTACCTGCTCCTCTGTCCTCAGTCTCCTCCCTGCCTCTGTCTCCTACCTGCTCCTCTGTACTCCAGTCTCCTCCCTGCTCCTCTGTCCTCAGTCTCCTCCCTGCCCCTGTCTCCTACCTGCTCCTCTGTCCTCAGTCCCCTTCCTGCCCCTGTCTCCTACCTGCTCCTCTGTACTCCAGTCTCCTCCCTGCTCCTCTGTCCTCAGTCCCCTTCCTGCCCCTGTCTCCTACCTGCTCCTCTGTACTCCAGTCTCCTCCCTGCTCCTCTGTCCTCAGTCTCCTCCCTGCTCCTGTCTCCTACCTGCTCCTCTGTCCTCAGTCCCCTTCCTGCCCCTGTCTCCCTACCTGCTCCTCTGTACTCCAGTCTCCTCCCTGCTCCTCTGTCCTCAGTCTCCTCCCTGCCCCTGTCTCCTACCTGCTCCTCTGTCCTAAGACTCCTCCCTGCCTCTGTCTCCTACCTGCTCCTCTGTCCTCAGTCTCCTCCCTGCTCCTCTGTCCTCAGTCCCCTTCCTGCCCCTGTCTCCTACCTGCTCCTCTGTACTCCAGTCTCCTCCCTGCTCCTCTGTCCTCAGTCCCCTTCCTGCCCCTGTCTCCTACCTGCTCCTCTGTACTCCAGTCTCCTCCCTGCTCCTCTGTCCTCAGTCTCCTCCCTGCCCCTGTCTCCCTACCTGCTCCTCTGTCCTCAGTCCCCTTCCTGCCCCTGTCTCCCTACCTGCTCCCTCTGTACTCCAGTCTCCTCCCTGCTCCTCTGTCCTCAGTCCCCTTCCTGCCCCTGTCTCCTACCTGCTCCTCTGTACTCCAGTCTCCTCCCTGCTCCTCTGTCCTCAGTCTCCTCCCTGCTCCTGTCTCCTACCTGCTCCTCTGTCCTCAGTCCCCTTCCTGCCCCTGTCTCCTACCTGCTCCTCTGTACTCCAGTCTCCTCCCTGCTCCTCTGTCCTCAGTCTCCTCCCTGCCCCTGTCTCCTACCTGCTCCTCTGTCCTCAGTCTCCTCCCTGCCTCTGTCTCCTACCTGCTCCTCTGTACTCCAGTCTCCTCCCTGCTCCTCTGTCCTCAGTCTCCTCCCTGCTCCTCTGTCCTCAGTCCCCTTCCTGCCCCTGTCTCCTACCTGCTCCTCTGTACTCCAGTCTCCTCCCTGCTCCTCTGTCCTCAGTCCCCTTCCTGCCCCTGTCTCCTACCTGCTCCTCTGTACTCCTGTCTCCTCCCTGCTCCTCTGTCCTCAGTCCCCTTCCTGCCCCTGTCTCCTACCTGCTCCTCTGTACTCCAGTCTCCTCCCTGCTCCTCTGTCCTCAGTCTCCTCCCTGCCCCTGTCTCCTACCTGCTCCTCTGTCCTCAGTCCCCTTCCTGCCCCTGTCTCCTACCTGCTCCTCTGTACTCCAGTCTCCTCCCTGCTCCTCTGTCCTCAGTCTCCTCCCTGCCCCTGTCTCCTACCTGCTCCTCTGTACTCCAGTCTCCTCCTTGCTCCTTTGTCCTCAGTCTCCTCCCTGCCCCTGTCTCCTACCTGCTCCTCTGTCCTCAGTCTCCTCCCTGCCCCTATCTCCTACCTGCTCCTCTGTCCTCAGTCTCCTCCCTGCCCCTGTCTCCTCCCTGCCCCTATCTCCTACCTGCTCCTCTGTCCTCAGTCTCCTCCCTGCCCCTATCTCCTACCTGCTCCTCTGTCCTCAGTCTCCTCCCTGCATCCCTGCGCGTAGGCAATGAATGTATAACAAATGCAATGACACGAACACGGAGTTAGACCACGCTGTTAGCATGTATGCCAACTTCGGCGCTAATGATGACAAACAATTTTTACACGTCGTAATCTTTACTCGCGAGTCTGGTGTGACTCACGTGTAATTGAGTGGTGCTAAAACAGCCCTACTTTTTCATAGTTTGCGATGTTTGGAGGCTAACGCTAATCCCCTTGTTGAAAATGCATTAGAGCTAACATATGAATACAGTACCAGACTATGGAACGCGGTCTTTAATACTGGAAGAGTATAAAGTTACATCAAGTGTAATGGTTATGAAAAAGCACTACAATTTAAATATACATTTATTTTACAACATTAGTAAATAGTTAAATAAGGACTGATATAACAATTCATTTTCAAGATTAAAAGTCATTTTCATTTATGATTCATGATTATACTGTATTATTTTCTAATATTTTGAAAGAGTTTTTGTTTTGGAAAGCACATCCGGTCGAGTGGACACTAGGGGGAGTTTCGGTCCTGTCTCAGTCATTAAACCACTGACTTGAGACGTGAACGACCGCTGTTGTTTCTTTACTCAAGTTTTATTCCCCTTTTCAGGTAAAATGTGCTTTTGATGTACCAAATTGTTGTAAAAAGTGTGCCATGATTAATAATTGTCATTAAACCACTGACTTGAGACGTGAACGACCGCTGTTGTTTCTTTACTCAAGTTTTATTCCCCTTTTCAGGGGCCGTGGTTGTAACATTTGGAGGCACCGCTGGGATGAGTGTGACGAGGGCTAACTTATGCCAGAAGTAACCCGAGCTGCTTCTCATCCCCCAAAACAACCCAGTCTGGCGACAAAGAGTGAACAAGTGCCAGCAATGGACAGTGAACTGCATGAATAAAGCCTGCAATCTGAGGTGAAGCTAAAGCCACCAGGAAAGCTACGCTAATATTCAGAGCTAAGCTAAAGTTGCTAAAGCGCGAAAACTCTGCGTCGTCAACACCCGTGTGATAGACAAAATGGAGGCGACGAACATTGAAGATTTACAGCTGGAAGTGATTCAAGCACTGTGCACGCTATCTAAAGACAATCTAGTGGACATTTTTGGGATTTTAGGCATTGCTGGACGTGGAGGTGAACTTGTGCAGAATAAACCCCGCACGGTGCTGATAACAATGATCAGCTCCCACTTACAACGTGATGAGCTCGGAGAGCTGGAGGATCAGGGCTTGTCTGAGTTGTTGTACATAAAAGACAAAATACAAGAGTATAGAAATATAGGAGAACTTTCAGTGGATGACTTACCTGAGCTTGAGTC
Organism: Rhinogobius similis; assembly: GCA_019453435.1. Taxonomy (NCBI): domain Eukaryota; kingdom Metazoa; phylum Chordata; class Actinopteri; order Gobiiformes; family Gobiidae; genus Rhinogobius; species Rhinogobius similis. Next base: position 34,266,446 of record CM033625.1, read on the forward strand.
TGTACAAGTGGAAGTAACCCAGAGCAATGTTACAGATCATTTGCACCAGAGTAACGGACAAGGAATGCAACAAAACATAGCAGGTAACACATCAGATGAACAGATGAAGTTGACAAAAGAAATAGAGGCACTGCAACTCAAGTTAACAACAATGCAGAAACAAAGTGAAAGCAAAGCCCCTAGTGAGAAATGCATCACATATACAGCTCACCCTCATGCCACCTCTCCTTGGAATAAAGACTTTAAAATCTCTGGTCAAATTGGTGAGCCTGGACAGAAAGACCGCCTAACATTTTCCAGCCTTGCACGTCAAATAGAGCATGGGCTAACCAAAGGATTTCCTGAAGTAGAGATTGTGGACGCTGTTATAAGAGCCATCACTCCTGGCATGCAACTCCGTAGCTACCTTGAAGGGAAAACTGACTTGTCACTCCCGGCTCTGAGACGGATTCTCCGGTGCCACTACCAGGAGAAAAGTGCAACAGATTTATACAAACAACTGAGCTCAGAGGTACAAGGTAATAAAGAAACACCCCAAAGTTTTGTCATTCGTGCTCTAGATCTCAGACAGAAAATACTTTTCGCTTCTCAAGAATCTGAATCAGGCCTAAAGTATGATCCTGTCCTAGTGCAGAATATGTTCCTTCACACACTGTTGACTGGCTTGCAAAACGACAACATAAAACGTGATCTACAGCCTTATCTACAATTGGCCAATGTTTCAGATGAACTTTTGTTAGAAAAACTAAATATTGCTTGTGCATGTGAGAGTGAGAGACAAGATAAAAGAAAACTGCTTGTCCCACACCGTGTTGCTGTCCATACTGCACAGAGCAATGAAAGTCCAGCTGAAAGAAAAGAAAAAGCATCTGCCGTACCGAACAACTTCAAAGTGCAACCAGACATTTTATCTGAACTGAAAGAAATGCGATCTAACATGACACTGTTGAGTGACTTAAAAGCTGAGGTCTCTCAAATAAAAGAATTCATGCAAAAACCCCAGCCCCAGTTTCAACCAGACCAGTCTCCGAGTCCTGTCATCTCACCTATGACTGTTTCACCTGCTATGCCATCTCAAATACCATGGTCCAGCCCATATGTGTATCAGAATCCACCGTATGGCTATATGACCCCTCGTCGTTTTGCAGCACCTTCTCCCAGGCGCAGGAGGCGTTGTTTTGCCTGTCAACAAAATAATATTGATGACTGTCGACATTGTTATGCCTGTGGTAGTGATGAACATTTTTTAGCAGGTTGCAGGATGCGAGGGGCTCGTCAGTCTCGTCCTTTAAACGGGCAAGGGTCACTTCCGCGGGACCAACAGTGACCCACAGGCCAAAAGTGTCCCAGGACTGTGCCAACTGTAAAGTTAGAGGCAATAAGGTGAGACTTAGACAGTGCGCACTGTGCAAAAGTGTACTTTATTGTTCCAAATCTTGCCAAACTGAACACTGGAGTGCCCACAAAGAAAAATGTGCACAAGTGTCATGTGATACTGTCCAAACCAAGTCACCCAAATGTATTAAACATGTTAAAGTGGCACCATTAGTTGGACAAAAATACTTGATTGACTGTTACATTCAAAAAAGAAAGACGAGAGCATTATGGGACTCTGGCTCTCAAGTAACCATTGTGGACGAGAGGTGGTGGAAAGAAAATCTATCGCATGTAAAACTCAGAGACATTTGTGAAATATTGGAAGGTGACAATACGTTGGCAATAACCGCTGCTAATGGTGAAAGTATGCCCTACATTGGCTGGCTAGAAGTCACATTTCAACTACATGCTAATGAAGCCCAGACAACTGAAGTCACTGTCCCCACACTTGTTTTGAGTGGCTCCAGCCTTGCCAGACCAATCATAGGTTCAAATGTTATAACTCTTATTGTTGACACTGAACTGAACCAGTCTATCATGGATAAAAAACAGCTTATCCAAACTGTTACAACAGCATTCCCAGATGTTGAAGTGAGTGAAATACAAGCATGTGTTGAACAAGTGAGTACAAACCCAGTTTTTGAGTACAAAGTTAAAACTACAAGAGAAACAGTAACTGTACCTAAGCACACATCCATGAGAGTAGAATGCCGTGTACAAGCACCCTCGTGCCAAGAAGACACAACCCTCATTTTTGAGCCTGATGTAAACCCACAGTGGGCAGAAGGACTTGAATTCTGTGACACACTTGTAAAAGTCAAATGTGGTATGAAACCTTTCATTACGGTTGATGTTCAGAATCCCACAGATCATGACATTGTACTCGCTGGGCGAACATTTATTGGGACAGTGCAACCTGTACAAGCCGTTTATCCTGCCTCAGTTTTCCAGGTAGCTCCTGTAGTTCCAGCAGCAGTGAGTCAAGTGAAAGCAGGTGGAGGAGAAAATAGTGCTTGGGATCCTCCAGTCGACCTGAGTCACCTGTCTGAAAATGAAAGGTCAGTTGTACAACAAATGTTAAAAGAGGAATGTGCATCATTTTCAAAGTCTGAAAATGACATTGGCTGTATAGAAAAGTTGCAGCTATCCATATCTCTGAAAGACACTGAGCCAGTGGCAAAAACCTACTTGTCTGTGCCCAAGCCTTTGTACAGAGAAATGAAAGACTATTTACATGACCTCATTGCTCAAGGCTGGGTAGAAAAATCATACTCACCTTACGCAGCTCCTGTCGTTTGTGTCCGAAAGAAGTGTGGAGGGCTCAGGTTGTGTATAGACTATCGTGAACTTAACAAGAAAACTGTTCCTGACCGTCAGCCTATTCCCAGGGTTCAAGACATCATGGATGGGCTTGGAGGTAACGCTTGGTTTTCCCTACTTGACCAGGGAAAAGCCTACCACCAGGGGTTCATGGCCCAAGACTCACGCCACCTGACCGCATTCGTGACCCCTTGGGGCTTATATGAGTGGGTCCGAATCCCTTTCGGCTTAATGAATGCCCCAGCCGCTTTCCAGCGTTGTATGGAAAACTGTTTGGAAGGTCTGAGAGATGAAATCTGCATCCCATACCTCGATGACACCATCGTGTTCAGTAAGTCGTTCACAAAACATGTCAATGATGTAAGAACTGTGCTACAAAGACTCAGACAACATGGCATTAAACTGAAACCAAGTAAATGTGAACTGTTTAAACAAGAAGTGCGTTACTTGGGACGCATTGTCTCAGCGGAAGGCAGTAAAATGGATCCAGCTGATACAATAGCTGTCAGAGCTCTAAAAGAAAAGCAGCCCAAGACAGTAGGAGAGCTGAGAGCTATCATGGGTCTACTGAGCTACTACAGACAATATATCAGAGATTTTTCATGCATTGCTGGTCCACTATACCACCTACTCAAGGCCCCTGCTGACATACAAACAACAGGAAAACAAGTAACCAAAACAAGACAGACAGACAGAGTAAAAGGTGTCCCCTCAAACACGCCAATCAAATGGACACAGTACCATCAACAGATTTTGGAAAAGTTAATCAGTTTTCTGGTTGAGCCACCCATTCTTGCTTTCCCTGATTTCAGTAAACCGTTTATACTCCACACTGATGCTTCAAACCAAGGTCTAGGTGCAGTCCTCTACCAGGAACAAGCTGGTAAGATGCGAGTAATAGCTTATGCATCCCGTACGCTTACTGAGTCTGAGAAAAACTATCACCTGCACTCGGGAAAACTTGAGTTTCTTGCATTAAAATGGTCAGTCTGTGAGAGATTTAGGGACTACCTGATTGGCTCATCCTGCACAGTGTACACAGATAATAATCCACTTACATACGTGCTATCAACAGCTAAACTAAACGCTACTGGATGTAGATGGGTAGCCGAGCTTGCAGATTTTCACCTCACAATAAAGTACAGACCTGGACGTGAAAATGTGGACGCTGACAGTCTATCACGCATGCCACTTGACATTGAAACTGTAATGAAAACATGCACAGAAGAAATGTCGTCACGAGCAGTGCAAGCCACAGTTCAAATTGTTGAGACCGATTCAAGTGCACAATGGTCAATGGCTCTGACGACTCAAATAGACAATAACAAAACATTTCTTCCCATCCAAGGTAAAGACATAAGCCAAGCTCAAAGACATGACTCATGTATTGGCCCTGTCATCACCTACCTGCAGTCAGGCACAAAACCCTCAAGCCAAGAGTGTAAGTTAATGAGCGTGGCCACAAGAAAATTGTTATCTGAATGGGACAAGTTAGTGCTGGACAATGACAACATTTTACGCCGCCAAACAACTGTAAGAACACAACTTGTTTTACCAGACATATACAAGGAAACAGTTCTGAAAACACTACATAACGAAATGGGACATCAAGGAGTCGACAGGACCACATCACTTATCAGAGACCGATTTTTCTGGCCTCAAATGCAAAAGCATGTTGAACACTATGTGAGTTGTTGTTCCTGTGTGAAAAGTAAGAAGCCAAGTCGAGAAACAAGAACAGCTCTTACCAGTATTGTCACGTCCCAACCTTTTGAGTTAGTGTCTATAGACTTTCTTCATGTTGACAGGTGTTCTGGAGGTTATGAATACATATTGGTTTTAATAGACCATTTCACAAGGTACGACAAGCTTACGCCACAACATCAAAATCAGGAAAGACAGTTGCCGACAAAATATTCAATGATTATTCACTCAAGTTCGGTTTCCCTTCACGGTTACATCATGATCAAGGGGGCGAGTTCGAAAACCAACTCTTTGCACAACTGTCTAAACATTGCGGTATTGTAAGCTCCAGAACGACTCCTTATCATCCCGAAGGAAATGGGCAAGTTGAAAGATTTAATAGAACACTGCTACAAATGCTGAGGACACTTACTGAAAAGGAAAAGTCAAACTGGAAAGAGTCACTAAATAAAGTTGTTTTTGCCTACAATGCCACAAGGAGTGAAGTAACGGGCTTCTCCCCTTTTTACCTGTTATTTGGTCGGGCTCCACGACTGCCTATAGACATTATTTTCAAAGTGGCCCAAGAAATAGGTACAAATGATCAGCAAGAGTATATGAGAAAGTGGAAAAGTCAAATGCAAGAAGCCTACAAAATAGCAAGAGAAAAGTCAAAAAAATCATCAGAAAGAGGAAAAAGAAATCACGACAACAGAGTCAAAAGTTCTGTTTTGGAGGAAGGAGATCGTGTCCTTGTAAGAAACATGACCCCTAGAGGTGGTACAGGCAAACTTCGCAACCACTGGGAAGATTGTGTATACAAGGTTGTGCGACAAGTAAACAAAGATCTCCCCATTTATGAAGTTGTGCCGGAACAAGGTAAAAACAGAGACAGTAAAATATTACACCGCAACTTACTCTTACCTTGTAACCACCTACCACTAGAAATACCACTCAAAGTGGCGCACAAAAAGAAGAGAAATAGAGCTAAAGAAAGAACTGACTCAGTTTCACAAGAAGAAAGCAGTGATGAAGAGGATGACTGGTACTACTGTTACTACCCAGCTCAACTTCAAGCAGCAGAACAGCCACAAGTAGGTGAAAATGTGCCACCAGAAAGAGACAGCTTGAATGATCCTGTAGACACAGAACAAGTTGAAAACACACCAGCGTCTCAACAATATCCTGTCCTGCAAAGAGAAGACCATCAGCACATCCAGAGCATGACACCACATCAACAAGCAACACCCATTCAGGAAGAAGTCTTGTCTCCCAGTAACGCAGCCGTCGGTGACCTTCCAGCATCTTCGAGGAGCGACCCCATGGAGCTGAACCAAACACCACAGCGGCCCCGCAGAGAGAGACGTCCACCAAGGGTATTTACATACGATGAACTGGGTAAGCCTTCATGTTGCAGTATCTGGCCAACAGCTTACAAGCACCATCCCTGTGGTCTACAAGCAGTAGAAACTTTTTGGAGGTACCCAGCCACGTTTCAGTGTTATGATTGTCAATCATTATATTGATGAATTATAGCACAGTAATAGACAATCTTTGACATTTGGTGATTTATAAGTCACAACAAAGACTGTTTCTACAAGAACATTTATACTTATAGACTATAGACTGGTTTCTAAACAGCACCTACTTTAATTACATGGACTGTTGTACAACAGAAAGAGTTACACATGAGTAAAACTCCAGTGAAAAGTTAAGTAGAAGTAGTAATACGGTGATAAGCTAATGCTTCATGATGTAATAACCTGCACAGCTCATGAAAGATGTGATGAGTGATCAAAGGTTGCAAAGAGACTAAAAGTTACCAAACCCATATTGAGACATTTGTCTTTTGGTAATAACAGGAGTTGTGATAAAATAATGCTTTGCATTGAATTATTGTTAATGGCATTACCTAAAACTTGTTTATTGTTCATAATATGTTAATTGAAGTTACGTGCACTTAGAAATACTTAAAGTTACAGATACTTATGTTTGAGTAAGATGTCGGGACGACATCTAATTTCCAAGGGGTGTGTGTAATGGTTATGAAAAAGCACTACAATTTAAATATACATTTATTTTACAACATTAGTAAATAGTTAAATAAGGACTGATATAACAATTCATTTTCAAGATTAAAAGTCATTTTCATTTATGATTCATGATTATACTGTATTATTTTCTAATATTTTGAAAGAGTTTTTGTTTTGGAAAGCACATCCGGTCGAGTGGACACTAGGGGGAGTTTCGGTCCTGTCTCAGTCATTAAACCACTGACTTGAGACGTGAACGACCGCTGTTGTTTCTTTACTCAAGTTTTATTCCCCTTTTCAGGTAAAATGTGCTTTTGATGTACCAAATTGTTGTAAAAAGTGTGCCATGATTAATAATTGTCATTAAACCACTGACTTGAGACGTGAACGACCGCTGTTGTTTCTTTACTCAAGTTTTATTCCCCTTTTCAGGGGCCGTGGTTGTAACACAAGCACCAACATTTAGTCCCCATTCAACTTTTTTATTTAGGAACGCTTACGTTTTCTTACCATTTTGTAGAAGGCACAAGACGCACGCGTTCGTGTAAGCGTGTATTCCGTGTAAAAGATACGTGAGGCTGAATATCTTTTAGTGATGCAGAACCTTATCCAGTTAATTCATAGTTTTTAATCCTCCCAAAAACCCGTGACTGCCAAATGAGAGGGTTTCCATCGTGCTGTTGCGCAGGTTTGATCCAGGCGGCCAGTGCGCTGCGGGTACTGCCAGAACACTACAGTACGCCGCGGGTACTCGCGTACTAGTCCCAAAATCCGGAGGTAGTCGTTCTGTCCGAGCGTTGCAGCGGTTAGTGCTCTCCCAGTGCTAATGATCCCTGGTCCCGGGTCCACCTGCCGACACTCCTGGGTCCAGAGTCCTTCACTACCGAGTTTTAATGCAGCCCCGAGTCAATCTCTATCAGCGGGTTCCCTCTTTCCGGGCTCAGCACCAGGGCTGCGTTATCCGAAGTAATGCGTTACTCATTTGTAGTTTTACGGCCATCGTGTAGACAGAAACAATGATGATTTATTCTAAACATGATCCGATCATTACTACACGAATAATGTCAAAAAGGACCAGCGGCAGCCTAGTCTGCATTTTGCGTGTAAGTTATTTTAAGCATAAACATTAGCCCATTTTGAGTAAACGCGATGTTAAAGACTGAAACCGGACATGGCATCTGCCTAGTATAAGCCCTGCTCACTAATTAACAAATTACATACCGTTGAATGTCGGAATGAGGTCCTCCAGATTCCACTCTGAGTTTCTTTTTTACAAATTCATCCATGATCTAACCAGAGACAAGTACAGACAGAGAAACAGTTAGCTCATGCTAATGCTATCGAGAAACCCGCCTTTTTTAAAAAACAAACAAAATACAACCTATTCTTAGTCTGATAATTTATGTTTCTGCTTATTTTAGCATGGTATTTCTTTGTCAATTTGGAGTCATTGGGTATACAAACATGCACTTTTAAAGAAGATAGCCAACCTTAAAACCACTTTTCTTTTATTGGGCTGTAAGACACCATGAGCTAAGAAAACCATACACATTTCTTACATTACATACAGATTATAATTAGCAAAAAGATTCGGATTTAGAAAGTTATAAAGAATTGGTGATAAAATAGACAGATAAAACATACAAAATACCTTTAACAGACGTTTCTGTAGGATCAGGCAGTGGATGTTAATGGCGTCAGGCCGCTCTTGACCGTTGAGGAAGCCACACCCCTAAAACTCCATAACCCAACAGGCTGGGTTATTCATTGCGACCCAATGCTGGGTTACTATAACTCAACCTGTAACCCAACACAGTTTAACCCCGCAGTTGGGTTACTAAAATAACCCAGCATTTTTTAGGGTATAGTTGTGTTTTTCTCATGTTTAGTCTCATTTTTGCCACTTTAAGTTGCACTTTTGTTGAAGTTCTGTTCTTGTTGTTTTTAATTGTGTTTTTATTGATTTTAGTCATCTTTTAGCTGTTAGTTGCGTTTGTGTCACTTACAGTTGCGTTTTTGACACTTCTGGACACGTTTTTGTCCCTTTTAGTAGGAAAGGCTCCAGAGACCTTGTGACCACAGCTACGACCCGCCGCATTGACAGTGAAGATGGAGATCGGTTGTTGTTATCAAGATAATTGTCAAAAATAGATGTGCATTATTGTCATGAAAATATATTTTATTTTGACATCATTGAGAAAACTGGAGCATGACAACTTCACATTGAGAATATTTGTCTGAATTACAATATAATATATGAATTTTTGTGTTTGTGTATCCTGAAATAAAGAAGTTTGAAGTGTCACAAACTCGAAACGTTCATATGCAAATACATCACTCCAGTAACATCAGTGGAAACAGTTCAGAATAATGAAAATCCTATGTTTAAATTCTCTAAAGACAGACGACTTTAAGGTAAAAAACTCCATCTCACTTCTGTCTAATGTTGTGAGAAGACGCCTGATTGAAACGGCTCTGTTTGATTAAAAAGGTGCGCCTCTGACAATGACAGGAGCTAAAGGAACATGGATAAAAGACGTAATTATAAAACGATGAGAGGGTTCGCTTTTTCAATCAAATAATATGCATTTTACATTATTAGGTTTCAAAGTGTGCACTGTATAAGTTACTCAAGCGTTTTACAGGCTTCAAATTGTCTGAATGAGGAGTGAAAAAAGAATGCAGCTAAATTGTAAGTGACTTTAGAGCCTTGATTTCCACCCAGAGTGGTACAACTGTTTTGTTTTTGGGTTTTTTTCTTTGTAATGTGGTAATATTTTAGTTGGTGGTGTGCCAAAATCTGACAAAAATAAAAGCATGTTTTTTTGTTTTTATGTTTTTATCGCATTAAAAACAGAGAAAGGCAAGGCAAGTTTATTTATAGAGCACAATTCGTACACAAGGCAATTCAAAATGCTGTACAAAACAGGAAAAGTTGCATTAAAATCGCAAAACACAAAAAAGACATACAGAATCATTTTAAAATAAAGCACTTTAAAATAGAAGAGTGCAGACAGTATCTTTCAGTCATATACATGTGTCCTTACTGTGAGCACATTTATATCTCCACAAACTGTTGTTCTTTTGGCTATACTGACCATTTAAAATAAATGTCATCAGAATGTGCTAAATTCCAGAATGGAGGCGACTGGAGACAAAATTAAGTAGACCAGAACACACTGGTCTAATATTTCATTGACACCGGATCTAACTTCTCATGGTTTTGAGCCTTTTGAACAAATACATTTTTTGAAGTTGCAGGGTTGAAATGTCAGTCAGTTTGTTTGTTTATTACAAAAGATAGAACAAATATCATTTATAGCCTCAAAATTGTATCAAAAGAATAATTTGTGGCAAAGTATGTAATAAATGTAGGGTTAAAATGAAAAGTACTGCAGGTTCAAATTTTCCGTAAGCATATCTCCAGTAAAATCTTAAAATCTACATGTTTCCTTCATCAAAATGCAAAATGTTTATCTTAATCTCCAATCAAATAAACAAATAATGTAGACGACAATTGTAAATGTCTTTAAACTGTGCTCTTATATCACTTGCATGTATCTGAATGTATCACCTGGATTTTTCATAGTTTGTGATAATCTGTGGTTAATCCAAGTTGCTCCTTTGAAATAACTTTATGTTCTTCTTCACTTTTGCCTCCATTCTGAAATTTAGAATGTTTTTGCTTACACATTTTTAAAGGGTCCATAGGCTTAATATTCTACAGTATGTCGTAGAAAGGGTTTCAGGGGTTGTCATCCGGACGCTGTTTGGATGACATCAAACAGCGTCCGGATGACAACCCCTGAAACCCTTTCTACGATGGACTACACCTGGACGAATGAGGGTTTACATCGACGAATTCTACAGTATGGCATAAAACATATCTACATCTTCAGAAAGTGTTTTTTCTTGTGCGTTTCTTAAATACACTTGTTTTTTTAATCTATTAAACAAAGGAAGAAAACTAACCGTAACAAAAACAGCGAGTGGTAACATTACAGAAAGTAACAGAAACACATGCACGTTTAAATATTTAGACAGTTAAACATTAAAACAGAAACCAACCCATTGCTTGTTAGGACTGCAACTACACTCAACAAGTACACTCAACAAGTACACTCAACAAGTACACTCAACACTCAACAACTACACTCAACAACTACACTCAACAAGTACACTCAACATTCAACAACTACACTCAACAACTACACTCAACATCTACACTCAACAACTACATTCAACAACTACACTCAACATCTACACTCAACAACTACACTCAACAACTAAACTCAATAACTACACTCAATAACTACACTCAACAACTACACTCAACAACTAAACTCAATAACTACACTCAATAACTACACTCAACAACTACACTCAACAACTAAACTCAATAACTACACTCAACAACTACACTCAACATCTACACTCAACAACTAAACTCAATAACTACACTCAATAACTACACTCAACAACTACACTGCAAAAAAGGCCTATCAAAAAATAAGAAAAATAAACTCAATATAAGATCTTTTTACCCTAATTTAAGTGGAATTATCTGCCAGTGGAATAAGATTATTTTACTTATCAAGTTTACTTAAAACAAGTCAAATCATGTCAATTTGATGTAGTCCTGTCACGTGAAAAAATCTTAAAATTGGACTTTTAAGATTAATTTGCTTAATTCAAGTAAACTTAACTAAGTTAGATAATCCCTTTTTGAAGTGTACACTCAACAACTACACTCAACATCTACACTCAACAACTACACTCAATAACTACACTCAACAACTACACTCAACAACTAAACTCAATAACTACACTCAACAACTACACTCAACAACTACACTCAACATCTACACTCAACAACTACACTCAACAACTAAACTCAATAACTACACTCAACAACTACACTCAACATCTACACTCAACAACTAAACTCACCATCTACACTGAAGAACTACACTCAACAACTACACTCAACAACTAAACTCAATAACTACACTCAACAACTACACTCAACATCTACACTCAACAACTAAACTCAATAACTACACTCAACAACTACACTCAACAACTAAACTCACCATATACACTGAAGAACTACACTCAACAACTACACTCAACAACTAAACTCAATAACTACACTCAATAACTACACTCAACAACTACACTCAACAACTAAACTCAATAACTACACTCAACAACTACACTCAACAACTACACTCAACATCTACACTCAAGAACTACACTCAACAACTACACTCAACAACTAAACTCAACATCTACACTCAAGAACTACACTCAACAACTACACTCAATAACTACACTCAACAACTAAACTCAACATCTACACTCAAGAACTACACTCAACAACTACACTCAACAACTAAACTCAATAACTACACTCAACAACTAAACTCACCATCTACACTCAAGAACTACACTCAACAACTACACTCAACAACTAAACTCAATAACTACACTCAACAACTACACTCAACATCTACACTCAAGAACTACACTCAACAACTACACTCAACAACTAAACTCAATAACTACACTCAATAACTACACTCAACAACTACACTCAACAACTAAACTCAATAACTACACTCAACAACTACACTCAACAACTACACTCAACATCTACACTCAACAACTAAACTCAACAACTACACTCAACAACTAAACTCACCATCTACACTGAAGAACTACACTCAACAACTAAACTCAATAACTACACTCAACAACTACACTCAATAACTACACTCAACAACTACACTCAATAACTACACTCAACAACTACACTCAACAACTAAACTCAATAACTACACTCAACAACTACACTCAACAACTAAACTCACCATCTACACTCAAGAACTACACCCAACAACTACACTCAATAACAACACTCAACAACTACACTCACCATCTACACTCAAGAACTACACCCAACAACTACACTCAATAACAACACTCAACAACTACACTCACCATCTACACTCAACACTCAACATCTACACTCAAGAACTACACTCAAGAACTACACTCAACACTCAACAACTACACTGTTCTTGCTCCCATTCTTCATGAACTGAACTCAAAGATATGAAACACAAAAGACCAAATTTGGGTCACAAGTTTATCAAAATCTGTCTTACTGAGCAATAAATATTAATAGTCCATCCCACTTCACAGGGGTGGTATATCAAGATGCTGATTAGACAGCATGAATATTGCACACATTGGCTCAGACTGGCCACAATAAAAGAACAGCCTGAAATGTTTTTGTTTTTTTTTTTGCTTTTTTGCTTTATGGCCTGGGGGTGTCAGAAAAACAGTCAGTATCTGTCACTATTGGCAGGAACTGGAACGTTGTTGTATACACCGAGCCAGAGCAGTGTAAAACCATTATTTTAACAGTGAAATTATTATTTCTATTGCACACTGACCTTTTTTAATACATTACCAACCAAAAAAAGTTGAAATATGGTAACTGGAGGCTTCGCTAGTGTGTATTTAGTGATGAAAATCAGACTTCTTTCGACATTTTGGGTTTATTAATGTCACTTCTTATTTACAATAAAAAAATATAAAAAATACAACTATAATTACTTTTTTTGGTCAACTTTATGATTAGTTGATTAACCGTTGCAGCCCTATTGTTCGGTCACTACTTCATCCTTTACACTCACTCTCCTCAAAATGTTCTAACACACAGCATTGCCATTGCACTGCAAAAATACATTTCTAGATGAGTTAAAATGTCTTGATTTCAGGTTATTAATCTGAATTTCAGACATTTTAACTAGTTAAGATTAGGTAAAATTATTTATTGGATGGAACTATAGATTATTTGACTTGTTTCAATTCCTTACTTCTTACTTCAAGGCAAATTATCTGCCAGTGGGCTAAGATTAATTTACTTACTCCATTGGCAATTTTATTTTCTTATTTTAAGCTAAATTATTGTATAATCCATCAGAATTACTTCAAAACCAATGAAATATTCTACATCACATCAGCAGTTGAATCTAACTGAGTCCGAACAAATTAAATCAAGAAGAAAATGATCAATTCAAGTCATTTTAAGCTACGCAACATACATTTTCTGCAGTGTGTCCACCCTTTCAAATTTTCAAGGTGAGAGGGCAACGCTTTAGATTAAGGTTCCTAAGTAAACAATTTATAATCCATTAATAAGCACTTCTCATGTGTTTATTTAAAAAAAAAAAAAAAAAAAAAAAAAAAAAAGCTTATTGATGTTCTGCACATGCTGGTTTATTATTAGGTTATTGGCTTATTAACATGTACAAGGTATTATAAGTGCTTGAAAACAACAAATGCTTATTAATGCCTAATAAATAGTATAGAGAACCTTAATCCAAAGTGTTACCGGTAGGAGCTGTCATTCCTTCCACATTTTTTAAATTCCCTGGGCTCATGTCACCAGTCCAGTATGTATCACCCTGAACAGAGGTTGTGATCATTCATCAGCCCTCACGTCTGTCCGGATTTGCCAATTCACTCCACCATCTTTCCACATTTGTCATAATAGTATCGCCTCTCTCATGTTTATCTCCCGTCCTCCCTGTGTCTCCTTCTATCTGTTTTGCATTCTGGGCGTCGGTGGATTGATTTCCCGCCCTCCGTGTCGCTCGTCTCCGAAATAACAAACCCCTCGTGTCTCTGTCGTGTGCGTGCGGCCGGCGCTCCGCCAAACCAGACGCGAAACAATCATTCAGAACGACGCGCTGGTCCGAGGAGCGCAGGAGGTCCACGCCACGCAGACGGAGAACAGGCCGAGGGCAGCTTTACAAGAGGCTACAGACTTTTACACCACAGAACAGTTTTTAATTATAGCACCAGTTCACAGTGGAAACCCCAGTCGTGTTGTGTTTGGGCAGTACATCTTCCATCGCAGTGTGGTTGCAGATAAAATAGTGAGAATGTTAAATGAATGATAAAAACGGCCCATCTCCAAACAAATGACGTTCTCAAGTGGATGCAAAAGGACAAATATTGTGCAAAATGTACTTTGTTTGAACCATACACTAATCCTGCTTCATTAATCTTCCTCTTCCTTCTCTGAGCCTCATAAAAACATTCGGTTTCAAATTTCCCAGATTTGTGACAGGAGGTCTCGTGTGATTTTGTAAGATGTTAAAGGAACATATTCATTTGTTATATATTAGCCTTTAAACATGCTCATGAGCACTTAAATTTGGCATCTCATGTTTTAGAACAAAAAATATGTTTCTGTGTCTTGCCTTGGCACTTACTGAGTTCAGTGCTATCTACTGGTTACATAGCGCTTACACAAACGAAACATGTTATTACTCGAGCCTTTGTGAAGTGCGTGGCTTCACGGCTACAGTGATTGTGTTTTAGAGGCAGAAATGCTCAAAACGAGTGTGTGATGATTTAAGGACTTAAAGCAGCAGAGGATTCTCAGATAAGTGACACATATAATCAGAGGGAGAGGATTTTCTAACCAACATTCCTCAAAATAGAGTTTAGTTTAGTTTAGTCTTTATTTGAAGGGACAATGTACGGAGACATTAAGCTCATAAAAACAGAGATGTTCCACACCAGATTAGAGCTAAATCGTCAGGACTCCCTTGTAAAAGAGGTTTTTAATCTCAGTGGGACTTTCCTGGTTAAATAAAGGTTAAAAAAATAATAATAATAAAAAATTGCTAGTTTCCATCTGCAGTCCCTGATTTAGAAGAATAAATAGTACAGTGCAAACAACAAAAGATTAGTAAAATCAACTCACAAATTCCACTCTCTGACTCAAGCATCTCACACAGCATCACACATGAACAGAATTTCACATTTGTTTTATAGAATATACATGACCTACCTATTTACCTTTCACTATTAAATCAGTCCATAAGCTACTTATCTCAGTTACATATACAAATATATATTTACATATTATACACATACACACTTCCACTGTGTGTGGAGTTTACGTCTTGAACTAGAAAGCAAGAAAGTGCTACATTGGGCTTATTTGAGGAGAAGCAAATATCTGTCAGTGCTGACAAGTCTGAGCGCTCCACAACCACTTTTTAAGTTCTACAGAGAACGTTGAGTAGTTTGTTTGACTTTTTAGTTCAGTGGGAAGATTGTTCCATTCTTTTATTGCGTTATAAGAGAAGGCTGTTTGTGCAAATGTAGTTTTATGTTTACGAGTGAATGAACCTTAATGTTTTTGATGATGGAACATTGTTATAAAAGCTCAAAAATGTCACTGCAGCATAATATGTCAAATATTTCTAAACTCACACTGAGATTGAAGCCTGATACATTTACCTGGAGGTGTGTGTGCAGAGCTTTGTTGGTCCCACTATCTTCTCACACGGCGCGTTTGAACTTCAAATATGTCATAGAAACATTGGTACAGTTAACTTTAGCACTGTTTTTTTGTCAAAGTTGGATGGTTTTGCCACTAAACCTTTCTGGCTTCCGTGTGTGCTGTGGTGATTTGTTCAGAAAGCATGAGTTCACCTCCGATGTGTCCAGATCCCGCCCCTCGGAGTAATGTTTGTATTTTACCATGTCTGCGCCGCTTTCACTTGGCTTAAGTAGAGCTCGGAAACTACGACTCACGAAAAGTGTCAAACATGTTCGAAATCCCTGCAATCCAACGATCAGCAGTCATAACCGGCCTACACTGCAGGACGAAGAAGCGCGGAGGAGTTGAAGTTTGGCGCAATTTTGAAATTCTTGTGCGACTAAATTCCTCTCAAAAATCCTCGGCTCAAAAATCTACCAGTGTAAGTTTAATGTGTCATATCCTTAATATAATCTGATTCCAGGTAATATCTTCAACGTAATGAATGACTGCAGCCAGTTCCAGTTTAAACATTTATTGATGAGGGATTGGTGGTTGTGGAGCAAGGAGTATGGAGTAGTGGTTTATTATATAGAAGACAAGGACAAATGTATTAGTGATGGATGACAGTGGTAAACTAACAATTACACCAACTCTAACAGGATTAAATGAAGAAAATTAAGGCAGAGGAATAACAAATATGATTACACAAATAACACTCACTATCATCCACGCACTATTCCATGTGGACGAGGGAAATCTCCACAATCGCAGGCAGCTTCAGCTCAGCACAGGACAAAAGGGATGAACAGGTGAATGGGCGAGGCAATTATACTTTAGGGGCGGCGCAAGGTGTTGCCCAGGGGCGGGCCCAAGGCAGGGCAATGGGTGGGACTAAAGGGGAAACTGAGAGACTGAGGGATTTTGTACAGTGTCTCTTGCACTGCTTTCAAACTGGGAATGCAATTATTTTAGTCAATGACTCAGTAGTTTTTCAATGGGTCTGTTAGTCAAACTGTTATTTCAATTAGTGGACTGAGATTTTTAAATACTTTTAAACCAAATAAAGGTCGAAATATGACAAGTGAAGGCTTCTTGATTGAGAATATAAATAGTTAACTCTTTTTGACATGTGATTTAATGCCAGTTTTTGTTATGAAAGGTATTTTTGAATGTGTTATAGACCTTGTACAGTAAACAATGACGCTTATCAAACTACAACTACTATTTATAGTCGACTCGTCATAATACGTGGATAAATCATGGCCGCCGCACAGCAGACATCTCCACACTCCTGCACACACGTCCACACTCCTGTTTTGTCACTGTGCAGAGCCTAAATCGCACCACAGCTGGGTCTGAGACAAAGACCCACACTGGGGCCCCTCGGGAGACACCGGGAGCTCCCTCAGGCCCCGGGCTCCTCCTCGGCCCCCGACGCTCCGCACATGGGGAGCGCCCGGGCATAATTCAGCCAGATGCCAGCCCTCGTCGCAGGTGCTCTCCGCGCTGGTGTTAATTGCTGCTAATTGGTGCGGCGACACGTCGGTCTGAAGTGGAGTGTTTGGACGAGAACGAGCCAGAACAAGAATGGAGCGTTTGGACGGGAGTCAGATGTTTACTATCAACAAAGAGCGCTAATGGTTTCAGCAGGGGAAATATTGCACGTTCAGTTTGGGCCCGCAATAGTAGACTGTGGTTGTTTTGTTGGATTGTTTTATTTTAAGGCGAGACGCTGCAGGCAACACTCTTTTTTTATTGTTTGTTTGTTTGTTTTTTAGTCAGTCCAGTCTGCTCTTAAAGATGTTTTATTCTTTCATTGAATCCACTTCATCCATAGATTTCTCTGGGACATTGTAACTTCAAAGGCTGTTTTCTTAAAATGCATTTTTCTCCCGCAGAGACATAAAGATCAGCCTTAAAGTAACAAGATTTTGATGATACGTACAGAAGGATTTTTTGATAGTTTTAAGTCAACAAAATGAAGCAAATTTGAATTTTTAGGACAAAATGTTTTGTAACTAATATGTTACAAAATGAACCAAGAAATTTAAACCTGGTTCTGTTCATTTTTCAGATTTAAAGATATGTGCAATTTTGGCCGTTTTTACACATAAAATGCCTTATTTCTACATGAAAACATTACATGATGAAAAACTTGTAATATATTTTTTTCTTATATTTATGTGAGTAAACTACAGGGGAAGTTTCAAATTGATATCTTTAAATTTAAGATTTTTTTCCTATTCACCTGCAGTGTCTCACCTTAAAGAAGGTTAGGTACTTCCTCATTTGTCAGGATTTGGTTCAAGGTAGAAAAGGTTTCATATTTAGTCATCTGGGGTCTTATTTATTAAGCGTGCATACAGACAAAAATGGTATCTACGTGACTTTTAAGTTTGTGATCAATAAAACGACAACTTTACATACAAACGAGCAGTCTGGTTCAAAAATTCACAGCTTTTTTGCGTTAAGGTTTTCAGAGATGACGCAATAAAAGGTCTGTGCTCAGTGAGACGAGACGTTTGTAGAGGTGTTTAGTCCGGATGTATACTAAGAATTCCATGTAAAGTTTTATAAAACAGGCTTCTGAACGCTGTTTTTTTTATTAAGACCTCTCATGGACGAATGGGGTATTACATCAACTTGTTTCAAAGAGCTATGTAGAAAAAATTGTAAAACTGCTGTACAATAAGCCCTTCATTTTCAACCAGTGCGCCGGGGAACACTAGTGTGCCTCCAGGTTTTGCCAGGTGTACCTTGAAAAAATGGCCAATTCGAGTTCACACATTCACAAATGTGGATATAATTCACCATTTTGGAGCGTCCTGAGCAACTTCTGTGTCAAAAAACACACAAAACTGTTACTATTTCCAATTTAATAGAACCAGACAGCGGCACAAACATGATTTACTATATTTTTTTAATGAATTGCTCTGATTTGGTCATGTTTTAGTAGAAGGTGTTGTGCCGTGTTGTCTTTTAAACCCAAAAAGTGTGCCACAACTCAAAAAGGATTGAAAAACACTGCAATAAGCAATACTGTAGTAACTTCAGCGACAGAGCTCCCCCTGCAGGTCTCTTGTGAAAATACAGTGCCATTAAAAGACGCCCCCTTCCCTTTGATTGAAATAAGAAAGCACAATCATATTCAAAAACATTTCATGCCACCAAATATTTTTTTAAAAGAGCTAAGGTTTCTCAGGAGAGTTGTCGGCGTCAGGAAAGTTGCAAGGTTGGTTTTCCACATGGAGACAGCAGGGGGCGATAACGGGAGCTTCAAACGCCCCAAAAATAGATTTGTAACCACCGCATGGACTTACAAAGAGGTTTAATTAGGTAGAATTGTTACTTAGTTCTTTACCCTTTAACATGCACCTAAACTGTCCCGTGCATGTCCTATTCATATACTGCATATTATAAAAGCAGCTCTGTGAAACCGCTGAGTGTTAACTGCATGTAATTAAAGAGAGTTTTATTGCAAAAACTGCAAAACCGGAAGTGCACCGCCAGCATGCTAAGTTTAAAGTTTAAACTGGCTCAGGCAGTTGCAGAAACGCTTATAAACTCATCACGGTGAATCATTAGGATGCTCGTGCTGAAGTAGGTGAGTGAGCAATAAATGTGGACCAGACAGTTTAACATGAACTCGCTCTGTTGTTTTTCATATTTTTAAGACTGCAAACATCAGGTCAAGTTTTTACGTTACCATACTGCAGACAAAATGTCAACTCACCTTATATTTAAGGCCCATCTTTCTTTATTCTTATCACAAATGATTTATAAAAGGAACGTTCTCTGTTTATATTGATTGCTGATATTCTGGGACAAAATGGAGCACAGTACTGTCAAAAACAGAACAAAATTCCATAGAGGTTAGAGTGACCCATACTGTGGTGAGTAGGTATAGATATATTTCACAAATGTGTTGTAAAATAGTGAGAGTAAGAGTGCTAACTTGAAGCAGACATCATGGTTTATTTTGTCTTTAATTGGCATTAAACCAACTGTTGTTTAATTTGGCATTGGTATCTCATTTTTTCTGACTTAAAATAAGGTCAGCGTTTGGACAGCAAAGCCCAAATGTATACGATATGCCCCTTAAGTTGCCAGAGAAACAGTGTTTTATCTTTTATATTTGACATTATCCAAATTGTACAAATCTATACAATTGTGCCTTATTTGCTATAGTTCAATTATTTTGAAACTTAATTACCTTATATTTCTCTTATTTTCTCTGTCTTTTCTATTAGGCTTTTGAATGTATACGCTATGACCAAGAATGACTTCGTAGATGTAAAGAACGTTAACATGACATTTGAAAAGGTGGTCACATGGTTTCCAGCAGGCAAAATGCAAAATAATGCTACATGTATGTTATAGTATACAAATATCCAAAATAAATAATAATATTCCTTCTTTAATGCAATGAGATTAACTGATTTTGGCAATAACAAGTCGCCAAAAATGACAAAAACATTGCGTCTTTGTCTTTCAAGACTGTATCAAAGTCAAACAACACTTCTATTGTCACTGCTTACTTCTGTGTTTTTCTTTTCCAGACACAACTTTATGAAAATCCTCGGAGGGGTTTTGGAAACGCAGTGCAGGCAGCAGCGAAATTTAATGTCGGGAGAAGAAGAAGGAGGAGGCGGAGGCGACGAGGAGTGGGAGCGACATGAAAGAAACAGCTGTATACAAATGACAGACTTCACACCCGCCGTCCCTCCAGAGCCCCCCCGGTCTCCCCCGCCTCCCTCCCAGCGAGTTACTGCCCTGTGCGGTCAGCGAGCAGCTTCAAAGGGGCATCCAGGCGTTTCCAGAGCCAATCCTCAAAGACACACCCGCCTCTCGCCTCCTCCGACAAACACACACAACGAGAACGCAGAGGACGGGGAGGAAGGGTTTTGGTCTGAGCCGAGGCGAAATAAGCTGATTTTTTGAGGAATCAGAGGGAAACGAGGAGTAGGGTTGCTGCTAATGATTATTTTGGTGATGAATTAGTTTGGCGATTATTCATTTGATTAATCAGTTAGCTGTTTAGAAAGCAAAAGGCCTGTGAATATGAGATTTTTAGTCAGTTTTACTCAAATAAAGCTGAAGGGAAGCCGTTTGATGATGTTCCGGTGGGGGATATTTAAGTATTTTAATCAAAAACACACAATTGACATGTTTCCCGTGTGATTCCTGCTCCGTATGAGTGAGTAAGCAAGCAAAATTTCATTTGTAGCGCACGATTTTTACAAATGTAATTCAAAATGCATTACAGACATTAAAACACATTAAACACACTTTAAAATCACAATACAAAAGTTAAAAAAAAATAATAACATCAAAATTTACATTTACAGGCCACAACAGTTTGAGGACGAAACAAATTAAATCAATCCAACATTAATAAATCGTAATAAATCTAACTCTTATTACTCGTTAGCAATAGTACTAAATATATAAACAGCAACCATTTTACTGCGCTACAAATGACAACATGTACGTATTTATTTTGCTGCTTTATTAAAATGAACAAGATAGAGGACCGTATTTGGTCCCGGGGGTAGGGCAGCGCTGGCGTTAATGATGACATTTTGCTCCAGTGCAAACGGTGATGTTGTGGGGCAAGGAGCTTTAAACAAGTTTCAAGTTCCTATGCATTATTATAGGCCTATTCAAGTGACACAAATGGGGCTTTATTAAAGATAAAGGCTGTCTCTGCACTAAAACAGCCTTAAAGACCCTCATTTCTGGGAATGCGCGGCAACACTGCAGCCTTTGGTGGTGTATTAAATTTTTTAAACTTTAGGACCCACAGGGATCTAGGAGGACAGACGTGTGGTGGCTTCAGGACCAGGAGGGAGCGGTCAGAGAAGCTCCAGAGGGTGGTCACTGCAGTTGTCTCTCTGGCTTCAGGACACACCGCTGTTTAGACTTTTGACTTCGTTCTTTGCCTGGATGTGCCCTGGATGCAAACATCTTCTGCACTGATGGCCTTTCAAACGCCACAGTTCTCAGTCATTGGTTCAAACGTGTTCACCATATATGGACTGTCACATCCTGCTTCAGCCTCCAGAGGACAATTACAGCCTCCTTTCGCTAGTGTTACCGCCGCGAAAATAGCAAAAGCCCGACCTGGAACCGCCCCCTAGTCATAGCGCTGACCCCTGAGTGTTTATGTCAGTACCAGGCTGTGTGCAACTCAGGGCCGTATCACCAAATTCTGGGCCCCAGGTACAATCATGCTCTGTGGGCCCCTAATACATTTATTTATTCCAGCAAATTCAGTTATGATTTTTATTTTCATTACTATAGAATATACACCCTCTGCTTTCTACATGCAACTATCAATAACTCACCTTTTTTTTTTTCTTGTCTTTTAAAAAGGGTGATGTGGCCCTCAGATGTCATGTATAGTTGTATTTAGTCTCTCACAGACTTTACTCAACCACCCTGCATTCTGTAAGAACAAAAATAGATTTAAGTGTAGAAACATGCAACTGAGAAAAAAAATTCACATTCACTTCACTCACTTCACTGCCCTGGGCCCCGGGGAAACCAGTTCCCTTCACCCCTCCAGTCTGACGCCCCTGGTGCAACTGTTCTAAACAAGAAGGCATATATAGGTTGAAGGTATATGGTAGGTAGGAGGACAGGAATTGTATTTTTATTGCACTAAAATAGATCTGGCTTTTGAAAATACAGCTGTACAGAGAATAAATGGACGTTTCTTTCAAATGGCACTTATTGTACATCTCCTATAACCTCTCAAGCCAGCATTTGTGTGGTCAAGTGGTTGTCAGTCGCCAAAACAGTCTTGATTATTCATAATTTTCTCTGTTTTGTGGCTTAATTCCTCCATCGAAAATGCATCAGGCTCCGTCCAACATCTGGTGCCAGTGTTTAATATGCACAGGTTCTGCTCACAAACACTTAGGGTCTTCAGTGTTTTAATCGCACCGAAATGAGAACAGCTTTAGTCCTGTCTGCTCCGACAAATACATGTTGGTGTCGAGAGAAGAAAGGAGAGAGAGAAAAGGAAAGACAGAGAGAGGGTGGAGTAAAAAGAGAGGAAGAGTGAATAGGTGAGGAGAAAGAGAAAGTGACAAAGAAAAGAAAGAAAATAGGGAAAAAAGCAAGATTTTTCTTCTTTATTCAACCTTTATTTCACCAAGAAATTCCCGTTGCAAGACAGTTTCGATGGTTCACTCTCAATCTTCATCACAGGTTTCGGTGTGGTTTTCCTACCTTTAGAGGCCGGATGACAGTGACATCTGCATCTCGCACACGTGGGTTACTGTCCTAAAGAAGTCGGACTGCAGATGGCGCACACTTCTAAACTTAACCTGAGCTGAAGCGATCATAAACAAACTCTCACTCACTGCGTGGATCACCGCCTCCTCCTTTTCTTTTCCCCTCCTTTTCTTTTCTCCTTGTCCTCTTTTCTCCTCCTCTTTTCCCCTCCTTTTCTTTTCTCCTCCTCTTTTCTTCTTGTCCTCTTTTCTCCTCCTTCTCTTTTCTCCTCCTTTTGTTTTCCCCTCCTTTTCTTTTCTCCTCCTCTTGTGCGGCTCATGTGTGTCTCAGTGATCCAAATGACACAATTTTCCTCTGATAAAATCTACAGAAACATGTCCAGCTTCTTCACCTGTCGCCACTTGTAACGTCCATTTGAGTAAATCCAGAGTCAGCATCACTTCTGGTGCACAACTTTGGACTGTGTTGATCTGGTGTCACATGACACTGTTTAACCAATGAGAAGTCAAGAAACACTACAGCCTAAATCATGCAACAACAAAAAAAGCTCTATCATTATTATGGATTATAATATTGTTTTTGTATATTCTTTAGCGCATTTAGTTGTTAGCGTGCTCTCTGTCATGACTGTCAGTTAAGTGTGGACCTGACTGTGATCTCGCAGATTCCAGTCGTGTAGCGTGACGTTAACGTTCTAAACAACTGAAGAAATCGTGTAGTGTGTCCCCTTAAGAAACAGCTTAAGAAAGGTAAATAGATAGATATTTCTGTAGATGATACAGCAGCTGGTGCAAGCATAGTCACAGAGGGTACAGGAAAATCTGCCTTTTACACAAACGTTTTGCACATCAGAAACAGACAGATGTCAGCGGGCCCTCGCAAAGACAGAAAGAAAGACAGAGAGAAAGAGCTGAGGTCCAAAGAGAGATCTCAGATGGGACAAGACCTGATTAATCCAAACTCATCTCTCAGACTGACCACAGCCTACACTTCCTCCCTCTCCCTTCCACCATACCCCTCTCTCTCTCTGACTCTTCTCTATTCCTCCCTCCATCTCTTTCTCCTCTCCACTCTCTCTCTCTCTCTCGTCTGGAGAAGGTTCAGGTGGCACCGCGACACAAAGCGAGATGAGTTTCTGATGATGATGGGCAGAAAAACATGAAAAACTGCAGAAACATTGATCCCTCGGCGGGAGTCTGTGAGAGGCTGACGTTACAGCTCTGTCCAAACTTTTCGATTTAATCACCACGGCACACTTTAACTTTAACAGGTCGGGTCACAGCTGTTAAAATGACATGCAAACCATTCTGATATTTTACTTTTTACCTTTTTTACCACAGGTGCAGTCACTGGTAGTGGATATTTTGGTGCCGTCGTTGGACTCTGCTCTGTAAGAATCTCATTTCCACAGAACAAAGCCGCTGTGCTCCAGGACCAGTGCGAACGCAGCGAGGTCTGTGCAAACGTGGAGAGGACTCTGCATGTTCAGGCACAGTCCGGATCACTCTTTATGACGTGTGTGTGAGAACTACAGAAAATACACTATCTAAATCTAAAATGACTGGATTTGAGCAGATCTGAGTAGGAAATTAGATACATTTACTTCATTTTGACGGCAGAACGGTTACAATTGTAATATTAAAGGACGCATATTGTACTACTGTGACTTTTTGAGCTTTTAACCCTGCTCTAACAATGTTCCATCACCTAAAACATACCTGAAGTAGCATTCAGTTGCATTCACGCTGTTTTGTGGAATGTTTAACAGAATATCCTCTCCCTCTGAGCATCGAATACACTTCCTGCTGAACTCCTTCTATATGGGATGTGTTTTCAAATAATCTACGTCATTCATCAGAGAGTCGTCCACTGTTTTAGGTCCTTAAATCATCACCAGACTGACTGAGTTTTTCTGTCAAACACGATAACTCCTGCAGAAAATCCACATCATAAGTTAGCGCTGAAAAGAAGTTAACTAGATTGTATATATAGCACTGACCCCATCTGCTGGCTGGATGTACACTCAAGAGCTGTTTAAAGGCTAATAACAATATGAAAAATGCTGAATATTTTTCCTTTAAAACACTGGCAGATTGTGTAACTCCACAATCCTAACCATTTTGAGGTTACACAGATCTAAAATGTATGTTCTACGCCTGAATTAAAGGTGGTGGCTCATCAAAACTACTTCAAATGCAGACTTTTGAAAGATTCTCTTCACTTTCATGTTGTTTGTGACCCTCAGCTTTGTACGTTTTTTTCACGGTTTGCGGCCCTCAGTGCAAAAGGTTTGTACAACCACACAGTAATGTTTTATATTTAAAAATCTGACAATAAGTTGGGGTAGTAGGTTTTAACTTTTCAAACACTTTTCAAATGTCGATGCACCTTTAGTCTCTTCCGTTACATTCATGTTCCGTTAGTCATGTGTTCTGTCATGTTAGAAATAAAAGCATTCGATAACAGTTTACATTAAGTACATGTTTACTTACCTTAAAAAATCAAGAAAAAGCAAAGCATGAAGCAAAATGTAATTCATAACAAAAAAAAAGAAAAATCTTAAATTCAAAGATATCAGTTTGAAACTTCTCCTGTAGTTTACTCACATAAATGTAAGAAAAAAATGAATTACAAGTTCATCATGTCATGTTTTCATGTAGAAATAAGGCATTTTTGTGTAAAAACGGCCATAATTGCACATTTAAATCTGAGAAAATGATAGAACCAGGTTTAAATTTCTTGATTCATATTGGTTCAAATATTTTTTTTTAATGGAAATGTAGCAGGTGGTTTTCTGCGCAGAGGCAGCAGGGGGCAACAACGGGGGCTTCAAACAACCCGAAAATTACAAATTTACAAAGATGTTTAATAAGGTCAAAATGTTACTTAGATCTGCTTTAAACATCCAGATTTAAAGCCTATGATCTCTACTGTATCTTAATTTAATTTCAAGTATATTTCTAGTTAAATGTCTTGTTCTAATGCTTATATTGGAATCTTTATTTATCTTACATAACCGTTGATACTTCTATTGTTCTAGTACTTTCTCCTCATTGAAGATCGGCTCATATGCTCTCAGATCTGAAGGCGGTGCTGCTGAATCCCCCGTCCAGTTACAGCCGTGTTCTTGTGTGGTCCGGTCTGTGCTGGTTTCATGCCTCTCTTTCTGCGGCTCTGACGGGAGGCGAGGGGCAGCTGTGTCCAGGCGCTCACTCGACTGTGTAATTACTGTGGGGCCGGCCTCGGGGCTGGAGGTGCCAAGACACACATCCATCCTCCTCCTCCTCCTGCAGGCTCCAGGCTCTGCTCGGCACCCAACGCCTCGCATGCACCGGGTAAGCGCCAAATCCCACTCACGCTAACTTATATATTGAGCCCAAGCGGGTACCGTATGTGCTCGGGTCTGCAAACGTCGCATTGTGATGACGCGAAGAACCATATGTATCGTCCGTTTATTACCGTTTATTGGTTTTTATTACTTAATATTGAATTACGAAAATATGAGGAATGCCCGTAAATATCCCGAAAATACATTTACAACCACTACACAGACTTACAAAGACATTTAATAAGGTAAAAATGTTACTTAAAGCCCCAGAGTGTAACATTAGAGCCAAACTGAAGTAATAGGATTCATTTTTTTGTTACACTAAAACCATACATCCTAATAACTGTCATGCAGGTGGAGTTTACACCATCAGAAATGTTGCATGTTGGAGCTTTGAGAAACACTGCGTTCCCTTCTCCAGCCGACAATAACTTCTCCACCACTTCAGCTCCACCCCCTTTCTCTCGTTCATGGGGTGAGGCCTTCTCCTCCTTGGCACGGTCACCAAAGCAAAAGTAACGACATACTTTCAATTCCACTACATTTCTGAATTATTTAAAGTATTTTCATGTTGTACTTGTATTTTTACTTAAGTGCTCAGTTATCAGTTCCACACAGTCTGTCCACTCTCCTCTGGTTCCTCTCTCCGCTGCCCCCTGTTGGCCCGAGGCGTCGGAGCGGCTCAGATCCAGACTCACCGTGAAATCCTTCTCACCTCAAACTCTCCTCTTTCTCTCCTCCAGCTCTGCAGGGATCAGAGGCAGGACGCAGGGCCAGCCACAGCAAAGACTCGACATTTTATATACAATTTGGACAAACTGAACGTGGAAGGTGCAGTTTGTGGATGAGTTTTCCTTGTCTTTTGTAAAGCTTTGTGATGCTCACTCCAGAGACTTGATTTTTACAGACTGTACCAGCCACTAGTTTGACTTTGCTTTAATTTACTTCTACTTTACTTCTAACAAGCTTAAAAAGGCGTTTTCTTGCTTTTGTTTTGGAGGTAGGTATGGGCTATTCCTGTTACCGTGTTCCTACATCATTTATATCAGGACAGGCGTTTTTTAATTTTAATTTTAATTGTTTTTGTCTATTTTTTTGCAACAAAGTATCATTCACAACTAAACTGATTTGTGAAAAAGAACTTTCAACACTTAAAGGACACATTTCATGCAATATTTGTAAGACTGGAGGCTTTTAAATCAGCCTGTACCTGATAATTACAGTTTTCAAATGTGAAAAATAGAACTATAGTTTGTTAAGTCTTTACATGTATCGCTCACTTTCTTAATGCAGTCTCAGCATTCTAATTATTCACCATGGTGAGTTTAGAGGCACTTTTCACGAATCTTGTTAGTCTAAAGCTAACAAACATTAGCATGCTAACAGTGCATTTCCAGCTTCTCTGAAAATAAAATGCTGAGACTTCTAGATGCAGAGAAACAATACAACATATCTGTGCTGAAGCCACACAGATTTTCCTTTGTTAAAACAAATGCAAAACATCGAGCACTGGAACAAGTTCACATTTCAAAACAGTAAAAATCAGGTATAGCCCCTTTAATTGTGTTTTGACATTGCATATTTTCAAACTTAAAACAATGTACTGACAGCATACAGCCTTTTTCTCAGTCAGGCATTCCCTCATCAGGATTTGTTGTCAGCACGCCTGGTACTGGTAACAGAAGGAATTACAACGGTTAGTTAGTTTGCCCCGACATGCTAATGTAAACATTCATTCATTTTCTACCGCTTATTCCCATTAAGGGTCGCGGGTGACTGGAGCCTATCCCAGTGACTTTGGGCCTTAGGCGGGGTACACCCTGGACAGTGGCCAACTCGTCGCAGCTAACACAGAGACAGAGACAAGGACAGACAACCATTCACTCTCACGTTCATTCACTAGGGACAATTTAGAGTTGTCAATTAACCTGTACAGTCATGTCTTTGGACGGTGGGAGGAAGCCGGAGAACCCGGAGAGAACCCACGGTAACACGGGGAGGACATGCAGACTCCACCCAGAGAGATCGTGTGATGTTAGGATGGTCCAGGATCCGAACCCACGATGTTGGGGTGGTGCGGGATTCGAACCCACGATCTCCTTATTGAGAGGCAGAAGCTCTAGCCGCTCTGCCACCGTGCACCCCACTAATGTAAACATGCAGTTATAATGCACGTGATTGTGATCAGACTTGAGAACAAGTCTGATCATGATTTACAGGCTAAAACAGCACAAGAGACCTCTGGATGTCTACCTTTGACATCACAATTCTGAGAAATTTGAGAAAGTGTTTTTGTGAGACTCAGAGAAGGAGCAGAGAGGAGGAGCTCATAAACAGAATTAAAGAAATAAGCGTGAATGAAGCTAAACGCAACGCTCAAAAAGTCAATTTTATATAACATTTGTCCTTTAATTAAAACAAAGTATGTGGTTTTCCCGTCGGCGTCTTTGGTCCTGGGCCGACCTGGCAGTACAAGTCATTAAATTTCTAAACAGTGGTTGTAGCGCTGACTGCTGTGTTCCTGCCTCATTAGGAGAACATTGGTGGTACCTCCTCCAGGCTCCTCTACACTTTGGATTTTAATGGTTTTAATCCACACAGCTCCTCCTCAAGTGTCTCCAACCTGGGGCCAAATTAGCACCTCCGGCCTCTGCACGACTTCTCACCTCACCAGAATAGAAATACGCCGGTTTTAAGGTTTAGTTTTAGTGTGTTTGACGAGCTATAGTCATTTATATGGTTTGTTTGGTAAAAATGAATGTGCTTAACGCTGAGGAGAGAACTGCACAGAGTTATACGTTGACGGTGAAGTCTGAAGATAAACCCTAATCCTAACCCTTTAAAGCACACAAACTAGAGCCAAATGGCCCTTTTGGCATGGCATAATGGGGTATGTTTTAAACTTGTCAAAATTGTCCCAAAATTAACTCTTTCTACAAAATCTTCTGCCTTACAAAAAAGATCAAATGTATAAAATTAGAAAAATGGTCACTCAGATTGAATTATCTTCTATTTAATTGTCAGCATGTTTCCCTGGAAGTTTCAAGTTCGTCCAAAATGTGCAGTTTGTATAATATCTTTAATTAGTTTCATCAGTTCTGAGGTATCGTTCCTGTTGAATACCTTTATTTTCATTTAATCTTTTAATAACAATGAAAAACAAAAACATTTCTAAAAGTAAAATAACTTATTTCATTATCAGTAAGGCGCTAGTACATTCTCAACTCACCCGTTATGACATTATTGGCCGGTCATTGCATTATGGGCTTATTACTTTTCAAATTTGCGCGTTATTACATTATCGGTGTCATACATTTAAAGAGTCACGTCCAGACACACAACACAATCTTTATTTCATCCTTTCTTTTTTAAGGAGAAGACCAGGAGCAGTAATTATTAATTTAACCATAGAGTAATATCTGTTGCAGTAATTAAGCAGCTCAAAAGACTCAAATAATACGATGTTCAACCCCTATTTTGGTCCCAGTCTGACCCTTTAAAAAATCTGCAATTTCCTTTACTGAGGAATATTGTGAAAGATATTGTTTTATCTCTCAATGAAAACAAAAAAATCTGAAAACATGAATTTGACAAATAAAGAGAAAAACTGGCCTGTAGCCTATCCGACCTGCAGGCGTATTTAAATTTATGAATGCTTATTATTACCTCCACTAAAAATACCTCACAATGAAATTTTAATTACATTTAATTATCTCATTAAACCTCACACCTGATTTCACTGCTTTTTCACGCTCCGTGGAAAATTATTTTTAGAGATCCAAAATGTTTGAGTTTTCTGCTTTGTGTAGCAGTGATCATGTGTGGTGTGGTAAATGTAGCCTGTGTGTACTTCAACGTAAGTATAAAAAGTGATATTTTGAGAAGCTTTAACGCGTGATGAGTGTGATGAATTTACACATGACTTTTCTCA
The DNA here is from genome assembly GCA_019453435.1 of Rhinogobius similis. NCBI lineage: Eukaryota > Metazoa > Chordata > Actinopteri > Gobiiformes > Gobiidae > Rhinogobius > Rhinogobius similis. The sequence continues at coordinate 34,296,715 of CM033625.1, forward strand.
AGATGTTTCTGACTTGTTTCTTATTTTACGATTTTACGATATTGTACGAATTGTGCCTTGCCTTAGTCATATCCCACATTTTAACATTTAAACTATGGTCAAATATATCATTTTAGTCGCATTATTTACACGTGTTTCAAAGATTGTTATCTGTAATCTCTGTATTTTTAAAAAGATTGATTCAGATGCTGTGAAGTCAAGTTTGAGAAGCCAAGTTTTGAGAAAGCTTCAAAGATCCTGTCGTGTTCTCCTATTGTACTTGATCTTGGTTTAAGCCCATTTTCTGAAATTTTTATTTAAGTTTGGTCTAGTCCACATTTCTATCTAGGTTGAGGAAAACTTGAACTATCAGGTTTAAATTAGGGCTAAAGCAGGTCTACAGTGAGACTAAAATATGGATAACGTAATAATGATCATCCCAAAACGTACCAGAGTTTGAGAAACACTGCACTGTTTCTGGAAGGTTTTATTGTCTGAAATGTCTCTGTATATTTAATCAATATCAGTCTGGTCAGTGGATTAAAGTGCGTATGACAGGTTTTTATGATTTTCTAATTTTGACTTTATTCAGTGTATTAATATCTGTTGTAAGTATAAATTATAGTTTTACACCAATCAAGTCACTGTTTGTGGAAAAAAAGTTGAAAAATATGTTGAAAATTGCAGGAAGTAAACAAACTGATGACATCACACTGGGGAGACAAAGGTTACGCATAAATTATACAAAAGAAACTACTTTTTAGACCCTTTAAACACTGATTCAACAAAATAAAGGTATTCATTTCTCTTTGTCAAATAAAACATCTGTGACTTTAGAGAATTTATGGCCCACTGTACAGGATGATTTCTCGGTTATTTCCCAGTGTAATGTCATCATTTGCAACCAGGAAATAAAATTAAAAACCTAAAAAAAAATTGCTAAAGGGGTAACATTTGTAAAGATTTTGGCAGAATTTGAAATACAGTTATTAACCCTGCTTTTTATTTACATAGTCCAACCTGTGAGATACTGTGTGCGTCTGATTACTGATCGGTCTTCAGTCGAGTCTTCCTCAGTCAGTAGGAACAGGCGAACTCCGGGTGTACAATTCAGAACTTTTATTGAAGGAATGAACACGTATTGGGAGCAGGATTTGGGTTGGTTGGTTCAGGTAGGTGTGTGTATGCGTGTGTGTGTGTGTGGAATAAAGAGAATAAGAATATGTATTAGAAGCAGTAACAAGCAGGTCGCATTCACTCATGTATTAGTGACAAATGGTCTGCAGTTACACCGAATATCCACTAGTGGGCGCTCTAAGCTAACAAATGAACTTAAACTTAAAGGTTAATATAGCGCAAGAAAGTGCAATAAATGATAGAAAGGCAAACAAATGGACATGAAACACGCTATTTACAGGTAAACACTAAAGGAATGATTGGCTGGTGACATGAATACACTAATTGACGGCTCGTTATCGTTATCATGTAATAGCGCACGGAGCATCGGACCTCGAGGTAGCTTTAGCAGCGAACAGTCAGAACGTAACAAAGTCTACAAATCTACAAACTAATTCGGGAAATAAACGCTCAATGCTTGATCACAAACAATACTTACATCATATGAACGCACACGGTACTCAGACACATAGGATTACACAGGATTGAACAGTACGATGGGATGAAGGCACACTCCGCTCCTCACACAACAAGATACAACTCCGCAATAACATACAGGCATGGATGTATTAAATGAACTGGATAAGGTACGCCCCCTCTGTCTGTGGTCCCAGATTGATTTGTGGCCGTGCGAGGTACTGCAGCCTCTTGGAACCAGCCTTTTTCTAAAATTGCACATTATAATTGCAGACAGGACTGAATTATTATCGGTATTTAAATAAAATAGAAGGAAATGTTCTTTTCTACCATTTCTAAAATCACCGAAATTACCGTTTTTATATGAAGTGGGGGATTGTCGTCACGTGGCGCCCTAAAGCAAAGATGGCAGCCTCCGTATCAGGAAGTAAAGCAAAGATGTCAGCCTCCGTATCAGGAAGTAAAACAAAGATGGCAGCCTCCATATCAGGAAGTAAAGCAAAGATGTCAGCCTCCGTATCAGGAAGTAAAACAAAGATGGCAGCCTCCGTATCAGGAAGTAAATGCGGAAGTAAGAAACTTTTTTGGGGTCGCCAATGAGCACTCTCCATAGGGATAAACAGGGCGGCCATTTTGGATTCATCTTCCAGGTTTTATTATAGTTCTATGCATACAGGCCACAACCCTCTAGAACTACAATATTTACAGGTGCATCATGGGAGGTGTAGTACAATAACACAGGACTTTTAACACAACCTGTCAGAGGCACTTTAATTTACCGGAGTTCAGATGGGTGTGATTGATGGGTGGATTAGCCAACTGGCTGCTTACAAGGAAAGAAGAAAGGGAGAAGGAATGAAAAACGCTGTGGATTTCTGCAGAATCGATGCTATTGCCCAGATGCGTTGTCTGTGCGACAGCGGTGCACCTTGAACACTTCTAAGTTTTGAAAAGTTTCTTCTATAACAACCACAGTATTCTACAAGAAGACAAGATGAACATTCTTAACTTATTTCAAAAGTTGTTCTAACGCAAAGAGTTTGTGAGAGTGAGAAACGAGTTAGAAACGTTCTCATCGATATTTAACTGTTTTTTGTTCACATTTGTCCTGGTTTGGTCCAGGTTTAAGCCCATTTTAAACCTGATGTTGACTTTCGGTACTTCTGGTTTGGTCTAGTCCAAGTTCAGATCCAGGTTTAGCCCCAGGTTTTACGCCTGAACACATTTCCAACATAAACTTAAAGGAAACATATTAGGCTAAAGCTGTTAGGAGGTAACGACAGGCGGACCCAATGAAGCAGACCAGAGATATAGATCAATACAGAATTATTTATTGAGAGTTGGCTGAGGGGGGGTGGCTGGACCAGGAAGCACGGGTGAGGACCGGGACGGCAGGCGGGAGCAGGCTGGACCGAGGAGCACAGGTGAGTATCGGGATAGCAGGCAGGAGCAGGCTGGACCGAGGAGCACAGGTGAGTACCAGGACAGCAGGCGGGAGCAGGAAGGACCGAGGAGCACAGGTGAGAACCAGGATAGCAGGCAGGAGCAGGCTGGAGGAAAAAAAGTCCTTGGTAAGCAAAAATCCACAAGAGACAACTAACGAGAGATACAAAAAAGCCAAGGAGTTCACCACGGAAGTAGACTGAACGATCTGGCAGGGTGTGGATGAATGAGCCAAGCTTTTGTACTGCAGAGGGTGTATGCTTGATTGCAGATGGGATCCAGGTGTGCCAATCAGTCATGCCCAGGAAGCTCCAAACAAGGACACCACAGGAGGGGAGGAGGAAACACACACACACACACGAGGGAGGAGGCACTAAGCTCATGACAAAAGCGACTTGAGCTTTTAACCATGTTCTAACAATGTTCCAAATCAAAAACATGCCTGGAGTAGCATTTAGCTTCATTCACGCTAGGAATCCTGGTTAGAAAATCCTCTCCCCTCCGACTATCAATAAACACTCCGTTCTGAATCTCCTCAATGAGTGACGTCACTTATCTGAGAATCTGCAGTTTTTAAGTCCTAAACACGAACACTACAAACTGCTAGGCTAATTCGATTTCTCTGCAAACTCTTTTATTATAGAGTTTTTTTAAATTCTTAATTTGTGTAAGTGCTATTCAGCCAGTAGATGGAGCCTAAGCTCATTACGGGCCGTAGGAAACAGCAGAGATACAGATTTTTTTTTGTTTTGCTCTAAAATATGAGATGCCAGAGTTAAGATACTGAAGAGCATGTTTAAAGGCCAATAACAATACAAATAATGCACAATATCGTTCCTTTAAAGTCTACGTGACAGGTTCTCAACTTAGTTTGAGTGGGAGGGCACCTGAGGTAAATATTTGTCATAGTTTTACCTGTCTTTAGTTGATGAAGAAATTTTAAAAATAAAAGTTTAAAATTACAGAAAGCAGTGCTGAAATAGTTCTAAAATGGAATCCCTCTGTGATGTCATCAAAAACGTTCTGTTGAAAATACAGACAATTTACACAAAACGAACACAATTTTTTTCACAGTTTAAACAGTCATTCAACAAAATTAAGTCATTATCAGGTAGAATTATTTGTCAAATCATAACTTTTGTAATGTATATGGATTTTTGGCCCTTGTTTACAGTCTGGTTGCTAGGTAACAGTTGAGTAATTACCTCTAACCCTAACTATTATGTCTAACCAGGAAGTACTATTCACCTTATTCCTGAAGTTGCCGTACGCGCCGCCGTCTTGTTTCCGTTGTATTAGTTTACACAGAGCAGACAAGCTCAACAGAAAATAAGTTCTACATGGACTAAAAAGCCGTTTTCAGGCCGCCCAGGAAATCAGAGCGTTGTTGACTTGTTGTTGCTCGTGTTCATTAAACATTTTACACAAATCAATCTACTTTATGTAACATTTTAGCGGCGAGACTTTTCCCTCGTTCATCATTAGCTTTAACGGAGTTCTCGTCAAACGGAAGTGCGTTTACAACAAAAGTGCAAAAAAGGGCAAAAGTGGGCGGGGCAGAATAAGGTCAATAAGCATAACAAAAACTGTCAAACTGGGGACAAAAATGCAAAATGGTTAGTAAAACCTTAAACATAATCATATTCACTATGTTTTTGTAAAATGTGTTCAGAATTCAAACATATTCCTGGCTCATAAGCAAAAGAAAAAATATATTTTTTAAATCTTCCATTACAGGTGTAAATGCTTTTTTCCATTTATATATCTCACAAAATTTCAACAAACCATCCCCTTTTATTACTTAAAGGGCACGAGTGAATTTCCAGTTTTCTGCTTTAGGTCATCACAAACACAAACACTTGCCTCGACTGTTCCCTGGGTTTTTCTCGGAGCGGGGCGAGTGTGAGGTGTGAGGGGCCGCTCTCAGGGTAAAAGCACATTAAAATGGGCCCCGCGTTATAACAAGTCCAACGTCCCCGTGTGTCTTACTCCGGTCTGAGCTCTCGCCGCAGGGGCCCGGGGACAGGCACACAATTAAACAGGTCAGCGTGGGGTAACCTGCTCCGGCCAGCAGGGGGGGCAGTAGACGCACGGCTGGAGGCGAGAACAGCAACACCTACACTCTGTCAGACATGTCGGGGGAGAGGGGGAGGAGGAGAGAGGGAGAAAGAGGGAGAGAAGGGAGAGAGAGAGAGGAAAGGGTGAGAGAGAGGGAGAGAGAGGGAGAGAGAAGAAAGGGTGCGAGAGAGAGAGAAAGAAAGGAGACAGGTAGAGAGAGGAAAGGGTGAGAGAGAGGGAGAGAGAGAGAGAGAGAGAGAGAGAAAGGAGGGAGGGAGAGAGAATATAGAGAAAGGAAAGAGGGTGAGAGAGAGGAAAGGGTGAAAGACGGAGAGAGAGGGCGAGAGAGAGGAGAGATAGAAGAGAAAGAGAGGGAGAGAGAGGAGAGAGGGACAGAGAAAGGAAAGGGTGAGAGAGAGGAGGGAGGGAGAGAGGGAGGAAAGGGTGAGAGAGAGGAGGGAGGGAGAGAGGGAGGAAAGGCTGAGAGAGAAGGAGAGAGGGATTTAGAGAAGGAAGGAGAGGGAGAAAGAGTGAGATAGAAAAAGGGAAAGAAAGGGAGAGGGGGACTTAGAGGAGGATGGAGAGGGAGGGAAAGAGAGAGAGGAGAGTAAGAGGGGGAGAGAGAAAGAATTGGGAGAGAAAGAGAGAAGAGAGGGAGAGCGAGGGGAGACTGGAGTTTAGAGAAGGAATAGGTGGAGGAAGAAAAGGGGAGAGAGGGTGAGAGATGGGAGAGGGAGAGAGAGGGAGAAATGGGGAAAGAATAATTGGTGGAGGGCCCAAAATCTTTTATTAAGATTTGATGTTTTGCCTGGAATTGTTCACAAATACCACAAAATGTCTCTGCGGAGACAAGCAGGAAACCCCACCAAACTAAGTATTTTTGGGAATAAAAACATTTGGAATTGAAGTAAAGGTTGAGAAAGTTGGACATTCCAGGCAAATTATGAACATTTTCATGAGACCAGCACATCGATGGACAGACTCTTCATCAGAAAAGTTAGACCATATAGACCCTTTAAAATACTCCACTCCAGAACGGAGGCGAAATTAAACTGACTGTAAATGTTTCAATGATTCTCTCACATCAGATTAAATTCTACTGGTTTGAAGTGTTTGTGTTGGAAAAAAGCAACACATTTGAATTTCCAGAGTAGAAATGTCAGTTAGTTTGCTTTTCTATAACAGACGATGGACAGTTTTCTAGCCTTAAGATTGTATTTTAGCTTCAAAAGAATAAAATTTCTGGTATAATATCTAATATATCTCTAGATAAAATGAAGATTTATTGTGGGCTCAACATTTCTGTGAGTATTTTTCCAGTAAAAACCTATAAATTTGGATTGTTCCTTCATCAAAAATGCAAAGAGTTTCTCATAATTCTCTAAAACATAATGTAAAATACAATAATAAATGTGTTGTTTGCAGCTCTGATGTCACTCACATGTGTCTGAGGCTTTTACTGACACTAAATCATCTACGTTTTTCATATTTTGTGATATTCTGAGGTTAATCCCAGTTTCTCCAGTGAAATCACAGTATGTTGCACTTGACTTTTGCCTCTATTCTGAATTTTGAATGTTTTTTACAAACTTTTAAAAGGTCTACAGTGCCTCTTTAATGAAATGAATGCAGCTATAACCACTTTACACACTATAAATGCCAAATACAATTCAAAATTTTAAATCTTGCAGCTTTTTTGCCTTGTTTTCTTGTTGTTGGTACAATTAAACTGGAGATGCTCCTGTCTGAACACTCTGGTGCACTGAAGTCCGTGTTTTGCAGCTCCTCTTGTTTGCTGTGGCGGCAGAAAAGCAGAATTACCTCGATTCTGAACAAAATAGTCAATTAAATTAAGTGTGAAAGGCTATTTATTTTAACCGCCGGTCGGATACTTTTGTCTGTATTCTCTCTGCTCTCAAACATGCTTCTCAGAAAAAGGCTTTGCAGGACTTGGCAGGAGAACAAAGAGAGAGGAAGAGGAGGCTCAGGGCTGGAGTCACAGTGCCATCATGTGGACAAACAGCGGTACTGCAGGACAAAGGCAACGCAAGAGAGCAATGCAACTTCTACATCAGGTAAAAAAAAAAAACATATTTGCTTTGATTTTCCAGTTTAAAAATATCACTGTATTACACACATTTTGTTTTTAAGTGCAATAAGTCATATTAATAAACATAGGAATAATATTTGATTTTTACAGTGAAAATTACTATTTATTTTGAAAGACACATGAGGCGATGAATCAGAATCAGAATCTGATTCTGATTCTGATTCTGATCAGAATCAGAATCAGAATCAGATTCATCGCCTCATGTGTTTTTCAAAATAAATTGTCATTTTCACTGTAAAAAATTAGCATGTCATTGTTTTAAACACGTGTAAGAACTGTTTGCTGTTGTATTTTTAGGAAATAATCTAATGTATTTAAAACTGTGACATTTTATTGTGTGTTTTACTGAGCTAATGTTAATAAGGAGCTAAGTTAGTCATAAATGTAAATGTAATGAGATGTTGGGTTTTTTTTTTACTATTGTGAGCACCTACAGAGAAAAGGTAGAACAAATAAATCTGGCAAATTTATTTTATTTTGTAAGAGAAAGGAATTTGTACATTGTAGATTAAACTAAACTAGACAGTTGCATTTACCAGATTCTCTTGTTTCTAAATTCATATAGTCCTAGGTTTAACTTACTGTAATTAACTATATATATATATATATATATATATATATATATATATATATATATATATATGTCATCATCATCAACCCTAACCCAAAAGACTAAATGTTCTCTTAAAACAATAGTTAAAATGACTTGGAATATCAATTATTAATTTAACTATTTGACTATTGTTTTTTACATGATGGACAAATTATTTAACATGTGTTTAACATGTACTTGTTTCACGCTTCAGGTCAACTTATTATATTTTCAAATCGGATAAACAGTCAAATTGCATTTACATCAATGGTAGACATAGTTTCTCAAGCTAAATTAAACAACAGAAATGTAATGTCCCAAAACCAGTTAAAAGTATATGTATATGAGTATACAAGTATTTTTTTTTCTTTCTTTCTTTCTTTCTTTCTTTGTTTTTTTTTTTTGTTTTTTTTTTGTAAATGAGCAAATCAATGAGTTGAACTTGAGACTGACAAAGTGTTGGCGGTCCATCCCGGCTTCACTTTGCTGTTTGAAAAGAGGTCTGTGTGCACCATAGAGCGTACGGTATCTATGGTGTGCACACAACAAAGCAAACAACCATCTGCCAAAGGGTTTGTGAGAGCGAGGAACAAGTTAGACCGTTTAAATACATATACATAATTACAATCACTACAGACAAAACTCTTCTTGTCAGTTTGTTCTCTCAACTCAACAAAACTGTCTAGCTGCACAAACTGTTTCAGTATGTCGTTTAATCCACTTCATCCGTAGATTTTTCTTGGACATTGTAAGTTCAAAGGCTGTTTTCTTAAAATGCATTTTTCAGAGGCGAGGCAAGTTTATTTGTAGAGCACAATACACAAGGCAATTCAAAGTACTTCACACAACAAATAAAATTACCTTAAAATCACAAAACAGATCAAGACATACACATTATAAAAATATCTCAAAAGAGAAGAGTATTGTGTCTTCAAATGTCCTTTAAACTTTTCAGATTTCATAAAGACATAAAGATCAGCCGTGCTTCCCACCAGGTCTGGGAAGCTAAGCGGGTGGGGCCTGGTCAGTCCTTGGATGGAGACGCTGGACCACCAGGTGCCACAGGGGGGCGCTGGAGGAGGAAATGTCGTTGTGTCCTTAGGCAAGACACTTCACCCACATTGCCTAGTATGAGAGTGGTGTGTGTGAATGGTTGGTGGTGGTGGGTGGGGCCGATGGCGCACACTGGCAGCCTCGCCTCTGTCAGTCTGCCCCAGGGCAGCTGTGGCTACAGTAGTATCTTATCTCTGATGAGTGTGGAGCGAATGAATAATGCAATGTCAAGTGTCTTTGAGAGTCCAGAAAAGTGCTGTAGAAATATGATGCATCACAGTCATTATTAAAGTACACCAAACTGTACAATCTTGAACTGAACAAGACTCTGACGGTACGTACAGAAGGATTTGTAGATATGTAATTAGAAGCTTGATTTATTCAAGTTTTAAATCATAAAGCTCAATTTGAATTTGTTTGCCCATTTGTAGTAAGATGTAGTTTACTGAAAAACTAAATAAGAAATCTAACTAAACTACTAGAACTAAATATGTGTAAAGTTATGACAACAGAATAAATGTAATCCTAGCTTTGTCAATGTTTCAGATTTATAGTTGCAGTTTTGTCAGTTTTTACATACAACATTTTGTGATCTTGAAATGCAGATTTTCTTACATATATCTGAGTAAATACAGCAGAGGTTTCAAATTGATATCTCTAAATTTAAGATTTTGTGTTCACCTGCAGTGCCTCTGACAGGTTGGACTACTCATGTGACTAAAATACAGGTAAGATAAATATATTTAACTTTTTGCTAAAAGTAAAAATTTTACTTTTTAATCTGACAAAAATACATGTGAAGACCTTTATTTTGTTGAATTAATGCTTTAAGGGTTAAAAAAAAGAAAAAAAGGTGTTTATTCTGGGTAAATTATGCATAACCTTTGGATGGAATGAGTCTCCCCATTGTAATAATTTTGTACTTTTTTCAACTTTTCTCCAGAAACTAGCACTGGATCGATCTAAAACTAGATTTTTTATGTATAACTGGTTTAATCCACCAAATAAAATAGTTAAAAGCTGTCATATGCACTTTAAACAAGCAACAATAACACTACCCAATGCTGCAAACGATACTGATGATGATACATACATACATGATACATAATCCAAATGATACAGAATTCAAGATAAATAATCCAAATCCATGCTAGATATTCTTCCTTCACAGGGTACCATGTTTCCAAAGGTTGTCCTCGCAGCAGCAGAAGACTCATGTTTGACAGAAGAAATGATGTTGTGTGGAAGTAAACAATGCCAGTCGCTCTCCTGCTCCAAACACGCTGCAGCTCATTGACTTTGAATAATTCTCCACATCAAATGAAAAGTAATTATGTCTCAACAACAGCCGCTAAATGAGCTCGTCTGACTCTCTCCGTTTGGGAGTGCGGGCTGCGACTGTCGGAGTTTGAACGTGAGGTTTGCAAATAGTAAGAATTCTCTATATTTACAGTTGAGCTTTTAACCCTGTTCTAACAATGTTCCGTCATCAAAAACATGAAGTAGCATTCAGTTGTATTCACGCTGTTTTGAGGAATGTTTATTAGAAAATCCTCCCCCTCCGAGCGTCAAACACACGTCCTGCTGAACTTCTGAGATTTTGACATATTTTCAGACTTCGTACGTCACTTATCCAAGGGTCGTCTGCTGTTTTAGGTCCTTCAGTCATCGCTAAACTCGTTCTGAGCATTTCTGCCTCTAAACACGATAACTGCTGCAGCAAATCCGCACAATGACGTCTTTTCAGCGCTAACTTCACTAGATGTATATGTTGCGCTGGTGCCATCTGCTGGCTGGATGCACTCAGTAAGTATCATTTCATAGTGAACACAGCACAGGTCATAGAATGAATAAGAAACTTTATTTTGTTTTTAAAGATGAGATGGCAAATTTAAGGCTCTCAAGAGTATGTTAAACGGCTAACAGCAATATGCAAAATGCTGAATATTTTTCCTTTAAAGGGGCTGTACCTGTTTTTTTACTGTTATGAAATGGGAAAAACAGAACTGATCCATGTTCCAGATTTTTTACATCGAATAAAGAAATAATGTTAAAGCATCTATCTGGTTATTTACAGATTAAAGATTTTCATTTTACGAGAAGCAGGAAGTGCGCCGTTAGCGTGCTAATGTTTGTTAGCTTTACCCCTGAGAGTCTGTGACACTCTGGGATCAAAGTCTGGTGAAATGTGCCTCTAAACTCATGGAGGTGAATATTTAGGATGCTGGGACTACATTAGGAAAGTGAGGGATACATTTCACTGATGTAAAGTGTTTAAAGTGCTTCTGACAGGTTGTACCAATTTAAGTGTAGTTAAGATAAATATATTTCAAATTCTGCTAAAATCTTTACAAATAGCTTTTTTTTTTTTTTTTTTGTAAATTGTGACATCACACTGGGAAATTACAGAGGAACCATCCTGTACAGTGCACCAAATCTCCTCTAATGTCAAATGAAAAATACATGTGAACACCTTTATTTTGTTGAATCAATGTTTAAAGGGTCAGGGTTTAAAGTAGTTTCTTTTGTGTCAATTATGCACAGCCTTTGTCTTACTTTCTGTAATTTTCAGCATATTTTTCAACTTTTCTCCACAAACAGTGAACTAATTGGTCTAACAATGTAAGAGGTACTAATACACTCAATAAAGTCAAAATTTTTATATGCACTTTAACGCCATAACACTAGTTCTGTTTTTCATGTTTAAAAACTGGAAAAATCAGACACAGCCCCTTTAAGACCTTGCAGAAATACATTTTTTGTATTAAAGGACAAATATTATGCATTATTAGGCCCGAGCCGGTGGGACGAGAATCGTCTTGGCGAGGGACTAATTGTAATTGTTACGGAAACGGGGAGATCGCGAAATACGCATAGTAAATGATGACGGATATGGCCGTGAGTGGTATCGAAAATTAGAACTCGGTGGGCTCTAATTTTGAGTGAAACCCCCGCGAAAATATATTTTCTATTGTTATTAGCCTTTAAACATGCTCTTTACTTTGTCACCTAATCCCATGCCAGAGTAATTTAGCTTTGGCTCCATCTACTGGGTGCAGAGGGTATTACACACATTTTAAAAACACTGCTTGTTAACGCTAGTTCCACGTTGTCGAGCAGTTATGCAGTTATAAAAGCAACTCCAGGTATAGTTTTGATGACGGAAAACAATGTTAGAACATGCATAATATATTTCTTCTTTAAAATGGCTATATCTGATTTTTTTTCTTGCAAGAAAGTACAGATTAATTGTAAAAGTAGCTCTTAGGGTCAGAATTAAACAAATGTGAGCTCTATGCATCTAATTATTTCGCGGCTTATTCTTGGCTGCAAAATTACAATTATTTTAATTTTCTTCATAAACTCTGAAGAGTCAGTAAATTTATCTCATCTTGTTGATCTCGTTGAATAGGACGAACATAAACACCCCACCCGCCCCTTTGAGCAGCGCACAGCTCAGTCCTCTGTAGAAACCCCGCACTCCTTCATTACGGGCCGTCTTTCTCCAACAGTCCAAAGTCCCAGAGTACACGAGGTCCTCTCCTTTACGACCCGCCTGCATCTGCACACGACAGCGCACCGTGTCGAAGGGATATGAAGTCAAACCGGCGACTAAAATCACCGACTGAGCCACCAACCAGCTCACCAAAACGCTTGCATTACTCGAATCTGGAAGCAGTGCCATTGCTGTGTCGTAAAGGCCAAAATAAGCAGCTCTGTAGATAATAATCCCTTGTATTGACACGCTGAAGCCCTTGTAGAGGCCGGAGATGCCGTTGGATTTGGTGATCGTAACCAGGCAGTGTCTCAAGTCTCGGAATTCGCGGTCGGTTGCGGTTTTGCCGACGTCAGCCGCGAGCCGTGTTCTGGCGAAGTCTAAAGGGTAAATGAAACACAGAGAGGAGGCTCCAGCAGCTGCTCCACAGGCCACAGAACCTGAACATACAAATAAATGAGATTATCTGTACCAGGGCAAAAATTGAAACCATTATTTCGATCAATTGCTTCTACTATATTGTCTCAGACTGCAACTAACGATTATTTTAGAAATTGATTAGTCTAACGATTATTCCTTTGATTAAGCGATTAGTTGTTTAGAACGCAAAAGACCCTTGAATAAGAGAATTGTACAAAATTTGACCCAGACAAAGCTGAAGTGAAGGCGTTTGCTGACTCCTGGTGGAAAAGTATTTTAATCAAAAACACACAATTTAGATATTTCCTGTGTGTTTTTGTGTCATTCCTGCTCTGAGTAATAAGACCTCTTCTTTCAGCACATACAATGTTTTGGAGTTTGTGTATAAAGATTACTTGATTTATTAGTTGACAACCATTTCTATAATCGATTAGTTGCGATAAATCGATTAACTTGTTGCAGCCCTAATATTGTCAAAATTAGCCAGTACAGAAAGTACCAAATACACAGTATTTTATTAGGTATGTTTTAGAAAAGTGCTGTTGTTCCAGGTTTTGAGGCAAAACGAGAACACTCATAACTCTGAACAGATGGAAATTCAACATATTTTCAATTACAAAATATTTGTAATTGAATAGAGTAATAATTTAAATCACAATTATATATGCGATTAATTGCACAGCCCTAATATGTACGCTCTGCAATGGGCTTCATGTTATGGCTGGATGTCGTCTTTGTCTTAAAGAAAACACTTTTACAACAATTTACAACAATTTCCAAACATTCCTCACAAACATACTTTATAGACAATTATTTATTTATATATATATATATATATATATATATATATATATATATATATATATATATATATATATATATATATATACTTTTGACAACTCTATTATTAATAAACTACCAGATATTATGGGGTAACACAGACATACAGTAATAAGTTAAATTTACTGAAAGTAGGTCCATTTAAAGTTAAATAATAACTTGACATTTATGGCTCTGTTGACATTGTGAGACAACTTTAAAGTTTCTATTTTGTGAATCTTGTTCTAACATGTTTTTTTAAATATGGATTTAAATTCTTCTGAGATAATAAACAGCCAATCACAATAAATATTAACAACTTTACTGCAGTAACTTATATATATATATATATACATATACATATATATATATTTTTTTTTACTTTACATGAGAAATGTTCACTACATTTGTCTATACTTTACGAAACGATAGTTTTTCTATTAGGCCTATTTACATTGCTATGTGAATGATGTGATTGACACATTTCAGGATTAGCATGTAATGTTTTCTCCTGTATTAAAGTAAATCTTTAATAAATCAAAATCTTTGCTTAAATTTTGAGACTTGAGAGGTCTTGGGTTTATTTTAAGTACATTTATGGTGACATCTTGATACCAAGTTTTGAGTCAAATTACAGTGGCTTGCAAAAGTATTCATACCCCTGGAACATTTTCACATAATGTCAAGTCACAATCACAAATTTAAATATATTTTTTCAGCATTTTATGTGAAGGAGCAACACAAAATGACACACAATTAAAAATAAAATAAAATAAAAACTGCAGCGTGAAAAAGTATTCAGCCTCCCTAAGTCAACACTTTGTGGAACCGCCTTTTGCTGCAATTACAGCTGCGAGTCTTTTGGTGTATGTCTCTACCGGCTTTGCACACCAACAAACAGAAATGTTTGCCCATTCTTCTGACAAAACAGTTCAAGCTGTCAGATGTGATGGAGACCGTTTCTGAACTGCAGTTTTCAGATCGTGCCACAGATTCTCAATTGAATTTAGGTCCAGACTTTGACTGGGCCATTCTAATACATGATAATGTTTTGCTTTAAACCATTCCATTGTTGCTTTGGCTTTATTTTTAAGATCGTTGTCCTGCTGGAAGATGAACCTCCGCCCCAGTCTCAAGTCTTTTCCAGTCTCCAACAGGTTTTCTTCCAAGATTGCCCTGCATTTAGCTCCATCCATCTTCCCATCAACTCTGACCAGCTTCCCTGTTCCAGCTGAAGAAAAGCACCCCCACAGCATGATGCTGCCACCACCGTGTCTGACTGTGGGGATGGTGTGTTCAGAGTGATTTGATTTTGGTCTCATCAGACCAGAGCACCTTCTGCCTCATGTTTGCTGTGTCCTTCAAATGACTTCTAGCGAACTGTAAATGAGATTTCTTATGGATGGTTTTCAACAATGGCTTTCTTCTTGCCACTCCTCCATAAAGACCAGAATTGTGTAGTGCACAACTAATATAGTTGTCCTGTGAACAGATTGGCCCACCTGAGCTGTGGATCTTTGCAGCTCTTCCAGAGTCACCATGGGCCTCCTGGCTGCTCTTCTTGTTCGTTCTAAGTTTTGGTGGAAGGCAATGTTTGGATAGGTTTGCAGTCGTGCCATACTCTTTCCATTTCCAGATGATGGATTGAACAGTGCTTCTTGAGATGTTCAACGCTTGGGAAATCTTTTTATATCCAAGCCCTGCTTTATACTTCACCTCAACTTTTTCTCTGACCTGTTTGGTGGGCTCCTTTAACTTCATTTTGTGGTTTTCTCCCCAACACTCTCTTAACAAACTTTTGTGGCTTTCACAGCACAGCTGCATTTATACTGAGACACGATTACACACAGGTGGACTCTTTTTAGTCATTAGGTCAATATTCAATCTTTCCAAAATCATCATGCAACTTCTAAAAGCAATTGGTTGCATTCAATAAAAAGGGGGCTACTTTTACAAGCCACTGTATCTTGAGGAAAATGACCAGGATAATTAAGATACAGATTTGATTTGCCTTTGACGAACAAAAATCAGATCATTACATTTGACACTTATATTCTCTAATCCTGCGTGTAAATACTTTTCTTTAACTCTGACAGTACATTTTAGTTGAGTACTTCAGTATATTTCTTTTATGTTACTTTTACTAGTGTGATTAGGTACTACTACTACTACTACAACTACTATTACTACTACTACCATAAACTACTATTACTACTACCATAAACTACAACTACTACTACTATAAACTACCACT
This sequence comes from Rhinogobius similis, assembly GCA_019453435.1. Taxonomy (NCBI): domain Eukaryota; kingdom Metazoa; phylum Chordata; class Actinopteri; order Gobiiformes; family Gobiidae; genus Rhinogobius; species Rhinogobius similis. The sequence goes on from CM033625.1 coordinate 34,312,532, forward strand.
ACTACTACTACTACCATAAACTACCATATACTACAACTACTAGTACTACCATAAACTACTAGTAATACCATAAACTACAACTACTACTACTACTATAAATTACTTTTAAAAGTACCATTAACTACTACAACTACTACTACTACTACTACTACTACCATTACTACTACTACTACTACTACTACTACTACTACTACTACTACTACTACTACTACTACTACTACCACCTTTAATACCACTACTTTTGTTACTTTTCCTTGTACGTTTGATCGTTCTGTCTCACCTGCAGAGTATCTCCACGTCTGTGCGCTCTTGTCGACTCCATCCAGTAAAATCTTCTTGAACGTGTTATAGAACGCAAAGTTTATCATCTGCTGCGGGACGTATCCGATGAGAGAGGTCAGGTTTCCCCTCCAGAACGACAGAAAACCCTGCTCTTTGTGGATCCTGAGCGCAGTGTCCAGAACACCTTTGTACCGCTGCTCAGGTGCGATCTGCAGACTGACGTGCTGCACCTGGAGGAGGATCTTTACTCTGTCCAACGGAGCAACGGCGGATTTAGAAATGATCGCGGACACAACACCAGCCAAATAGTTGTGCAGAGGCTTAGCAGCTTCTTTGTCACCCATTTTCAAAAGTTTGCAATCGCCAGGGGATAGCTTTGAATGCGATGGAAATGTAAGATTCTGCAGCTTTCATGTCGGTATAACCCGAAGAAGGAGGAGCCTATTTGCAGGAAACACGTGCTTCATTGTTATAAATCAAAACAACAACACTGGTTATAAACTGGGATTAATTCATATCTGAAAATTGTAATTTTATTAGAGACAGAATTTTGAAATATTATGCCTAAAACGCTTTGTTAAAAATTCCAGATAATAGCCAGAAGTAAATTAATTGAATATTAATACAATGCCATATACTTCAGTACATAAAAGTGCAATGTTTAATGACTAGACTTTGCTTTAAAGTATGAAAAATACGTTTTGAATTGATGAAAATATTATAAATTTTCTTTAATTATATCATTCATATTGTATAAAAATACAAAATTGGTGACACAGTATTAAACATTGTACGATGAATGAACAGGAGCAGAAAGAATTGCAATCTTATGTTATATGCCCTCTTTTTTTAACTTGTACTGAAGAATGGTTTAAAAACATATTAAAGAAAAAAATATAATAACTAACTATAATATGCGTTCAACGGAGTCGTAGAAAATCTATAAGATAGACAGCTAAAAAAGTCAGAACATAGAAGAAAGAGATGGCGATTTAAAAACGTGGTGTTCGATAATAAATGACGTGGCTTTAAATCCCACCTTTGCCGTGCGCTGATTGGTTGAGGTGGAATCTTGGTGTACTGGGATTGGCTGCACCGCTAGGATACAGTTCCGCAAATCTTGTCTGTTTTGTTTGTGTCAGGATCTCCTTTTTTCCTCTGCTGAAATTTGAGCGATTGTCACCGTCCTACATCTCGTTTTGTAAGTTTATAAACGTGTCACAACCATCATAAATAGTACATCTTGTGGTTCAGCTTTTTATCGTCTGCGTTTTTGCAATAATGTCAGTTTTTCAGCTAATGCTAACATGCTAGCCTCAGGATTCGCATCAGTTAACAGTAATTTTAGCAAACGATTAGCTTTGTTATTCGGACCTGACAGCTGTTTTAAGCGTTTCTCAACAAAACTCAGTGTCTAATAATGTCACAGACTCATTGGTTTTATTCGTTTTTATTTTAAAAGCGTGGTTATCCCTGTCATTGCGAAACAATTGATGTTTTACAGAAGTGGAGAGGCTAAAAACAGTAGCATGTGCGTCGTTATTTGTGTCATATCGCTTTTGTGCACACATGATCCAGCCCTGATTGTGGTTGGTGACAAAGACACTAGCTTCAGTCACAGAAACAGGCTGGGGATTTTCCAAATAATGTGATAACAATAAAAAAAAAAGTGATGCTTTAATACAAGTTCAGAATTAGAAGAGAATTCACAAACTATAAATTTGCTTTGACGATATGGTGCAACATAAAGCAATGCATAATAATGGTAAAGTATAAACTATAATAAACAAAGGCAAGCATAAAATAAGGTATGTGAATAAAATAGACTTGCAAAAATGCAATGTATGTACAGTACAGACAGAATAATAGTGCAAAAATTTGTGTTGTTGGCAAAAGTTGATAAAGTGACAGGTGTTTTAAAGTGATCATTAGTTCAATGATAGAAGGAAAGAAGCTGGTCTTTCCTGTAGCAGTGGCGCCAGCGTAGCAGTGATGGAGGAGGTGATGATGGACTCAGTGATGGTCATAAAGAACTGCACAATCATCTGCGCTGGGAACTTGACTTACCTCAGCTGCTGCAAGAATTACATCCTCTGCTGACCTTCTTGAGTCTTGCTTGTTTTGTTGTATTAGAAAGAAAGTTTGTCATCTGCATTTGACCCATTCTTTAATGCAGCGGAGGTGAAACCTGTTGGGAGCTGTGGGCAGTGACCCTCTTCCTGGTCTGTGCCAGGATCTTGGTCACAAGTACCGAGCTGAAGGATGTCCCAACTGTAGAATTTCCCCATTCCCCATTTGGAACGTTGTCTTTCTTATTGTACATTTGTATAAAAGGCGTAAATCAATGCAGTAGTGTTAGTAGTAGGATTGCCTTGTGCCATTGGACTTGACTTGTGAATACTTTATATAACACCTGTCACTTTAATAATGTAAATAATACTTCACCTATTTCACTGTTTACGCTGAATGTTTGCACTATTGTTCTGATCTCATTGTTGTTGTATATATTGTATTTGGCTTTTATTCTACATGCCCTTATTTTTATTTTATTTTATCATAGTCTATACTTTTTACTTTACGATCATTATTAATATTATTATGCACCTTACTGCCAAAGCAAGTGTTCGTGAGACAGAACAGAATGTCAGTGTTTTTTATGGCATGTCCTTACAGCACTGACCAGATTCCTCCAGCCACCTCTGCTTTGGACTGGACTCTCTTGATTCTCACGTTGTCTTGTCCAAATGACCAAAAGACTCTTGTTTTGTTCTTTTATGGATGCAATTCAAGTTGTTCTACGTCATGACAGTCACTCATTTAATCAAAATTAATGATTTTAAACCTCAAGTAAGTACAGCACAAAGCAAAGTGGGACTGAAAAATCTTAATAAAAGTAGGCAGTTTTGTATACATCAAAACATAAACATCAGAGGTTCAAAAGTCTACTGATCTGTGGGTAAACTCTTAAAAGCTCAATTGGGAGTCTGACCCCACTTATACCAGGTATTTTTGTGTCCTTGGGCAACTTACATCCCCTATTTTTGCTTTTAGTCTTTAGAGTAGTGACAAGAGAGAATATCTGTCAGTTTACCCTGGGACATCTGTAACTATGTTCTGTTTAACTTGCTTTGTTTGTTCAGGTTTTGATCAGAAGTGAGAATGGCCACAGATTCTCCGCGCAGACCGAGCCGCTGTGCAGGAGGAGTGATGGTTAGAGCCCAGGCTGTCACGTAAGGACTGTATTTCTATTCTTTATAATTGTTTATTTGAACTCGGGACAGTACATATGAATCATAATTTAATTCTATAAATGTTAGGTTTGTAAGTGTTTAACTGACTAATCGCTCTATGGTGTCAATCAAATTGAAATTACAAGTTGAATTGGTGCAATAATCAAATTGCCACAACTGCAGTGATTTAGAATATTCTCTGCAGACAACAAAATATCCTTCCTTTTTTTTTTTTTTAATACTTGCTGTTTTCATATTTCACTCAGAAGTTAATGCTTCTGAACATGTTTGAAATGTGCACTGTAAAATATTGGATGGTGAATACTGGTGAATAAAGAAACCATAAATGTATAGAGATGGGCAGGAGACAGGAATCAGGTGAATTATTTATTGGTGAAAGGCTGATCAATGCATGGTTTAAAGTCTTGAACACAAAAGTATAAATACAACTGACTGGTTAAATGTTGGATAAATTAATAGCATAACATAATTAAGTTGCAAATTCATACTGAAGCAGGACACAGACATGATCAGGGTGGTAGGAGAAAACAATAAGTGAGTGGGCCTTTCATAGTCAGTGTAATTGTCGATGCAAAGCAGGTGTGACAGGGCTGAGCTGGAGATTAAGTGCACTCCATTCCTCCAACATGCACTGTGAACTGAATACTCATTTGAAAACATAAATCTCAAATTGCTGAAGTACTACAGAAAATGCAGTTAAGACTTGTTTTCCAAACTTGCAACCCTTTTTATTGGATATAAAATATGGTTTCCTGCTGCTGTCTTGAATGATCTGAAATGCCTTAAATAGACATACAAAACTTCCTTTGGTTTGGACGTGAAAACACATGAAGTAAAGATGAGCACACATTTTAATGGTCTATATCTTCAAGAAGCATAGTTAAACAGATGCAATTCTTAACATTGGTCTCTGTCTAACCACTTATGAACCTGACTGTACATTTACTGATCATATCATTTCTGTTGCAGGGAGCAGTCGTACATGGAAAGTGTGGTGACATTCCTCCAAGATGTGGTTCCTCAGGTAATTTTGTATTTATATTACTATACTGAAGTTATACACAACTGTTTTGAACTTGGTAATAAGGGTGCGTGATATGATTATTTTACTTTGAATTGTGACCCTGCAGTCTGAAGAGATGGTTCTATGGCAGTGATTCTGTGCTTTCTGGTTTGATGCGGCTCTAAACATAAGCCGACACCTGCTGCTAATCACAGTGAAGAAGAAGCAGATTACTTTATCTTAAAAGACATTTAAAGCTGCCTTGTTGTTTTTAAAGGACACGTAATATGCTAAATTAGGAAAGCCTGACTGAATAATTATTAATTATAAGTACTAAAACATGAGATTCCAAAGTAAAGATACTCTGGAGCTGAAAGTCCTCTCTTAAATGATATGGCTTTATTAACCTGGCCCTGCCATATGAATTCTCACGAATCTCTCTTCCACTCTTGGCTGCCGGCTGCTGTGTGCCAATCGCAGCGCTACATTGTTGTTTGGGCGGAAGTCAAATAGATGAACCTAAACAAATATGGTGACGCTGACAGATGTACTTCGGCACATTTCAACACATTTACGGACTATTTTGCTTTTGACACATAGAAGTGCTTTGAGCATTTGAAGACGGGGAAGAAGTCTGTGCTTTTCTCTCAACTGCATTTCTTGATTTCTCGGCTTGTTTCGCTTCTTCGACACTGCAACCAATCCGTTCAAATGTACGTCATGACGTTGTACGTTTTCCCGACAGCTTTCGGCTAGAGACTGTCCAGATTGATAATGTGTAGAATTAAATTCAGAGTGAAACATATCAATCTAGCGTGAGCCAGGTTATGACTTTATTTGGGTTCTTTTAATTTAGCATACATTCACTTGCAGGTAATATTAAAGTTGATATGACAGGTTTGACATCATATGTCTCTAAAACGTAGTGAACATTATTATATTTAAGATTTTACTAACTGGCTTATGCGTCCCCAGTTTGACAGTTTGTGTAATGTTTATGTTACTTCCTGGTTGAACACGGGCATCAAATATGACATAGGTGGAGGTAATTCCACAACTGTTACCTAGAAACCATTTGGAAAACAAGGGCCAAAATCCTTATGAATTACATGATAGTTATGATAATAATAATAATACCTAATAACACCTTTATTTTGTCGAAGGACCGTTTAAACTGTTTCAGTTCACTTTTTGATGACATCACAGAGGGATTGCATTTTAGAACTCAGCATTTCCTGTAATTTTACACTTTTATTTTTCAAAATCTCTTCACATTCATGAGAACCTTCATATGGACTTTAAGGTTTTCCAGGGATAGTGATGTTTTTCCTGATTATTCATGTTCAGGCTTATACTGGAGCACCTCCGACTGATGAAAAGGAGAAGATCATCTGGGTTCGATTTGAGAAGGCGGACATCAACGGTGAGCTCTCTTACTTTCACTTACAATTGTCATTTTTTCCACAGTTGGTACATGAATAAATGTCTGAGCTGTTCATTTTCTCTCTCTCTCAGACACGTCGCGTAACCCTGAGTTCATGGAGATGCACAGCGGCACCACAGAGCCTCCTCTGTGCCTCATGATCGGATACACAGACGGCCTGCAGATCTGGAGCGTGTCTGTAAGTCCAACTCACATCCACTACACCACTGCACCAGACATACTGTGATAATAATAACTGGACTTCACTATCTTCCTCTGTTTCCAAAAGTTCACCAATGTTTGAAGGACTTGTCGTTCTTCATAAAATAAAACAAAAATGTCATTGCCAAACCTTTGTTGCATCAATATTTATGCTGCAGATTTAAGAAGAAATTGCGTGTTTTTAAAAAATTCGGACAATTTCAGCGCTAATTGCTACATCCAAAATGAAGCTAAGTACTGATACGTGTGGTAAAGTTTTCTGCTTAAAAACAGTGGAAGGGTCTGTTTAATCAGAGCTTTCATTCATCTTTCAATGGACAAATCACAGCTATAGTTATAATACATTTTATTTATAAGCGCCTTTCAAAACACCCAAGGACACTGTACATGACAACAAGAAAAAAAAAAAAAAAACTGTTATAACAAAAAAAGTTATAACAAAAGTTTTTTCCCAAACAAAATGTGTTCCTAAATTAATCATATTTTTGTGAATTTCCACATTCGAAAGAACCTCAACATTACATGTTACTATCTGATATATGCAGGGGTGGTCAATATTGAAAAATTCATATCTTATATTTTGGGAAGTATCTCAGTAACAATATTTAGATGATATTTTAACAGTGTACTAGGAATGTGTTAAAATGTGTCTGTAAATGTCTTAGATAAGCCTGAAGTAAATGGACCAGAAAAAAGCAGTAAATATCAGTTTACACTAGAACTGAGCCATTTCATATCGTTCATGAGATATCGTCATGTACTTTCGGGGCAATATGAAATCTAGAACATCGTGACATAATTCTGCGTTCACTGCAGCAGATTTTCCTCATAGTAATGAAGTGAATCTGATGCAAACGCTAACAGCTGGAGACGCATTAAAAATCAATGTTGAGGCGATGAGTGGAAGCAAATTTATAACAATTGAACACATATTAAATATCCTTAAAGGTTCTGCACTCTATAATTGCACACAGACAGCACACAGCGGTATCATTTTGACCTGAATAGATGCTTTTACAACATACCTGAGCTGAGACAGAACTGATTTTACTTTCTTGCATGAAAAGAAATGGGTAAAGCACCTTTAAACAAGTCAAATATTGGTGGTGTTAAGGATTTAGCCTAGAGTCCTTTATATCGTCAATTATACCGTTATCGCAAATTTTCTCTTTTATATCATGATGAAAGAGAAAATTAATAATGTTGAATTGTTATCAAGGAGGGAAAAATGGCTATATCACCCTGCCCTAGTTTACACCCTTGTTTGGAAGATTCCATTAGATGTTTCTGTCTCTTTTTTTTTAACTAGTTTCTAATAGTTTTAATCATAGACGATAAACTTGATATTCTAATTTTGTATATCTGCAAAACAACACATGTAGTATTATCAATTTTTCAACATAAGAAGAGTTCATTTGCAAAAACAGATAACTGCCATTTTAAATTCATTGGAGGCCTGCAGTCACAGTTACAAAGTACTCTTTTTATAGTAATGTTTTCAAAAGCCAAATGTATTTTACTGCTAGCATATTTTTCCCTCCTTGATAACAATTCAACATAATTAATTTCCACTGATAATATCTATTGAAGATGGTAATAAAAGTGAGTACTCCATGATAATTTTTCAGAATGGAAACATCTGTTTTTGTAATTAAACTCCTCACTCCCACCTCTACATATTCACAACGCTGATTCACAGATTATTAAAACATGCTCAAATCATATAAAACTGTTACAGTGTATATTGCATCTATTAATCTGTGTTTATATAGCCTATTATATATTTTACTCCAAACGTTTATCTTTACTTTGACCAAAATTAGTTATTTAGATACTTTTTACTTGTTTTTAATCAATTGCAGATCAATCTAGGACTTGTCAAAACATGTCAGACTCTTTCTACACTGACCTTTGAAACTTAACTTCTAGGAATAGAACAAATCTGACCAACCCCCAAAGAGATGTGCCAATATCAAATAAAAGACAACAAAATGGATAAAAATAGATGGAGCCTTGTGAAGTAATAGTCCCATATTCTCATGCAATACCTGTTATAATCATGGCCACTAGAGGGAGGCAAAGACCACAAAAAGTGATTCTAAACGGACTGAACTTCTCACTACCTGAACAGTGACACGTATTTACACCTTTTTTTTTTCTAGTTGGCATCGTTTGATAATGTTTCATTTAGTGTAATTCAACAAAATAAAAGCATGCTGCCACTCAAGTTTGAAAAACATAGATTACTTATATTCATTATATTAGTGGCATAACTACTTTATGCCACTGACATCAAGAATACCCAAAAATGTCCAGTATTGTAAAAAAAAAAAAAAAAAAAACAACAACTAGTTGCAATAAAGGAGTAGCACAATGAAACACTTTTAGTTAGTTGTGTGTTGATAAGGAGTCCTTAAAGTTAATTTCACTCTCTACAGCTCAAATCGCATTGAAAAACAAAGAAAAGATTCATCTATGTGCAAAGAAAATGCACACGATAAACACTGAGCCCCAAAAGTATTGCTCTGTCTCTCATATATTGAATGATAAGTCCATATAGCAATTATCGTGAGTTTCAGGTAAATCTGACTGATCATGCAATAATTTAGCTTAAAGGAAAAATATCAGGGTGCACGGTGGCAGAGCGGCTAGAGCTTCTGCCTCTCAATAAGGAGATCGTGGGTTCGAATCCCAGACCACTCCAACATCGTGGTTTCGAATTTCGAACCACCCTAACATCACACAATCTCTCTGGGTGGAGTCTGCATGTCCTCCCCGTGTTACTGTGGGTTCTCTCCAGGTTCTCCGGCTTCCTCCCACCGTCCAAAGACATGACTGTGCAGGTTAATTGACAACTCTAAATTGTCCCTAGTGAATGAATGTGAGAGTGAATGGTTGTCTGTCCTTGTCTCTGTCTCTCTGTGTTAGCCCTGCGACGAGTTGGCCACTGTCCAGGGTGTACCCCGCCTAAGGCCCAAAGTCACTGGGATAGGCTCCAGTCACCCGCGACCCCTAACGGGAATAAGCGGTAGAAAATGAATGAATGAATGAATGAAAATGAATGAAAAATATCATGCAGTTTTTTTGTATTGTTTTTAGACTCTACTCTAAACATTTATTTTTACTTTGACCAAAATGAGTTATGCGGATACTTTCTTGTTTGTTAATCGATTGCAGATCAATTTAGGACTTTTTCTACACTGACTTTTGAGCCTAAACTTCTAAGAATAGAGCACATTTGATGACCCCCAAAGAGATGTGGCAATATCAAATAAAAGACAACAAAGTGGATAAAAATAGATGGAAACTTGTGAAGCAATAGTCCCATATTCTCATGCAATACCTGTTATAATCATGGCCACTAGAGGGAGGCAAAGACCACAAAAATGTAATTCAAATATCAAATCAAATCAAACTTTATTTATATAGCGCTTTTCATACATATAATGTAACACAAAGTGCTTTACAGTGCATTAAAAACATTCCCACATCCCGTTTCCCTTCCAACCACCCCCCCCCCCCCCCCCATAGGCAGTCACATATACAAACCTGTACATTCACACGCACACACACACACACACACACACACACACACACACACACACACACACACACACACACACACACACACACACACACACACACACACACACACACACACACACACACACACACACACACACACGCACGCACGCACGCACTCACACGCACACGTTCTAAGAGAACATGAGGCTGAGTACAGATACTCAGCCTCTATATGACTAAACTTCTCACTATTAGCATTTGCGAAGAGGTTCAATGTCTACTCTATACAGTTAAATAATAGTAAAAGTAATAGGGAAAAAAACATATCTTTGAAAAAAAAAATCTAATTTAATTCATTCATGCAGTTAATGACTCTATTTCTATTTTGTAGTGCCTCAAGCAATTGTTTGGACTGGAAAAGTGCACAAAATCAACAATTATGACAAAATATGAAGAGCCAGACACTGACACATTTACACTTATTTGTTTCTAGTTGGAGTCATTTGATCATTTATTCAGTGAATTCTGTATCTTGACATCTTTTTCAACAAAATGAAAGCATGCTAGCACTCTAAAATGGTTGAAAAACACTGATTTATGCACATTTTTTCTCTCTTTTTTTTTTCACTTTATATTTATTGATGAAATCTGGTTTTTGGTCACAAGATGGAGACAGTTTCCGTTTGCACTTCTTTGATAAAATATTTGACTGTTAATAGATTAAGCCTAGTGTAATTTAATTAATATTCTACAACAATTTGTCTTAACTAATTAGCAGACTAAACTTCCATATAATTTCACTCTTTTACAGATACACCTATCACAATATACTTTTTATTCACTGATCAGATTAGGCAAACTCACAGGACTGAAGTTTTAAAATCAGGTCAACCAATCAGATTTTCTAATTAGAGAAAAATGGTTCCAAATAACATTTAAAACCTTTGACTTATCACTTAACAATAACTAAAATGCAACTCAAATAATATCTGAAATAATCATAAGAATTGGGACTTTGTGAATAACTTCTTTATATGATGAAACTTAATTTTGATAGATAATCAGCGTGTTTATATAAAATGTTCTGTACAATGATCAAGTAACCTAATCAATTAAAGAAATGCAATATACTGTACACAGATTGGAAAAGGCTTGATATTTTATAATAACATTAAAGAAAGCAAGTCATTATTATTTTATTCGTCAACTATTGAGTGACAAATACATTTCATGGTGTCTCATGAATAAAGTATATTATTAATTAGAATCAGAAATTCCTTTGAACGCTTTGGTTAAATAATGCACTGTTTTTGCTATATAGAGGTCTTTTTCACAATTAGTTGAAAAATTGTTGCGGTTATTATTATTGTTTAAATAATTTATGTAATCAAGGTTTATGTATATCTTAATTAATTAATTGATTAATCATCAATAAAAATGATTATTAGGTCAAAATAGATTCAGGAAAACAAAAAATATATAAATTGTGCCAAGGAATTATATTCTAATTGATAATTAAGGATTTCTCTGTAGTCTGATCATACTATCTCTAAATGGAAACTTTAAATTCATAATGTTTCCTGTTTCCACAAAGAGTATCACAAACAATCCCAGTAAACCCTTTGCTAAATGAATCATGTCCTAAAAAGCAGGAATTGCACTAAACAAAGAGCAGAATGAATCATTTCTAGTTTGTTAATATCATTTATGAATCATATGTTATTATCCTCTGCAGCTGAAAGTTATAATATATTATTACCAAAAAAACAAAACGTTCCTGTTAGTGCAAAGAAAAGGTACCATAAATATAAGACAATATAGTAATTATCACGGCAGGCCTAATAACAGTAAAGTTTGATATACCAGCGCTGGGCTATTCAATTTAAGGCCCGCGGGCCATATCAGGCCCTTCAAGAGACATGGTCTGGCCCTCAACCCATCTTCAAAAATATAGAAAACATTTGACCCTTGTTATTGAATTAGTCCTGGATTAATCCTGTTTTAGACCTGGTTAGTCCTGTTTTAGACCTGGTTTAGTCCCGGGTTAATCTTGGTTTAGTCCTGGTTTAGACCTGGTTTAGTCCTGGGTTAATCCTGGTTTAATCCTGGTTTAATCCTGGTTTAGTCCTGGGTTAATCCTGGTTTAGTCCTGGTTTAATCTTGGTTTAGTCCTGGTTTAGTCCTTTTTTAGACCTGATTTGGTCCAGATTTTTTTCTGGTTTAGACCTGATTTAGTCCTGGTTTAATCCTGGGTTAGACCTGGTTTACTCCGGGATTAGTTCTGGTTCAGTCCTGGTTCAGTCCTGGTTCAGTCCTGGTATAGTCCTGGTTTAGTCCTGGTTCAGTCTTGGTTCAGTCCTGGTTCAGTCCTGGTTCAGTCCTGGTTCAGTTCTGCAGATGTTGTTAAAGCCTTTTGTATACAATTTTCTCATATTTCAAAAGCACTGGACACATTTCTGGCCCCGAGACCAAAACCATCTGAAACCTCTGTCCCTCTGTAAAATAAATTAGAACCGCCGCGCTCTAACGTCTCTATCAAGGTCAGAAAACGAAGCGCACACAAACGTCTCTCTTCCCACACTCCGACCTCGCTCTGAGCCTCACACCCAGCTCCGCTCTGTTTGTCTCCACATTCAAACATTTACACCACGTATTTTTCACAGCGTTTTAAGTAAGCTCCGACGCTCTCTCCCTTCCCCGTCGGCCGGGTGTCTGTGACGTGTTTGTGACATGCGCGCAGCTCACACCTTCAGTAATGGTCCGCTACATTCACAAGAACAGCGCTTTTTTCACTTTGGCCAGTTTTCAAGGATTTACAGACGGCGTTAGATGCAGAAAAGAGGGCTGGTTTTGACCGCGCGCACGTGTGAAAGTGACAGGACGGTGTTTCAGAAGGGCATGTTTGAATTAGTAATCACAGGTTTGGTGAGAGAGATGATAAAATATGAATTATGACTCGAGGTGTGGACTTTTAAATATTTATGCTGCCCAATGTGCCATAGCGATCATTTCGAAAGCTTGAATTCTTTATTCTGTGTTTGACTTTCACAGCTTCAGTCGAGGCGTTTGTTGAAGCAAGAATGGCTGTCATTTCATTTTAGGCTCAAGGTTTCGTGCAACTGTAGGTTTGCTGTCAACTAATAGGGCTTTATTCTTTATATAGACTAATAAAACAAGCTGACTAAAAGCAGTGAACACGTGACTAAAAGTGACACAAACACGTGACTAAAAGCGACACAAACACGTGACTAAAAGGGACACAAACACGTGACTAAAAGCGACACCGACACAAACACGTGACTAAAAGCGACACCGACACAAACACGTGAATAAAAGGGATACCAACACGTGACTAAAAGCGACGACACAAACACGTGACTAAAAGTGACACAAACACGTGACTAAAATCGACACAAACACGTGACTAAAATCGACACAAACACGTGACTAAAATCGACACAAACACGTGACTAAAATCGACACAAACACGTGACTAAAATCGACACAAACACGTGACTAAAATCGACACAAACGCGTGACTAAAATTGACACAAACGCGTGACTAAAATTGACACAAACGCGTGACTAAAATTGACACAAACACGTGACTAAAATCGACACAAACACGTGACTAAAAGTGACACCAACAAGTGACTAAAAGTGACACCAACACGTGACTAAAAGTGACACAAACACGTGACTAAAAGTGACACAAACACGTGACTAAAAGTGACACAAACACGTGACTAAAATCGACACAAACACCAACACGTGACTAAAAGCGACACAAACACCAACACGGGACTAAAAGCGACACCAACACGGGACTAAAAGCGACACCAACACGGGACTATAAGCGGGTGTCAAATCTTATTTTATATTTCAGAGAGTATTTGAGTTTGAAATAATGAGCCTTTTAAGCTTGCCATTAATTATTATTTTAGTACTAGACGAGTCAAACGATTATTTCTTTTGTACAATGATGCTTTTTCAATACATTATCAACCAAATAAAGGTTGAAATATGGTGACTGAAATAAATAAATAAATAGAGAATAATAGCAAATTAACTGTATTGTTAATGAAAATGACATTTTGATTTAATAGTGCCACTGTCTTTCGTATGTGTTTTAGAGTCTGTTCAATCCAGAGCGCCTTTACAATTATCACAGTATGACAACAATTATTTGTTTTTTCATAATTGACTAGTCATCAATTAATTGTTGCTGTCCTATAGTATAGTATGAATTCTCATGATATTTGTGAGTTCACAAACTCTTGAGAATCCATCTGGGTGGTGTGGCACTGTTAGGACTGCACCGACCATCGTGTGCCGCAACAATCACAGCGCAGCATTGTGGTTTGTGCTGGACCAATCACAGCGCAGCATTGTGGTTTGTGCTGGACCAATCACAGCGCTGCATTGTGGTTTGTGCTGGACCAATCACAGCGCTGCATTGTGGTTTGTGCTGGACCAATCACAGCGCAGCATTGTGGTTTGGGCAGAAGTCAAATAGACATACCTTTATTTTGCTTTTAAAAACACGCCACAACCAATCAGTTCAAATGTTAGTTGTGACTTTACACATTTTCCCACACGGCATCAACAGGGGCCTGTCCTGATAATGTGTAGAACTAATATCAATCTGGCATGAGCCAGGTTAGTCCTATAGTGAACCAGGCTTAAACCAGATCTAATCCCAGTCTAAACCAGGACAAATTCAGTTCTAAAGCAGGACCAAACCCCCTGCAGACCGGGAACAAGAGCTGCAGATCTGAGGACCCATCTAGACCTCACAATCTGTTAAAAGCTCATCTAATACATGAACTTTGAGGACTATTATTGTTCAATTATAGATGTAAACTTTTCATGGATGCAACACCTCGGCTTGCCATGAATAAAAGTTTGAAGTGCATTTAAACCCAATAGTAAACCCCTTTATAAAGAACAATACAAAATGCACAATGAAGCACACTTGTAGTGATTTTTTTTATCAGTGAAAAGTCATAGATGTACTATTCCGCTACATTATGCTGCGTTATAAATAGTAGAGCAAATAAAATGTACAGAGGATAAATAATGTGGCAAAAGTTAGGAATTTTATATTTATTTAACATCTATCTTTCCAATCATGGGATGAATACCAATATTTAAGAAATTCTACAGCTCTTTTCTATAAAAATGCCCTGAAGAACTTTTTATTGCTATAATTTCAGTCCAAAACGAGTCTTTGTAGTTCCCTAGTTCTTGTGCTTTTCCTCAACAAAACAATGTATGTAGAAAAAGGAGCTTGTAATTCCCGGTAACAATCTATGATATTACGCCGACACTTTTGATATTAAACTCTTCTATCCCTGTATTGTCGTTCTGTCAGACACCTGTTACCGCCCAATCCCCCCAAAGCCCCTCGGCCCACGCGCCCCATATGTCCAATACTTCTCTCTGTGCGCTCTGTTCGCAGCTTACCGCACCACATCTGCAGATTAAAACACTCCCCGTCCCAGAAACAGCATGCAACAAGCCACAAACGAAATGAATATTATGATGCATGCACGTCAGGGTCGGAAAATAAGAATCAATTTGCCATATTGCACATGCCACTAATGTAATAGCAATGCCTTTGGATCTTTTAGCCTTGTAACGCTACCAAAAGAGCATGCATTAACCTCCAACCCCTCCCGTTTCATTGTAATCCCGCAAATTCCATTATTCTCCGCTCCATTTGCTTGTGCAGATATGCTTAGCTATCATTACATGCATAACCTGCGAGTGTTAATCCTACAGCACTTTGAATAAGAATGAAAAATAGTGGAAAAACGCCTGAAATCCGCCACTTTGCGAAGCCTACTAATTGCGCAAAAGAGCGATGATCCCCTCCGATGGGTTTAAGGTCTTAAAACAAATAGATTACGGTGGCAGGCGATAGTGATAATGCAGGTTTTACGGTTGTTTAACGCTTAGAAAATAACGGGGAAAGTGGGGCACGCCGCGCTTAAGGACAATGCCATTAAAAACGAGGCGAGTACGGCACAACACTGACCTAATGCAGCAGCGGCAAATGCACATGTTAGACGGACTTTAGAGCACTTTACAGATGTGTTTTAAAGGCCGAAAAGTGAAAGTCTGTGATAATAGTGGGCCTTTTATTTGTTAAGCTCTAAATGTGTTTTTAAAGTGCCTATGACAGGTTGACTACTCTACATTAGATCTACGTTTTATCACAATTATCATTTTTAGTTTTGTTTTGTAATATCACTTCCTGGTTGTAAAGGATGACATCACACTAAGAAATGACTAAGAAATGTACACTGGGCTAAAACTCTGCTAATGTCACATATTTTTTAATCTGAGAAATCAAAATATATGTGAACACCTTTTTGTTGAATGAATGTTTAAAGGGTGAAAAAAGTAGTTTCTTTTGTGTAAATGATGCGTAACCTTTGTGTCCCTAGTGTCATGTTTGTTTACTTCCTGTAACTTTCTACAGATTTTTCAACTTTTCTCCACAAACTATAACTCAAATTTTTATTTACAACAGGTATTAATACACCAAATAAAGACAAAATTAGAAAATCCTGAAAACCCTTCATACACACTTTAAGCTCTAAATGTGTTTTAAAGTGCCTATGACAGGTTGGACTATTCATGTAACAGGTAAGATAATTCTACTTAAAATGTAGAATTTTTTCAGCAAAACTTTATCACAGTTTAGCATTTTTTTAGTTTCGTAATATCACTTCTTGGTTGTAAATGATGACATCACACCAGGACATTACTTTGTACACTGGAATAAAACTCTAATGTCACAGATTTTTTTAATCAGACAAATCAAATATGTGTGTACCCTTTTATTTTGTTGCATTAATGCATTAAGGCTATAAGAAGTTATTAGAATATAACTTATTTTGGAAAAATTATGCATAACCTTTGGATGGAATTAGGGCTACAATTAACGATTATTTTGGTAATCGATTAGTCTAGTGATTATTGTTTTGATTTATCGATTAGTTGTTTAGAACGTGAAAGACCCTTGAATATGAGAATTGAACTAAATTTTACCCAGACAATGCTGAAGTGAAGGCGTTTGACGACATCCGGGTGGAAAATATTTATAGATGAACAAGGATTTGAATCAAAGACACACAATTGACATGTTTCCTGTGTGGTTTTTTGTGTCATTTTTGCTCGGTCTATCATAAAACCTCTTCTTTCAGCACATACAATGTTTTGGAGTTTGTGTATAGACCAGTTAACAAGTTGTACTTGATTATATAAATAGTTGACAGCTACTTCTATAATGAATTTGTTGCGATTAATTGATTGACTTGTTGCAGCCCGAGATGGAATGAGTCTCCCAGTGTGATGTCATCCCTTTTTTTTCTTCCTATTCTTTTCAACAGATTTGTCAACTTTTCTCCACAAATAAAAATATTTTTTAAATGTACAATAGGTATTAATACACCCAAAAATTTTGAAAGTCGTTAAAACCTCTCATATGCACTTTTAAGCTGGAGTGAAAAAATAGGAGTACATGCATTTCATTTTTGGAGACTTGTATACATAAGGAGATAAAAACACAGAGTTGTAAATTCGCCACAATAACTGTGTTGATTCAGTAACTGTTTCATTTACTCCAGGCAAATACTGGGGCAGCTAAGAGGTCCTTTGTCTCTTTGTGGGTATATTTATTGGATTCAGAGTTTAATACGAATATATAATCTTTTATGATTCGTCTTTTTGCTATTTCTGTTTGTATTTCATTATTGTTGGTTGTATTTTATTGCGTTAGTGGTTTGTTGTTGTTTTTAATCTGGGAAACGCTTGGTGAGCCTTGCTCCATGAAAGGCCTTCTGCAAATAAAACTTACTTACTTGATTTTTTTATGTGTAAGCAATACAGTGCTGTTTACATGCTTTTTATTAATGCTACTAATGCTTAGTTCGTGCTAGCAGTCATAAAGTCTTTATGACGGGATCTTAAAATGTTGTAATTATGACTTAGTTTGCACCTGTAGCAATTATGTATGATAGTTTTAAATCTGTGAAGTTGCAGTTTGTGAAGAAATTTGAAAAATAAAAGAATTACAGAAAGTAGTGCTGAGTTCTAAAACGGAATCCCTCTGTGATGTCATCAAAAAGCAAAGAGCCACTGAAACTACAGAGACCGTTTACACAAAACTGGTATTTCTGACAGTTTAAACAGTCATTCAACTAAACAAACATGACCAGTTACACTATTGTGTAATTTAAGAGGATTTTTGCCTTTGCTTTCAAAATGGTTGCTAGGTAACGGTTGTAGAATTACGTCGAACTGTCATGTTTGCTGCTCTTGTCCAACCAGGAAGTGACATTATAAACATTATAGAAACTGTTAAACTGGGAACAAATGGGCAAAATGTTTAGTATATTCTTAAATATAATCATGTGTTGTCTAACCTGTCAGATAGACTTTAAGTTTGATGGCTCATCAAAAACAAATTAAAATGTCCAATGTAATGTATATTGTATATATATTTCTTCTGTTCATTTACAGAAAGCTTGTGTCAGGGTATACACCAGAAATGACAATGCTTTTACAAATTATGATCTGTAATAATATATCTTCCTGTGTGTATTAAAAAAGTCTCAATGTATTTGGCAACTCTACTATTAAAATAATTGTTAGTAACTAGCGAAGAAAAACAGTTTTGTTAAAGTATGAGTTGTTTTTTCCCATTTTTTCCCTATTTTTCTGGGGACATTACGCCACTTTGGGAGTCCTTACCCCATTTTACACCAAAGCTGGTTGTCTTTATGGTTTGGCTGTTACTTAAACCACAATAATGCCTCGATTCTCCTCCACTTAACATCTCCATCTGGTTCTGCTAAACTTTAACACTGTGAGACTCTTTCAGTGTGAGATCCAATTTAGATTCGCACACATCACGGTTCCTAATTTCTTTTAATATACAATGGAAGAAACAAACAAAACCATTACACAGAGGGAACAACAAAACAGAAGTGAAGCTAAACCATATGTTACTTGGAATATCTGCCCCACTAATATCAATGATGAGTAAATATGTCCTTTTATAAACATTCAGAGACTCTTCCAAACTTGTTTCCACACACTTCATGGTTTGGTCCTGGCTTGAGCTCATTTAAGCCTTTTACTTGGTTTAGTCCTGGTCTAAGTCCGGTTTAGTTCCAGGATATATCTCAATTTAGAGATTGGCGATAACGAATAAAATTGTTCTCTCTATTTTTTGGGATTGTCTCAGTGCCAGTACGCTAGACCAGTGGTTCTCAATGTCACGAAATGATTTCCAGGGGTCCCCAGATGATGGGGAAAAATTGATACAATAGTGTTAAATGAGGCTTGACACCCTTCAAATGCAGGGGTGAATGTAGATTCCTATTGGTTGGCCAATCATTCATTCATTTTTCTAGGTCTATATTCTCAAAATAAAATCAAACATTAGATATAAGGCCAATTTATCACTTTGCATGTCGCCTATTTTTAGTGTTTGGGGGTCGCGAAATTGAACTATTTTTATTTTCGGGGTCGCGACTGAAAAAGTTTGAGAACCACCGCGCTAGACAATGTTATTGCAATCTGTCAGAAATGTGCTTTACTTGCTTTACATACTTGTGCATTTTTAGGACTAAAGTATTGCCTAAAACAGGGTCGTTATTTTTCAAAGGTCCAAAGTTTTCGAAGGGTACGACTCGATTTTTTTCATTATAAAATAACTAGTGCTATATTATATTTTTGTGGGGGAAAAAAATGCAATATGTTTCTTCCTGTACAAAATTTCCAATCCAGGACTGAATCAGAATTAAACTATGACTAGTACTATCTTGGTCTGAACCAGGACCAAGTTAGCACCAGAATGGGACCTGAATCAGACCAGTACCAACCTAAAATAAATCATTAGAATTAAACAAGGTGTACACCAGGACCAAATAAGTAAAAAAAAAAAAAAAAAAAAAAAAAAAGGCTGGAATTAAAGTAAACAAAGTAAATTAAGTAAACAAGACAATATATTTTTGAATATTTGGAGACTGGTTTGTGGGCCGGACAACATCGTTTGGAGGACTGGATCTGGCCCTCGGGCCGCAAGTTCAATGGCCCTGGTCCTAAAACATGAGCTGGATACTTTTTATCCTGTTCAGCTTCCTTAATTTTACCTTCATTTTGGCTCAGTTTTGACTGTGCTTGTTGCTTTGATTTGACTGTAACCGTACCATGAACATGTCTGATAAGTTCATGTTTCTCCAGTTGGCAGGTGAAGCCCAGGAGTTGTTCTCAGTTCGTCATGGTCCTGTCCGAACGGCCCGTATCCTGCCTGCCCCTCATATCAGTGAGTATTTTAGCAATTTTATGTGTTAATCAACAGTTCAAAGACCTGCTACTGTCCTGCTGCTCTGCGTTTAAACTCACAATGCATTGTGGTCTATTTTGTTCTGACACCATAAAAGGTACATTGTTAATGCTATTGGCTGAATTCTTGATGACAGGTTCACAAATTATGACTTAGGTTGGTGGGAAGACACCAGTGGCAAATATTTATCATAGTTAATATCCTTGAAGTTGCAGTTTGTGAAGACATTTTTAAGGTATGACAAGTAGTAGTGCTGAGATCTAAAAAGAATCCCTCTGTGATGTCATCAAAAGGCGACGTGTCAGTTGCTGTAAATTGCCTCTGTATTTTTAACGGTACATTTTTCTGACAGTTTAAACCATAACTCAACAAAATAAAGCTGTTATTTATTGTCAAATCATAACTATTGTATACTCTACATAGATTTTGGCTCTTGTTTACAGTGTGGTTGCTAGGTAATTGTTGTAGAATTGCCTTAACATATTTGCTGCTCTTTTTCAACCAGGAAGTAACATTATAAACTTTACAAATGTTTAGTCAAATCTGAAATATAATCATGTTCTCTTTACATTTTAGTAATATAACTTTCTGCTTTGCGAAACGCCCTTTTCCCAAGCTCTTTGTGCAAGAGTTTTTACTACTTCAATTGAATAATCCCTCAACATTTACTCTAATCTATTCCTGTTTCTTCACGGCAGGTGTCGCACAAACTTCATATCTACCACCCGTTGTTTTACAGCTTTTAACAATCACAAAAATCGCTGTTCTGTTTCGTCTATGGCCTGGTCTTTCAGCACATTCAACCACAAACAATGAACACATTCGAATAGAGAAGGAGAGCGCTGGAAGTGGATGAAAGCAAACCGCATTAACAAGCAGCAGAGGCAGACGTCCTCCGACACATGAGGGGGCCATTTTGTCTCGCGGAAAAGAAACAGGAATTGTGTTCGAGGCAAGAATAGCGATTTCAATCTGGGAAGTAACAGTGTTTCTCTGTGGTCGACCATTGAAAGCCCAATTGTCTCCAAAAATGGGACCAAAACACATGTAGATTGTAATTCCAACTTATTTTTTCCAAGAATAGAAAAGGAAATATGTTAAATAAATTCATATGATTACTTCGTTAGCCCCTGTGTGAACTTTTGGACTTCCGATGTTTCCAAAAAGACTTCCTCGGTTCTCTGTGCGGTTAACAGTTAACCATTGAGGAAACAGAAATGCATGTAATCCTGTGTTCTTCCTGCTGAGGTCAGGCAGGTTGGACGTCATTAGCATTAGCCTTCGTTTCACTGTAGCCTTTATTGTTCCCAGTTACAGAACCAGATCTAATTATTTATAACCTATTTTACTATGTATTTACGAAATGACATGGACCATTCTTCATTTTAGCCTAATTTTGGCTGATTTTGTTTGAGCTTTTGCGTTCATACTTACCCAGTTTAGTCTTGATGGTTTAGTGCCGTTATAGTCCTCATTTAGTCCAGGCTTAGTTTAGTGTTTCATCATCAAAAATGTATACAAAGTTGTTTTAGTTGAGTCTTATGTTGGAAAAAGCAATATTTATAACAATGCCGAGTGTTGAGAAATCAAAGTTATTGCAATAAATTAGGGCTACAACTAACTTTGAGTCAAACAATTATTTATATTGTACATTGAGACTTTTTAAATACATTAAAATCAGAAATTGTATATTCTTTTTTGGCATTTTAATTTAAAAATGCCATTGTCTTTGTTATTAAGTCTTTTCGTATGTGTTTTAGATTCTGTATAGTTCAGATAACCATTTCAATTTTCAAAATACAAAACTTTTACTTAGTCTGTCACAATCTTTACGGCTGAAAAAGGAAGGACAAAAAAAAAAACAACAGCCAAAATCACGAATACATTGAGAAAAACTATACCACATATTTAAACTCTCTTAAGAAAAACAAAATCTCTGTTAATTGAAATACCCTTGCACACACCCCACATCCAAAACTAAACCTGGACTGCAACTAAACCAGAATTAGAACAAGACCAAACCAAGTCTACGCCAGGACTAAACTGGGATAAAACCAGGAAATTAGCACATTTTCTCAGAATATCAAAAATATGAATTGTTATTGTATTTTACATTATTTGTTTACGTAATTGTAGATAATTATAGACACACATTTTTGATAAAACCATAACCATCATTTTTAGGTTTTGCTTGACAAATACTTCACTAAATGTGAACCACCCACAATTCTGTTTCATTTTATCTACAGATACTATTTACTATCCAAAATTACACTTTTTGTGAAACTCAAATTTTTAGGCTAGGAAATGATTCTTTTTCCATTATTTGAAATAGAAAAACAAACAAATTTGTATTTCTACACTGAAAATTCAAAATATTTATACTTATTTTGTTAATAAAGACTATTTAATAACAAAAATAAAAGCATTAGCATTTTTATTTGGTGTCAGTTAATTATTGAAAATATATAGCGGTCTTCTTCATCTTTACCTCCAGTCTTTGTTAACATTCTGATGGCATTTTAAAAGGTCTATATTCCAATAACTATAATTTCGCGACATATTGTGCAGCTGTTGTACCAAAACTGCTAATGTTCTTTAGACGAGTATAACCGAGTTCCATCGCAGCAGCAGTAATTGAATCAGCACATTTCCTGTCATGGCGGCGCAGTCGTGGTGGTCGTGTATTTGGCTTTGAGAAAGGATGTCTTTGTGGTTTAAATGTCATTATTTCTCTCTTCTGTGACTCGTCTTTTCTCCAGGCCCCGTGAAGACCG
Organism: Rhinogobius similis; assembly: GCA_019453435.1. NCBI lineage: Eukaryota > Metazoa > Chordata > Actinopteri > Gobiiformes > Gobiidae > Rhinogobius > Rhinogobius similis. The sequence goes on from CM033625.1 coordinate 34,335,378, forward strand.
ACAGCTTCTCCGACAAGAGGCCTCTGCTCGGGGTCTGCAAGAGCGCCGGGTCGTCCGGGTGAGTCCAGTCAATCACATTTATGACCCGGCAGTGAAAACAGACGGCCTCATGGTGGTTTGGACGGCTGTTTTGACCCTCACTAGGGCTTTGTAGATAATGAGCCGAATGATAATAATTGATGATAAATTGTCATAGTCTTAATTCTGTTTTAGATGCTCTTAGTCATTGTATTACTCATTCTCTCTTCAATGGCTATGGTTTGAGTGCTTCACGATGTTGTCTTTGTCGACCAAAAATTGTATTGTATTAATTTATTTCGATGATAAGATGTTATGGATCTCACCAGTAACCGCACACCCCTGGTTTCCGGAAGTACATTTTCCATTCATTTTCTCAATAAGGATTCCGGAAAGAAAAAAAAAGAAAAAAGTTTGGAAGCTTGCTCAAAGCTAAGTAGCCTTTGGTGGGTAATGAGCATAATAATAATTCTATTTAAAATCTGTTTCTGAAACTTTATAAACTGCTATGGTATTAAAACATTTTGCCGAATTTTAAGTTTCATGTGGGTTTTTTGGGCTGAAAACAACGGCGTTACGGACATTAGTTTCCTCATAGCAGGTTAGCCTCCATCATGCCGTTAAACGCGTAATATTTGAATTTTTCTAAATCCATATGACAAAAATGAATGAGAAATTAACTTCCTGAACTGCGGCTCACACGTGGGCGGGGCGGACTGGTGAGCTCCACATGAGCCAACGGCAAAAATGAGAAGATATGCGGAAGGTTTTGGATCTAATCGTGAGTTTCATAGAACTTATCTAGCATATAAATCAGGCCAATCTATGGCTCTCAGACCAATTTATCTTGGCTCTCAGGACAATGTAGACCAATTCAACAGGAAGCCTAAGTTTTTACAGCAAATTTAAACAATCAATAACCTAAACAGCTAACATTTTGGTGCTATAGACCAACCTGATATTAAGGCATTGAGACTGAATTTAGGTGTGGTGGCACCTATATTGTGGCAGCTCTATTAAAATGCCTGTTCTAATTACATCCATGCGTTGAATTACAACACATTCTTTTTAATCTTGCATTTAAGAAGTAGAAGGGTTTCCCTGTGGCATTAAAAAGCGTCAAAGCATTAAATAAATTAATTGAGGCAAAAATAAGGCCCTAATATGCAATACATTAAATCCCTACAGGCATTAAATCTTAAAAAAAAACATTTTGACAAATAAAGAGTTATTCATCTTAACTATACTTTTAAATAAATATAAAAAGAAGCAAATAATGACTGCCCTTGTCTCCCAAGAGCTGCTGCATCCATGAAGTAGTTTTTACTTTGACATTTAACATTCAAATATATTTTTGAATCCCAGACATACAGTAGACATGCGTGGTTTAAATGTCATGTTTTATTACCTCTTTGAATATTATAAAGTAGTTTATTATATTCTTGTCATTCTGCTGCCCAACGGAATGGTTAGAAGCCAGAAGGGTTATTGATTAAAGCGCAAATTGACGTGATTTTGACGTTGATTAAAGGACAAATACTATGCAAACTTGACTTTGGGCTTTTAGCCCTGTTCTAACATTGTTCCATCATCAAAAACATTTGTGGAGTAGTGTAACCCAGTGTTAAAAACAGGAAACAACAAAATAAATATTCATAACGCTTGGTTAAAAGCACAATGGGAATAACTATTGATTAAACACATTTAAATATTAAGTTTATACATGTGTTGATTAAAATGAAATATTATAAACACTAAATATGTTGATTAAAACGTTATAAATAGTGAATTAATGCATTTTTGTTTGACACTGAGCAACCAATCACAGTGCAGTCTGAATTTTATAGCCAATAAGGTCAAGGTTGCGCCCTGGCTACTGCGCACCTAAGCTTTATGCTCAGCCTCGCTCAGACGCTGACCAGAACTTTTAGCTCTTGTGTAGTAAGAGCTCACGTGGTGATGTCGGCTTTCTTCCTTAGAGTTTCAGAGATTGGTAAGCATAAACCAATGATAAGACATTTTAACCACCATAACAATTCATGTTGGTGACAAAACATTTGTTAAACTAAGATATGGGAGTTGCTGAGTGCCAACAGCCCACGGAAGCCTGGGAAACCCTGTAGCCTTGTTAGCACAAGTGGCCCCGCATTGGTGAGTCCCATACACAATGTCTTGTGCTAGCATAGCGCGCTAATCGGCGCTAGCTTCTGTGCTAATCTCCGCTAGCCATTTAACAATGATAGAGCTCTTTTTAGAGGCCATAATGATTAGCAGTGGGTTTATTCTACCTAATTCTCAATGTATCTTTAAGGTGTAATGCACAACGTTGTAATGTGGTTGTTAAAATGTGTTATTTTAGTGCTTGTTGTTTCTAGAAGCACATGTTTCTGTTGTCTGTGGCAAGCGTGGTTCAGAGCACTGTAAAAATGTACATTTGAATGTCAAGTGCAATTTATTGTCATTTTGCTATAATTTTGGTACAGATAATTTAACTAAAAGCCTATGTGTATTTAAAATGCACTTTAAAGCTATTTAATCTTATTTTAAAGGTGTTTTGACTATGCACTGTAAAAAAAAAAAAATGGAACTGGCATTACTACTACTACTTTACCACATAAGCAATTTATTTGGTTTATTCATATGGTAGTAAGGCAATTGTAAACCTTTTTGAACTATATTGTTGTATAACGTGTGTTTTTTTTCGAGAAAAGAATGTTATTAGCAGAAATAGGATAGTCATATAGTGACGCCTAGTGCACACTGAGTCCGGTCTGGTCGCGGTACAGGACCCGCGTGGATCACTTGCAGATTGTCTGTCACACCAGCTCCGGTTCACTGCGGTACGTTTTTTAAGAAAGCCACGTAGATTCACGTGCTTTCACGCAGGAACACTCATCAAATGACATGAAAGCTGCACCAGACCGCTGCGGCTTGCGGCTTGACTTCTTGCGGATTCTTTCCGCAGAACCGCACGGCTGCCGGACCTGCGGCCGCAGTGCTCCGAGGTCAGTGTGACAGGGCGCATTGATTCTAAACACTTTCTAAGTCTTGCAGGACCCGCACGGGTCCCAAACCGGAGCCGGACCAGAGTCAATGTGCATCAGACTTGAGTGTATTGATTTAAGCTACTTTATTTTGGTCTTTTCTTTAGTTCAGGTTTTTTATTGGATCGAAGTTGAAAGCTGCAGACATGCAATCAAGAAAATACAGTTGTTTGTGTTGTATGTTGTTACCTCTTGGGCTTGCATCTAAATCTTCTGATCTGGCCTATTCTCCCTTCGACTGTGGTAAAGGGATATTGCCGCACCAAAAACTATACAAAAGGGTATAGAGAGCACCTTATGTGCTTCAGTAGCATTTAGCTTGATACACGTTTTTGTTTGTTGAATGTTGGTTTGAAATTCCGCTCCCTCGAACAATGTGGCCTGATCTCCTTTGATGTGGGATGTAGATGATCGCTGATGTCACTTAGCCCTGTGTTAAATATGTGTAATTGCCTTTACAGCCAATAGATGGAGCCACAGCTAAGTCAAAATGGCATCTCCCAATGCAGTGATTAAGTTAAATTTTTCTTTGCAGAAGCGTTTTATTTTTTAGTTCTAAAACTGAAAATACTCAAGAGTATGTCTTAAAGGCTAAAAACAATACAAAAATGCATACTATTTGTCTTTTAAAAATCTTGAAATGCAGCATTAAAAAGCATTACATTTGAGTTGCTAAAACCTACATATACCCTGGATATTCTATTATCCATTTAACGTTTGATTGTCGACTCACTGTATACGTTTTGGTCGCAGGAAAACTCCTTTATCATGGCCTTAAAGTTTGAACAGTCGTTTCTTATGATGAAGCTGTCCATAAAATGCCTCTGAGTGACTGGTGTTTGTTCTTTTTCATGTCACAAATTCTCCATCTGGATCTGATCTAGTGTTAATAATAAGAGAGATCAAAGCTTAATGTCAGACGTGGGTTTTTGAGTCTTGTCATGCACGCACCGTATACAAGCTGTGATTTAGACTGACAAAGCCTGAGTCACAGAGTTTAGTGAAGCTCTGGTCGGATCAAGAGAGGCACCTGTCCGTCTTAAAAACAAGTACGAACAAAGAAACAGGATTAAATCTGCGGAGATACTGGGGGTTTCTGGCACTTTTATGGTATTGTATTGAATCTGAGTGTTAGGTCATGGGTAGGGCTGGGTGATAGAGGCCAGATCATGATTTCGATTTGTGTTCACTTTGTATTTTTCTATTGCCTATAAAACGTCTTTGTCACTATTAGTCGCGTGTTTGTCACTTTTAATCGCGTCTTTGTCGTTTGTAGTCGCAATTTTGTCATTTTAGCCACATTTTGATGCATTGAGTCGCTTTTGTTTGTTGACGCGTTTTTGGCGCTTTCGAATGCATTTTTATTGCTTTTGGTCGCGCGTTTTCGGGAGTTTGTACGAATCCAAACTACAGAGTCAGCAGTTTGTATTCATATCAAAGCAAGACATTTTGTTGTTTGTGGAAGAAATTATTGCACTTAAAATGGCAAAAAATTACATCTAGTAAAATTGCATTTTTGTGTCGATTTGATTGTGCAGCGCGAGCCTATGAGAGATAAATAAAGTCATCTGCTCAGTTGCTTCAGAGGCTAAACAGGAGGAAAAAGTGTGTTTGAACAGACTGCTGCATTAGACATTAGAGACAGTGAATCATGAAATAATTGTCACAGGGACGAGCCCACGATTTGATTTTTATCACCATCACCACCCCTTCCCTAGTCATGGGAAAGATTTCAGGGACATGAGTCAAGAATAGTCCAAACATATTAAAATATTTAAGTGTCCACTGTAGCATTGCACGATATTGGTATAATTGATATAATTATTGCATTACTGGCTATTATAATCTGCAACATCCATATTGCGATATTTAAATACACTAAGGCTGAAACTAACTATTATTTTAAGTAGTCGATAGATTATAGATTGAGACTTAGGATAAACTAACATTTTTAACCTAATACATGTTGAAATATTGTGACTGACGGCTTCTAGATTGAGAATATTTATGAATAAAGTGTTATAAAGTGTATTCTAAAACTTTACTTATACATTAAATATATTGTCTATTCTTTCTCTACAGAATCATTTTGTCAATATAGAAGTAATTGTTCAAAAAAATAATCAATCATGAGCCAAATAATCATGATCATAATTCTTGCCATCATCCAGCAGCTCTAGTGTCCACCTTTGTTTTTGGGCATTGGAGAATTTTAGTCGTTTTTTTTTTTAATTTTATTTATCATATCATTTGTAAACCTTTTGACTCCTGTGTCCTCATTCACCGGGGTCATAACACTGATGTAGTAATCAATATGGCATTACACTAAATACATCTCATTAACACCAAGGTTCTCCATCTGAAAAGATATGTAGATTTTTATAATGTATTTTATTATTTTTTTTAAATAAAAACTAAAACAACACTGATTTAATGTACTAGTGTTTTAATAAAGCTAAAGGACCCAACCCTGTTTATAAAATCTGTTCTGAAGCTGTGATAGAGGCCAATATAATACATGCACGAATGGGGTTTATGAAAACAATTAGTCAATCCAGAGATAAAACACAGACTAATCAAAGCTAATACCTTCAAGGGTGTAATTTTTGATTGTTTAATATAACCGAAATTATTATGTCAAAGGATATCCAAATATCACAATAATATAAATTTCACAGCACTTAACAGCAATAAGGTAGCAATATTTTCCATTATTGTGCTCTAGATAATATGTATGTATGGATAATGATAGTCTTGTCTCTGAAACATTGCCAGTTTAACTCTCTGTTCCTCATGTTTACTCTTCAAAAATGCACTCTAACCTTAGCCCCAGCCTGAAGTCGTGTCCTAATGGCCAAAATTGTGTTTAAAACGTGGCAGGCGCCTGTAGCTTCTCCGCAGCCTGGTTTTCTCACTCGTTCTATTTCCTCCAGAACATCTCCAGCTCTAACTGTGTCCATGCTCGTGAGGGGAAATGAAATAAGGAGGTCTGTGCTCCAGCAGAGACTGAGAGAGCTAAGACGTGATTGTTTCCAGGGACAAACGGCTCTGTCTTTGTGACGCCACGATCCACTGCAAAAAAAAAAAAAATCTACAAGAGTAGAAATGACATCAGGAGGAGGAGAGGAGATTTCATTTTTCATTTATTTGCTTGGCTCAGTTTAGTTGACTTAGTAATATATTTCTGGCTGGTTTCAGTATTTTTAAGAAAAGCAATTTAATTCTTCATTTAAGTACAGTTTTCTTACTCCATCGACAGACCTTTTAGCATAAAAAACTTGACTTCTGTGTTTTTAAAGTCCACTCATCTTCACTAGGCCTTTTCAAAATTGGAGACATTTACGTGGCCAGAAAATTCAGAGAACCAGATAGACTTAGGGATGCATCAATCCTCTTTTTTTTTTTTTTTTTTTTTTTTTAGTTCCGATACTGATTCAGGACTTTGGCTTTAAAGGGGCTGTACCAGATTTTGAAACGTGAAAAACGGAACTAGTTCCCGATTTTTTTTAATTTTTTAATTTTTGCATGTAATAAAGTAAAATCTGCTCTTGCCCCGCACAGATTTTGATATTTGAGATTGTAATAGCATCTGTATGGGTGAAAATGAGACCGCAGTGCTTTCTCTGTATTTATAGAGCGTTTGATTCTACGAGAAGCAGGAAGTGCACCGTTCGCATGTGAATTTTCTTAGCGTTACCCGTGATGGTCCATGATTTTTTGGGATCAGAGACTGGTGTAAAGTGCTTATAAACTCATGGAGGTGAATATTTAGGATGCTGGGACTGCATGAGGAAAGTGACTGATACATGTGACTGATAAGAGTTTAAAATGAACTAGTTCTGTTGTCCAGGTTTCAATATGGTAAAAATCAGGTACAGCCTTCTCTCTACAACCCGTATTTGCCATCACACTATAAACCGATATCACTACAGAGACAAAAAATTTCATTAATCTTCTCAGAGCAAAAATGACCCATGACAAAACTATTATACAATCCATTTGTATAACTGTTATTTATTGTTCAAATAACGACAGAACAGCTTTGTAGAAATAGAAAGAATGAGATGTTCTGAACCAACAAGTGCCAGTAAATAGTTGTATTATGCATTTGGAAGACAAGCGTAAAATTAATTTATAAATGACTCTTTCATTCTCAACTTTGCCACATGAATTTGTCCTTTTTTGCATCATTTCCCTGTCACAATCTGCACAGTGTGAACAATCAAAGAAATCGGATTACTCACATGTGATGTAGCAGTTTACACGCCATTTCAATAATCTGATTACTCTAAAAATCACTTCATGATCCAGTTTTTGGTGTCCATGTAAACCTAGCTAACTCTTACTGCCAAATTTGTGTTGTTTCCAAATGAAATGTTCTATATTTAAAGCGAAGGTGTCAAAAAGCAGTTCATTAATTTCGAATACGACCCTGTAAAGTCATTAGACACTGTATCTTTTCGCGGTATCCTTTTTTGCCTCTGCTTTTTGCCGTATTGTGTTGACACCAAGAGACAGGCAGCGCTCGATGGTTTGGCGAATCCTCCTCTAATGCAGAAAACATGTGTCGTGTTGAAAAGCCCAGAGCCTTGACCTCAGAGTGACTGGCACTGCCGCCTTCCTCGTCTTCACAAACAGACGAGAGTGTGGTGGAACTGCAGAGCCTGATTAGAGGCAAGAGCGCTCGGCTGAAACTTCAACGCTATCGGCCGTCTGGAACCTGCTCCATGAACTCTACGAACCCAAACGTTTAGCTTTAGATCTTTTCTCATAACCTACTTTTTTATTTTAACATCCGCGAGTCATAACTGGCCAAATCACACCACAGACTGTTGTGTTACTTACATTTAGTTAAAAGTGTGAGTTTACTTGATAGACCAAATGTTGTTAATGCATTGTGCTTAAAGTGCGTATGACAGGTTTTTATGATTTTCTAATGTTGACTTTATTCAGTGTATTAATAGCTTTTCTAAACATAAACACAAATTATAAAATAGAAAAATCTGTAGAAAGTTACACAAAGTAAACAAATCGATGACATCACATTAGGGAGCCAAAGGGTATGCATAAGTTACACAAAAGAAACAACTTTTTTTCATTGATTCAACACATTAAAGGTGTTCACATGTATTTTTCTTAGTAATATTATAGTAATATTACAGGAGTTTTGGTGCACTGTACATCCTGGTTCTTGGTCATTTCCCAGTGTGATGTCATCATTTACAACCAGGAAGTAAAATTAAAAACCTATAAAAAAGCTAAGCTGGGGTAACATTTGTAAAGATAAGTAAATAAGTAGTCCAACCTGTCAAAGGCGCTTTAAGTCTTTAAATGATTTGAGGTTGTGTGGGTGAAGTTGCATCAGGATAAAGGCTGTTTGACATGAAGTTCTTACACAAAACTTAGAAAAACCTCTTGAATGCACCCTTAAAGTTTGAGTGGGAAAAATGGGCGGAGTGATATTGATGTTGTTGTTTTGGAGATATGCAAAATTAGAGTAAAGAATTAGATTGGAGTATATTCACTTTGGGTTGCTCGATTAATGCAAAAAATTATAATCGCAATTATTTGGCTCATAATTTAAATCACTATTTTGAACAATTACTTCTAGATTGTCAAAATGATTCTATAGAGAAAGTATAGACAGAATATATTTTATTAGTAATGTTTTAGAACAGTGCCTTTTTTCCAGGTTCTGAGGCAAAAGGAGTGCACTTAACTCTGAACAGAAGGCAAATCATTGTATTTTCAGATACAAAGTTTTTGTAATTGAATACAGTAAGAATTGAAATCACGATTTTATATACAATTAATTGAACAGACCTAACTAAAACTTTTAAAAAATACTTCAAAATGTGAACAAACTGGAGTACAGAGTGATAGTTCTGCACTTTTATTGTTAATTATACGGTCCATTCACATTTTGTGCGATATTTCAACCTAAATCAAGAAACATTTGAGCACATTCTCAGGCATTGTTAAAATATTGTCAAAATATTATCAAGATAATCCCAAAAAGTACCTCTGTTCATTTTTGTCATTAATGCCCTCACCTAAAAAGTAAAAAAGGAGTCATCTTAAACGAGGGTTTGGTTTTTAAAGTTTTTTAGCCTGTAGGCTTTATTTGACAGGACAGTGCAGCGGGACAGGGGAGGAGACTGGGGAGTGACATGCAGCAAATGTCATGAGCCGGAAACAAATTCAACTGCGAAAAAAATCGAAAAAAATCCTTATTAATGCCAAAAGGAGTACATTCTCAAGACCAGTGTTTGTATGAGAATCTGTGTTATTCAAATTTTGTCTTGTGCTATTCACCTTATTCCGCCCCGCCCTTTTCTGCCTCATTTTGCCACAGATCACACTCCTGTTGTAAATGCACTTCCAGTTTGACGAGAACCCCGTTCAAGTATATGGTGAATGGGGAAAAGTCTCACCGCTAACACACATAAAGTAGATTGATTTGTGTAAAATGTTTAATGTACACGAGTCAACAACGCACCGATTTCCTGGAGCCTGAAAACGGCTTAGTAGTCCGTGTAGAAATTATTTTCTGTTGAGTTCGTCTGCCCCATGTAAACTAGTACAACAGAAAAAAGATGGGCAACTTCCGGAATAAGGTGAATATGGTACATTTTGTCCATGTAGTTGAGTAAAATTAGTTTTGCCCCTGTACAGATGTTTTAAAAGCAGTTTTTATTGTCAAACCATGGATGGTAGCCTCCAGCTCCAGCTAATAACAAAGTGTTTGATTGTCCGAGAACCTGGAAGTGCGCTGTTAGCATACTACTTTTCTCTGGCCTCTGAAAGTTGTGAAAAGCGCTTATAAACTCATTGCGGTAAATCATTTTGATAGTTTGTACTCCTGCAAACGTTTTTAAGACTGTAAAAATAGGGGTGTGCCAAAATATCAAAATATTGATATATTGTGATACTAAATTTTATGATACAGTATCGATATCGTAGACTGTTGAAGTGATATATGTTGCCATGAGTAATTTTTTGTATAATTTACAGCTTTATTTTATGACAGCTCTATAATTTTGTTGCCTGTTAAGAGAAAGTAAAGTTGTTCATGCACAATATTTGACATATTCAGTGTTTTGGTGATAAAAACATATTCTTTTACGTTCATGCAGGTCATGGTTTAACAAAGAAAAAAATGTTCTAAAAATGTACTTGGCTCTCAAAAAATAGTGATTTATCGTAGAATATCATGAGCAATATATCGATTATCGCATGTATCGCAATATCGTGATAATAACGTATCGTGAGCAGTGTATTGTGCATCATATTGAATCGTCAGTTACCCTGTGATTCCCAGCCCTAGTAAAATCAGGTTTAGCGTCTTATGAACGTTTTGTAAATTGATTGGTCCCATTTGTTGTTATAAATAATTTCTATGGGTAGTAATATTGCTTTTATATTTGCACATTTAAATCACTTCATGTTTCTATGGATAGCCATTCATTTAATTCCACTGTACATAAATATATCCCCCACAAATGCTGAAAACATGTGTAGTGTTGAAACCCGCAGCGCTCTGACCTCTGGCTGAATGGCACTGCCTTCTCCTTCCCTCAAATAAAATCTCACCAAAACAACTCCATCAGGAAAAAGGCTTCCGGACTTTCCATGGCGCTGTTCATAAACTTACAAAGGTCCTCACACGCTTTTTAGCATATAATCATTTTAAAATAACAGCTTTTGTTAACCACCAAAAAGGATGCAGTCTTGACACTTAAATGGAAAACACATTGAAGCCTTGGCCACTTCTGCAGCGCCGCGTTTTAGAAGTCGGTTCAGTCAGCTCCAGGCTTAGATTACACGATTTGCAAATTAAAGGAAAAGCGCAGAACGGGGAAGAGTTCTGTGCTCGTGGATTTAAAAACAGGCACACTCGAGGTAATTTTATCAATGGAAAGACTTATGTGTTAAGTCCAAACAATGTATAGATGAAGTGGTTTCCCTTTAAAAGCTATTTACAGTTCGCGTTTCTATTGTGCGGCTTTGGGAAGTCGCCAGAAATAGTCGAGAGTCTTTTCCAGCTGTGGGTGTATTTAAGGCGAGACACTACAGGCAACATACTGTATAACACACTTTAAAATGTAATAATAAAACCTCTTTATCAACTTGCATCCATAGATTTCTCTGGGACACTGTAACTTCAAAGGCTTTTTTCTTAAATGCATTTTTCTCCCTCAGACATAAAGATCAGCCTTAAAGTAGCTCCCACACAAACCAAACTGTACAATCTGGGACACAAGATTTTGTCGGATTGTACTGAAGGATTGGTTAATATTAAGCCTGTCACGAAAAATTTTGAAGTGCGATTCTTGCCACCCAAAATATCACGATAAGCAATAATATTCAAACTACTTTATGCCACTGACAGCAAGAGAATACCACTAGAAACAGTGCAGTTTTGTTAAAAAAATATGATTTGGAATGAACAAATAAGAGAATGAAACACATTTGTAGTTTGTTGGTGTCTCATTTCACTCTACAGCTCAAATCGTATTAAAAAACAAACAACAGAAATGGTTAAATATTGAGGCCCAATATATATATATTGTTCTTTCGATGTATATTGAACGATAAGTTGATATAGTAATTATCGTGACAGGCCTAGTTGACATGTAATTCTAAGCCTGATTCATTGTAGTTTTAATCCAATCGGTTTTCAGTAAGATCGTTTATTCAAGTTCTATGTATTCAGCTTTTTTATCGAATATGTCAACAAAATTAAACAATAACTTTAAACCGCCTTTGACAGGTTGGACTACTCTTTTGACTAAAACACAGTTAAGACTTTGATTAAATGTTGCAAATTCTATCCGTCTACCAAATGTTCAAGCTTATAATTTTGCTTCCTGATTGTAAAATTATGACAACACACAAGGAAGTCCATAACTGCAACCTAGCAACTGTGTCGTACACGGCCCAAACTCTCCTCACATGTCACAGAAATTATTATTGGTCAGAAAAATGTTTGTTTAAAATTGTGTCAAACGCCTGGGTGAATTCTGAGTCTCCCCAGTGTGACATAGTGTGACAGTGTGTCATATATTTTAGAACTCTGCTCTTCTGATCATTTTCTAAATATTTCAACTTTTCTTTACAAACTGCTGGTTGAAAGATGTAAAATGAATTTATATTTATAACAGGTTTTATCTCATGAAATAAAGTCAGAATTAGAAAATCACCAAAACCTGTCATACGCACTTTAAACTTGTTTTCGACTATATATGTTTACCAAATACGTGCAGTTATGGCCAATTTACATATAAAATGCTATATCCCAAAAAAGACAAAATCTACATTGTTGGAGTTATAAAACGCCATATTTTAAGATGAAAACATTACATGAAACTTGTAATAATACATTGTTTCTTCTAGGTAGGCTACAGAAAAAGTTACAAATTGATATCCCTAAATGTAATGTTATTTTTCCTTTTCACCTGTAGTGTCTCGCCTTTGAATGTGTGGAAGCTAAATTTATCTCTTTATTGACTTAAAATCCCTTCATATTTTGTTTTTTTTCAAACCTCTAACATTAATACCTTTACCATTCATACCAAAAAATAGTGCACCTTGTAGTTATAAGGTTTTTAGCAGTGTAAATTAGGTGTAAATTAGGCTAAAACCAGAGGTTACATTAACCAAGAGTCATTTACGGATTATATTCAGTTTTGATGGCAAATTCTAAAGGCATTCCGTCATTTAGACGGGTTGAAAATCTCTTGCCCTTAGTTTAGGATAGGATATCAACATAACTTGGAGAAACTTCAACTAAAGTACTGAATTTCAGCTTGTACCCCTGTTTTCTTTGTATTGAGCTGGGATCGAACTAAAACCGCTTTTTCAGCGTACCTGGGCCCCGCCTCCGCAGCCCAGCACAAAGCGGCTTCACTTTCCTCTCTCCAGAATTCATAATTTCAGTGCCAGTGGTTCTGACACAATAAATGTGCAGCATAACGGGCAGAAGGCGCGTTTAGATCATAAAAACATAAAGAACAGGACAGGGGACGGTGTCTGGAAGCAGAACACCGATCGTTCATGTGTCATGCACGTGTCTGTGTGTGCTGCAGACAGATCCGTGAAAGTAGATGTTTGACTATTATCCCGCTTTACTGCGTTATGTGTGACTTCCCCACTAAGTTCATTCAAGATTAAGTACATAGGAGCGCGGCAGCGGAGAAGGAGACGGATGAGCGGGTTTGTGCATGTGTCTGTGTGCGCTGCAGATACGCACAGAAACAGATGCCTGTTACTGAGCTACAACTACTGTTTTAAGGAGTAAATGCAAATAAATTCTTGCATTTGTAACAAAGAAATGACTTTATATCAAGATAGTGCTTATTGTTATTTCCTTCAAGCGCCAGACGCCCTGCATATACCACCTGTCACACTCATGCAGTAAAAATATAATGATGATAAAAGGGCTCATGACGGATTTTTTGGAACCCTGTCTGTAATAATGGACTATAATTATCTCTAGCGTAACCTCTGGCTAAAACACCTGCTATACTTAAAGTCTATATGACAGGTTAGACAACATATTTCATTAAACTGTAGTGAACATGAATATATTTAAGATTTTACTAAACATTTTGCCTGTTTGCCCCAGTTTGACAGTTTCCGTAATGTTTAATGCTACTTCCTGGTTGGACAAGCCAAATATGACATGGTTAAAGGTAATTCCACAACTGCTACCTAGCAACCATTTCGAAAACGAGGGCCAACATCCATCTAAATTACACAATAGTTATATGACAAATAATACCTGATAACACCTTTATTTTATTGAATAACAGTTTAAACCAGGCATGTCCAAACTCAGGCCCGGGGGCCAAATGCGGCCCTCAGACCAATTTTTCTTGGCCCTTAGGCTTCCTGGTGAACTGGCTCACATTGTCCTGATAAGTACTATTTACAGCACATTTCAGATTTTCTACAATTCCAACCTAAATAACATTTTGGTGCAATACAGACCTGATATTAAGGCAATGAGACTGAATGTAGATGTGGTGGAGCTTAAAACATCAGATAAATGCAGCTTTTTTTAACGTTTCACGATTGATTAGTGGCCCTCTGCTTGGTCTATATTTCAATATGTGGCCCTCGATGGAAAAAGTTTGGACACCCCTGGTTTAAACTATAAAAAAAAATTGTCAGTTGTCTGTAAATTGTCTTTGTATTTTCATGGCATGTCGCTTTTTGATGACATCACAGAGATATTCTGTTTTAGAACTCAGCCCTACTTACTGCATTTCTAAATTTCCTCACAAACCGCAACTTCACAGATGTAAAACTATAATTAACAATTGCCACAGGTGCCGTCCCACCATAATCACAATTTTTTGAGAACTTGTCATATAGACAATTTGTCTTTGTTAAAGTTAAAGTAGTTGTCTTTGTGAACGCAGTCAAGGGCTGAAATTGTCAGAATGACTTTGATAACCTGAAGTCATCTAATTACAAATATATCCTACTTGTTTCAGTATAAACTGTAATTCTATAATCTTTGAGACAGTTTTTTAATTTAGGATAAAGTTACAAAGATTCCTGCAGCTGTGTTGAAATGATTGTGTCCTTAAATGTTCTAGTTAATAGAGCTAGTTAATGTGGATCATTTTACACAACTGTATGAGTCAAACGTATAATCAACTCCACAAATTCATGCCTTAATGTTGTGTTCTCCTCCAGTGACATCCCACACATGCCGCAGTTCAGTTCAGTTCATGCTAATGCAAATTTGCCTATTGAAAACGCACTGGTGCTTGCGCAGCTTGTAAATGTAATTCGTATGTGCGTCTGGCGAGCTGTTTGAGATCATTGGGCCGAGGTTCAGTGGTGAAAGAGTCGTCTTTGTTCTCATGTTTTCAGACACTTCTTCCTCCACAGCCACTGCAGGCGTTCACAAGATGCTCCGCCTTCTCTGACAATATCACATTGTTTTTGCTGAATAAGAAAAAAATATATATTCTATTCAGTTTTATGCACATTTCTAGGGCTGTGGTCTACTAAAGACTTGCCCTTTGCATCGATTTGTCAAGTAAAACTAGGCACCGCCTCACACTGGCAACATTTCTCAAAACTATTTAACAAATGGAGAGAATGGCTATATTAGACAGTATAGATTAGGCGTTGTAGAGTTAGTTGCAAATGTTCGAGCCGTTCTGTGTAATTTATTTTATGTGGATTTGAGGCTAAAAATAAGCACCGTGGAGAGCTTTTATACGGCCTGGTTCAATGCAACAGTGTTCTTTTTTGTGTAGTTTCTTTAATTGCATCGAGTTATTTTGGTTTGGAATGGATTCAATTCTACTTCGAGAGATGGGTAAAAAAAAACCCAAAAAAACAAAACAGGAGATTATGAAATTGGAAACAAAAATAATGAATATCATACAAATATGTATTGATCAGTATAAAATGGAAATGATAAAAAGTACAATCCAGACAACGCAAAAACAACTTCAATTTACATAAATGTACAGAAAGAAATACTTTATTTGCGTAAATTGCACATTTATTTAGTTATAAAACTCATGATTCACTCCAGCTAACTCACCCCATATCTTCTTTCTGTTGTGGTCCATATAAAGCTTTACAATGCCAATAAAATGATTCAACTAATAAAGACCAAGGCATGATCATGACTAGTCTTCTAAACACGTACAGCTATAGAGCCACATTTTGTGGTAAAGGAACATGTTTTTAAAGCCTTTTTGAGTTGTGCTTTACTGACAGTAGCGTGATTTGAAATTAGTGTTGGATATTATCTTACTGACAAAGTAAGAACATTCTAGTGTTTAATTCAGTCCAAATGTTACCTCACCATCCTCTGCTCGACTCACACATATTACTAAAGCAATGCTAATATAAAAGGCGGTATATTATGGATCAATCAAGCTATTTATCTACTTTTTGGAAACATTCTTGTGGTTGTAAAGTTTGAAATGTTGGTTGTTTATAATGGACTTCTGTACAACTCTTTGGAAATGTTTTACATGATAACATGTGCTGTACAAATTAGAATCCAAAAAAGGTTTATTGCCATTGTACGTGAACAAAATTCACAAACTAGGAACTTTCTCTGGCTGTAAGTTTCACCATACAAGTAAAGTAAAATAGTAGCAAAATATATAAGAAGGCATGTCTAAAATTAAGAATTAACTAATAAAATAGACTTGGACTGGACTGATATCCACAAAATTTACAGTTGGCTTGACATAGTGCTAATTTAGCAGCGCAAATAGATAGTTTATATTATGATAGGCAGAAGGATAGAAACTGTTCTTGTGGCGGGAGGTTCTCGTCCGGATGGACCGTAGCCTCCTGCCCGAGGGGAGTGGGAGACACGCCGGTCACGCAGACGCGCCGGTCCCAGAGAAACCGCTGCAGCCAATCACCTTCTTAGCAGAGCGTACAATGCACTGCAGTCTGTTTCTGTCCATAAAGTTAAAGGAACAGAACATGTTTGCAGGCCTAATCTTTTCCATAGACCTGATTATTATTATTCATACATATTTTTTTTCCCCAGCTGATCCAAGGAGTGTTTTTTGTTTTAATGCGTCCCTTTTGAAGTGTCTTGCTCTTGCTGTCCCTCTTGAGATATCACATTTTGATAATTGTTTATAATTATCTGGACAAAGACAGTATCGTTATTATATCAAAATCTTAAAACGATTCCTGGATTTTATCAATAATGCACTTTATCTGGTATCTAGAAGTCTTCCATCTCAATATTTCACCCTTTTTATTTGGTACGTACAGTTGACTTGCACCCTATGTTCCACTGTAGCACCGCAAACACCTTAAAATGTACAATTTATTCTATAAGATATTCGAGGACTGTCAAGTTAATGTAATCTGGCGTCGATGGCCTCTGAGTTGCGGAGGTGTCAAATTTAGGTCAAAGTAACCACAAGAGTCAAATCGTGAGGTTGGTTAAGCAGCTAAGTAGCGGAAAAATGGCCTGGAGTTTGTGATTGTGGATGAATAAACATTGCGTCTCTCATTTCCAATGCATCTGGCAGAAATCAACTTTGTGGTAATTTCCAACATTTCATTAAAAGAGTATCGCTTACAACACATGGAGAGACGTCCAAAAATCACCTGACAAGTTAAAACAGCGGCTGCAAGTTTACGTGACCGAACCAAAGCCCAAGAAACGCTTCCTGTTTAACCGTGCTTGTCTGTTTGTGGCTGATTTTCTCGTTCTTCTGAAGCATTTTCTGCAGATGAGATGTCACAACACCACAGCCCTCCATGGAAAATACACCTTTTGGTCCAAGGAAAACTGCAAATGCCAGATGACAGATGCATTTAAAGGCAGGATGTCAAACAAAGTTAACCCACAACACAGATTAGCTCGGTAAAGAAAGTAGATTTTATCCTGTTTAAGAACATTGTTTTGTAACAATTTTGTGAACTGAATTAGGGTTGTCAAACGTCTGCATATGATAGTTAAGCATCAATCAATAGCACAATGGCAATAGTTAAAGAAATCACATACATAGGAGAAATGTGACTTTTCCTAAATAGTTTTATATGATCTTGATAAAGCAATATAATTAAACTACACATTTTGTATCGTAGAAGGTTTGAGCAGTTTCATCAGGACACTGTTTTAAAAATCACGACGTTACGAAACAAATTTTCAATCTGCGTAACTGGTTTAAACTGCTCAAATAAGCCCCGCCCTCTTTTGTTTTTGTTTACCCGCTAGACCTGTTACAGACCATTGAAGGTGCAGGTGAGACTTAACAGAAAATATCACAATAAATGATCATATTGAGAGTACTTTATGCCAGTGGCACAATATCCACAAAGTAGAATAATCCAAGTAAACAATTTCTTTAACAATTAATATCATTAAACACCCCATTCCATTCGGGCCTGTTTTTCCTAAAACGTCTCTCTAAAATGAGCCTCATTTCAAACTGAAGCTGTTCTTGAACCCTTTGGAGCACAAACTATTGTCTGGACTCTTTTTAAAGCTGAGATTCTGTAGTTTTGGTGTCTGATTTACTCTGATTACACTTGGAAACAAGCTCTGCACAGAGGAATATCATATTTTAAATTGCATCTAGATTTTCTTTGTTAAATATATGAAGAAGTAAAGCTGGTGTTTGTAGGTTTTGTCTGATTGACACTAGTTTGGGCTTATGTTGGGTTTTGACAATTCCTCTTTCAAGGCTGAAGCTAATTTAACTAAAATTTTGTTTTAGGGACATGTAATAAAGTATAGTAAAGTCCAATTTAAGTTTTCAGAATTTTAGTGTATTTTTTTATTTGTGCTTTTGGGCAGTCTTAAGACTTTTAATTCATCTCAGAATGGTTGATTTGACTGTAAATAAGAGGGCTACTTTCTTTTCGTGCCCAGCAGCTTGATAGTTTCCTTTTTATCAGATGGTAGATAAAAAGGAATAAATTAACGAAAAGTCCAGCTGAATAATAACTTTAACTACAGGAGCTGCAAAAAAAAATTGCAGAATGAAACTTGTTGGCATCTTTAATGGGCCGGACAAGATAGACCTTTACAGTTCTAATCTTTGCATTAGTGCAAAGAAATATACACATTGAGCTCCACAATATAATGTTGTATAACTTGTTATATTATGAAATACTTATTATTGTGACCTTGTGAAACTTTTGCTTATTGAGTTTGACATTATAGAAATGTGATTACTCTTAACTGAATGTACTGTACATGGCTACACATGTTACAAGAACAGGAAAGGACTTCAGTGATGAGAGCAGCAACGTTTGAGACATTCACTACAGAGTGTAAATGTCAAAACCAAACCAAGACCTTTTACTTCCTGTTCGAATGCAGAAGGATCTGGAACAAGACAATCATCCAATTTGGGATTGCTCTAATGAGTCATCTTTTTGTTGCGTAATCTCTCCAAATTTGGAAGACATGTCCTAGAATCTCCTGAGATCATTCAGAAAACAACTTCTTTTACCGCTGATTTACAGAGTTTAGTGCTTTTATTCTGCAATTATGGTCAGACGAATCCTTAGTTTAGAGGAAGACCAAAGAGGAGATTTATGGACGTAGTGAAAGAGGAACATGAAGTTAGTTGGAGTGAGAGACCATGGCTTCTTACACAATTGTAATTTTCCTTCTTCGGGACAGAAAGTTATAAATTTCTCCGGCGTAATCCTGAATTACAACCTTTCAAAATGCACTACACCACGGGTCGTTGTAAAAGCTTGAAAATGCACAATAAAAGTGCTTAAAAGGTGCGTGGATCTGACCCCAGGGAGTGTAGCGTATCTGTATTAAAAGCTGCTTAATCACAGGGTAATACAATAATGGCAAAGGTCATTAAATACATGCTCTGGGCGCATTTCCTCTCTGCCGGTTGCAACACGTTTTATTCTACATCCGAAAGCCATTGTTGCACTAAGCTGCTGGTGTTCAGTGCACTTTACGACAGCTTTTGCACCGTGACCGGATGTGTCCCGCCTGCAAAGTGTATTAAATGGAAATCGTCAGGCTTTTGTTTAAAACGAGACCCAGATTAAGAGGATTTAGAGAAGTGATGCTTTCTATCCTCCGCACTCCCTTCATTACAAGCCCAGCCCCGTGCTCACGAAAAAGGCCAAAGCTAAGTTTGATTGGTTGTTAAACAGTTAAACAACCAATCACAAAGGATGCTATTGTTTATAAAATGTCCTCCTCAGACAATCCGGTCTTTTTCAGAAGGTTGGTGACTAGGGCTGTCAAACGATTATTTTAGTAGTCGACTAGTCAAACGATTATTTCTACTGTGTATTTTAAACTTTTAAAGTTCATTATCAGCCAAAAAATTGTTGAAATACGGTGACTGATGGCTTTTAGATGGATGAATTATTGAGGAAAATCACCAACAATCTATTTCTGTAAGGCTGTAATCCTCTTGTCGATTGATTAGTTGATGCAGTCTTAGTCGACCAACCTTTTTATTAGTCGACTAATCTTTTTCCTTTAGATTTATGAGAAAATATGGAGTGAATTGGCTGAAGATTTTGAAGTCCAACATATAAATACTATGTTTCCTAGTACTTTTGTCTATAAAATGTTTTTCCTGTGCAGTTTTGGTTTTTGGAGTGCAGTTTGGGTCAGATACATGAAGATACTGAAGAGTTTTTGTCAACTAATCGGTCGATGGGACATGTCTTTATTTGACCAAGAATTTCTTCAGTCGACTACAACCCTACTTTTCTGATATTTTCATGTATATGTTTATGATGAAGGGCAGCTAAAATGAATATTGTTAAAATTATGTTTTTTGTTGTAATACAGTGAGTTCTTAGGTCTAGTCGCTTAGAGAAATCTCTGGGAATTCAACATTTGAATTTACCTTTTGAGATATTTCATGTCAAAGTCCGATGTTATCAATAGAGAAAAGTGGCTACTACCCTTATATGAGGTTATGACATCATCATATTCTACTATGTGAACGCAGCCTATTAGTAAATCCTGTTCCCCCAAGAAAGTGTGTTGTGAAAGCAGAACTTGGCAGGAAAAAGACCTTTACATACATCCAGTAATTAATGTGAGACACTGCAGGCAAAACACTTTTTTCTTTAAATTTTAGTTTTTTGGCCCGTTTGCTCTCAACATATCGGGTTTCATGTGGAGACAACAAAGTTTAAATTTAACTCTAAGTCTGATTTATTGATTTTGATATTTTCTGTCAGTTTACTCAAAAACGAAATAAGAAATCCAAAATCCCCTCTGGAAAGTTTTTTTTTTTTTTTAAACTAAAAACTTTAAACCTGGATCTGTCCATTTTTCAGATTTTATGTCCTAAACATGTGTAATTTTGGCCATTTTTGAAAAACACATAAAATGGCTTATTTCTACTTTTTTCTTACATTTATGTGGGTAAACAGGGGAAGTTTCACATTTATATCTATTAAATTTAAGATTTTTTCCTATTCACTTGTAGTGTCTCATCTTAAACATTTGATCTTTTCAAACTTGTAAGAAAGTGCCACGCTTTCGGATTAGAGCTGATTGGTTGAGCAGAGTTAATACTCCTCTCACTTTTCTGTCTGAAAAATCTGTTCTAAAGTTGTTCTAGTGGCCGAAAAAAATCGTACATGTGAAAACTACTGATGAGCCAAAGAGTTTGTTAGAGCGAGGAATGAGTTAGAGGATTTAAATCATTATTTCACCGTTTGAAAATTAGGAAGTCCAGCTTTAATTAGTACTGAAAAGCCAAAAGTAAGCTTATGTTTTGGGTTTCCACAAAGCAGTAAAAATGATCAAAAGTCATTAAATAAATTTGGGCAAAAATAAGGCACTCAAAACAGTAGCTATGACTTGAGTAAAACATAACAAATGTTCATTCATTCATTTTCTACCGCTTATTCCAGTTAGGGGTCGCGGGTGACTGGAGCCTATCCCAGTGACTTTGGGCCTTAGGCGGGGTACACCCTGGACAGTGGCCAACTCGTCGCAGGGCTGACACAGAGAGACAGACAAGGACAGACAACCATTCACTCTCACATTCAAACACTACGGGCAATTTAGAGTTGTCAATTAACCTACACAGTCATGTCTTTGGACGGTGGGAGGAAGCCGGAGAACCCGGAGAGAACCCACGGTAACACGGGGAGGACATGCAGACTCCACCCAGAGAGATCGTGTGATGTTAGGGTGGTTCAGAATTCAAGACCACGATGTTGGGGTGGTCCGGGATTCGAACCCACGATCTCCTTATTGAGAGGCAGAAGCTCTAGCCGCTCTGCCACCGTGCACCCCACATAACAAATGTAAAAAAAAAAAAAAAAAAAAACATGAACGTCTTGTTCGACGTTGAGTATGGCACTTTTTACATAACAAATGTAAAAAACAAAAAAACAAAAAACATGAACGTCTTGTTTGACGTTGAGTATGGCACTTATCTTGATTAATCTTGAATTGTGGCATTAAAAAGCATTACATTTGATAAACTGAAACTTGCATTAGTCCTGTATTAGAAGCCCTATAAATACAATGCCTTGTGCTCAAAATGAAGTACTCTTGTATAAGCTCAGCAGTTCATATTTCAGTCTTTTCTCATGTTTTAACACTCTCAATCTTGATTTCAATATCGCAAATCAAATCTCAAACGCAATATTAATCAAAAACATTGCCTGTAGACGTTATGCACTCGGCTCTGTGGTGTGAGTGGCCCAGGTTTACTTTGGCTGAGGGGTTTGGAGTTTGTGAGGTAAGTCTTTGACAGTGTTGGACAGTGGAGCAGACTATTACCTGGCTCTCTCAAAGACTTGGCTGGATTCTGTGTTATTAAAGCCAAGATATTAAGTGTTTGTCTTTTGGAACAAGAAGTGAATCTCGCAGGAAACGTCAGCGATGTTTGACTTGTTGAGTTTTGATGGACTGGATTGACCCTTATAATGTTTTAATTTGGCCTAAATGTGTGCACGGATCTTGGTGCCAATAAAACGCTGCTAACGCATTATCTGTCTGTAGGGACAGTAATGAACATATGAAATGAATGATTAAGGCAAGACGTTGCAGGTGAAACTTCTCCTGTAGTTTAGTCACATAACTGTAAGAAAAAAATGTATTACAGGTGTTTCATCATGTAACGTTTACATATAGAAATGAGGCATTTTATGTGTAAATGACACTTTTTCGTGCATAAATATAATGTGTATAAATCTGACAGTGGACAGAACCAGTTGTTTTGAATGTGTTGGTTCATTTTGTACACATTAATTACAAAAAAATTACTGAGGGGATTTTGGATTTCTTATTTAGTTTTTGAGCAAACTAGATCTGATTGAAAATTGGCTTAAAAATTATAATTTAGCCTCATTCTTTAGACTTTCATAAATCAGTTTTAGAATTAGATGTGTTTCATCAAAATCTTGTTCAGTTCCAGATTGTACAGTTTGATGTAGGAGCTACATCTTTATGTGTCTGAGGGAGAAAGATGCATTTGGAGAGAACGGCCTTTGAAGTTACAATGTCCCAGAGAAATCTATGAAGTGGATTAAATGGAAATAATAAAACATCTTTAGGAGCAGATCGGACAAGTTTGTTGTTTCCACATGAAAGCTTACATGTTGAGAGAGAAAACTATAACTAAAAAAGAAAAAAAAAAAAATTGGTTTTGCCTATAGTGTCTCGCCTTAAATGAGTAAATTTACAGCTGACATATCAACATTTTAGTAGCAGTGTTATTTTAGGGCCTATGGAGTTAAATCATTTTCTCTGACGTAATAGTTTCTGATATTTTTGACACGTTACAATTAAAAAAGTAGCAATGTGCAATATAGTGATAAAAAATCGAATCGTGATCTCATTCCTGTGACAAGCTGGTGAAATGGACATACCGTGACTAAAATGTGAAAATGTCATAGTTGAGGTTCAAGTCTGGCACAAAACGTGAATGGATCATAAATTTAACCACAAAAGCTTGCTTGGGGGATTATACTAGATCTCTGTTTGAGTTGAGCTTGTGGTATTATACATTTTTCATTATAGCTCCCTCCTCTAACAGTATCATGATAAAATCAAAATTATGATCTGGCTCCAAGAAAATTGTGATATACATTTTTGGGGCATATTGCCAATAGACTTTATGCAGGTGACACTGCATTGTCAGTTTTAGCAGTGAGCAGCAAAAGCACATCAGAGTCAGTGGTCAGTGATGACATTTTCTCCTATAAAAGCTCAAAACACTTAATGACCTGCTAAAGTCTAAAAACAAATATATATAAGTCTACAACACTGCTAAATATTTAGTGTATAAGTGACATCTTAAAGGAAGAAAATGGAGTAAACAGCTGTAGAAAACCTGATAAACATTTATCGTTGACTTTGGGATCACACACAGTTGAACTCATGATCTTTCTGTCCTTAAATAACATGAGTCAAGTGTTAAGGAAATTCATTGTTGTGTAGAGTTTAAGTGTCCTTCATCTCCAACTGCCGTTAGCGAACAAGCTAGCAAAGCTAAGCACAGTTGCAGGAACAACAAGACACCACTTTCAGTTCACATTTTATAGTAGAAAGTTGATTTGAGCAAAGCTCCAAGAACAGAAAATAGGCCAAAAGAAAAACAAAGACAACACATTTTATTTGTTTTATTAATTTTACTTAAAATATGTGTCATGTTTGCCTAAAGAATAGATTAAAGACTTAAAGAGCTCAGAACAGCTCAGTACTGCACCACAGTTGTCACAGGAAAGTCGTACCAGATCCTGGGAGCATAGACCGCAAAAGCCTGCACTTTTTATACCTGCACCCTGGGACCATCATGTGTAGTCCAGTGTTTCCCAACCAGAGGTATGTGAGCGGGGGCACCTAGGATGGTATCAGGTTTTCAAAGAAGATGAAATGTACTTTTACCTGAGCGTGCAAGTGTTATTAGTTGTAAATGTAACATCGTTTTGGAGAATCTTGGGCCATAAATATAATTCAAATAAAAATATTATAATAATAATAATTCACAATATTTGACCAGTAAAGCCATTTATTTGCCCGAAACTCTAGTTTAGGGGTACTCTGAGTGTGAGACAAAGCTTAGGGGTACTCCAGACAAAAAAGGGAAATATATATAGACTTATCGTTCAATATATGATATATGTGTGAATAATACATGTGGGGCTCAATATTTTTTGTGGTTGTTTTCTTTTCACTTTGGTACACTTTTTCTTTGTTTTTTGATAAGATATCAGCTGTAGAGAGTGAAAAGAGTCACTTTTATGACTCATTATTGATATAAACGAACTACAAAAGTTCCTCATTGTGCCATTTAGTTATTGCAGCTGGTTAATGTTTATTTTTTTAAAGATATTGCACAGTTTTTGGGGGGTGGCAGAGGCATAAAGTTGTGTCAAAATGATTGTTGTGATATATATATTTTCTGTAACACTATGTCTCACTTCAACATTTGTTATCGTGACAGGCCTGGTGTGGTCAGTAGAGTGCAGTGCGCATGAGGTCGACGTAAAAAGCTTTCAATCCGAGAGCGTTTGGGCCAGTGAGAAAGTGCCCCTCTCCCTCTCTTTTCCTTCTCCCCTCTCTCTCCAGCGCTGCACAGGGGCTCCATGTCTCTCCATAGTTTATTTTCTCTGCGGTCCTGTTTTACGTCTGTTAAAACGGTTCTGCCTGGTCAGTTTTCTCCGCTCAGAGTAGGAAGTCCGATCAGCAGTGGGGCTGGAAGTGTGTGAGTAAACAGAGCCGACAGCCGGGCTGATCCAGGACCACTTTTCAAACCTGCGCCTGAACTGGGCCTCTGCGCTCACAGCAATACAGTTTTTTTGTTTTATGAGCGGTTAAACAATCACAGCAGTACAATGATAAAGATGTAATTGTGTAGCCTCAATGATGTTGTCTGGTTTGTCTGTGGAGCCGCAACTAACAATGATTTAAGCAGTTGAGTCAACTCTTAATCTTTTTTGTTCATAACCAAATAAAGGGTGAACTATGGTGACTGAAGGTTTCTAGACAGGGAAAGAGTGTATTATCTTTGAACATCACAAATCGTTCTTTGACACTTTTAAACAATATTAATGTCTTTGTGATAGAAAAGGTCTCTTATGTGGCCAAAAGAAAATGTATATCTGTCTGCTGGACAGTTTTAAGATTGAAGATGTTTCTCCACTCATCTGAGTAGCTTCTTCAGTTCCTCTGAACTTTTGTTGACAGAAATCCATTTTCTTTTGCCATGGAACCTATACCTGGATGTTTACATAGGCATCTTTAAAGGTTCCATAGCATGCAAAATCGACTTTTCAGAGGTTTTAACCTTCCTACAGAGCTATTTTGGCCTCGTATGTTGTGCCCAAAGTGTTTTTTTGATTGATTCCCGCATGTTTTCGCTGCAGAACTGTCTTTTCCGTCCCCCTCGGCTGAGCAGGCAGACGGGGGCTCCTCACTAAGATGACGCGGCTTCACTAGGATGACGCAGCGCTCAAGCCACGCCTCCAGGAAACGCGCAGCCGCAGAATAAAAACAGCTAATGCTAATGCTACACAGTAATTACACGATGGATACGACAGATAGAAGAGTTAGCTTGTTATTTACCAAATAACGTTGAGGTACTGGAGCACGATAAAATGTTTATTCCCGTGTTTGTGTATCGCTGTTTACCGGAGCACACGGCGCATGAGCCATCTCCGCTCCAGGCTACGTCACGGGTTGGGAGGGGGAGGCGCGCGGGTTGGGAGTGGGAGGCACGCGGGTTGGGCGGGGGAGGGAGCCTGCTCTCTGTTCGGGGGGGTCGGATCTCAGAGTGACCCAGTCCAAGAAATGGGTGTTTTTTGGAAACTGTTATGTTATGGATATTGCACAACGCAAAAATGTATCAACAAAGCCCTTAGAATAGACTGTGTAAAGGGGAAAATAGCAGAATATGGGACCTTTAAGCATGTGTTTGAGTCTGTATTGTCCAGATAACAAATACCATAATCAAAATACGACTACTGATTAATTGTTGCTGAACTATTTGTCTGTGAATGTAGTATTTCACCAGAATCACACTTAGAAAAGCTTCATTACCAAATATTAACACTGTCCTAAGTGTTACAAGTGAGCAATTAGGTAAGATAAAAATGATTAATAATTATTATCAATGTATGGACTAAAATCAAATTACAAAAAATATACAATATGCTGGAGAGATTTGTACAAACTATATATTGTAATAATATAATATTGTAATTGTATAAATTATTTTAATTTTTTATAATTTAGGCTAAAATAATTTCTTGTGCAAATTTCTTGGTTATATTATTGAATAACAACAACACAACATGGATAACGTTTAATGTTAATGTAAACCACACATTTTTATACCTTTTTGTTTTTATATATAATTTAAAAAAATAAAATAACAACAGGCTTATATAGCGAGTTAAAAGCAAAATAATTCAAGAAGGATAAAAACAGTGAATCACAGAGAGAAAGTTAATTTAAAGATTAAAAACCGTTTTGAACAAGTGGGCATTAAAGTTTTTATTGTGGATGTCGGAGGGGATCAAAAGGTTGAATTCTGGACAAAAGTCAAGTGAATAGGGATGAAACAAGTGAATCGATTAATCGCAACTAATAGTATAGTATTATTAATATTTCAGCTGTAGTCAACATGATTGATAATCGAACTATATACAACCTACAAATCGTGTCATGTGCTGAGAAAGAATGTTTTGTCACTCAAACGAAGCACAACTTACATAAAATGATACAAGAAAAGTAAAGTTTAGTGTTTTTATCAAAAAGCCTATTTTGTGATTATACGATTTAAAAATGTTGTCAAGCAGCATTTTTTAGATTCCTGTCGGTTTAATATAGTAACAATTTCACACTCCCAGGCCTTTCGCAGTCCAGACAACTACTTTTTACCATTCAACCACAAACCGTCTTTCTGTGGACCCTGGACATCTAAGGAATTACGCATCTGATTAATAGTTTTCTTTAGTCTTTAGGTCCAGAGCTTCATCCACCGTTTTGGACCGAGATGTAAACTAAAAAGAATTTTAGGAGTGTTTCGTTTAAAGTAGAACTAAGTAACAATTTTACCTTATTTAAACATCCTTGTAAGTCCATGTGGTGGCCGCAAATGTATTTTCGGGTGTTTGAAGCCCCCGTCGTCTCCCCCTGCTGTCTCTGAGTGGAAAACCAGCTGCAACTTTCCTGAGGCCGACCTGAAGACGGCTCTCCTGAGAAACACTGGCTCTATTTTTTATATTTGGTGGCATAAAATGTTTTTATATGTGATTGTACTTCCTTATTTCAATAAAAAGGAAAGGGAAAAAAGAAAGGGGATAAAAAAGTATTTGGCGCCATTTTACTGAGTGTATTTTCACAAGAGACCTGCAGGGGGTGCTCTGTGGCTGAAGTTACTGAGTTGAGTTCCGCTTTAATCAGTTTTATGGTAAAAAAAAAAAAAAAAACTACAAGATCATTTGCGGTTTGAGCAATGCTTTCTTGTCATGGTGAGATCAGCCTTATGTCTTGGTGATGGTTTTCCGTCTGTTTCAGTGCTTTTCATTCTTAGTATTCACTTTAAAAATCACTTTCTTTTGTGCTGATGTGACTACCGCCTCCTTTATAGTGGTAAAAACTGCAGATATTTATTCAAACCTTAAGCAGCATATAAGAAATCCCATTACCACATAGAAAATCCGCATCTGGAGATAAAACGTTGCTAATGCTAATGTCTCCCAAAGGCTGCAGAATGACTCAAACAAATATGGCGTCTGTCTTTCAACTTCCTTTATTACGTTATCTGCCCCAGTCGCTCATGTGCGAGGGACACAAGCCATCTTCATAACCATTTGAGCTCCGCCGTGTCAGGCCTGAAGAGCAAACGTGACCAGATGTTTCTTGTGTCAAGTGCTTCCACTTAAGTCGGACAGAAAATTGGCACGCGCCGCTAAAATGGCTAAAATTGGATCTAATGCGAGCTACGGTTTGGGTAATGAATATTAATATCCACTCTACCGCCGTCAGAAGGAAGTGGAGAGCGGGATTTATGGCGCCACGTTCAGACAGTCCCTCGTCGCTGTTCAGAGATGTGTTATACTCATAAAGGGGGATTGTGAGTTTAAAGGGTTATTCTAGACTTTTATTGCAATGTGGAACTTCTATTCATGGGTTTGAACCTGGTTAATGTTAGATAGTAGCAGTAGGAATTTGGGGGCCCAAGGCCGAATTAAAGTGCATCTGACTGGTTGGACGACTCCTTTAATTAAAATGCAGTTAAGATAAAGATAATTCAAATTTAGCTAAAATTCCTTACACAATGTATGCCAATTTGCCAACGAAATTTCTCTAGGTTTTCAATTTTACTTCCTGGTTGTAAATGATGACGTCACACTAGGGAATTATCATAGCAACCATCCTTTACATTGTGCCAATATCTAATATCACTTTTTTTAAATTTGTAAATTGCAAATAAAATATGTCAACTATATGTCAATCTTTTTGAATGAATGCTTAAAAGATTGAAAAAGTAGTTGTAATGTTGTGGTGTAAATGATGCCGCTATAACCTTTGTCTCAGTGTGACGTCTGTTTACCACAAACAGCTACCTGACTAGTGTAAAACTATGTTATTTTTACGTCAGGTATTAATGCACCAAATCAAATCTTAATTATAAAATCATACTGACTTTTAAGTCCAGACCAGACTTTAAGTTCAGAAATGATCCTCCTCCTGTTGAGTTATTGTGTCAGTGCCATAAAGTAGTTTCAGTATTGTTGTGATATTTTCTGTAGCAGTTTATTACACTTAAATATTTGTTATCGTGACAGACAGAATTTCAAAACCCACTTATAAAGAATATAATTTTTTAATTAGACCTGCACGATACTGGAAATGCGCGATATGCGATTAGGCTATTAAGATCTGCGATATCGATATTATTGCAATATATATAAATAAACTACAGACTAAGGCTGAAACTAACGATTATTGTAGTAGTCAACTAAGTCAGTGATTATTTCTATTGTAAATTGAGACTTAGAATAAACTAAAATATTTAACCAAATGTTGAAATATGTGACAGAAGGCTTCTAGATAGAGAATATTTATGAATAAAGTGTATAATTGAGAAAAATCAGAAAGTCTATTCTTTTTTGCCATTTTTCTTTAATAATGTCTCTGTCTTTGTTATACAAGTCTAAGTTTGTGTTTTAGAGTCTGTTTAATCCAGAGAACGACAGCCATTATCAAAATACGACTGCAATTATTGTTTTTATTCGACTAGTCACAATTATTCTACTAATTGTTACAGCTCTATTTTTCATGCAATAATGTCTGTTTATATTAAAAGTACAAACAACAAATACAAAACCAAGGCTAATCTAGTTTGAAAAAGCTAGATTTGATTCCTGACTTTTCGTCTGTTGTTTCGTTTCGTTGAACTTTTCTATCAGATGGAAGACTTTGGTGTTCCTGCGTTATATTGTGTTTGCTGCGATATCGTTATTGTGACGGCCAAAATTGCGATATCGTACTTTTGCGATACTTTTGTGTTGTAATCCTCATTGGGCTCAGGTTGCAAAGTGTCCATTCAGAAACTGCACTGATCCCTGAAGATTCTTGACTTGGAAAACTGTACTTTACACAACTTCTTTCCTCAAAACATATAAACCCGAAGCGCACAGCCATTTGTAGTGTGACATTACATAGATGTACTGTCTGTTTGAGCCTTTGAGAGCCTATTATTACCATCCAGCTACTACAACAACAGGCCCTTGTGCTTTCCAAATGCCTTTAGACTCCATATGCCCCCGCTCTAATGGTAATGTATGAACGCAGAGTGAGAGAGAGAGGGAGAGGTTGAACTTTTTACCCTCGTTATGCCGCTGGAGCCTCGGCTGCTTCCAGCCCCTGCTCCTCTGATGTGGTCAGCGTTTGTTGTGTGCGAGGGGGCTGTGCGAGCCGAGAACAAGCACCAAACATAAAAACAACAGACTTCACTGAAACTGCGGGGCTCCGATTACACGTGGAGGGAGGTATGCGCAGGTCTGGGAGAAGTTCAGGGACTCCTCTGTGTTTTTTTTTGTTTTTTGTTTTAATAGTAACAGTGAATTCTATGCACAATACTCTCCCGCATCCCATTATTGCTCCTTTATTAAAGTCTAGATGACAAGTTAGACTGTACATTTCACTAAAACATAGTGAACATGATTATATTTAAGATTTTACTGAACATTTTGCCAGTTTATCCTCAATTTAAAATGTTAAGTCCTGGTTGAACATGAGCACAAATATGACATGATATACGAGAGGTAATTCCACAACTGTTACCATTTTGAAAACAATAGTTATGATTTGACAAACAATTATACCTTATAATACCTTTATTTTGTTGAATGGCCATTTAAACTG
This sequence comes from Rhinogobius similis, assembly GCA_019453435.1. Taxonomy (NCBI): domain Eukaryota; kingdom Metazoa; phylum Chordata; class Actinopteri; order Gobiiformes; family Gobiidae; genus Rhinogobius; species Rhinogobius similis. The sequence continues at coordinate 34,366,299 of CM033625.1, forward strand.
TCAAAAAAGTATGTGTGAATTGTCTATATTTTCAGTGGCACGTCGCTTTTTGATGATGTCACAGAGGGTTTTTAGAATTCAGCATTACTTCCTGTAATTTTAAACTTTTATTTTTCCAAATTTCTTCACAAACTGCCCCAATGAAGACCTGTGGGGGGTTGAAATGCGTCGGTATGTCCCTGTCATTAAAGGATTTTTATTGCTATCAGAGTGCCGCCTTATTGCATTTTTAAAATCAAGGTGTTATCAGGTATTATTGTTGTTTGGCAAATCATAACTAAGCTTTGGGAATTATTTTGTCTGTTTTGTTGGATTAGATGTTTTGTAAAGTGTTCAATTGACCAAACAATTAAATGTAAATGAAGAAAACCCATTGAAACACAGGTAGAACATGCACACGCAGCCACTAAAACTTTACCTCCATCAGTTTTAAAGGTCAAATATTCTGCAAAGTTGACATTGTTGAGCTTTTCTGAGCTGTTCTGAACTCCTTCCATGTGTGACGTAGATGATGCTGACGTCATTCATCCCAGAATCCTCTGCTGTCTTAATCCTTAAATCATCTCCAGACTTGCTCTGAACATTTCTTCCGTCTAATCACCATAACTACAACTTCATCAGATCCACTGCATACTGCAAAGCATGGTGGGTTTATAGTCAATATTGCATCTCCCAACGCGATGATTAAGTCATTTTTTATTTGTAAAAGCATTTTTAGTTCTAAAACATGAGATGTCAAACTGAAGACACTCAAGAGCAGGTTTAAAGGCTAATAACTATGAAAAATGCATCATTCTTTTCCTTTAATTGTTCCATCGTGGCAGGTGTTGAAACCTGAACTATAGTAGCAACAAATTAGCTTTAGCTGGACAAAATTAAATGTCGATATCAGAATTTGAAATAAACTGCTCCATTACAGCATGGAAGTGGAACAATATTTCCCCATTTTCCCTCACAAAATCAACACAAACTTTAAGTAACTTTTCACGTCTGCGTTTGAGAGCGGCCTAAGCGTTTACAAAGTGAAGCCCGAGACGTTGACAGTCCAACATTAATTTACCAAACTCCAGCGTTCTGTTTTCTCTCATAAATATGTGACGCCGCTCCTCTTTGTTGCACATTTTGTCACGTTGTTTGAAAACTTTTACAGGCACATTTTCTCTCGCTCTGCCAAGTCTAAACTATTGAAAGAGCCCTGGATGTGACTGTGGGATATTGGCAGAAGTTGCTTGAATGTATTTGGCAAAGTTAAATCCAGAGAAAGAAGAATTCAGAATCTGTAATCAAGTAAAACACTGGGCACATTTACACAGCCAGTAAAAATTTGAAGACTGCAACAATCAATTTTTAGAGAATTTTAAACTAACTCTGTCAATCTTTTCTTTCATTTTCATCTTTGCCTTATTATTTTTTTTGTGCATAATTTCCTTTACAAAACCTGCACAGTTTGAACAGTCAGAAGAGATCAGATGTAACTTTTATAATATTTCAGTAATCTGACTCCAGCAGGAAAATTTGCCTGAAGAAGGCCACATGGCCGAAACGTTGCAATATTAATAAATTCACTTTTGCAAGGATTGACTGTGTGCAGGATTTTTTCTGGTTTCAAGTAATCTGACTCAAGAAATCAGATAATCAGATGTTTTTTTGTGTACATGTAAACGTAGCCAGTGTTACTTTACAACAAAATATACACAAAATATAAGGGCAAAGACAATTCACATTCATGAAATGGTTGAAAATATGTACAAATAGTGTTGTAGCTACAATTCTATTATATTTCTATACATTTTCTTTATTTCTTTAAAAAAAAAAGTCAACGTTTATGATAATACAAGAAAAAAGTATAATTTCTTTTGTTCGACTTGTAACAGAAACTTTTACTGTCACCTCTATTAATGTGACTAATTTAAAGGTCACATATTATGCAAAATGTACTTATTTGACCTTTTTAACTGTGATATAACATTATTCCATCAAACTTTTTCACACTGAGCCTCACAAAAACACTTAGTTTAAAATTTAGAGATAGAGATCCGACGGTCTCCTGTGCTGTTTTAAAGTCCATAAACAATCAGACTCGTTCTGAGCATTTCTGCCTCAGAATTGAATAAATTAGTCATTTAATTACAACTGCATGTTTACATTAGCGTGTCAGAGCAGTGGACAGTTATCCATTTACTAAATTCTCTTCAACATTGTTTATTTAAACTACTTCCTACCTGTGGCCCTTCAAAGCAACTGTTATTGTGATTTTGGGCACTACAAAAATGAATAGAATGTTAGCTTCATTCACACTTGTTTGAGGAATACTGGTTAGAAAATCCTGTCCCTCCGACCGTCAAAAAGAACTCCCGACTGAACTCCCTTGATGTGTGATGTTTTTTCTGATAACTGCCGTCACTTATCTGAGAATCATCTTCTGTTTTAAGTCCTTTAATCACCGCCAGACTCGTTAGAGCATTACTACCTCGAAACACGATCATTACAACTGCTTGGCTACTCGCATTTTTAGCTCGTGTAAGCAATATAAAATCAATGGATGGTGCCTAAACTCAGTAAGTGTGAGAAACGCAGATATACACATTTGTTTATCTTCTAAAACATGAGATGCCAAACATAAGGTAAAGGCTAATAACAATAAAAATGCAGAATATTTTTCCCTTTAAAGGTCAATAACACAAATTATATAAAATAAGTTTGAATCAAGATACTCATATCCGATCACAATACTACAACTATACTACCTCCTCTCCCTCTAAAAATACCACTTTACAAGCGGCTTTTACTGTAATTACTGTAGTTTGCTACCACTTTAATTCTTTTTGCTTATCTAAACGCTTTTATGAACTACCTTTTTTGCTGACAAGCTTCAAATTATTGGTACAGTGCCCTGAAATCGACTTCTCCAATATTGGCTGTAGTCTCTGTATATTGGCAATGTCATAGTTTATATAAAACCCAGGCCCTATATTATCAATGGAAAGTCTTTTGGCAGCTTCAAACTTCACCCATTTCCTACAAACCCACAATTTGTTTAGCATTTCCAGTGCATGTAATCATCTTTATTTTGAAATCTTGTAAAATCTCGCACCCCGAGTTCAAAACGTGGTGACGGCGGCTCCTTGTAAATACATTTATTTGCCCGGTTTATTATTCGCCGCTCTAGGTTTCCGTCTTTCCATCGCCACATCAGCTCCTGCGGTTTGCGATGGCCCGGTTTAGTCACATTCATAAAAGCAGTGCATATTCACTCAGTGTTTGCAGCCAAAAGGGGAAAGTGATCACGGAATAACCTCCAAATCTGACAAAAACATATGTGAGAAAGAGGAAGCAAAGACTGTAATTGTAATAACTTGGAAGTAGAGTTGGACGTGTCGGGGTTTAAAGAGTTTAGGGCGTCCATAAAGTCTTTTGTTGTGAATGTCTAGGATTAAATTACTCTTGTGGTTTGTGGTTAATGATAAAAAGTTTACACAAGTAAAGTCTGTTAGGGCTGCAACCTATTTTATTTACAATTTTTATATATATATTTTAAATGTATTTAAGTAGTCGACTAAACGATTATTTCTATTGTACAATGAGACTTTTATAATATATTTCAGTAACAGTTTTTAATAATTACCCTTTAACCTACCTTAAAGGGCCTGTACCTGTTTTTTACTGTTACTGAAAAACTGAACTGAATTTGTGTTGCTCCAGCACAGATATATTGTGAAATAATCTATTCTGGTGAAAATAAGACCACAATGTTTTCTCTGCATCTATTTATAGAGCGTTTTATTCTAGGAGAAGCAGGAAGTGTGCCGTTAGCATGCTAATGTTTGTTTGCTCTACCCGGGGCGTTCCGTGATGCTCTGGGCTCAGAAACTCGTGAAAAGTGCACATTAACTCATGGAGGTGAATATTCAAGATGCTGGGACTGCATTAGGAAAGTGTGATACATGTGACTGATGTAAAGACTTAACAGCAACTACTTCTGTTTTTCACATTTCAAAACAGCAAAAATCAGGCACAGGGCCTTTAATAAAGCATGAACAAAGACTTAATTCATTGAGAACAAATGGTTTATTAAAATGATTCATGCTTAGTAACTACTGTCTTCACTCTAATGTTAGTTTACTTTAAAATGTTGAATCTAGAGTGAAAACATTAATCATAAATCCAATCACTATCACAATACTTGCCAAAATCATTCAGCTCTAGTACAATAACAGCGTTCTATATACCATACTTTTTCCTTCCTTGACAAGACTTTGGTGATGGGTGATGGTGATTGGTGGTGGGTTTGATTTAATTTTCCACAGAGTTTAGATTACACATTTCACAAAATAGTTATAAACATGATTATATTTAAGATTTTACAAAACATTTATCTCCAGCTTGACAGTGTATGTCAAGTTTATAATGTTACTTCCTGGTTGAAAATGAGCACAAATATGACATAGTTAGAGGTAATTCTACAACTGTTACCTAGCAACCAGACTGTAAACATAGTGCAGCATCCATATACATTACATAATAGGTATGACTTGACAAATAATAATACCTGATAACACCTTTATTTTGTTGAGTTACGGTTTAAACTGTCTGAAAAATGTGTCAGTTGCTGTAAATTGTCTCTAAATTTTCAATGGAACGTCGCTTTTTGATGACATCACAGAGGTATTCTGTTTTAGAACTCAGCACTACTTCCTGTCATTTTAAACTTTGAATTTTTCACAATTTCTTACCAAACTGCAACTTCCCAGATGTAAAACTATGATAAATATTTACCACAGGTGCCCTCCCTCCAAACTAAGTCAGAAGTAGAATATCATGAGAACCTGTCATACAGACTTAAGACACACAAGTACTTAAAGTAAAGCAGTTGTTGTTTTATGTTTTTTGCACTGAAATGAGCAAAGGATCATGATCTATGTTGTTTCCACAGTTAGCTGTTGCTGCATTCAAGCAAAAATAACTCATAACTCGATTGACTTTAACAGCGTACGATTTTATTTAGAGACTTTTGACGATACAATATCGCAGTATTTCACATGTTACAGTAGCTGCACCAGTAAACAATCATGTAACGCTCACATATATGGCACAATTGCATCTTGTCATTTCGCCTTCTCTCCTCCCTCCCCTCATCTCCCCCCCCCGGCCTCCCGTACAGTGAGTAATCGTAATTGACACATTGATCTAATATGTCCCCGCTCATTTTCCTGTTAGTGATGTGGCCCGATGCTCGCCGGCGTCACCTTGGCATGTGCCTGCTCTGACATGTCCCCTTTATCCGCCGCCGTAATGAAGATTTAGCCCGGCTTTCAACCCGCGCCCCTCCTGTCCCCTGCGCGCAAATTCTATTACCCGTGACCCCGCCGTCCTCCATTAGACGCAGGTCATTTGTTAAAAAACTGCAAAAGCCAAACAATCCGAGCACTATTCCGTTATAGCGGGTTATCATTGTCTATTTGAATCAATCGGAGAAGGGCCATTTTTTTAGTTTAGAGCTCCGGATTGGATTGATCGGACTCTGTTAATGTCGAAATCGATGACACAGCCGCCTGAAAGTAAATTATTGTCAAGTGAAATGTTTGTGTCCGTCTTAATGGCCGCGCGTCTGGATGCTTTTGGAAACGTCGACAGATGTTGGCCCGTCGCAGAGAGGGAGGCGAGCGCAAAAAGTTTGTCCACGGCACCCACTCGATCTTCAAATTCGATGAGCAAAAGCACTACGAAGACGTGCGGGCGGCGTTAGTAATTCCATTTGAAAGACGGGTCGTATTCAGCATAGACATTCATAGACGCAAAATTCCCTATCTCTGCCCCTGCTCAGACACGACCACTTTGCTAGCCGATGCTACTCAGACTTACGTCAAATCCAACGCTCCTTCACAAACACGTCAATGGAGAAGCTGAAGTTTCATTTCATGATACTTATGTCATTTCTCTGCTCTCCTCACAGTCACTTGTAAAAGAGGATGGTCGGAGGTCACTAGATGCTCACCAGAAGCACACAGGTTCAGAAATCTCAACTTAAGCCGCTCAGGTGACAATTATCTGAAATAAAATACCAAAAAGTTTACACACAGTTTTGTTTTCCTTTTATTTTGCAGTTGTTGGCATTGTTTTATAGATTCTGTACAGACAACTGTGTATATACCCTTTAAAGGAACATCACATAAAATGAAAAATCAAGATGGTTATGTCGAATGAGACACATGTGAGTGACAGTCTGGTTTAAAGAGATTTACTGTTGTATTTAACATAATTGGTTTCTTAAATAGGCGATTATGATCGCTACTAGTCACATTTTTCAAGTAAATATCCTGATTTTTAGGTTTTACTGGGCAGATACTCGCAGAAGTGTTGAGCTCACAGTAGTTTATTTTTTATTGATCGAAATAGCTTTTATATATATATATATATACTTTTATGAACTTTAAATAGTATTTTATGGCTAGAAAATATATTTCTTTGCCTTCCTTCATAAAAGAAAAGCAAACTCATTGACACATCTAACCTAAAAAATATAAATGATTGTGTCTTTTTTGTTGTTTTGACTTAAAATCATTGAAAATTTAAATCTGAGTTTAGTTTTCTTTTTGAAAACCTGTCATGGTCTACTTCCAGTCGTCTCCATTCCAGAAGTTTTAACATTCTTATAACATAGCATTTTTAAAGGTCTATAGTCCCTGCGATGCGATGTCATCAATATTACGGAACTGAGATGACTGGAGGCAAAATGAAGTTGTATGTACATTTTTCAATGATTCTCTCACATTAGATCTAAATTCTACTGGTTTGAAGTGTTTGTGTTGGGGAAAAAAGCAACACATTTGAATTTCCAGAGTAGAAAGATCAGTTAGTTTGAACAATTCCTGTGGGCTCAACACTTCTGTGAGTATTTTTCCAGTAAAACTGCAAATAGTTTATCATAATTTCCAAAGAGTGCTTTTACGTTGTCAAAACCACCAGAATTCTTCATATTTTATGATATTCTGAAACTTTAAAAGGATAGAAAATAGATAGAAATTGATTTATTTATTAAAACTGGAGGCCTAATAGGAACATCACAATCTTAAATGTTAGTGTTACATCATTGTTTGAAGTAGAGCTGCACAATTAGTCGACAGTGAATATTGATGTAATCAGAACAGAAACAAAGACAAAAATAGTCAAAACGATTGTTTCTATTGGACATTGAGACTTTTTAAACACCCGTTTAATCAAATGCAGATATAAATATTGTGACGGAAGACTTCTAGATTGAAAATATTTACTAATAAAGTGTAAAGACTGGTTTAGGATCCAGACTGTTGAGAATCAGTTTTGTTTTACTTTTTATTTTGCAGTTGTCGGGATTGTTATAGAGAGACTGTACACACACCTTCATGTAATATATATGTTTAAAATATATATTTATCCTTGCTTTTATTTATTTATTAAACTTGGAGGCCTAATAGTAACGTCACAATCTTAAATTTTAGTGTTGATTATTAATATTGATTTAATAAACATACACAAAACAGACAAAAACAGTCAAACCGATTATTTCTATTCTACATTGAGCTTTTTTTTTTCTTTTTTCTTTTAGTAACGCCAGTTTCTTTGTGATAAAAATGGCTTTTTGTAACAGTTATGATCATCAAAGTATGGCTATGATACATTTTTATTGTCGACTAGTCACACATAATTGATTAATCGTTGCAGCCCAGTAAGAAACATGACACTTTTACGATCATTCACGATAATAGGTAAGGTAAGGTACTTTTACTTTGTCCTCTGCATTTGACCCATCCTCTGTGGCTGGAGGATCTTCTATTGTTGCGTCAAAATGGTACAAATCCAATCTTCTCCTGCTCAGTTATTCAGTCCATAAACCATCACCGTGCTCGCCCTGCGCTCAACAAACACATGGCTCTATTAGCTTAGCAGTCACGTTGCCTAATTGTTTAATTTATGTATTTATTAAATGTTCATCCCCAGTGTTGACAGCAGATGGCGCTCCAACACCTAAATACCTTATTGGAAACAGAGATGTAGTTTGTTATCAATATTTAAAGTTAGTTCATGTGAAATATTTACCCCAATGTGACCCAAGGCATGTTTAAAAGCCAATTTATGACTCAAAAACAGATAATGTTACACTTTAAAACCATAGTCGACCATAACGCATTTCAGATCTAAAGGTTAATGATTTTAACTCTTTACAGCAACAAAAATAATAAACAGCAATATTGCATAATCAGGGTAGAGCTGGCAGCTACAGTTTGCTTTTCTCTTACAAAGGATGGTAATTGGTCCAAATATTATTTCAGCTTCACATTAAGTATAATCTGTGGTAAAGTATGTAATATTAGATCAAATAAAAACGATTGTGGTCTTAACATTTCTGTGAGCATTTGTCTTGTAAAACACACCGTAAATGTCTTATTTTTTCCTACGTAACTACTTTAAGATGTAGTTTATTACCATTTTAAATTGGAGAAAGGTTAAATATTAATCCCACTGTGACCAAAAGCCAGTTTAAAAGCCAATTAAAAACACAAAAATGCAGAATATGTTACGCTTTACAGACCATTTAAAATACTAAGTCATCAAATATGTCAAAATAAAGTCAACCATAACACATTTTTTATTAACTGACATCAGATCTAAATGCTAATGATTTTAAGTCTTAAAGGGTACAGTTTGCTTTTCTCTTACAAAGGATAAAAAAAATACTATTTTTCACACTCAAATTATTATTTCAGCTTTACAAAAAGTATAATATGTGTAAATTTGGTATGCAATATATCAGGAAAAAAACAGAAGAAAAAAGCTATTGTGGACATTTCTGTGATAACTTAAAAATCAGGAGTTTGCCTTCATGAGAAAAGCTTAGTATCTTTCATAATCTCCTTTGAAATAAATAAATAATATAAAACACAGCTATAAATGTGTTTAAAGCAGTCTCTGCCATCACTCACATGTATCTGAGCACTTTTTCTCTGTCAAAACCACTCATATTATTCAGATTTCATTATATTCTAGTCTCAATCCATGTTTTTCTAGTGAAATTTTGCCTCATTTCCGTAATTTAGAATACTTTAATTTACAAACTCGTACAGCGTCTGTTAAATTCCAAGACTCAAGTGCCCAAAATAAGTGGAAAAAGCCTGAAAATGCACCTTAATTACCATGACTTTGACCGACAGGATTAAGCAGCACGCCTCCTCGTCGCTAAATCCTCCGCACAATGGCTAAACCTCGGCGACACTCCTCCTCTTTTGGGCCCAGCGCAGGGGGCAATGTGGCTCTTTTGTACCTCCAGCCTCTCCAGCAGTGACAGATAATAACGTCCCCTTAAAAGGCAGGCGGAGGGCGCACTTGGGACTGCCCTGATTAAGATTTATGCCCAAATTTAGCTCTCCCTTTCCCCCTTTCCGTGCTCCATGCGGCCCCCTGGTTTTTGTAGCGTTGATGGAGCCGCTGGTTCTAAATGTGTTACATGACAAAGCACTTCCCCTTTCGGCCTTTTTGATTTTTTTCCCCCTTCTTTTTCTTACCGAGGAGGATGGATATTGTTGGAGTGCTGTTCAAAGAAAAACACAGCAGCCAAATGTGCAGAAATGTGTAACGGTTGGCTCGGGGCCCGTCGCTCCTACATACATTCAGAGAGCTCGGGTTTCAGCCAAATTATGGAACTGAACTGGGCTCGAAACGGGGAAATCTTACTGTCACATTTGGAAGACAAAGCCCTTTAAAAAAAAAAAAAAAAAAAAAAAAAAAAGTTAAACCATATTTTGTGTGATTATAACTTGCGTAAATATGTTTAATGTATGGATTCTAGGCCTTTCACTAATGATTATTTTAGTATTCGACTGGTCAAATGAATATTTCTGTAGAATATTAAACTTTTTGATACATTATCAACCAAATAATGGTTCTTGAGTAAACATATAAATACAAATACTACTATAGTACTGAAGGCTTCAAGATTGAGAATATTTATAAATAAAGGAATTTTGTGAAGAAATTTAATTTTTATTAATAAAACTGAGTGAATGTCTTAATGGGAGGATCAGTGAAGTGACAGCAGTCTGATAGCATCGAGAAACAGAATAAATGATACTGAAAAAAGATGTCTGTGCGCAAAGACAAATGACTGAAATAAAAAGCCATTTTGAATGTTTAGAAATGTGGGGAAAAAGCAGCTGCAGAAAGGAAGGAAAAAAACATGGAAATAGAGAAAGAAACGTGAAACAGTTAAAAGACCATTTCAAGTTGAATTATTTGCACTCTTCTCTTTTTAAATATTTTTGTAATGATTTTGTATGTTTTAATCTGTTTTGTGATTTTATTGTAATTTTATTCTGTTGTGTAAAGCACTTTGAATTGCCTTTTGTACAAATTGTGCTCTACACATAAACTTGCCGTGCCTAAAGTGTTTTATTGATGAGAAAAAGCAATCTATTTTTTGACATTTTGATGTAATAGTGTCAGTGTTTTTGTTATAAAAGGTGTGTTTGGTCCAGTTAACAATTACGATCATCCATTTTTGTAGTCTATTATTTTTATAGTTGACTACTTATGATTCCAATCCTAATGGATTTATATGGAGATATATATGGATTTTTTTCTTTTATATATGTAGCTTTTATGGTTTGCAGAAAATGTTTTAGGGTTTTGGGCTGCAAATATGAATCGACTAATCTTGACTAGTCGACTGTAAAAATGAATTGCAGTGGTATTTTGATCATAATTGTTAGCTGGACTATACGGACTCCAGAACACATATGAACATACCTTTATAGAGCAAAGACGGCCAAAGTTTGAAATCAAAATGCCAATAAAAGAAGAAACAATTTCTGATTTTCCTCACTAATACATTTAATTTATAAATATTCTCTAATAGGGCTCCGCAATGAATGGAAATTGAATCGAAATTATAATTTTAATGGATGCAATTAGCAATTAGCATTAGCAGCCAATAATTAATAATAATAATTACTGCAATAATTTCCTCCACAAACAACAAAATCTCTGGTTTTTTTCTGCCTAAAAACTGCTGACACTTTAGATTTTAAAATCTGAGCTTTGAACAGAATCCCATTAATAAAACAAATCACAAATCTAATTGCAATAGCACTCAGAGAAATGTACAATTAGAGAATAGAGCTGCACAATTTAGGAAAAGATCGATCTAGAAGCCGTCAGTCAAATAAACATTTATTTGGCTGATAATGTATTTAAAGTCTCAATGTAAATGAATCTTTAGTTGAAAAATGAATTACTGACTAGTCGACTACTAAAATAATCCTATTTATTAGTTGAATTATTTGTATATCTAGTTGCATACCAAATTATTTATTTACATACTTTAATTTCTAGTTGAACTTATCTTTTCAATTGCAGTGATTGTTTCTGACGAGCTGAGCCTTTTCTTTCTGGGGTCTGCATAGGATTCATTTAAATATAAATAGGCCTGTCATGATAATACATTTTGGAGCATGATATTACGATAAACGATGTTATTGAAACCACTTTATGCTACTTAGACAATGACCTTCATCAAAAAATGACAGAATCAACCGATAATTAGTCATATCATTTACTTATTCAACCTTCTACAGCTTAAATCGTATTGTATTACACAAAAAAATAACAAAAATCTCTCCGTAATTGCATAGAAAATTAAGACACGATAAATACTAAGACCTAAAACCATTGTTGTAGCTTCCGTTTATTATAATATAATTTAATTTCAGCTGCATAAAAATACAATATGCCCATACATTTCAAGTGATAAAATCTTTCAGTTCATTATTATATCTCATTTCTGGTATTAAGTTGTTCTAATATTCAAATCTTATTCTGTAAACGTGCTAAAACAAAAAGACACAGTAAACACTGATTCAATCATTTTGTGTCCAGTAACTGTTGAAATTGAATTTTACAGAGTTTCTTTGTTGTACGTCTGGGAATAAAATGTGTTTACCAATTTGACATAGATAATTGCTTTTTTGACTCTCTTCAGTAAATGTTTTTGCACACAATTATTAACACGACTATGAAATAATGGCAAAATTGGGCTCTTTTACAAATGTTCTTTTGAAAAATTGGCTGCTGGAAAAAGTCTGAATTCTGTTTTTTTACTCTGAAACGATTCGTGCTCTGAAATTGCCGTGTTTCTGACTGTTCTTTTGTGTGCGTCTGTGTCCAGGACGAGCCCTCCGTACTGCTGCGCCGACCTGTACTCGCTCAGGACCGGAGAAATGGTCAAATCCATTCAGTTCAAAACGCCCATCTACGACCTGCACTGCAACAAACAGTACGTCCGTCTCATTTGAAAACCGCTCTGACCGGCTTTTCTAACTCTACGTCGTGTTTGTTTACAGTATCCTGGTGGTCAGTCTGCAAGAAAAGATCGCCGCCTTCGACAGCTGCTCCTTCACCAAGAAATTCTTTGTCACAAGTGAGTGTAAATGTTCACCTAAACACAGCATAGTGTCGTTTATAGCTGTTGTTCTTGGTCGCATAAAGACAATCATGCATCACTGAATTGACTTTAAGTGGGTGCTGGTAAAAGCTGGCAACTTTTGTCAGGATTTCAAGCATAAATGACAAAAAGAATTACGACTAAAACAAACCGACATGCCTTACTGTTGGACATGTATTTAGGAAAACAAATCTGATCACATTTCCAAATCCCAGCACATTTTCACAAATAACAATCATACAGACGTTAAAATCAAATGAATGATGATGCTAATAATATTTTGCAATCATGTTTGACCAAATTCATAAAAAAAACTTACACCATTTTAATACTTTTTAAATGTATTTAGGTAAACTTGCCAGAATATACATCATAAACCAAATTAGGGTTGAATTTTAAGAAAACAAACCAGATCAAATCTTCAACTCTCAACACATTTTCACAAATAACCATTAAATCACATTACACTGTATGATGAAGTGTTTTCAGACATTCAAATCAGATAAATGATCATAATATTTTACAATCATATATGACCAATTTCATCAAAAAAACTTACACATTTTTAACACTTTTTAAAATGTATTTTGGTACACTTGCCAGAATATACAGTATAAACCAAACGAGGGTTGAATGACTGTATTTTTGGGACTCTAAATGTCACGTCTCGGTTGGATAGTCTACTTTTCATGCACATTTTACAGTTTGTGCAAAGCGCCCGTGTTTGCATTTAGCCGTGTGTGAAAGCCCCGGCGTTTCTGAGTGCAGCTCTTGTGTTTGGCGTCGGCTTTTTACAAATAACAACATCCAGATTCCTGAGCCGTGATGCAGCAAGTGTGATTTTCGAGTGTCAGGCTGGCGACGCTCAGACCAAACAACTTCGCCGAGGTCTAACACAAAACCAGCAGCGCGCACGAGCACTCGACCGCTCACAAAACTACACACTGGACAAGTACCACACGCACGGACACACTGAGCCTCTACAAGTCTCTCCAGGGCCCTTCTGTCCCACTGTAAACAAGGCCTCGCTTTTAGTTTACAGCAGTGACTTTTCACACCACTTCAGTAAACCAAAGCGGCGCCAAAAATCAGACAAATCACAGCGATTCTATGCCAGGGCAAGGGCTAAAGCAGAGCTAAATCTGGGCTAAAAGTGGCCTATATAAAGTCTATATGACAGGTTAGACGTCACGTTTCACTAAGACATAGTAAACATGATTATATTTATGATTTTACTAAACATTTTGTCTGTTTGTCCCCAGTTTGATAGTTTTTGTAAAGTGTATAATGTTGTTTCCTGGTTCGTCATGACCAGCAAATATGACATAGTTAGAGGTAATTCCACAACTGTTAATGTTACCATTTTGAAAACATTTTGAAAAGCTAAAATTCAAATAAATTACACAATAGTTATGATTTGACAAATAATATGCGATAACTCTTATTTTATTGAATGACCATTAAAAGTGTCAGAAAAATGTGTCCGTTGAGTGTTAACTGTCTCTTTATTTTCAACTGTACGTCGTTTTTTGATGACGTCACAGAGGGATTCCATTTTAGAACTCTGCACTACTTCCTGTCATTTTAAACTTTTATGACCTCCCACCAAACTAATTGAAAATTAGAAAAACTAAACTAAATGAGGTTTAAAGGTGCACTGTGTAACTTGTCTCCACGGAAATAGCTTTTTCTGTGCTATCATCCATTGATAAAATTCTAATGATTTGTTGCTCCAAACCTCTTTAAACATATTTTCTCAATAACGTGGTCAATATTGAGTATTTAAAGGCACTGTCAGGAGCGGACCTAGGAATTTAGGGGCCCAAGGCAAAATTAAGCAAAGGCTCCTCCTCATTAAGTGTGATTTTTCTATAACTTTTATATCGTGCCTCTTGAATTGCTTTTTTTTTTTTTTTCTTACATGCGATGGCTGGACAGGTTCAGAAATATGGGTGGCAAGTAAACTATTGGAAAATTCAAATTCATATGTGCAGATTACATTTTCTAAACCACTTTAACAGGAAGGTTTTTCGTTTGTTGGCGCATTTAAACACATGATTTAAATACATGACATTTGTTTGCAATTTTATCATATGTTTTATTTCCTATTTAGTTTTATTAGGGGTGTGTGGCTTGGGCAGAATTAATACATTTGACTATCCCGCACTGCACCACTTTACTGTGAGTGAAAAGGCTTGTCTATCAAGATGGGAAGGGCATCTGGTTGGGGGCCCAAGGTAACCGGCCTATTGTCTAATGGTAAGTCCGCCACTGGGTGCTGTACCGGATTTTTACTGGAATGAAACGTGAAAAACAAAACTTGTTCATGTACACAATTTTTTGCATACAATAAAGTAAAATCTGTGTTGACCCAGCACAGATATATTGTAAAAAACATATATTCGGATGAAAATGAGGCCACAGCCCTTTCTCTACATCTATTTAGAGAGCGTTTTATTCTACGAGAAGCAGGAAGTGCACCGTTAGCATGCTAATGTTTGTTAGCTTTACCTGGGACTGCCAAACTGGATCTGGGCTCTGAAAATGCTGACAAGTGCTTATAAACTCATGAATATTGTGGATGCTGGGACTGCATTAGCAAAGTGAGCAATACATGTGTTTAAAATGAACTACTTCTGTTTTACTTGTTTCAAAACAGTAAAAATAAGGTACAGCACCTTTTGTAAGGCTGAAAAAACAGATAATACTCAAAAAATGTAAAGCTTTCATATATTTAACATATCAATTTTGTTCTTTCATAATACCACTGCCCCTTTATTATTAATATTATTTATTTATTCTTTAATTCTGACTCAGAGTGAACGTATATGTGGACATTTTCAGGTCAAGTTGTCGTTCTATAAATCAAAAATTACATTCAGATCATGATAAAACAAAAACATAAAAATACATGCAAACAATTCCTTTCAGTGCTATGCAGCTAAACAGAACTGTTTTTAGCATAGACTGGAAGATTGTTCCAGTTTTTAGCTCCATAAAAATAAATCACCGTTTCCCAATATTTATTCATCTTATTCTTACCCGTCCACTTTTGCCTACATATTTAGCCTTCTGTTGTTTTTGCACTTCTAGAGCAGGAATTCTGTTCACTAGAGCAGGGGTTTCCAATCTTTTCTGGCTGGGACCCCCAAAATAGCCATGCAACTGACTCAGGACCCCCCAAAGCGAAATGAAAAATAGTTTACGCATGTCAAATCAGGTTTAATATTGGTTATTTGAATAGTTTATTGTCTTTATTAGACCCTGTTTCACTAAAATATACAGTTTTATAATTTGAAAACTAGAGCAAATACTGTGTCATTTATTCAAACTAGATCTTGAAATCATCTTGTGACCCCCCCCAGCTCATCCCTCGCGACCCCCCAGGGGGTTCCGACCCCCACTTTGGGAAAAATAAGATTTAGCTGCATTGTTCAACGTTCATGTGATCAACAAGTCAACACTACAACATTTCTCATGGAGCTTGAAAACTGTCGTAGTCTGTATAGAACTTATTGTCTGTTGAGATCCACAGCTTTGTGTAGAATGATACAAGCAGAAGAGGTCTTATATTAGCAGCGCCTATGACAACTTCCGGAATAAGGTGAAAAGTGAGTTGCTGTTCTTTTCAACTAATGATTCCAGTAAATGATTGTGAAATTCATAATTGTTTCTGTTAAATTAGCTAAACCAACATTCTTGAGCCATATTTAGTTTGTTTCTTTGCTCTGAGACATATGGCACTATATTAATTGATGCCATCTGGGCCAACTCTGAACACTTTCTGCTCCTCTTGTCAAAAGTATTGAAAATCACTTACTACTTGATGTATCGAAACTAGAGGCGCAATTGAGCAAGTATCGATACTAAAAATAATGGACCTTTGTAAACAGTTTTTGAATTATTTTGAACTTTATCAGAACTAGTGTAAGAACACAATGCTTAATAAAGAACATTCTATCTAATAGACCCTTTAAACTGTTGTTTCAGCAAAATTACAGAATGGAGGTGACTAGAGGCAAAATGACTATACATTTTTCAGTGATTATCTCACATTAGATCTAAATTCTAGATGTGAGTGCTTTTACTTTGACAAAACCACCTGGATTTTTCATATTTTCTAATATTCTGAGGTCAATCCCAGTTTCTCTGGTGAAGTCACGTTATGTTCCATTTCACTTTTGGCTCCGTTCTAGAATTTAAAATGTTTTTGTTTACAGACATTTAAAGAGTCTATTTAGCGTTGAAAATGTCCTAAAAATTATCCTCCTGGTATCGATATTAGTATTGAGAATCGAGTATATTTCTTAGCATTGGAGTTTAAAATTTTAGCATCATGACAACACTAGCTCCTCTTGTCTCTGTCCCATCTCTGCGGCCGCCATTTTGTCTCGAGGATGTTGTTGAGGAAAAGGCCATGGCGTATTACCGAGCCATTGTGTCCACTTAAGTCATTGACTCCTGTAAACTGACCTTATACATCCCCGTGCGTAATGCGTCTCTGCTCCGTCTGCCGCTCTTCCCCATCTCCGTCTGGACCACAGGAGAACAAACATGCCCTGTAGTTATCGTTATTAATCGTCTGCTCCTCATAACGCGGTTTGGGAAGCAAAAGTCGTAAACAACAGGACTCTGATGTTTGGAGACTTGAAAGAATCCCTCCAGCCTCTTTACCAGAGACATGTTTTAAACTTCAGGTTCCTGCGTGGGTTTTCAAATGGATTCTGAGGGTTTAAAAACATAGAATGCAGTTTGGGCTTAAAGTACATACGACAGGTTTTTATCATTTTCTCATTTTGACTTCATTCAGTGTATCAACATGTTATAATATAAATAATTGTTTTACACCAATCACTTCGCTGTTTGAGGAGAAAAATGTAAAAATCAATTGAAAGTCACAGGAAGTAAACAAATTGATGACATCACACTGGGGAGACAAAGCTTATGTCCAATTTACACAAAATAAACTACTTTTTTTAATGCTTTAAACATTAATTCAACAAAATTAAGGTGTGTTTTTATTTGTCCAATAAAAACAACAGACATTTTTGCCCAATGTACAGGATGGTCGCTTGGTAATTTCCCAGTGTGATGTCATAATTTACAACCAGGAAGTAAAGTTAAAGACCTAAAAAACTGCTAAACTTGGATAAAATGTGTAAACTATTTTAGCAAACTTTGGTATATATTTATCTTAACTCCATTTTAGTCAAATGAGTAATCCAACCTGTCTGAGTCACTTAAAGGTCCCATAACATGCAAAATCGACTTTTCAGAGGATTTAACCTTCCTACAGTGCTATTTGGGCCTCGTATGTGTGCCCAAAGTGGTTTTTTGATTGATTCCCGCATGCTTTCGCTAGAGAACTGTCTTTTTTGTCCCCCTCGGCTGAGCAGCAGACGGGGGCTAATCCCATGGATGACGCGGTGTTTAAGCCACGCCTCCGGGAAGCGCGCAGCCGCAGAATAAAAACAGCTAATGCTAATGCTACACAGTAATTACACGATGGATACGACAGATAGAAGAGTTAGCTTGTTATTTACCAAACGGCAACGTCCGTCGTCGAGGTACTGGAGCACGTCAAACTCCAGGTCAGATCCAGGACGTAGGACTCAGCACGACGCACCGTCAGGACGGATAAAAGGTTTATTCCCGTGTTTGTGTATCGCTGTTTACCGGAGCACACGGCGCATGCGCAACATCTCCGCTCTAGGCTTCGGCTCGAGTTGGGCGGGGGAGGTGCGCGGGTTGGGCGGGGGAGGCAGCCTGCTCTCTGTTCGGGGGGGTCAGATCTCAGAGTGAGCCGTTTGCTTTTGCAAGGAGGGGGGCCAGTCCAAGAAATGGGTGTTTTTTGGAAACTGTTATGTTATGGATATTGCACAACGCAAAATTTTATCAACAAAGCCCTTAGAATAGACTGTAAAGGGGAAAAGAGCAGGATATGGGACCTTTAAGCATGTGCCGCACACTATGACAAAAGTAAGGCAAATATTTAACTGAGACACGAGTTTTGGTGAAGAAAAAGTTTTATTTAGCTTCATCTACACTTGTTCCATTAAGCTTGTCTTCTTTCCTTCTTCTCTGAGCCTCACAAAAACACTTTCTTTAAAATGTCCCACATTTGTGAAATCAAAGGTAAATCTGGAGGTTTCTTGTGTTGTTTTTCCATGAACTGCACAAATCCATGAATAATCTCCAGACTCGTTCGGAACATTTTTGCTTAATCATGTTCATAATAACCGCAGCCTTACTTTAGAGTGTCAGGCGAGCTAACTTCTGTTTATTATTTCCACATGGTAATTCCCTCTGCTGCCAGAGGATGGAGTGCTAACACCGATCCTGATTAGGGAACATCGGACAGTTAAAAAGTAATGTGTGGTTTTCTAAAACAGTGGTTCTCAAACTTTTCGGCCCTGAGGCACCCCTACACCTCCTCAGCCGAGGCGCCCCTGTGTTTTATGTAACATTTCATTATAAATAAACCTCCCGTGATAAAATACATATTTTAAAGCAGGTAAGGTTATTTTGAGTTCAGCACTTGGGTCACCTTGAGTGTTGCAAAGGGCTTTATAAATAAAGGTTGATGGATTTAAATTAATTTAAATCTTGTGTTAGTTTTAAATCATATGTGCATTTGGAAATACAATGGCAATACCAAACACTATTTAAGCCTTAATAAATTAAGAACATTATTTGTATCCCTAAATGCTGATAAAATTGCGAGCAGACAGGTTGATCTGCTCCTGTGACTGTCCTGTGTCTGTCCTGTTCTCGCTCTCCCTCTTTCAGTGGCCTACAATCATTTGTGAGAAGGCGGCTATGTGCCTTTTTCGGTTATATATTGTCATAACTGTCATATTTCAAGGCAAATATCACTGACGTATGTTTAAAACTGCATGCTTTGCCGCTGGTTGATCGATTATCTGCGCAGCGTGCGCGCATTAATTAAGACTTGCTCTTGGATTAAAACTACAGCGGGACATTTCTCTGTGATTCCTGGGCCGTTTTACATGAAATAAAAAGTGTCAAAAACGTTTCAATATCCTCTAATGTGAGCTCTTGCTCGCCCTTCACCCTAGCGCATCTCTGTGGAGAGAGAGAAAGAGAGAGCATGGCTCCACATCTGTCCGCTACGTGCGAAACACCACGCCCCCTCTGTAAAAATGCATTTTTAAACAAATTGCATGAATTGTGATTGTTTTCTGTCAAAAACCACATAAATAGCATTCTACCAGAGTTATTTGCAACGTTTAGTTCCTGAATCAGTAGTTTCCTATATTAATTTGTCTTCATTCAAAAAATCCATTGAACTCCACAATTTTTCGCGCCACCCCTGCACTCACGCCACGGCACCCACCCCCTTTGAGAAAGCCTGTTCTAAAACATGAGATGCCGAAGTAAAATGTGTGATTTATTGTGATGTAATCAGGAACATTCATCTAAATATGCAACATGTGAAAGGCATACTTAAAGATATTTCCTTTTTTAGACCAGGTTGGAATTGGAATTTTTTTTAAATACTTATTTATACTTAATATTATAGTAACACAATGTTTTTAACTAACATATTGTGATGTTGCAAAAAAAATCTAACATCTATGTTTCTTTGCTTAAATACATTTTGTTGCAGCAGCAGCTAAAAAAAAACAACAACTACAAAGACCATGATCCATTCAGTGCAAACAACATGAAGAAATATGAAGCACTAAATTCTCTGCCTTTGGAATATGACAGTAAGGATTTGAACCAAAGACTTATCAAGGCATACCTTTTTGAAAAGAAAAAGCAGCATTTCTGCAACTGTGTTATAACTGCTGTACCGTGAAATGAATATTGTGGTGGTAATGTACTCTGACACTCACATATTGTTACATTTCTAGTTTAATAGTTGCAGCAAAACATAAAAACCCATGTCCATAGTCTGTTTTTTTAAATGACAAACCTTGCTTTTATTTCATTTTTTGTATTGAAGAACCCCATTAAAACCCCCTTTAGACCTGGTCAGAGCGCGGGAACATTTTCTTCCACAGATTCGACCTTCTGGATTTGAGTCCCATTAGTTTGAATTGAGTTATTTTTCCGCCGGCGCAGACATCTCCGCTCTGTCATTGGGAGTGTGTCCGGTGGCTCCGAAATGACACACAAACTTGTTTTTTTATGAAGAAAATTATATCTTTGTGCGACCTAGACATGTGCAAAAACACTGTTCTGATCTGAGCTCTAAATATACATAACGTACAGTGTGTGGTTTTGTCACTATAACTTTTTACTGCTTCTAATTTGAAGCGTTTAAGAGATTGGACGTTTTAGATTTGACCCTGGTGAAAGTTCAGCGTTTGTAATTATATACTTGGAAAGTCTGTGTAATTGTGTTGTGGAGATTGCTCTGCAGGTTGCTATGACAAAAATACAATCCAATATTATGAATGAAAAGGCACAAGACCATCAAAAATGAGCTGTGCAAAATGAAAATACTCAAAAACATGTGGGTTTTTAGTAATTTCTGATATTCTAATGATATAAAAGCTTAATTTTAGTGGAATTGAGATCCAATAATTTTCAATAGAGTTTGTCAGTAAAAGCATGTGGTTTGGAGCAGAGTTCAAACTTTTTGGTGGAAGAAAGAAAGCCTGTCTGTTAATGTACATGAAAGTTGTTTTTAATCAGACGATATACATAGATAATTAGAGTTGGTCAAAAACAGGATAACAATAATCTTTTCAGTGCAATTTCACCCAACTCTAAACTGTTTGCAATAGATGGACAGCATATTTTTGCACATTGTGTTTGTGATTATGTCAGGGATGCATGTTTATTTGTTTCTTTAACCCATAGATGGGAGTCCTTCGTGGTCAATAGTCTGTAACCAATCATGTCAACACAGTGCTTTTTTATTGTTGTCTATTTACTGTACGATAGGGGTGCACCGATGTATTGGCCCAGTATTGGTATCGGCCGATATTCACGTAATTGAGTATCAATTTCAGCCCAAAATCACAGATAACCGTGCTCCGATGTTACACTCCGCTGATGAAAGAATTAACTCTGCAGTCCCTCCGCAGAATCAGGAAGAAAGACCCAGAAATGACAAAGTTATGGACTTTTAAAAGAGGTTATCGGCCCTAGATAGTTAGTAAAATCGGTCTAAACCGCTGAACCACTACTGTACGAGTTATAATCAGCCCACAGCGAATGAATGAAAGCTCACATGAAAGCAGTTTTAGCACAGTTGATATGCGTACTTTAGCTTGAAGAGGTAAGAGAACAATAGTTTTCCTTTTTAGGCCTGTTTTCATCATTAATGTTCATCAGTGTTTCATCATAAACACTGCAGTGTCTCAAGTAGGGCTGAAACGATTCCTCGAGAAAATCGAATAATTCGATTACAAAAATGCATCGATTATTTTTATTCTGCCTCGATGATTCGTTTTATTTTCGTCTTACTACGCGCGACTTGAACATATGTCCGACCGCGGAACTTTCTATGCGCGAGCGTTTCCGCCGCGGCCGCTGCACCTCACTTCAGCAGAGCGGACAGCGGCATGTTTGAGCGGCTGCGGAGTTCTGTGTGGCGAAAATGTCGAAAGACGGCTCGAGGAAAGAAAGTGCAGGCAACGACGGAGAAACGGAACAAGGGGCGCAAAGAAAAAGACAGAAGTTGTCTAAAGTATGGGACCATTTTACATTAAAAAAAAGCAGACAACACGGTGCAGTGTTTGCGCTGCCAAACGGACCTTGCATTTCACAGTAGCACAACATCCATGATCCAGCATTTGAACAGAAAACACCCTGCTTATTTGACATCAAGCGCCAAAGGCAACACGAGGTGAGTTAGCTTTGCGTTAACCCTATTTTACATAACTAAAAAACGTGCTGTTTTTGTTGTAATTTGCCTGATAAATGGCTAGTTATCTGTGTCTGCACTGCAGTTTGGGAACAACTTGTTCATGTCAACAGTCCGAATCTTTAAAGTCTGTGTGTCATACACAGCTAATGGATCATGCATTTGTAAAATAGATGACAAGATCATAATGTATTGATGAATATGTGAATGTGCACTGCTGATTCATTTCCCTTTTTTTTGTTCAGTACTTATAAGAAATATTTTTTAAGTTTAAGTCAGAGCAAATATGTAATGTGTAGGCATATAATCTGGCAATATTATTATAATATAAATTATAATAAACATTTATTTGTCCATTTCAGCACATCTCAGCCCGAATGGACACATTCCTTAGAATGGCCCCACCATGTTCAACACAGCAAGCAGCAGAGTTCACTGATGTCATTCTGAACATGCTTGTGACTGACATCGTCCACTATCAATGGTTGAAGGCAATTAAGACAGAAAAGTTTAATTTCATTGTTCTTGGCATTGTTTGTATGCATAAATGTTTACGCACATCACAAAATGCACTTTCAAGCTCAAAGGCAGCTGTTGCTTGTAGCCATAACATTTATTTCTTTTTGACATTTGAGGAAATATTTAACTGTACAGGTCAGTACACTATACTGCTATGCTTTATTATTTATGTTTATTTATTATTTAAATATATTTTATCATTTGACAACTGGTCAGTGTCATTTTATTTAGTACCCCAATTTATGGTAAAACCTCAAGCATTTTATTTGTTGTACTTTAAATTCTTATGTGAAGTGCATTGTGAATCCTTATCTGAAGAACAATGTTGACTGTTGAGCAATTATTAATAAATGTGATTGCAAGTACAAATTTTGAACGTTATTTTCAAGAAATGGCCAATAAAGCTATAAAGTATGTCTTATCCGATTACTCGATTAATCGAACTAAATAATCGATAGATTAATCGATTACTAAAATAATCGATAGCTGCAGCCCTAGTCTCAAGGTTACTCAGTCTTGAAGAGATAAATCCACTTTTTTTTTTCCACTCAAAGACGCCACAGTGGAATGGGGACACTCAGGTGTAATCTGGTGGCACAGCTGTGTATTACATGTATACATTTTAAAGTCTATATGACAGGTTTTCTTGATATTCTAATTATGACTTAGCTTTGCTGTTGTAAATATTAAGCATAGTTTAACATTTGTGAAATTATAGTTGATGCAATTTTGATGAATCCAATTTAGTGCTGCGTCCTAAAACAGAATCCCACTTTTTGTCATCAAAGTTACATTTTTTGACAGTTTAAACATTATCATTCAACAACATAAAGGTGTTATCAGGCATTATTTGTCAAATCATAACTATTATGTAATTTATGTGTATTTTGCCCCTTGTTTACGGTCTGGTTGCTAGGTAACAGTAATTACCCCTAATTATGTCATATTAGCTGCCCATGTCCAACCAGGACAATGTGCAAGGACAATGTGAAAAGCGAATGGGCTTTTAGTTCCAGAACCTGAGAACTCCATTGACAAACAAACTAACGTAGTAGAAGTATTGTTTTTGTTCCGAGCAGCAGATAAACGATGATGTTTTTCTATCCGCGGACATGTGTGGGTGACAGAGCGGTGTTTGATTTCGCAGAGTGCTTTAAAATGCTTGGTGGATTTTGGTGTTAGTCAGAACTGCTCCCTCTGACCCTCACATCTGTTTGAGTGGGAGCAAAATACTGTGGTTTAAATCCGCCCTGCTTTTGGTCATCGCATTATCAAAACCTATTTTTATTTTTTCCTCTCCTTCTGCAGTGTGGAGGGAGGGAGGTCACAGTTTTGTCAGATTTTAAACAAACGATTAGCTAGAGATGAAACCGTGGATATCATGATAGTCTTAGGACAGCCGTGTTAAATCAGGCTGTTACGTTTGCTAATCGTATCATTTTGCTTATCGCAGTCATTATCTGAACTACACAGACTTTAAAACACATGACAAACATTTTATCACACCTACGGTGGAATAACTAAATCAGAATGTTAAAAAATAATAAAGACTTTCATGACAATGCTCCAAAATACATGACAAAACATTTTGTATCACAAATACAACAAAATATTTATGTTAAAAAAAGAAAATTTCAGACATCAGTCATCAAACAACTCTAACGCACAAGACAGCAAAACTTTTTATTACAAATCTAATTAAATAATTGAACAAAAATGTTAAAATAGAATAAATAATTCAGATTTTCATTAAATGATTCTAAAATGCATAACATTTTATCACAAATACAATGGAGTCATTTAATCAAAATGAAAGAAAGAATGAAATAAAAAACACTTTTGATCTAATGATCTAACATATATATATTTTTTTACACACAAACAGAA
Source organism: Rhinogobius similis (assembly GCA_019453435.1). Taxonomy (NCBI): domain Eukaryota; kingdom Metazoa; phylum Chordata; class Actinopteri; order Gobiiformes; family Gobiidae; genus Rhinogobius; species Rhinogobius similis. The sequence continues at coordinate 34,391,021 of CM033625.1, forward strand.
GGGAAAAACTAAATCAAAATGTCAAAATAGAATGAAGAATCAACGACAAAACGTTTTATCACAGTTTATTACAGTGGAATATATTTTTTTAAATGGCAAAAAAAATCACAGAATTTCCCATTTTTATTTAAAATACACTTTGTAAGTATATAGTCTCTGTGTGGAACCCTTCAATAACCATATTTCAGCCTTTTATTTGGTTAAAATGTATAGAAATAGTCTTAATATACAATAGAGATAATAGTTTGAGTAGTAGTTTGTTGCAGCCATATTGTGAATATTTTTTAGTGTGAATGGACACATTTTTCAAGACACTTCAATTCTTCATTCCCTTTACTTGTTTTTTATTCAAATTTTGGTCAAAGATGATGTTAATTTACTGCATATCAACTTAATTCTTGGTTTCTTATCGCTTTAAACTAAAATAAATAAATAAATAAACTTCTAAAACTCTTCTCTTCTCCACCAAGTCATGGTTGGTAACATAAACACGCTTCTTCCTGCCTTCTGTAGCCGTCGTGTGTTAAAAGTGCAGCAGAAGTGTCCCTGGTCTCACCACAGGAGCCGGGGGCCATTTCCTGGTGCCACTGTCTGCATGAGGTCATCGCTCTCATTAAGCCTCATTCATCTTCACTCAAAACACATTAAAAACAACACTAATGCTTTAAGATAGTTACTCTCGCTCTCCCGGGGCCAGACCACAGACAGGGCTCCTCAGAGGGCCCCAAATACTGGAAATACTTTCAAGCGGAGACAGTGACAAATGTGGACAATTTAAAGATCCAATATTATGTATAAGGCAAGCTTTTGAAAAACTATACATGTAAAATAGTCAACAATCAAATTTCACATCAGTGCTTAGACCAATGTCATTTAATCAGTGTTTGCATGATACAGAAAACCAAAAAGTACACATTATTTTGCAAAGTTGACTGCTTTGAGCTTTAAATCATGTTGTAACATTGTTTCTTCATTAAAAACACATTTGGAGTCGTATTTATACTGCCTTCATGTACTCTGGAAAAAGATAATTAAGAGTGCGTTCTGTTCAAGTGCATTCATGCTCGTATCAAAATGAAACGTTCTAAAAACACTATCTGGACAAATAAATGTGAAAACAGCGTAAACAAGTCAGTTCACATGAGACTGTATACTACATTTTACAACAAAAATTCAACATAATATTTAAGTACGGACAGTGGAAATAGAGATGCCTTTCAACGTGTGTCATATAATTGTGCAGCATCAAACTACCGCGCTGTGTGGACATGTGGAAAAACTTTTGTGTGTGATTTTAATGCAGTTTTATTCTCTCTACTTTGAATTGTCTTGTGTTCGAATTATGCTCTACAAATAAACTTGCCTTGCCTTTCCTGCTCTCCGCAATAGTGAGAGGTCAAATTATTTCCCAGTTTCCCACTAGAAATGATAAGATGAGGGGACGTTCATGTGTTATTTCCCCCCAGTAAAGTGGTGTTTACCATAATTCCCAAACTACATGAAGACATTAGCTTCATCCACGCTTGTTTCATTAATCCTGTTTACAAGCTTGTCTTCTCTGCTCTTTCTCTGAGCCTCACAAAAACACTGGGTTTCCCAGATAATGTTCAAGGACAAAGTTTTAAAGGACAAATATTAAGCGTTCTTGGTATTGTTATTGGCTTTTAAACATGCTCCTTAATGTCTTCACTTTGACATCTCATGTTTTACAATTAAAAATAAAATGTTTATACAAAGAACAATATAAACTTAGCTGTGGCTCCATTTGTTTATGCACGATGGAGTTTTAGCAGTCCAGAGCTTGTGACGCAGTTGCAGTGATTGTGTTTAGAGGTAGAAATGCTCAGAGCGAGTCTGGCAATGATTTAATGACATAAAAACAATGGAAGATTCTTGGATAAGTGACGTCAATTATCGAAAAATGTCACACATTGAAGGAATTCAGAACGTGTTTTCAAGCCAGCATAAAATGGTGCGAATGAAGCTAAATGCAACTCCAGGTGTGTTTTGAACAATGTTAGAACATGGGTTAAAAGCTGAAAAAGGCAATTTTGCGTAATATTTGTCTTTTAAAGACTAACACATGAGGGAACGCCTGACAAAGATAGTAATGTGTGGTGTACAGGCCAATAACAATGCAAATATATCTATATTTATTTTTCCCCTTAAAACTAAATGTCTGTCATACAGTCTATATGCTTTCAAGTACTTTATATTTTAATATTTGCTTACACATTCATTCATTCATTTTCTACCACTTATTCCCGTTAGGGGTCGTGGGTGACTGGAGCCTATTCCAGTGACTTTGGGCCTTAGGCGGGGTACACCCTGGACAGGGGCCAACTCGTCGCAGGGCTGACACAGAGAGACAGAGACACTGACAGACAACCATTCACTCTCACATTCATACACTAGGGACAATTTAGACTTCTCAATTAACCTACACAGTCATGTGTTTGGACGGTGGGAGGAAGCCGGAGAACCCACGGTAACACGGAGAGGACATGCAGACTCCACCCAGAGAGATTGTCTGATGTTGGTCTGGTCCGGGATTCGAACCAACAATCTACTTATCTTAAAAAAGATGACTTGTTATTTTATTCCAAACCAGATTAAATAGAAATTGTGTAGCATTTTTAAACCCAGCTCTGAATGCATATTTTGTCCTGTGTTGTGTGTTTGCAGGCTGCTTCCCGTGCCCTGGCCCCAGTCTGAACCCCATTGCTCTGGGAAGTCGCTGGCTCGCTTACGCCGAGAATAAGGTAAAAAAATTTTTTTTTTACAAAAACACATTTAGCAGCAACACAAAATTTGGATTTGAATGTAGGTTTTATTTATTTTACCCATTCATTACAATATAGCTTGCACACATAAACGTTTGTAAGGTTTCTAGTTTTTTTGTCTTTTGATAATCAGATCATACAGTAAAAGTGCGTATGACAGGTTTTCATGATTTTTCTCGCCTTGTCTTCATTTGGTCTATTGTAAATAAACAGTTCAAATAAACATCCATTTGGTGCCAGAACCACTCAAGAGGAAGCAAGGGGCGGCAGTAGCTCAATTGGCAGAGAGATTATCTTCTGATCCGAAGGTCAGCGGTTCGAATCCCTGACGCGGTCCGCTCCTGACATAAAAACATCGTTGGTTGAGTGGTCAGATCCACTGACCCACAGGTTGGCGGTGCAATTGCTCCCGCAGGTGAATACCGCTGTTGTGTCCTTGGGCAAGACACTTAACCTGCCTCGCCCCCAGTGTCTGCGCACACTGGTGTGTGAATGAATGGGTGAATGGTTCCTTGATGTAAAGCGCTTTGAGTGCCTCGAAGGTGGAAAAGCGCTGTATAAATATGTGACCATTTACCAAGGTGGCTCATCTAGTGTAGAGAGTTCCTCCAGGCAGACGAGGAACAATAAACAATATAATATTGCTAATGGAAATAAAAAGGAAGAGTGTAATTGTGTGCAATTTTGTGTAACCGTCATTAAGGCTGAACAATTTGGAAAAAAACAAACATCTAATTGTAGTTTTTCTGATGAGCATTGTGATTGTGATTTGTTTTAATAAAAGGATACTGTTCACATTTTAAATGTGTCCAGAAGAATTGACAAAAAGAAACAATTATGGTGGAAATGATGCCATTTCTAAAAATTGCAGTATTGTGATTTACTAATTGTGTCCATTCACGTTGTGATTTCAGTTCATGTTCGATTAATCTTGCTGCTATAATCGTGATTATATTTCCTCAAGATTGTGTAGAAAACAGTTCAATATCCATGCTGTTCTGGTTGTTTTCACTTAGCTTTAATAACACATGATTTATTCAAAATGAGAAATGAAAAATGTCTTCATAAGTCACACATTTAAACTGTCAGTAATTGTATTAATTAGCACCGTATTATTGTTTTTGGTCTTGAAAATTCTAACAAAAAATGTAAATGTAGTCGCGTATCTACTGCCAGTTTGAGCTTAAACCAAATTTCTATATGATAAACGAATTAAGACAATCAAGCTGTGTGTTCCTAAAATATACACACAATGATTTGTTCAAATGTTTTTGGTGCATGATTATTGCTGAATAGATCGATCCGGTGGTTAACTGTTAATCAATAATTTGCACAAACAGATAAGTGCCGTTTGTGCTGTGTTTGTTTTCAAAAGCTACATTGATTTTAGTGCAATAAAAACATTCTGTCCTGTATACTCTACTTTCATTAATAATATATGCAGAAGATGGTAACAAAAAAAGTGACAAATTCACAAAATAGAGACATCTGTTTTTGCAAACAAGCTCTTCATTTGTTGAATAAAACAGTTGAACAAAATGTAAAACATTTGAATTTAGATGCAAAATCGTTAAAGGCACACTGTATCGCTTTTTTGCCACTTGCACGTCTCCATGGAGATGTAATTCTTTGCCCGAAATGTTTCACAGTACGACATTAAACTAGATTTTGCATTTACTCAATTACGGGTGTTTTTATTGCCCAAATTACCTGGAAAACATGTAGCCTCGCCACAGATCTGACCTGTAACTCTAAGACCCACATTTATTCTCTGCATTTTAACACCTCTGTTGTCTTTTTATTGCTTTTATTTATGCCTATTTGTTTAGTTTTTATGTTTTTTTTTAAATTGTGTATTTGTCATTCTATGATTTATTGTGCTTTTGATTTTATTTCACTTTGTGCAGCATTTTGGAAACAGCTTTACAAAATCTGCTAAAGAAATAAAGTGGGTCAGCTGGTGGTTTCCCCTGTGTTTCATGTAGGTTTCTTTTCTTTTTTTCTTTTTTTTTTTTCTTTAATGCCATACTGTGGAACTTTCCTGGCAAAAGAATAACATCTCCATTAGATGATTAATTGAGTAATTTTGCGATTTGCTTTAATAAAATGTTTCTGTTCAAAGTCCACACTTTAAACACAACAAAGAGAATTGACAGAAAGTCTGAAATATTAACTGACAAACTGACTGAAGACTCACTTGTTTTTGTCACTTTGAGGAGCAGATTTGTGGCTTTGAGGATTATATTTGTCACTTTTCATAGCGTTTTTGTTCATGGTTTGGTCACTTTCGGGTCCCTTTTAGTCGCTTTTAAACAAATTTTTTGGATAGTTTTCAGTTTTTGCTGCTTTTGGTTGCATGTCTCTTGCTTTTAGTCAATTTTTTATCACTTTGTCACATTTTTGTCACTTTTGTTTGCAATTTGTTGTTTTTTTTTGTCGCATTTCTGTCTCTTGTTTCAGAACATGTTTTAACAAATCTAAACTACAGGGTTATCACTTTTTTTGCAGAATAAAAGTTTTGTTGTTTGTGTAGGAAGTTATTGCACTTTGCGCTTTGCCAATTGTGTCCATTCAAATTGCGATTGTGGTTTGATTTATTGTACAGCCCTAAATCATTGTTGTATATTGATCATCATAATCGTTATCTGAACTATAGACTTTAAAATGCATACGGAAAGACTCTTTTATTACAAAGACAGTGGCATTATTAAATTAAAATGTCAAAAAAATACACTTTTCTTCAATAAAACCCTTTATTTGTTAATATCCTCCATCTATAAGCCTTCAATTACCATATGACAAACCATATTTAGCTGATAATACATTCAAAAAGTCTCAGTGTGCAATAAAAATAATAGTTTGACAAGTTGACTTCTAAAATAATCAATGGTCGCAGCCCTAATCTAACCAGAAAAGTTACATAGTGCGTCTTTTAATTCCCAAAAGCGACAGAAAATTGGAAGAAAAGTCTGAGAATAGACGTATCCTCTGCCATTGCGCTTATTCCTTATCTTTAAATGGACATATTTACAATCCCCTTAAATGCTTTGTGTGTGTAATCTGTCTGGATAAACAGTTCATTTCTCAGAGAGTCCATCCACTACAGATAAGAGCGTCTAAAATAAAATCTGCCCCAGACTTCTCATAATGGGATTTTTAAGTATTTACCAAACGTTTACAATACAATTTAATACACAATTTAGGGATGGCTCGCTGCAGTAATTGGCAGATGGGGCCACTGTGTTGTTCTTTAAAGTTATAGCAGCGTTTTTCAAAGTAATTCAGGAAAGGGATTATTGAATGACATAGTAATTTTCTTTTGCTCAGAGTTGAACGGGACGTGCTCTCTCTAAATAAATGTTTTATATCGTGGGGCTTGTTTTGTTGCAGCTGATCCGATGTCATCAGTCCAGAGGAGGAGCGTGCGGCGACAACGCTCAGTCCTACACGGCCACAGTCATCAATGCGGCTAAAGTAAGTAGGAAATGACGAAGTAAACGGGTAAAAATGCAGGAATGACTATGGCTATATTGTTATTAAGTTGTTGTAAAAACGACTTTCCAACCCAAAGCTTTGTTCTTTCCCCAAAGAGCTAAACATATGACTGGAAAAGTAATCTTAAAAAAAAGCTGCTTGTGAAGGGAAGATAAAAACGTGTTTAGAAACGTGTATGTGTCCATTTTTATGTATAAAACAGTCAGAACATGCACCAGGCCTTGATCATCAGTGCTCACTTGAACAAAACAGCTGTAAACACTTGAAATACTCTGAAAGGCCAATCTGAGAGCATCTTCAAATCAGAGAACCATCTGTGAATGAGCGGACACTGGGCCCATCACTCTGGATGGGCCACCTGGAGCCATCACAGAGGCTTGTGACTTATGACACACTTCATCAGCACAGATCTGATGACCGACTGGCCGATCCACACACTGGACCGGCTCTCTCTGATCTGATGAACGCTGTCCAGTTCATTATGACCTGTTTACTGAGGGACAGTGACGTTTCCTTTTCTTAATGACGGCTGTCGCTGAGGTGAGAGACTCCCAATCAGGAGCTAATCTTGTGTACATCACAGGCAGCGGTCAGTGCTAACAGGTTAGCCACATGCCCTGAAGCACAGAGGTATTGATATGCAGACAGGCCGTCGCCCACGCTCCTCTAGAGCAATATATCTCCATATGTGTGACAGTCTATCTCCTGCTGCGGCGCGACACGCCGGCTCTGAGCGCCCGGTCCTCAGACATGCACAGGGCATTAAGAGTAATGGAGGAACAGGAGATAAAACAGTGTCTCCAATGGCACCGCCACACTCACTCTGCGTATGGCATCAGGCGCGTGGCGATCCGCCCCGCTCTGACCAACCAGGACCTCACATAAATCCTGCTGTAATCTGTTTAGATGGCGACACGCCGCCTCAGAGCTGCTCTCCTCCTGCAGCGACCCATCGATTGGTTTGGACTAGCACTAAGAAGTGCACAACTGCAGTGATTACAAAACACATTAGTGTTGATCAATTAGGAGGCAAACGCCTGGCTTAATAATTGATGCCTCTCTGGCACTTTACACAGGCGCTGCTCAGACGACGTTAGTGCGAGTGTAGAGACAGAGCCGACGCGCGGCGCCACGCCGTATTGACGAGGCTGAATGCCTGATTAGGCTCCGGGGCCCCTTTGGCGCTTCACTCACAGACAGACACTCACTCCATTAGCCCAAGACACTGAGGAGGTGAGATAGACTCCACTTAAGCAGCACTATCCTGTTCCATCCAGCACAGAGGTGTGTTTGAGGCAGACACCCGGCCGGGCACCAGCGGACACACACACACGAGCCTGTGCAGGGCTCACACACACGTGCTGTAGTACACACAGTACATACAGTACACACCGTAGACACTGTAGTACACTGAGGACAGAGAAGGGACACATGAGCCTGGACAAGGCTGCATGTCACTCACACACATGTGCTGTGGTACACACACTGAGGAGACACACACGAGCCGGCACAGGTCTCACACATACACACACACACGCTGTAGTACACACACTGAGGACACTGAGGGGACACACAGGATCCTCTTCAGCCACACATCTTCTCTTACACACACTAAGAGCACAGACAGGAGAGTGTTCATCTGAGGACAGTCGCCGCGGCTGGAGTTTATCTGAAGGAGGACGATACAGCGCAGACACTGAACTCATCTGCCTCTCACAGACTTGTAAAAGAGCTCTGGGTTTAAGACAAACCAGACAGCTCTTAGAAAAGCTCTCTGCCAATCCATTATATAACAAACCAACTTTAAACTTTATAAAATTTAACATAATTTTGGTTGTGTTTGGTTTTACAAATTGTCACAACATGAAACTAAGAGAAAAATATTTTCCCAAATTGTATATAAAGAATGTGCCCAAACATATATCTTTATCTTTCCAGTCTCAAATCTCTCAGTGATTTGTAGACTGTTTTACAACACTTACGTTTTTGTGTTATCGTTTTTTTCACTTCTCTGTCATCTGCCCCGTGTCTCTTTCAGACTCTGAAGACGGGCCTGACCATGGTGGGGAAGGTGGTGACGCAGTTGGCAGGGACGATACCCGCTGGGACGCCCGACGAGGAGGGCACGCCCCACAGTGCCACCCGCCGCAGCCCCCACAGCCCCGGCGTCGTCACCATCATAGACACGCACAGCGTCGGAGAGGGACAGGTCAGTGAGCCAGGAAGACGAGAGCACAGGGTCCAACCGGGATGAAAAAACACTACATAATGCATTTGTGGCAGCAGTGCACTAAACGTATGTCTTATCCACAAAAAAAAAAAGAATTGCAGACGATATAACGCAAAATTGACTTTTTGAAGTCATAACTTTACATTCTTCACCATCAAAAACATATCTGGAGTTGTATTTAGCTTCATCCACGCTTGTTTGATTAATCCTGTTTACAAGCTCATCTTCTCTGCTTTCTCTGAGCCTCACAAAAACGCATTTCAGATTTCCTTTGGTTTTTTTTGGTTTTTTTTCATCAATGTTTTGGCATGACCAGGAGAATTGATAAAAAGACTAAAATGTAAATGGACAAATTAATAAAAAATGAACGTATTTTTGAACGTTTTTGTCACTTTTGGTCACATTTTTGCCGGTTTAAGTAGCTTTGTCACTTTTAGTCGCGTTTTTCTCACATTTAGTCGTGTTTTTGTCTCTTTTAGTCGTGTCTGTGTTGCTTTTAGTTACGTTTTTTTTTTTTTTTTTTGCATATTATGTTTTTTTAACTTAACATATATGTATTGAAAAGTACAGATTACATCTTCTCTGTGCCTCAAAAAAACATATTTCAATTTTCCTTTTTTTGGTCAAAGTTTTGGCATGACCAGGAGAATTGACAAAAAGACTGAAACATAAACGGACAAACTAATTAAACAATCACATGTTTTCGAATGTTTTGTCGCTTTTGGTCTCTTCTAGTCATGTTTTGTCTTTTAGTCACGTCTTGCTTTTTTTTTCTTCTTTGCATCTAATGTTTTAAAACTTAAAATAATGTATGTATTGAAAAGTACACGTTACATTCTCTCGGTCAGACGTTCTCTCATCAGGATTTGTGTGTCCCAGCTTGCTCCGACATGCTAATGTAAGCACACAGTTGTAATAAACGTGATTTGATCCAGAAATGCTCAAAATTAGTTTGTAATTATTTATATATTTATAAAAACAGCACGGCAGACCTCCAGATCTCTATAAGGGCACAATTCTTGGACATTTTAAACCAGTTGTTTTTGGGGCTCAGAGGGTGAGGACTTAGTAAACAGGAATAGTGAAACAAGCCTGACTGAAGCAAAAAAACAACTCCAGCTATGTTTTTGATGATGGAAAAATGTTAACTATGGTTTAAAGCTCAAGTAAATGTAGCATAATATGTGTCAGTTTATCGAACTCTAATCTGTCATTTAAAACCCAAGAAAATGACAAAATTACCCCTCTTTGTTTGTTTGTGTTAAAACAAATATCAGATTATAGTTTAACGTGAGTAACAGAGCTTCGAACCGTGCTGTGCCTCCATTTAACTTTAAAAAATCTATTAAATAATTAAAAAAATTAAAAACAGGTAAATTTACATGTCTTTTTTTCATATTTTTACATTTATTGCTAAAATCTAGTTTCTTACATTGATAGTGAGTTGAAAGTACTAGTATGAAAACAAATACTTATAGATGATGAAACTGTATTTTCATCTCAAAAAGTTTAAATTTGCCTCCAGGAACAAATAATAACAGTAAGTTAAATTTGTTATGAGAATTGTAGTTTAGAAAGTATTGTACTATTGAGGAACATGAAAAGTGTATAATTAAAGTAAAAAAATATATATTATTATTCTTTGAGAAAATACATACAGAATTTATAACAAAATACAACAAATTTGGCAGCAAAATTATGTTTGAAAAAGAAAATTCAGATATGGTTGTCACTGTCTGTTAGTGAACAAAATTCACAAACTATTGGAAGCAAAATATATAAAAGAAGAAATTACTAATGAAATAAAAATAGACTTAGAGAGTGTACACAAAATGTATGGGTTAGACTTGTTTCATATTTATAAATATAAATATAGAAAGAGCTTATCCAATGTTATGAATATAGCAAACTGTATTTGCTTTTTAAGTTATTATTTGGTGCAGGATAATTTGACACAATGACAGTTTTCTTGGCACCTTTTCTTTGTTTTTTGTACTCTGCTCATTCTCTGGTTTTGATTTGAGAATAACAACAAAAACGCCCTGTCAACATAACAATCTGCACCATGTCAGCAAAACTCAAACTCTTTATCACGGCCTGCTCAAGAGAAATTAGAAAATGACAGCTCTTTATTGTCAAAACAAAGCTCAGATTACTGTATAGTCTAATTTGAGTAACAGAGCTTCAAACAGTGCAGTGGCTCCATTTAACTTAAAAAAAAAAGTGAATCTACATTTTTTTTTTTTTTTTTTTATCATATTTTTTACATTTATTGCTAAAATCTAGTTTCTTACATTGATAGTGAGTTGAAAGTACTAGTATGAAAACAAATACTTGATGGTGAAACTGTATTTCCATCTCAAAAAGTTAAAATTTGTTTCTAGTTAAAAAAAAAAGAATAAGTAAAATGTGCCATGATAATTGCAGTTTAGAACTAGTTAGTACTATCAGTCCAGTCTCTAGAAAAATACGTAAATAATTTAAGTTTTTGTAATTCCATTTACGTAGCTATGGGATTATTAACCTCACTGTCTGAGTCTGAGCTGCTGCGCAATTTCACAGCTGATTTAGTTTTGTTTTTGACACTATGCCACAGTCTGGCTTCAGTTTTGCTCAAATATGTTGGGTCAACACATATGTTGGGACAACACAGATTTTATTTTATTACATGAAAAAAAAAACGGTTTACAATCAGCGACAGATGCAAAGTACCTGGAAGCAAGAAAATATTCTGTGTGAGACGTCGTCACTTAACAATCCCATTGTATGTTTTGTTGTCAAAATATGTGCGATAAGTACATCTGTGAACATTTCACACATTTTAGGAAATTAAACTGCATGAGTTCCTCAAGGGAAAATGTACATATTTCACATTTTGCAAATAATGTTACATGTGACTGTCAATCAACATACACAACCAAGACTCTAACCCTAATTTACAAAACGTACCGTGTACTTATTGTTAATTATGTACGTGTTTTTCTAGAGACTAGGTTGATACTATTAATTACCATAAGATTTTTACTGTTAGTATTCTTTAAGAAAATATATTCAAAAATTTGGCACCAAAATTATGTTAGAAAAATCATGAAGGAAAAATTAGAACAATTACAAAATGACAGCTCTTCATTGTTAAATTGTGTTAAAACAACAACAACACCTTTAGAATAGATTATGGTCTAACTTCACCAAAGAATGTTGATGAAAGCTATCCACTGTCCGCTCTTCGTCATCTTTGAACCATACCATTTGCCCCTGACACGCTCTTAATGTGTCCAGGACTTTTCTAAAAGCTTTTCCTCCTCTTAATTCCCCCTCGTCGGAGCAAAAACCATGATTAATCGTGCCGCGATGGCTGTCAGATTTTTAATGAGGCGTGTTGGGGAACATTGTACAGTTTGGAGCCCCACACGATCGCTCTCTTTCTTCTACTGTAAGTGCGTCCTGCGCCTTCACTCACGCCGGGCCTGTTCTGTGTCACGCTCTGACATTGTGAAACCCAATACGAGCTGTAAACACGAAGCTACAAAGCCACGAAGAGGAAGAAGGAGGGAGAGGAGGAAGAGGGAGACGCAGACGAGCTACAGAGCACGAGACTGGAGCTTTTATTCTGTAAATTAGATGTTCCTGCACAGAAGGAGTTATTGAAGTTCTAGTAGTCGCTTAGATGTAGTAAATAGTTGGTTATTTTAAGGCGAGACACTACAGCAGGACTATTCAACTGAATTTTACAGAGGGACAGCTTTGTCGGATGGTTTTGTACTTGAGGCCAGAAATGCTTTAGAGAATGTGTATATATATATATATATATGTATATATATGTGTATATATGTGTATATATATGTGTATATATATGTTTATATATGTGTGTATATATGTGTATATGTGTGTATATATGTATATATGTGTATATATATGTATGTATATATGTGTATATGTGTATATATATATATATATATATATATATATATATATATATATATATATATATATATATATATATATATATATATCCTGAAGCACTCGAAACTGCCAAGCAAAGGCTCCAAGCCTTGGCCAGCCGCCTAAAGAGATACACGAAAGATAATGAAGCCAGACGAATAAACAGGCTGTTCGCAACTCAACCTGCGAAAGTGTACTCTCAATGGCAGGGTAATAACAACAGAGCAGACCCACCAAGGCTGGAAACTGAGGGATACTGGAAGAGTATCTGGGAAAAGGAGGCATCAAACAACAGCGATGCAAAGTGGCTCGTGGCTCTGAGAGAGGACCACAGCAACCTCCCAGAACAGAATCCAGTCACCATCACAGTGGCAGATATCCAAGAAAGAGTCTCAGGCATGAAAAACTGGACAGCCCCCGGCCCAGACATGATCCACGCATACTGGCTAAAGAAACTCACTGCTCTCCATGAACGCCTAGCAGCACAAATGAACCAGCTGCTGAGGGACGGGACTCACCCTGAATGGCTAACCGAAGGGCGCACGATCCTGATCATGAAGGATCCCTCCAAGGGTACAGTCCCATCCAACTATCGGCCAATAACCTGTCTCTCCACAACATGGAAGCTCATGTCAGGCATCCTCGCGGCTAAGATAAGTGGGCACATGGACCAATACATGAGCAAAGCACAGAAGGGCATAGGCAAAGACACCAGAGGAGCCAAACACCAACTCCTGGTTGACAGAACAGTCGCCCAAGACTGCAAAGCCCGACACACCAACCTGTGCACTGCCTGGATTGATTACAAGAAAGCCTACGACTCAATGCCACACACATGGATCACTGAGTGCCTGGAGATGTACAATATCAATAGGACACTAAGGGCCTTCATAGCAAGCTCAATGAAGCTGTGGAAGACCACCCTAGAGGCCAATGGCAAGCCACTTGCACAAGTGACCATCAGATGTGGCATATACCAAGGAGATGCACTGTCCCCACTGCTGTTCTGTATAGGTCTGAACCCCCTCAGCCAGATAATCAACAAGACTGGCTATGGATACCGACTCAGGAATGGGGCCACCGTCAGTCACCTCCTCTACATGGATGACATCAAGCTGTATGCTAAGAGTGAGCGAGACATCGACTCACTGATCCACACGACCAGGGTCTACATCACTGATATCGGGATGTCATTCGGGCTGGAAAAGTGCAGTCGGATGGTAACAAAGAGAGGGAAGGTAGTCCACACAGAAGGGGTCTCACTCCCAGAGGGAACAATAGCAGACATTGAGGATGGGTACAAATACCTTGGAATACCACAGGCAAATGGCAACCTCGAAGGGGCAACGAGGAAAGCAGCAACTGCCAAATACCTCCAGCGAGTAAGGCAAGTCCTAAGAAGCCAGCTCAATGGCAAGAACAAGTCCCGGGCGATAAACAGCTACGCCCTGCCAGTGATCAGATACCCTGCAGGCATAATAAGATGGCCAAAGGAAGAGATACAGACCACAGATGTTAAGACACGAAAGCTCCTGACCATGCATGGAGGGTTCCATCCCAAATCCAGCACCCTGAGACTGTACACTAGCCGTAGGGAAGGAGGCCGTGGACTAGTGAGCGTGAGAGCCACTATCCAGGATGAAACATCCAAGATCCACAAGTACATCAAGGATAAGGCCCCAGATGATGATGTGCTCAGTGAATGTCTCAGGCAATGGGGAACAGAAGGTGAGGTGCCGGAGGAGGGACCATCATGGGAGGACAAGCCCCTACATGGGATGTACCACCGAACATAACTGAAGTGGCTGATATCAAGAAATCCCTACCAGTGGCTAGAGCGGGCGGACTAAAGGACAGCACAGAGGCACTCATCATGGCTGCACAGGAACAGGCCCTGAGCACCAGAGCGATAGAGGCCCAGATCTACCACACCAGACAAGACCCACGGTGTAGGCTGTGCAAAGAAGCTCCTGAGACAGTCCAACACATAACTGCAGGGTGTAAGATGCTGACAGGGAAAGCATACAGGAACGCATACAACCAAGTGGCTGGTATAGTGTACAGAAACATCTGTGCGAAGATGCGGACTGGAAACCCCCCGGTCAAAGTGGCAAACACCTCCACCGGTGGTAGAGAATGACCCGAGCGAAGATCCTGTGGGACTTCCAGATACAGACTGACAGAATGGTAATGGCAAACCAACCAGACATCGTGATGGTGGATAAAGAGCAGAGGAAGGCCGTTGTGGTTGATGTGGCGATACCAAGTGATGGCAACATCAGGAGAAAGGAACATGAGAAACTGGAGAAATACCAAGGGCTCAGAGAAGAGCTGGAGAAGGCCTGGAAGGTGAAGGCCAAGGTGGTGCCCGTGGTGATCGGAGCACTTGGGGCAGTGACCCCCAAACTGGAGGAGTGGTTACAACAGATCCCTGGAGGAACATCAGACATCTCAGTCCAGAAGAGCGCAGTGCTAGGAACAGCTAAGATACTGCGCCGAACCCTCAAGCTCCCTGGCCTCTGGTAGAGGACCCGAGCTCAGAGATGGATGTGACCACCCGCGGAGGGTGAGCAGGGAATTTTTTTTTTTTTATATATGTGTATATATATGTATATATATGCAGAACTAAACCAGGACCAAGCAGGACTACACCACGTCTAAACAAGGACCAAACCAGGTCTAAACCAGGACTACACCAGGTCTAAACAAGGACCAAACCAGGTCTAATCAAGGACCAAACAAGTGTTTATCGGTGTAGAAAGAAGTAGATGCATCAGGGCTTGTTCAGTACTCATATGCTTTTTAAATTAAACTAATTACAATTACATACTAAAATTATAATAAATTATAATTACCCAAAGAATCTACTCAATCTACTCCGTTATCGTAACCTGAGTGCTTTCCACTAGTGAATTTAGAATGTTTTTGGTTGGTTGTTACACATTCTCAAGGGTCTGTACTAGTTCTGATTAAGTCCAAGATCAATCTAAAGTGTTCATTAAAGTACCGTTTGTTATTATGTTAAATGTTTTTTCCAGTACAGTAAGTAATTTCAATACTAGTTTTTGTAACAGTGAATATCATATTTTCTTCTTCTTTCGACACTTTTACAGTTTCTCGTTCATCACCCGTTTGAACCCGCTCTTTTGTCTGTAGACAAAATGAAAAACTATTGTGGACTTTTCCACAAGTAACTATTGTGGACTTTTCATTTCAGTGAGTATTGTCCAGAAAAACCTACAAATCTGGATTTTGCCTTCATCAAAAATGCTAGTGTCTTATTAAATAAAAAAACAACAGGCTCTGATATCACTCATAAGTATCTGTGTGGTTTTTAAGTTGTTCAAACCATATTTATTTCTCATATTTTGTGATATTCTGAGTGAAATGACATGATACTCCACTTATTTTTTTCCTCCGTTCTCAATTTTAAAGTGCTTTTACTTATACATTCTTTAAAAGGTCAATACTTGATCTGATGAAGCTTATAAAGCTGTCCAGAAAGGGTCACATTTTGTTCAGTTTTTCTTTCTTTACAGCACCAATACTTAGAAATGACTAGTTTCGATACTAGTTTTTGCATCAATTAATATCACAGTTTTGATATTTTTGACTACGACTATTTAACTTTTACTGTGTTCCAGTTCATCATCAGTTTGCCTATATCAACAATGCTAATCTCTTATTAAATTAATAAAGAAAAGTAAAAGTGTTCAAACCATGCTACACTCACATTTATCTGTGGTTTTCATTTGCCAAAACCATCTTGATGTTTAATATTTTGTGAAATTCTGTGTGAAATCACATTATGTCACTTCAGTTCAGTTCAATGTTTTCAATTATGAATACTTTAAAGGGTCAATATTTGATCTGATAAAGCTCAAAATTACTATAGAACTGCTACATTTTGTACAGTTTGTCCTTTTTTCACATCTAGTTTCGATACTTTTTGTCACAATGAATATCAGATTTTCGATATGTTGACAACTATTTAACTTTTACAGTGTCTCGTTCATCAACCGTTTGAACCCGCTCTTTTTCTTCCACGAGAGGGCAATGGCACATTCACAAAGCCGCTCTCGGTCTGGACCCGGCGTAGTCCTCCTGATGTCAGTCCAAACGGTGCCGCGGGAAAGTCCCTGGTCTGGTTTTCGTGTTGGCGTCGGTGTTAGAAAATGATTTGGACTTTTGTGTTTGTGCTGCGTCCAGGTCGTGGTGAGTGAGGAGTCGGACGGGGAGGGAGTCGTGGCTCACTTCCCGGCGCATGACAAGCCCATATCCTGCATGCAATTCAACCCCAGCGGTAAGAAACACACTGTACAAAATCAAAATCCAACACTTAGAGCTGGGGTACTTGACTTTTTTTTGCACATGAGTAAACAATGTTATTTCTCCCAAAGAATATATTAAAAGCAGAACGTTGTGACAAAAATTAGACCACTGCACAATGTCTGTAACCGGATAATTAAAGTCTGTATGACAGGTTCTCATGATTTTCTACTTATGTCACAATTTAGTGGGAGGGCACCTGTGGTAAATATTTATCCTAGATTAACATTCGTGAAGTTGCCGTTTGTGAAGAAATGTTTAAAAATAAAAGTTTAAAATTACAGGAAGTAGGGCTGAGTTCTAAAATGGACTCCCTCTGTGATGTCATCAAAAAGCGACGTGCCATTGAAAATACAGAGACAATTTACAGACTGACACATTTTTCGGACAGTTTAAACGGTCATTCAACAATATAAAGGTGTTAATCAGGGATTATTATTTGTCAAATCATCAACTATTGTGTAATCTATCTGGATTTTGGCCCTTGTTTACTGCGTGGTTGCAGTCGTGGAGTTACCTCTAACTATGTCATATGTGTGCTTATGTCCAATCAGGAAGTTACACTATAAACATTTTCCAAATTTTAAACACTAAACAGAACACAAAACAGGAGCAGAGAGCAGACAAAAGAAAGTACATAGAAAAACAAACTGCACACACATGGAAATAAACAAGTCCCATTTAGTCCAGAGTTTTTCAAATTGCTCCATTATCAAAGTTTATGTTCAAGAAAGTTGTGAATGATCAATAAAAGAGGTGAATTGACACTGTTTTTTTTTTTTTAAGTTAAATTCATGTTTATTTATATAGCGCATTTAATACAATACAAAAGTGCTTCACATACAAGGAGACACAGTACAAAAACCGTTTTTTTTGTGCTATATTTCCATACTCTTGACAGCATCTCTTATGAATGAGTCACATTTAAGAAACACATTTGCCTTCAGGTTCAGTAAAAGACTTAACTTTATTAAGCGTTGACTTCTAAGACTCAGATTATTTGTATAGTTTCTGGATACTGACTGATTTTATGATAACATTTTATGCCTGTGTAATGTGAACATTTGAACTTGAAACATGTTAATGATTAATTGGTACCATTATTGTGTAATAGCTTTAAAGGACACATAGTCTTTTTTTTGGAGCTTTTAACTCTGTTCTAACAATGTACCGTCATCAAAAACATACGTGAAGTAGCATTTAGCTGCATTCATGCTGATTTGTGGAATGTTTATTAGAAAATCCAACCCCACCAACACTTTCTGCTGAACTCAGTGACATTATTTCCGATTTTGGACGTCACTTAGCTGAAAATCTTCTTCTGTTTTAACCCCTCAAAATAAAACATAAAAGTAACATTTACCATAAACGCTCCCCCCGTTGCCCCTGCTGTCTTTGCGCGGAAAACCAGCCTTGTAACATTTCCTGACACCAACCCGAAGACAACTCTCCTGTGAAACCTTGGGTCTCTTTTTTTATATTTGGCGACATGAAATGTTTTTGTATGTGATTTTACTTTGCCAGACTCGCTGTGAGCATTTCTGCCTCTAAACTCGATGACTAACTGCGTGGCAGCTTAGCCTACCAACAGCATTTCATACGATTGTGTATGTACATATGTGGAATTCCCTCCACAGATAGAGCCACAACAAGTTAATATGGCGTCTCCCAAGGCAAGTCATGAAGTAAAAATAAAATGATTTTACAAAAAACAATACACAACAACTTTATGACTGCCTTAAAGAGAGACTTTAGTTTTTAACAGCAGTTCCTATTGATACATATAGAAAAAACACTTGAAATAAACAACAGAATATGAATTAAATAAAAAATATAATGACAGTAACTGAATTGGCCTATATTGAATTACAAATATTTAAACTTCTCAAATCTAGACTAATGTGCGCAATTCAACTTTGGATTTTAAACAATACTTTGCATTTTAAAGCTATTTTTTATTATTTACATACACAGTATGTACATACATGCATTATACATACAAGTCAGTTAATCTCTAAAGGGAAAACTACACAAATCATGTTTCTAAACCTTTATTTGTCCTGTAATAGAGAAATGACAGTGTTACAACGCAAAGTTCAGAAATGTATTCAGCTGAAGCATTAATCGCAACTCAACTAATATAATCGAAAAATCATTGTCTGGACTATACAAACTCCAAAACATCCCATGAGCCGAGAAGAGGTTTTATGGCTTATTTACTTCATAAAGGCATTAAACCTTTACATTTAGTGTTTTTCATCAGAAATCCATTTTGTCTGTAAATAAACTGTCAGTGCGCCCTCACTTTAGCTTCATCTTGGTCAAATGTATTTAGAACAGTGAAACTGATAAATTAATCAAAAGCGTAATCACTAGACTAATCGATTTGGAAAATAATCAATAGTTGCAGCCCTTTAGACATAATTGTTACAAACTGGCTCAAATCTAACCATTTACTAAACTACAATATTAGAATATCCTTTGCCTAAAGCTGGGGTAATTCATATTCTCACAGTAAAACCGAAGCTACACATTTAAATGTGTCTGACTAGTTCCTCGCCCTCACAAACCCTTTAGAACATTGTTAATATCTACGTATTAACAATGTCTAAGTATTAATTAAGCCCATTTTAGAACAGCTTTTTTCAGAAGGCAAAGTGACCGCCCCAAGCACAGCCAATCAGAGCTCTTCGTTCAGCTCTTATTTCCACTTTGATGAGACATAAAATACTTACAATATTACATGGATTCTTTGGGGGAAAACAAAAAAAAATGACTAATCTACAAAAAGAGTCTGGTACCCCAGCTTTAATAAAGTGCCTCTTACAGGTTGAATACTAATTTCAGTAAAATGCAGTTGAGATAAATATATTTTTTAAAAAATGCCAAAATACGTTACAAATTCTAACCCGGTTTAGCAATTTTTTAGGTTTTTAAATTTACTTCCTGGTTGTAAATGATGACATCACACTAGGAAAATACCTAGCAACCACACTGTACACTGGGCCTAAACTTATCTAATGTCAAAGATTTTTTCAATTTTCAAAAAAAACAAACATCTGAACACCTTTTTTGATGAATTAGGGTAAAAAAAGTAGTTTCTTTTGTGCAAACGATGCATAATCTTTGTCTCCCTAGTGTCATGTCATAAAACTCTTCTTTTTAAAAAAAATTTACAACAGGTATTGATAAACCAAATAAAGACAAAATTAGAAAATCATGAAAACCAGTCATCAGAATTGATTTATTGCCATTGTCAGTGATCAAAATTCACAAACAGGAACTTTCTTTGGCGTAAGGTGCAACATGAAACATACACACTTTAAGAAACAAAAAGTAATAAAATACAATTCAAACTAAAAGGCTGTAAAACTATAGAATATGTGGATATTATGTAGTCATTCCCATTTTATTTTTTGCAGTGCACGCTCTGTCTCAAACACACACACACACACACACACACACACACACACACACACACACACACACACACACACACACACACACACTTCTGCAGGCTGCGAAGGGAAGACTAAAGAGCGACGTAATTATAAACATCGGTATCCAAGTGTTTAATTTTACTGACACGTAACTGTTGAGTCGAACCTGGAAAGCACTTTGGTCGTCGACGCAGGAGTAAAAGTCCAACTAGTAGCAAAAGCATTGAGAATTCAAGACTTTATTTGAGGTATACAAACTTCTACTTTGCTTATAAAGCTATTTACTTGAGGAATTTTAGACGTAAGGATGTCAAGAATGCTAGCTTTATTGATAATTGTGATTGTTCAGGTCACAATATATGGTAAGAACTGTAAAAAAAATAATAATCGGGACAATTTTTGAAGCAAAATGTAGTCTTATATCTAGTCTAATTTAACTTGTAGTCAAATAAATGTAAACGGTGACAGCGGAGGCTTCAAACACCCCAAAAATACATTTACAACCACCACGTGGACTTACGTGACATTCAATAAGGTAAAAATGTTACTAAGCTCTACTTTGTTTAGCTCTAAGTGTTCATGATAGGTTTGTTTAATTCTGACCTACTTTGGTGGAGAGGGTAACTGTGGTAAATATTTATCATAGTTGTACATCAGTAAAGGGGCAGTTTGTGAGGAAATGTTGAAAAATAGAAGTTTAAATTTACAGGAAGTAGACACGAGTTCTAAAGCGTAATCCCTCTGTGATGTCATCAGAAAACGACATACCATTGAAAATACAGAGACATTTCAAACGCAACTGATACATTTTTCTGACAGTTTAAACCATCACTAAGCAAAATAAAGGTCTTATAAGGCATTGTTTATTATCAAATCATAACTATTGTGTAATGTATCTGGATTTTGGCCCTTGTTTACAGTCTGGTTGCTAGGTAACAGTTGTGGAATTACCTCTAACTATGTCATATTTGTGTTCATGTCCAACCAGGTAATAACATTATAAATTTCCACACAAATTGTCAAACTGGGGACAAATAAACAAAATGTTTAGTCAAATCTTAAATATAAGAAACAAGGATGTGGCCGTTTGCTGCAGGTGTTCTAATCAGTGAGAGCAGGTAGAGGGCGCTCTTGGAGATGAGGAAAAAAGGCTTAAAAATACTTAAGTATCCAGGCACTCGAAAAAAAAGGAAACAAATCGCACAAAGGAATAATAATAAAAGGCTTTATTTAGATGGCCAAGCCAACATGTTTCGACCTACTGGTCTTCATCAGGGCTTACGATAAAAACGGTGGCATGGGCGTGGCCTTAAATACAAGCCACTGATAACAGATCACCCTCTAGACATGAACAAGACAAACGATATACTACACAAGTAGTGTTGTAGTTGATTGACCAGTAGGTCGAAACATGTTGGCTTAGCCACCATAAAGGCCTTTTATTATTCTTCCTCTGTTCCTGGGTACTTAAGTACTTTTTAAAATCTTAAATATAATCATGTTCACCACATTTTAGTGAAATGTATGGTCTAAGCTGTCATATAGACTCCAAATGTTTCAAGTAAAGTTTGTGAATACATTTTTGTTTTCTCAAATCCAGCACTTCAACTCTACACTTTTATACATTATGTCACCATAAAATGTGCTAAAAAAAAACCCCAAACAAACTCCTCAGCAATGTGAAAAATACTTTTTCTGCTCCACAACAGTTTTTATCTCACCTGCTCTCAAATGTAATGAATTAAAACACATTTGTACTCATTTTTTATTTTGTACTTTGTTACTTTCCACTGTTGAATCCTACTCAGTTATAACAATCAAGCCTCAGTTATAACGATCAAGCTTTTTTTTACTCAAACATCTAAAGGCTGCGGAGTGGGAGCGAGACTTAAGACAGACGTAATTATAAACAGTGGTATTTTGTTTTCCTGACACGTAACTGTGAGTCTAACACGAGAGAAAAGGCATCTCACGCTCTGGACTCAGCTGGGACCTAAAGTCTCCAGAACCAAAACAATGACACATGAGTCAGGAAATGTGGAGTATTAACACAAAAAACGAAACATATTAATTCATATTATATACAAATGAGACTGTCAGATTTATCATGACCAAAATCTTGTTTAATCAAATAACGTCGTGTTTATTTGTTATGGCTTTATGGGAAGAGAAAAGCAACGCCCGCCTTTGCACCGGAGAAGAATCAGTGTTTATTTCTAGGGGGAAAAAAGTGATTCAATGGCGAGTGTGCAAACTATAAGTGTTTTCTATTTAGTCACAGACAAGACTCTCGACTGAACAGCTCAGAATGAACGATATCTGAAACAATATTATCTCGAGATGCATTTCACGGTATGATTGTTCTTGCGATATTTTGAGGCAGAACTGTAGGAATGCGTATTTTTTCAGTTTAAAATGCCTTGCCAAGCCTTTGAAGTGAATCATTACTGACATATTTTAAACACTTAGTTATGTTTTCATGTTGTCTGGACTAAAATGGAGCAAATGATCATGGTCTATGTAGTTCTATATGTTTTCTTGCTGCAACAAAACGAAAGCTTGTAATGTTATATGTTGTTACAGCCCACAATATTATTGTGACGATACAATCTCACAATATTTCAATTATCGTTACAGTCCCAGGATTAAATACAATACTAAAGTAGAAAAAGTAATATTGTTTATTCAAATATGTTCAAATATATTACTATATAGTTTGTAGATTAGTAGTTTTACCAGTTTTCCATAGGCCAATTATACTTTTTGTACTATTCATTCAAACTGTTCTTTACGGAGCTGAGTTGACCTATAAACCCAATTTTAAAGCATTTGATTTGTCTATGACGTCAGTGGCCTAACATTTTTGCACATGCTTTATTCATTAATCAATAGGTATTTTTTATGTGTTTAAAGCAGGAAGAATTCAATGTAAACAGCGGCACATAAGCGTAGCTATCTTGCAAACTGTTAGCAGTGCTTCGTGCTAACAATTTTGCTCCTCAATTAACCTTTGAGGAAAACTACACTTCACATGCCTCTGTCCCAACAGGCATTTTGCACTAAAGCTGCTTTTTGAGTGCAGACTGCAGCTTAAACTTAAAAAATTAAGTTTCAAAAAGAAGCTAAAAAAGCAAGGAAAGACAGGAAACCAAAGCGTGAACAAATTGTCAGAATCAAAAACTCTCGTCACTCAAAATGGCTACACACAGCTTGGCATAAGTGCTGCTGCTTAAAACCCTTAAAGTCTATATGACAGGTTCTCAAAATATTCTAATTATCACTTAGTTTGGTGGGAAAGCAGCTGTGGCAATTGTTTGTGTAGAAATATAGAAAAATAAAAGTTTAAATATACAGGAAGTTCTAAAACTAAATCCCTCTGTGATGTCATCAAAAAGCAACGTGCCATTTTAAATACAGAGACAATTTACAGACAACTGACAGTTAAAACTGTTTCGTAACAAAAGTGGTCGTTGGGTATTATTATTTGTCAATTCATAACTATTGTGTAATTTAAATGGATTTAGGTTTGTTTTCAAAATGATTGTTAGGTAACAGTATTAGTTAACAGTACTATGTCATATTTGTGCTCATGTTCAACCAGGAAGTAACATTATAAACTTTACACAAACTGTCAAACTGTGGATAAATAGGAAAAATGCGTTGTAAAATCTTGAAAACTCAAAACGTAATCGTCCCTACCTCATTTTTTACCATCTCGGTACAGCATAAATCTCAACACCTCCAGACACACAGACTGGAGAAAAGAAACCTTATTTATCAAGCTAACATTGTAATAGTCATTAAACAATGCACTTCTCCATTTCTAAACATCTTCTTTTCTAAATAATGTCCCGTTTCTGAACTCTCACACAAATTCCTTTACATTCCTCTATTACCACATCATCTCTTCTGGACACTTGTTTTTGCTTATCTGTGGCTGTTTGGAACAAAGACTGCCTTGTAAACGTGTGAATGTGTCTGTGCCAGTGTCCAGAGGGAACACACAGCCGCCATCTTGTGACTGTAGGTGAAGCCAAGTTTCAAAGGAGACATATTACGCTTTTTGTCCGCTACTTAGTATTGAACTACAACAAAAGTAGATCATCATTTTACACTTTGTTCACTGTCAACTGCAATATTTATGTAATGACTTAAAAATGGAAACCAGTTCATTGACTTCCTGTTCAAAACCGGAACTGATAAACTCCGCCTCTTCATAGTGATATTTCACTGTAACAAGCAGCAGATTGTCATGTTTAGTATATTACTATATAACTATATTGTTTACAAGAATACACAATCAAGATTTTCTCAAGCTGCTTTACTTCAGCTTTATCTGAGTCAAACTCCTGGTTTACAATCTTCTCTGCTTCTTCTCTGAGCCTCATAAAAACACATCAACAGTTGAAAAACAGAACTAATTAATTTTAAACTCTTTACAGAAGTGACACATCTTGCTCACTTTCCTAATGCAATCCCGGCATCCTAAATATTCACTACAATGAGTTTAAGGTAAAGCTAACAAACATTAACATGCTAACAGAATAAACAATAAAACACTCTTTAAATAGATACAGAGAAAATGCTGTGCTCTCATTTTCCCCGAATAGATGCTTTTACTATATATCTATTGGTGCAACACAGATTTTACTTTTATTACATGCAGAAAATCCAGAACATTAACTAGTTTCTCACGTTTCAAAACAGTAAACATTAGGTACAGCCCCTTTAATCAAAATAACACTTTCTAGATTAATCGATTTGTAAAATAGTTTGTTACAGCCCTAATTTAAACTCACAAGTAAAATTCATTCTACTGTTCTGTTCTCTCGCTCTGATCCAGCTCCTTCCTCTCGTGCTCCTTTTTGTGCGTCTGGTTGTGTGCTGAGCGTGTGTGGAGTTAATAAAGAAGCTGATGAGAGATGCTTTTCACCCTATGACCCCCGAAGCCCCCGCACTCTGTCGTTTTACCCACGTTTATGACTAAATTCTGCTCCGAACGAGGAGACAGAACGGCCATTTATCTGCGCCCCTTCACCCGAACTGTTTTGTGTTATGAGCTAATACGTCTTCAGTTATGAGGAAAATATTACCACGGGTTTTGTTGTTGAGGGGATTGTGCACTCACGCAAAGACATGTAAGTTAATAAATGTGTTTTATAAGGATGAAGTCATGTTTTAAAGCGTATAGAATTACAAAATTGGTTTTATATTATATTAGTCTTTCTGTGTCTGAGTTTGCGTGTTCTCCCTGTGTCTGGTCGGGTTTCCTCAAGGACACATATT
Source organism: Rhinogobius similis (assembly GCA_019453435.1). Classification (NCBI taxonomy): domain Eukaryota; kingdom Metazoa; phylum Chordata; class Actinopteri; order Gobiiformes; family Gobiidae; genus Rhinogobius; species Rhinogobius similis. Next base: position 34,416,526 of record CM033625.1, read on the forward strand.
ATGCAAAATTGAGTATGCAAAAAGAGTTTTTAACCACTGTTCCTTCATCAAAAAACATACAAGTAAAAGTAAAGTTACTCAAGAGCTAATAACGAGACAAATAACATGGACAGGTAGTTAATCCTGATGAAGATTGTGGCTCAAATCTGGACAATGATCTGTCAAAGTCTGTCGCATTTTCTGTTGGGGCTTTAAAATTCTACCGTAACCGGTTTCAGCAGATGTTTTATTCCAGTAAATAAGTTAGATTAGATCAGATTTTGTTATAGTAAAGCCTTAACGACTTCCCCAAACCACTAACCCTCTAACTGTCTTTTATCCATTAAAGGGAATGTACCAGTGTAAATTCTCCAGTGCCTCTGTCATTGTTATCATCTACAGTGATTCAGCACCCAGTCAAATCCCCGGTGACCATTCCGTTAAGGCCAACAAACTAATCTTTCTGACTCATTTACTGCGTGGCAAATCTAAAACGCTGCGAAACATTGTAACCAGGCCAAGAATCGCAGACTTCCCCTTTTTGTAATGAGATTTGGAGCGATTTGGCCCAGGCGTTTGGAGCTGTTTCTTTACATCGCAGTGAATGGAGCTCTGCGTTCGGTCATTTGTTGTGGTGTTTTCTTTTCTAAGAGGCTTTACTCCAGTCTGAGGAATAACAGGAGGCCCAGAGCCACTTAGATGTTGACTGACAGCTTTGTCCGTTTGGCACTAAGTGAACTCTTTCTGGGGTTGATGAAGTTGCTTTCTGGTTTTTATTGGGTTGCATTTGTTTTGAAGCGAAGCAAAAACAAGCAAATATGTGGAATTACTGCGCCGCAATGGACTGCCATGACTAACTGAATTTGTGGAGAACTTTATTGGTTTTCCCAAAGCTAGGGGCTAGATGATTGGAATGGTTACGGTACTATGCAGAGGTAGGAGACTCCAGTCGTAATTTTCAGGACTTGAGACTTGCTTAACCAATAATCGTGAATGACATGAGTTTAGACTTGCCCTCTATGACTTGCGCCAAAATATTTGATATGACTTATAAAAAAATGCAGCTGTAAATTTGTTTTTACATGCACTAAACCAACCCGAGCAATCGGCGCCGCATTTCCTGGTGTACACAGGCACAGGATTTGGTGCTAATGCCAGAGGTTGCCTTGGCATTTCTTACTTACAAACATGGAAGCTGCAACTCACACTCCAGCTCGAGAGCCACAGTTAAGTTTAGCTTCAAAGATTTCGTCTGCACAGACCAAAAACAGACAATTCAAGTTTTGCCCCTCATGACCTGGTGCCTTGGACTTATGACTTGGATGTTGTGACTTGAGACTTACATGTGACTTGAACATAGGTGACTTTACATCTCGGCATTATGATTTTTGACCTGGATTCTAAAGGCAGTGGACGGTACATCATTTTTATCTCACAATTTGAATATGCTGACAACGTAAAGTTCTTTTCTCAGACCAGAGTTTGTTTTGTTTATCTGACAGTTTCGACTGCTCACTCGGAATTTTCTTTAGAAATGCGGAAAACCTGCCAACGGGGCGAAAAAACCGGGACAAGGGGACCTTTTTACTCTCACGCACCTGGAATACCATCCTAAAGAAGTCGGACTGCACATTAAACATTACATGAGGGGAAAAAAAAACGACTAAAACACAGTTTTCTATATAATTAGAAATGAAACTTGTAATAATAACTGTAATATTAACTCTAGGGCTGTCGTCGATGTAATCCCTCATTCGTCCAGGCGTGATTCATCGTAGAAAAGGTTTCAGGGGTTGTCATCCGGATGCTGTTTGAAAGATCGAGACGTTTCGACTTCTATCCAGAAGTCATTGTCAATCAGAGAGCTGGTCTGGGAGTTCCCAGAAACAGAAACTGTCACTAACAATTATTTTAGTAACTGAGGCATTTTGGCGTGTGTTTTAGAGTCTGTATAAATCAGCAACAATTATTTAATTAATCGATTCATTTTTATAGTCTAGTAAGTAACAACTGCTACTACTACGACTATTGACTATTACAATGACGATGACTATCACAAGAACCACTACACCTCAAGCTTGCTTCAAACCTCTTTTGACCATCTAAGATTACTGCATACTTTGCTACTTTCCTCCTAAAAGTAAAAGTACTCTGCATCAATACACATTACATTACATTAATGGTACATTTTAAAATAATCCTGAATGTCATTTTTGAACTATTTGCAGTATCACAACGCCTTCAACATATTGTCAAACATCTTGTCAAAACCTCTTCTTAGAAACATGTGCTTTTTCCAGCTCTGGTCCAGTGAGTTTGGGCTGTATTCTTCTGCAACAAACCCATCATTGCTCGGTGTTTCTTGGAGTTCGTTCAGACAGTGGCTCCTCTGCTTCTCCCCGTGAAAGAATCTATTCCTGTTTAGAAAATGGCAGGTTTCAGATGGAGTTTTGAGTGACCAACGCTGCGATGTGTGCGCGCTCTTGATCCTAACGACGCGTGACTGGATTATGAGCTACAATGCCAGCGTCTGAGTAAAACACGGGGTTTGAAGGCGAAGACACAGTGCAGATGTACGGCTTTGACTGGCACTAGATGGAGTGGTTGGTCTGGACATACAGGAGCAACTTTGTCCATTTAAAACTTACTTGATCTATCCAACTCGTCCCTCGCTCTCACAAACCCTAACATCATTAAAATTCACATGCATTAATTTTTGGTCCTGTACACAGCTTTACGACAGCTTTTTTCACACGACAAAGTGAAACTGAGGAGGACCACCCAAGCACAGCCAATCAGAGCGCTGCTTTTAGCCCTTACTTTGAGACAAAGCACTTTTATTAGATGCAGACAGCATGGAGAGGTCTCATTTTTGCCAGAAAGTGCTGCTTTTACGAGATACTCTTTTACAAGGAAAACACAACATTTTCAAATTTACACCCTAAAGGGAGGCAGGCACCCCAGCTTTAACTCTGAACGTATCAATCAACAAGTTTTACAAACCAAATTACAGGATTGAAATGACTTACAGGAATCAGGAAAAAGTTAATAGCCATGGTCAGTAAACAAAGTTAGCAGTATCGCTTCATTATAACTAGACCTTAATTTTCTCAACAAAGCATGTACAGAGACTTAATTCATAGCGAACGAATAGTTGAAGCATGATTCAAGCTTAATAACTACCTAATGAAGGTTAGGGTTAGGAATTAGGGTTAGAACATTAGTTAAGTAGTTATTAAGCCTGAATCTTTGATCATTATGAATTAAGTCTGTGTTCATGCTTTACTGAGGTTGGAATTATTGTAGTTATTATAAAGTGTTAAGGAACTTGCCTCGGGGGATATGATGTGACATGAAACAATGAATAGTAATGGCATAAAATAAATGCTATGATGAGGTAAGGCATGCATACATAAATTGATAGTGTTCCAAAATAAAATAAACATAAAAATAGACTTTGACTAAATGAAAGACAGTTGTAAGGTGCACTAAAAAGACATTCTGATGCAGACTTTTTCCTTTGTCCATAATTTTCCACACATTCTTACTTAAAAATGAACCAATAACCAAGTCCCTATTTCCCCCAGTTTGAAGAATCCCCCCAGTCCCTGTTGCTCGACTGAAATTGGATCTAACTGACCATAAATTAACTTAATATAGCCTCTTTTCCTTTTGAACACTTGCACAAAAAGTTCAAATAGACAATACAATTAACAAAAAAACACAATCATTCACAATTTTTGGAAACTATAGTTACTCACTAAATAAAAAATTGTATTTTGGCTCTATTGTGTCCAAGTAATTTCTCTTCTGCATCAAAAAAGTTTTTCAAATCAGAAAATTAATGAAACATTTATTCGTAATGTTAAAGCTGGGGTACCTGATTTTCACACTGCGGAATCAGAAGTAGGTTTTTAAATACATCTAACTAGTCTCTAACGATCATAAACCCTTTGGCACATCGTTAAAATGTATATGCATTCATTTTTGGTCCGGTGCACAGCTTTAAAACAGCTTTTTTCAGATGACAAAATGAAACTGGGGAGGACCACCCAAGCACAGCCAATCAGAGCGCTGCTTTTAGCTCTTACTTCGAGACAAAATACTTTATTTATAGATACAGACAGCACACAGAAGTCTCATTTTTGTCCTAAAGTGTTGCATTTACAAGATACTCTTTGGTGGAAAACACAAAATGAACTGATGTACATCCTAAAAAGTCAGGCACCACAGCTTTAATGTTAATGTTGTAAATGTACTCGTGTTAACAAAAAGGTTCCTGGTTTGTCGGGAAACCTGAACTTTGAACAGAATTGTACAATTAAAACACAAGTAGAAATCGTAACATATTTGTAATACTTTTCAGAAATATCAAAATGACATTCTTTTATAACAAAGACAACTTAAATAAAAAAAATAAAAAAACTATTTCAATAATGTACTTTATTTGTAAACATTCTCTGTTTAAGCATTCAGTTACCGAATTTCAAGCTTTATTTTATCTCAATGTACAATAAAAGTAAAAGTTTAAGTCAAATTCAAAAATAATTGTCAGCTGCAGCCTTAAAGTATTGTAAATGAAACGTTAAAATGACCCAGTTGAATGCAGTTGTTACTTATCATTGCTTCTGCTAAAAGGGTGGCACTAAATAAAGTCACAAATAATAGGTTTTAGGGAATTCTTTGCTACATTTATGAAAAACCATATACTTTGAGTGGAAATCATCTTTACCGACGCACTTATGCCCTGATTGAGGCAGAACCGTTGCAACCAGGCCAGCGAAGTCGCCCTTTCATTTGATTTTTGCGATTCCTATAAAACACATTAGTGCTACCACAGCATCAGCCTTCGCCTCTGCACTAAAATGTCCCGAACGCAAGCTTTTTTTTCCCCCCCTCCCATCAAAGGCAAAAGCAGATGAATCTCTCTCCCTTTCGCCCTCTCTCTCTCGTCTCCACACCACACGCCACTGTCCCGTAAAAACCATAACCTCCCTTTTAGGATCGAGCCCAGTTTTAATGAAAAGCCTGGCCCTGTGCAGCACGACCATAGAGTGCAATAACCCCAGTGATGTGTGAAGCAAACCAGAAAGCGGGGGGAAAAAAAACTGCTGAAAAACCCATCCTGCATGTGTCCGACAGCGGGGAAATTCCCACACGACGGCTAGCCGCACCGTCGCTGCCACGCTTTTAGCACGGATTGAGTTGTGTCTTCGCGCCGAGATAGCAATTAGCGTGCTCTTTATGTGATTTACAGCCGCTCGCCCGCTTACACGCCTTTGCCCTTTGTTTTGACTGGAGGAGACAGGCCACTTCTGAGTCTAGGCCACACTTAAATCACGGTGCAAAAACATACCAAATGCTAGGGTTGGAAGCACCAGGCATAAAACTGTTGGAGTTGTCAACAATGGTCTCACTGTTAGCCATAGTGAATTATTTAGTCATCACGTTTGTGGACTCCCGGCAAGAGAGAAGAATAACGGAAGAGAAATGAGTTTGTTGTTCAGTCTGTTGCCATTGGATAATTGTTAATATATACTTAAGTACTAGTTATTAAGTGTTATGCTGTGTATATTTGACAATTACAGTGAGAACCTTCAAAGTAGACCTGCAACGAAGGATTCTTTTAGAAGTCGTTTAGTCTAACAATGGTTTCTGTTGTGCTTTGACATTTTTTAGACAGACTTTTAAGCAAATAAAGATTCAAATATGGCAACTGAAGACTTCTAGATAGAAAACATGTAAAAATAAAGAAAAATGTTGATGAAAAACAGACATTTCTGATTGTTTTTTGACATTTTTATTTAATCATTCCGCTGTCTTTGTTATAAAATGGTCAGTTTAGTCCAGATAAGAATTATCAAAATACATCTATAATTATCTTTTACAGTGGACAGTCAGGGTTAGTCATTTAATTCTCTGCTGTTTATAAGATAATTATTTGTCTTTAGCTAATAATACTTCTTTTCTGATGGATATTGTTGACAAAATATTGCGATTTTATAAAATAAAGCTGGTTTGTCAATATCCACTGGACAAAGACACCAATCAGTTAAATCAACTGAGTAGAATGCATTTTTATTCTATGCTAAACCTGATTTTCAAACCTTGAAGGAAGTGAGTGTATTAATTTATCTTATATCTCTCACAAACCTTTTGGCATGTCACTAGAAAGATTGTTTTTGATTGATATGTTTGTTGTTGTAATGTTTTGTCTTTTTTGTGTTGTTGAAGTCCAATTTCCTTCACTTCTTGTCATCACAGCAAGCACGGAAGCGCTGAAATGTGATCAGCAAAAATTGGGTATAGTTTGAAAAAGGAGTACAGAAGGCTATTTTTGTTAAGAAATAGATCCCTAATTTAAATAAGAATAATCTGAGATTCAACTTCCCCTCAGTTTACAACAGCCTCATAACACCTTGGCACAAATCAAACCAGCCAAAAGAGGCACTTATAGCTCTGAGGTAGAGGTGGACAGACCTGAATAGGCCTTAACGAGTGAAAATGTAAGAGTGTCAACAAGGACGGGTCAGTTATAACTCCTCCCCTTTAAGCTCAGGACCAATCAGAGCTCAGGACAGTTTCAACATTGCTGCTCGAACCACTTCCATCTGATTGAAAATATCTTTGGAACGGAAGGCGAAACTGCTTGATTCATAAAACAGTGTCCAGATGAAACCTTTGAGACTTTTCCTACCACGGACCCCTCCTGGACAAATGAGGGATTACATCGATGTAGCCCTGTCAGGATTTTGAAGAACAATGTATTGCAACAGAAAAATCCCACAATAATATTTAAACTACTTTATACCACTGATGCAATAACTCTAAAGTAGGATAACCTTTGTCCGAGTGAACAGTGTTGTAAATTGTGGCTAAGAATAACTGAATAGCACAGTTTAACATTTTAGTAGTTATCGTATCTTTACTTTGTCATAGATGTTACATTCTACAAACTACAGTCCAAATGTTATCATATACGTCTAATACAACAAAAAATAAGAGAAAAATCTCTACTTTTTACTTCATACATTGAACAATAAGTCAATAAGCAGTAATTATCGTCACAGGTCAACGTGTTTAGCAACCATTTCGTATTTGCGATCGATAAAATGCAATTAGAAACATATTGATTTGTTGTAACTGTACATCATTTCCAAACTTGTACGAATTCTTTTTTAAATGAAAATCTATCTTACTACTATATTGAGTAGAGCTGTATTGGAAATGATTGCGATCTGGCTATTAAGATCTGCGATATCGATACTTTTGCGATATATTGTGGAGCCCTAATATCGAGTTGAGTTTTTTTTGTACAGAACGTGGAAAGTATAATGATAAATCTACATAGCACTGGTTTCAATTTTAGACTTTGCACATGTGCTGTGGTTATTACACTATATTTGGAAAGCGTCCAGGATTTAAGAGCGGTTTGACCTTGTAATAAGTGGCTCTTGTTTTGTCCAGTGGAAACACCAGCCCCTCCCTCTCACGCGGTCACGCTCATTTGTACGTCTTTACGGGATGTGTGTAGGTGGGCTGCGCTGCGGTGAAGAGGTGAGCTGTAAATCTACTCTCCTCCAGCGTTTGTTTGCTCTGGCGGCCGACTCACAGGAGAGGAAGTTGACATCAGCGACACGAAAAGGCTAAATCAGGGACGGAGCAGGAGTTTTTCAAGATCCCGCATGCGATAACACTCAGGAGCAGAAATGTGGAAGAAAAAAGTTCACACGTCAGAGTGCTGCTTCCTCAATCGAGAGAAGAAAAGGCTGAGGTTAAAAAGCAGCTAATTCTGAATGAAATTAGTCTAAAATATATTGTCAAAGGCATTTTGTTGGATAAGAATCGTGAGACATCTTTATCTTCATAAACACTGGATCAGAACCATGTGGAAATAACTGCATGCCATTCTTTTTCGACATTTTTATTTAAAAACTTTGTCACAAAATAGTATTTTCATGTGCGTTTTAGAGTTTGTATAGTCCAGATAACAATTATGATCATCAAAATACATCTACAATTATCTAATAGTCGACTTGATACGATTAGTCAATTTATTGTCTTTAATTTTTTTTTTTTCCCCCCGCTAATAATGCTGCTTTTCTGATGGGTATTGCTGACAAAATATTGCGTATTTATAAAATGTAATTGACAAAGGGCCAGTATCAACAGGACAAAGTCACCCATCAACAATCAGTTAAATAAACTGAGTAGATTTTTATTCAGTGCTAAAATTTTCAAACCGTGAAGGGAGGAAATTAGTAAATGACTTATTTATATCGCTCACAAACCTTTTGGCACATCAATAGAAAGACTGTTTTTGATCATGTTCATTTTATCTAATTATAAACATTGTTGGATCATGTGGAAATAACTGCATGCTGTTCTTTTTCAACATTTTTATTTAAAAACTCCGCAAACTTTGTCAAAATTATGTTTTCATATGTGTTTTAGTGTCCGTATAGTCTAGATAACAATTACGATCATCAAAATACATCTATCTTTTATAGTCGCCGTGTCATGATTAGTTAATTGTCTGTTATTTATACGATTATTATTTGTCTTTAGCTAATAATGCTACTTTTCTGATGGATGTTGCTGACAAAATATTGCTTTTTTATAAAAATGTAATGTACAGTGACAAAAAAGCTGGTGGGCCAGGATCAACAGACAAAGTGACAAATTAACAATCAGTTAAATAGAGTAGAATGCTTTTTATTTTATGCTAAACCTGGTTTTCAAAACGTGATGGGAGGAAGTGAGTAAATGAACCTATGTCACTTATTTATATCTCTCACAAACCTTTTGGCACATTAGAAAGATTGTTTTTGATTGTTATGTTTTTGTCTTTTTTGTTGTTGAAGTCCAACTTGCTTTATCCAACTTTATCCAATCTTAAACACGGTTATATGTTTCTCTGTCATTCTGAAACATGTTCGGATTCAAAATGAGTTGCAAACCTTTTATGGTCAACTTTTGACTTATTGTTAAATATTTTTGTTGTATTTCTCTAGATCTTTGTTACAAAAGTTTGTGGACTGCAACAAGTTAAACGATTTATCACATATTTATTTTTGCCAATTCATAATCTCTGCGACATTAGAGGAGTATTGGCCAAATACCAGGTAACAGTTGCAGAGTTTCCTTGTGTGATGTCATGATTTTCAACTAAGAAGTAATATTTTGAACCAAAAATATTGCCAAACTGGGATAAAAACAGTAAAAATAATTTTTTGGTAATCTTAAAAATAATTATCTGAACTGTGTTTTAATAAAATGAGTAGTCATAGGCACTTAACGAATAATCGTTAACTAGTCTATAAACAGACTCTAGAATATGGAATGAGCTGCAGAGAAGAGGGTTTATGTCTCAGACAGAGCAGGAATCACACAAAAATGACACGGGAAATGTGTAAATCTTGTTTGATTTAAAACACCCTTTCATCTGTAAATATTCTCCACCAGGATGTACTAAAACGGCTTCACTTCAGCTTTATCTGGGTGAAACTGAGTAAAAATCTTAGAAACAACGATTTCTGAGTCACTTCCGCGTGAATCATCATGTCAGTTATCAGTCATTCAAGAGTGGGAGCTTCGCTTGAAAAAGTGAAGATGAGCCAGTGCATGCACTCTATTGATAAGACACACTTATGAAATTCTCAATAAACTGACAAAGCCGTAAGTGCACAGAATTCAGTATTTCCAAATAATAGGCACAAAAGTTACAAAAACAAATTGGAGATTTGTTATATATACTGTATATGCACTACATCGTTTTGCAATATATTGTCACATGGGCTGTGTCTGAATGTCCACACTACTCCCTCTATAGGACACTATATAGCGGTCACGCCATTTTTAGTGCCGAATGTCCAGCAGGTAAAAAAGTTATGCACTAAAATTTCCCACAATGCACCTTGAAAAGTGTAGTAGTAGTGTTTAGCGCTGATTACTAGGCCTGTCAATATTGACCACAATGCTTTGCAAGAGTTGAAAAAACAACAGTGACAGGTCTTTAACTGAACACAACAGACTGAATGAAGCAGGAGAGAGAGAGAGCTGTTTAAAGGAACTGTTGAGCCGAGATTATGAACAAAACACTTTAAATGAACCTTTAGCAGCAGAGTTGCTAGCGTTAGCCACTTACCTTAGCCTCAGCTGTGAATAGAACAGAAAAGTCAGGTAAAAAGTTGAATAATCCAGTCTGTTTGATGTTTCACGTGTGATCCATGATGAATAAAACTCATATGACGATTATTAGTCCATAAATATGTGTGTGGATTTGACCCACTTTTGATCTACTTTTTTTCTCCCAGATGCCAGAGTCACGTGACCCGAGGTGAGGAGAAAGTAGTGAGCTGTGTGTCCGAATCGCTCTATGTTTGAGTCACTATTTAGTCTGATCAAGAGTGCAGGACTGTGAGTGAGTGAGTGAGGGGTTAAGGACCAGGGAGGACATTCAGACACAGCCACAGTCTTGTTTCGTATCATTCTGGAAACATGGAAACACTGGAAACATGGCTAAGTTTCAGACAAAACCACTTCACACACACATCATTTTAGTCAAACCAGTACGACTAAAAAGCTGTTTTGTGATTTTAATGTAAAACTAAATAAACATGAAGCAGCAGTAAAGATACCTTTCCTAACAGTATTATTATCTCTAAGATAAAAAGCAACTAAATGTCTTGTTTAAGTTTTGCTTGTTTTTAGACTTTCACAGAGAAAACTGGTCAATGAATGGACCTTGGTCTTCTGTCTTCAGTCTTAAGTCTCCTGTATTAATGTGAAAACACTGATTCTTCTTTGTTTGCAACATCAGCACTGACACTTCATCTCTACAGCTGGTGTTGATCACAGTCTCACCCAAAAAAAACCAAAAAATCACACAGAAATCATTATTCACACAAAGTCCATGCAAGTTCAAAATGTGCTTGACTTTTATTGCCTGACTAATTCCCCAGATTAATTCCCACAGACATTTTAACTTTTAGTCACTGTCTAGCCACGTCAAAACATTGCTCACTTTTCCGTTTTATTCCCAATTATCAGAGAAAAGCATCGCAGTTTGACCTTTCACTTGTAGCTGTAAAGTTTAACAATGGGATCAGCTGGATTCTTTGGCAGTCGCTAAAGAAGATGTGCAAAACCAAAGAGCTTAACCCCACAGCCTCGCAGTCTGCGCAGCGCTCAAAAGGAGGATTGAGAGTCGTCTGTCGAGAAGGAGAGGTTTAAAACGAGGCCGATTTGTTTTGGAGGATTTTCAGGCTTTGACTTTGTGTTAAATCGTCTTAGAGCTCGTGAGAACTTCTTTTCTTCACGCTGGTTCTTCGCTGAACTTTGAGACGTCGGTGTTGTTGACAGGAAATTGGATTGAAAGTGGAAAATTGTTGCTTTGTTGAGAATAATTCGCAGGTGGAGAGCTAATTTCTTGGGTATTATGTGGTTCTATTAACTCAACAGTGATACTCCCATGTCATTGACTGAATAGCATTAAACATGTTTTAAAGGTGTATATTTATATATAACTCATACTGCAAAACTGCATAGTAATAGAAATGGGACCATTGACTACAGAATTGATTTGCCCCTTATTTTCAGAAATACATTACTCAGAAGTAAAAAGTATGGAGGATTTAGTGTGCCAAAATTAAATTAATTAATTACGTATATGATTAATTATGAGTTTTACATTTAATCATTTCATTTTGGCACACTAAATCCTCTATTAAAAAAAGAAGAGACCAAAATATTTACTAAGCCAAAGTAATTGTAGGACTGGAGAAACTACTAGTTTAACAGTTGAAGTGTAAAATGCATTTAAAAATGTTTCATTTTAAAAACTTGCTTAGCCATTATTCCATGTATTTTCATCACCCGTGCAGCAATATTTCCAATTAAGAAAAGACTAGGTCCCCCTCATAGTCTAATTTCCTTCCCCACTGTCTAAAAACAAGGTGAACTATAAATTTGTTAAACATTCATAATATATAAAAGTAATGGTACTGCATAATAATTTATTACAGACAATTGAACCTTTAAAAGTTTACATACCTGTTGACCCGACAATATTTCTCAATTTTGTCTATAGCTTTATTACATACTTTAGCTCAAATTATACTTTTTATGAAACGCAGATACGTTTTTGAGTCTAAATATAATCATTTGTCCATTCTTTGTCATAGAGAATCAAACTAACTGACACTTCGAGCCTGGAAATTCAAAATTGTCTCTTTTTTGTTGGAAAGACTTTTTGATCTTATGTCATTGAAATACTGAATGTGTGTTATGATTCACTTCATTTTGCTTCCAGTCGCATTCTGATGACATGGGGTTTTAAAGGACCCTTTAAAATGCTGCGTCAGCAGAATGTTCAAAAGTTCAAAATGGAGGCGACTGGAGACAAAATTAAGTAGATCAAAACACACTTTCAGTGTTTAACTGGCATCGGATCTAAATTCTCCTGGTTTTGAGTCTTTCAAACATAAAATAAGCAACATTTTTGAAGTGCCAGGCTAGAAATGTAGGTTAGTTTTCCCTAGCTTTAGTTATAAAGAAGCAATTATCATTTTATAGCCTCAAAATTGTATTTGCCACAAATTATACTTTTCTTATGAAGCTAAAAGTATAAGATAAATGTAAAGATAAAATGAAAAACTATTGCGAGCAAAAATTTTCTGTAAGGGTTTGCCCAGTAAAATATTAAAATCTAGATGTTTCCTTTATCAAATTGTTTATTGTAATCTCCAATCAAATAAATATATAATGTAAAAGATTATTTTAAATATCTTTAAACTGAGCTCTTATATCACTTGTCTGTATCTGAGTGGGTTTCATTTGCCAAAACCACCTGGATTTTTCATATTTTGTGATATTCTGTGGTTAATCCCAGAAGCTATATTGAAATCACATTATGTCCTAATTCAAGTTTGCCTCCATTCCAGAATTTAGAATGGTTTTACTGACTTTTAAAAGGTCTACAGATCACATTCTTATTCCAACAATAAATATAATAAACCTATTCAAATAACTATTACCTGTGCCACCATAGTCCCAGCAAAATGTGTGGAAAACACTGCTTACAGTATATGGAGGCAGAATAATTCAGATTCAGACGACTTTATTTATTCCTTCAGAAGCAATTCAGCTGCATCACACAGTAAAAAAACAGTTATACAAAGAAATCACACTACATAGTGGGCCCATTCATAAATACTTTCTGGTACAATAAAATAAGCAGTGCAAGATTACCTAATACGTGCTGCAAAGAGTTTAGCCGCCTGAAAACCGTTGGAGTAAACCATTTTAAGTGTTTGGTTTTACTGTACAGTCTGTGATGGCAGCACGGAAAACTCATCTTTCAGATCATCGTCTGGTGATGCCATAATGACACTGACCTTATGAGCTGCTGGATACAGAAAGCAGACAAGTCCTAAGATATTTTACACTTCAAGGTTATTTTTGTGTTTGAGCAAAAGTCAGCCAGCCAGCAGATAGCCAGCAGATAAAGAAAAAACGCAAAAAGCCTGATAGAGCTGAGAGAGAAGACAACTTTATGCTAATGAAAACATTTTTTGGGGAAAAATATATCAGGATTATTGGAGTTTTTCACTTTCATAAATGATTTAGTTCAACATTTCAATATCTTTCCCGTGTATACATCCTAGAGAGCATCATCAGCTCTTTCTACGCCAGTTTAGCTGAACTTGGACTATTGACCCTTTGCATGTGACGTCATGGAACGCCCACTTTGCCATGACGGACGGCGGAAGCGCTGTTTGTGCGAGGTAAAATTATCGAAATTTCCCCTAAACCTAACTATTAGTAAGCTAACATTGATCAATTTTACACGTAAAATGGTGATATCCTGTTGTGCGATTGGCTGCACTAACAGGCAAAGCCGTAAGTCCAATGTAGCCTTTATCGCTTTACCTGTTTATGAAGACAGAAGACGGCGATGGGTAGCAGCAATAAATCCAAAGAACTGAAGCCCTCCAAGTACTCACGGATTTGCAGTGAGCATTTTTACAAGTTAAGTCAATGCCAATGTTACAAGTGTATGACATTTTACACGAAAAACATATCTGAATATGTGAAACAGTCAAAGTTATGCGGCACGGCGTTAGTTATCCAGCCAAGAAATTAACTTGTATGTATGGAGGTTTGTATATAGACTCAAGCCTGCAAAATGGATAATACATATTACTTCCACAAAATTATTATTTGTGAATAAAATAGATGGATTATGATGATATTTACCCAGAGTGACAGAGACATTGACCGACAACCATTCACTCTCACATTCATTCACTAGGGACAATTTAGAGTTCTCAGTTACCCTACACAGTCATGTCTTTGGACGGTGGGAGAACCCGGAGAGAACCCACGGTTGGCCACTGTCCAGGTGTGTACCCCACCTAAGGCCAAAAGTCACTGGGATAGGCTCCAGTCACCCGCGACTTCTAACGGAACAAGCGGTAGAAAATGAATGATATTGACGCTTTGATTAAATCGGTGAGCATGGCAGGAGGAAACAGGTAAGGGTCCGCTTTCTAAGCTAGCGATCTTCACTTTCAAAATACCGCTTTGTGAGCGCTAAAGTTGTCCTGCTTCCACTGGACAACTGAACTGAACATGAGTTAGAAGTAGCCATCGCTAAGTGACAAAATAATTGCAATCACTGTGAGTTTGTTACTTTGGCGCTCCCGTAACGGCGCCGCATACTCTTGCCGTCCATTATGGTGCACCCACGTGATCGTGTGACGTAGGTGCAAAGGGTCAATACCAGGGCAGAACCCAGGACTGAATCAGGACTAAACAAGGGATCTCATTTAATTCACGTGGAATTCTTACAAAAATGTACATACAAACAAAACACAAACCTCTTCAAACTTGCTATCTTGTCTTGTCTTGGCTTGGCTCACCTTCAGCCTCATTTCTGAAACCCTCTGAAAAATGAAAGTGAAAATCTGAGTTTTTGAACCATTTTTGGCCTAATTTCCATGTCACTTTATATTTTTATAGATCACAAACAAACATGGAAAGTCACGTACGCAACAGTTTTTCTGTATGCACGCTTTATAAATAAGACCCCAGAACTGAACCAGGACTAAACCAACTCTACAGCAGGACTAAAACTGGAATAAATCAGCACTACACCGGGTCTACACCGGGTCTAAACCAGGACCACACCAGGTCTAAACCAGGACTAAACAGGGTTTAAACCAGGTCTAAACTGGGTCAGAACCAGGTCTAAACTGGGACCAAACCACATCTGAACAAGGTCTGAACTAGGCCCAAACCAGGTCTAAACCAATAACAGCAGATAAAATATATAAATATAAATGTATAATAAAATCTACATTTTTAGAAGATGGGTCCCTTGGAGGTCCTGATTTGGCCCCTGGGTCTAGAGTTGAATAGCCCTGTTAAAACACCTTGCATTCCTGCTTTATTTACTCAAAGTTATTGTTTCTCATGGCTCCAGGTCTGTGATGTAACTTCTAGAAAACTCCTTAAGTCCGTTGTTTGCAGATATGTAAATGGAGCCATAAACTTAGTAGAGCCGAGTACTTTCCACCCGAGGTGCTACAAAGAGCTCAGTGGACATGGTTTATGATCTTGACCGTTCTGCCTTTGTGGTTCCTCTGTCGGCGAGTCTTTAAAGTCCACAGTTTAAAGGAACCAATGATCCACGGGCCTAATATCAAACTAATGCAGCTGCCGGGACACACACGATCGTATCTGCGGAGATCTGAGCGCAGGTGGCCCGACTCTGAAGTGGTTTAGACGCCGTGACAACTCAACCGTACGAGCAGCTCAGGCAGTGACGACGTAGTTCATGATGAGGTTAAGGGGGGCTATGTTTTAGTCAAAAAGATGCAAAAAGAACTGACTACAATGAAAAGGAAATAAACTTGCTGTGTTAAAGCAGAACTAAGTAAGATTTTTACCTTATTAAAGGTCTTTGTAAGTCCATGTGGTGGTTGTATGTATTTTCTGGGTGTAAAACCAGCGACTAGAGACGACTCTCCTGAGAAATCTTGGCTCTTTTTTTTGTATTTGGCAACATGAAATGTTTTTGTATGTGATTTTACAAGTGTTATACAAGGAGGGAAATAGGGGTGTGTTAGCGCCCCCTCCTCTTGTGCTGCGGGGTGTCGGTGTGGTGCAGGCGAAGGCCGATCATTGCACTGGTAGAGCAGTTGTAATGACTTTGGTGGCAGAGCGGCTAGAGCTTCTGCCTCTCAATAAGGAGATCGTGGGTTCGAATCCCAGACCACCCCAACATCGTGGTTTCGAATTCTGAACCACCCTAACATCACACGATCTCTCTGGGTGGAGTCTGCATGTCCTCCCCGTGTTACCGTGGGTTCTCTCCGGGTTCTCCGGCTTCCTCCCACCGTCCAAAGACATGACTGTGTAGGTTAATTGAGAACTCTAAATTGTCCCTAGTGTATGAATGTGAGAGTGAATGGTTTTCTGTCCTTGTCTGTCTCTCTGTGTTAGCCCTGCGACGAGTTGGCCACTGTCCAGGGTGTACCCCGCCTAAGGCCCAAAGTCACTGGGATAGGCTCCAGTCACCCGCGACCCCTAACGGGAATAAGCGGTAGAAATGAATGTTATTTATTTTTTTCCTATGCAGCTCTTTGGACATTTTGGAAAGTTTCAGTTTATAAAATGTCCTATGTAAATAAAGTGGATTGGATTGGATACTATACCCCATGGATACCAACAGCTTGCTTTATTGTTGCTATGGCGATTGTCAGTGCAGAGGCAGGGTAGTTTATCACAGCAGTTGATCTTAATTTCACTAAAAACAAATAGATTTACAATTAACCACAGGCCCTTTGAAAATCAAACCAATCACAGCTCAGTTCTCAGACGCCCTTTCGGACAAACGCTCAAGAACAAGCCGCAAGAAAATGGTTTGTGTTTCTACTAAAATCGGCCGAAGTACGTCCGTTGGCATCACCATGTTTGTTTTGGTTTGTTCGGGCGCTCTGACATTGGCCTCTTCCCAGAACTCAATGCTGCTCTGTGATTGGTCTAATCGCTGTCCTGCTGGTGGTTCAGGCCCAATCACAATAGCGGGACAAGATGTGATTCGTGAACTCACAAATCTCACAGGAATTAATGTTGCACAAGTTAAAGTCTATATGACAGGTTCAGATGTTTTTATAACTGAGTTTATGAGGATCTCAGTTTGGTGGGAGGGCACCTGTGATAAATATTATAGTTTTACATCAGTCAAGATGCAGTTTGTGAAGAAATTTTGATGAATAAAAGTTTAAAATGACAGGAAGTAGTGCTGAGTTCTAAAACAGAATCCCTCTGTGATGTCATCAAAAAGCGACGTACCATTGACAATAAAGAGACAGTTAACGCTCAACGGACACATTTTTCTGACCGGTTAAACCATCATTCAACAAAATAAAGGTCTTATCAGGTATTTTTGTCATATAATGATTTGTGATTTATGTGGATGTTGTCCCTTGTTTACAGTCTGGTTGCTAGGTAACAGTTGTGGAATTACCTCTAACTATGTCATATTTGTGCTCATGTTCAACCAGGAAGTGACATAAACTTTACGCAAACTATATTGAAGCCATGATTAGGCCTGTCATAACTATATATCGATGTATCATTCAATATGTGATAGAAAGAACAAATGGGCCTCTGTTTTTATTGTGTCCGCATTTTTCTATCTATCTTTTTTTCTGTAATACAATAATATTTGAGCTGTCGTGGAATAATAAGTGGAATAATAAGTGGAATGAGTAACATTTATCAGTCTTTATTCACCTTATTCTGCCCCGCCCACTTTTTGCCAGATACGGACTTTCGTTTGACGAGAACTCCGTTAAAGCTAATGACGAACGAGGGAAAAGTCTCATCGCTAAAATGTTACGTAAAGTAGAAGGATTTGTGTAAAATGTTTAATGAACACGAGCAACAACAAGTCAACAACGCACCGATTTCCTGGACGGCCTGAAAACGGCTTTTTAGTCCGTGTAGAACTTATTTTCTGTTGAGCTTGTCTTCTGCATGTAAACTAATACAACGGACACAAGATAGCGGCGTGTATGGCAACTTCCGGAATAAGGTGAATAGATACCAACTAAGTGCCTCTGCTAAAATCTTTCCAAATTCTATTTTTATATATTTTTTTATTTTACTTCCTGGTTGTAAATGATGACGTCTCACTGGGAAATTACCAAGATGCCAACTCATCTAATGTCACGGAAATAAAAGTAAATTTGAACACCTTTTATTTTGTTGAATTAATATTAAAGGGAAAAAAGGTAGTTTCTTTTCTGTAAATTATGCGTAACCTTTGTCTTCCTAGTGTGACGTCATAAATTTCAGAACTCAAAGGTTTTATTCACCTTATTCTGCCCACTTTTGCCTCTTTTTGCCACAGATACACACTTTTGTTGTAGGTGTATAGGTGTATATATAACATACAACAATGTAAAATAATAGAAAGGTAAACATTTAAAGACTATGCTAAAATAAGATCAAATTTGTTTACTTTGTGTAATTTTCAACATATTTTTCATCTTTTCTCCACATTGGTGTAAAACTATAATTTATATTTACAAGAGGTACACTGAATAAATTAGAAAATCATAAATACCTGTCACTTTAATTGTGTAACTGTGCTATTTACTTGTTGCAATTCATGTTTTTTGATTATAATTTATGTTTAGAAAGTGACTCAGAGTGACTGAGGCTGTGATTCTGTGTATTTAGCCTCTATTGACTAATCACAACAATAATACATTCATAAAGCAAAAAAAGAAAAATCCAATAGTGAAGAAACTTACATGAGACCAATGTCAAACTGTATTTGGCAGCTTGTAATGCACTGGAACTTCTGATTTACTAAGCTGCACACACTTTCATTTTGGATGATTACAAAATTGCCATGGAGGAAATGACCACTTCCTGGGCAGAGGCAGCCTTTTCATCTATAATTGTCCAAAGCAGCGAAAGAGACACTTCAAATTAGGGTTCAGTAAAGTGGAGACGACAGAAGGTACTGCTGTGACACTGGCACACGATTTACTAACACAATGTCACGACAACCGAAAAAGAAGGGACTTTTTTCAGTCTCACTGTTGGGAAACTTGTCAACAGTGAGAATTTAACTGTGCACGAGTGACAGAGTGAAATCAATTATTACTTTTTCATTACCCCAAAAAAGTTTGCAATCCATCATAAATGTGCTTAATTGTTCCTGTAAATGTCTTAAGTTAAAGTTCAAGTATTGCACAGAACGTAAATGAACTGCAAAATAAACCATAAAATTACAGAAATTTAACTTGACACTTTTAAATAGTTTTTTTTTATAGGTGCTACAGTTGACATTCTAATTTTACATAATTCCTAAAAACAACTGCAATATTTTACATTCAATTTAAACGAAAACAATTTAAGCTAGACATTCTGATATTTTGATAAAGTGATGTAATTACCAAACTCTAAGTACTGGTAATATGAACAAACTTATAAGGACCAGCTCTCACGTTTACTATTAAATTAATTCTATATAATTAGTTGTATAGATTTCTCAGTGCATTTTTTGTCAGTGATGTTATAATGTGGGACTTTACTTTGAGGACTTTACTTACTTTTTCAATAAATTTTTAACCAAAGGTTTTAATATGGTGACCCGAGGCTTCTAGATAGAGAATATTTACAAATAAAGTGGATTATTGATGAAAATCTGAAATAGTTCATTCTTTTTTGAGATTTTTGATTTAATAATGCCACTGTCTTGGCTACAAAATGGTGTTTTTATATGTGTTTTACAGTTGGTATAGTCCAGAGAATGTTCACGATTATGAAAATACAATAACTGTATATCTTTTTATTGTTGACTTGTCACGATTAGTTGATGAATTGTCGCAGGGCTGGTAGCGACTTTTCATTCAAGCGACTGTTCTGTTCAGAAAGTAGATCATTACAAGAACATTTCAAAACGTTTCTTCCACAATTAACTTCCAAAAACCCACTTGTATCTTGTGTCAGTCCTGTAAAAATGATCAAGAACAACTCTAGTTTAAAGTTCTTTGCTCTGGACTAAAGTTTTGGTTCGAAGTTAATGTGTAAAAGTTATGTGCGCTAAATGCTAAACCACAGCCTCTTTGTGACAGCCCCATTCATTTGCTCCCATTTTATTTGGAGCTTGTCAAACTGCAAAAAGTATAGGGCCTTGGACCATAAACAACATGCTGGCCTAACCACAGCAGAACAAACGCGACTGCAAATCCCCAAGTCTCCGCCGCCTTTTCAGAAGTTACAAACAAACGTGCAACGAAGACCAGGCACTAATTCAAAATGTTATGGAAATACATCTTTAAAACAGAAATTTGGCCCAAAAATCCCGTTTGAACTTCTGACATTTGACAACTTCCAGAAATAAATGATATTGAAGTAATTAGTAGCGTTCCCCGCTGGTGCAGCTTTCATGTGGCCACGGCAGTAGTTTTTAATTAGCGGGCAGGCCTTTATTGGGTGGCATGTCAAACGTGAAGAGAGGAGGCCGGGATGGAGGAGATTAGAAGGGTTTAGCCACACGTGCACTTTTCAGGATGGAAAACACTCCTCACTGGGAAAAAGAAACGGCAAAGACAAGAGTTTGGACATGACTTTGGAGCTGAATGTGTTTTTGTGGAGAGAATGTTGAGAGAGAGGCTCGAAACATGGGATCATTTATGATAATATTGCATGAGTTCTAGCAGTTTTAGAGACACAATTTGGTGCCAAAGAAGTGTTTATTGTTACCATGGATGTATAACAAGAACTGGATGATTTTAATGGCCCTGGCTCAATGGCACATCAGGCCAATATAAAAATCGTCTTAATATCTGGCATAGCATCGCCAAGAATAAAAAGGGCACTTTTGTATAGCACTTTTCAAAGGCACTTAAAATAACTTTATGTCAAAGATCACACGTTCACTCCTCATTACTCCACTGTATGAGGACACTGATGAGCGTTAAGGACACAAGGCTAAACGTTCCAGAGGATTTCATGCAGAATAGGGCTGCACAATATATCGCAAAAGTATCGATGACGCAATAACGATATCGCACCAACACCAATGTCTTCCATCTGATAGAAATGTTCTGTTTTTAAAATGAAAACGTATTCTCTATCAAGGCTTCATTCACAATATTTCAACATTTTTTTTCATTAAAAATGTTTATTCTAAGTCTCAATCTATAATAGAAACACTCTCTGACAAGTCGACTACTAAAATAATCATTAATTTCAGCCTTAGACAAAAAGTGTATTTAAATATCGCAATAATATCGATTCAGCAGATCTTAATGGCCATATCACAATAATCGTGCAACCCTAATGCACAATTCCTTTTTCTTTTATTCCCTTTGTTCTCTGCATTTGACCCATCCACTGAGGTGTCTCCTCAGAAGCAGGACCCATCTCCAGATATTTTTTGTACTTTTTCCTTGCTCCAAACTCTACATAGAAAAGCCCGGTCTGGCCCGAGAGTTGAACCCATAACCTTCTTGCTGTGAGGTGAGAGTGTTAGACACAGTCACCGTGCCAATAAAACGGCTGTCAGCCAAACACAAGCAGTTTGTTTCTAAAAAATAAATAAACATATATATTTTTAGGACTGCAGTACCACGAAGTGGCCACTAGTCGAGAATACATAAGGTTTGAGGCCCTGACCAAGTCTTTATTACACACACAGGGATAGCCATGTACCATGGCATTCAGTATCATTTGTTTGTCATCTCTTGACTAAAAACACTCCCTTAACTCTTTATTCTTCATCCAGAATTTGATTTTGTTCTTTTTTTTTAATCGCAGATGAGGACTGTAACAATTAATGGACTAATTGTGACTAATAATAATAATAATAATAAATATAGCCGCAAGCGGCAATGATCGGCCCTCGCCCGCGCCACACCGCCGCCCCGCAACGCCAATTTCCCTCCTCTTAAAATACTTGCTGCCGAATCCGTGGCGCTACCGCGCCTCCTACTGCTCATATTTCATTGAAAATGTGTAAAAATTGGTCAAAGTTTGCAAGCCACAAAGACTGTAATACTTGTGCTAAAATCCTGGATAACTTTAGATGGCCCACTCCTCAAGATCATTTTCACCAAATTTCAGGATGGTCGGGCTTACGCCCGAGGAGGAGTGCGTCAAAGTACAAAGTTAAATTTGAGCGATTTTGAGATTTTCACATAGGAATAACATGGGTTTTTTCTGTCTATTCAAAAATGTTGCCGAAATTTGGGGCTTCGCCACACGGAGACCGTAATACTTATCCCAACAATTTGGATAACTTTTAATGCCCACTCCTCAGGAAGATCTTCACCAAATTTCAGGTTGGTGGGCTACGCCCGAGGAGGAGTTTGTTAAAGTACAAGTTTTCATTTGAGTGATTTTCCCCGTAGGAATAACTTGGGATGTTTCTGTCATTAGTTGAAGTTTGGGCAATATTTGTGGCTTTCGCTTACACGGAGACCATAATACTTATCTCAACAATTTTGGATAACTTTTGGTGGGCCATTCTTCAAGATGATTGTGACCAAGTTTCAGTTTGTCGGGCTTACGCCGATGACAGTTAGTTCAAAGAACAAAGTTAAATTTGAGAGATTTTGCGATTTTCCCATAGGAATAACATGGGGTTTTCTGTCTTTTTTAAAATGTTGGTAAAATTCGCGGCTTTGCCGCCAGCAGAGACCGTAATACCTATCTTAATAATTTGATAACTTTGGTGCCCCACTCCTCAGGAAGATGTCCACCAAATTTCAGCTCGGTCGGCTTGCGCCTCCGAGGAGGAGTTCGTTAAAATGCGTAGTAAAAAAGATCCAAATTTGAGACAATTTTCGATTTTCCCATTGGAATAACATGGGATGTTTTGTCATTGGTACTTCACGTAAAAATATGACATGGGTCTAATTGGCTTGATCGGTAGGCCAAATGGAATTTTGTGCAAAATTTCAAAAATCTAAAAAACTAAGTTTTTGCTCCCCATATAAAAGTTTGCTTTGATCTGTAGTGTGCGCTAACGCGCCAAATGTAATTTTTTCACCTCTAATAGGTTTCAGACAGTGAGTTTAACAACTAATTCAAATTTGATGCAATTCGGACTTTATATGTGCAAATGGGAGCAAAATTTATAATTTGAAAATTTCAGAATTCTGGCCATTAAATTTTGGCTCACAAGACAGAGACTGTAAAAGTTAGGTTCATGATTTGGATAACTTTTGATGCCACACTCCTCAACTTCATTTTCACCAAATTTCAGCTCGTTCGGTTAAACGCCCTGGGAGGAGTTCGTAAAAGTACGAATTTTAAAAAAAACGCTGAATCAGGTTTAGCGAATTTTCATCCAATATGGCCGACAATTGGTTGGGCGGACAGCTGTGCCGTAATAATATTTTGCTTATCTTGTCACCATCTACCTCTCTGCCAAATTTCATGATTCTACGATCACTTTTTTTTTTGGCACTTTCCTATCCCGTAATGCATTTTTTATACACTTGGGGGCGCTAACACACCATATTTTTGAATTTTGGAAATCGTAAATAGCCAGAAGAGAGGCCCAATTTTTAGAGGTGTGCAAATTTTCCTGACTTTTAGTCAGTTTTCACTTGGTGAAAAATAGGGGGTTGGTCCCAAGAAGAAGAAGAAAGAAGAAGAAGAAGAAGAATATAATATTCCGATGCGAAAACAATGTTTCCCCTTTTTTTTAGTTCATAAACTATACATTTTCGGAAAGCGCACGCCGCTTCCTACGCTTTTGCAGTATGGGTCCCTGGTCACTGGCGGACACTTTCGAGATTTTTAGTGGGCTCCGCCCACTTTCTGTTATTGGCCCTATTTACAATAGTAATGTTCAATTTTACATTACATTGTTATATGCACGAACGTGCATGAGTTGGTTCGCCGCCGTCATCCCCACGTAAAGCGCTCGTTAGGTGCGCACTTCGTAAGATTTTCGCACGGGCTTCGCCCGTTGCAACGATAATGTTCAATTTTCCCACTACTAATTGGTATGCACGGAACGTGCATGAGTTGGGGAATGCGTTAGTGAGTGTTTGAGCGGGCGAAGGCCGATTCGTGCGGCGCATTGGCGCACTTTTTCGCAGTCGTGCAGCTGCACGGCACTGCGAACTAATAGGCCTCTCGCCAGCTTGTGGCGCTGGGCCTAATAATAATAATTATTATTATTAATTGATAATCATAATTGTGTTTCGACTGCAGACTCTAAAACACATACGAAAAGACCTTAGAACAAAAACACCAGCGTTATTAAATCAAAATGGCTAAATAGAAAACACTTTCTGATTTTCATTAGTTCTAGTTGGTACATTTTCTCTCTCTTAAGCCTTAGTCCCAATATTTCAACCATATTTTAAAAAAATCTCAATCACAATAGAAATAATCACGTGACTAATTGAAAAAATAAAATCACTGACTAATCTACTACTGTAATCACTAGTTTTAGCCTTGTTGCATAAAATATATACAAAAACAGTTTTTATACATAAACTAAGGTAGTGAGTTAGTAAAGACGAAGGAATGAGTTCGCTTTAACACTATTCTCTGTGTGACTTGGCGCTTCAAACCACCCCACAGTCGCCTGCATGTCTTTGAAACCGGAGACAGACTGTATGGAAGTGTTAGGGTCGTGCCGATTGTCCACGTTTTGAAGGGAGTGAAGTCGGGAGCCGGTCCAAGCGAAGTGTGCTTTTGAGCCCGCGGTCGGCTCTTCATGCCGTATCAGAGAGAGAGAGAGAGCCCCAAAACCGAGAGCCTGTAAACCCAGTCCAAAAGCCTCCAAAACCCTGAAGAACCCACGCCCCGAACGAGGTGCCAAGCCACAAGAAGCGTTTGCGTCAGCTCCGAAAGACGGACTCGGGACGGATAATTATAGTGCGCCCAAACGGAAGCGCCGGGTGATTAGGAGCCGAGGAGCTGCGGTCTGTTTATCATGGAGCTTCCTCTCTCTCTCTTACTCTTCCTCTCTCTCTTCCTCCCCTCTTTTTCTCTCTTTTACTCTCTCACTCAAGCTTTTTCTTTCTTCCTTCATCTGTAACCCTCTGTTTCTTTCCTCTATCCCTCTTTTTTCCTTTCCTTTTCTTTCCTTCTTTCTTTTCTCCTCTCCTCATACATTTCTTCTATCCTTCTGTCTCTCTATATACCTTTTCCTTATCTCTCTCTCTCTCTCTCTCACACTCTGTGAATCTTTTTCTTTTTTCCCCCCTTTATCCTTCTGTTTCTCTACTCCTCCCTTTCTTTTTCCCTGTCACTTTCTCTCCTTCTCTTCCTTTTTTCTTTTTCTCTCTCTTACTCCTCTATCTCCTACTCCTCGCTCTTTTCCTCTTTTGCTCTTTCTTCCTCCCTCTGTCCTTCTGTTTCTCTACTTTGTCCCCTTTTTTCTTCCCTTCTCATCCTTTTTTTCCCTCTCCTCATACTTATTCTATCCTTCTGTCTCCCTCTATACCTTTCCCATCTCTCTCTTTCCCTCTTTTCCTCTCACTCAATCTTTCTGTGGCTCTTTCTCTCTTTTACTTTCTTCTTCTGTCCTTCTGTTTCTCAAACGAGTTTCTTTTTTGCCCTGTCCCTAGTTTTTTTTTCTCTTTTCCTCCTCTTCCTTTTTTTCCTCTCCTCTCATACACTCTTCCATTCCTTCTGTCTCTCTATACCTTTCCCATCTCTTTCTCTCGTCTTTCCCTCATCTCCTCACTCTCTCTCTCTCAATCTTTCTCTCTCAATCTTTTATTTTTGTCCTTTCTTTATCCTTCTGTTTCTCTACTCCTGTCCCTAGTTTTTTATCTTTCCTTCTCTTCCTTATTTCCTCTACTCTCACGTACTCCTTCTGTCCTTCTGTCTCTCTTCCCATCTCTCTTTTCCTCCCTTTCTCTTTCTTCTCTTTCTTTCTTTCAATCTCTTGCTCAGTGCTCTCCCTTCCTTTGTTCTCTCTCTAATCCCCTCTCTCTGTCCTTTACCATCTTCTCCCCCTCATTCTTTCTCTTTCCCCTCCCTTTACCTCTTCTCTTATCTCTGCATCCCTCTGTATTCATTTATTCTTTCTCTTACTCTCACTTTCTGTATCTATCATTCTTTCTTTCTTTAGAGCTCTCAGCCGCCTGTCTATTCCCATCTTTCTGTCTTTTTCTCATCTTCTCCCTCTCTCTGTTTATCTCTCTCCTCCCTCCACCCCTTCTTTAATCTCTCCATCTCTTTATTTCTTCTTCCTCTTTTACCCCTCCTCTCTTTCTCTCTGTAACCTCCCTTTCTGCCCCCTTCCCCTTTCCCTCTTCTTTCTGTCTCCCTTTTTCTTTTTGGGCCCTCTTACCTCTTTCTTATTCTTTTAGCTCCCTCTATTCCTCTTTTTGTCTGTTTTTCTCTCCTCCTTTCTACCACTTAATTTTTTCCTTTACCCTCTCTCTCCCCCTCTCTCCTTCTTTCCTCCCCTCTCTCCTCTCTCATTCCCTCTATCCTTCTATCTGTCTTTCTACCCTAGCCCTCTCTCTGTCTCTTCTTTCCTTCCCTCCTTTATCTTTCAGTTTTTCCTTTTTCCTTCCCATTTTTCCCCTCATTTTTCTCTGTCCCCCTTCTCTTATCTCTCTCTTTCTCTCCCCCTCTGTCCCTCTCTCTTCTCCTCCGTGTGTGAGTCCACCCGTTCCGAGTACAGAGCGTTCAGACTGTGACAGATGAGAATGAGCTGCTGGTTTGAGGCCCTTTTGTTTTATTTAATTTTTTGCCAATGGTCAGGGTTCAAATTAGGACTGTGTGACTGATCTTGAGTCCTGATTTGATCTTACTTCGGCCTTTCCCAAAACAAATACAATATTAATTTCTTGATCGTAAACAATACAGACTTTTCATCCTTAACATTTAACACTAATAATAGTCAAATTTCTCCCTTCAAAGTCTGAACTCTGCTCCAAACACATGATTTCACTGACAGAGGATTAGTGGGGGACCTTCACTCATTTTTTTTCTCTCTACCGCTTGTTGCCGTTAGGGGTCGCCGGTGACTGGAGCCTATCCCAGTGACTTTGGGCCTTAGGCGGGTACAACTTGGACAGGGGCCAACTCGTTGCAGCTGACACAGAGACATGGACATTGACAGACAAACATTCACTCTCACATTCATTCACTACGAGCAATTTAGAGTTACCAATTAACCTGAACACAGTCATGTCTTTGGACGGTGGGAGGAAGACGGAGAACCCTGAGAGAACCCACGGTAACACGTGCCTTAAATTGAATAGCCCTGTGACAAAACCTTTATTTTATTGAATGATAGATTAAACTGTCAAAAATGTGTCCATTGAGTGTTAACTGTCTTTTTATTTTAAGTTGCTTTTTGTTGACATCACAGAAGGATTCCACTTTAGAACTCAGCACTACTTCCTGTCATTTTGTTTTTAAAAATGTCTTCACAAACTGCAACTTCACAGATGTAAAACTGCTAAATATTTACCACGGGTGCCCTCCCACCAGACTAAGTCATAACCTGTCACTTCAACTATTTTTTCCTACATTTTCTGCATTTACATTCATCTATGCAACTGCTAGATGTTTTTCCTTCATTTCTGCCCCTCCCGACCGCCGAAACCAGGCCCGGCCCAGCTCCCTGTCCTGGGCCGTTGGTCTTGTGGGCTTGTTGAAATACATAGGCTCACTCCGCGAGGCGTCAGTGGGTTCGCCCGCGGCACGGCAGATTACAAGCCCCGCTCGCCGCGCTCTGGTGAAAAAAGGGCAGGATTTCGTGGCGAGGGCCGATCTGGCTTTGACACGTCCTATTTATAACACCTCTGAACCGGGCGCGCAGTGTTATTTATGATGGCAGAATGCTCCGGGACGCTGGCACACGCACTCAGGAGCAGAAGTGAACAACCTTTAATTTAGCATGTGTGCGAGACATGTGCCATAACGGGCACAAGGGCAGTAATAGAACTGTCTGCGTAAATATCTCCTGAACTGTTTTGTTTTATTGTCACAAAATGAACAACATCAGCTTATATTCATTTAGTTTGGTTTAGTTAAGAGCAAGTCCAGGTATACTGGGATGGAAAAGAGTACATAACAAAATGATGACACTTAAAGGTGCTGTTACTGATTGTTACTGCTTTGAAATGTCACAAATAGAACTAGTTCACGTACCTTATTTGGTTTTTTTTTTGTTTTTGTTTTTTGCATCTAATAAAGTAAAATCTATTTCAATCCAGCACAGATATATTGTAAAAGCATCTAATATGGGTAAAAATGAGACTACAGCACTTTCTCTGCAGCTATTTACAGAGCGTTTTATTCTACGAGAAGCAGGAAGTGTGTTGTTCGCATGCTAATGTTTGTTAGGTTTACCCAGGACAGCAAAACTCGCTCTGGAAGGAAAGTGCTTCTAAACTTACGGAGGTGAATATTTAGGATGCTGGGACTGCATTACGAAAGTGACAGATACATGCGACTGATGTAAAGAGTTTAATATTTAAGGTTTCAAACCTGTAAAACCAGGTACAGCACCTTTAATCATTTTTATGCACCAAAGTTGAGACTGAAAACAGGTTGAAATGCACACTTTTGCACCCCTGTAGACCTGCACATACTCTAAACTAAACCACACTAAATTAATATAAGCAGATGTTGTGTGTTTTGTGCCTAAACTGTTTAGGAGGATTAAAAACCAGGTATGGTGTATTATCTTGATAGAGACTCAGACGCACACTCAGTTTGGTCAGTTTGGTCTGGACTTGGTCTGGAGTTTGTCCTATACAGATTTTGTTTTTCAGCCCATATTTATATATATTTGGTGGCTGATCAATAGTTTTATGGTGCGTTAACACTTTGTCATTGTATTGGTCCTAAATTTAGTTCAAGTGCGATATTTTTTTGCTGCAGAAAAATTTTATGATATTTAAACAACTTTACTGACACAAAAATCGTAAAGCGGTAAAATCCCAGTAATCCCTCGTCTAAAAAAAACATGAGCTGCAAAATTGTAAAGCGACTTCAAGCATCTGCAAAAGCACGAATTAAGACGAATGCATACTCAAATCCATGGAGACGAGCAGGTGACGTCACTAGGCCAAGTTACATGTCAGATCTGCGCAGAGGCGACCTCACACACGTTTTAAGGTCGTTTGTTTGCACTAAATACGCCAACTCTTAAATAAATGCAGGATAGATACAAGTTAAGTTTTGTTAGTTTTGTACCAATAAGAAGGAGTAGGAGTAGTAGGAGTAGGAGTAGTAGTAGTAGTAGCATTAGCAGTAGCAGTATGTATCCTGGTTCTTTTACTGTTTGTTTGTTTTTGTTTTTTTACTTAAAACACAGGGCCAGAACAGGACCAGAGAGCAGACAAAAGATCAAAAATGAAAATAAATTCAAAGTTAAACATTAAATGAAACAACAAAAAGACAAAATTACAGCACAGCCAAATAAACCTTCAAGTCCCGTTCAAGTCCCATTTAGCCCAAAGTCTTTCATTTTCAAATTAAGTCCTAAAGTAATTTTCTCAATTTTTTGAATGTCAGTCACAATTTCCGTCCAGTCCTTGATTGCCGGTTTCGTTTGAGTCATCCAATTCATCCAATTCCACTTTATTTCTATAACACATTTTACAAACAAAACCGTTTCTAAAGTGCTGGACAATGTGAAATAGAGCCATACAGGAAAATGGAAACAACAAAACACGTGAGAGACAACAAATATCCTTTTTTAGCATCACGTCGCATCTATTTCCATTGTATTTCCATTTGTTGAAAAAGACATTTGTGACGCACTGAGGACAAACAGGGAATAACACAGGCGCAAAGAGATGGGAAAGCTCAGAAAAAAGTGTCCTGTTTATCAACCTATTCCAATTTTAGCGCCGATAAACACATTGTCCATCTCTACCCACAATACAAAACATCTGCTTAGGCGCATTAATACTAAAGATGGAAGACGTTGCTTTACAGACTAGTCCATCCTGGCCCTCGACAAAGGCAGATGTAACGTTAGCGAAAAGAGTGAAAAATGAAGTTCCAAAGAGCCACCAGAAACTTCCCCGACTTGGCAACACGAACGGCCACAACAAAACGGGTCCACTTTTTAATTAGCAGCGCGGGGCTCAGAAGGGCTTTGAAAACGGGGGGAAAATCCTAAATTGTAACCATGTGGAAGGGCACGGAGGAGGAGATGCAGCAGAATGCGGATTGGCCTGGATTTGTCTGCACCAGGATGCATAAACTTCAGAGAAAATGAGCACCGTGCAGATGACAGAGGATGGGCCGCAGACTCCGGGCTTTGTGTGTTTTTTGGGGAGGTTTACAGCGGGTTTGTTCACATGTGCCGGACATATTCAACGCTCTAAGTACCGCTGTTTATGAGCAGAGGATTCAGCGCTGAACAAAAGGCAGATAAACAAACGGCGTCATCGAAGGTGCAATAACATAATGGTGCGCTGTGTAATTTTTCTGGTGGAGAGTTTGCCAAACGCTTGTGCCTAGCGCCCAAATGCTCTGTTGGAAATGCATACAGAAGCAGAGCATCAGTGAAAAGGCAGATTAAAGTCTACATGACAGGTTATACGTCACAATTCTATAAAGCGTAGTGAACATGATTGTATTTAAAATTTTACTAAAAATGTTTCCTATTCGTTCCCAGTTTGACAGTTTTTGTCATGTTTACAATGTTACTTCCTGGTTGGTCATGGACAGCAAATATAACATAGTTAGAGGTAATTCCACAGCTGTTACCTAGCAACCATTTTGAAATTAAGGGCCAAAATTCACATAAATTACACAGTAGTTATGATTTAACAAATTATAATACCTGAGAACACCTTTATGTTGTTTAAACTGTCAGATGTATCAGTTGAGTGTTAACTGTCTTTAGTTTTAATGGTATGTCGCTTTTTGATGACATCACAGAGGGATTCCATTTTAGAACTGCGCACAACTTCCTGTAATTTCATTTTTCAAAATTTCTTCACAAACTGCTACTTAACAAACGTAAAACTATGATAAGTATTGACCACAGGTGCCCTCCCACCAAAGTAAGTCAGAATAAGAAAAACATGAGAAAAAGGAAAAATGGTATGCATTTTTTGTCACTAGCCTTTAAAGCGCATGTGACAGGTTTTTATTAGGTTTCAGTTATGACTTTATTCAGTGTATTCAGTGTATACCTCTTGTAACTATAAAATGTAGTTTTACACCAATCAGGTTGCTGTTTGTGGTGAAAAGTTTAAAAATATGTTGAAAATTACAAAGGACGTAAACAAATGGATGACATCACACTGGGGAGACTAAGGTTATGCATATAAACTACTTTTTTTTTTTTACCCTTTAAACATTAATTCAGCAAAATAAAGGTGTAAACATTAAAAAAAAATAATAATACAAATCTGTGACATTATATGAGTTGTACAGGATACTTTCTTGGTAATTTCACAATGTGATGTCATCATTTACAACCAGGAAATAAAATTAAAAACCTAAAAAAGATAGATAAACTGAGGTAAAATTTAAGATCTTAACTGTATTTTAGGGAAATTAGTAGTCCAGCATTTGATTACTTTAAGTTTGGCATCTCATGTTTTAGAAGAAAGAAAACATGTTTATAAAAAAAACAAAATGAACATCTGTATCTCTGCTGTCTCCTATGGCACTGAGTTTCCTGCACTACCGGCTGCAAAGTGCCTACACAAGCTAAAAATGCGCTAGCAGTGTGTAGCGATCATGTTTAGAGGCAGAAATGCTCAGAACGTGTCTGGTGATGATTTAAGCACTTAAAACAGAAGATTCTCTGATAAGTGACGTGAGTTATAGGAAAAACAGCATCAGTCATCAAGGGAGTTCAGCTGGGAATGTTTTTGAAGGTTGGAGGGAGAGGATCTTCTAACCTGGCTTTATCAAACTAGCGTGAATGGAGCTATATGCAACTCCAGGTATGTTTTTGATGACGGAGCAATGTGGTTAAATGTATAAAAACTCAAACTACTTTGCGTAATATGTGTCCTTTAGTCACACCTAAAACTTCACTTTACTCACTCCATGTTTTCTGCTTTCTGCTGTGGTCCATATAAATCTTTACAAACTTAAAGGACATTGTGCAAAATTCACTTTTTTGAGCTTCAACATGTTCTAACATTGTTCCCTCATCAAAAACACACCTGTCATTGTATTTAGCTTCATCCACACAATTAATCCTGTTTCCTAGGTTATCAACTCTGAGCCTCTCAAAAACACTCTGTTTCAAATATCCTAGATTAGTGACGTCAGAGGTAGTGATCGGGAGGCCTCCAGTGCTATTTTTAAGACTCGTTCTGGGCATTTCTGACTCAAATCACATTCATTACAACTGCGAACTACATTAGCATGTTCAGCTAGCTTTTGTTGATTTCCCCATCCCCTCTGCTGCGTGTAGATAAAAAGACCAAATCCTGACGACAAAACGCTTGACTGAGATAAAGTCATGGTGTGGTTTTCAATACATTGTTTTAAGTTGTAAAAAATGAAACACCAAAGTAAAAGTACAAGAGCAAGTTTCAATTACAGGGATTTTTCCTGTTTTGCTTAAAGACAAAACAATAACAGAAGTAAACTTACATAATGCATCTTAAGGGATGTCAACATAATTTGGTACTTATTCAAATTACAATGTAGAATAAGATAATAAAAATAGTATTAAGTGTTTTTAATTCAATTTATGGTTCAAATAAATGAATCTAAATGTAAAGTATTTTTTTATCTGCTATTTGCCACATTTTATTTTGTCATTTAGAAAATTTGATTTCACAAAGATGGTCTCAAACTTGAGGAATAGTAATGATTTATACAATGGGAATGAAAGAAAATGAAAGACTTCTGTTGTTTGGTCACATTCTCAGTAATTGTGTAAAATCGTTAAATTGTGATGACTTTTCTCACAGTAATCATAACACTGTAACAACCCTTTACGTAACCATCATGTGACATCAGTCATATTTTATATACAAACATTTTCATACAGTAAATGGTACAATCTACATAGAAAAAAGTGCTATTTTTATTGTTTTTAAGGGTCTCCGTTTTGTTTTCAGATTGCTGTGACAACAAACTACACCTATTTTAACCACGATTACAACACTTCCCGTCTTTCTTTTTCTTCTGAGCTTTCCAACTTTAAAATCTGAACATTTTCACACTCATTCAAACAGCCTAAGCATTGTTTTTTTGAATTTTTATGCACTTATTCACGTATTAACAATTTCCTTCGAGACACGAGGTCTTGTAAAAAACACCCATCTCTCGGAAGTGGCTTCGGTGCTAATTGGAGCGGGGAGGATGCGCTCACCACATCGCTAATAAACGAGCATTTTCAACCCGAGGGATGTGCGAGGGTGCGTATTAGGGTTAGAGTGGCAATGACTCACACACCTTGGTATCACAGGCAGAGGGCGCCACTAATTACTCTGTCATTATCCACAAAACGGTTTTATTTATATCCAACACTTCAATTCGGTCCAGACGAGAGCGGCGTTCAAATTAAAAGCCCCAGCGTTTTCGGCGGTCGGTGCCGTGTGAGACCGGTTGGGAAGCAGGACCAAAGCGGAGACATTGTCAGAGCAGAGCCACATGAAGCGTAATTGAACCATGATTTCATTTCTCACTGCTGTAATGGCTTGTAAAGTGGATTTAACAAATTGGAAAAATGTGTGTACTGTAGCTAAAATTCGACAGTGTTTGGCGCGATGAGAAGTTGCAGAAAGTGAAGAAAGTTGAAGTCATTGTATTGTTGGCCCGATTTAATTTAGTTTTAAACCTGGGGTAGCTGGTTTTCACACTGCGGAACCAGAAGTTTTTTATTCTATCTAACTTGTCCCTTGCCGTCACAGACCCTTTGGCACATTGTTAAAATTCACACATTTTGGTCCTGTGCACAGCTTTAAAACAGCTTTTTTCAAACAGCAAAGTGAAACTGGGAGGACCACCCAAGCACAGCCAATCAGAACGCTGTTTTTAGCTCTTACATTGAGACAAAATACTTTATTAAATGCAGACAGCACATGGAGGTCTCATTTTTGTCAAGATACTCTGTGGTGGAAAATGTACTAATTTACACCCAAAAAAGGCTCTTTATACTTGCTTGAACATTTTGCGAGCTTTTAAATCTGTAAACTAACTGGAAGTCATGTTTAGATTGATGGCATGTTTGTGTAATCCTGTTTTGTTCTGAATTTGAGGCTTGAGTACTCAGAAAATTCACCTACCCCCTATTTCCGCCCACTGCTCTGGTTTTTTTTTTTTTAACTCAGACTTTCGGTCATATGTACGGTTTAAAAACACAGACATGAACTTGCTCTTGTTGTTACTAGGGATGGGTGATATATCAGTTCCAGTAACAGTATCGGCCGATATTGACACCAAATGTTTGTGATCTCAGTATCGGCCAGTATCAGCTAAACGGCTGATATTTTTGTGCCTTTTTTTTTTTTACAGACTAATGAGTAAAAATTGAAGTACATAATCATACAGCAAATAATTCTCCTACATAAATACATTCTGTTATTATTTGTATTTGTTATTATAAGACTGCAACTAACAATTATTTTAGTAGCTGATTTGTCAGATTTTTTAAGTGCACTTTTAACCAATAAAGGTTGAAATACAGTGACTGAAGACTTCTACAGAGAGAATGTATAGAAAAGTATATTATTGATGACTTTTTGTATCTGTTTTAGAGTCTGTACAGTTAAAATTACAATCATGGAAATACAGCTATTTTCGATTAGACACATTTGGTCGACTAATTGTCATGTCATCTGCCATACTGTGGAACATTCCATCTGTGTTTTACATTTATCAATTCATTTTGAGGGAGCAGCAAATAAACTATATTTACCAAATGATAACTGTCAATATCTAACTTCCTCCTAGTTTCTAAAGTTCACTTAAAGGACATATTTTATGCTAATGTGAGTTTTTTTTTATTTAACTCGTGTTCTAACAATGTTCCATCATCAGAAACATACCTGGAATTGTATTTGGCTTCATTTACACAAGTTTGATGAATCCTGGTTAGAAAATCCTCTTCCTCCAACCGTTAAAAACGCTTCCTGCTGAACTCCCTCGATGAATGACATTTTTCCTGGTCAATTATCTGAGAATTTTCTGCTGTTTTAAGTCCTTCAATCATTCCCATATTCACTATGAGCATTTCCACCTCTAAACACGATCACTATAACTGCGTGATAGCTTAGTGTACCAACAGCATATCAAACTATTGTGTATATTCACATGTGTAAGCATCTGCAGCCAGTAGATGGAGGCACAGCTAAGTTAATATGGCACTCCCAAGGCAGTGATAGTTATATTGTTCTTTGTAAAAACATTATATTTTTAGAGCGCTTTCAAAGCAGATACTCAAGAGAATGTTTAAAGGTCAACAACAATACAAATAATGCATAATATTTGTTATTTAAAACTATGATTTGTGGCACTTCTTGAAACAAAATATACATTTTCCTGTCAAACTGTTGTGGCCCGTTATGTTTTTGGTGAGTTACTATTCAGAATAAAGACACATCTAAGAAATGTTTGTAACAAGGTTGTTGGCATGTATGCTAATTTTGGCGCTAATTGCTAAGGGTAACAAACTACACAAAACACTTCTACACCTGGTAATATTTTCTGCCAAGGCTCTGGTGTTATTCACGTGTGGTCGAGTGGTTTCACTCACTAAAACAGCCCTGGTTTACACAGAAGGATGCAAAGTTTTAATTTGACCAAACAGCACCTGTACCACGGCAGTGCATTGAGTCGCTCTTCACTCGGCCGCTTCCGACGTCTCACCATCGATTCTTTAATGACAAACTCATGTGCAACAGCTCTATTTCCTTCTTTGGCTCCACATCGATTGCTTTTAACTTAAAAGCTGCATCATATGTATTTCTTTGTGTGTTTTCCGTGATGGTGTGCGCATGATGCAAACTAGCGACACAATCAAAGTGGCGTATTCCTCCGCACACATTCTCTTTCACCGGTCTGTCGAACTCTTGTGCTTCCTGCTAGAGCGCACCTAGAGGCCGTTCCTGTAAAAGTACATAAAAAGTACAGCATTGCTGTATAAGCCGCAGAGTTGAAATTATGAGAAAAAAGTAGCGGCTTATAGTCCGACTTTTATGGTACATACATTTTGGCACAAATAAGGCATTAAAGATCATTAAATTGAATCCCCACAGGCACTCAATCTAAAAACAATTTTGACAAAAATGATTTAACTAGCAGAACAATAAATATAAATAATAAGTATAAACGTAACAAAAATATGACTAAAAAATAATTATTGCGGTGCATGTCTCCCAAAGCCGCTGTATCAGCCAATCAGAAATGTGTGTTCCTGACAGTAGTTTTTTATTTTTCATCCCAGATTAGATCTATTGAATCTAGATGTCAATAGTTTAGATCAAATCATTTGCTTTTTGAATATTATAAAGTAGTTTATTATATTCTGATCATTCTGTTGCTCAATGGAATGGTTAAAAGCTAGTACTTTTGACATGATAAAAGCTTAAATCGTCTTGTTTTGACAATGATTATGGTATTAAAAATGTTGAAATTCTTAAAAAGCATTACATTTGATTTGCTAAAACCTAGCTGTGGAACGTGATGTATTGTTTACAGTCCTGTTTTAACCCCTTGTTGTCTGCTCTTGTGTCGTAGGGATGCTGCTGGTGACCGCGGACACACTGGGCCATGACTTTCACGTGTTCCAGGTGCTCACTCACCCTTGGGCGTCGATGCAGAGCGCAGTGCATCACCTGTACACACTGCACCGCGGAGAGACCGAGGCAAAGGTACATTGCACACACTTCTTCATTTTTATGTTTTTAGTACCCTCAGTTTAAAGTGTGTATGACTAAAATGTTGTGAGTATGATTATATTTAAGAATATAATTCACCAAATATTTTACCTATTTGTCCCCAATTTGACGTTTTTTTGTGAAGTTTAAAATTGTACTTCCTGGTTGGACATTAGCACAAATATGATAGTTATTAGATAGTTAGAGGTAATTTCACAACTGTTACCTAGCAACCAGACTGTAAACAAGGGCCAAAATCCATATACATTACATAGTAGTTATGATTTGGCTAATAATAAGACCTGATAACATCTGTATTTTGTTGAATGGCCGTCATTGTCATTGTCAAATGTGTCAGTTGTCTATAAATTGTCTCTGTATTGTCGATTTTTGATGACGTTACAAAAGGATTCTTCTTGTAATTTTAAAGTTTTTTTTTTTTTATTTCTTCCCTCCCACCAAACTAAGTCAGAATTAGACAAAACATGTGAACCTTGTTGGTATAGTAATCTTATAGGTTTAAATTTGTTTTTTGAACTAAAAACAACAGCGTTTTGAACATTAGTACCTTAGAGCGGGTTAGCATCTGTCGTGCCTTTAAACTTTAATATTTTAACTTTATGGAAAAAAAAATGAAATTTACTTACCAGTCTTGTGTAATAACTATTTTTCAGCAGTGACATAATTTATTTTTCTTTTTTCCCCCCCTTTTTTTAAATGCCAAATCTAAATGTGATTGGTTTGTATTTGCTGATTTCCTCAGTGTCTACATCACAATCTGATGGTTTCACTCTCTCTGATAAGTTTGTGGTGTTAAAGCTGCTCCAGGCCTTGTGGAGTTCAGGAGCACTGACCCGGTCAAAGCCTGTGGTTAATGTGTGACCCAGAGCACACGCACTCGTTTTGATCCAGCCGAATCCAAACACTGCCATCGGGACTAGTCTGTGCCAAAGGTCAAAGGTTATCTGTAGCCTGCTCCCAGAGACACTCGGCAGAGAGTGAGACAGGCAGGCGTTAGAAAGAGGTGAGGGAGGAAAGAGAGGACATGTAAAACCTGGATACAGGTGTACAATAACTTAAACTTAGGGCGTTTTCGGTCGGTCCTGTTCACATGGCACCGCTCCTTATTCTCCCCAAACGCTGCACATGAGCTGACCAGAGAACTTTCCATGTGAATGGGCTTCAAGTGAACCCTGGTGCTCAATATGGTGGTGTTTTCTTTCAGCTGTGGTAAATGCGCTGTAAGGACGATACACTGGTGATGGTAGAGAAAGAGTTTTCGGAGCGGCACAGACCAAACAGACCCACTTTCACACCACACTTGCTCCAGAGTGCAGGCAGAGCCGCTCCACACCTGTTTAAAGCGCGCTCTGATGGCCAGCTCACATTGCACACTATGCAGCTCCGGTGCACTGACTTTCCATAGCATTAGAAGTATGAGATGAGCTCAGATTGCACGTTGTACACTGCAGAGGTGTGACAGTTCTCCAGACTCTTGCTGTTGGATTGAAATTTTTGCGGGTTGCTGGAGCCCTCCACAGGCCTTTTCCCTGTATTAATGATTAGTTATCGCATGAGCACATGGTCTCAAAAGTCCGCGATTAAAGCCAATAACTGCAACAGCACAAGAGCACCGGGCTTCATGTGAACACAAGAATATCGCTCCACACAGCAGAGCAGGACTGGTCCAGTGTGAGAGCGAGGCGCTTGGGGCTTTTTAATGTGCTCCAGACTGCAGCTGTCACTGGACCAAACGTATGTTCCCTTACTTCTACCGAACTAGTGGCAGTGAGAAAAAAAACAATAATAATAACAAACCTTGTTAATTATTACATCTAAACTAGTTAAAACCCCTCAGGATATATGTATTTTTAATGTCATGTAGATACTATACGCCTGAGTGGTGTTATGGATGGAGAAGTGCTTTATCACTGAGTAAACTCTGGGCTGGCTGTCAGTGGCCTCAGCAGGTAAACACACAGAGCTGATAAACCGACAGGAGCGAGGCTCAGGGTGAAGGAGAAAGGGCTCTTCCTACGCCTGCAGATAACGCCACTCTGATATACAGTGACATATAAGGGCTGAAGAGGTTGTTTTATTTGTATTTGACGCTTGCATTTAGTGCTTTACTTTTTCAGTGGAGTGTCCCAGTGTCATATATCGTATAAGGACCAAAGCGGAAGTGTTGTTAACTTCTATAGATTTTGAATCATATGTGTTTCTGTTTTCGAGATTGAACCCGTTACACATTGATTTGCATTTTTCAGAAAGTTGCACAGCTCTGTCTGAACACATTCTAGGTATCAAGTTGTTTTGTTAAAGTTGGCACTCAGTTTGTTGATCCACCAAGTTTGTGCCAAGGTAAATTGACTTTGGGATGAACATTTGACTGATTTTACCTGGAGCTGCACACTCAATCATGTGAATCATCCTTATGTAATGTTATAAATATAGTTTAATGTGACATAACATTCTCCTACATATAATTTGGACTTTTGCAGAAATTTTTGTTCAAAATTAAAGAGGCGACAGGCAGATGACATGATCGCAGCTTGAATCTTGTCCGTCTCTCAGCGTCCAACGAGGGAATGCGACTTTACAGACATTAATTGTTGTTCTGTCTAACTTTTTTGGCGAGATTTTTACCTGCGATTCTGTCTAATCCACTGCCAAGTTTCACCGCGTAATTGTCCCTTGCAATGATAGTTAATGGGGCCATCTTGTGCATACCAGACACTGACCTCCAAACTGCTTCGCCGGGATAAGAATGGTCGACTTTGTGTTGTGGTAATTGGTTGTAATGGGACCTGTCAGAGCTTGGACAGTAAATGACCACTTTAGTTTCACTGTGATTCAAAGTGATAAGAGACGAGGGCGAGTTTTTATTTTTTGGTATGGCGACAATGTGAAAGCAAACTCAAGAAAGTGCTTCGAATGATACGTTTACCAGGGCCGTCAAAGCTCGTATGAGGCCACATGGCAACTCTGAAGAAACAGATGTTACAGAGCTGGAAATCAGACGTCAAAAAGCAAACGTTATTGGCAAAATCCACAAGTTTTCTGGCAACAGTGCAAAAAGTCCATAAAGTTGCATTAGCCCAAGTCCTACTCTGCAGTCTACACTCACTCTGAAGTGTCAGCGTACATTTGAAAGTATACTTATATTTTGGTTTAACTTTTGAGCCATGTTTCTGCTGATTCACTTCGAAGCAAATCATTACATTCTCTCTTAAGTGAACCGTAGCTGCTTTTTTCTCAGATTCAAAGTGGACCCTGAGAGGTACTCGCTCCCTGGGATTCCCAAGTGTGAATCAGTGCCGAATTTGCGTCAAATTTAAATCCGCACATGCCCAGATGCTTCTGCACAAACGTTGGTCTATTACTACGGCAACACGTGCAATGACAAACTACATCTAACGTGCTATACATCTTATCTTTAAACAGGTATATTTTAATTTAAATGTGAGCTCAAAGTTTGTGAAAACACAAAATTTAACTGCTAATAAACTGGATCAGAGCAGAGAAACATCAAGGCCAACTGATTTGAATGTGATATTTAATGTTTATGGTGACAGTTTTTATGTTTTTATCAAAAGTAAACATTATTAAACTTGACAATTTTTTTTTAACTTAAATGACTGGCATGTTTCTAGTGTTTCAAAAGATTAAAATAGAGTCAAGGTAATTTGACAAATGACTCAAATTGGGGAATGACAATCCCAAAGCAGTCTGGCTCTTGGGCTCCAGGTGGGCTTTAGCTCAGGAGGAGCTCCACA
Organism: Rhinogobius similis; assembly: GCA_019453435.1. NCBI lineage: Eukaryota > Metazoa > Chordata > Actinopteri > Gobiiformes > Gobiidae > Rhinogobius > Rhinogobius similis. The sequence goes on from CM033625.1 coordinate 34,457,120, forward strand.
GCAGATGATTGGATCAGAGAGAACACAGACCTAAAGCAGATAGAAACAGAAAAGACTCATTCTTCACCAAACGCTGACTTGATCTTGTGATAAAGCGCTGTTTTTCCACTCATGCTGACTTGTATCTTGAGCTTTTAGCAAAACAGAGCTGCAAAGCATGTTAGCATCTCTCTTTGTTAAGACTCAAATATTATATTTCCAGGTCATAATGCATCCAACATTATCCAAAGTCAATGCATTTGAAAGAGAGGTTAAAATGTGGTGTAGAGACTTATAATGAAAGCTTTTTGATGCTTTTAGTCAAGTTTTTTATTCTTGTGGTTGTGTTTCTGACACTTTTTGTTGCCATCCGGTTGTCTTTTTTTGCTTTTGGTCACGTAATTGACACTTTTTGGTTTTGGTTTGTTGCTTTCAATTTAGTTTTTTGATTATTTTTTTGTTGTTGTTGCTTGTAGTTGCATTTGTGTTTCTGTTTTTAGTTGTGTTTTAAAATTAAATGCAGACAAAGCTGTGGAGAAACCAGATGTAGTTTCCTGTTTACTTTAGCTTTAGCCACGTACCACAGACACAAACTTGAATGAACTTGTGAATTGCTGAAATCGGCCCAGGATTAAAACTTATAAATCATGTACAATTTAGATTTGATTTATTAAGAAGCCTGAAAAGCTCTATTACAAACCAGTCTAGAGAACCACAGCCAGTCGAAACTTGTCTTATGATTTATCGATGAAGTTTAACGACACAGTATTGGTCAAAATGACTGTCTCTAGTACAGTTGAGTTTATCATTGTGGTATTGACATTAGAACCATTGAGTGTTTTCCTGACCAGAATAGAGTTTGACATTTTTGTTGTTACGAAAATTATCTTGTTGATAAAAGATTAAGTAACATCACCGGAGAGAAGGAATGACAGGAACGTGACAGAGATGTGGAGAGATAAGATGATACGATGAGGTTTGGAAATACGAAACACTTCCACTGCTACTGTGAAAAGTGCACATGAAAGGTTGGATTTACAATATGTTCATTACTTTAGTGATTACTGTTCAAAATTCAAGCACTTTAAGCATGTTTTATTGGAAAGAGTAGCCATAAAAAATGAAATGGTTTATAAAAACAGTTTATAGTGGCTTCTGCCCACACCTGGTCAAATAGCATTTTTTTTTTCTTGTTTTGATTGTGGTGCGCATTGTGTATTTGACCAAACAACAATAAATCAAATGAAAAAACATGAAGACACATCATCATTGATGATTGATGACATTTGTTGCTTATTTCTTGACATCTGATTACAAAAACTGTAAATATCGCTTTGCTTTTGAGGTGAGACACTGCATGTGCACATGAAAAAAATCTTAACTTTCAATCAGTTTTAAATGTCTTCAAGTTTACTATCACAAATGTAAGAAATATATATGTTATTATGTGATTGTTGTCGTTGATTAGTTTAAAAAATAAGGAATTTAATGTGTAAAAATTGCTCAAATCGTATATTTAGCATGTTAATTGGAAAAATTGACAAAGCCAGGTTTAGCCACCTATATATAAATAAATAAAAATAAAAAAAGTAGTTTTTAGTTTTAGTATTTGAGTAAACTTGGTTTTAAACAAAAAATCTAATTTGCCCAGTTTGTTGGAGTTAAAATCAGAACAAATCCTTCATTTCTATCAGTCAAAATCTTGTGTGACAAGTGTAGGAGCTACTTTAAGGCTGATCTTTATGCATTTGGAGACAACAGCCTTTGAAATTACAACGTCCCACATAAATCTATGAATGCACGTTCATTAAATTAAATAACAGAACATCTTATGGTGCAGAATAGACGTGTTGTTGCTTACATGGAAAAGCTTTTTTATGTTGATAGAGCAAACCGGCACCAAAAATTACAGAAAAATTACAAAAATAAAATCCTGCCTTTAATGTCCTGCCCTAAACATTTTATGTCAAAACTAAAAATAAAGGATCACGAACGTACATTTTCTTTGCTATTGAAGATCTCTTATCAACAAAATAGTTTCTTAATTCAAACCTAGAAAGCTGTAGGTATGAATTGTAAAAGTTAAATTAAATGTTGATAGTCATTCTTATTGATTGCATTTATAAATAGAACTGAATATTAGATTATATTTTAATTACATTAAACTATAAAACGGTGTCTTTGTTGAAATATTTGCCTGCAGTGACTATAAATACCATGTTCTGTGCAATATATCCAAAACCTTGTGACCTTTAGCATGTAACGCTCAGCTTTGTTGCCAATTCCACTTATAAATAACCCAGTTACACACCGAAGCGTGTCTCCGGAGATGGCATTGTCTGCTGCATCTGTCTGCTGTCTGTCTGCCCAGTGTCTCGCGTGTTTAAAATACTGAGAGAGATGCTATCGGCGCAGTCCAGAGTTAGCCACGGTTCAGTGAGCGCTAAACAATGGAGCAGGTTTATTTATCATCGCTTTGCCACCTTCGGCTACGCTCATTGTCTGCATGGAGTGTTTATCTGCGCGGTAAACAAGTCAGCGAGGCGGGCTAATATTTCTGGCATGTTGTGTTTGTTTCCATGTGATCTCACAATGACGGAGACAAATGACGTAAATATTGAACCAAATGATTGCAATTTATGTCTCAATCAAAGTGAGCAGTGGACAATACTGTTTAAAATAGTTTGGTACAGATAAATATAAAGTTGTGCTGTGGAGAAGTGAGGGGGAAATAGTTCATAGTTTAAATAATACTTTTTTTCCACACATGTAAATGATTGTGGAGACTTGCGCAGACAAAAAAGTCAAAGTTGTGCTACTGCTTTTCAACGAGACGTCACGCACAAAGTTATTTTTAAGTTATACTTTATTTTTGCACCAGCAGATGACTTTTTATGATATTTGCAAGTTCACAAACTGCCAACACTCATTATTTGGCCTGTTTTAGCAGAAATACGGTTTAGTTTTATAAATTTTGTGTATATACAGCGGGCACCTCTGATTTCTTTCCTATAAAAGATAGTATTTCTCCCCAAAAAGACTTGCTTTCAGGTGTGATTTTTATATTGCCCACACCTGTTACTTGCCCCAGGTGGTTTAAAGATGCATCACAGTTTTAAAAGGGTGCCAGTAATTTTGTCCGGCCCATTTTTGAAGTTTTGAATGAAATATTTGTCAAATTAGCTTTTTTCTGTTATGTTGCAAACATACACAAAGCAAAAGATTTGGAATTACAATACTTTTTCGGTAGAAATACAAAGATTCAGCCATGACTGTAGTCAAAGTCTATTTTATTTTATAGCTAATTCTTAATTTTATGCATGCCTTATACAGTGTTGTATGTTTCTCATTACTGCCAAAGCAAGGTCCTAGTCTGTGAATTTTGTTCATTGACAACGGCAATAAATTTATTTCTGATTCTGAGAAAGGGGCAGGGGAAAGTGGGGAAGAACAATTTTGGAAAACTAATTGCAGTGAAATGCAATTACTATCAAATTTACAATTTGTTTTCATATTATTCTGTTTAAAGCTCACATTTTAAACACATGCAGGAGCATTAACATTTGACAGAAGTCTGAAATATGAGCTGCTTTAGAAGTCCAAAGTAGAGTATTATTGTTAGTTTTGACTGAATAATTAGTTGGTTGCAGAAGAAATTGTGTTAGCTATGTAGTTCGATTTTTTATTTAATTGCAACACACAATATCTTGCAGTCATATAGTGAAGCACATTGTTTTTGGATGGGTAAACAAGACTTTAATTCATAAGCTTGATGTAACATTTCACCACATCTTTTGACTGAATGTTACGTCTTTTCCTGATTGATTTCAGAATGTATATAGTGGGGAAAGACATTCATCAAACAGTCAGAAAGAAGATTTGACTCTCAGGATCTCCCAGAAACTGCCTATTCTCCTTATTCCATCCACTTTTATTTCTGACAGCCACTGATCTCACTTCTGTTTTGGTGTCGCAGATTAAACATGGTCATAGTCAGTTAAACGGACTCATGTAGGTTGATTTGTGTAAAATGTTCACGTGCACCAGAAACTAATTTCTCTGGGCTTTAGCTTGTCTTTGTATAACTTATTTACTATGGAGATCGGCAGCTCTGTGCAAAATCACAACCGGAAAAAAGGGACTTGATTATTGACTGCACCCGTAGCAACGGCCATAAGATGATGAATAAAGCTCCACTTGTAAAACGCTTCTAAACTCTTGCTGTCTCTCTTCTCATCCTTAACTCTCGCTGACTCTCTTCATCCTTAACTCTTGCTGACTCTTCTCATCCTTAACTCTTGCTCACTCTCTTCTCATCCTTAACTCTTGCTGACTCACTTTTCATCCTTAACTCTTGCTGTCTCTCTTCTCATCCTTAACTCTTGCTGACTCTCTTCTCATCCTTAACTCTTGCTGACTCTTCTCATCCTTAACTCTTGCTGACTCTTTTCATCCTTAACTCTTGCTGACTCTTCTCATCCTTAACTCTTGCTGTCTCTCTTCTCATCCTTAACTCTTGCTGACTCTTTTTTCATCCTTAACTCTTTCTGACTCTCTTTTCATCCTTAACTCTTGCTGACTCTTTTCTTCCTTAACTCTTGCTGACTCTCTTTTCATCCTTAACTCTTGCTGACTCTCTTCTCATCCTTAACTCCTGCTGACTCTCTTTTCATCCTTAACTCTTGCTGACTCTCTTCTCATCCTTAACTCTTGCTGACTCTCTTCTCATCCTTAACTCTTGCTGACTCTTCTCATCCTTAACTCTTGCTGACTCTCTTTTCATCCTTAACTCTTGCTGACTCTTTTTTCATCCTTAACTCTTTCTGACTCTCTTTTCATCCTTAACTCTTGCTGACTCTTTTCATCCTTAACTCTTGCTGACTCTTTTCATCCTTAACTCTTGCTGACTCTTTTTTCATCCTTAACTCTTTCTGACTCTCTTTTCATCCTTAACTCTCGCTGACTCTTTTCATCCTTAACTCTTGCTGACTCTCTTTTCATCCTTAACATTCGCTGACTCTTTTCATCCTTAACTCTTGCTGTCTCTCTTTTCATCCTTAGCTCTTGCTGTCTCTTTTCATCCTTAACTCTCGCTGTCTCTCTTTTCATCCTTAACTCTTGCTGTCTCTCTTTTCATCCTTAACTCTTGCTGTCTCTCTTTTCGTCCTTAACTCTCGCTGACTCTTTTCATCCTTAACTCTTGCTGACTCTCTTTTCATCCTTAACTCTCGCTGACTCTTTTCATCCTTAGCTCTTGCTGTCTCTTTTCATCCTTAACTCTCGCTGTCTCTCTTTTCATCCTTAACTCTTGCTGACTCTCTTTTCATCCTTAACTCTCACTGACTCTTTTCATCCTTAGCTCTTGCTGTCTCTTTTCATCCTTAACATTCGCTGACTCTTTTCATCCTTAACTCTCGCTGTCTCTCTTTTCATCCTTAACTCTCGCTGTCTCTCTTTTCATCCTTAACTCTTGCTGTCTCTCTTTTCGTCTTTAACTCTCGCTGACTCTTTTCATCCTTAACATTCGCTGACTCTTTTCATCCTTAACTCTTGCTGTCTCTCTTCTCATCCTTAACTCTCGCTGACTCTTTTCATCCTTAGCTCTCGCTGACTGTCTCTCTTGGTCCCTCCGCAGGTGCAGGACATGTGCTTCAGCCCCGACAGTCGCTGGGTGGCGGTGAGCACCCTGCGCGGCACCACCCACGTGTTCCCCATAAACCCGTACGGCGGAGCCCCCTGCGCCCGCACGCACATGTCGCCCCGTGTGGTCAACCGCATGTCCCGCTTCCAGAAGAGCGCCGGCCTGGAGGAGATCGAGCAGGAGCTGAACCGGGCGGCGGCGGCAGGTGCCGGGGCGGGGTCGGGAGTCGGAGCGGGCGCCTGTATCCTGGCGGGAGCGGCGGGCATCGGGGGACGCTGCAGCCCCATCCCAGGACTGTCCAGCAGCCCGTCAGGATCACCCCTGCACGGTAAGGAGCGACTGAGAGAATTTGGGTTGCGAATGGTAAGAAACGTGGAAAGAAAGAAAAAAAAAAATAAGAAGGAAAGAAAGAAAGAAGGAAAGAGAAAGACATAAAGAGGGAGAGAGAAAGTGAGAAAGAAAGAAAAATGGGAAGAAGGGAAAGTAATGAAAAGAAAGGGAAAGGAAAGAGAAAAAGAAATAAAGGGAAACAAAGAAAAAGAATGAAAATAAGAGAGAAAGAAAAGGGATATAAAATAGGAAGTAAGAAAAACAATATAAAGAAAGGGAAAGGAAATAAAAAGATAATATAATTAAAACAGAAGAAAAATAATTAAGAATAAAACAAAGAAATAAAAGGAAAGAACAATTGTAAAGCAAAGGAAAGAAAAAGAAAAATGACAGAAGGAAGGAAAAATAAAGAAAAATTGAGAAAAGGAAAGAAAGAGAAAGTAAGAAAAATAAACGGAAAGGGAAAGGAAGGAAGAGAAAGTGAGAAGATACACATGTTTATATTTTTAAGTTTGATTTACAAGTTTGCGGAGGTATCGCTCAAGTAGCAATTCTCATAATCTATTATTTATCTTAAAGTAGCTGAAGACTTTAAAAACCTCTGACCTTTATTGCTAGATTGCTGCTGGAAGTTAATAAAAATGGACTCAGTTGAACAATTCTATGAGTTGTGCTGCATTAATCAAAGTAGTAAACAAAAGAACTCTCAAATAATAGTTTTTATGCCCTTCTACTTAACTTAAATGATGGTGTCTGTTTACCAAGTTTTCAATAGTTAAGATTGTTTCGTCGAAGCGCAGTTCCCTGAAGAGTTTGCCGTGTGCTTGACCTCTCAATCTGCTGCATGTTCTTGGAAAGCGGTGACTGAGGAGCTGGTGATATTTGACACGGGTAACACCTCAGGGTCACGTGGTGCAGCTGACCCCGGGACAGTCCGAGCCAAACGGGGACACACAAAAAACTGGCACCAGACGTGTTTGACAAACGGACCAAACGAGGCAGTGTCCGAGAGAGCAGAGCAAGCTGTAGACACAAACGCCCACATGATTTAAAGTCTATATGACAGATTAGACAACACATTTCACTGAAACGTGTTCAACATGATTATATTTAAGATTTTACTTAACGTTTTGTCCATTTGTGCCCAGTTTTACAGTTTTAGTGAAGTTTAGAATGTTACTTCGTGGTTGAACATAGGCAGCAAATATGACAGAGGTAATTCCACAACTGTTACTTAGCAACCAAACTGTAAACAAGGGCTGAAATCCACATAAATTACACAAGTTATTATTTGACAAATAATACCACCTGATAACGCCTTTATCTTGTTGAATTACCGTTTAAACAGCAAAAAAAATGTTTCAGTTGTCTGTAAATTGTCTATTATTTATTTTTATATATATATTTTTTGTATTTAAAATGGCACGTCGCTTCTTGATGACATCACAGAGGGATTCCATTTTAGAACCCAGCACTACTTCCTGTATTTTGAGACTTTTATTTTTTCAACATTTCTTAACAAACTGCAACTTTTAAAAGTGAAGAATGTCAGAAAGAAAGTAAGTCATCTCAAATGCAATCATCAAAGTAAAGTTTTATATAGCGTTTGTTTGTACTTACAGCGAGAAAGTCGCAGTGTTGATTCCTGAATTGAGAGAGAGCTTTTCTGTGTGGAGGTTGAATTTTTATACAAATTAGTTGGCAAGAAATGTAATGCAGTGCGGACCCTCCAGCAGAAAAGTTTTGCAGTTCACCAAATAACACGTATTAGTGATTATTAAACTTTTTGAGTGTTTTAACATCGTATTCTCATCAATGCCATGCCTGGAGTTGTATGGTTGTTTGATAAGTCCTGTTGTATTTCCTCTCCCTTCTGACCCTCAGTTTTGTGGTATCATTAGTAGAGCTCTAAGATCCTCTGTGCTGTTTTTAAATCCATACATCATCACAGATTCATTCTGAGCATTTCTGTCTCAAATCATGGTCATCACAACTGCATGTTTACATTAGGGTGTCAGATCAAGCTAGATTTTGTTTATTTTTATCTTATTATAAGATACTTTACTCTGTTTTCAGTAGATGGAGCGCTAACAGAAATCCTGACGTGGGAAACGCCGGATGGATCTAAAGTCATATTTTATTTATTATTATTAACTTTTTTTGGAAGTCCCATTGAGATTCAGAATCATTTTTGTAAGAGAGACCTGGCCAAGCCAGCCGCCAATACAACCAACACAGTACAAAAAATCACAACAAAACACACACTTTCTCAATTCCCACACTCTTACAATTCTCTTGAATTCATCAAGTGATGCTACAGCTTCCAATTTCCAATCCAAGTCTTTTTGTAGATTATTCCAAGACCATGAGCAGAGTAGGATTAAAAAAATTCACTCATCAATTTCTCTGAGCGGGTGCATTTGAGTAGACCCTAGCTTCAAACATTTCAGTTTTCAACATTTCAAAGAATGTCAGAATAAATCACAATTTTTCAAATAAGGCGGTGTGCGGGAAAATTGTTTCTGTTCATGGTGCAAAGTATAAAGCTGATTTTCCCAGCTCTGTTAGGCAAATGATTATGTTAAGTTCTTAAATATGACAATAACATACAAATAAAGCATAATATTTGTTCTTTAAAGGCGCTGTATCTGTTTTTTACTGTTTGGAAATATGGAAAACAAAACGAATTCAAGTACCAAGTAAAATCTGTTTTGCTCCAGCATAGAAATATTGTAAAGCATTTATTTGGGTGAAAATGAGACCACACCTCTTACTCTGCATCTATTTATAGAGCATTTTATTCTACGAGAAGCAGGAAGTGTGCTGTTAGCTTGCCATTTTTTATTAGAGTATTCATGAGAGTACTTGAATGTTTATGATGCTGGGACTGCATTAGGAAAGTGAGTGACGCATGTGACTGATGTGATTTTAAACAAACTAGATCTGTTTTTCACGTTCCAAAACAGTAACAATCAGGTACAGCACCTTTAACAACAACTTGCACATCTAATGAAAACCTGTCGTCGTTCAGTCTTTGCTCTTCCAGAAGCTCTCAGTCGTTCCCGTTCCTCACGATCTCCTCACAGCCATAAAATAGAGACACGACTTCTTAACATCTCACCACTTTTCTGTCTAGACCCAGACCTTTCCGTAACCTCCGTCTAGCCCCGGAGCACGCACGCACACATTCCAGGGCAAACTGTGAAAAATAAGCCCTCCGACATTAAAAGCACGTCTGCCTTTCGGACGCAGCCACCTCGGACGGGCCGCGGCGACTTCAAAGCGTGCCGCGAGGTGAAAGTGACCGGCCCAAACTGATGAGGTGCGACGGAGAGACGGGGGAAAGCGGAGACACGAGGCCCGCCCTGGGAAAGACGATGGGGCTAGATGGGTTTGTAGTAGCCGTGTTGAAAGCTAAGGTCCAGAGATCGCCCTCGTAAATCACGCTTTTGTTTCAAAGGGGGGCATTAAGTCCACCTGTCAACAATTAGTCCTCGTACTCCGAAACTTTATGTGCACGCGGCCAAGAAGACAAATTATCTGCTCGTTTATTCAAGTTACGTATGGTCATTTGTTTCTGAGACAATAGTGGAATTTCTAGTTTGTTTTGTTGTAAAATTGTTCCAAAATTGGCCTAAATATGTGTTGAAATGGCTTTATTGACTAAATTTATGGAATATTCTACAAATACTTGATAAACCGACTATATTTCAGAGAAAGAAAGTGCACAATATAATGCAAAAGTTTTGATATTTGAGCTATGTTAGTATATCATAACATAAATGTTCACTACCTCACAGAAATTGGCTCTTTTTTAAAATTAAAACATTGAAAATGTCTGATTTTAAACATGATTTTCCTTAACTAGCATTGATTTGGTCTTGTTTTTTTTCTTTGTTTTTTGTTTTCATTTTGACACAAGACATGCACATTTTAGTTTTAATAGGACTGTAATTGTGTCAAAAAGTATATTAAAACATTGCAGGACCCAAATGCATCTTACTTTCCAATATTGTGCAGCTCTAACTATTATCATGATAATATATAATTTGAAAAAATTGCGCACTTGTAAATCACACTTTTGTTTTAAAGGGGGGCATTAAGTCCACCTGTCATCAATTAGTCCTCATACTCCAAAACTTTATGTACGTGCGGCCAAGACAAATGATCTGCTTGTTTATTCAAGTTACTTTTGATCATTTGTTTCCAAGACAATAATGGAATTTCTCCTTTGTTTTGAAGTAAAAAAAAGGTCCAAAATCTAAATTAAATGGCTTTATTGTAATACTTGATAAACTGACCAAAGTTCAAAAACAAAATGATATATATATATATATATATATATATATATATATATATATATATGTAGATATATATATCAATATATCAACTATATAAATATATTGCAATAACATAAAGAGCCTCTATCTGACAGGAATTGACGCTAAATTCTTGATTTAATTAATGAATTATTAATGTTTTTTATGACAATAGAGGAATTTCTTGTTTGTTTTGTTGTAAAAATGTTCCAAAAATGGCCTAAATATGTGTTAAAATGACTTCATTGGCAGACATTATGGAAGATTCTACAAATAAATGATAAACGGACTACATTTCAAATATAAAATTCACAATATGACTAGATTGATATTTCAGCTATCTAAACGTATTGGAATAACAGAAATCTGAATCCTAAATTTCTTCTAAGACATGTCCATTTTTGTTTTAATAGAGCTTATATTGTGTCAAAAAGTATGTACCCACATCGCAATCATTTCCATAATCATGCAGCCCTAACTACTATCATAAGATATAAACTGAAAATTGCACTCTTTTTATTTGTATTCTTTCACTGGGGGCAGTAAATCTGCCTGTCAGCACTTTGTCCTCCTCTTCTGAAACTTTGTGCTCGCAGCGACAAAGACAAATTATCTGCTCATTTATAAAAGATACAGTTGGTCATTCGTTTTCTATGTGAAGAATTAATTTGGAAAAACTGATAAATGCCATGTGAAAATAGAAGTGACTCTTCTGAAATTTGTCTTTCTGTCTTGAGCACATTGATTCAGAAAAAGGTACAAAACCTAAAGGTTTAGAGTCTTTAAGGAACCTTTTGTAAAATACTGTGATGAAATAATCATCAACAATAATTAAGTAATCTAAAATTTGTTGTATGGGCTTAACAAAAACTCCAAAACATGGCAAAAGGTTTTATTACTCAGGCAGGACATCAAAATTACAGAAACATTTTGGGGTTTTGGTGAATAAACGTAAACTAAATGTTACCTAGCAACCATGTTATCCTAAATTGCCTAAACCACATAAATTATTATTATTATTTAATTACATTTTAATTATTTGACCAAGAAATATTTGAAAACATTTATTTTGTTAAAGTAATGGTTAAAGGGCCAGAAAGAAGTGAGTGTCCTTTAAATTGTGCCAGAGTCTCACATTGCGATGTCATCAATGTAGAACTCTGGTCCACTTGTCATTTTCGACTCTTTATTTGTGAATAGAAAGCTTGATATTAACATACATCTTTAATACAATGTTGTTTTGGTGTTTATGAAGAAAAAATATTGCTGTTAAAAAGTATTTGTTAAAAGTTAAAGTGTCGACAAGTTGGACGACTAAAACACATTTAATATAATTTTATTTGATATTTTGGTGAAAATGTCTATGAATTTTATCCCAGTTTAGTTTTTTTTTTTAGATTTCACAATTTACTTCCTGGAAATCATGACATCACACTGGGAAATTCCATAACCGTAACCTAGCAACCATGTTATCCACTGTGTGTACACTAAATTATTATTTGACAAAGAAATACATTTGAAAAACACCTTTATTTTGTCAATTAATTGTTAAAAGGTCAGAAAGAAGTTGTTTTCATTTAAATTGTGCCACACTTTTGTGTGGAATTCTGAGTCTGACATTGTGATGTCGAACTCCGCTCCACTGCTTGTCAACTCTTCTCTTTATTTGTGAATAGAAATCTTTATATTAACATACATCTTTAATACAATGTCTTTTTTTGGTGATTAAGAAGAAAATATTGGCGTTAAATCTAATCCTTAATCCTATGCTGTCAAAATATCATATCCCTTGCTGTAAATTTTCTAACCAGAAACCTACATTTGCAGTATTCCAATGCCGTTTTGTCCTATTATATAAATTCTTTAAGTTATTGCACCAACTGAAAATCCTCTCTACTGAATTTAAATTGTAAACTGGATGTGTTCTTGTAATATTTAGGTTGAAATACACATTTAACTAAAATGCAGTTAAGATAAATATATTCAAATTTCTACTAAAATCTTAACAAATTTTACCCCAGTTTAGCTGTTTTTCAGGTTTTAAATTTTACTCCCGGTCGTAAAGTATGACATCACGCTAGGAAATTACCATAGCAACCAGACTGTACACAGGCCAAAACTCATCTAAAGTCACAGATTTTGTTCATTTGACAAAGAAAAACACACGTGAACACCTTTATTTTGTTGAATCAAAGTTTAAAGGGTCAAAAGTAGTTTATTTTGTGTAAATTGTGCATGTCCTTCATCTCCCCAGAGTGATGTCATCAGTTTGTTTACTTCCTGTAATTGTCAACAGATTTTTCAACTTTTCTCCACAAATAGCAACTTGATTGGTGTAAAACTATAATTTGTATTTACACAAGGTATTAATACACGGAATAAAGTCAAAATTAGAAAATCATAAAAACCCGTCATACGCACTTTAATATCGCATTAAGCCTAATTTTTGATATTTGGTCAACCTTTTCTTCACAAACCGCTACCTGGTTGGAGTAAAACTATCACTTATATTTTACCACCAACAGATATTATCCTACCAAATAAAGCCAAAATACGCACATCATTTAAAGTTGCACACAAAACAAAAACATCAGCCTGAACTCCGGGGAGAACGCTGCGTTTTTTTTTACCGTGAGTGAGGAGGTTTTTTGGCTCAGAGGAAATTGAAGTCAGGTTTCACACGGTTCGTATCTGAGGCGTTAATCTGAAACATGCGTGCGGGTCGAACTGGCTCGTCTCGGTGTGAACCTCGCGCCGTGAACATGTCGGAGGAGTTAACACGTCCCAACGCCAATGTGTCAAACCATAACACACACGAGCTGAAGGTAAGAAGACACGAGCGTTTGTGTGACCTTCTGATTCAAACCACTCACAATACAAGTTAGAACAGAAGTGGCACGAGAAGCTTCAAAATGTATGTATTTATGCCTTCGGGCTCGTCTATCTTCCATAATCTTCCATAATCTTTGTCGAGGTTTTATGAGGTTGTTGTTAGGGAGGTTGTATCTCAGAACACCTTTAAACAAAAATGGCGTCTTTCACTCCTTTCAAACTTGCCCTTCTTCCTGCTTAAAATTTCGACTTCATTTGGTCTTTAAACGTGTCATTTGTGGCTCTTAGATGAAAATGGCTGCGCATCTTCATTTATAGAATAGACCAGGGCAGCAACTAGTGATTATTTATAGTGCGTATGACAGGTTTTTATCTTTTTCTAATTATACATACACGATGGAAATATAAATTATAGTTTTACACCAAACAAGTAGCTATTTATTGAGAAAAATGGAAAAATCTGTAGAAAGTTACGTGAAGTAAACAAATCCATAACAGTACACCACGGAGCCAAATGTTATGCATAATTTACACGAAATAAACTACTTTATGACCGTAGAAAAGGTTTCAGGGGTTGTCATCCGGACACTGTTTGAAGATTGAGATGTTTCAACTTTTATCCAAAAGTCATTGTCAATGGTCAGATCCACCTTGTGATGTCCATTGACAATGACTTTTGAATAAAAGTCAAACGTCTCAATCTTCAAACACAAGTCGATGACAATGAAGCTTCTCTACGACACTTACCTGGATGAATGAGGGATTACATCGACGAATTCTGGAGTACTTTTTGACCCTCTAAAAGGTTATTCAACTAAATAAAAGTGTTCACATGTGTTTTTCTTTGTTAAATAAAAAAAATAAATTAGAGGAGTTTTGGTGCACTGTACAGTTTATTGGTAATTCCTCAGTGTGATGTAATAATTTGTAACCAGGAAGTACAGTTTAAAAACTTCAAAAAAAAAAAAAAGTATTTTAGCAAACTTTGAAATGTATTTATCTTAACTGCATTTTTGTCAAATGAGTAGTTCAATCTGTCAGAGGCACTTTAAATGGTCTCAGCAATTATTTTTTCCAATTCGTCAGCCAGTCAAAGGATTATTTCTATGGTTAATTTAATCATTTATTCATTCATATATTTTAAGACGTATAAAAAGACATCATTATCATAAAAAAATGAATAAGAAAAGGCAAAACAAAGAGCAATCTTATGTTATCTGCCCCCTTTTTCATCGTATCACTGTTGGTTTAAAACACAATACCCTTTACAATTGTAGTTAATCACATACAAAAATACATAATCAACCAACAAAAGGTTAAAATATGGTGACTAAAAGCTTCTAGATACAAAACATTTACAAATAAAGTGTATGAATCAAAAATTCTTTATTCTATTTTGACATTTTGATTTAATAATGCCACTGTCCTTGTGATAAAACATCTTTTCTGCAAGTGTTTGAGTCTGTATTGTCCAGATAATGTCCAGATAACGACTATGAATATTTTTATCGTCCACTAGTCATGATTAATTGTTGCAGCCATAAAATAGATCAACATGCCTCAGTCAAACCAAATAAAACCCAAAATCCAACTGGCAAAAGTGTCATATCTGCAGACTTTGCCGGCCCAATTTCTGTTCTCACTCGTTCAGTCCAAGACTAATTACCTCCGTTTGCTCCTAAACCCTGACTGTCCTGTGTCCCGCTCCTGTCATGGCCCATTATCAGCGCCACATTCACCCGCCGTTTGGGCCAAGGTCGCGTAACTCTGCTCCCGTCTGTTATGCGGGCCGCGCCATCCTGCCACGTTTTTAAATTTAGCCCTCGCCTCTGTGTGCCACCGGCGTCGATAAACCTCCATAATCTCTGCGACTTCTCTGCGGCGGACACAAAAACCCGTCTACGCCACATTCTGCTTTTGTCGGCCTCTTCCGGCTGTTTGTCTGGGCGAGGGTGTGAATTTGGGCCATTTTTTCCTGTCGGCTGGCACTCGGCGGGACAAGTCGAGCCACAACAGCGCTGCAGAAGGCGGGGGGAGCGTTGATTTTGGGGAAGGAACTGGAGAAAAGTACACATCCTCTGGCTCGGAGCTGCCAGGGCGAAACTAAAAATAAAAACTGCAAATGTGTTGTCGCCTTGTCACTGTTTCAAATCTGAGCGCGGCTATTTCGGATCAGCTCCAGGGTTATTTATGGGACAATCCGACAAGTGTGGTTTGTGACCTCTTCAGGCTTCTGTAATGCACAGAACATGGTGGACTTTTGTACTTTTAGTTCTTATTCTGCACTTTTCCACTTAGATTTTAATCGATTTCACAGATATAAACCTTTATTTTGTAGTTGGCACATTAATTATTCATAACATTTACTCCATTCTTCAACAATACTTTTGCTTTTTTTTGTAAGTTTGTCGTTTTGCTCAAGGAAAACAAAAGTTGTATCATAACTTTTCAATTTTTAATATGCTATAAATGTAATGCAAACAATAAAATGCAAGATATATTTTGGAATATTACTTTAAAAGCAAGCTAATTATTGCACAAAGTAATGGAACATGCTTTACATAACGAGATGACACATTCAAAGCTTAAAACAGAAATAAAAACATGAATAATCAATGTAAAAAGAAGTTGTGTGTCAAATGTACAACTAAAAAGAACTGTTTTATCCTAGATTTGAACATTTGAAAATACATAAAAATCTGAATTACCTTTCCATTTTGTACAGTAGAATGACCAAACAGATATAAACCTTTATTTTGAAGTTGGCACATTAATTATTCATAACATTTCGACAAGTTAGACATTTCAAACAGCAACAATACTTTAGATTTCTTGTGGATTTGTTTTTCTCAAAGAAAACAAAAGTTCAACAAAACTTCATATGCTGTAAATGCAATACAAACAATGAAATATAAGATCTATTTTGAAATATTAATTTCAAGTAAGACAAGTTTATTTGTAGAGCACAATTCACACACAAAGTAAATGAAAGTGCTTTACAGAACAAGAAAAAACACTTTCAAATCATAAAACCGAGAAATAAAAACATGAATAATCAATATGAAAAAATTTGAAAACACATAAAAAGTATAAGGGGTGCACGGTGGCCAATAAAGAGATCATGGGTTTGAATCCCGGACCAGACCAACATCACACGATCTCTCTGGGTGGAGTCTGCATGTCCTCCCCGTGTTACCGTGGGTTCTCTCCAGGTTCTCCGGCTCCTCCCACCATCCAAACACATGACTGTGTTGAGGTTAATTGACAACTCTAACATGCCCGTAGTGTATGAATGTGAGAGTGAATGGTTGTCTGTCCTTGTCTCTGTCTCTCATTGTTGGCCACTGTCCAGGGTGTACCCCGCCTAAGGCCCAAAGTCACTGGGATAGGTTCCAGTCACCCACAACCCCTAACGGGAACAAGCGGTAGAAAATGAATGAATGAATGAATGAATAAAAAGCTGTATTATCTTTCAATTTTGTACAGTAAACAAAAGGGAAGAAAAGGAAAGGCAAAGAAAGAAAGAAAACACATGAGAAAAGGAAATAAAGAAACCGAAAAGGAAAGCGAGAGAAGAAGGAAGAGAAAGTGAGAAGATGCACACTTTTAGGCTTGATTTACATGTTTGCGAATAGCAATTCTTGCAATCAATTATTTATCTTAAAATAGCTGAAGATTTTGAAATTCTCTTGTTTGCAGACGACTTTAGTTTGAATTCAGTACTTGATGCCAGCTGGGAGTTAATAAAAACGGACTCAGTTGAATAGTTCTGAGTTGTGCACTTTTAGTTTTTATTCTGCACTTTTCCACTTCGTTTTTTATCGATTTCACAGATATAAACCTTTATTTTGAAGTTGACACATAAATTATTCGTAACAGTTGAGCCACTCCATTCTCCGGCAGTACGTTTGACTTTTTGTAGATTTGTCATTTTGCTCAAAGAAAACAAAAGCTGTATCTTTTTTTTTTTAACTTCATATACTGTAAATACAATAAAATATAGGTCCTCTTTTGGCATATTACTTTAAAGGCAAGTTCATTTGTAGAGCACTTATGCACATGCATTTGAAAGTGAAAAACACATTCAAAGCATAATACTGAGAAATAAAAACACGAATAACACATATAAAAAGTTTAAATGTCAAATGTACAGCTCAACAACACTGGTTTAGCCTAGATTTGAACATTGACCCTTCAATTTTGTACAGTAGAATGACCAAACAGATTTATAATGTTGATTAAGTCCAGTTAAAAAGTATTTAACACTTTTTATAAGATCTATTGGGCACCAAAACTTCATGTTTTTTGAGGTTTTTTTAACCAACGTTAATCATAAAAATAACTTAAACTAACTGAATCAGCAATACGAAAACAAGGAAAAAGACAATACAATCAACCAAACAAAATAACACAAACATAAAATAAAACCAATCAATTAAAAATGGACACTATTTAAGCAAAAAATGTGAAAAAAAAACTCAAATCATTCCATTGTTTGTAAAAAGCAACTATATTTCTTTGTGGTGAAATAGTATCTTTTCTAGTTTTAGACAAAAGATGCTGCACAGATTCTATTATAATGCATTTTTTCTGTTGATATTTTGACTTTAAACGTGGATGATAAGTTAGATTGTTGTAGATTTTCCCGTCTGTCATGTTTAATTGACTTTATTTGGACTTTGTGACTCTGCGCTTGTGTTTTTCTTGGTGTACAGTGGAGTGGACAGAGGTCACTGAGGCTGCGCGGTGCACTGTGGTTTTTATATTCACTCCCTCTGCACTCTTCAGACAGTTTTGCAGTGCGTTACAGCCAGACCGGAGCAGAGTCTAGAGCCTCGAGAACGACATGATCATAATAATCTAAAACACATCGCTCTGTTTAATGTGGGTTCACACGATGTGAGAATGATTCTGGCCTTCAGCGATAGTTTATTTAGCCCACATAAAAAGTTGTTTAAAGTGATTTTGTGCAATGCAGTTCCTTAAGGCCAGACACTACAGGCAAAACTTATTTTTCAAAATGTTTTATTTTTTGGTCAGTTTGCTTGCTCAGCTTACATGGCAACAACATGTATCTTGTCCAATCTGCTCCTAAAGATGTTTTATTCCTTCATTGAATCCACTTCATCCATAGATTTCTCTGGGACATTGTAACTTCAAAGGCCGTTTTCTTAAAATGCATTTTTCTCCCACAGAGACATAAAGATCAGCCTTAAAGTAGATCCTGCATCAAACTGTACAATCTGGGACTGGGACCAAACAAGATTTGGATGAAACGTACTGAAGGATTTTTTTATATCGAATTCTAAAACTGATTTAAAGTTTAAGTTTAAAAGATGAGGTGAAATTAGAATTTTTAATGAAATTTTCAGTCAAGGCAAGTTAACTATAAAAATAAATTAAAAATCCCCTTTGTATAGTTTTTTGTACCTAATTTTTCAAATTCAAATATCAAATATGTGTAATTTTGGCTGTTTTTACACATAAAAAACCTAATTTCTATATGAAAACATGACATGATGGAAAACTTGTAATACATTTTTTCTTGCATTTATGTGACTAAACTACAGGATAAGTTTCAAGTTGATATCTTTAAACTTAAGATTTTTTCCCATTCACCTGTAGTGTCTCACTTTAAGACGCATTATAAAAGTTTTAAGCTTGTCTACGTAAATCCTTCAGTCATCCAGGATACCATTTGTCACTCATCCAAGTAGTTTCTTCAGTTTTAGTCTGGTCTAGTTTCTTCTGGTCTAGACTAGACCAGTCTGGCAAGAATGGCACGAACACCATTCGCATTAAACTGTAAGTCCCTTTACTACAAGAGTGTGGATCATAGACAAAAAGTACAAAAGTGGGCGGGGCAGAACAAGGTGAATACCAGGGCTGTTCAACTTTATTTTATCAAGGGATAGATTTTTGGATGGCTTTGTCCCCGGGGCCGGAAACAGTGTCCAGTGATTTTGAAATACAAAAATAAAATGAAATGCGAAAGGACAAGACATTTACTAAACCAGGACTAAACCAGGTCTAAACCAAGTTTAAGCCAGGTCTAAACCAGGACTAAACCAGGTCTAAACCAAGTTTAAGCCAGGTCTAAACCAGGACTAAATCAGAGACAAACTTGGGGTAAACCAGGACTAAACCAGGTCCAAAACGGGTCTAAACCAGGACTAACCAGGAGTAAACCAGCTCTAAACCAGGTCTAAACCAGGACTAAACCAAGTGCAAGAGATAAAATATTTTCTATATTTTTGAAGATGTGTTGAGAACAGGATCATCCCTCTTGGAGGTCCTGATTTGTCCCCTGCGCCTTAAGTTGAATAGCCCTGAACTATAGTATACTGTTCAATGTCCAGTCTCTGCTCTCTTCTGTTGTATTTCAACAACAGCTACGACTTTTATGACACTATATATTTCCTTACATCGCAACAATGCAACGCTAATATGTTTAAAGTGTGTTAGAAAAAGCTTGTCTCTTCTCTTCTGTAACAGCTATGACAACACGCCTCGCTGCCTGTCGCATGTAAACATCTAATCAGTTTATCCTGCTCTCCTCAGCCTCCAAACATCAACACTGGGGCATTACTCACCGCTCTCGCCCCGGTGGTCCCGCTCTGGTCCTTTTTCATCCTGGCACCGGTTCAGACGAAATGTGAGGAGGCCCCAAAAAACAAGGTGTGACAGGAAGCTGTTAATTCACATGTTGATAAAAAGAACACTTCCTGGCTTGCTATTAGCGCCTGACGTTTTGCTTATTTGGGTTTGAAGTTCGTGTTTAATCTGGAACGCTCCTCCCTGGGCTCGGGCCACGTCTGTCGTCGGCCCACGGACAAAAACATCAGGCTGCAGTTCACAGAGAAGGACACACTTTAGCGCCGCGACGAAAACTACAGACAGTGTAGTAATGTGGGAACAATACACGGAAATACTTTTTGACACAGCCAGAAGAAACGTCTCAATGGCTAATTTTATAGTTATGATCATTTTGAAGAGAAACGTTACTATTTTATGATTCACAATTATTCATTCCCAATATCATAAAAGTTAGTTTCTTCGGTGGGCGACAATGAAACAGTCGATGGTCAATAATAGAAAAGCAGATTAAACAAATAAACTATGTTCAAAGGAATTTCGCGAATGGGATAACTGTCCCAGAGCACCCCCTGTCCTTGACCCTCCCTATCAGCAAGAAACAACTACAAAAAACCCTGTGAGAAAAAGTAGAAATGAGGAACAGTTCATCTAGTGTAGAGAGTTCCTCCAGGCAGATGAGGAACAGTTCATCTAGTGTAGAGAGAGTTCCTCCAGGCAGATGAGGAACAGTTCATCTAGTGTAGAGAGAGTTCCTCCAGGCAGATGAGGAACAGTTCATCTAGTGTAGAGAGAGTTCCTCCAGGCAGATGAGGAACAGTTCATCTAGTGTAGAGAGAGTTCCTCCAGGCAGATGAGGAACAGTTCATCTAGTGTAGAGAGAGTTCCTCCAGGCAGATGAGGAACTGTTCATCTAGTGTATAGAGAGTTTGTCCAGGAAGACGAGGAATAGTTCGAGTGTAGAGCGAGTTCCTCCAGGCAGATGAGGAGCAGTTCATCTAGAGTAAAGGCAGTTGTATCTGTTGATTTTAATGGTCTTATTTTTAAATGAACCTGTTCTTTATCATTGATGTTACATCACGACTGCAGCAGAGTCACTTGTATGATGCTTTAGCGTGAGAGCAGATTAGCCGAGCAGCAGTGGTCTACCCTCAGTCAGTCTTCTGTCTGAAGAAGCAGATTTGACCAAAACCGCTCATGCACATGAATACCAGTGTGTGCATAAGGGTTTGTGAGAGACAAGAACTAGTTACAAATGTTTACCTACTTTCTCCTTCCGTTGTTTGGAAATCAGATAACCAAGCTTCAAGTGTTCCTTTTTTATTATTGTGCAATGGTTAGTTAATAATTATGCTTTGAATTATTGTTGAATAAATAATAGCTGTGACAATATTTTGGGGGCTCAATCATTTTTACATTTTCTTTACACTACTGAGGAATTTTTTAAAGATATTGTACATTTAGAAAAGTGTTTATTGGGATTCTGTGATTCTGTCTCAGTGGTATAAAACAGTTTCAGTGTTATTGTCCGAGATATTTTTCCACAGAGAAAAAAAATGGACTTTAAAATTATGGTGGACAATGCATCAGTTTTTAGATAATACTGTGATTTTGTTTTATTTTAAGATAGGCAACATTTTAATATTGAGGTAATTCTTTATAGTAAAACATGCCACAAAAAGGGCTCATCAAACATAGAAATGAAAAAAGTGATATTAGGCTAAAATTGACAAAAATGTCTCTAAAAGTCACAAAAATCTTACTAGAAATGAAAACCAGGACAAAAAGCAACAAAAACGTTCCGAAAGGGGATTCTTTTATTATTAATATATCACTTTTTAGTCAGTGCTTCTAGTTGTGTTTAAATGCATTTTTCTTTGATGCCGTAGTAAACACTTTTAAATGAAGGTGGACAATAAATCAAATTTTAGACAATATTGTGAAGGTTTGTTTATGAACATAAGCAAAAGTTGAATATCGAGTTTATTGTTCATAGTAAAAAATGCTACAAAGAGAGTTGTTTAAAGATAAAAATCACAAAGTTATGTTGTAAACTTTCAAATATTGGCATATAAGGTGATATTTCTGCATTTTTGTGATTCATTTCACATTTGTCTCATATTAAACTTCAGCTAATTTGTTTACAGACCTGTTTTAGCATCATTTTTGTCTCTGTCACCCCGTCTTAACTCTCTTTCCATGGTATAATCATACATTTCCCATGTACCCGGACTGGCCCTGTTTCACGGCTGACGTCGCGTAGCGTGTGACACATGTGTACAGTACGAGACCCTGCTCTGACCCTGCTCCGACTTCACTCCCGCCGCCGTTAAACATTCTTAAACGTATTTAAACATGGCGGAGGTACAGTGAGTGTGTGGAAAAACGCTCTTTACGAACCCCGAGTGGAGCAAACACAGGAGATAGTGTGTCTCTTTGATGCCGTAGTAAACAGAGGAGCAGACTGTGAGCGTCAGTCTGAGGGTCAGGGGGGTTTAACAAGCAAGAGAATACAGAAGAGTTGGATCTGCAACTCTTTCAACCCTTTTATATGACCGACAGAAAACATAATGCATCGTGTCAGGTGTTAACACAACATTTATCTAAAATAAAACATTAAAAAAAACTGCAGTTTCGATGTCTTCGAACATGTTCCGAAAGAAGTGACAAAAACATGACAAAAACGTGTCAAAAATGCATCTAAAAGTGTCAAAAGTGATAAAAATTCTACTTGATGTAACAAAAGTGTGATAAAGTGACAAAAATGTCGCAAAAAGTGATACATACATATACTATAAGCGATAAAAATGCAACTAAAAGTGACAAAGATGTGACTATATATGACAAAACTGCGATTAAAAGGGTCAAATACGTGACTAAAGTTACAAACGCAACAAAGGGACAAAAATGCTGCTTAAAGTGACAAAAATGCAACCTAAGGTGGCGAGATTGCGACCAAAAATGATGAAAATGTGACCAAAAGTGACAAAAATAGCAACCAAAAGTGACAAAAATGCTGCTTAAAGTGACAAAAATGGGACCAAGTGACAAAAATTCAACTTTAAATGACAAAAATGTGACAAATAACAAACACATTCAGAAAGGTCATTGTTTTATTATTAATATTTCATATTTTAGTCTGTTAATTCTCCTGGTTGTATATAAATGCTTTTTTTTATCTTTGCCGTCGTAAACAGAGGAGCAGACTGTGAGTGTCACTGCAGTCTGAGGGTCAGGGGGGTTTAACAGGCAAGGAATACAAGCATTCTGCAAGTTCTCCTGGTTGTGTTTAAAATGTGAACTTCCCATTATTATAACACAAACTGCAAACCTAATTACATATGTCCACTAGACTACCGACTATTTTCTGTTTTCTATTGTACTTTGAGATTTTAATAAATTTTTAACTGATAAATGTGGAAATATGGTGACTGAAGGTCACTGAAGATTAGATTGAATATTTACAAATAAGAATTCATTTTTAACATCTTTAGTTAATGATGACACTGTCTTTTTCATTAAGTGTCATTTTGCGCATGTTTTAGAATCCTTATTGTCAAGATAATGACTATGATTATTATAATATTCAAACTGTCGCAATTATTACGATAATCTTCTTTGTAAAAACTAATTTATCCAGTTGTCAAATATGAATTGTACACAGTTTAGATCATATAGACACACACGTTGCCCTGCCTTCTTCAGTTCCTCCTCTGGCCTATGAGTGGCGCTGTAAGGCCAGGTTTGTGGCGTAGTGAAGAGGGAGGAGCTCCACTCTCTCTCCCCTCTCTCTGTCTCTCACACAGACACAGAGGGACCTAAAGGCACGGATCTGCAGCCGCGATACACATCTCAGAGCAGGGAAAAAGAGCTGGTAATTTAGAGTTTTTATGAATGGTGACTTCCTCCAGCTAAAACAACTCCTGCTGTTTGCACCACGCACTGGGAATTCTCCGCACCGCTCTGAACTTTGTGCCCCTCAGCCTCGTCCTACACAAAACACACACGGCTTTTATCACAAAACAAAACCAGCATCATCGTTTTGGACATTTTAGTGAGACTTGACAGTTTATAAAAGCATAATAAAAGTGTTTTTGACCGAAATAGATGTTAAACTTTCCAAATTTTGTAAAGTTTTCTGTTTTTTAGCCACTTTAGTTCATGTTTTGTTCCAGTGTTTAGCTTTTCTTTGGGGTTTTGAATTGTTCGTATTGCATTTTTAGCAATTATTTAAAATAATGTTCATGTTTTGACCCAAATATTTAGCAAACATGCACTTAAAAGTGATAAAAATTTGACTAAAAGTGTCAAAAATGTGACTAAAAGTGACAAAAATGTGACTGAAATCAACAAAAGGTTTAGAAATGCATTATAAAACACTTGAGTTGCCTGTTTTTGACTGAAATACATGTTAAACTTTCAGGATTTCGATGAGTTTTCTGCTTTTTAGCCACTCTGATCTACTTTTTATTCGAGTTGTTTGCATTTCTTTGGGGTTTGATTTGTTCTTTTTGCTTTTTTAGCAATTATTTTCACGTTTTTACCCAAATATTTAGTATTGAGCCTTTGTAAGTCAGCTCTTGCCACATATTGACTTCCAAAGTCTGCAAAATCCAAAGCTATAAATTCATAGAAACAAATCTTCTGTTAATTACTTTGGTTATGTTCATCTTGTCTTCAGTTTATATTGTATATATGTTTTCTTATAACTAGACAACTTTGTGAGTGTGATGTATTTACCTTGACATGTTTGGGCTGCTCTCTGCATTCAGTTTGGTGTTCTAGACTCACCAGGACAAAGAAGGAACATGCAGAACAGGAGAACTTAAAATTTGCAATATCAGACCACTGCAAAAGGAACAATCATATCATGGACTAGGACGGAGCTCGATTAAGGAGGCCATTGAAATCAGGAAGTGAGGCACAGACACCATTAACCGTGATGGAGGAACTTTCCTTTTATCACACACCCTTCTCCAGAGGCCACCAGGCGGCAGGAGGAGGTCCCTCAGGCTGACCACGCCTCAGGAAGTAACAACAGCTGCTGTCACCACCAAGACCAGGGACAGTTCTGAAGAGGCTCTCAGTTAAGCAGCCCAAACATGTCAAGGTAAATACATCTCACTCACAAAGACGAGAAGAAAACACATACAACATAGAAACAGCTTAGTTGTAGAGAGTAAGGTTTGTAGTCTTGTTTCTGAGCAAGAAGCTTCGCTCAGTTGACAAATGAGTGGTGCACCATTGGTGGAGTTTGGGGATAAAGTTTTTTATTTTCTCAAAAAGCAAAAGGTCAAATGCATATAGAGACTTTCAGATGATTTATGAACACTATTGTAAATGCGAATAGCACATTTTCAAACTGCAGTAATTCATTAATTTGAATCTGTCTAACTAAAATACTAAAATACACAGTATTTGTCTGACCTGATTTTAAGAATGGAATGGGCCTGCTCCATAAATTC
Organism: Rhinogobius similis; assembly: GCA_019453435.1. NCBI lineage: Eukaryota > Metazoa > Chordata > Actinopteri > Gobiiformes > Gobiidae > Rhinogobius > Rhinogobius similis. The sequence goes on from CM033625.1 coordinate 34,482,280, forward strand.
TTAATCATTGTTTTCTTACTGTTATCTTTCTTTTTAAATACAACCTAACACACTAAATTTCAACTAAGTTAGCGATCAGTATTTTATATATATTATGTATAGTGTTTCCTAACTTCAGTGTTATAAAATGACAAACTAAGCTTTTTAATGGAATAACAGTAGCATTATTAGTGATTATTTTAGTAGTCGACTTGTCAGCTTTTCTTTTTTTGATTAGTCAACGTTATTGATAAAAAACAGAAAACCAGAAGTAGTTTATTATTTTTTTATTTAATAATGCCACTCTCTTTTAATTATAACATAGTGTTTTGGCATGTGTTTTTGAGTCTGTGTAGTCCAAAGAGATTAAATTTGACACGTTTTAGTTTTAGTTTTTGGTCAGTTTGCTCTCTCAACACGTCTGCTTTCATGATGACACAACAAACATGTTTTATTCTTTCATTGAAGACATTTCATCCATAGATTTCTCTGGGACATTGTAACTTTAAAGGCTGTTCTCTTTAAATGCGTTTTTCTCCCTCGAGACATAAAGATCAGCCTTAAAGTAGCCCCTACACCAAACTGTACAATCTAACACTGAACAAGATTCTGATGGCACACACTGAAGGAAAAAAAAAATTGGTGAAATTAGAATTTTTAGGCCAATTTTCAGGCAGATCTAGTTTATTCACTCTGTAACTTGTGTAGATTTAAACCTGGTTCTGTCCATTTTTCAGATGTAAATGTCCAAATTATGTGTTTTTACATTTTATCATTTTCTAATTTTGACTTGATTCAGTGTATTAATACCTACCTACTATAAAGTATAATTTCACACCAATCAAGAAGCAGTTTGTGGAGAAACATTTTAAAATCTGTTGAAAGTTACAGGAGGTAAAGAAATTGATGACATCACACTGGGGAGACAAAGGTTTACACTAAAGAAACTACTTTTTTGACCCTTTATACATTGATTCAACAAAATAAAGGTGTTATTTTTATTTGTCAAATACAAAAACCTGTCACATTAGATGAGTTTTAGTTCACTGTACAGAATTGTTTTTTGTTCTTGTACTTCTTCTTCCTAGTGTGATGTCATCATTTACAACCAGGAAGTAAAATTAAAAACCTAAAAAATACTAGACTCGAATAAAATTTGTAAGGTATTTTCACAAACTTTGAAATATATATATCTTAACTGCATTTTAGTCAAATGAGTAGTCCAACCTGTCAGAAGCACTTTAAGTTTAGTAGAATTTTAGTTTCTGCTCTAAACAACACAGAATTCTCCTCTTCACCGTTTCATATTTACTATAATTTCTTTTCCAGACAAAATTATTGCCTATTAGCACCAATTTAACCCCTTGATTCCTCGTGGCCGGACACAGGAAATGGCCCGTGTCTGTTTTGAAAGCTGCAGATGTGAATTTAAAAGCATCGAAGTGCGGCGGATTACGCTCCGTGCATTAGCTCCCGTTCTGTTCGTCTGGTGTTAGCGGTTAGCGACGTTAGCGAGGCCCGTGCAGTTCCACAGGCTTTGAGTCAATAATAATAAACTCTGCAGCTCTCCAAACCACACTGCTGTTTACGCTGAAAATTAGCCCTCCGCAGTACTTTAGGCCTTTTAAAGCTAGCAAAATACACATGCTAGCTATGTGTTTCTTGGTGCTTTGTCAAAACCATCTGTCCAATTTTTACTGAATGACTGAACGGCAGCAACCGCTAAATGCTATCGCCGCTGCTCCTGGTATTATTTGATTTGTAAAATGGTGAGAGGGAGCTGGAGAAAGGCTGATTCTGGTGTTGCAGAGAGAAAGAGGAGAGAGAAGTGCATTTGTGGCTTGGGTTTATGGTTTGCAAAAGAGAAAAGGAGACTTGACTTAAAGCGTCAAAAACACAAGTAAAAGTGAGAAAAATGCGATAGAAATGTAAGAAGAAGCAACAAAAACATGGCAAAAAAGCGACAGAAATGCAAGTAACAGCGACAAAAACGGGACAAACAACAGCAAAAATGCGACTAAAAGCGGCTAAAGCACGACTAACACGCGAAAGAAACAAAAGAAAAAGCAACAAAAGCGCAGGTAACAGCGACAAACGGGACAAACAACGACAAAAATGTGACTAAAAGCAACAAACGCTACAGAAATGTAAGACAAAGCAACAAAATTTGGCCAATGACGACACAAACGCCAGTAACAGCGTCAACAACGGGATTAAAGGCAACAAAAACTTGCGACAAACTGAGAAAAACGCTTCAGAAATGTAAGATAAAGCAACAAAAATGTGGCATAAAGCAAACCGCTACAGAAATGTAAGACAAAGCAACAAAATTTGGCCAATGACGACACAAACGCCAGTAACAGCGTCAACAACGGGATTAAAGGCAACAAAAACTTGAGAACTGAGAAAAACGCTTCAGAAATGTAAGATAAAGCAACAAAAATGTGTCAAAAAGCGACAAAAATGTGATGATGTGACAAACACGTGACTAAAAGCGTCAAAACATGACTAAAAGTGACAAAAATGCAGCGAACAGTGGCAAAAATGTGACTAAAGCGACAAAAACTTGACTAAAAGCGACCACAGTTGAATTATAGCGACAAAAACATGGCTAAAAATGCAGGTAATAATGACACAAACCTGATTATAAGCGACAAAAATATGACTTGACGCGTCAAGAACACAACTGAAAGGCCGATACAGGTGTTGCAAGAGAAAGAGAGGAGAGAGAAGTGCATTTGTGGCTTGGGTTTATGGTTTGCAGAAGAGAAAAGGAGACTTGGTTTGAGGGAAAGAAGAGGAAAAAGGAAAGTAGTTTTAGTTTTGCGTGGAGACTTGGCTTCCAAAATTGTGTTTAGGGCGGCACAATTAATCGAAATTGAATCGAAATCACAATTTGAATGGACGCAATTAGTAAATCGCAAAGACTGAAATTAAAAGTGCAGTAATTTCCTCCACAAACAACAAAATATCCTGCTTTATTCTGCATAAAAGATCCTGACCCTGAAGTTTAGATTAGTTTAAACATATTCTGAAAGAAGGTGACAAAAATGTGGTTAAAAACGTAAAAATTCAAACGTGTGGAAAAGTAGAAAAAAATTGACTTTAAGTGACTAAAAGCGACAAAAATATGACTAGACAAGAATGTAACACTAGAAATACACCACTTAAAATAGTGTGTCAAAAACGTCACTAAATGAGACAAAAATACAAAAAACACGGCATGTACAATTTGAATGCAATAAAACATCCAAAATGGAAAAAACAGATATGCTTTAGTTACATTTTTTTGGCTTAAACAGAGTCCTGCGGGAATACGTTTTATGTCAAATTTTGTGATTTTTAGGCTTATATTTTTTGTACGTTTGTAATAAACTGATCCTGATTATTGTGAAATGACTGATTTTTCATGTGAAAACAATGAAAAAAAAAAAAACAATCACAAGACACTCTGAAGAGGACGAGTAATGTATTAAAAAATGGTCTAAAAAATTAGCTTTAGAGGATAAAAAGAAAACAAATGAAACATATGAGTTTAACATATTAAATTGTGTTGAATCCATTTTTTTTGTGTTCAGTTTTTTACATTTCCCTATAAACTGTGGTATAACGGTATTAAAGTCACGCCGTCTCCTTCCTATTAATGAGATTATAACTTTGAAACCGCGTCCACATGACTTTATGAATGCTGCGTCTTCTCTGAGTGTTTTTGTCAGCTCATTTATCCTTCCTGTCGTCCACTCCACGTTGTTCAGATCTCTCTCTCTGTGTCACATGAGGCCAGACTTAACGGTGACGGATCAATAACAGCGAACAGAGCAACAAGACCGATGATAATGTGTGTGCGTCGACGTGAAGAGCTAATTACATCATCAAGATCAGCCTGAAACACTGAAAATACTGCATGTTCATTATCACTGTAGAGCACTTTGAACAAATGCAGCTGACATTTTGTGGATCCAGGTAAATTTTGGCAAAAAAGCACGTGCAACTGCAGTGAAATAAAGGGTTTAGTGTTATAATACGAGATCTACTGTAAGTGGTATAAAGAGCTGAGCAAAGATGATAGACGACTTTTTTAATATCTCTTCAAAACAACAAAAGTAGCTTTACAGACGTTCCACCTTCCAAAAATACAGAAAATATTGTATCTCTTGTTAGTGGTTTAAACCTGGTTTAGTCCAGATTTAGACAGGGTTATATCCAGATTTAGACCTGGTTTAGTCCAGATTTAGACAGGGTTATATCCAGATTTAGCCCTGGTTTAGCCCTGGTTTAGCCCTGGTTTAACCCTGGTTATGCCCTGGTTTAGCCCTGGTTTAGCCCTGCTTAAGTCCTGGTTTAGCTCTGGTTTTAGCCCTGGTTTAGCCCTGGTTTAGCCCTGGTTATGCCCTGGTTTAGCCCTGCTTAAGTCCTGGTTTAGCTCTGGTTTTAGACCTGGTTTAGCCCTGGTTTAGCCCTGGTTAAGCCCTGGTTTAGCCCTGCTTAAGTCCTGGTTTAGCTCTGGTTTTAGCCCTGGTTTAGCCCTGGTTTAGCCCTGGTTTAGCCCTGCTTAAGTCCTGGTTCAGCTCTGGTTTTAGCCCTGGTTTAGCCCTGGTTAAGCCCTGGTTTAGTCTTGGTTTAGACCTGGTTTTAGACCTGGTTTAGCCCTGGTTTAGACCTGGATTTAGCCCTGGTTTAGCCCTGGTTTAGTCCTGGTTTAGGTTTGGTTTTAGACCTGGTTTAGCCCTGGCTTAGCCCTAGTTTTAGACCTGGTTTAGCCCTGGTTAAGCCCTGGTTTAGTCTTGGTTTAGCCCTGGTTTTAGACCTGGTTTAGCCCTGGGGTAGTCCTGGTTTAGACCCGGTTTAGACCTGGTTTAGTCCTCGTTCAGTTCTACAAGATGTTTTTATTTATTTAATGCTCTTCAGAATCTCTGCTTCAGGAGAGTCCAGGCCCCAGAAGGAGGAGCCTGTTGTACATGTTTTTACATAGTGGGAGGGGAAACCTACACAGACACGGGAAGAACATGCAAAATAAAGAAACAGAAAGACAACCGGTCCCTCTGAAATAGTTAAATAGCCCTGTTATATAGAAATGTATAGAATTTCACTCCAGAAAGTTCTTCCTGTTTAATCCCAAATCTTATTCCAATTCCCAACAAACCCCTGTCAGTTCTGGCTTCAAACTTAAAGCAGGAAGTCATTCTCACACTTTTTTCCGCTTTTTTTCTCCAAAGACGGTCCGACTAAAACATTAAACCTGCAAGGATGTTCTTTATCCTTCTGCTTCTGACGCACAGATGTTTTTTCCTTCTTCTTCTTCTTCTTACTGCTGTTTCTTTGCGTAAATCTGTGCGGGTCTTATTTTCACTGCTGCGTTTGAGGCCTTTTCGTTTGTTTGTTCTGGCTCCAGAGGGGATCCCGGACCCTCTGTCTCCTCTTTTTGAAAAAGGCTTTCTTCTCCTCCTCAAAGCTTTGTTAATCTTCCTCCGCCGGGGAAGTATTTTATGATGATAGTTCTGAAGGATGCGAGCGAGAGAGACGAGTCCCTTTAGCTCCCAGAGTTTGTTTTGGATCGCAGCTGATGTTGTTTCAAGTATTTTATCATCTGTGACAGGTTTTGACTGTCTGGGTGAATATTCAAAGTTCTCCAAGTCTGGGCTAATAGTTTGAGATGTAATTATGGGAAGAAAATGTGTTTAGACAATGTTTTAAGATCAGTTTAAAATAAGAAGCTATTATTGCAAAGACATTAAACTGTACATGAAAGGTTAGACGACACATTTCAATAAAACGTATTAAACGTGATTATATTCAAGATTTGACTAAACATTTTGCCTATTTGACTGTTTTTGTAATGTTTATAATGTCACTTCCTGGTTGGACATGAGCACAAATATGACAGAGGTATTTCCACAAATGTTACCTAGCAACCATTTTGAAAACGAGGGCCAAAATCCATATAAATGCACAATAGTTATGATTGACAAATAATACCTGTAACACCTTTATTTTGATGAATGAGGGTTTCCATTTTAGAACTCAGCTCTACTTCAGGTAATTTTAAACTTTAATTACTTTTTTAATTCTTCACAAACTGCAACTTCACAGATGTAAAACTATGATAAATATTTACCACAGGAGCCTTCAAACCAAACTAAGTCAGAATTAGAAAAACATGAGAGTTTGTCATATGGACTTTAAGCATTAGAGCAAGGCTTTTCAATTTAAGTTTAAAGAGGGACAGATTTTTCAGATGGTTTTGTCCTCTGGGCCAGAAACAAGGGCTAAACCAAGTCTAAACCAGGGCTAAACCAGGGCTAAACAAGGTCTAAATCAGAGCTAACCCAGGTCTCAACCAGGGCTAATCCAGGGATAAACCTGGACTAAACCAGTATTAATCCAGGTCTATACCAGGCCTAAACGGGTCTTAACCAGGACTAAACCAGGGCTAATATAGGTCTAAACCGGGACTAATCTAGGTCTAATCCAAGTCTAATCCAGAAACATCTCTGTGTGACGAGTGGGTGTCAAACGCTCCTGAAAAGTCACACCTATTGTTTTCCCCTTGTGTGTCCAGTAACAATAAAAGCTGTTCTAAAACACGTGTCTCGCGCTTGAGCCGGTTCACAGAGGAGGCGAGTGTGGACTTGTCAAACGTCTTGTGTCTCCGATAGTCAAATCCCGTCCTCGTCTGTTGGCACTCGTATTTACACTGGACGAAGACTGATAACCAAAGCAGCTCTGGCTTTCACAGGCAGTGTCTGGTTTACATAAGAGCGCGGAGCAGTAGGAGATGCTTTCTTTGGGACCGCTCAAGAGTTTGACGCCCGACTCTCAGCAAATCAAAGCCTCCTCGATCAGACCGGTCACTATAATTACTGTATCAACTACTGTATCAGGAACTGTACTGTATCAGAAATCCTATGAATTACAGTGATCCCTCGCTATATCGCGTTTCATCTTTCACGGCTTCGCTGCTTCACGGATTATTTTTTTACAGTGCGGATATTTTTACAGTGCATTGTGCTCTGAATCCTGATTGGCTCAGGGGCTTTACTGTTGTCTAGTTCTCAAATATAATCGAAGGTGGCATATCCGATTATAAAAATCTTCTTGCTCAGAAAAAGAGCGCCAACAACTCCCCATCACAATGTTCTTCTCTCGGAGAAAGACTCCTGCGCCTTCAGTAGAAACAGACGCTACAGCGGAGGGGAGTCAGGACGAAGAGGCACAGCTGGGACTGTGAAGTACGCCAGTGACAATGTTTCCAACCTTGTATTACTATATTAAAATTATTGTTTTAAACAAATTTTGGGCTTTAAAACAGGTTTTGATTTTTGGTTTCATTCCATAGTTCAGTATTGCATTGTAAAATAATAAAAAATAAAGCTGACTACTTCACGGATTTCACTTTTCGCGTGTTATTTTTGGAACGCAACTCCCGCGATAAACGAGAGATCACTGTACCTCTGTCATATTTGTGCAACCAGGAAGTAACATCGCAGTATAAACATTATGAAAACTGTCAAACTGGGGATAAATGGTGAAAATGCTTCATAAAATCTTTAAATATAATCATGTTCACTACATTTTAATGAAATGTGCCGTCTAACCTGCCATATAGTCTTGAAGCAGTTTTAACACACAATGCGGAGTCACCACGATAAGTGAGCATTACACTTGGACTGCTTCTATTTTATGTGAACCAGTTCGTTTTTTTTTGTTTTTTTACATCACCTTACTGTTAGTTCAGTATGTCATCAACTTTATATTCAAGTTGCGGAAGCACGTTCCTTGTTTATGAATTGACACGGGCAATAAAACATTTTAATTCTGATCAACACACAATTCCATCCAAAACACAGGGATAGTTTACACACAATACACATATTAAAAATTCAAACAACAATTTTTGGAAGTTATAAATGTATAAACTTATCAAAATGTCCTTCTAAAATCAACTGTGTCATCGAACCTGTCATTTGCACTTAAGACTTCCATTCTGTTCCGTTGCTCTTGTTTATTTTCCCAAATTCAGAGCACACCTTGCATCTCGATCAGCCGGAGCATCCATTTTCATTTGCATGTCCAATTTTTGGCCGTTGCGTTCGCTCAGACACTTTACGATTCTGTCCTTGAGCGCGATGACGCCAAAATACCAGTTTGAGTTTCGTCTTCAAAGGCGCAAGGCCTGGACGCGGCACTAAAAGTATTCCCCGTAGAACTGCAGTTTTTTTTCCACATTTCAGCGCTCTGCTCGTCCCTTCATCACGTCTCACAGCTGCGGAGTCCTCCTCGAGTCCAAGGTCTGCCTGAAACGCACAAACTTCCATGTCACCTGTGCAGGTGTGCAGGAGGAAGAGAAAGTGGAGTCAACGGGTCCATAACATGTGTTTAAGCAGATCAAATGGAACAAGGCCCGGCACTGGAGACTCTTTTGATTCTCAACCAAAACCATGACATAAATAACCTCCATCAAGGTTCTCACATATCCTGGAAATCATGAAAAACCTGGAAAATAATCTCCCTGTGAATTGTAATTGTAATTTAGGTTTATTTGATGGGTTAAGTATATTTCATCAGCTCATGTCACACTACAGCATTTCAGTAGAGGCTAATTCTCAATGTCTGTTCCTTGATGGTCAAAGTCAAAGATGGTTGCATATCATTTGAAAAGGACCCAGTTTGTTTCCCTTCATATCTAAAGGTCATTTTTGGTGCCTTACAGTGCGGTACAGTGAGCGCTTTAAAGTGAAAGCCAAAAGTCTCCACCCCATGCTTTGTTGGATTATTGGAAATTAGATGAAAGAGATTTTTAGAGAGAGAGCTGTTTGGGGGGAAAAAAATGCATGAAATTACGCCAATGTTCTACAAAATTTCTAGGAGGAGGACCCCCAAAACTCCATTCACCTTGTTATCTTATCTGAAAGGAATGACATTGGATAAGGGATGTATACCGAGCACTGGTGCCTTGTCTTACCAGTCTACTGGATCGATGAGCTCCAGTGGTGCTCTTAACGGTGCTGAGGAGTCATGTGAATGTCACGCAGCATCTCACCATTTCTGTGTTTGCATCTCTCAGTTTGTGGTGCGCGGAGCTCCGGCCCGGAATCACGGAACACATGCAGAGAGAATGGCCCAGTGCTTCTAGGCGTTTAGGGCGGAGCTGCCAGGACGAGTGCAGGGGACGAAAGCTGTGAGTGAGGAACCTCGAGGAGACGTACACGGGTCATGTGTACGAGCTGTAACGTGTAATCTGGCACATCAAAGTCGTCACGTGATCATGTGGCAGTCTGTGTTCTGTTAGTTTTAAACACCAACAGACACGTCATCGAAATGTGTTGACCATGTATTTAACCTGTGTGGAGTAAAGCTTCTACTGCAATGTCTTAAATCAGGGACGCCAAACTCATTTTGAGAGGGGGCCAAAGTATTGCTGCAGCACTATGTCGTGTTACTGAGGAAAGAAAGCCGAAAGAGACAGCCGAAAGAGAAAGTGGGAGTGTCAGATGCCCTCCCCATGTGGGATGTACACCTATAACTCAATACTATACTTCTCACACAGTGCTGGTGCTGATGGCTTTAGTTTTATCAGACACAGCGTGTATTTGTGATGTTTGCTTCATAACACAATGCGGTGCAGTCTAACTTTACTTGGATATACTGTATTAGCACCAAACAAACAAAGTTATGCTTCTACCACTTTGACCTTCTCTCTGAGCTGCTCCTGAACCAATAACCAATAAATGGACAGAGTATCCATGCTGGGTTCAACTCTCGGCACTGCGCTCCAGGAGCAGCCGGGGAGGGGCTGTGTGTTATGGTAGTTGTAGTTTTGACGGGTTCTCTGCGTTTTATTGGCAGGTTGTTTATAATACAAATTAAAAATCATCTCAGGCCACTAGAAATCGTCTTTAGGACTGCATTCGCCCCACAGGCCACCTGTTTGACACCCCTGTCCTAAAGTGTAAATCTTTTTAAAATAAGTCTCAATTAGTTGGCAGTAGTTAGTTAAAAAAGACTTCTTATACTTTTTATTAGACCGTTTGAAATAAATCAAGCATACATGAGTGGAGATTTTTTTTCTATTTACTTTTTGTGGTGTAAAAGTACCGATAAGAGAACCATCAAAACCGTTAAAAAGAGTATTAGTATCGATAAATCCTTAACGACACCCATCCCTACCTTGGACACTTTTGGACTCTTTGAACTACCTTACACACTTTTTTAATTATTTGATTTATTATACAATTTTACTACCATAAAATGCGGACTAATCAAATCAAATCAATTTATTTTTATAATGCCCAAAATCACAACAACAGTTGCCTCGATGGGCCACAGGTAAAAGCAGTTCAGATAACTGTCCCAGAATGCCCCTGTCCTTTGACCCTCCTTCGCGGCGAGGAAAAACTACAAAAAACCCCATGGGAAAAAGTAGAAACCTCGGGGAGAACCACAGTGAAGGAGAGATCCTACTCCCACGGACGGACAGGCTGCAGATGAACTAGGACTGACGCATCCACTTGGACTGTGGAGCCAGAACCACTCAAGAGGGAGGTGGCTTTAAAGAGTTCCTCCAGGCGGACGAGGAGCAGTCCACCAGTGTAGAGAGATCCTCCAGCATTAGATGAGGAAAAGTTCATATAAAGTAGAAGGAGTTCGTGGAGGCAGTGGTGGTGTGGCTAATCAAGCTGTCCAGGCGGGTGGGCGCATAGATCGTCCAGACAGGTGGGGGTGGGGGGTGGGGGGTCGTCCACTGGAGCAGCCGCAGTGTCTGAAACAGTCTCCACTCCCCGGGGGAAGTGGAGAGAAAGAGAAACATGTGAACAGCAATGAACAGACTACAGTTGAAGTAATATTAAATATTGTTGATAGATAAAGTAGGAAGAACCAGAGGATAGTGTTCAAGCTGCCATACTTCACCCAGAAGAATTGCTCCAAGGGCAGAGTAGCTAAAAATGTAGGTTTTTATTTCTGTTCCTAACTGGCCTGACCATAAGCTATTTCAAATAGGAACGTTTTGAGCCTGGTCTTAAATGTAGATACTGTGTCGGCCTCTTTTACATGAACAGGAGCTGGTTCCATAACATAGGAGCTTGGTAGCTAAATGCTCGACCTCCTACTGTGCTTTTAGAGACTCTGGGGACTAACAATAGTCCAGCATTTTGAGAACGAAGAGCTCTGTTTGGATGGTACGCTACTATTGCATCTTTGAGGTAGGATGGGGCCATATTGTTTAAAGCTTTATAAGTCAGGAGGAGGATTTTAAATTTGATTCTAAACTCAACAGGAAGCCAATGAAGAGACTCCAACACTGGTGAAATATGATCTCTTTTTCTAGTACCTGTTAATAATCTTGCTGCTGCATTTTGAACCAGTTGAAAGCTTCTTATAGAGCTTTTAGGACACGCTGTAAGCAGAGCGTTACAATAGTCTAATCTGGATGTGACAAATGCATGGATGAGTTTTTAGGCATCATCTCTGGGCAGGATTTTTTCTAATTTTGGCTATGTTACGCCAAATGAAAGTAGGCTGTTTTACAGGCTTGATTTATATGAGCTTTGAACGAGAGATCTTGGTCAAATAGGACCCCAAGGTTTCTTACAGTAGAGCTGGGGCGACAGTGATATTGTCCAGAGAAACTATCTGGTCAGATAAGGAGTCTCGCAGGTGCTTAGGGCCCAGCAGAATGACCTCGGTTTTTTCAGGGTTAAGGAGCAGATAATTAAGAGTCATCCAAGTTTTTATGTCTTTCACGCAGGCACTAAGTCTGTCTACTTGATGCGTCTGATCAGGTTTCATTGATAAATACAGCTGAGTGTCATCTGCATAGCAGTGGAAGTTAATGCCATGCTTTCTGATGATCATACCTAAGGGCAGCATATAAAGAGTGAACAGAACTGGACCGAGTACTGAACCCTGACACACCGTAGGTTACTTTAGAACATGGGGAAGATCTCTGGTTTACATTAACAAACTGGTACCTATCAGATAGATAGGATTTAAACCAGCTAAAGGCGGTTCCACTGACACCTACATCACATTCTAACCTCTGCAGTAGAATGTTGTGGTCGATGGTGTCCAAACGCTGCGCTGAGGTCCAACAGAACCAGAATTGAGACCTGTCCATCATCAGCAGCTAATAACAGATCATTTGTGACTTTAACTAGTGCAGTTTCAGTGCTGTGGTATGCACGAACCCTGACTGAAAAACTTCAAATAAATTATTGTCCTGCAGGTGGCGACAAAGCTGTTTAATCACAATTCTTTCAAGGATTTTAGAGACAAAGGGCAGATTAGAAATAGGTCTATAGTTTGCCAGTATGTTGGGGTCTAGATTAGGCTTTTTTCAAAGTGGTTTAACCACTGCATATTTGAAGGACTGAGGGACATAACCGCTTTCTAGTGAAGTATTTATTATATTAAGAATGGGATTTATAATTAGGGGGAGAATTTCTTTGAGGAGTCTACTTGGGATTGGGTCTAAAATACAAGTTGATGTTTTGGAGGACATAATGACTGAAGTTATCTCTGCCTGATCAACAGCAGTGAACCTATCTAGTATTACTGAAGGATTTGTATGGGACACTAGCTTTGCAGTCTGGGCTTGCTCAGTACTGATAGTGGGAGTAATTGCATTTAGTTTATCTCTAATAGTTGTGATTTTGCTGTTAAAGAATAGAAGGAAGTCATTGCAGCTTAGAGTAACTGGTATTGAGGGTTCTACTGCGCTGTGACAGTTTGTCAGCCTGGCTACAGTGCTGAAGAGAAATCTAGAGTTATTTTTATTTACTTCTATTAAATTTGAATAATATCTGGTTTGAGCCTTACGCAGAGCCTGCTTATAAGACAGAAGGCAAGTTTTCCATTCTTTCAGGGATTCTTCTGTGTGGGAGCGGCGTAAGGATCTCTCTAGTTTTCTTACCCTTTGTTTGTGAGAACGTAGTTCTTCATTGTACCAGGGGGAGGCTCGTTTTGGCCTGATTACTTTCTGTTTAAGTGGAGCTGCAACATCAAGAGCAGATTTTAGAGAGTTGACCATTGAGTCAACAGAGTTATCAATAGCACTGGGACTGGCGCTGTTAACGACAGGATCACATGACATAATATTAAATATTAAATATTGGTTCTATTATTTCTCTGAACTTTAAAATAGATTTTTCAGATATTGTCCTTTTCATTATAGTTTTAGTCTGAGGAGCTGGATAGTCCTTAAGAATAAACTGAAAGGTAATTAGGAAGTGATCTGACATTATTGGGTTTTGGGGGAAGACATTAAGGTCACTAATCTCTATTCCATAAGTTAGAACCAGGTCCAGAGTGTGCTGGTGACTGTGGGTTGGTTCATTTACATTTTGAGTGAAACCAATGCTATCTAATAAAGCGCTAAAGGCATTACTGAGGCAATTATTTTCATTCACATGAATGTTGAAATCCCCAACCACCACGATATTTTCCCAGTCTAATACTAAATTTGATAGGAAGTCAAAGAATTCTGTTAAGAACAATGAATAAGGACCAGGAGGTCGATAGATTATTATGAACAGAACAGCTTTTTGGTTTCTCCAGTTTGGGCAGGTGATTGATAGGATAAGGCTTTCAAATGAGGAAGACTCATTATTAGTTTTGTTAATTTTAGGACTCAGGAGTAAACTAGAATGTGAAATTACTGCCACCCCACCTCCCCGGCCTGAGCTCCTGGCAGCTTGAAAGTTAACATGACTCTGTGGGGTGGCCTCATTTAATCTGACATAATCATCTTGTTGAAGCCAAGTTTCAGTTAAAGCTAAAAGATCAATATTATAATCGTTAATTAATTCATTAACTAAAAGTGATTTGGAGGAAATTGACCTAATGTTTAGCAATCCACATTTTACATGCTTATTTATTAGTTTATTTGTATCATGTGTAGGGATTATTTGTATTAAGTTATTTGGTCTGACACCTAAATTATCTGTATTTGGATCTGACTTATTGGCGTTATTTACACGAGGGACACGCACAGTCTCTATTTGCGTTGACTCTGAACACTTGATCTGTGACAGCGCGGGCGAGAGCTTAGCGACAGAGAAGAGACTCTGCACCCGGGACTCATATTTAGAGCGTCACTTTAGGCGACTAAGGCTATCGGCCAAATTCCGAACTAAAAGTGATGTACCCTCCGAAGTCGGATGGATGCCATCCCTGCGTATGAGCCCGGGCTTTCCCCAGAACGCACTCCAATTGTCAACAAAGACTACGTTGTTTTGGGGGCACCAACTAGACAACCAGCAGTTGAATGCTGAAAAGCGGCTGTACATTTCAGCATTGACCCGATTGGGGAGGGGACCAGCCGCTGATTTCAACCCTGCGGCTTAAACAGCGATGCGGCTAATTTATGTATTTTTCCTGGGACGGCCTCTAGGGTAGAGTTTAGATCGGGCCCAAAAATTCAAGCGCAACCTGCCCGAGCCCACGCGGGTACTGTCTGAACCCTACTCAGAGTCATTTGCTGCATGATTCGACCCGACCGGCCCTGCGCACGTTTAGAACCAGAGTTACGTAAACTGAGTTCCGAGCAGAGGTTTATTGGCCGAATAAGCGCCTGACAGGGCTTTAAATGTTTAGTGTTCTACCTGTCCAACGGGACGTCTCCTGTCCCAGACGTGTCTGTTCCTCCGCTGACGCTGGCCCACATGATCTCTCTCCCTCGCTCCTTTCTTCAGCTTTTTGGGAAGACATCCATGGCTTTCTCTCTCCTCCTGCTCTTTCTCCTCCTCTCTTCTCCGCTCCGTGTAGCAGCCGCCCACTTTCATTAAGGCGTCTTTTCTCATGTAACTTATTTTGACCACTTTATTCGAGGATGAGGAGGAAAACAACACAGCACTGGCTGCACACCGCGCTCTTTTGCCGTGGAGCGCATGTTACAAAACTCTGTCCCCTGAGCCCGAACCGGCACGGCCCAGCGACGTAAATGTCTCATGTTACAACGTAGACACCTGCGGCTTATAGTCAGGTACAGCTTATAGATGTACAAAGTTGTTTTTCTTCGTAAATATGGCTGGTGCAGCTTATACTCAGGAGCGCTCAATAGTCCACATTTTACAGTATATATATTTATACATAAACACTGACTGTAGCACAGCTGTCCCATGCATGCTCTTGCAACACACAACAGAAAACGGGAATTAAATGACGGCTACAGACATGTAGACATGTAGGCTGGATTAAAGGCCAATTCATACCTCATAAGAAGTACGAACTTTGTTCGTGCGCCTCGGGCTGTAAGAACAAAATTACGTCATTTTGTTCTTACAGCCTCTGTTCGGCTGTTCTCGCAGCCTGTTCTTGGCACATCAGCTGAGCAGAACTTTGTTCGGCAGAGCTGTGCGTCAACTAGGCTCTGATTGGCCAGTTTTTCAAAAGGGGCGGGGTAAATTGCCTTGGGCGCATGTTGGAGAAATAGTGTTATCCTAAAGACAAGGTGGTCAAACCGACGGGCTGACATTTGAAGTACGAAAAGTTCCTCTCCTCATCTATCTCCCGCATTTGTTGAACGAGCAGACCTGTACTACCCGCCCTGTACTACCCGCGTCGTATTTAGCGGCCGAACATGCCATCTTCGCTCATTTCGTTCTGTCTCCTCGGCCAGCGCATGTAAAAAAATAAAAAAAAGTCGTCATCCTCTTCATCTTCAAACATCATCCTCTCTTCTTCCTCCTCCTCTCTCATCCACTCAAAAACTACATCTGCCATAAAACGATATCAACTGAGCTGTCAGCGATGGTAATCTCCATAGAAACAGCGTGGACATAGTTGTTGGGATCACGGGGGGCGGGGTCTGAAGGAGTTCCGCTGCGGCGCTTGAGCTGAAGTATGAATGCCAGAGCCGAAACGAACTTTGTTCTTGTTCTTACAGCCTGAGGCGCACGAACAAAGTTCGTGCTTCTTATGAAGTATGAATTGGCCTTAAGGCTTTGGTGCAAAAACACTTTAAGAATGCTAAAGTTGATCAAGTTTGAAAACAATTATCAAAAATAATAATCTATGTTGTTTGAATCATACTTTTTATTTTCAAAAGGAAGGTTATAAGACATAATTTAGTTTTCACCCCACACACATTCAGCATAGCAATCTTCCAACTATGTCCTGAGGAATGCAGAGAGAATTGTGCACACAGGAAGTGTATACCTTAACCTTAAAAAAATACTTGTTTCTTTGGCCAAATAAATGGTGCCAAAAGATAAGAAGTTAAGGCAAAAATGATCAGACAACTGATCCTCCACCAGAAAAGTTGCATTAAGGCGAGACACTGCAGTAAATAGGAAAAAAAATCTTTGAATTTACATTTATCAATTGTAAACTTCTCCTGTAGGTTACTCACATAAATTTAAGAAAAGTATGTATTACATATTATTATAAGTTTTTCATTGTGTAATGTTTTCATGTACAAAAACAAAAATTGCCAAAATTGCACATATTTGGAACATTAAAATCTAAAAATAGACAGAACCAGGTTTACATTTCTTAGTTCATTTTCTATACATATTTGTTACAAAAAAATTTGGATTTCTTATTTAGCTTTTGAGTGAACTAGATCGGACTGAAAATTGTCCTAAAAATTCAAATTTCGCCTTTTTCTCCAAAAAAAACCCTCCAAAAATCAGGCTTCGAATCAGATATTAACAAATTCTTCTGTATGTTCTGCGAAAATCTGGTGCAGTCCCAGATTGTACAGTTAGGTGCTGGAGCTACTTTAAGGCTGATCTTTATGTCTCTGAGGGAGAAAAATGCATTTTAAGAAAACGGCCTTTGAAGTTACAATGTCCCAGAGAAATCTATGGATGAGTGGATTAAATAAATAATAAAACATATTTAGAAGCAGATTGGACAAGTTTGTTGTTTCCACTTGAAACCCGATTATGTTGAGAACAAACTGACCAAAAAAACAAAACAAAAACGTAGTTTCTTGGCTTAAAACAAGCACCACTAGCATTGTTTTTGTTGTCCTCTTTTATATGCCCTGCAGCGCGATCACTTTCCCTTTCTCTTTTTCTTTAGCGATGGCCTGAGAAATCCTCTGCCTGCTCATTCAAATAAGACACAGCGTTTGCGTTGATGCAGTCTTGGCGAGCTGGTTCCCTTTACACGTCTGCCTCCTCCCTCGCTCTTCCCTTGCTCTGGACCTGTGTCCCTGATGCAAATCGAGTATTAAAACATGAGATAGCGTGACACTGGCCAAAGACAGCACTAAGGATCTGCGGACGGAGCTTAGTGCCAGAAAGCCATGCAAATGGTGTTGGGACAGGCCTTGATGGTTGAGTGCAGGAGAACTGGCCGGATTACAGCGACGGTGAGGAGAGGGGGAGGAAAGAGGGAGAGATGTGAGGCGGCTGACGCATTCGGGACACTTGTGTAGCTCAGGTGCTCCGTGGACATTTGCATTGATGGATCTTCTTTCCATGGACATGTCATGTATCAGGCCGAGCATCACGTACATCACATTAATCAAATCGAGACTTGGACGACGAAGCAAAAGAGTTTAGGGCTGGATTAGTCTCCATTTAGACCCAGAACAGCCCTGGTTTAGAGCTTTTGCAGTGCTGTTTTAAAGATTAGTTCTGGTTTAGTCTAGTGCTCTTTTGGGTTCAGGGAGATTTTTTTGTCCTATTTTAGACTGGTTCAGTCCAGGTTTGGATCTTTTGCAATGGCGTTTTGAGGCTTAGTCCTGGTTTGGTCCTGGTTTAGTGCTCTGTTTGACCCATAATGACATTTTAGTCTTATTTTTAGACAGTTTCGTTTAGTGCTCTTTTTGGCTCAGGGTGACGTTATAGTCCCATTTTTAGGCTGGTTTAGTCCTGTTTTAGGTTATATGCTATACTGTTTTAAAGCTGAGTCCTGGTTTAGTGCTCTTATAAGCCCAGGGTTCCGTTTCAGTAGACTGTTTAGTCTTAGTTTAGTCCTAGTTTAGTGCCCCTGATGACATTTTAGTCTTATTTTTAGACAGTTTCGTTTAGTGCTCTTTTTGGCCCAGGGTGACGTTGTAGTCCCATTCTTAGGCTGGTTTAGTCCTGGTTTAGGTTATATGCCATACTGTTTTAAAGCTGAGTCCTGGTTTAGTGCTCTTATAAGCTCAGGGTGGCGTTTTAGTAGACTGTTTAGTCTTGGTTTAGTCCTAGTTTAGTGCTCTTTTTTGCCCCTGATGACATTTTAATCTTATTTTTAGACCGGATTAGGCCTGGTTTAGGTCTTTTACTTTTGCTGTTTCGAAGCTTAGTCCTGGCTTATTCCTGGTTTAGTGCTAGTTTTGTGCTCTTTTAGGCTCAGGGTGACATTTTATTCCTATTTTTAGACCGGTTCAGTCTTGGTTTATTCCTAGATTAGTGCTCTTTTCGGCTCAGGGTGATGTTTTAGTCCTGGTTTGGGTCTTTTGCAATATGTGTTAAAGCTTAGTCTTGGTTTATTCCTGGCTTAGTACTCTTTTTGGCCTAGGGTAACATTTTAGTCCTATTTTAGACCAATTTAATCATGGTTTGGGTCTTTTGAAGTATTGTTTTAAAGCTTAGTCCTGATTTAGTGCTTTTTTTGGCCCAGGGAGACGGTTTAGTACTATCTTTAGACTGGTTTAGTCCTAGTTTAGTGCTCTTTTGTGCCTCGATGTCAGTTTAGTTCTATTTTTATAACGGTTTACTCCTGGTTTGCGTATTTTACAGTGCTGTTTTAAAGCTTAGTCTTGGTTTAGTGCTCTTTTTGGCTCAGTGAGATTCAAACATGCAGTGTTGACCTTTTTTAGTACTATGTTTAGACCAATTGAGTCCTGATTTTGACTTCTTTTTTTACATTGTTTGTACAGATTTAAACTACAGGATTAGCAGTTTTTACACATAATAAGACAGGGTATTTTGTTGTTTATGGAGGAAATTATGGCACAGCCTTTGCGATTTGCTAACTACATCCGTTTCAAATTGTGATTTCGATTTAGATTGGTCTTGCAGCCCTACTTTTGGTATCTCCTCTTTTCCTCTGTATCTCTGTCGGATGGGGACACACCTCGTATTTGTTTGTCTGTCTGCTTCATCGCCGTCTATGGAAATCACAACACAACAAGTGCCCCGTCTCACAGCCCTGTCACTCCTTCAGACACGAGACTTCATGACCCAACAACAACACTGGCTCTTTCCACACTCTGAGACCTTTAGTTTGGTTTGATGGCGCCTTAGGTGTTTGTTTTATAACTGGGAAGGCTGGTTATTTATCATGATTATCATGGTTAGTAACAAGTGGTTAGGAACATGGTTAGTTTCTGCAGCAACAGCACTGGATCAAGCCTTGGACACAAAAGGCCTTGTGTTTTGTTAAAACTTCATCTCAAGTCACATGTCCAAAACATTAGACCTGCAGCTTAAATTGAAAAGTATTTCTGCCTCAAGAGCTCCACACATGATGAAGAAAAGGTAGAACATATTAAGCACAGACTTTCTCATCACATGTGATGTGTTGGACTTTTCCACTTACTGTAAAGTTTACAGCTTCTGTTGAAATCACTACACACTAAAAAGCCTTGAATATGAACTCGAACCACATCAAGTGATGATTTTAATATAAAAATCAAAATAAAAGCCTCTATTGTTTATGTTTAATTATTTGTTGTTTCCAGGTACCCTCCTGGGTGTCCATATTGGTTTTATTCACACAAAAAATTACTTAAATTAATCAAACAATTTACTCTGTGCATAATGTTCGACATGACCTACCGGCTGCTCCTCCTACCGGCAAAGTCAATTCCGGTCCAGTTTGTAGCCCGGCCAAATGCGCAAGACATTTGGCTTCAAAATCAAAATCCGCTTCAGACGCCTTCGGGACCTGCCAAAAATGACAATAAATGATGATCATAGACTTGTGGATTCTCTCTCTCCTGCTCTCTTGAGTAAACGAGAAAATCGATCTAAATTGCACATTTCCAGCTACATCCACAACTACGAGGATCAGCAGACTATGCTAATAAGCAGTGCTAGTGTTGCTGATATGGTAACATGTAACACTTTTAAGCAACCTAGCTATCTAACCTTCATTAATAACCTGTTTTCACAAACACAACTAACTAACTAACACACTAACTTCTTGAGAGTTAGTGTGCCGGTAAACTAACCATCCTGGTGAGAAGAGTAGCAGAGTGCTTAAAAAAAAGTTAAATATGGTTTCATAATGGTATTGCTTGGTCTTACATCAGAATTCATCGAATTGTTCTAAAAACGTATCGTCACACGTCTAATGGTTAGTGATGAAAGTCGGAGATTGTTTGTATATTTTGGGTTCTGACAGTTGGCCTCATTCTACCAGGCAGTCACTGTCAGTTAAAAAAGTCCCAGACGCTGACGACATGTGTTAGAGATGGATGGACCCCTGTGTGACCCCTGTGTGACCCCGGGCTGGAGCGGGTCACGTTCCTTGTCAGTCTCAAACAGGACGTGCTGCAGTGTCAGAGGAAAAGTGCATGATCCAGACACTGATGACAGGCGGAATGTGCGGAGAGGCATGCATGAAGTCCATGAAACACTGAGGAACATGAGGAAGAACATGCACAGACTCCACGTTATACGACAGTCCTGGAGAGAAGAGGAGGAGGAACATGCACGGACGCCACGATATACGACAGTCCTGGAGAGAAGAGGAGGAGGAACATGCATGGACTCCACGATATACGACAGTCCTGGAGAAAAGAGGAGGAGGAACAACAATATATGACAGTCCTGGAGGGAAGAAGAGGAGGAACAACAATATATGACAGTCCTGGAGGGAAGAAGAGGAGGAACAACAATATATGACAGTCCTGGAGAGAAGAGGAGGAGGAACAACAATATATGACAGTCCTGGAGAGAAGAAGAGGAGGAACGTGCTCAGACTTAACGTTAGAAAATGACATTTTAGTCCTATTTTTAGACCAGTTTAGTCCTGGTTTAGTGCTCCTTTTGGCGGAGGGTGACGTTTTAGTCCTATTTTAAATCGGTTTAGTCCTGGTTTGGGTCTTTTGCAACACTGTGTTAAAGGTTAGTCCTGGTTCAGTCCTGTTTTAGTGCTCTTTTTGGCTCAGAGTGACGTTTTAGTCGTATTATAGACCAGTTTAGTCCTGGTTTGGGTCTTTTGCAACACTGTGTTAAAGCTTAGTCCTGGTTCAGTCCTGTTTTAGTGCTCTTTTTGGCTCAGAGTGACGTTTTAGTCGTATTATAGACCAGTTTAGTCCTGGTTTGGGTCTTTTGCAGTAGAGTTTTAAATCTGTGTCCTGGTTCAGTCCTAGAGAGAAGAAGAGGAGGAACATGCACAGACTTCATGCTATACGACAGTCTTGCAGAGAAGATGGGGCCAGGGACAGAGGCGCAAAGACAACTGAAGATTAGGCACGAACACGACACAGAATAGTTTCAACAGCTCATCTCAGACATGGATCTTGTTCTCAGGCCTTGGCGACATAGATCTGGATATTTTTATCAACGCCTCAGACACGTTTGAGCCGTCTGTCTACAAATACATGGCTTTTCTTTTACACCATGAAACTAATTCAAATGTTCAAATTATAAACAACATAAATGTTAAAATTATAAACAACATAGAACACACTTTTTTTTTTCTTCAAAACATGAGATTGCAAATTTCAGGTACTCAAGAGCATGTTTAAAGGCATGTTTAAATATGAAAAATGCTTTCCTTTAAATAATACCCAAACCTCACTTAACACTCCTCACCTCTCTGTTATTGCTTTATTAATGTTATTAAAAGTGTTGGTATAATGAACTGGTCAGATTTATTAAACTCATTAAGATCAGAATATTCAGAAATGTACGTGTCATTTATTCACTTTTTAGAATAAGTTTTGCTTCTAAATGTACTTTTTAGTAAAATAAAGACTTGTAAGAATATTGTTACTTCCAAATAATAATAATGGAACTAACAATATTCTTACAAGTCTTTATTTTACTAAAAAGTATTTGTTGTATTTAACACACAGGATTTAACCGACTATTTTAACAATTTTCACTCATGTTTTAAAGTCTATATCACCGGTTTGACGACACATTTCGCTAAAACGTAGTGAACATGATTATATTTAAGATTTTACTAAACGTTTTTCCTATTTGTCCCAAGTTTGACAGTTTTCGCAATGTTTATAATGTCACTTCCTGGTTGAACATAAGCACAAATATGACAGAGGTAATTCCACAACTGTTACCTAGCAACCAGACTGTAAACAAGGGCCAAAACCCATATAAATTACACAGTACTTATGATATGATAAATAAAAATACCTGATAACACCTTTATTTTGTTGAATGATAGTTTAAACCGTTAGAAAAATGTATCAGTTGAGTGTAAATGATGTCTTTATTTTCAATGGTACGCTGCTTTTTGATGACATCACAGAGGGATTCTGTTTTAGAACTAAGCACTACTTCCTGTCATTTTAATAAACTTTTATTTTTCAAAATTTCTTCACAAACTGTAATTTCACCGATGTAAAACTATGATAAATGTTTACCACAGGTGCCCTCCCACCAAATTAAGTCAGAATTAGAAAAACTCATATAGACTTTCATAGACTTCTGCACTAAGGCTGAATGATGTCAAGGCCTTAATGAAATCGTCTTTAACCCTCACAGCTGAGCCTCGGAGGCCATTCGCTGTCGGACACTCATAGCATCATACGGTCTGAACTCTTCCACAAATCAATAACGTCAGGTTCTTCAGATGAATCCAAGGACAGAAATCTTATTAAAACTGGCCCAAATAAAACCTGTCCGTTCTGGTCCGACCCTCGAGTCTCTTCTCTCGAGCGTCATTAGGCCCTCTCTGTCCCTCCTCTACTTCAGTCACAAAAGCTGCAACCTGCACATTTTGCTAATAACTTCCTCTCCCTTCACATTGTCTTGGTTTTGTTTATCCTCCTCTCACTCTTTCTCTTTCTTTCTCCCTTTTCCGGTGAAGGTCAGGTTGTTTTGTTTAGTCGTCTCGATGAGATTCACTGCGGGGCCTTTTGGATTTACAGCCTGGATATTTAAGTATGAGCTTCAGCATTGGGACTAAACCTGGACCTGACCTGGACTGAACAAGGACTAGAACAGGACCAAACCAAGTCTAGATCAGGATCCACATGGGCTCAATTTAAGACCAAATAACACAAATGTGAACACACTCTACATGTCTCTTTTTCCCTGTCTCTCTCTCTCTTTCACTCACTCTCTCTCTCTCTTTTTCCCTCGCTCGCTCTTTCCCTCTCCTTTTCCCTCTGTCTTTCCCTCTTTCTCTCTCTCTTTCCCCCTCTTTCTGTCTCTTTCTCTCTCTTTCCCTCTCTCTTTCCACCTCTCTCTTTCCCCCTCTTTCTGTCTCTTTCTCTCTTTCCCTCTCTCTTTCCACCTGTCTCTCTCTCTTTCCCCCTCTCTCTGTCTCTTTCTCTCTCTCTCTTCCCCCCCTCTCTGTCTCTTTCCCCCTCTCTCTCTTTTTGGTGAAGGTCAGGTTATGTTCTTTACCCACTTAAGTCCGAGGTGGAATCTTCTGGACATTTTAGTATTTTTTTTTAATTTCTCTTCAGTTTTTCTCTTTTAATTCTCTCTCCTTCGTTCTCTCTTTCTCTTTTCCTTCCTCTTTCGCTTTCTCTCTCTCGCTCTTTGTCTCTGTCTCTTTTTCTTTTCAAGTGTCTTTGTTCGCCCGTCAGGTCTGCAGTAGGACCTTTTGGACATTTTAGTCATTTCACTCTCCCTCGCTGTCCCTTTCTCTTTTTGTCCTCTCCTCTGTCCCTCTCTCCCTCCTTCTCCCTTTCGCTTTCTCTCTCTTTCCCCTCCTCTCTCCCTCTCTCCACTCCTTCTCCTTTCAGGTTGCATTGTTACTCCACTTTGGTCTGGAGTTTTGACATTTTAGTAATTGCTTTCCGCTCACCCTTTCCACTTGGTCTCTCTCACTCTCACTTTCCTCTCTCGTTCTCTTTTCTCTTTCCTTCCCTATGTCCATCCCCTCTCTCCTTTCAGATTGTGTTATCGCTTGCTCAGGTCCGGAGTAGGGCCTTTTGAACATTTTATCCTGTTCTCTTTCTATCTCTCACCCTTGGCTCCCTATTTCTCTTCTTTCTGTTGTCTCTCTTATATTGTTAGCCTGCCTCTCTCCTACCTTCTCTTTTCTTTTCTGTCGTCTCTCTGTCTCTCTCATTTTCTTTTAGATTAATCTGTTAGCACACCTAGGCCCAAAAAGGCCTCTCTCTCCTTTCACTCCCTTTCCCTTCCCTGTCCTCCTCTCTCTCTTTCTCTCATCACTCGCTTTCCCCTCTCCCATGTCTCTTTTATTTCTCTTCTCTCCCCCCTTTCTCTCTTATACCCCCTCTCTCTCTTATTCCTCTCTTCCTCTCTCTCTCTCTGATTTTAATCACTTAATATCACTCTCTTTCTCTCTCCTCTTTCTCTCCTCTCCCTCTCTTTTCTCGTTCTCTCTCTCCTCTCACTCCTCTCCCTCTCTTTTCTCTTTCTCTCTCCTTCTTGCTCTCACTCTCTCTGGCCTCATTCTCTCCTCCTCTCTCCTCTCTCTCTCCTCTCCCCTGACTCCTCTCCCTCTTGCTCCCTCTCACTCTCTCTGACCTCATTCTCTCTTTCTCTTTCCCCCCTTCTCTCTCCTCTCTCTCCTCTCCCCTGACTCCTCTCCCTCTCTCTCCCCCTCTCACTCTCTCTGGCCTCATTCTCCCCTTCTCTCTCCTCTCTCTCTCCTCTCCCCTGACTCCTCTCTCCCTCTCTTTTCGGTGAAGGTCAGGTTGCTTTGTTCGCCCGCTCAGGTCCAGAGTGGGGCCTTTTAGCGCTGCACAAAAACCCTCCTCGTTCCTTGCTAACGATCTAAATGATTGGACCCAAAAACACTTGAAAACCTCCTCATTCGCCCCAAATAATCCTCTTTTCTCCTCCCTTTCTCTCCGTCTCGGACCCTTTTATAACCTTTGTCGTCTTATTTCCCCTCCTTTCCCTTTCTCTCCATTATTCTCCGCGCTGTCAATCACCTATTAAGCCCTTTCTGGCCCCGGAGCCACTTGAACTTGGAATTTCGCCGCGGAACAAACTTTCAATAGCGATTTTCTGAAGCTTTTGTGAATCGGCTGAAAAGATATTAGTTTTAGAAGCCACAGTCGGCGGTTGCTTGTAGTTCCGTGTTGGTCGTGGATGTTACTGTTTCCGTCTCCATTATTGTGTTTCCGTTGTTACACTGACATTGGTTCATTCTTTCCTGTTCAAGTTCAGGCCTGTCCTAACATTTGCAGGGTTCTTTGAAAAGGGGTTTAATAATGTGTTCTCTGATAAAAGGAAAAGTACGTCTATAAGCGCAGTTATAATGATGTACAATAAGATTTACTGTATGCTCAAAAAATAATATAACAAATGAAAAACATGTAAAGACGAACACAATACGGACAATGAAATTCATCAAACATTTCCGAAATTCTAAGAAAACTGTGTTCCATAATGTACTAGGCCTTTTTGATTACATTTAGTTACTTTTTGTTGACATAAAAAAAAAGAAAGTTCACATTTTTTTAAAGTAATATTTTGTAACAAGTAAAATATTTTTAGTTCCATTTATATATTGGCGATAGCGTGAACTTATACAGAAAAAAACAAACACAAATATATCTGGTTAGTTATAATTGTTTAATTTATTATTTATTATAATTTAACATAGCAAGAAAAAATTGTAATTTAACAGGTAATATTTTCTGACAAGTAAAATAGGATTTATTTCCTTTAATATATTGTGCATTTTGTGAGAGGGTTAGGGTTTTACAGCATTAATAAACTAATTAAAGTATGATGTCACCTCACATAAAAAACTAACAAATCAAACAAAAACACCTACTAAAAAGAAACAAAAAACACACACAAAACAAACATAACCACACTGACAAAATACGCTAACAAAAACAAACTAAAAACCATAACGAAAACACAAAAAACAGTAACAAATTAAAAAGAAACAAAACACAAACGACAACACTCAAACGAACTCTAATAAAAACCCCACACAAACCAAAATCACTAACGAAAAACACTCAAACAAAACAAAACAAAAAACACTCAAACCAAAACAAAAAACACTAATAAAAACACTAACAAAAAACACCTCAAACAAAACAAAAAACACTCAAACCAAAACAAAAAACACTAATAAAAACACTAACAAAAAACACAAACCAAAATCACTAACAAAAAACACACAAACAAAACAAAAAACAAAACAAATAAAAACACAAAAAATACACACAAACCAAAACAAAAACACTAATAAAAACACTAACAAAAAACACACACACAAATCAAAATCACCGACAAAAAACAGACATAAACCAAAGCAAAAAAACACAAATAAAAAAACACACACAAACCAAAATCACTGACAAAAAGCACAAAAAAAACAAAATACACAAACAAAAAACAAAAATTACTGACAAAAAATGCAAAAAAATAAAATCAGCAAAAAGATAAACAAATGTTAAGATAAACAAATAACCCAAACAAAACAGCATTAAGTTTTTGGTTTAGTTTGAAAAAAGGCATTAATAAATCAATCAATCAATCAATCATTTTTGGCTGTTTTACATCTGGTACAGACGGTAAATTGGAAGGAAAAGGGATTTTTACTTCCTCAAATCCATTCTTCCTTTTTGAATTTGCTGTTTTTTTTCTGTCTTTCCCCAAATCTAAATCTTTGTCAGGTTGAATTTACGTTTTCACGCTCCGCCGTCTTTCATTTAAACACCACATGCTTCCATTTTACTTTGCTTCTCGTATTTGACAAGCCACACTTTTTGGGTGCAACTTTAACCATAAACGCCAAACATTTTTGCAATCGAATCTGCGTTTTTTTCCCAGCTCCGGAGCTGATTTCAAACTGGGGAAAAGCGTATTGAATGTGCAGAAGGTATAGTGTGTGTGAGAGTCTGATTGGCCGTGATTAGAGCTGCTGTTTCTCTGAGTCCGGAGCATCTTGAGCTTGTTATCTCAATCAATCCTTCCAGGCCTTGGACTCTGCGAGAGAGAAAGAGAGGCCCCAAATCAGGCTTATGGGGGTTTCTTACGCTGGAAAAAAAGACCAAAAAATGCCAAGGCCTGTCTCAATGATGACTATATCGACATAGCGTTCAATAAATGCAAACGGATTTCAAATATTTCCTTTTCTGCTCAGAGTTTGCGTGAAAGAGGGGCCCAGATGATTTTTTTAATGCATGAACATTTAAAAAAAGACAATTGAGCAGTTTATACAGTGTAGAAGTGGCAAGAATGTCCTGCAATATTGTACTTGTTTGTTTCAGAGATGAGCAAACGTAAAGTTCGTGAACAAAAACATTCTAAATCACAAAATATGAAACATTTTATGATTTTGTGTCAGTAAAAGCCTCAGACACACGTGAGTGACATCAGAGCTGCAGCAGAACACATTTATTATTGTATTTTACATTATGTTTAAGGAAATTATGATAAACTATTTGCATTTTTGATAAAGGAACAATCCATATTTATGGGTTTTACTGGAAAAATACTCACAGAAATGTTGAGCCCACAATAATTTTAAATTTTATCTAGAGTTATAATAAATACTATACCATACATTAGATTCTTTTGAAGCTAAAATACAATTTTAAGGCTAGAAAACTGTATTTTGTTCATTGTTTGTTATAGAAAAACATACTGAGCTTTCTATTCTGGAAATTCGTTGCTTTTTTCCCAACACAAACGCTTAAAACCAGTAGAATTTAGATCTAATGTGAGCGAACAATTAAAAAATTTATATTATTATAATACATAGTATATTGTCTGTACTGAAAACAGTTTTAAAAGCAAAAAGCGCTGAGTAGAAATCAAATACAACAGAAAGTGGAGCTGGGAATTAGAATCTCACATGATTCAATATTAGACATTTTTGATATAATTGATATATTGCACATTATATTCTGTCATGTATCACTATTGTGGCATTTGCACTTTTTAGCATTGGCCATTTTTGACTGCATTTCTTTGTTAAACTACAACCTGCACAAACTTAATATGAAATACACAAATGTAATCACCAAAACAGGGGCAAACTTTTTGCATTAACAAGTTTCCTTTCTCTAAACAAGCCAAAAAAAAAAAATGTACGGCTGTGTTTTATACATTTTTTTATTGGTCGTGCCATTATTCAGAAATCAAACCAAACAATACAAAAACAACAAATTCCAACTAATTTCATTATTGGCATGAACAGGAAGAATCAATATTTTTTCTGTGTTTTCTGTTATGATTTACATTTCTTTGCTGTCAAAAAAAGCATTTATTATCGCTTTATAATATAGACACGTCTATAATGTTTATGAATCATTAACAAATCATTTTCAAATGTTATAATCAGTTACTAATCATCAAGAATAACTTGCCTTAACCCTAACTTTAACCCTAGTAAATGGTTATTAAACATGTGTAAATGATTAGTTAATGATGATAATCAAACATGAATACATACTTTATAAAGGATGTGTATACACTGTATGCCTTACTACAGTGTACAGTGATACCAACCATTTTGTAAAATACACCAAATAATATAAACAATATATTGATGTGTTTTGATATTTGAGCACATGCCCCAATATTAAAGTCTATCTGACAGGTTCAACCACACATTTGACTAAAATGTAGTGAACCTGATTAGATTTAACATTTGACTAAACATTTTGCCCATTTTCCCCCAGTTTGACAGTTTTCATGATGTTTGTAAAGTTACTTCCTGGTTGAACATGAGCACAAATATGACATAGTTAGAGGTAATTCCACAACTGTTACCTAGCAACCAGACTGTAAACAATGGCCAACATCCACATACATTACACAATCGTTATGATTTGACAAACAATAATATCTGATAACAACTTTATTTTGTTGAATGATGATTTTCTGTTTCATGAAGAATGAAACAGAAAAAATTTAGATGTGAGTGAGTTAGCTGAAGATTTTTTTGTCTAATTCTAAAAACTGTTTTGTTGAAGTTTTAAGTCAAAAAATGAGGTAGGTGAAATTTGAATTTTAAAGGACAATTTTCAGTCAGTCTCATTTTACTCCATTAAATAGAAATCCAAAACCCCCTCTGTGCATTATTTTGTAACTAATATATGTTACAAAAAATGAACCAGAAAATTTAAACCTAGGTTCAGTCCATGTTTCAGAGTTAAATACACTCTTTATTAGTACTTTTCTGCATACATTGCATGAATTCCACTGCAGTTGTGTTGTTTTTTTTTTGTTGTTGTTTTTGCAGGTTGGGTCAGAGACATGAAACAAAAATCTATAATCAAAGAAATGAACCTTTTCAGGGAAGTGTGCATGTTATTATTTTTTTAATAATATGTTGTTGTATAGATTTTTTTTTTTTTTTTTTTAAGAAGCATTACTGCTATTTGTTTTTATATATTAGTATTTTATGTCTTGTATTTTTCTTGTATAGTCTACAATTACAATCAACTTTCCCACCATCTTTTCACACCATTTTTGTGTGTGCATGTCAGATTATAATGTATAATAAGAATAAATGACACATTGTAATCTGCAGTTTGTAAATTCTAAATGTCTTTTATTTTAAAATTTTATTTAACAATGTAGTAGCAATTTAATTTGCATAAAACAATTGATATAAAATTATCCAAACTTTTTTTTTTTTATTATGTGGTTTTATTGTTTTTTTGTTTTGTGTTTTTTTTTTTGGTGTGTGTGTGTTTTTTTAAAGAAGCATTACTGCATTGATTTTATACATTAGTATTTCATTCATTCATTCATTTTTTAGGCCACTTTTCAGTCAAATCGAGTTTCCTCAAAAAACAAAACAAGAAATCCAAAACTCCCTAATGTAAACGTTTCAAACTAAAATGTGTATAAAATTACCCAAGCAATATAAACCTGGTCCGGTCCATTTTTCAGATTTAAATGTCCCAAATATGTGTAATTTTGGCAGGTTTTACACCTACAGTGCCTCATTTCTATATGAAAACATTACATGATGGAAAACTTGTAATACAGTCATGGCTGAAAGTGTTGGCTCTTTCAGCAGTTTTTTTCCAATAAAATGTAGTATTTCTCCCCAAAAACACATACTTTCAGGTGTGATTTTTATATTGCCAACACCTTTTGTCCCAGGTGGGTTTAAAGGAGCACCGCATGCTTAAGTTGTCTATCCACAATTTTGAAAGATTGACAATAATTTTGCCCTGCCCATTTTTAGAGTTTTGTGTGAAATTATGTCAAATTAGCTTTTTTTCTCTGTGTTTTTGTGTTGATCCAATTCACAAAGGAAAGAAACATGTGTAAAGCAAAAAATGTGGAATTGCAGAGAGAGAAATAATTCATTTTCTGGAAAAAAAATCAGGGGTGCCAACACTTTCAGCCATTCGTTCTTACATTTATGTGCGTAAACTACGGGAGAAGTTGACTATTGTTGTATTTAAATGTAAAATCTGTTTCCTCTTCACCTGCAGCATCTCGCCTCAAAACCACTTCGAACACAACCCGCCGCGTTTTATGCAAACATATCCTTGTCCGTCTTAATTGAATCCATTTAGTTTAGCTTTAGCGCCCGTCGTCCTTTGTCCCGTTTTCATGCTCAGACGGCGCCAAAGACACGGCCCTGGAGTTTAACATACGCTTCGCTAATGTTCGACTTTCTGAACATCGTTGAAACGCTTTGGACGCGCTCGGCCGGTGGTCATCTGAAAAGCCCGGACTAAATCGCTCTATTCAAAGTGAGCAGTCTTGATTAGCATTTGTAAAGAGCGCCGAGCTGCACCAGGGCCTGAATAATGCACCGAACCCGCCCACAAAACCTCTTTAGCGTTTCCTCTCCGCGCTTTTCTTATTGACTTTTCCTCGTCTCTTCGGAAAGCTTCCTGTGTCCTTGTGTTTTACAGTGAAGCGCTCGACTTTAAGACCTTGTAAAACCATTTACTGAAGCCTTTATAAGCACTTTTGTCCGTTATAAGCCAAAAAGGTTAATAATGTTGTCTTTAATGATTCTCAAAATGACCAAAAAAAAAAAGGAAAAAATATGACGACATAGGGCTACAATTGACGATTATTTTGGTGGTTGAATAGTAAAACAATTATTTCTGTTGTAAATTGAGACTTTTTATTACATTTTCAACCAACTAAAGGTTTAAACATGGTTATTGAAGATTTATAGGTTTATAGAATATTTACAAATTAAGTGTATTATTAATCAAAAATCATAAATAGCTTGCTGTTCTTGACATTTTGATTTACTTTTGCAATTATTTTTATGATCTATTAATCGTTGCAGCCCTATAACATCTTAGTTTAATTTTTAAAATGTGATAATTATTCCTCAAATATGCGCAAATCCATCAAATTATTATTTTAATTTTATCACAAGGTTTATCAGACTATATGTCAAATTACCTTAAAGTATTATTTCACAAATAAAGACCCTAGTGATGTCATTGGAAACCAAATATTTTATCTTTGAAATGGTCCAAAGTTAAACAAGTTGATTATTGCAACTGATCGATTATTGAAATAACTGTCAACTCATTTAGTAACTGATGATGATGAGGTTTTATGACTGAGACAGAGCAGCAGTTGGCACAAACTTACCCAAGAAATGTGTGTGTTAATTTGTGTTTAAATACACACTATGAAGATGTTCTTATGTTACATTTATTTAATTTTATCCTGGTCAAATTTGGTTAAAAAAAAAAAAAATCTCTCATTCTCGGCCCTTCCGCAATCTGAAAAAACTAATTAGGCCTGTGACGATAACTCATTTTGAAGTGCAATATATTGTTACAGAAAATATCACGATAAATAATAATATTGAAAGTACTTTATGCCACTGAATCCCCCCTAAAAAACTGTCTGTAAAGCACTAGTTGGTTTTGATAATGAGTCATTTTTCACACTCTACAGCTCAAATCATATTGAAAAATGTGAAAATATAATGAATACCGTTCTATCTATCATATATTGAACAATAAGTAAATATAATTATTGTGACAGAACTGCAACTAAGACATAACAGACAGATTAATCGATTACCAAAGTGATCGTTCGTTGCAGCCCTAGTCCAAAGTCATTCAAATGCAATCAAATTCAAATGGAAATCCATTGCATTAATTCAGTTTGTAAAAGTTGACCATTCCGGTCTATTTGTCCCAAAAGGCAGTCTGACTAAAATGAACCCTAATTCAAACAGAAGCAGTTTCTGGAGTTTAAACTATTGTCTGGACTCTTTTTAAAGCTGAGACTGTAGTTTTGGCCTCTGGTGTCTGATTTACTCAAATTACACTTAGAAAAAAAAAACACTACACAGATTATAAATCCTGTCTAAATATATAAACAATTCTGTAGTCTGTAGCAGGGCCTGAGTGACACTAGAAATTGGGTTTTGACAATTTCTCTTTCAAAGCTGAAGCTAATATCTCTGAAAAATAGTTGTAGGGACTTTTGGCATGTTTATAAAGTAAAAAAGTTGAGGCGGAGTATTCTTTTAATTTGTGGGTTTGCACACTCTGACCCACATTCATCACAGAAGGTTTGATTTGAGTGGAATTGAGTGGGTCACAGCTTTCTTTTCATGTATGACATTCCCAGCAGCTTGATTGTTTCCTTTTTCAGATGGTGGACAATAAGGAATAAATTAAGAAAAAGACAGACCTCGGAATCTTAAGGGGTTTTAAAAATGTTTTGTTACATCTGAAGCAAGTGAGGGTGAAGTAGGACAAAAGAACTGGAGTGCATTGAACTACATCATGGTAGATTTATCATGTGAACGATATCCATGTTTCTTTTCTTTGTGTGTTTTTCAGCCAAACTGAGCAGCCAGGACTCGTACAATAATCTGTCCAACAACAACATGGGGAACCCTCGCCTGTCGCCCCTGCCCAGCCTCACTGTGGTCCTGCCTCTGGCCCAGATCAAGCAGCCCATGACACTGGGGACCATCACCAAGCGCTCCGGGTGAGACTCTCATGTTTAACTGCTCCGGGTGAGACTCTCACTGCTCCGGGTGAGACTCTCATGTTTAACTGCTCCGGGTGAGACTCTCATGTTTAACTGCTCCGGGTGAGACTCTCACTGCTCCGGGTGAGACTCTCATGTTTAACTGCTCCGGGTGAGACTCTCACTGCTCCGGGTGAGACTCTCATGTTTAACTGCTCCGGGTGAGACTCTCATGTTTAACTGCTCCGGGTGAGACTCTCATGTTTAACTGCTCCGGGTGAGACTCTCATGTTTAACTGCTCCGGGTGAGACTCTCACTGCTCCGGGTGAGACTCTCACTGCTCTGGGTGAGATATGTTTAACTGCTCTATAGAGGTTGCATTGTTTTTGATCAGGGGGGTCCAACTCATTTTTGGTCGCGGTACACCTTGGGCCCAAGGGGGTATTCCAAACCTCAACTGGCTCCTCTTGACGTGGAGGAGCAGTGGCTATACCCTGAGCTCCCCCGTGATTGGCCACCTTACCATGGTGGAGGAGTAAAGTGTGCTGGGTTGTGTGGGGTGCTATGGCCCTGAGACAGTCATTACAAACAGATCCTAGGGTGACAGGTGCAACACAGTTTATCCTACCCCTCTGATGAGTGGACGATCAAGGGTTTTTACGGGCCTCACCCTGGAGCCAGGCCTGGGGTTGGGGCTTGTATGCTAGTGTCTGTTTGCCGGGCCTTTACCCACGGGACCGAGGGTCAACACATGTCCACCCTCCTGTGGGCTCACCCCACAGAGGGTCGTGGGGGGGTCAACCTGTTGATCAGACTCAATATGAGCTTAAGTTTTCAATAAAGCAGTGTAAACTTATTGATAAACTATTCATGTCTTGGTTAAAATGAGTGCATTGTGTCACAGCAGCCTCACTTTGTCATGTCATGGAGAGATTCAGACAGGCCCCTGGTTCGACTGAGCTCCTCTGCTGTGAGGAGCGCTTGTTTGTTACTGTTGACACATAATATTAGAGTGACTCAAAATATTAGTTCATTCTATTGTGCATTGAGACTTTTAAAATACATGTTTAACCAAATAAAAGTGCAAACATGGTGACTGAAGGCTTATAGATTGAGAATATTTACAAATAAAGTTTATTACTGATGAAAATCAGAAATAGTTTGCTGCTGTTAATCCTTCTGAAAGAGTATACAATTGAAAGAACTATGTACAGCTAAAGGACTGTTCAATTCAGTTTGTAGAGATCAAAACCTCATGAAAACATCACCTGAACACTTGCAGTCTTTGTTAATTAGCTCGTCCTCTCTCCGAGTAAAGCCCGTCCTGGTGTGATTCCTCTTCGTTCCTCCCGATTCCTTTGTCTCAACGTGCCGCTCTTTTTGCATATCAGTATTAAAGACTGGCACACAGCTGAACACATGCTCCGTGTGTGTGTTTGTAGAAGCGTCTCAGCCAAAAACAACACTTGCATTAAGCCTCCTACAGGTGCAACGCAAGGCCCTCATTTTAATATTTGAATTTAAATGTGATTTTCATGGCCTGTTTGAATAGTAAATCCTAATAATGGTAGTAGCAGATGTAAAGGCTTAATAACACGGGGACATTTGATAAGTATAAAGAAAATAGTCACGCCGCTGCGGTCGAACACACTCAAAACAGCAGCGTGTTTTCAGTCATTAAAAGATTTGTTTTGTAAAATGGTGTATTAATATTCGGACAGGCCTCTGCAGCGGTTTGGATTTGGTTTTGACTTATCATTTGCATCTTATTTTAGGTTTAATGTTGTTGTGTCAAGGCCATAAAATGTGCAAGATTTTTCAGATCCCATAAATTGAGATTAGATTTATCGTGACCAGTCGACTATAAATAATAATCATAGTTTAGTTTTGATAATTATCTGGACTATTTAGACCCTTTAAAATGCCATGGCATCAAAATTCCTGAATCTAGGCGACTTTAGGCAAAATGAACTGTCAACATTTTCAAAAAGGTAATAAATGGTACCGTATCTAATATAACTCCAGAAAAAAGGATAAGAAGAAAAAAATATTGTGTCACTTTTCTGTGAGTATTTGTCCAGTAAAACCTACAAATCTGGATTATTTCTTTATCAAAAATGCAAAGAGTTTTTCATAATTTCCTTTTACATACATACATAATGTTAAATAATGAATGTTTTTTTTTTAAAGACACTATCACTGATATTCTGAGATGAATCCCATTTTCTCCATTGAAATCGCGTTTTGATCCACTTCACTTTTGCCTCCTTTCTAGAATTTAGAATATTTTTGTTTACAAAGGGTCTATTAACCTTATTCCACCCCGCCCACGGTTGCCTCTTTTTGCCACAGATTTTGTTGTAAACGCACTTGACGAGAACTCCGTTAAAGCTAATGGAGAACGAGAGAAAAATCTCACCACTAAAGTGTTATATGAACTAAATTGATTTGTGTAAAATGTTTAATGAACACGAGCAACGACAAGTCAACAACACACCGATTTCCTGGGCGGCTTGAAAACAGCTTTTTGGTCCGTGTAGAATTTATTTTCTGTTGAGCTCGTCTATCCCATGTAAACTAATACGACGGAAACAAGATGGCGCCACCCACGACAACTTCCATAATAAGGTGAATACAGACTATAAAACTCACACAAAAGATCCGGGGTGCCTGACTTTTTTGGGGGTAAATTACTAAATGTAGTGTTTTCTACCATAGAGTATCTGGTAAATGTAAACTTTCTTACAAAAATAAAACCTGTGTGCTGTCTGTATCTAATAATAAAATATTTTATCTCAGAACTAAAACGCTGGGCTGAAAACCAGGTACCCCAGCTTTAATAAAACATTTAATTCATAAATATTTTCCATCTAGAAGCCTTCAGTCACCATATTGGTTGATAATGTACTCTCAAAGTACAATAGTCGGCTTCTGAAATTATGGTTCGTTTAAGGCCCTTGTTGATTAGTCAATTAAAGGTGCTGTGCCTGATTTTTACTGTTTTGAAACATGAAAAAGAGAACTAGTTGATGTATCACTCACTTTCCTAATGCAGTCCCAGCATCTTATTATTCACCATGAGGAGTTTAGAAGCACTTTTCACCAGACTCTGAGCCCAGAGGGACACGGATAATCCCAGGTAAAGCTAATAAACATTACCAAGGGCACACCTCCTGTTTCTCATCGAATAAAACACTCTATAAATAGATGCAGCAACAGATTGTCATTTACATATTTGATTTTTTGTCTATGTGACCTTTTAAAACTGACATGTATCACTCAGAGGATGTGGGCGGGGATAGGGGTAGGTGAAAACTGGACTTTTCTGAGCACTCAGGCATCAGTTAAAGGATTAACACAAACCTACATTATCAACCAAATATATCAAACTATATAAATCAGAAGTTCTTTGTCTTATTCATATCTCGATTTTAAAATGTTAAAAAAGGAAAAAAAAAAGGAAAAAAAAGGTCTTTTACTATGTTTAGAGTCCTGGAATAAACCGGGTCTAAACCAGGAATAAACCGGGTTTAAACCAGGAATAAACCAGGTCTAAACCAACAACAATAAATAGAATATTTTCTATTTATTTATTCTATTATATATTTCTATATTTTTGGAGGATCGATTGAGGGCTGAATCATTTCCCGTGGAGGACCTGATTTTGCCCCTGGGCCTGTAGTTGAATAGCCCTGCTTTAGTGTCTCACCTTCAGATTCAGTTTGCGGTGCACATATTCTAAAGTAGATGCAGAGGACGAAGGTGTAGAGCTCATCCGCTCATTCTTCTTGACACCTTACACGTCTATTTAGTGTTACGGCTCATTCCTCCCTCTGCGTTCTCAAACATCTGTCTCGGGTTCCTCCCTGCAGCGCGCTCGGCCTGTAACACAAAAGCCCTCACCCTAACGCACCGGGACACGCAGCTGTTCGGAGCGGCGGCAGGTTTTTCCTCCTCCGTGGCTGATATCATGTGTTTCACGCTGTGGTTACTGCAGCCATCTGTCTACAGGACGTGTGGATGGAGCTGTGCGAGGAGAGGAGAGGGATTTATTAACCTCACCCTGGAGAAAATCAAAATTTTTGTGTGTGTAAAGTGCAGAGAGCAAAACGTGTGTGCATGCAGTGGAAAAATGCAGGGGGAAAAGGGTTGGATTATGAAGAGATTATGAACAAGAGAGCAAAAACAAATGTGTGGAAGATAATTTCATCAGATTTTGTTACTCAGTTTACTATGTCAGTAAAATATTGCTGAATGTTTTTTTGTTTTTTTTTGTAAACCTAAAGAAATGTGTTTGATTTTCAGAATTTTGATTTGACATTCAACATTGGACTTTTTTCACTCTAAATTTATGAATCTTAAATTTGAGGACCTGAAAATGTATAGACCCAGGACATCATCAAACTTCCGTAATAGGCGACTGGCGTAAAAGCAAAGTTGTCTGTAAAGTTTTCAATGATTATCTCATTATCTCATATCTCATTAGAATTACTGGTTAGATCTACTAACCTGTAGATTGATTAATTAATTAGATCTACGTTATATATACTGTGATCACATTAGATCACATTAAATCTACGGGTTTTAAGTGTTTGTGTTGGAAAAAAGCAACACATTTTAGTTTCCAAGGTACAAAATACAATTTTCTAGACTTCATA
Source organism: Rhinogobius similis (assembly GCA_019453435.1). Taxonomy (NCBI): domain Eukaryota; kingdom Metazoa; phylum Chordata; class Actinopteri; order Gobiiformes; family Gobiidae; genus Rhinogobius; species Rhinogobius similis. The sequence continues at coordinate 34,519,875 of CM033625.1, forward strand.
TTGTATTTTAGCTTCAAAAGAATCTAATTTATGGAATAGTATCTAATATATCTCTAGATAAAATGAACAATTATTATTATGGGCTCAACATTTCTGTGAGTATTTTTCCAGTAAAACCCATAAATCTGGATTGTTCCTTCATCAAAAATGTATAGAGTTTATGATAATGATAAACAAAATACAATAATGTGTTCTGCAGCAGCTCTGATGTCACTCACATGTGTCTCAGTGCTTTTACTTTTCCAAAATAATCTACATTTTTCATATTTTATGATATTCTGAGGTGTCATCCCATTTTTGAAATCACATTATGTTATACTTCACTTCAGGGTCTATGTATTGAATAATTAAAAGGATTTTTTTATTTTTGAAGCATTATCTTCCATACAACTCGATCCCAGACAAAATATTGTCTCTGTATTTTACAAATACAAATTGTGTGTCCATATTACTTTTATTTATTTGAATTTGTTTATTTATTTAATGAGTGATGCGGAAAATAAGAAATATGCCCAAGGAGAAAAATATGCAATAAAAAAACAAACGTCCAGTTGACAGAACTTAATTTTGCCATGGAACCTACCTGGACGACTTTTTTCTAGCAAACAAAACAAAGCACTGCACTTAATTTTTTAACGTTTCAGCCTTTGTCCTATAAATCGTCAATGAGGTCAAAACGTCATCTAATAAAAGCTCAGAGTGCGATGCTTTGCTCCAGAGCTGCCTTTCCAATCAAAGACGGAGCGTGTTAACAGTGCGTATAAAGAATGACTGCACGTGTAGAACAAGAGAGCGATAAAGAGAAGCAGAGAAGCAGCAGCTGTGTTCCACCTGTGTGAGCACATCCATGTTGGCACGACGCACCAGGAGCTCACCAGCTGTTTAACCTACATTCACCAGAGTGCGCGCTCTGTCAGTTCACAGTGGATCAACACATCACAGGGGCATTCTTCTGTCAGACAAACAGAGCGGGACACATCTGTAGATTAACTGTAACCTAACTGTCATTGTCTATATGACAGGTTTGACGACACATTTCACTAAATCGTAGTGAACGTGATTACTGTAAAATGTGGACTGAGTGCACCTGAGTATAGGCCGCAACAGCCATATTTACAAAGAAAAACAACTTTGTACATATACAGGGCGCACCGGTCAATGAGCCGCAGGTGTCCACCTTGTAACATGGAGCATGCCAAGTTTTAATTGAACACATGCCTTTTTCCAAATGGTACCTGTAACACGGCAGTGCACTGAGTCCGCTCTTCACTTCTCCGACGTCTCAGCATCGATTCATGGATGACAAGCTCACGGGCAACAGCTCTGTTTCCTTCTTTGGCTCCACATCGATTGCTTTTAACTAGTGCTGTCTGGAATAGTTTGGTGACATGTTTGGTCCAGTTTACTTATTTTTTCGTCACGTAGTACACACGGCTCGGCATGTGATCTCGCGACACGTGGTTTGTGCAACGGATTTTGCCAATGTTGTGATGACGATGCTGGGTGTTGGGAATTGGCTGATACAACTAAATACAGCTGCACGGTGACAGTGTTTTATTTACTTTTCTAAAATACAGTACAAAAAAAAAACACTTACACAATAAGATGAACTCTTTCTGTTGATCCATAAATGATGCATACATTTAGTCCATATTTTACCGTCGGTGATGTATTTTATGTGCAATGTTGAAGTGTAAAACTAGGCAGATATTTAAATCCAGCATTATTGCCAGGGCCTAGCTGGAAGATTAGCCTATTTCGACAAATAGTATTCTTTGCATGATCTCAACAACAGACTATATTTTAACAATGTATCAAGATGAGGGTAATTGTCTTGTCTTTCAAAAAATTCTCCACAAATGTTCAGAAAAATGACTTTAAACCCATGATTTGGAAGATTATTATTTCATTTCACTTTTTAATCATTTATATAGATGATACTCTTGATATTCTAATTGTTCTTATCTCCAGAACAATAATTGCGATATTATACATTTTTAATACAGTATATATATCTTGGACCTCTATGTACATGTTTAGGTTCATGTGTAACTGGAGCATATACACTGTATATACGCTCCTCCTATGGACAGAGAGAACATGCAAACTCCACACAGAACAGCTCCTGATGGAGAATTAAAGCCTGAACCTTCTTGAACATATCCCGCTGTGTCAAAATATCACAAAACGTCTCCCACTTCCTTTGCAACTTCTCATAATTGAACACTTAACGCTCCAAAGCACTATTTGTTCCTCGTGTCTGCTGCTTTTGCACAACCAGATTAAGGCCACCGATAAGCGCTCAGACCACCGCCAATGTTTAAACACTTCCTTTTACTCTTTCTCTTAGACGCTAAATCATAAAACTTCAAAGTGGAGCAGCACAGCCTCCCACATTTGTGTGTTAATTTAGCTGCTGGTCGTCTTCCGCTTTTCGGGGAGACGGGGAGTGCTTTTGGACGGGCTTCGGTATCCGTCTGATAACCTCTGCGCGAGCTCAGGGCAGGGCAGCGAAGAGTGGCCAAACTTCTGCAAGCACTCAAACTCTCCCCCAGGACCAGACAAGTTTAGCAGCAGAGGACGATCCCCAATTTCATTTCCTGAGCAATTTAGTCAAAATGGCGGAGGCAAGAGTTTTTTGAGTCGACTTTTTGAGTGGGAGTTAAAAAAAAGAAAAGGCCGAGTGGGATATTGAGTTGCGTTTTTAGCTGAGGGGTTTTGGAAGAGGGTGTAATTGCACGTTTTCGTACACATTTTGTGGTAGGATTGGCAAATACTCAGTGGTGGACTTACCATTAGGCAACAGGACACAACTGCCCTGGGCCCCCAATAGAGCTGTAACTAATGATTATTTGGGTAATCGATTAGACTAGCGGTTATTGTCTAGATTAATCGATTAGTTGTTTAGAACGTGGGAATCCTGCATGTGATTTTTACCCAGTTTGACTCAGATAAAGCTGAGATGAAGCTGTTTGAGGACGTCCTGGTAGAAAATATGTACAGATGAAAGAAAGAAATAAAATGTACACATTGTCATTTTTGTGTTATTCTTGTCTGTAATAAAACCTCTTCTCTCAACTCATAACACGTTTTGGATTATGTGTAAAGACCAGATAACGATGACTCGATTACTTGATTTCTATAACTGATTAGTTGTGATTGATCGATTAACTTGTTGCAGCCCTAGCCCCAATAAGATGCCCTTCCTGATAATCACAGACACAAGGTTCTGAAACAGTTCTCTCAGTATCACTGTCTCTCGGTATCACAAAATATTGAGATAGTGTGATTTTGTCATTGATTTTGTCCGGCACATTTTTTGAGTTTTGTGTGAAATTATGTCAAATTAGCTTTTTTTTCTGTGTTTTTGTGTTGATCCAATACACACAAAGGAAATGAACATGTGTAAAGCGAAAATACTTTCGCTTTTTGGGGAGAAAGTTTATTTTCTGGAAAATAATCAGGGCTGCCAACACTTTCAGCCGTGACTGTAAATGTGTAGGACTCATGATCTTTGCACATGATCAGCTCGAGGCTGTTTCTGTCCATCTGATAAAACTGAGGCAGTAAAAGAATGGGGTTTGAGATTTTGGAGGAATAAATTTAATTTTGATTGCTTATAGTCCTAAAAAATATGTGATTGACCAGTATAAGAAAACATTATAAATATATCTTTTTGCTCTTTACCCATTAACCTTTACCTTGATGTTAAGAGGAATTAATTACTTATCTAATGATATCGTGATTTGATGATTTGTGAAACATCATCTCATCTTATCTCATAATAATCAACTCATTATCATCCTGTACATTTCTGAAACAAAACTGTCAAATCACCATGTAACGCTGCACAGAATGATGCTGAACTTATCAAAGTTGTTGTATCAGTGATACTTTCAACACTTGAAATGGAATAAGGAGTAGGACCTTTTTTAGCATAAACACACCACTGCAGCTAAATGTAACAGAACTTGCATTTCATATTGCTCAAATAAATAAAGGTACACTTCATAGTCCCCGAAATCTGTCCCCTGCATTTGACCCATCCTTCAGTGTCAGTGGAGTTAAACCTGTCAGACTTCCATAACTTTCCTTACAACTGGTGCCCGCTACCTTCAGACTTTTAGACTTACACCACTAAATAACCCAATCACCCTTTTACACACTTAGACAGGATGGCCGCAGCGTCTTGCACAGCGACACAAAAACAATGCCTGGTGCATCTTTGAACCTTGAGCCGAAGGGCACTTGAGTTTACCAACTTCCAAACCACTGATGCTGCAAAACTAATCCTGTTTACCAGCCACAGATCAAGTTTAGACGAGGGACAAGAGAAAGTATGACAATGTCCCACCCGTGGCTCGAGGTATAAAATGAAATCCGTGATTAAAGGTTGTTCATGTGCAGCATTTGAGGATTAAGCGCTCCGAAACAACCACAAAAAAACGCATATTAATCTCCTCCCACAGTGTGAACATCCCTATAGACACATTTGATTTGCGAGACACGGTCGATAACGAGATACTTGTCGCCGGAATCAAAATCCCTCCGTCGGAAAAAGGCCGCGGCTTAATCTCCGAGCGGATTACAATGCACTTTTCCATTGTCGCCGCGACATTTTTTTGGGATTTACACTTGATCCCGACGACACACCACGCACTCTGGACGACGGGGCCTGCTTTTAACGCGGCGCAAATGAAAATCCGAGCGGCAAAAAGCTGCAAAACAAAACGCCGAAATCTCCCTGATGACATTTTCAAAGCCACTCCTCTGAACAGCCGCAGATGGAGAGTAGATTACTGTAATACTTGGGAGTGAGAGACGAGATAACGCAGCTATTGTCATCGCTAAACCAGCTTTGTGCGCCGTCACATGGGACCAAACATTCGCCCGAATCGCCCCGTTTTTCCCGGGATTTTTGCTCCGTCGCTGCCATTAAGAGCGGAGTTAAGAGTGTGAAGGGATATTGTACTTTAGCGAGGTCGCGGTAACGTTAACCTGAACAAAAGCCATCGCAGGTCAGACACTGGGATTGTACGTTTTCACAGTGCAGATTATATTTTATTGTGTTTTGTTCAGCCTTAAAACAAGAAAAGTTGACAAAAAAGCAAGACACAGAAAGAGTAACGATAAAACAAAACAGTGTACTGGAAATACAATGTTAAAGAAGTACGGTTTATCTTGTTTTGAGCAAATTTTGACAATTTGAACAATAAAACAACCATAAAATATCTTGTTTTCCTTGAAATAAGAAAAAAGGACTTGAAATTTCACAGTGTAGATTATATTTCCTGTGTTTTATTCAACTTTTAAACAAGGAGACAATAAAAAAGCAAGACACAGAGAAATTAGTTTACTGGAAAAATGACTACATTAAATAAGATAACCAGTGAATTTAGTCGTATTTATCTTGTTTTCTGTAAGATTTCCCAATAAAACAAGCATAAAATATCTTTTCCCTAAACTAAGAAAAATATACCTGCATTTTCACAGTGTAGATTACATTTCCTGTGTTTCATTCAACTTTGAAACACGAAAAATCGACAAAAAAGCAAGACACAGAAAGAGAAAGGACAAAACAAGACCAGTGCACAGGAAAAATGACGATGTTAAATAAATTTGCAGTGCTTTATAAATCAGTCAGACATTTAAGTAACTTTAAAAATACATTGGACACCCTCGTGTTTGACATTTCATATACTGTAGTATAACATAAAAAGCATATTCATGTTATCAAGTATAGATACTGATCAATACTAAAACAAAACTATATATTTTAAAGAAAACAAAACAGTGATGTCATTTTAAACAATAACATTAAAGCTGGGGTTCTTGATTTTTCACACTGCGGAACAAAAAGTTTATAAACTCTCTTAAACTCATCCTTCGCTCTCACAAACCTTTTTGGCACATCGTTAAAATTCACATGCATTAATTTTTGTTCCTGTGCGCAGCTTTACAATAGCTTGTTTCAGACGACAAAGTGAAACTGGGGAGGACCACCCAAGCACAGCCAATCAGAGCCCTGCTTTTAGCCCTTACTTTGAGACCAAATACTTTATTATTAGATGCAGACAGCACACAGAGGTCTCATGTTTTTCACACAGTGCTGCTTTTACAGCATACTCTATGGTGGACAACAAAAAATGTACAAATTTACACCCAAAAATGTCAGTTACCCCAGCTTTAATAGAAATATGTACAGTATAAGGCCTGCTTTAGCCGTTTTCTCTTCTGCATTGAAGGAAAGAAAACATAGACAATCTAGAGCAGACAAGCACAGACACAATACTATACCTACACACGCTACAGTTCAGTCAGTAGGGCTGCAAATAATAATTATCAAAAAATTAATTCTAATGTAAAATCTGAAATAATCTGACTGAAGGTTTCTGGATGGATAATACCTTTGAATATAGTGTATTCATTGTTTATTCTTTTTGACATGTTTGACTCAGTAAAGTCTTCTTTGTCATAGTTTTTTGTGTGTGTTTCAGAGTCTGTATAATCCAGAAAACAATATCTTTTATAGTGTACCCTTCAGCAGTTGCCTCCATTCAGGAATTTTGATGACATAGCATTTTAAAGGTCTATTATAACTGTTGAAGAGCATTTTGTAATTCTTTGTGGTTTTGAACTCGTATCATCCACTCAGAGATCTAGAATCTGACCCACAACCTCCTTTTCATACCCAATCAATTACATAAAGATCGATGCCTCCAAATGTTAAACTTCAGGGATCACCAAATGATTTTTCTGCCACTTTTCAAACTCAACCACAGCTGAAAGTGGATGGCAGATGGTGCAGTGGTGATCAGCGTTAATCAGAGCGACACTTTTGGAAAACCAACACCGCATCCATCTTCACCGGTCGTTAAGGTTAGAGCAGCACGTGACAAATTACTCTTCAAACATCATTTTAGTGTTTGTTATTCTAGTGCTACTTAAATGTATTTAACCACAGAAACTACACCTTTATTTACTCTGAGTGACTTTGAAGATTAAAACTGTACCTTTAGCTGTGATTGGATCATCCCAAATCAGTCTTAAATAAGTTAATACCTTCAGATTTGCCAGTAGAATAGTAAGTTTTGGTTTTATTTTAGCCGTCACATGGGACCAAACATTCGCCGGAATCGCCCCGTTTTTCCCGGGATTTTTGCTCCGTCGCTGCCATTAAGAGCGGAGTTAAGAGTGTGAAGGGATATTGTACTTTAGCGAGGTCGCGGTAACGTTAACCTGAACAAAAACCATCATTTTAATAAATGCTTGTCTTAAGATATTTTATGCTTGTTTCATTGTCAACATGATTACAACTAGATAAATACTTATTTAACTTGTTGGCGATGTTGACAAAAATTTACATCTCGATAATTTTCAGATATACATTTTTCAGTTTAATTATTACACAGTGTACATGAGACGCTGCAGGTGAAAAGGAAAAAGTCTTAAATGTAAAGATATAAATTTCCTGTAGTTTTCTCACATAAATGTAAGACCAAAATATATTACACGCTTTTTAATGCAATGTTTTCATGTAGAAATAAGGCATTTTATGTGTAAAAACGGCTGAACCAGGTTTGAATTTATTGGTTCATTTTGTACACATATCATTTATTGCTGTTAAAAATGTACAGAGGGGGTTTTGGATTTCTTATTTAGTTTTTGAGTAAAGAAGATCTGACTGACTGGACTTAAAACTTTAATAAATCAGGTTTAGAATTAGATTAGAACAAATCCTTCAGTATGTTTCGTCAGAATCTTGTTCAGTCCCAGATTGTACAGTTAAGGCTGATCTTTGTGTCTCTGTGGGAGGAAATGTATTTTAAGAAAAGTTTGTTTACACATGAAAGTCCATATGTTGAGAGAGCAAATATGACCAAAAAAATTGAATTTTGCCTGTTGCGTCTCACCTTAATAAATCTCTTGTAGCATTTTTCCCTAAAAACGATAAACCCAATTGTCATGTATTTAAATGTTCTTCAAAACTACTATACTAGCTAAAATTCAATATATTATCCACCTCTACTGATTCGTTCTATGCTTCATTCGGAGAGAAAATGATATTTATTCCAAGTCACTATTGGGATTAAATGGCTCTTATAAAGTTGTTCCAGTAAAAGTTGACTTTTTTCATCGTCTCTTACAGTTTAACCTAGTCTTACATCACCACTTTGGCCTTGGTCTGTGCGTCCAGCAGCAGAACACAGCAGGGCAGTGCGTGTCTCGTCTCTCTGGTCTCTTTACCCTTTTGGCCTGTGCATTTAGCCTGCGGGGGGCGCTCCACAGGGGTCCCACAGACTTCCCTTGTCCCTCTGAAGAGTCTGGATAAGTGGCTGTTCTCCGTGGGCCTCGGTGTGAGCGTCTGTCAGCTGGAGACGTGGACATGGAGGGCTTGTTTCATGCCGTTTTCCCGTAGGACACTTTCTGTTCTTCCACAGATCAGGACGAACAGGAGACTTCCTGCTGTCTTTGGAAAAGTTTGGTCTTGGACTTTTTACAAATAAGTAGAGTTATTACTATGGGTGTAGCTGACTTAATTTTCACGAGATGAGATGAGAACAAGGCCAGTCATAGTTGTTTAAAATTTGAAGATATAAAATAAAGAAAAAACAAGCCATATGAACTGCTTTCTTATGGTACCTATTCTGTATTACAGATTAAATCTGGCATTACAAGACAATAAAGAGCAATGCAGCTTCAAAACTGGATATCCTCTTAAATAATAATTCTTTCAATTTCAAGAATGTCATAAACAAAAGCCCAATAGTATACCTTTCTAGTTCTAGTGTACGGAAAAGTTGCTAAGTCCCACTCCTTCCACTGCATCGCTCCCGGACCTGAACCGGAGTCAGTGCACACCTGGGGTTACTCCAGTGTTTTCTAAGGTGTACAGCGCCCAGATAAGATGCACGCGCTGCTGCCTCCCATGGACAGGGAAGGTTTTTGCACTCTTGAGTATTTGCATTGTAAAAACAATCTATTAAAAATTATTCTTGCGAGATTACTCTGTGGGTGCTCACACAATCTTGAGGTATTTCAGTCTCGTGAGATCTCGAGCCACAAGATCTCATCCCACCCTTAGTTATTACTGCCAAGAAATTAAACAAAGTAACGCTGACCTCTAATAAAGCTGCAATACCCAGCTTTTTAGTTTTAAATCAGTATACTTTGTGTTTTCCACCAAAGAGTATTTTGTAAGAGCAGCACTTTATGACAAAGTTAGACCACTGTGTGTTGTTTATGGTTAATAATATAGCATTTTATTCCACATCAGCCCAGAAGTAAGGGCAGAAAGCAGGGCTCTGATTGGCTCTGCTTAGGTGTACCACCCCAACTTCACTTGGCTGTCTGTGAAGAGCTGTTCTAAAGCCAGTCATGCACCTTGAATGTGTGTGAATATGAACCAAACCTGTGCCAAAGGGTTTATGATAAATTCCTGGTTTACTTGTACTTTCCCACCACAAATTGTAATTTTTGTGGTCTTGTGAGCGTGGTTTAGGTCAGAGATTTGTTCTGATCTTAGAAATTCTTAACCATTTTCAGTTTGTTTTTTTTCCATTTTTAGTCGAGCAATCAATGCACTGATGTCTTTAGTCGACCAAGAACGTGTTCACAAACCTAAAAGTTACTCAGACCCTTTGCCAAACTGCACAGACTCCTTCATTTGTCCAAAACGTCTTAACTTCCCTGTCTATTTGCGTAACATTTTGAAGTAACAATAGTTAATCTTGAGCACATTCTTGTCTCCTCTCCCTCCCTGAACATCCTCTGCTGATAAACGCTGCCGCAGACGAGAGCTGCGATTGGCCCCGGCCGTTTGTATTTGGCCCAAATGGGGACAGAGTTCAGTCTCATCGGACGTTTATTGCTTTGGGGAAACCGGCTATTTACTGTAAACTGTTTATAAAGCGCTGTCACTATCTCTGCTCTCGGCGCGTAAATACAGGAACCTCACTCCCGACGGTAAAATCTCGTAAACTTTGGAGACACGCACATTCGGACACACTTCCTGACTAACACTTTTCCTGTGTACTTGTGACTCTTAGCTCCACAAACTAGAAAAACAATAGCAGCGAAACCACAGCCTCGGAACTGAGAGGAAAGAGACAGGATAACTCACTACGACGACTCTGAACAAATCAATACAATTTGTCTTCAACTTCACTTTCAACTTTGCAGCAAGTGTTAAAGGTTAATAAGTGTTAATAGCCTTTAAACATGCTTTTGAGTACCTTAAGTTTGGCATCTCATGTTTTAGAACTAAAAAGAAAAATAACGTAAAAACAAACTGAACATCTATGTCTGGTTCTGTTTGCCCCGGCACTGACTGAGTTTAGGCGCCATCTACTGGCTGCATAGCACTTACACAAGCATTGAAATGTGTTAATGATAAATACGAGTGAGCGAGTTAGTTTGTGGTGATCGTGTTTAGAGGCAGAAATGCTCAGAACGAGTCCAGAGTTGATTGAAGGACTTATCGGAAAAAACATTATCAATGGAGAGAGTCTAGGAAGTGTGTTTGACGCTCGGAGGGCGGAGGATTTTCTAATGAACATTCCTCAAAACAGCGTGAATGCAGCTGAATGCAACTCCAGGTGTGTTTTTGATGATGGGACATTGTTAAAACAGGGTTTAAAGCTCAAAAAAGTCACTGTAGCAGAATAACAAAGATAATACACAGGCAAGTCAGTGCAATAATAAGCAAGATAGCAACTTAAACTCATGCCTGAAGATGCATTAGGAAACTATGCTCTATTAGATATAAAAGAGCATTTATCCTTGTTATGGCTTCAGAGATAAAGACTGCTCTGGCCTTATCCGGGGCATTCTCAGCCTCCGTCCAAAAGGGAGAAAGTAAAACAGTTAAGTAGAACAGAAATCAAGTCAATATGTATTAAAACCTGGGTAAAAGCAATAAGAAATACATTTTTCAAAAGCCACTTTGATTCTACATACACTGCTGCAAAACAAACATTGTAGATGAGTTCAAAAGTCTTGATTTCAGGATATTAATCTTAATTTCAGACTAGTTAAGATGTATTTAATGGAACTAGGTTAGTTTACTTGTTTCTAAGTGTTTCTAACTTGTTTCAATGTGTTATTTCAAGCCAGATTATATAATGGGTGAAAATAATTTGACTTACCCATTAGGAAAATGTATTTTCATATTTCAAGCTAAATTATCACTTAATCATTCAGAAACACCTTGAAGCCAGTGAAATATTCTGCATCACATCAGCAATTACATCTCATTGAGTGAAAATGACTCGAATGATAAATATATCTGCACCCCAGGAAGACTAGCAGCCACTTCATGAACGCTAACAGGGCTCTGGATAAATTAAAGTAAATAAATCCGTGGTAGATTGTCATCGCTGCAAAATGAGAATAGCCCTCACTGCCTCCTGGTTTGAGCCCTGCACTTTACATTGTAGTGTTAATCAGACTGTAGCCAACAGTTCTGTCTACATTTTTTAAAGTTTGATTAACTACATTACAGGCTTAAAAAACTAGATACATAAGATGCATATTCTTAATTTAGATCTTTATTTATTTATTTATTTTATTTGAGCAACATGCTAGTTCTGTTACATTTTGCTGCAGTGGTGTATGTATGCTCAAAAAGGAGTAGGAGAAGCGTAAACTATATTCTTTTATAAGCTATACAGTCATGGCTGAAAGTCTTTGAAGGATGTATTTCTCCCCAAAAAGGATTGCAATTCCACATCTTTTGCTTTACAAATGTTAATTTCCTTTGTGTGTGTTGAAACAACAAAAAGCTAATTTGACATAATTTCACACAAAACTCTTTCAAAATTGTGGATAAATAACTTCGTTTAAGCATGTGGTGCTTGTTTAAACTCACCTGGGGCAAGTAATAGGTGTGGGCAATATAAAAATCACACCTGAATGCAAGTCTTGTTGGGGGGAAATACTACATTTTATAGGAACGAAATCAGAGGTGCCAACACTTTCAGCCATGACTGTATATTGGAACCGATAAACAAATAGAAAATGATCAATGGTATTGGTGTTGATTAAACCTTATCAATGCCTGTCTATGTTCTAGACCCTTCTGCTTTCAGACTGAATGGAGAAGGGACTGTCCGGTCAGGCAAGTTGACTCCCATAGTGTGCTCCGGTGTGATCCGACTGGAGTGTTAAATGCAGCAGAAACACGACTGCATACTAGGGCTGTAGTCGACTAAAGAAATTCTTGGTCGACTAAAAATCTACTTTAGCGAAACTATGAAATATGTTCATGTTTCTGACTAAATTGCACTCAAAAAGACCACAACTGCACTGGAATTCATGCTAAAACTTTATTTATGCAGAAAAGCACTAATAAACTGTGTATTTATCAGATGTATATACGTTTGATTAACTCTTCAGCTAACTCGCTCACATCGTCTCATTTTTTTCTGTTTTTGCCATTTAACTTTAAGATAATGTGCTAGTAAGTGCTCAAGTTAAGTCATGTTCATCTTGATTTTAGTATATTTTACCATCTTAAAATGGAACAAGCTGTTTCTTTCAAACACAGTAGCTTTTTTTCTTTAACTAAATTCTTACTAAAATCAAGAACTAAGACACCATCGACCAAATGACTAAAGGATAACAGCCCTACTGCACACATGGCTTTAAATTGGACTGGGCCACTTATCCGTTTTTCCTGGCGTGTAACCTTAGTGTCTGCCGCATAAACTTTGGACACACTTAAGAACATTGGCTCCACAGACAAAGCAGAGGCTAAAAAAAACACCCAAACACTCGAAGCCGTGTCTCAACAAACCCGAGTGCTGTTAGTTTTATTGGTGTCCCAAGTCTCCAAACAGACCGGAGACAAACTTTGTCACAACATCAACAACACGAGCTGCTTCCGATCCATGTTTTTATGACCTCTTCTCCTAATCCAGGGATTTGGATCACGTTATTGCAAGTCAGTCTGACCAGTCGGACTTTTCCAGTTCATTTAGAGATACAATTACAGACTGACTAGCACATGGAGAAATAGTGACGCTGTTGTAGGCGACAGAGACTAATTTACTCATGTCAATGTCGTAAAACACCCAGAATTGATTGGTTTTTCTTTTTCTACAATCAACATTTCAAGAGTTAATTTGCAAAAACAGATATGTCCAGTTCAAAAATCTGTCAAAAAGTTTGTTTCGTTTTTAGGGTTGCACTATTATTCAAACTCGAAATCGCAAAAGCTGCAGTTTTTGAAGTGCAATAAAAGTTCTTTAATTGAAGAAGTGACTGATGGATATGTTTAATACTGTGGAACAATCCAAGCAAAGCGATGCAATGTTCATGAGACAAGCTGTAAAGTTTTAATAAAGGGAATGCAAAGACATTCTTTTATTTGAAAAATGCAGAATTATGTTAAACACAATTGATAAAATGTGTTTCTTTACTTCATGGCTTAATTTTGTCTGTGGAGCTTTTGTTTTGCTCAAATTAATTGAACGCGTTTAAAATTGTTTGCTATCGTCAGTTGGAGATTTCAGACATTTCAAATATCACTCAGAAACATCTTAGAGGTTTGAAAATTGCTCTTGGACATACTGAACTGATAGGCGGAATTATGAGCAGCACAATCTGTTTCTTTGCTTTTTATGTTTACCTATTTTTATACTTTTGTTTCGCTCAAATTAACTTAATCCAGTAAAATGTAAACTGAAAGTAGTTTCTTGTTCTTGCTTTGACTGCAGAGCTTTGCTAGCTTGTTTGTCACACAACAATTAACGCTAATTTCCTCAACACTTGGAAACATGTTATTTAAGGAGAGAATGGTCATGAGTGTGTGTGATTCCAAAGTCTGTCAGTGATAAATGTGAGTGTTCTGTTGTTTATCTGGTTTTATACAACTGTTTGCTTGATTTTCTTCCTTTAAACCAGCGCAATTCAACTTTATTTTTTATTGGGCCAGATTTTTTGGATGGTTTTGAATTACAAAAAAATAAAAGGGTTTTCATACCATGTGCAAAACTGAACCAGGTCTAAACCATGTGTAAACCTGGACTACACTATAACTAAACCAGGCCAAAGCCAGGTCTAAACCAGGTCTAAGCCAGGACTAAACTAGAACTAAGTAGGACAAAGCAGAGTTTAAACCAGGTCTAAGCCAGGACTAAACCAGGTCTAAAACAGGTCTAAGCCAGGACTAAACTAGAGCTAAACAGGACAAAGCCTAGTTTAAACCAGGTCTAAGCCAGGACTAAACCAGGTCTAAGACAGGTCTAAGCCAGGACTAAACTAGAACTAAGTAGGACAAAGCCGAGTTTAAACCAGGTCTAAGCCAGGACTAAACCAGGTCTAAAACAGGTCTAAGCCAGGACTAAACTAGAACTAAACAGGACAAAGCCTAGTTTAAACCAGGTCTAAGCCAGGACTAAACCAGGTCTAAGACAGGTCTAAGCCAGGACTAAACTAGAACTAGGGCGGCAGTAGCACAGTAGGTAGAGTGGGCGCCTTCTGATCCGAAGGTCGGCAGTTCGAATCCCACTCCAGACATGGAGTAGTTGAGTGGTCAGATCCTCTGACCCGCAGGTTGGTGGTGCGATTTCAGCTCCTTCAGATGAATAATGCCGTTGTGTCCTTGGGCAGGACACTTAACCCACCTGGCCCCCAGTGTCTGCGTACACTGGTGTATGAATGTGTGAGTGGATGGGTGACTGGTTCCTTGATGTAAAGCGCTTTGAGTGCCTTAAAAAAGGTAGAAAAGCGCTATATAAATGTGACCATTTACCATTTTTTTATTTACCATTTAACTAAGTAGGACAAAGCTGAGTTTAAACCAGGTCTAAGCCAGGACTAAACCAGGTCTAAGCCAGGACTAAACTAGAACTAAACAGGACAAAGCCAAGTTTAAACCAGGTCTAAGCCAGGACTAAACCAGGTCTAAGACAGGTCTAAGCCAGGACTAAACTAGAAGTAAATAGGACAAAGCAGAGTTTAAACCAGGTCTAAGCCAGGACTAAACCAGGTCTAAGCCAGGACTAAACCAGAATTAAACCAGGTCAAAACCAGGTTTAAACCTGGACTAAACCAGGACAAAACGAAGATAAAATTTTTTCTATATTTTTGGAAGATGGGTTGAGGCCAAACAAAACATTCAGCAGAGTTGTAGACTTCAAACTTAAGCAGCTTTTTCCCATTTGAATCGTGTTGTTAGCTTTTCACAAGAGTCATCACTCACCATTTGCGTTTCCCCATTCGCTGCTCCGAGTTCTGTGAGCACACCTTTAACTTGCCCTATCACCAAATATAATTAAAAGCTGTACATCACTTTTGTTCTTCAAGAGACAACCTGCTTTTTCCCATTCTCATTTGAACGCACATGCTCCGTCCTCCTTAACCTCCGGGCCCCGGGGAAAGTCATAAATCAGCACTTCAGACAATGCTTTACCTTAACACTGCACCCAGCCGTATATTCACATGTCAGGATCCTCTAACAGTTTGTGCTGGAAATGCCATTATTCCCTTTTCTGGGGGAATTCTCCGACACCAGAACGCTCTTTTTTTCTGCTGAATTTAAACGCTTGGATTGGGCCCTGCGTGTTTCCCCACATGTACGACTCTGCTTTTAAGTGTGGAGGCGAAAATGACAGATGTTCGTCAAAAAAAAAGTGGACGTGTTTTGTTTGCCAAAGATATGGTATCCCAGTTTAGGAGCAGCTTGGACACATGAATCATCCGGTGTCCCAAACGTCTCTGAATCCATCTCGAAGCGCAGATGTGTGCTTCCTGTCCTCCTGTTGTGCACTTCGCCAGACAAAGCTCTCTGTGTGAAAGGGAAACGCCGCCAAGAGAGACGTTTACAAATTGTTTCTTTGCCTGCGTTTGAGGTAAACTCTGAGATACTGATCAGCGCAGACATGTTAATAGTTTTTGTTTGATTGATTAAATGATGGATCAAGCCTGTATAAAGTTTTATTCAGAAAACAAAAGTACTGCAGTCTAACATGTGTCCTTCCAGCTGAACAAAATAGAAATAGTTTCTGATTTAGATTTGATTACAACAGGCTTAAATTGGACATATTCTGCATTTCTTTGGCTTTAATTGATTTTTAAACATTCTTTTGGTCACTTATAACTTAAAATAATGTCTAAATTAGGAAAATACACCTACATGTTCCCTGTATAAATGTAGCCCATAGGCAGTGTGACTGCTTTTGGTCTCCTTGGTATTAACATTTCACATTTTTTAACTTAATATAATGTTTAAATTTGGAAAACACACCTTTGTTTCATGTAAAAATGCAGCCCTTAACCAACGTGACTGCTATGCTAATGAATTCAGTACTAGTCTGGTTATGGTTATTAACTTTAATTGTGCAGGGTCTTTCCAGCAGAACAAAAAATGAACTGTTTCTGATTTGTTTATGTTTTGTAGTAGACTTAAATATGACATTGTGGCTTTGATGGACTTTTAAACATACCTTGGGATTACCATTACACATTGTTAACTTAAAATAATGTCTAAAGTTGGAAAACACACCCGTATAAATGGTTATGGCTATGCAGTGATGGTTTATAAACCAGCTGAACAAACATTTAATTGCATCTGTATTGTTTTATGATCTTATGAGACTCACGATAATAATGTAGAGGTTATGCAGAGACATTCTTTTCATTCGAAAAATGCTTCTCAACATTCCGAGTGAGTTGAGTGTCAGAATTATTGGAAGCACAAACTGATAAAATGTGTCTCTTTGCTTTTCTTTGGCCTGATCTTTTGTTTCGCTCAGCTCAACTTTTTGCGGTAAAATGTGAAGTGAAAGTAGTTTCTTGTTGTTGCTGCGACTGTGCTAGCTTGTTTGCTAATGGCAGTTGGAGATAAAGGACACTTCACAACAATACATTTCCTCAACACTTGGACTCAGAAACATGTTTTTAAGGAAAGATGAGTTCAACTGTGAGTGATTCCAAACTCTGTATTAGTGATAAATGTTCCTGTTGTTCTGGTTTTCTTGATGTTGTTTTACTTGATTTTATTTTTTCAGACGTCAGATACAAACTAAATATTCAGCAGAGTTGTAGACTTTTATATTTATTGTGAGAGTGTTTCACATTTTAGTCGTGTTTTGAGCTTTTACAGGAGAAAATGTCATCACTCACCATTGACTTTCATGCACTTTTGCCGCTCACTGATAACATTCAAAACGCTGTGATGTCATCTGCATAAACTCTATTAGTATAGACCAGTGGTTCACAAACTTTTTACCATCAAAGAAAATATTTGGCTTTCTGAGTACCACCAAATCTAAACTGGGTCAATAACAGGACTATTTCAGGTCTACATTAGAGATAAACCAGTAGAAATACACCATTGCTACAGTAGTTTTAACAAGAAATTGACTAAAAGAAGAGAAAAAAATGTGAATAAAAATGAAAATGAAGTAAACATTACAACTGAAGAGGTGTCCACATACCTCCAGAAGTTGTACCTCCAGTGGTACACATACCACAGTTTGAGAAACACTGGTATAGCCATAGACCCTTAAAAATGCTGTGTCATCAAAATTCTGTAACGGAGGCAAAAATAAAGCAGACTGAAATTCATTTTCAATAATTTGCTCATATCAGATCAAATATTGATGGTTTTAAATTGTTGTGCTAGCTAGTTTGCTCTTCTATCACAAAGTATGGACATTTTATCGTTTTAAAATTCATAAAAAAAGTATAATTTATGGTAAAGTATTATTAGTATTAGTGATTATATTTGTAGATAAAATGAAAAGCTATCTGGATTTTTCCTTCATCAAAAAAATGCTAGCAAACAAATCATGTAAAATACAACAGTAAAGGTCTTTAAAGCAGCTCTGATGACACTCATATTTCTGACTGGTTTTCATTCTCCAAAATAATCCTCAATTTTGTGATATTCTGAGATTTATTCCAGTTTCTCCAGTGAAATGACATTATTTTCCACTTCACTTTTGCCTCCATTCGGGAATTTAGTTTTTATTCACAAACTTTTAAAGAGTCTATATTCAAACGTGCTTATTGTTTTAAAGCTGTATTGTCATTTTGAATGTATTTACGACATAAAAGTCTAAATACAGCATAGAGAATGAAAATATACCGTGATAAAAGTCAATTTTGCATAATGCGTCTCCTTTAGGCGCTTCAAACATAAAGTCTGTGTGTGGAGGTGTTTGGACTAACGTTGTCTCCCGTCTGTATCTCTCATCGTCTCTTTCTCTCCCTCCTCTTTCCCTCCATCTCTTTCTCTCCATGAAGACCTTACCTGTTTGGGGCAGGATGCTTTAAAACTCCCTGGTGAGTTTGGTCCTCCTCTGGACGGCATGCTCCATCTGCACCTCCTCCCGTTCATCTGCCGCTCATGTGCTTTCTCTGTTTTAAGTTCCAGACATTTTGAAGCATCAAAGAATGTGCGCCCTCATCCCATTTTGACGTTTTCTGGCCTTGGTTTGGCTGTTTCTTGGTTGAAATCAGTATCATTTTGAGTGGTTTTGTGTCGGTAAAGCATGTGCAAAGATTTACTTTTGTAACCGCACATCGGTTACTTTATGATGCTTTTGTTTTATTACATGTGATGGGTTGTAATTTCTGTTTTTATTATTTATTAAACCTGGATGTATTTCTTGTGCACTGGACTACTTTAAAAATGTTCATATGAAGATAAAGTTGATGTTTTTATCCCTACTAATGTCTGGATGCAATTAGCAAATTCCAAATGCTGCCTTTTTTGAAATGCAATAATTCCCCCCTCAAATTATAAAATATTCACTTTTATTCAGGTTAAAAGCTGAATTGTTTAAACGTTACAAAAATGCAACTAAAAGTGACAGAAACATGACAAAAGCATGTGGATAAGTGACAAAAATGTGACTAAAAGTAACAAAAATGCAACCCAAACGTGACTAGAAGCTACAAAACGCAACTAATAGTGATAGTGACACAATAGTGACACAAGCGCCACTAAATTGGCACAAACGGGACAAAAACATGTGACTAAAAGTGGCAAAAACGTGAAACAACAATAAAAGCGTGAAAAACCTACTAAAAGTGACAAACATGCATTTGAAATATTTTTATGTTAATTGTATTTTAGTTTAGTTAAGCAATCCAACCTGTCGGTCACGCTTTAATAATCTCATAGTTAGTATAGTATTTTTTGCCCCTCTACTCCAGTAACAAACCTGATACAAATGCTGTATAATGTACTCTAAAGTTCGAACTGAAATATAACTCGTGGTATGCAGAAACAAACAGAAAAGAAACACAGGAACATAATTCTTCTCTGTACAAAGTGTATTTGAACAGAACGCTGGTGTGTTTTGTGGCTGAGTGTTTCCTCGTCTCCTGTTTCTGTCACATTTGAAGAGAACAGCTCCTTGTGTTCGACATGTTGTTCACATTTAGTCTGTGGTTGTTTCTGTTGGATGGTTTTCACGTGGCTTGTTGTTTTGTCGAAAAAAGTCATAAATCTTTTTCTATCTAGTACTTTTGCAACATTCCTATTCAAAAGTTTCCTTCAAAATGTATCTGATTATGATCTTTTAAAAGTACACTGTGGCCTTGATTGATGAAATTAAATGGGCTGTAAAAACACAGAGGGCGACTTATGGGTTTCAACCTGATGACATCACAAGGTGGAACTGACCATTTTGAGCTTGATATCGGGAATAATTTTGGAAATGATACAATATTTGAGCCCTTTTTGACGCAATAGTTTCAGTTTATTAAGACATATCTGTTCTGCTCAATGTTTTGTCAAACTCAAAAATAAAGAAATGGAAATTGACTAAATTAAGGCTTAGTCTGAAAAGTGAAAATGATGAATAAAAATCAACCTTTTTCCAATGTTTTCATTATTTAAAAAACTGTAAATTTCTGTTAGATGGAAACCCTTGGTGTTAGTGCGATATATTTAGTTTGTTGTGATATTGATTATTGCAATAGTGTGATACTTTTCTGATTTATTGGAAAGAAAATAGATTAAATATATGTAGTCCATATTAGTCCAACAAATAAACAAAAGAACAACTCCAGGGAGATTTTACACAAGGAAACAACAACAAAATGAGCAAAATGTATTAAACCCATTTTCCCAACTTTGAACACAGGAAGTATGTATTTAACCCTCAGTTCACACTAGAACCATTTTGTGTTCTTTGGCATTTTCAAACTTCTGCCATTTCTTCTGTGTTTGACGAATGTTGCTCAAACTGTCCTCAGTGTAATTGTTTTTGAAGATGATCATTTTAGATATTTCACTTTTTAAAAAGTCCCTTCTATAGCTGAGTTACAAAAAACTCACACTCGAGATCCTAGAAGCCATTTTGTGTCCTCTAGTTTAAAAGGCTGTAAAATCACTATACATTCATATTTTCCTACTTTAAAAACACAAACACAGAATCATAGAAACATTGTACATGTTGGAGCACTTTTGTGGAAAATATTCAAGATTTTGTCATGTTCCAATGACCATGTTGATGTCTTTGTATTTATATCCGCCAATAGAGGGTTAAAATATTATAAATAAGACAAGTATTTGGTATGTAGTAAAAAAAAAAAGTGATTTTACAGCCATTTAAAGTAAAGGACACACAATTATGCAATGTTTTTGTATAGAAATAAGGCATTTTATGTGTAAAAATGGCCAAAATTACACCACATTTTGGACATTTAAATTTGAATATTTTTTTGTACACATATTAGTTACAAAAAAAGTACAAAGGGGATTTTGATTTCTTGTTTAGTTTTTGAGTAAACTAGATCTGACTGAAAATTGGCCTAAAAATTCCAATTTGCGCTTCAGTTTTTTTTTACTTTTAACCTAGAATTAGATACCAATAAATCCTTGTGTCCGTTCCTCCCAAATCGTGTTCAGTTCCAGATTGTACAGTTTGGTGTGTGTAGGAGCTACTTTAAAGCTGATCTTTATGTCTCTGTGTAGCTTGGAACAGCAGAAAAGCCCTGTCACTTCAACTTTTTAACCAAATCTTCACATATTGTTTATCTCTCGTTCCACGCGCACCATCTCCACACCCGTGTCATCTCCGCTTCGCAAAATCAGACGCCGCGGAGCTTTCAAAAGGCTCCGCGTTTGGTCAGAATCACTTATGTCAAGACGATTGAGCTCCTCACCGTTCATTTTTTTCCCTCTTCGCTCTCAAAAAACCCAAACCAGAAACATGTGGAGCCGTCCCCGAGTCTCCAGTTTCAGCTTTTGTTGTGGTCCGACTTCTTAATTTAGGTACTTTTTCTGCCCCGGTCCTTGGTGATTTCAGAGGGGATACTTTTCAAACGTACACATCGTTAGGGCAGGAATCTAACCGCCGCTCCTCGACAGTTGAGCCCGTTTAAGCCCGTATTGTTCGTGTAATGGTTCATACTTTGAGACGTGAGCGAAGTTTGAGTGTATTTCACTTAAACTTAAGGAGAGTGGAGACTGTTGGGTATTAATGGGCCCAAACTATGACGAGATTTATGTTATTTTATTTCAGTGCGTAAAGGGTTAAATAGTTGGACAATAGTCCTTAAAAGTGTATATTACTATGATCTTTTAAAAGTACACTGTGGCCTTGGCATTTCAGAGTACTGAATAAAGTCAGTGAACTTCAAAAACATGGACGATTTGTGGATTACCACCTGATGACGTCACAAGGTGGATCTGATTATTTTGAGCTGTGGAGGGTTACAGTATATCGGGAATTACTGTGGAAATAATAGTACTTTTTGACAGTTTATTAAAACAAATCTGTTCGGGTTAATGTTTTAGTCAAACTCGGTCAGTACATTTCTGTTAGATGGAAAACCTTAGTGCAGTATATTTAGTTTGTTGCGATATTGATTATTGCTATATTTCAATACTTTTCTGATTTACTGGCTGGTTTTTCATTTTACTTCCTGGTTGTAAATGATGACATCACACTGGGAAACGTGAAGCTGAAACAAATGAATGGAGAGAGCGCTAAAAACGCAGGGTTAGTCAAACCGCACTCTTGTTTTTGTCGTGAAAATAGCCTTACAGTTTGACTAAAAGTTCCCAAAGTTTATCCTAATATCGAAGCTTTAAAAAAATCCCGTTATTGTCGACACATGTCTCGTCCTTCCCCCGCTTTTCTCCCCCCCGCGCTCTAATGCGACCGGACTTTGATGGCTGACGTCGCAGATTGAATTATGCCCATGAGGAAAAGCTATTAGCCCCGTCAAGAGGCTTCGTTTGCTAAATTAAAAGTGGAAATGACATGCGAGCGGGCTTTTTCGACGAATTAAGAGGCACAAAAGACAAAATGGATTCCAGCAGCAGCAGCAGCTCGAGAAAAGGGAGAAAAGCGGCGGGAGAGACGCCAGAGACTAAAGCGGTGGCTCTGGACCTGCTCCTGTTTATGTTTCATCATATTTGGATCAAATTTCAGCAGTTTGAATAAAAATACCTTGGCCCAGACTAAAGGATATGTAGAAATAGAGTTTATGTGACTTCTGTTCCTGCTGCTACTGCAACTGCTGCCAATTCTACTGCGATTGTTACTGCTATATTACTACAACGACTACAACTCTTTTTATGTAGAAAAACAGCTAGCAGATATCAACAAATCCTTGTGCATGTTTTGTCAAAATCTTGTTAAGTACAAGATTGTTCAGTTTGGTGTGGATTGGAGCTACTTAAAGGCCCTGTACCTGATTTTTATTAACTCAAGTTAAGATAAATTCTCTTTACATCACACATTGTTTGATAGAAGCAAGTTCATGAAAAGACATTGTGTTTGTAAAGTATAATCTGTGCATATTATAAACACACTTTTGCCAGGGTCACCTCTTTTCAGCCAATCAGGGACATTGTACACTGTGAATCATGGGAAAATAACTGCCTGACACTATCCCAGACTGTGATTCTCTGTCATGGTGCAGTTTCAAAAATGCTTAAAGTTAATTATTAAAAGAGTTAGAGGAACTATATGGAAACAACTGCATCAGACTATTCCAGACAGTCGTTTCTGAGTCATGGAGCAATACTGAGTGAAAGGAAAGACTATGTGGGCGGAGCTAACAGTTCAAACAAAAACATGTTCCTGTCTCACAGTTCAAAATCAGGTACAGGCCCTTTAAAAATGTGTCATGTAAATGTCCCTAGCCTGACCAGTCATTCCCACTATCTTTCAATATCTTTCCATTTTGAAAGACAGTGGGTGTGGGCATGATCGCTAAACCCCCTGCTTCCTCTATTTTGCGCCAATCAGAGCCATGAGAGGAGAATGTCACATCCCGTGTGCCGCGATTACAAGCAATAACAAGCAAGATGGCGTCCACGACAGAGAAAATGTTGGGGGCTGTTTTAAAAGACCAGGATGAGTCGTTAAAACCACAGCGAGAGGAAACTTTACAGCTACACACCATTCTGGACTGACCCCACAGCTCTCTTCTCTCTCCTTCTCTTCTCTCTCGCGCATAAACCGTTCTTTTCGTGGTGCTGTCGTCACGTCCACTGTCCACTGATTGACGCATGTTTGTCCCGCCCCGCTGAAGTCAAATTATGTGGCGGCATCTCCAGACTAATCGACAATGTTGAATAATATATGGAGATTAGAATGGAGGCCAGGCAAGAATGTCCTTGGAAAGATAAATGTGGACCGCTGCAAGAGTTAAAATGAACACGTTCTGTTTTTCACATTTTTCACATTAAATAATGCTCCAAGTCTCATGTTTTAAAAGGACAGATACAAAAATAAACGAAAATTAAATCATATCTGAGGGAGCGGTGCAAAGAAACACAAATGTTCACATCATTTCATATTTCATTAACACTTTGGTCTAAAAGGCCAGTTTCGTCCTAATCAGGTGATCAGCAGTGACGAGGAGCTACTGCCAACAATAGAACTGTCACAGGGCGGACAGAAGAATAAAAGATTAGTTTCAGTTAAGCAGGGTAAACAAAGAGTTTATCAAAGACAGGATATTATCAGCGACTCCTCGCACAGATCAGAGGAGCATAAGTCAGAGTTGTCAGACCAGCGCTACTGATTGACAATTACTTTTGGATTGAACTTGAAACGTCTTGATTTTTAAAACTGTGTCCAGATAAGAACTGTTGAAATCTTTTCTACAATCTTATCATATGGTCAACATAAACATTTTTTCTTCAAGAAGAACCAAAACAGTTTAAGGACCAAGTCTTTGATTTGCAAGTCTCAAGTAAGTCTTTGGCATCCCAAGTCAAAGACAAGTCCAAGTCCTCTGCTTTGAGTTTCAAGTCCTTTCATTGTACTGAAATACCAAAAACAGCTAAACGTACAACACCGGAATTAACCACGGGCTGTGTTCATTCGTAGTCCTGCATTCACTCTCACAAACACTTTTAGTCCATTTTATCAAGTCAATCTCAAGTAGGGCTGTCTAATTAATCGTATATATATAATCGCGATCTCAATTATTATTCTTTTCAATTACAAAAATGCTTCAATTGAAAATACATTGAATTGCCTAATGGTAAGTGGGCCACTGACTGCGTCCTCTATATCTGACCCAGTTGTTTATAGATAACAGCACGTCGCCCACACAGAACGCTCCCATGGACTTCTCAAAGCTGTGGACAGTTTCAGATGTGGCCTCAGCGCTGCTAAAACACAGGATTGCAGTTCGCAGCATATATTACGCGTCTAATCTTTGCCATGAGCTTGTTCTCTTGTGTATTCGGGCCCGAGTCCAGAAATGTCCTTTAAGTCTCCCAACGTAAACTTCAAATTTCAAAAGAAACCATAATTTGTAAGCTCGTTTCATGCTCAAGAGCCCATTGTTTATGAATGTGCTGGTTCTGACCGCTCACCTTTATAAACTCGTATCTGCGCAGAGGAATATATCACTCCGTACGCTGTAATTACAATGGTCTGGTCCGGGCTGAACCGGTTTTCTCGGTGGTCTGGTCCTGATGAGACCTCAGACCAGTCCAGATCCTGCCAACGGGACTCTGCTCTCTGAAAGTCGAGGGGGAAGGATCGGGCTTTGCTCCGCTGTGTTTTAAATCAAAGTGAGAGAAGAGCTTCAGAAGTGGTGGAGGAGCAGAGCCAAGCCACGTTTTTCACAAGTTTAGAAATGAAGCACAGTGGAACTCAAGGAAAAGTTACTCCAAAATGATCCTTCACAAGTGGAAGAATAAAGAAGTCGTCCAAGAACTTACAATATACAACAAAACACTAATTAGGGACAGGCATGAGATAAAAGAACATTATTTGTCCCCCTCATGCGCTTACATTTGGTAAATTAACTGAATACAAGTACCAAAAATACATATTCAGAATATTCATTTTTGAGTAACTATTTTGAGTAACTATATTCTGGAAATAGGGCTGTAGAGAAAGAAAAGGGAGTGTGGCAAAACTATCAAGCATCACCATGTATGGTGACGTGACCTAAACTGCACAGGAATTCATGCAAAAATATCTGTTTATACACTCATGGCTGAAAGCGTTGGCACTTAGGCAGTTTTTTCCCAGAAGTATTGCAATTCCATTTCCTTTATGTGTATTGGAGCAATAAAAAATACAGAGAAAATGTCACCCTTTCAAAATTGTGAATAAATAACTTAGTTTAAGCATGTGATGCTTGTTTAAACCCATCTGGGGCAAGTAACAGGTGTGGGCAATATAAAAATCACACCTGAAAGCAAGTTTTTGGGGGATAAATACTACATTTTATAGGAAAAACATCAAGGGTGCCAACACTGTCAGCCATGACTATATAGAAAAGTATTAACAATGTTATTTACATGAACAAGTGAGCTTAAACTTAAGTTCATGAAAAATCTTCAGCTAAGATTTTTGTTGCTGTTCCATATAAATAATTTTAATCTAGATAAAATAATTGCTCGACTAATAAAAATATTGATCAACTCAAACACCATCAAATGATTAATTTACTTACAGACTACAGCTCTATCCGGTAAGTTACTCTTTTCTTTTGGCGGTGTTCAGAAAACAGTTACTTTTCTAAATTCAGAGGAACATTGTGGTATTTAAACTTTACATTTAGACTTTGAGCTGTGTTAAATTAGTGAGGAAAATGGAAAAAGTATAACAGTGCATGTGGGATGTTCCTTCTGTACTTTGTGATAAAGGTTCTCTTATTTTAGAAAAAAGTCTTTGTTTGTCAAAGAGTGTTCCATCATAGAGTTCTTCTGACTGAGTTCTGACTTTTGGATAGAAATCAAAACGTCTGGATTTTCAAAACAGAGTCCACATGACGACCTTTGCAACCTTCTCTACAACATTCTCTTGTCTTTTAAATGCATAACAAACAGTGAAATAAGTGTGTTTTAATCCAATGTCACGTTGTTTTTGAAGGGTAATATGATGTAACTCAGTGCAAAAGTGTTCTAAGTAACAGACTTACAAAAGACATTTGATTGCACGTATGCTGTATTCTCTAACTAAATAATAATTCAAAGTATTCTGTATTGACGTTAAAGCTGTAGTTCCAAAAAGCAGTGGTGCAATGACAACAAAAATATTCGATAAAATGCATTAAAACACGAGGTCAAAGTTGAACTGAAATGCCAATTACGTCAAAATGCCATCTTTTCTCGTTCTCGTTGGACCAAATCTTGTGTCGTTGTCAAAGGATAGACACAAAAATGAGAAAAACAAAATCATATGTGAACGATCAGTGCAAGAGACAGAAATTGTATTGTTATAATTATTTTACAGCCCTTTAACTTTTCGTAAAAAAATCTAAACCTAAACAAGAGCTTTACAGTCAGCATGATGAAATGACTTTATTGGAAGGAAAAAATAACAAAACTATCACAAAATTGAAGTCCTAACCCTCTCTCTCTCTCTCTCTTTCTCTCTCTGTTGCGTCGTAAATGTCTCTGTGAATCCAAACTTTGCTTGTTCTTTCAGTTTAAGACAATGTTTTCATATAATTTATTATTCTTCCACTCCGGCCGCCAAAAACAACATGTCCACGAAGAGAAGGAGGTTATATCTTCCCTTTCACTGGAACAAGCCATTAGTCCAGCTTTCTTAACACAACATGACACGTCTCTCTTTTTATCAATCCATTGTTTTTATTTACTTCTATCATCATTTCTCTCTACACTTCTCTATTTTTCTTCTCTTC
Organism: Rhinogobius similis; assembly: GCA_019453435.1. NCBI lineage: Eukaryota > Metazoa > Chordata > Actinopteri > Gobiiformes > Gobiidae > Rhinogobius > Rhinogobius similis. Next base: position 34,546,971 of record CM033625.1, read on the forward strand.
TATGTTCCCTCTCTTTCTTTCACCTCCTCCCTTTTCCTCCTCTATTCCATCTACTTTCACTCCTGTCTGTTCCTTTTCCTTCCTCTTCCCTCTCACCTTTTTATCCTCCTTTCTTTCTCCTTCCTTTCTCTTCTCTTCTGCCTCTCCTTCCTCTCCTCTTTTCCTTCTCTTCCTCTCTTTTCCCTTCGCTTTTGCTTCTCCTTCCTCCCATCTTTTCCTTTTTTTGTTTTCCTGTCTTCCTCTTCTCTTCTACCACTCCTTTTTTCCCCTCTCTGTCCTTTTTCACATCAGTTCTGCTTCTTATTTCTTTCTATTTTTGTCTTCTTTTTTCTTACCTCTTTCCCTTCTCCTCTCCTTTCTCTGCTTATTCCCTTCTCTTTTTTCTCTTTCATTCCTCCTTCCTCTTTCTCTCTCTCAACCTTCTCTTCTTTCTCTCGCTAATCCTTCTCTTCTCTCTCCACACTTCTTTCTTTCTCTTCTCTCCTTTTCTTTCCTTTTTTCCCCTCTCCTTTCTCTCCTCTCTTTCCCTTAGTTTTTACTCTTTCTCCTTTCTCCTCTCTTCCACTTCTCTTCTAATTTCTCTACTCTTATCCCCTTCTCTTCTTTCTCTTCTCCCTCTCCTTTCTCTTCTCTCCTCTTTTCCCTTTGCTTCTTTTTTCTGTCTCCTTTATCTCTTATTTCCTTCTCTTCGTTCTCTCTCCTCTCTTTCCCTTTTCTTCTCTCTCTTCTCCTTTCTCTCCTCTCCCTTTTGCTTTTTTCTCTTTTTCCCTTTCTCCTCTCTTCCCCTTCTCTTCTCCTCTCTCTCACCCTCCCTCCCTCTCTCCTTACCCTCTTCCTCTCTTCTCTGTCAAATCGGTTTTGTGTTTCAGGTTGATTTTGAATCCAGGGAACCACAACACTTTGAGTTTTAACGTATTTTCCAGAGAGAGGAGTGATGTCGCACTGGGGCTTAAACACCTCACCGAAATGATCATGTTTTTTCACTCGTTCCACACTTTTCCGAGTTGAATCCTTCCTTTTTTTCCCCTCTCCTCTTCTGCGGTTGACAAAATGGTTCCACGTGACCTCATCTCGCCTCGAAATCCCGTCGACGTTTAATCATATGTTTTATATCTCGTTTCATCTGCTTCCCTTTCATGTTAAGTTGTGTTTTCCAGGCAAAGAAAGTTGAAGAAAAAGTGAAAAATGGCGTTAGAAATAAAGACATCATGCTTCGTGGGAGGTCTAATAATCGGATAAGTGCTTGAATCAAGTAATATTTATCTTCATTTGAGTTTATTTTATAAGATTGCCAATGGAAAATGTCTTGTTTTACTTAAAAGGACAAGCATTTTTCACACTTGAAATGAACAAGAAACAATGTCACAGTCATGGGACTGTAAATAATAATCTTCAAGCGACCAAAACATGAGTAAAACACGACTGAAAGTGACAAATACACGACTGAAAGTGACAAAATTGTAACTAAAAGCAAAACATTTCTAAAACTCACAAAAAATGACTAATTGCAACAAACACATGACTAAAACTGACAAAAACATGACAAACTATTAAACATGAAAAACTGATAAGCACATGACTAAAACTGACTAAAACATGACTAAAACTGACAAAAATATAACAAACTGACAAAAACATGACTAAAACTGACAGAAACATGACTAAAACTATTAAACATGAATAAAAACTGATAAACGCATGAATAAAACTGACTAAAACATGACTAAAACTGACAAAAACAAGACTGAAAGTGACAAAAACATAACAAACTGACTAAAACTGACAGAATGTACTGCCAACTGTACATTCTGTATATAGTCTATCTTAGTCTATTTTATTCTTAATTTTATGCATGCCTTTTTATATATTTTTTATATTTTATCCTTTGCTTTATGTTGCACCTACGCCGAAGCAAGTTCCTACGTTTGTGAATTTCACTGACAATGGCAATAAACAGTTTCTGATTCTGATTCTGATTCTAAAAACAACTAAAACTATTAAACATGAATAAAACTGATAAACGCATGACTAAAACTGACAAAAACAAGACTAAAACTGACAAACATTACTAAAACTGACAAAAAGTGACACAACCATGACTAAGAGTGCACTTTTAGTTGCACTTTTTACCCTTTTGGGTGCATTTTTGTCACGTTGAGTGGTGTTTTTGACTATTGCGGTCACGTTTTTGTTGCTTTTAGTCAAGTCTTTTTTATAATCAAGTTTTTTTTTTTTTTCGCTTTTAGTTGTGTTTTTGACTGTTTTAGATGCGTTTTTGTCCCAATGAGTTGCATTTTTGACGATTGTAGTCACGTTTTTGTCTGTTTTAGTCACGTCTTTGTCAGTTCTAGTCACATTTTCAACCCTTTTAGATGCATTTTGATCACTTGGAGTTGGGTTTTTGACAACTGTAGTCACGTTTTTGTCGCTTTTAGCCACGCTTTTAGTTTGCGAAAGCTGAAAATCAGAAGGTGCTGGAAAAAACCTGTGTCTACCTTGAAAGTGCTTCAAAAGTGCTTGAATTTTATCTTCGAAAGGTGTACCGACCCTGGATACCTGGGTAATTGTTATAACATGCCTAACAATGATTTATCCTGTTTACTGTTGTATTTATAAGAAAACCTCCATTTGGTTTATGTTGTGGCACAATTGGAAAAAGTAAAACAACATAAGCTCCTAAAGCAATTGTATAATTATGTGAAATACTGCTGGACCCATCTCCGGATCTGAGCCAGGATCTTGGTCAGGAGCATCCAGGGACTTATCCTGCTGCGCATGTTTTGAATTCAGCTGTAAAGTCTATTAAATCCCTTCAGATTCTCGCACGAGGTTAGCCACAGTTGACTCTCGGTTTCTTCTTCTGAATGAGAGTGGACGCGCGCCAACATTCATGAAGCTAATCCTGACGTCCTCCGCAGCGCTTCAGCAGTCCAGGGCGTTTCGTTTGGGACGCTCTGTCAGGACACGGCCCGAGGAGAGGTTTCGGAGGAACAAACCGGAGCAATATCCTGCGTTGGGCGCGCTCACACTTGGAAGGTCGAATGGAAAGACCCTTAAGTGCGCTGTCCAGAGTGAGCGCAAACAGTGCTACAAACGTGTCCAATCTGCTCCTAAAGATGTTTTATTACTTCATTTAATCCACTTCATCCATTGATTTCTCTGGGACATTGTTTTTCTCCCACAGAGACATAAAGATCAGCCTTAAAGTAGCTCCTACACCAAACTGTTTGCCTGGAAAAATCCAGACTCACCGCTGTACCAGCGGATGAGTCTGGTCGGCATTTGAGTTTAATTCGATTTCAAATGTAGACCAAACCCGAGCAAACAGGAAGAGGAGTAAACCAATCACAGTGTAAACTATATAGTGTTCACTCCATTTTTAATGTTGTCCGAATGTCCAACAGGTGAAAAAGTAGTGCACTCAAAATTTCCCTAAATGCATCTTGAAAAGTAGTGTCCGGCGATGGTCACTAGACCATCAGTATTGACCACAATGCATTGCAAGGGGCGGAAAAACTCAGCGAACTGAATAAAAGCAGAAAGAGGAGCTGTTTAAACGAACTGTTGAGCCGAGATTATGAACAAAACACTTTAATCAAACCGTTAGCAGCAGAGTTGCTGGCGTTAGCCACTTAACTTAGCTTGAGCTGTGAATAGATCGAAAATCTCCAGCAAAAAGCTAAATAATCCAGTCCGTTTGATGTTTAACGTACGATCCATGGTTAATAATCCATGGTTGAGCTTGTATGATGTTTATTAGTCCATACATATGTGTGTGTCAGGCGGATTTGATCCATATTCTCTAAAAAAAACAATTTTTAATCAGAGTTTTGTCGACTTCTTTTTCTCCCAAATGCCAGAGTCACATGACGTGCGGCGAGGAGAAAGTAGTGTCCGAATTGCTCCAGGATTGAGGGCACTATTTAGTCACTGAACAGGGCAGGACGATGTAGTGACTGAGGGGTTAGAGAAGAAGAGAGAGTGGGACATTCAGACACAGCCTTTGAGAATACGTGTGTTGTAGCCAACTAGAGTGACGCCGTTTGCATCACTGAAATAAACGAATCTGATCAGTACATTCGCTCGGTACGTTTTGGAGTTGACTCGAGGCACGGCGGAGGGCGGGGCGACCAGACTGATATATCGTGTATCGTGATATCTAATTCCAAACTTGAAAAAAAGCGGCACATTTTGTATTTTTAGGCCACATTTCCATAGATCTAGGTCACGCGAAAACTAAATGAGAAATCCAATATCCCCCCATATATATATATATATATATATATATATATATATATATATATATATATATATATATATATATTTTTTTTTTTTTTTTTTTTTTGTGTCAACCAAGAAGTTTAAAAACTGTTTTTTTTTAAAGTAAAAGAAGTTTTAAAAACATGTGTGCAATTTTGGCCATTTTTTCTCTACAAATACCTTATTTTTATGTAAGACATTACATAATGAAAAACTTAATTGGTCAACTATGACACCATCTATTTTATTTAGATTTGATATAGAGTTAGTTAGCTGAAGATTTGAGTGCAGTTTGAGTCATTTACATGATACTTCATAGATTAGATATAATTTTGCCACATCCCCTTTTAGTCGATTAATCAGCCGATAGGGCAGGTCTTTAGTCGACCAAGAATTTCTTTAGTCGACTGCAGCTCTGAGGAAAATGGTGAATAAGTCCAAAAAAGCACAAGAGAGTCTCTCATTTTCTGTTTCCCTCGCTGCTCCATCTTTCTTTAATCCAAATCTGACAGAGGAGCTCAGAGATGCAGGAAGTCAATTACAAGTGGGGGTACAGCAACTTCATTGCATGCGCACTGAAAGCAAAGTTTTATGAAAAATTGCAGAGGGCTTATAAATATTTATTAATATATTAATATTTATTAAGTAATAAATTCTAAAGACTTTATACAAAATTTACAACATTAGATTTAAATTGTATACATTTGTTTGTTTTGACTCCAAAAAGTACATAGAAAGTAAATAAAAAATGGAGAATTCTGTTTTTTTTATTTAATGTGTAGTTTTTTTGGATAACATTATCGGCTGATTGAGGTTTCTGAGAGCTGATGATGCACTTTGTAGCGGGTTACGAGCAGCACAGCCCGGTAAACACCTCTCTGCTTGTCTTTAGCCCCTTTCAGACATAAGAACAAACTTAACACAGTGTTTGGGTAAAAAGAAGTGTCTGGAATTTGCGCTGTGTGCCAAAGGGCTACATACAGCATGTGCGTGTCAGCACTGAGCCGAGTGGGATACCGGGAGAGACGGTCACTATCATTAGACCATTAGACCAAGCTTGGACATCACTGTGTCAAAAGCCATAGACTACATATTTTGTTGTATATATCGATATATATATATATATATATATATATATATATATATATATATCACTAAAACACAAAAGGGGAAGGGTTTATCGGGCTGTGTAGTCTTCATACCCGGGAAACGAGTGAATTTGCTCCATAACCTCAATGAGACGAGAGTGTTGCATCAAAATGGATTTCCTAGCAGTCAGCTTGTTGCTGAGCCCACAGAGGAGCAAGTATCACAGACAGAGCTCATAATCCTGTCTCACTGTCACGCTCAGTGGGGTGGGAGTTTAGACGTTTTTCTTCTTGCCGCTCCATTCCCAGCTAAATTGGTTTTACTTGATTTTACTTGCTAGGACATTCAAATGTAGGTGCAAAGTTTATGTTTATTTGCTCCAAAAGTAAAAAAAAATAAAAAAATCCCCTCTACCAAATAACTTTCTAACCCTTTTCCTTTGACCTGCCTTTCAAACCTTAAACAAAGACCTCAACATCTTCTTGCATCCTTGAAGTAATTTATGAAGCGCTGACAGGGTAAAGCAGAGAGAGAGCTTTGCCAGTAACGCGTCCATCATCGGCCCGCGCTACGATGTTAAGTTTGGTCATAGAATCTGGTCGGCCGGCTCACGGTGAATCAATAGGCTCTTTATATGGTGAATAATTTATGTGCAGCGGACACATAAGCGTGGTATGAAACGGAGGTGCTGAGTTGATTGGTCAAATAGTTCCTCTTTGGACATGAATCACTTCCCAAACGCAATCATAGAGGGATTAAAAGACAATACGGAGCCAGGAAGCGGGAAAGAAAAGGACGTGTTGAAATCAGGAAACTCAATCTAAGGACTTAAATCCGCTGTTCGGTCGCAGCCAGCTTTATTAAGCAAAGTCTAACATTTTTTGCGTTTTTGTAGTGAACGCCGGTCATCACAGGGGTATTTCTTTGTTTCATTGGTTGAGGTCATGTTCAAGGAGCACTCTTCATATTGGTGTTATTGAATTAAATGTTTCACACTATTGCATTAATCTTGTGCAGTGTTTCCGATGAGAAAGGTTTTTACTTTTATAAAACTTCACGTGGAATTCTTATTAGAAGTATATGTTCAAACGAAATACAAACTTCCTCAAACCTCCTCAGACTTTCTCAAACCTCCTCAGACTTTCTCAGATTTCTTCAAGCTTCCTAACACTTCCTCAGACTTCCTCAAACATCCCCAGACTTCCCCAAACTTCCTCAGACTACTTCAGACTTCATCAAACTTCCCCAAACTTCCTCAGACTACTTCAGACTTCATCAAACTTCCCCAAACTTCCTAACACTTCCTCAGACTTCTTCAAACATCCTCAGACTTCCCCAAACTTCCTCAAACAACCTTACACTTCTTCAGACCTCTTTAAACTTCCTCAAACTTTCCCAAACTTCTTCAGACTTCCTCACACTCCCCCAAACGTCCTTAGACTTCTCAAACTTCCTTAAACAACCAAGTTTAACCGTAGTAAGTTAGTGCACTGAGGACTCTTTAGTGCACTAGCAACTGCTCTCATTGCGCCCCCTGCTGGAGTTTATACACATACACGAACATCAAAATTAATATAGTTTTCTTTCATAACCAACATGAAATTCATAAGGCTGAAATGATGACATACACAGTCATGGCTGACATATAGTATCTTTTTTTCCTACATTTTTTTCCTAAAATAAGAAAAATACAACCATTTTCTAAGAACAAACGCTTTTCAGAACAAACCGTACTTGTTCTATTGGCAAATCTTGTTTTCAGAAAGTCAAAATATACTCAAATCAAGTTTATATACTATTCTTAAGTCAGTCACTTTTTAATATTTAACATGTTTATACTGTTTTTTTGTTTCTACAGGTCCTTTTAAAGAATAATGGTTGTGCTTGTCTTAATTTGTCACAAGCTTTGATGATCGATATATGACGATATAAACACTGACAAACCAAATTAACCGCAAAAAGCGATTCTAAAGGCACAATGTTCTTAAAAAAAATCTGCAGCAACAAATAAATGGTCGAATTAAACACTTTTGTACCTCGTTTTGACATACTGTACGAGCATTAATGTATCATACTGTAAGCCAAAGCCAGTATTAACACTTTCAAATTAGAAGCATATTCGTTTCGACACCCGCAAACACCCCAATAAAACCTGAACTCCTGCACTGACCCCCATTTACTTTACATTAGTCTGTGTTTGGCAGCCAGCGCGTATCCCACAATGCCACACACAGAACAGAGCAGGCTCCAGCTCTCATTAAAAACACCCGGCTGCTTTGGGTTAAAGTCGGTCCGATTGAATTTAAACACTGAACACCTGTTAAATGAGCTACAGTCATATTTGTCAAGTCAAATAATGTTTCATATTTTACATAAACAGGTAAATATTGGTTTATTCAGCCAGTTTGGAACAAAAAACCTGGTCTAGTGGCTCTTAAAGTGCGTATGACAGGTTTTTATGATTGTCTAATTTTGACTTTATTCAGTGTAAAATGCCTGTTGTAAATATAAATGATAGTTTTACACCAATCAGGTCGCTGTTTGTGGAGAAAAGTTGAAAATTTTGTTGAAAATTAGAGGAAGTAAACAAACTGATGACATCACACTGGGGAACACAAAAGGTTATGCATAATTTACACAAAATAAAGTATTTGTTTACGCTTTAAACATTGATTCAACAGAATAAAGGTGTTCACATGTATTTTTCTTTGTCAAATAAAATAATCTGTGACACGAGTTTTGGTGCAGTGTACAGGATGGTTTCTTGGTAATTTCCCAGTGTGATGTCATCATTTACAACCAGGAAGTTAAATTTGAAACCTGACAAATAGCTAAACTGGGGTAAAATTTGTAAAGAATTTAGCAAGATTTGAAATATATGTATCTTAACTGCATTTTAGTTAAATGAGTAATCCAACCTGTCGGAGGCTCTTTAAACCTTTTACATCAAGTAACACTTTCAATATTTGACTTCTGAAGTAACACCAGAGCAAGTTTAAAATTAAAAACTAGACTACCATGGGGCTAAAAATGGCCTAAATCTGGATTAAATTCTGCCTAAACTGATTTTAAACAAGATCTCAACTACTAAATATAGCATATGTGAAATGTATTTGAAATAAATAAAGAGGATCCAGACCCAGAGTACTTTCAAAGGAAGTCCAAGAATTACACAAAATTTACTTTTTTTTTTTTTTTTTTTTTTAGCTTTTAACCATGCTTTAACATTGCTTCTGTCCATTTGTGCCTCACTAAAACACTTGGTTTCACATTTCCCAGATTTGTGATGTCACAGGTAGATCTGAAGGTCTCCTGTCCTGTTAAGTCCATAAATCATCACAGACATCATCGTCATCTGAGCATTTCTGCCTCAAATTACAACTGCGTGTTACATTAGCATCCCGTGTTAAGTCTTTCTGCTGCCAGGAGTGCTAACTCTCTGACTGAGAATAAGTAATATGCTTTCAGTACATAATTCTGATTATTGTTAGTATTAGAGTAAAGGTACAAGAGCACATAACACTACAAATATAAAACATAATATAATAGTTTTTTAAAACCATGAGTGAGAACCATCAACTCGACACTCATCAGTTGCTTCTGTCACTTTGATGTTGAACCCTGACCAGTGGCGGTCCTAGGAATCTGCGGGCCCATGGCAGAATTACAGGCCCCTCCTCATCAAGTGTGATTTTCTATAACTTTTCTGTCATGTCTCTTGGATTGTTCAAGAAGGAAGCTTATCTTTATTATGATAATGAGAGAATAGCGACTGTTTCAGAACCTTGTGTCTATGATGGTCGGGAAGGGCAAGTTTGTAATTATGGCCTTTTCCTTAATGCTGCCACTGACCCTGTATCTGGGATAGTCACAGACCATTTTCTCCATATGGTCCTCATCCACCATCTCTGATTAGATCAAATTCTCCTTGAAGTTTCTTTCTTATCCAAGAAACATGTATCCTTCTGTCTCATTTCTTTTTCACAAATAGCTGCTTTTACAATATACACTATAACATAAAGGGTTATGGTCAATTCACTTTACTCTCTGCCATTTTAATCTTGGACCAAATTCAAAAAGTGTAGTGTTATCGTATCATGTATCATCCCAAATTGTTCATGAATTCCAACCATAATAATGTCCAATCTAAAACATCCATTCGTCTCCTTTAACCGCTCCACTGGGACTTCACCAAATCTTCATTTTAATTTTTTTTCCGTAGCACTTTTCTGCGTCCGGTTTGGTCATATCTCCGGACGGCCCAGGCTTCTGTTCTGATCGTTCCCATATGAGGAGCTTTACTTCAGCCTAAACTTCCTCCTCTGCTCCTGACATGAACAATAATCCAATAACAGCCGATAAATTCACTGTAGCGGCAGGAAGCGGGACACGAGGCTCCGATAAAGAGAAAGTCATACACATTTATGAGCCCGGATTGTGAAAGAGGCTTCGGCACACCATTTTATGATGGAATAGTTGGGCCACAGTGGACAAGTGTGTTTTAAACAGCAAAAAATATAGATCTAGCAAACTTAAAATGGCTTGAATCTATCATTTTTATCGGAATTTGAGTATGTGATGCAGAATATCTCTCTAGTTTCAAGGTATTTCTGACTGATAATGCAATAATTTAACTTAAAATAAGAAAATAAAGTAAAATAAATCCAATTATCTTAACTCAATGGCATATCATTTTTCTTGAAGTAAGAAGTAATGTAATGTAACAGTTTGAAACAATTAAAATAATCTAGTCCCATCAAATAAACCGTTTTAACTCATTTTAACTTTAGTCAAACATCTGAAATTAAGATTAATATCCTGAAATTAAGACATTTTAGCTCATCTAGAAATATTTTGTGTATGCATGAAAATGGACAATATTTTAAAATGTTAAATAATAAACATATAAAAGGTTGCAAAAAGCAGATTTTAATGGAAATAAATCAGGGTAATCTTTAAAATAAAGGGACATTTTTTCACTTGCAGTTACTTTTATTAATGCAAGACTTCTACCTTAACCAAGACATTTACAGGCATTTTTTGCAAACTTCTTATGAATCATTATTCGGAAGCGTCTCCTGGATTTTGAAACAAGGGTGGCCAAGGAGTGACTAAAAAAGAGGGGGTCTGAGGGACCTCCCCCAGATAATTTTAAATAAAACGAACCACTCTCCAGTAATTTGGTGCACATTTAGGGGGTCTCATCTTGTTTGGGTAATTAGTCAAGTGTAATTAGTCACAGTGATTTGATGTGGGGAACTAGCTCTGATTGTAATAGTTTGCACCTTTTACAGAGTGTCAATATGCACAATATGCAGAAGGGGCATGGTAAATATGTGAAGAATGATCAGGTTCAGCACATTGTTATGTAAACCTGCTTCATTTACACCTCTTGGTTGTTTATTTGTCCAGTGTAAGAAATAAAAGATAAGAGATACAGAGCGCTGTGTGGGTACATAGGTGTCCAAAAATGAGAATAGAATAGAATAGAAACAGGTGCTCAGTTACAGATAGGGTGCTTCCTTACAAGAAAACAGTTCTATTTGGGTAAAAATTGTAGCAAAATATTTGTAGAATTATCCCAATCACAAAAAAATGCCCAGGCTCTCTGTTAATTTAAGAAAAGTTAAAAAGCCTAGTCTTTGTCTTTGTTATAAAAAGGCCTTTTTGTATGTGTTACAATCTGTATAGTTCGGATAACTATTACAATGATCGAAATACAGCTATGACATGTATTTTGTTTAACTAGAAATCCATTAATTGCAGCAACAGCATTAGAGTCAGACTTTTTTTTTCTGTTTTGGGACATTGAAGCGATTTTGAGCGTCCCAAAAAGTGCCGTCTTAGTTTAGTACATAATAAACTTACTTAAATGTTGCAAATCTTTTCCATTTAATTCATTATTATTGATTGTTAGTTTCGATATTTTTTCTTATTACTCATATAACTGTAAATTTGCCGCGTTATGCAGAATAATACTTTGTTTTGCCCAATTCTTTTTTTATAAATCCAATGGAGAACGTCATAGAGACACATTGTTTTTCTGTATCTATTCAACATATTAAGACAAAAACATATGAATCTGCAAACAGTGAAATCCCCTAAAATCCAGCTCAACAAACCGCAATGCGTCATGTTCCATCGGGAGTCACTTTCTCCGACAGTTTTCACCTTGACACAAGTTTAAAGCATTTATCCTGAGCAAACCTGTCAGCGGCGGTTAAACTCTGACGTTCAGCAGACGGACGCTCGTGTGACTCTGAACTCTGTGTTTTGACCGTGTTATTTTGCCATTTTTTTGTTTCAGTAAATCGAAGCCGCCTCCTCAGATCTCGCCCAGTAAGTCGAGCGGAGGGGAGTTCTGCGTGGCCGCGCTCTTCGCCTCCTCCAGGTCCTGGTTCATCTCCAACCCCAACATCAAGAGGGAGAAAGGTGAGCGACAACATGTACACAAGTAAAAGTCTGAATGTTTGACTAAGACTGGCCTTGTCCCCTCAGACCGGTTCACTTTGGAGTGTCTCAGACCACTTCTGTTTTCTTAATAAATCAAATCTAAATTTGACCTGAACTACACTTTTGAATCCTGAGGCCGATCTCAACAATTCACAAAATGACGTTTAGTAAGTCCAAGTTTGTGGCTGTGAGACGTGGCTAAAGCTCAAGTAAACAGAGACTACTTCTGGTTTGTCGTCAGCTCTTTTTTACATTTATTTCCCTTCTCTACAAAGCTGTGTTTTAAAGGACAAATATTATGCAAATTTGACCATGAGCTTTTAACCATGTTCTAATATTCTTCTGTCATCAAAAACACACCTGGAGTAGCATTTAGCTTGATTCATGTTTGTTTAATGATTCTGGTTTGTAAATCCTCTCTCTCCAACACTGTGTTCTGAACTCCTTCATGTGTGACGTAGATGATGCTGACGTCATTTATCCCAGAATCCTCTGCTGTTTTAAGTCATTAAATCATCGCCAAACTCGCTCTGAACATTTCTTCCATCTAATCATGATAACATGACATCGTCAGATCCACTGCATACTTCAATGCCTTGTGGGTATATATTTACATGTGTGTAATTGCCTCTGCGGCCGTGATAAAGTGTAGTTTTTTCTTTGTAAAAGCATTTTATTTTTTAGTTCTAAAACATGAAATATCAAACTGAAGACACTCACTCTGTGGCAAAAAGAGGCAAAAGTGGCTGGACAGAATAAGGTGAATAAAGATCAAATCAAAACAATGACATGACGTACAAGCTCATGAGAAAATAAGTTATTTAATTTTTGTTTTTTCAGCCACTCCTAAAACAAATTTTAGTAATAAAGTTACATAAAAAACATATTAAAAACATATTATTTCTAAGTAAAAATATATAGACAATTATACTGTTGCATTTATCACAGACAGGATATGGCTCACTGTATCAAGGTGAAACACTACAGGCAAAACGCAATTTTTTGTTTCTGGTCAAAGTATCGACTTTCATGTGGAAACAACGAATGTGTCAAGTTTTATTCTTTCATTGAATCCACTTTATCCATAGATTTCTCTGGCACATTGTAACTTTAAAGACCATTTTCTCCAAATGCATTTTTCTCCCACAGAAACATAAAGATCAGCCTTACAGTAGCTCCTGCACCACTGTACCAACTGTACAATCTGGGACACACAGAAGGATTTTGTGATGTCTAAGTCTAAAACAGATTTATTAAAGTTTTAAGTAAAAAAAAATAAAAAATTGGAATTTTTAGGACAATTTTCATTCAAATCTAGTCTACAATTCCCAAAATCCCCTCTGTGAAGTGTTTTGTTACTAATATGTCTACAAAATGAACCAAGACATTTAAACTTGGTTCTGTCCATTTTTTCCAGATTTAAATGTCCCAAAAGCTGTGCAATTGTGTTGTGTTATGTTTTTACACATAAAATGCCTCATTTCTATATAAAAACATGACATGATGAAAAACCTGTAATACATTTATTTCTTACATTTATGTGGGTAAACTACAGGAGAAGTTTACAATTAATATCTATACATTTTCCTATTCACCTGCAGCATCTATTTTATTATTATTTACGTTCTGTGTGTTCTCGTCCTTCAGACCAGTCACGGCAGTCGGTGGTGGACTCCCTGTACATCCTCAGCTGTTACGGAAACTTAGTGGAGCACGTCCTGGAGCCTCGGCCCCTCAGCACCGCCACCAAAATCAGTGACGACACTCCTCTAGAGCTGAGCACCTGCCCTCGCGCCTGCTGGACCCTCACCAGGTAAACACTGTCTCCAAACTCTGAGACCAGTCTGTAAATCCCTCCTGTTTCATTTAGGAGAACATATATAAGTTTAAGGTGGGCATTTTATGCATTTTTGCGGCCGTAATATTAGGGCTACAACTAATTATCATTTTGTTAAAGTGAAGCCATTTGTGGATCCTGGTACAGGATCATTTATGGACAACATATTGTAATTCCATCAAATACACAAAACTTAATTTCCACTTAATTTTCATGCGATTTCAGTTCAATTTGAAACATAAAACCTCTACTCACGGCTTGATTTAAGTTATTATGTCAAAAGGGTGTGCAACCGAAAAGTTAAGAATGCTATAAATTTTATCCGCCACTTTTTTTTTTTTTTTTTTAGTTTTGTGTGAAATTTTAACAGTTTTGGCTTTTTTCTTCTGTTTTTGGGTTATTCCAATGCATACAACGGAAAAAAACATGTGTAAAACAAAACATTTATTTCAATAATTGATTATTTGAGATAATCTATTAATTTGATGCCTTACTCAATGCTTTTGGGCACCTTGGTCTTTTACATTTTCAACTTGGAACAATGTCTTTATTTGGAAAACAAATAGGTTATTAAAAAGTAAAAAATAAATCAATGAAGCCCTTAGACAACGTGACTGCTATGAACGAGTCCAGTAATGGTTTATAAACTTAAAAACGTCGCAGGACAACTCTATATTTTTACTTGGTAAAGGGTGATTTGGAAGCGCTCAGAGAATATGACCTCGCAAACAGGCTTCATTAAACAAACTTGAGTGAAACCAAATACAGCTCTGGGTATGTTTTTGATGATGTTAAAAGCTCAAAAGTAGATTTTTTCACAATATATATCCTTTAAGGCATAATTTTCCTGAAACACGGTTCAATATTTATCAAAGTTTGGATAAGAGAAGGTTGCGTGTATAATTGTTGTTTTGTTGTGTTTTTAGGACTCCACAGTGGAATGAGCTGCAGCCTCCGTTCAACGCTAACCATCCTTTAGTGATGTCCTCAGACCTGGTCCAGTACTACCAGTATCTCCTGGCTGGTGAGTTCATATTTACAGTGCCTTGCGAAAGTATTCGGCCCCCTTGAACTTTGCGACCTTTTGCCACATTTCAGGCTTCAAACATAAAGATATAAAACTGTAATTTTTTGTGAAAAATCAACAACAAGTGGGACAGAATCATGAAGTGGAACGAAATTTATTGGATTTTTCAAACTTTTTTAACAAATAAAAAACAGAAAAATTGGGCGTGCAAAATTATTCAGCCCCCTTAAGTTAATACTTTGTAGCGCCACCTTTTGCTGCGATTACAGCTGTAAGTCGCTTGGGGTATGTCTCTATCAGTTTTACACATCGAGAGACTGAAATTTTTGCCTATTCCTCCTTGCAAAACAGCTCGAGCTCAGTGAGAGCATTTGTGAACAACAGTTTTCAGTTCTTTCCACAGATTCTCGATCGGATTCAGGTCTGGACTTTGACTTGGCCATTCTAACACCTGGATATGTTTATTTGTGAACCATTCCATTGTAGATTTTGCTTTATGTTTTGGATCATTGTCTTGTTGGAAGACAAATCTCCGTCCCAGTCTCAGGTCTTTTGCAGACTCCATCAGGTTTTCTTCCAGAATGGTCCTGTATTTGGCTCCATCCATCTTCCCATCAATTTTAACCATCTTCCCTGTCCCTGCTGAAGAAAAGCAGGCCCAAACCATGATGCTGTCACCACCATGTTTGACAGTGGGGATGGTGTGTTGAGGGTGATGAGCTGTGTTGCTTTTACCCAAACATAACGTTTTGCATTGTCTGACCAGAGCACCTTCTTCCACATGTTTGGTGTGTCTCCCAGGTGGCTTGTGGCAAACTTTAAACTTTAAACGGCACTTTTTATGGATATCTTTAAGAAATGGCTTTCTTCTTGCCACTCTTCCATACAGGCCAGATTTGTGTAGTATCGACTGATTGTTGTCCTATGGACAGAGTCTCCCACCTCAGCTGTAGATCTCTGCAGTTCATCCAGAGTGATCATGGGCCTCTTGGCTGCATCTCTGATCAGTCTTCTCCTTGTGAGCTGAAAGTTTAGAGGGACAGCCAGGTCTTGGTAGATTTGCAGTGGTCTGATACTCCTTCCATTTCAATATTATCGCTTGCACAGTGCTCCTTGGGATGTTTAAAGCTTGGGAAATCTTATCCAAATCCGGCTTTAAACTTCTCCACAACAGTATCTCGGACTTGCCTGGTGTGTTCCTTGTTCTTCATGATGCTCTCTGCGCTTTAAACGGACCTCTGAGACTATCACAGTGCAGATGCATTTATACGGAGACTTGATTACACACAGGTGGATTTATCATCACCATTTATCGTCATTAGTCATTTAGGTCAACATTGGATCATTCAGAGATCCTCACTGAACTTCTGGAGAGAGTTTGCTGCACTGAAAGTAAAGGGGCTGAATAATTTTGCACGCCCAATTTTTCAGTTTTTTATTTGTTAAAAAAGTTTGAAATATCCAATAAATTTCGTTCCACTTCATGATTGTGTCCCACTTGTTGTTGATTCTTCACAAAAAATTACAGTTTTATATCTTTATGTTTGAAGCCTGAAATGTGGCAAAAGGTTGCAAAGTTCAAGGGGGCCGAATACTTTCGAGAGGCACTGTATTAAGGATAGAGCTATTTTTATTCTATTTTTTATTTTGGCTGATATCGATCCCCAATATTTTTCTTGCTGCTAGAGAAATTCAAAATTGTACTTTTCAAACACAGTACTTGTACTCTTACTTGAGTAATTTCATTTACATTGTACCAGGGCTGCAACAATTAATCAGAATAATTGCGACTAGTCGACTATTACAATAATTATAGTTGGATTTTGATTATTGTAATCATCCTCTGCACTATACAGACTCTAAAACACAGACCCTTTTACAACAAAGACAATGGCATTGTTAAATCAAAATGACAAGAAAGAATAAACAATTTATAACACACATCCACTCATCACCTTTATTTGTTTAAAAATGCATTTCATAAACAATAGAAAGAATCATTTGACTTGTCGACTGCTAAAATAATCCCTAGTTACGTAAAAAAACGAATAAAATAAACAACTTTTTGTCATTGTTTTGTTCAGTACATCTTTACTGGCAACAAAACATTTTATTTACAGGTTATTTTCTCAGAATTGTTTGCCCACAAAGCCTCGGTTCAACACACAATTCCACCATAAACGCAAACACACACTACACTCAGCCTTATTTGAAATTCTATCTCTCTATTAATCCCACACAAACTGAACCTGACACACTGGACCCTTTTACCAGCCGTGCCTTTGTGAGTTGTACTTTATTGATCGATTCATTGCTTATATTTGCCGCCTGTACACTTCCCCCTGCTGTTCTCAGACTTGTATGTTTCTTCTTATGGCTTTCTGCGTGATTAGACAGGCTCAAGAACATTATCCCCCGCTGCGACTGCGTGGTATATGCTGTAGAGTTTAAAAAGGATTATATATATATATTTGTGTTTTAAGCTTAATTATGAGTCCATGAAGTAGGGCTGGACAGCTAATTGAATTTTAAATGGCCCATACCTGTTTTTTGCATGTAATAAAGTAAAATTTGTTTCGCTCCAGCACACATATATTATAAAAGCATCTATTCAAGTCAAAATGAGACTGTCGTGTGCTGTTTGCATCTAATTATAGAGCGTTTTATTCTACAAGTGCATTGCTATAATATGTAATGTAATTTTTAATATG
The DNA here is from genome assembly GCA_019453435.1 of Rhinogobius similis. NCBI lineage: Eukaryota > Metazoa > Chordata > Actinopteri > Gobiiformes > Gobiidae > Rhinogobius > Rhinogobius similis. The sequence continues at coordinate 34,564,348 of CM033625.1, forward strand.
ACCTATTTCTAAACTAAAGTTATTTGTAGCCTTCCTTTCTTTGCAGTTGTCTTCTGACCTTTTGTGTTTTAAGTGTGTGTTTGTGCGTCATTATAACCCTCTTCCCTTCGTATATGTGTGTTTGGGTGTCGTTCTTACCCTCCTCCCTCTGTATGTGTGTGTTTGGGTGTCGTTCTTCCCCCCCTCCCTCTGGATGTGTGTGTTTGTGTGTCGTTGAGCGTCTGAAAGCCTGTGTTTGGGCTCTTATTGGTGCCACATGCCGAGCTGGGACCTCTGCGCCCCCCGGACACTGTGTTTCCTCTCAGATACTAACACAGATACTGCCCCCATTCCTCTGCTTCATATCCTCCGAGTGCAACTGTGGAATCTATTAACGTGCCTCTCTCAATATCAACTTTTTATTTACTTTTTAAGCTGTGGCCCTCACTGCCCGCTCCCACGGACAATAACCACATGCACCATAGGGCTGCACATTAACCGAAATCACACCGAAATAGCTATTTTAATAGAGGCAGTTAGCAAATAGCAAAAACTGAACTTTATCCTATAAAATATACTTTATTCTGCATAGAAACTGCTTGTTAAATCCTACGGTTTAGATTGGTTGTGAAACGAGACAAAATGTGTCATAAACCTGTCTAAAAGCACCAGAAACATGACTTAAAGCAACAAAAACACGACTAAATGCAACAACAAAATTTTAACTACATCTGACCAAAATGTGACTAAGTGGATAAACGTGAGTATAAAAATGTGATTATATCTGACAAAACATGACGATAAGTGTAAAAAACACAACTATAGGTGACAAAAACAGGGCTGTAAGTGACTAAAATGTGACTAAGTGATAAAAACACTACTATAACTGGATAAATGTGAGTGTAACTAAAATGTGATTATACCTGATAAAGACATGACAATAAGTGGAAAAAATGTGACTAAGTGACAAAAACAGGACTATAAGTGACAAAAACAGGACTATAAGTGACAAAAATGCAAATATAAGTGACAAAACAAGACTGTAAGTAACGTGATTACAAGTGACAAAAATGAGACTATTAATGACAAAAACGCTACTAAGTGACAAAAACGTGACTACAACTGACAAGAATGTGACTATAAGTGACAAAAACACAACTAAGAGACAAAAACAAGACTAAGTGAAAAAAGTCAATTATAAGTAACAAAAACATGACTAAGTGAAAAAACGCAACTATAAGTGACAAAAACATGACTACAATTGACAAAAACATGATTATAAGTGACAAAAATGAAACTATTAATGACAAAAATGAAACTATTAATGACAAAAACGCTACTAAGTGACAAAAACGTGACTACAAGTGACAAAAACGTGACTACAAGTGACAAAAACAAAACTATAAGAATCGTTACTAAATTTGATTTATACAACTTCAAATCCTTGTAATTTATTTTAGAAACACATGAAGCCTGCGTCTCGTTGCCAGCCACACTTTTCTTGCTCCGGGACATGCCAGCACTCCAGACCAATTAGCTGACACCCAAAACGCCCTCTAATTCAATAATAACAAGTGCAAGGAGCAGCCCGAGCTCCGAATCTCGTCCGAAAAGGGCCAGAGCTCACGGATGGCCACACACTAAACTGATCTCAGCCTCTGGTCTGCGGGCCCACATCTTTTCATCATTACGAACACTCAAATATGTAATTAACTCTACTGAAAACGCTCGAGGCCGACGCGGTGTTTACGCTAATCTCCCGCCTACGATTCCGCGCCGCCCCGGGTCTAACTGGTAGGAAATCTTCTCTCAAATTAGCGCTAACGACCTCGCAGAGTGTCAGAGCGATGAGGGTGCGCCGCCGTGACAAGAACACCACCGTTTTGTGCGCCAACTTTGCGCCGTGCGGACGAGTTTGGGCGCATAATGAGAAGGAGTCATGGCATTTGCATTATAATGTCCAATTAGAAACGCGCTCTTTAGCTCCGGAAGCAGCCGAGTGTGAAGCAAAGTTAGGTCAAAACGATATGAATTCTGAACGCTCTGGCCTCTTCTTGTCCGGCTGCCAATCTGCCTCCAGGTTCAGGCTTCGTGTAGCGTCGCTGCGAACATTTGTTTTCTTCTGGTGCCACCTAGACTTTTGTGATCGGAGTTTATGCAGGAGCCGAAAGGAGGCAGCGAGAAGGGAAGTACTGTTGAGTTTTTCAAGCGAGAATTGGGTTCTTAAGCATTTGTCGAAGTAGGGAAATGTTTGCAAAGGCGCAAGTAAATCTGTTGACTAAATTAAGGAAGGAATAGCTTTACATGACATTAAATTGTATGGTATTTTATTGGACATCACCGTAAAGAAAACTATGATTTAATTGACCAAGTTACGACTAAACCTCTCTGCACAATGTCTCTCTGGACAATGACCACATCCACCATGGGGCAGCACAATTCTTCAAAATTGACATTTTAATGGAGGCAATTAGTGTGCAATAATTCCCTCCAAACAATAAAATATCCTGTTTTATTCTGCAAAAATCGGTTAACTCTGCGGTTTAGATTTGTCAAAACGTGTTCTGAAACAAGCAACAAAAGGGCAACTAAAAGTGACAAAAATGGGTCAAAAAGCTTCAATAAAACAAAATCACGGCTAATTGCGACAACATTGCAAGTAAGTGACACTGCGCGTAAAAGCGTTAACAAACGTTACTAAAATCATCAAAAACATGACAAAAATTGACAAACATTCCTGAACATGTGACTATTTTCATTTCATATTTCTATCTTTTGACAATTCTCCGGGTTGTGCGGCGAACATTTGTTTCTTCAGGTTAAATTGATGGTTAAATAGTTTTTGCACGGTATTTTATTGGAAATCAAAGTAAAGAAAACGCTATGACTCAATTGAACAGGGTGTAACAAATTGTGCAATATAATGAACTTATCGGGACTAGTCGACGAGAAAAATAAATCGTATTTGTCGTATTTTGATAATTCTAATTGTTATCTGGCCTATACAGACTCTAAAACACACACAAAACACCTTTTATAACAAAGACGGAGACTTTATCAAATCAAAATCTCAAAAAAAAAGAATAGACAATTTCAGATTTTCATCAATAATACACTATTTGTAAATATTTTCCACCTAGAAGCCTTCTGTCCCAATGTACAATAGAAATAATTTCACTAGTCAACTAATCAAAAAATAAATAATGGGTAACTCGTCAACTAATAAAATAATCACTGATACGTCACATCTGAGCTGCTTTAACAGCACCCACTGCACCTGTTTCTTCTAATATAGTTTCTCTTTCTGTATCAAATAATGAAATACATGATAGGCACAACACTTAATAGGGTACATTTAATGAGCTTTTAACCATGTTCTAACAGTGTTCCCTCAACAAAGTCTGTTTTCTTCTTCTCTTGTGTTTGACCAGATCAAGCACCACATTTCAGAAAGCACTAAACATGGAAAAGAATGTGTGAACTATACGTATAATTGAAGACCGCAGAAATAATTGCTTTGAGAAATAGTTGCTTTGATACTTAAATCAAACTTATTTATTTATAAAGCGCTTTTCATACAAAAATTGTAACACAAAGTGCACACTTGGACTCAGTCGCTTTTTTTTGTAAATTAGTAGAAAATAATTGTTTCCCACATTGAATATTTTGTAAAAGCAGAAAATTGTGACAAATCTGAGGCCGCTGCATGCTGTCTGCATCTAATGTGTTTTTTTCCTTCAACCAGGATATGAGCCAAAAGCAGTGCTCTGATTGGCTGCTCTGGAGGCGGTAACATGAGTTTCACTTTGCCATCTGAAAAAAGCTGATGTTAAACTGAGCCTGTGCCTGAAAATGAATGAGTCTGAGAGAGTACATACTTACGGTTTTGCTGTGAGAAAATAAGGAACCCAAGCTTTAACTTTCCCCATATGTCACTGAAACACCGACGTGAAAGAAAAAAAAACAAAACACTTTTATTATTCTCAAGTTATAGTTCAAAGCTTAATAAGACTGGCATTGGCGTGTTGTTCGACCTGTCACGATAATTACTGCTCGACTTATCGTTCTATAAGTCAAAGCTGGAACAATATATTTTTGGGTCTCAGTATTTATCTTCTCTTTGCGCTATTAGGAAACATTTTGTTATTTTTTGGTCATATCTTCAAATTTTAGCTTTAGTGCGTTGAATAATTAAAATATTACATGCCAAAATTATACAAATAACTGTCCAAGGGTTTCATTCTGATCTTTTTTCAATTACAGCTCTTTATTTTTACGATATGGTTACTTTGATTTTCCAACTTTAAAGTTATTGTCTAAAAATGCAATGGAGAAAAAAATCTGATGCACTCTGATAGCAATAACAATCCTTTAATAACACAGGTACATACCGACACGCTTGGACTCCCTACGGGTCCTCATCAGGGACATCAAGATAATACAAACTGTCACAGGTGCTTAAAATAGTCACGGCGGTCATGTGCTGCAGTCACATGATTATTGACATGACAATTACAAGTACAATATCTACAATCAGGAAGATAGTCGTGATGAATAAAAGGGATTATGATTGTACCCAGTAACAAGTTGTTTAAGTTCATAGGCAAGACCTGCTTACACATCATTTAACTGGGTACCCAAAGATAAAGCACAAGAAGCAATATTTGATTTTATTATAATTTTTTAAAATATATATACAATGTAATTACCACCATTGTGTGGGAATAACCAACTGAACCTGTTTAACATATTTTAAAAACACATCCCTTTTAGTTGCGTGTTTGTCACTTTTAGTTGTGAATTTGACTCTTTTTATTTGTGTTTTTTTGTCACTTTTAGTTGTGTGTTTCTGTCTCTTAGTTGCAAATTTGACTCCTTTTAGTTGTGGTTTTTTTTGTCACTTTTAGGTGTGTTTTGTCACTTTTAATTGCGTGTTTTTGTCCCTTTTAGTTGCTCTTTTTATTTGTCTTTTTTTATGACTTTTAGATGTGTGTTTTTGTCACTTTTAATTGCTTGCTTTTGTCACTTTTAGTTGTGTGTTTGTCACTTTTAGTTGCATGTTTTAGTCACTTTTATTGCGTGTTTGTCACTTTTAGGTGCGTGTTTGTCACTTTAGTTGCCTTTTTGTCCCTTTTTGATGTGTGTTTTTGTCACTTTTAGTTGCGTGTTTGTCACTTTTAGTTGCGAATATGACTCCTTTTGTTGTTCTTTTTATTTGTGGTTTTTTGTCACTTTTAGATGTGTGTTTTTGTCACTTTTAGTTGCATGTTTACATTATCTTGACATTAAGTGGATAAGCCATAGCTCAGATCTTTGAATGTTTAGTCAGGAGGACCTAGTGGAAATTTATCGAAAAACCGAGAAGTCAAGTTCTTCATTGAAGCCGGGAAAGTGTGTGGTGTGTAGTCTATCCAGTATGTTTCACATTGGTAGAGTTTTTTGATTCTGTCTTTATTTGTTTGTGGGAATTGTCTCCATTGTCAAAACTTTTAATCTGTTGATATTATAGTCTGTGGAGGAAATAAAATGTTGAGCAAAGGGACAGTTGACAGTTTTTTGTTCTGATAGTGTATTTATGCTCCACAAATCTATCTTTTAGTCTTAGTCCTGTGTAGAAGAGCCACAGGAGCCATCCAAACAGTAGATGACATGAGTGGTATTGCAGTTTGCAAAATGATGACAATGAAAAGTTTTCTCTCCGCTGTCGTCCTTGAACGCTGTAGTTATGTAGTTTTTGTGTCCAGTAATTGTACGAGGTGGACAAAAAGATAGGCGAGAGGGAGGGGTCTCTGCGCAAAATGTCCCAATTGTGCCTGATAACGCGTTTAATCCTGTGTGTGTGGTTGCTGTATTGGATAGATCAAAATGTTTTAAAGTTATTGTGTCATGGTGTAAATTAGCTTCTATATCATCGTTTATCGTGATATTTTTGTAACAATATATTGCATCAAAATATGTCATTGTGCTCACTTTGCCATTGTTCATTAGTATTCAGCAGGACTTGTTTAAAGCAGTTCTACATTTGTGTCTTGTGTTCTTCTGTCAGAGCGCTTTACTGCCTGTGACTTGGAGGCGCGTATTCCCCCGGTCTAACCTCGCTGTAGTTTGTCTGGACCTTTGCCTGCGCTGTTCCTCCTGCGTTTGCTCCAGGGTTTTGGCTCCTCGTCCAGATTCTGATCCAGGAAAAGTCATTTCCAGCTCGGACGTACGCCGCGTGTCCAGGCCCTGCTCGCTCAAGCACCGGGACAGGAGCAGAATCACAAATGTGTGCAGTTTTAGCATACGTAATGCTTATTTACATTTAGTGTAAGGTGAGGAAAGAGAATCTGACAGCTCTAAGGCATTCTCAGAGTAAATTAGAATTCAGATTTGCTGGTCTTTTGTACTTTATAGGCACATTTCCATAGGAGTGATGATGTCTGTGGTGTTACTATTGCACAAAAGTGAACCGTACCGACCTGTTTGAGGGTATGGGACACGCAGACGTGGCGTTCGGTGCTCATGCTATCAACCACTTAGCAACGCAGCTAGTCCAGTATGATTTGAAGAACTCCAGGAGCAGTCTCATGCATTTTCCCTATTCACCTTATTCCGGAAGTTGCCATACACGCCGCTATCTTGTGTCCGTTGTATTAGTTTACATGGAGCAGACGAGCTCAACAGAAAATAAGTTCTACATGGACTAAAAAGCCGTTTTCAGACTGACCAGGAAATCGTTGTTGCGTTGTTGACTTGTTGTTGCTCGTGTTCATTAAACATTTTACACAAATCAACCTACTTTATGTAACATTTTAGCAGTGAGACTTTTCCCTCATTCGTCATTAGCTTTAACAGAGTTCTCGTCAAACGGAAGTGCATTTACAACAAAAGTCCGTATCTGGCAAAAAGTGGGCGGGGCAGAATAAGGTGAATAGCCTTTAGAAATAGTCCACAAAATATGCAAGTTATGAATAATCCAGAGCATAATGGCTTGTACTAACCATGGATCTATTAACTGTATAAAGTATTACTAGCTTAAACCAGTAGCCAATCCATTGGTACTGCAGCGAAAAAACCCTCCGCAGCCCAGAAAGAGCACAATGTCAACACAAACTGCTCGTGTTCAGCTGACAGGCTACAGATGTCTCAAAGGTCAGATATTGTGGCAATTTTTAACCTATTTTCAGATGATGACTTTTTTCCGATTGAAAATCCGTTTTTGCTTAAGAACAGCTTTTTATCTTTAGCTTTGGCTCACTCTGTTTTATTCCGCTCCACTCTAGCAGCTCTCGCTCTGATTGGTCAGAACAGACGCCTGGCACGAGAGCCCACGTCATTTGATGCAACTTCCGAGCTGCACAGACACCAGATATACCTATATTTGGACTGCACAGCCACCGGTTATACCATAAACAACACTAAAAGTTACCAAAAGCATATTAAAAATGACAAAAACAAGTCTAGAAACATATAAAGTTTAAATAATGTGGCTATAAGCAACAAAAATCAATCAAAAATATGCCTAAATGCAACAAAAACTAGTCTAAAAGCATCCAAACATGACTTATAACGTGTTAAAGTGACAAAACGTGACTAAAGCACTACTTAAAGAGTCAAAAGCGCAACTGAAAGCAACGCAAAGGCGACAAAAACAACACTACAGTAAAAGTTACCAAAATGCTACTTAAAATAACTAAAAGCCACAAAAACCAGACTACAAGCATCAAAAATGTAACTAAAAATGACAAAAACGCAACCAAAAGTCAAAAACTTACTGAAACGTGTTATACTCTTAGTTTGTTAATTCATATTTCAGTCTTTTTGTCAATTCACCCGGCTGTTTAAACAGAATCCCACTGAAAATAGCAAATCTAATCACGGTCAAAATACTGGTCAGAAAAATCGTAATCAATTATATATTTTTCATAAATCGTGCAGCTCTAAAGTCTAGTATTGAATATAAATCTAGTATTTTCCGGCGATGCTAAATCGAAAAAGCTTGTGGGCCGAGCAAACGTGAGCCCATTCCTGAATTAAAGAATATTATATGAACAGAATTTACCGCCAGTCGTCCCAAGTCAAAAGCACCTGGAGACACGAGCGTTCAGTAAACCTCTCTATAAATATCCGTCTAATTGTCTTCTGCAAACAGACCGTCCGCCGGCGTGTGATTGACGGCTGGAGTTCTCGGGTCTCGTGGCTGTATATTGGATGACCCGGGCTGATTAAAAATGCAGAAAGCTGGAGAGAGCGCTGTCCGGGGCGACTCAGACGGACCGGGCAGATGTGGCGCCACTTCACGGCCGCTATCTGCACCTGTCCATCTGCGCTCGGCACCACTCGGCACCACTCGGCACAGAGCGACCGGCTGAGGGCAGACAGAGACAGACACACGAGGACAGTTTAGGGTCCATCAGCGTATGATCACGTGGGAATTTATTTATTGAATGTGTAGTCTTTAGGCGATCTTGAGTGCCTAGAACGGCGCCTAATAAATAAAATGTATTATTTAGTGCTGTCAGATGATTAAAAAAAGTGATCTTATTAATCACACTTTGGAAGTGTTTTTTCAAGTGTCATTGTTAACATTTTTTGAAGTATTTTTGCACATTTTCTTTTGAAAATTAAGCAGTTTGCATTATTTACAAGCCTAACTAATTAAGTCTAGACATTACATTTCATGTTGATTTGAGTTGTGGCACTTGTTTCAGGTAAACACATGACTAAACACAGATTTAATGGTTTCATACACTCACAGAAGTATAGTTACACATAGGTAACTGACATTTATGATTGACAGATGGAGCTGTTGTTGGACTGGTGTTTACTCTGGTGTTGCTCTGTAATAGTTTCATGATATGTTTGATCCAGTTAACATGGTTTAGCATCACACGTGTGTTTTGTTTTGGTCACGGAGCACACACGGTTCAACACGTGATCTCCAGCGTGACTTTGGTTGTTTCTGCTGCACGGATCAAAGCTGAACCGCTCTCTACTGCTCCGCACTCACAAACGTCAGCCACTGAGTGATCTGCGCTATGTGAGGACCAATGGATTATGAGTATAAAATGAACCTGGTGCTGCTCCTGTTCTTCCTCCTTCTGTCAAATCAAACCATGTATTTAATTTGCATCAATTTGTGATTAATGCTTTAGTTTTCTATGATTAATCGCATGATTTAACACCTTAACTTTGACAACCCTATTTATTAAAAGACGAACATTTTTGACATTATGAAGTCTCCCATAGTCGTATTGATTTGCATTCTGAAAAATGCACGCTCACAAATCTTATCTCTTGTTTGTATCTGACTTTTTTTTTTATCTTTTAACTATGATTGTTATGTGTTATGTGAGTTTTATTTAGTTCCAGAGTTCAAATGTTGAAGTTTTTCTCTGTTTTTAAAGTCCATTCACCTCATTTTAGGCGCTCAAATTCCCTTAACTATTCAGCTTACCAATTTTGACATTGACAGCTATTTTAGCCTGATTTAAACTCCTTAAATGACACATACTCTTGTGCCTGTACTTTTGCATCATTTTTTTAGAACTTAAAATAATGTATGTATGAAAACCACACATTACTTTCTATGAGTCAGGCGTTCCCTTATCAGAATTTGATGTTTAAAAAAAACCTAAAACCTAGCTTGCCTTGACATGGTTACGGAAGCATGCAGTTGTAATGAACCTGATTTTGGCAGAAATGTGAGTCTGGTGATGATTTATGGACTCAAAAACAGCACCTTTGACATCACAAATCTGTGGAAATTGAGCGTTTTGTGAGGCTCAGAGAAGAGGAGCTCGTAAGCCAAACACAACTCCAGGTGCGTTTTTGGTGAACAACAGTCTAAGCTTGTTTACGGGGCTTTTTGCTGCGAGGCGGAGCGGGGGGAATGTCGCGAGCGTCGTAGCGCGGGGCTTTGGGGTAAACGAGCCCGCGCCGCCATGTTTGGGTCAGTAATCAAAGAGAGAGCAGAACAGGACGGGCTAAGTGCGGCGGCGGCGGCTAAATGAAGGAGCTGTCAATCAAACGCGCTGAATGAGACATAATGAGGGAGACATGAGAGCCGCGGAAATACTGGAACCTGCATCGGCCGCCACGCACCGACAGAGAGGAGAGAGAGGAAAGAAGAAGAGAGAAAGACAGAAAGAGAGGAGAGATAAGATGGGTGGGAGGGGGACGAGTTTTATTAGCAACTTTGCCCTAAACTGGCACGAGCATCTTTCCTCTGCAGGTCGTGTGTGTCCTGCGTAATTAACTAAGAGGAATAAAAAAGAGAGATTAGACAGAAGAGGAGGAGGAAGAAGAAAGAGAGGAGAGGAGGAAGAGGAAGTAAAGAGAGAAGACTGAACCAGGACTGGGCCAGGAGTGAGCCTGGACTAAACCAAGACTGAACCAGGACTAAGCCAGGGGTGAACCAGGACTGAAACAGGTCTAAACCAGGACTGAACCAGGTCTAAACCAGGTCTGAACCAGGACTGAACCAGGTCTAAACTAGGTCCAAACTAGGTCCAAACCAGGTCTGAACCAGGTCTGAACCAGGACTGAACCAGGACTAAACCAGGACTGAATCAGGTCTAAACTAGGTCCAAACCAGGACTAAACCAGGTCTGAACCAGGATTGAACCTGGATTTAACCAGGACTAAGCCACAACTAAACCAGGACTAAATATAGGACTAAATCATGACTAAACCCGAACTAAACCAGGTCTATGTAAACCAGAGCCAAACCAGGATTTAGCCAGGACTAAACCAGGTCTAAACCCGATCTAAACCAGGTCTATGTAAACCAGGATTTAGCCAGGACTAAGCCTGGTCTAAACCAGATCTGAACTAGGACTTAGCCATGACTAAGACAGGTCTAAACCAGATCTGAACCAAGACTGAACCAGGACTAAACCAGGTCTAGGCCAACAGAAATAAAATATGTTCCATTTTTTTTTTAAATGAGTTGAGGGCCAGATCATGTCTCTTGGAGGGCCTGATTTGACCCGCGGGCCTTAAGTTGCCCTGCTTTATAAGAACAATAACATATGTTTAATCCAGTCCGTGTTGTTGGCATTTGTTTTTAGCTGTGCTCTGTCTGTGCTGCTCGTTGTTGGAAAAGTGAGAAGAACACAAGTATCTCCTCCTCAGAGCGCTGATAAGAGCCCTGTCCCTCAGACTCGGTGTCTCTGCTGTGTCCACTCACTGCCCGCACGGATCAGATGTTTGGCCCTTATCTGCCTGCGTGGATCAGCCCCTCGGCCCCACATCAATAACCTGCCCTGGCTTTGTTCTGGTTTGGCTTCAGCGCTCCACTGCTCCGGCTAAACGCGTAGACAGACGGCTCTCTGTGCAGGCAACAGGCACGAGACGCCAACAGAGGGAACGTCTTCTGAGGCTCGATGTGTCGCAGACCAATCGGAAACGCAATTTGAGTCGGAACAATCAGCGAATTGCCAAGTGTGCAGTTGTTTACATCAGTGTTTTTTAACATTAATTTTTGGTTTGGGTACACTTTTTGTTGAAAATATACCACAGGACACCAATAAAACATCAGACCTTTTAGTGAATAAAACAATAAAACATCAGACCTTTTAGTGAAAAAAGTATAGAATACCACTTTATAATAACTACACCTCAATTAGCCTGAACAAAGACATAAATCACAATGAACAAGTTAGGGTTAGGAAGGTTAGCATATCAATTAAGTACTCATTTAGGGATTATTGTCCAATCATATCTATTGTATAATGTATATGGATGTTGGCCCTTACAGTTTACAGTTGCTAGGTAACAGTTGTGGAATTTCCTCAACCATGTCATATTTGTGCTCATGTGAAAACAGAATGCATGTTTTCAAAATATAGACCTTAAAGGAGACACTTTGAGTAGTCTGTATTCTAAATCATCTGGATTTCATTCGACTTTGCTCAATAATTACTTTGTTCCATTTTTTTGGTCATGTCATTATATTTAATTATATTTAATTTATATATATATATTTATATATATTTATATATATATATATATATATATATATATATATATATATATACATATATATATTTATTTATTTATTCCTTTATTTTTTTTGTTAATGTTTTTTTGTTATTACATAATATAACTCATTTGCCTCTACTGTGCACATATGCTTTGTCCCTCAGAAAAATCTTGGAAAAAAACATGCAAATTCTGCTTTCCTGCATTTTTAGTCAACCAGGAAGTTACATTATCCCATAATGGCAGTACTTGTAGGTAAAGCGCAGTTCTTTTTTTCCCAAAATCGTTCAGTTCATTTTTTGGCAGGAGGTCAACCAAGAACACTAAAAACATAAAGATCGAAGGCCTTACAGTTGTGTTTTGCTGCCCAGAACTGAATTCTACGGCTCATGAGCTTTGTCCCAGTTCGTATGTGATATTTTTGTCCTTAAAAAAAAACAAAAAAAAAGTATAAAAGGGAGGAAAATTCACACCATCCAAACCCACTCATATAGTACAGAAATGAACAAAACAAAAGAACCAAAATTGTACAACTCATGAAACAAACAAATAAACTAAACAGATGAAAAAACTATGACATAAGGCTCTAACTACATTTACAACCAAACAGGAATCAATTTATATCTCAAATGTTTACAGAGCAGATATTCTACTTTTTGATGCTCAAACAAGTTGTTATTCTTAGAGTATATGATAATGAATTGTGATTTTAACATGCTGTAAACATATATTTGACATTGTTGTAGCTTTAAAGGACAACTAATACACCTTATTTATCTTGTTATTGGCCTTTAAACAAACTCTTGACTATCTTTTCTTTGACTTAAATAAAATGTTTTTACAAAGAACAATATAACTTTATCAAAGCCTTAGGAGACGCCAGAGTAACTTGGCTGTGGTTCCATCTACTGGCTGCAGAGGCAGTTACACACATTTGTATTTACACAGTGTCTTATAATGCAGGCAGTGTGGAGCTGTGACGCAGTGTTAATGATTTAGACGAAAGAAAAGCTCTTAGCGAGTCTGGCGATGATTTATGGACTTAAATAGAAAAGAAGATTAATTGAGCCACGTCACACATCGGAGGAATTCAGAACGGAGTGTTTTTGACGTTGTAGGGAGAGGATTATCTAAGCAGGATTCATCAAACTGTGTGAATGAAGCTAAATGCTACTCCAGGTGTGTTTGTGATGACGGAACAACGTTAGAACACGGTTAATTTTCCCTAACCTACCAACATAGTTTTTGTCCTTGTTTTAAAAAGACCAGAAGGAACTGAAAGATGAGTCTGTACAAAGAGAAAGGTTGAAGGCAGAAAACCCAGTCAAACATAGGCAGAGCATGCTCACTTCTCACAAACACTTCTTGTGCACAGAAGAGTCTACAGTGCACTCCTGTCCTTGTCCAAACCCTGCCCCCCCCCCTCCGCCTCATGCAGAGTATCCATTAAACCCCCGTCGGTGCATCTGAGTCCCGGTGCAGTAAGTTTGCTCTTAAGAGTCTCTGCTGCCTGTAAAGCAGCCCTGATGTTTGGTCTTTAAGAGTCGATCAGGAGCAAAGTAAAAGTGTAAGTGCAGGACGGATCCCTCGCTCAAACGTCTGACGCCTCGGAACAAAACACAACTGGATTAACTGGAAATTAAACCATGGGTTTTAGTGAAAATTTTATGTATGCTTTCAAAATATAAACCTTAAAGGCGACGTATTGCGCAAAATCAACTTATAAAAGCTTTTAACCATATTATAATAGTTCTCCTGCTCATATACCCGCTCTGAGTAACTGATGAATTTGAGTAATCTGTATTCTAAATCATTTAAGACGTCATTGCTCAACATTGCGTTCTCCGATTGTATTCATTTTTTTGTTATAGTGTGATTTACCAAAAAACAAAGCAGGATAGTAGTGGGAACATAATATATATATATATATATATATATATATATATATGTGTGTGTGTATTTTATTTAATCTTTTTTTTATTGAATTGATTTTTTTTTTAAACTATATTATTATTATAATAATAATATATTTATTCTTATTGTGCTCTAGCGCCACAAGCTTGCGAGAGGTCTATTAGTCTCTTAGTTAGCGGTTAATGTGTTTAGACGGCAGAAATGCTCAGAACGAGTTTAGACTTAAAACAGCGGAAGACTCTCAGATAAGTGACGTAAATGATCCGAAAATAAGTCCTGAATAGATGTAATACGTATGACATGTGTTCTTCGACAAGCATCGCGTCAATTCTATAATGTACCGTGCAATCAGATGCATTTATTTCTGTGACGCATGTGAAACGAAATAGTCCACTGGTCATCTATGTTCTTTTCTCGCCTCAAATTAACAGAGCTTTGAGCTTCACGCTTTGATTCTGCAGAAATGTGCAATGTTTTTCTGTCCCTGTGATATTTTTTGCCTTTCTTTTTTCCTTGTGAGCAGCCATGTTTGCTTTGATACAAACAAACTATGCTGATGGCTAATCTCCCTGTCAATCACGCCCATCTGAACTCATGGAGATTACGGAGTGACCAGACTGATATTGATTTAACATACAGAGAGATATCATTCTGGATTTTCCAGGCAAGATCTTAATGTCTGTGTGACAGAAAAATGTATTTTAAGAAAATGGCTTTTGAACGATGTTAAAATGTCCCAGAGAAATCTATGGATGAAGGGGATTAAATGAAGTAATAAAACATCTTTAGGAGCAGACTGGACAAGTTTGTTGCTTCCACATGAAATATGATGTGTTGAGAGAGCAAACTGAGCAAAAAAAATCAAAATACTGGACTTTTCGTAGCCTGTGTCTTGTTGTTTCTTCCGTCTCTGGACCGGGCACTCTCTCCTCTCTCCATCTGTGTCCGTCTGAAACCCGATCACTGGGTCCACCTTCTGCTCCTCGGCATCAATAATTAATACGAGAACAGCGATTGGCCCCCGGGGTCAGAGAGCACGGGACGCACACGCACACACATCAGAGACGCCTTGGCCCGAGCGAGCGACGCCGGGGCCCGAGTGAGCGACGCCAGGGCCCGAGTGAGCCAACGCAGGCTGTGATTGGTTTGATACAGAACACGAAGACAGCGCTCGGCCGGATCCCTTTCACTCGTGGTGTCAGTGACTGCAGGGGTCAGATACAGCGTGTTTATCACTACAGGAAACAGGCATCGACGTGTGCGACAGACAACACGCCGCGGCCCTTTAATGTGGCAAAAGACCATCAAACACGAGGATAGTATGAAAAAGAGGATCTGGGTTTGTTTTGTTTTACCAGCCAACACCCATATCCAATATTTGGCTCTCTGTTGTGGCTGATAACTGATCTTTTTTACATGTTAGTAGCAATATTAATATACCGTCTTACAAACAGGAAAAATAAAAGGTAGTTCATTATTAAACTTTCCTAGCTGTTTCTAGCATTCTAATAATTCACAATTCACGAAATGGGACTTATTAGTGCTTTTCTCAACTTTACAGCATCAGAGCAGAGTTTTGCTGTCATAATAAAGCTAACAAAAATTAGCATGCTAACTGGGCACTTTGTGTTTCACCGAGAATAAAATGTTCCACAAATAGATACTGACAAAATATCTGTACTGTACCAAAAAAAAAATTTAGTGCTCAGATTTGCTTGACTTTTTTTTGAGTATAATGAAATGTGCTATACTTTTTACATTTTGATTGTGTAAACCTTTTTAACTTTGTTTATAAGAATTAATTTGCTATAGAAAATATTTGAGGGAGAAAAAAGTGACAAAGCGATTCTGGGTACAGTCAGCAGCACATTATATGAGGGGGACGTGGCCTGCCACGGGGGAAACTCTGCATTGATTCAATAAAGATGGCCAAGTCCATGTCTCTCAGAGCTGCTGTATCAGCCAATCAGAAGTGGATATATATCAGATTCAGATTTTATTTAAATCCCAGATGTACTGAATTTATTGAAACTAGCTCAATAGCTTTGATCAAATCATCTAAAATGTAAATAATAGAGTTAAAACATACATTTGCATGGTTTGACTTTCATATATTCGTAAATTATTTTTCTGAATATTATAAATAGTTTATTATAGTCTGATTGTTCTGCTGCCCAATGAAACGGTTACAAGCCAGTAGTTTTGAGCGTAAAAAACAAACAAAAAACGTACATCGTCTTGTTTTGAAGTGGAGTATGGCATTAAGGAACACATTCTTTTAATGTTGTAACAATGTTCCATCACCAATAACATACCTGAAGTTATATTCAGCTGCATTTATGCTATTTGAGGAATTCGTCGATGTAAACCCTCATTCGTCCAGGTGTGGTCCATCGTAGAAAGGGGTTCAGAGGTTGTCATCCGGACGCCGTTTAAAGATCGAGACGTTTCGACTTTTATCCAAAAGTCATTGTCAATCAGAGAGCTGGTATGGGAACCTGGGCCTTATATGCTACTCTAAGTAGTGGGAGTCCAGCCCCCAGGGAGGAGTCACTGCACTCCTGTCTTTGTTATAAGATTGTTTGTTTGTCACCTGGGATTTAATTAATTGGTCTATCTTGTTGATTAATGGTTGGCCTCACCTAGTTTCACCTGTGTCTAAAGGTCTATTGTTATCTTGATAGCTGGCTGTTGCTCCCTCCTCACTACTGATTGCCTCATTAGCATTTGACTGGTCTATTGATCTGGACCAAGGTGTCAGGATGCTGTCATAAATTTTGGCTAAATTAAATCTTAAGCCCCCATTCCTGTTCAGGGAAGGATTTTCTCTTTTTACAAAAATGGCCTCCTTTACTCCTCTTTCAAACCAGTTCTTCTCTCTGCTCAAAATCTTCACCTCACTGTCCTCAAACGAGTGATTTGTAGCTTTTAGATGCAGATGGACTGCACTCTGCGGTCCGGTGGAGGAACATCTTCTGTGTTGGTACAGCCTTTTGTGCAATGGCTGTTTTGTTTCTCCTATGTAACGTTCTTTACAACTGTCCTCACTGCACTCTATCGAATAAACTACATTGCTCTGTTTCTCTGTCGGCCTCTTGTCTTTCGGGTGGACCAGTTTCTGTTTAAGCGTGTTGCCAGGTTTGTAATAGACAGGGATGTCGTGTTGTCTAAAAATCCTTTGAAACTTCTCAGACAGGCCCGAGACATAAGGGATAGAGACACCCCTCCTGCTGGGGTCTTTATCCTGTCTTTATCCTGACACCTTGGTCCAGATCAATAGACCAGTCAAATGCTAATGAGGCAATCAGTAGTGAGGAGGGAGCAACAGCCAGCTATCAAGATAACAATAGACCTTTAGACACAGGTGAAACTAGGTGAGGCCAACCATTAATCAACAAGATAGACCAATTAATTAAATCCCAGGTGACAAACAAACAATCTTATAACAAAGACAGGAGTGCAGTGACTCCTCCCTGGGGGCTGGACTCCCACTACTTAGAGTAGCATATAAGGCCCAGGTTCCCATACCAGCTCTCTGATTGACAATGACTTTTGGATAAAAGTCGAAACGTCTCGATCTTTAAACGGCGTCCGGATGACAACCTCTGAACCCCTTTCTACTATTTGAGGAATGTTCATCGGAAAATCCTCTCCCTCTAAGCATCAAAAACACTTCCTGCTGAACTTCCTCAGGGACGTATTTTCAAATCATCTAATAATCACGCTAATAATATGAAAAAATCAAACTTTTTTTTTTTTTCCTTTTAAAAACGCTGAACTGCTGCATTAAAAAGCATTGAATTTGATTTGCCAAAACCTGAGTTTTCTTGTAAAATAAAGTGTAAAAGCCAAAAATAAGACAAAGGACTTGTAGTTTTGTCGTGAGAACAGAACAAAAGCCAGTCTAAATGTGTAAATGTGAGCTGTAACTTTGAATGCTCAGTGGTGTCTGCGTGTGCATATGGTGGCGTGTGAGTGCGTGAAGCCCGTGTGGTGCGGCGGGCGAGTGAGTGGCGGGCGAGGGGCATGTGTTCGCGGCCGTCCCGGACAGATGGCCCCCGCTCAGGCTTCACCGAGCAGCATCTCTGGGTAATGTGCTGGAGCAGCCTTTTGCCCCGCGCCTAACCTCCTCCTCCGGGATCCGCCTGTTTAACACGGCCCGCGCTAATAAAGCTGTCAGGGAGGAACACATCTGGAGGACGGGGGGAGGCGGGGGAGAGAGAGGGGGGAGAGAAAGAGAGAGTGGCAGAAATGAGAGCTGGGGAGAGGAAAGACAAGCGAGAAAATTAGATGTGGGAGAGGAGGAGAGAAGAAGGAGAAAGAGGAAGAGAGATGAGGGAGGAGAGCAGGGGGATAGAGAAGGAGAGAGAGAGAGAGGTGGCAGAGAGAGTGGGGAAGAGTTTGAGAGAGAGGGAGATGGGGAGAGACATGGAGAGGGAGAGATGAGAGAGTGATCGGGAGAGATAGAGATGGAGTGAGAGAGATAGAGCGATAGAGAAAGAGAGATGGAGAGAGAGATAGGGAGTGAGAGAAAGAGATAGGGAGAGAGATAGTGATAGCAAGAGAGAGAGGTGGAGAGAGAGAGACATACAGAGAGAGAGAGACAGAGCTGGAGAAATAGAAAGAAGACAAAGAGTGAGATGGAGAGAGAGAGAGAGAGAGTGAGTGACAGAGATGGAGAGAGACAAAGAGATGGAGATAGATGCAGAGAGAGACAGATGGAGATAGATGCAGAAAGTGGGAGATAGAGATAGAGGCAGAGAGAGACAGACAGAGGGAGAAAGATGGAGATGGATGCAGAGAGAGAGATGAAGAGAGAGAGCTGGTTCCAGGTGGTGTTCTGTGAGTTGTATTCACTCTCTTGCTTCAGCCTGTGCCTGGTCTTTACACCTGCTGCTGCTGCACATCAGATCATCACACTAAAGCTGCATTGTGTGACTTTTCTGGTGGAGGGTCCGTCACCTGCTTGTCTCATGAAAATGTCATTGCTATTATACGCCAAAAGTGTCCCAGTTACTGCTCTTTTTATTGTTTTGAGGGAGATATATTGAAAAATGTAGAAGATCATAATTGTTGTTTTGGAAATAAGCAAAGTTACAATATGGAGGATGTTGTCTATAATTGAAACTAGCTGAAAAGAGATCAAAACAGCTAGTTTTATCTCCCAAACAAAGGAACAATGTGATATTTCTGTACTTTTATGGTCCATTTGTGCAGTAGTTGAACCTCAAACCAGACATTTACAGACACATTATAACACATTCCTGATGCTTTTTGGAAATATTGTCTGATTATTGTTCAAAATCAAAATCCTGCAAAAAAGTGATAGTCAATTTTGTCAACATCACCAATCCTTTTTTTCTCCATGGAAGTTGCAAGGTTTATGCCATTCTGCAGAACATTTCTGCAAAACAACAGCTCTAAAAGAAGGTTTCAGACCCACTTGGTGCCCCTTTAATATCGTGTAGTTTTGTGCTGTGTGTTTCTAGTCACTGAACGCCACTTGACATTTTAGTCCATTATTTATCCTCTCTTCAGTGACCTTCTGTTAATGGTGCAGTTCCACTGAGACAAACTGATGCAAACACACTACGACACGTTATATACACTGCCACAGCTGCTAATCGTTACTTAACCATTCTATTAGATTACACTTACGTACTCTTTACCCAGTGTTTCCTGTATATTTAAAGTCTATATGACAGGCTCGACGACACACTTCACTAAAACGTAGTGAACATGATTATATTTAAGAGTTGACTGAACATTTTGCCCCTTTCTCCCCAGTTTTTGTACAGTAATGTTAAAATGTTACATCCTGGTCTTCACAAAAAACTTCATTCATGTAAAACTATGAAAAATATTTACCACAGATGCCCTCCCACAACAAGTCATTAGCCATGAGAACCTTCTTATGGACTTTAAGGGAGATTATGACGCCACAAATATTTCTCATTTGAATAAGTTAATTCCATACAGTTTGTAAGTATAAAATGCACTTATTTCCTATGTTTAATCTGTAAGCAGTCCTCTTTGCCCAATATAGTTACTATAAAATCTTTATAATGATACAACAGGCAACAAAGTGTAGTTTAGTTTAGTTTTTTCCCCCTGATTTATTATTGATGAAAGCTGACTGTTATTAAAAAAGAGCTAATTCCAAATTAAATGGTTAACACTTTTTATATCTACACTTATTTGGGCCTTACATTAACAAATACTTTATTCATAGTTTAATAATAGTCTATTAAGAATGATTCACGCTTAGTAACTAATTAACACCCTCATTTATAATGAACTATTTGTTCATTAGAAATGAAGTTTTTCTTTATGCTTTATTAAGGCATGAATAGCTATAGATATTCAAAAGTGATACTGAAAAATGTTGTGTTTCAAACTTTATATTTATAAAGGAAAAGGTGATATTTCTGCACTTTTGTGATTAATTTGACAGACATTTTACATTTGTTCGATAATTAAACTTGACGTAATATGTTTCAAGACATGTTTAACGCATTTTTGTTGGATTTATCATAATATTGTTTTCAGGAAACTCCCAAAAGTATTGAGATTAGCCCCATTCGTAGCTAAGTGCAGTGCTCTGGAAACAGATAAAGTTAGATTGTATTTTAAATTATCTGTCAAACTTCACCTTTTAAACTAACCTTTTTCCTAACGTTAGTCATGTGTTTTGTTTCAGCGATGCCTCCTGGAAGCCCGGGGCCCATCACCCGACACGAGTCCTCAGACAGTCTGTGCTCGGACCACAGCGGACAGGAGGACGAGGAGTGGCTCTCCCAGGTCAGACATGCACGGTTACTGCGTTGTTGATGTTTGTGAAATTATTTTTATTTTATCTATATATTTCATTCATATCAAAATAATAAGACATCAGTAAAATTATATATAAATTATATCAAACACCAAAAAATGAATGAAAAGGAGCAGAAACAAGAAATCATTAATATATAAAATAAATAGTTTTGGCCCAAGGATCGAGCCTTGAGGCACACCCTAGTTAA
Organism: Rhinogobius similis; assembly: GCA_019453435.1. Classification (NCBI taxonomy): domain Eukaryota; kingdom Metazoa; phylum Chordata; class Actinopteri; order Gobiiformes; family Gobiidae; genus Rhinogobius; species Rhinogobius similis. The sequence goes on from CM033625.1 coordinate 34,585,227, forward strand.
TATCATATCTCTCTTATTCTCAGTCATTTACCTGCACATTGTTTTCTGTTTTCTAAATATCTTAATCTGGTAGTTATTACAAAAACAAACAGCACTGTATCGTCATAAAAGCCGGTAGCCACACAGAATGTCTATAAATTAGTGAGTTATTGTTAAGTGTATGTAAAAACCATAGGGTGTATATTCTGGCTAAAATGAATGAACAAATAACAATAGTAACTGAATTTACTGGGATAAATAAAAAGATGAAGTATTAGGGCCCACAGAGAAGGATTGTACTTGGGGCCCAGAATTTGGTGCTACGCCCCTGTTGGAGAGCAACTAAATAGTCTTTCTTTTCAATCCCAAAATGGCGTTGACCATAATTAAGCTCACCACTGGACAGAAAATGCTCCAAGAAATCTGGCATTTGTCCAAAACAACTTAATCTGGGCACATCTGACAGTTATCAAAATTACATTGACCTATTAATCAGGGTTTTTACAGCCGCTTAACATTGCTCGCATTCATACCTACTTTAATATACTTTCAGTTGCCACCTCTAAATCCGGTAAAATATTAAATTTGTGGCATTTTGTGACATAAACATAAGGATTAAAAGACACATATTATGCAAAATGTCCGTTATGGGCTTTACCCATGTTAGAACTTTGTTCCTTTATCAAAAACAAAACTGGAAGCATATTTAGCTTCATGCGTGCTTCGTTCATGCATGCTTGTTACTTCCTGTTTACGATATCCTCTCCCTCTGAGCCTCAGAAAGTACTCAGTTTTAAATGTCACAGATTTGTGGCATCAAAAGTAGAGCTCTGAGGTCTCCTGTGCTGTTTTTTTCTATATTTCTTTTTTTTTTTTTTTTCAACTTTTAAAATTATTAACAGTACATAACACAGCACCAGAGATCGGACAGAAAATAAGATATGAAACTAAATACAACAGTACAGAGCATGTGAAAAAATAAATACAATTACGGCACCCGTATAAACATGAGTCCCATTTAGTCCAAAGTCTGTTAAATCCTGCTCTGTTTTTACGTCCATAAAACATCCCCAGATTTGTTCGGAGCATTTGTGACTCACATTTTGCATACTTACATCAAGCTAGCTTTCGTTGATTCCCCCAGTGTAATTCCCTCTGCTGGCAGTTGATGGAGCGGTTCACTAAATCCTGATGAGGAAACACCTGAATGATCAAAATGAATGTTTTTCAATAAATACATTGTTTTAAGTTCTTAAACATGAGACTTCAAAGCAAAAGAGTAGAACTGTCACTAACAATTAGTCGACTAGTCAGCCATCACTTTTTTAATTAGTTGACTTATCAAATGATTTGTGAAATTATTTGTATTGAATATTTACATTTTTTAAATAGATTATCTGACAAATCAGAATCGGTAAAATAAATAGAATGAAATGTTCTCAAAATAAAAAAAAGAGACATGCATAAGATTAAGAATAAAATAGAATAGAATAGACTAAGACTATATAAAGATAGATACTAAATAAAGATAGAAATATGTTAACTGAAGGTTCCCAGAAAGAGAATATTTATGTATAAGGTGTGTTATTGATCAAAATCAGCAATAATCTATTATTTTATGACATTTTGCTGTAATAATGTCATTGTCTTTGTTATAAAAGGTCTTGTGACATGTGTTTTAAAGTGTTTAGTCCAGTTAACAATAATGATTATCAATTTTTATAGTCGGCTAGTCACGATTTGTCGACTAAACACAATTATTTGTGGCAGCCCTACATAAAGTGTGTATTACAGCTTTTTATGATTTTCTAATTTTGACTTATTCAGTGTATTGATACCTCTTATAACTATAAATGCTAGTTTTACGCCAACCAGGTCGCTGTTCATGGAGAAAAGTAAACCAGTTGACATCACACTGGGGAGACAAAGGTTATGCATAATTTATACAAAAGAAACATATTTTTTATGCTTTAAACATTGATTCAACAAAATATTTTTCTTTGTGAAAAAAAAAAAAAAAATCAGTGACATTAGAGGAGTTTTGGTTCACTGTCAAGGATGTGGTTTCTTTTCCCAGTGTGATGTCATCATTTACAACCAGGAAGTAGAATAAAAAAACAACAACAAAAAAGGCAGATTTTATCAGAAATATATTGTATGAAATATATTTATCTTAACTGTATTTTAGTGAAATGAGTAGTCCAACCTGTCACTTTAAACGCATGTTTTAAGGACAAAACACAACAATTGTTGTCCTAAAATAAATGTCCTTTAAAGCTGTAAAAATAGTTTAGATTGAGGTTTTGCAGGGCTTGTGTTCAGTCCAGTCTTGAAAAACTAGAAAATATGACTCAAGCATTGAAAAGTCAAATTTCCAAGTGATAAAAGTGTAATAGTCTGATAGAATAATAAGAAAATATGTCAAAAGCAGCTTGTAGGATTTGTTATTGTAGAACCGTGTGTAAAGTGGAAGCCAGTGCAGTCTTGTTTGAGGCTGGTTAATCCCCACGAGCCGCTCCTCTGGTGTGGGCAGGTAACACTCTACATTTGAGCCATTAATAATTCCACTGCATGTATAATGTATGGCCTAAAATGCACCACACTTAGCTCCGGCTGCAGAGACTCAAGTCGCTGATGAGATTAGCCAGAAGCAAAACTATCCATCGCTTTTTGTTGACTTCCTGAGAGATTTGTTACACTTTTGTCTTCTCCGCCTGACCCTCTCTCTCACACTATGTCTCCATAAATCCTAGTTTTTAGCCTTTCTCTCGTGTTTTCTGCTGCTGTAACCACATTTATTCACTGTCCTTTCCCATGTTCAAACTAGGACTGCGACATAACATGACATATAAGAAGTATAGTAGAAAAATGATCATAAACATATTGTGATAATCGCTCTCTGGAATACAAAGGAGTCTAAATTCTGATTTAGCCCTGATTAAGTCCTGATTTAATCCTGATTAAGTCTTTAGTTAGTCCTGATTTAGTCCTTATGAAGTCCTGATGTAGTCTTGATTAAGTCCTGATGTAGTCTTGATTAAGTCCTTATTTAGTCCTGATTTAGTCCTGATTTGGTCCTGATGTAGTCCTGATTTAGTCCTGATGTAGTCCTGATGTAGTCCTGATTTAGTCCTGATGTAGTCCTGATTTAGTCCTGATTTGGTCCTGATTTGGTCCTGATGTAGTCCTGATTTAGTCCTGATTTAGTCCTGATGTAGTCCTGATTTGGTCCTGATTTGGTCCTGATGTAGTCCTGATTTAGTCCTGATTTAGTCCTGATGTAGTCCTGATTTAGTCCTGATGTAGTCCATGGTAGTCTTGATTTAGTCCATGAATCACTGCTGAAATATTGCACACGTCAGTTCTTGAGGCCAGAAAGTTTCCATAGTTGTAACGCCGAGCTGCACCATGAGCCGTGAGCCTTGTCTCCACTGGTTCGCTTTGGAGGAGATCGTTTTGGCCTGATTTACACTAGGAGCTGCAGAAGCACGTAACGTAGGCAAAGCTGCATATTTTTAGAAACGTCAAACTACACCAGAAACTCCAGCCATGTGAGTCTGTGCATCTAAACGATTAAACGCCAAACTGTTTTATAGTGCTTCATTATTAAATGTTAGTCAGATGAAGTAGGTTTCAAAACTTTACAACATTTGATCAGAGGACGATGCGTTACACGGAGCAATAACAAGCCGCGGCTGCTGTGTTTGCGTTAATCAGGCTGCTTACCTTCGGTTTTGGCTGTTTCACGTCGTGCTTTGTCTAGTGTCTTGCAAAACTGAGGTATTACGCTGCAATGCATGTTATATTTGTCCAATTTGAGGATAAACTCATCCACCGTGCGTCATTCTCCGGGTCCTGAACGCAATCAGGATGTGATGTTTGTTTACCTGCCCCACAAGTTTTTAGAGAATTTCTTTTGAAAGGGCATTGGAAGTTTAATTTGACACTACGCGCCTTCTTCCTTTATTTCTCTTGCTCAAAAGCCTGGACACGCACCATGGACGCTGACAAGAAGAAATAGACTGTAGACTTTCTGACTTATCACAAATTTCCACCTGAGAAAAGATTAGTCTTTTTGAACACCACCAAGTATCAGTCTCATCGATCGTGAATGTATTTATGTCATGTGGACTTGAGTGCTTTGTGCCAGTCACATGTGTCCTGTTTTCCGTCTCACCATCAACCTGCCAATGGGACACGGATGAACATTATCCTGCATGGCTAACTCTGGCACATTTACATGCTGGACTGACACGCTAATGTGCACTGTCCCATAATACATAAAATAAACACAAGTATCCAAAGCAGGTCTGAACTAGAACCATTCCAGGTTTAAATTAGAGATAAAGAAGGTTTACCGCACCATCGCTGCTGTCATTCCAATCAAGAAGTTCCCCAAAGGAGTTCAGAAATGACCCATCATCTTTCCTCTCTCGTGTTACTCCCCCTCTCTCCCCCTATCTCCCCCCTCCGTGGCCTCATTTGCACAGCTGTGACAGACCTCATATACGTCTCCCCGCACAGACGCCTGCGTGTGTGCGACAGAGGGAGGAATTAGCGGCAGCCTGGGTGACTCCCTCGGCTGTCTGGATGCCGGCACCGTTAGCGTTAGCCACATTAGCCTGGTGGAGGTGAGAGACAGGCCGGCGATGAGTAAAGATAATGAGAAGTGAAGGAGGTCTCGGAGGAGGGCAGAGTGCTGAGGGCCGCGGCGGAGGCGGAGTTAGCGTGGGACGGACAGACTGTGGCTAAAGGCTCGTCTGAGATCCAAACTAAGGATAAAACTAACAATTAATTTAGTAGTCGACAAGTCTGTGGGCATTTCTTTTCAATTAATCAACCAAATCACCAAATAAAACACCAAAATAAGGGTTGAAAAATGGTGACTGAAGGCTTTTAAATAGAGAATATTTATGCATAAAGTGCATTATTGATGAAAATCCAAAATACTTTATTATTCTTTGATTTCTTTTGATTTAATAATGCCACTGTCTTTGTTATAAAAGTATGTGTATTGTTCAGATAACAATGATGGTTATCAAAATACTACAAAACTACAATTACTTTATAGTCAACTAGTCACAATTAGTTGATTAATCACTGCTGGTTTAAGTGATGACTAGATTTATAGCATCAGGCAGATATCATTGGCAAATGGCACTTCACTATCTGGATAAAACCTGATTTAGTCCTGTTAGAATTTGGCTCTGGTTTAGTCCTACTTTAGACCTGTCTTAGCCCTGGTTTAGTCCTTGTTTTGTCCTGGTTTAGCCCTGGTTTAGTCTAAAGTGTGATGTTTTAATGCAGTGAGCTGATATGAGTTCCTTGTTGGCTGCTGTAACTGGATTAGCCCTGGTTTAGTCCTCTCTTAGTCCTGATTCAGCCCTGGTTTAGTACTGGTTCAGCCCTGTCTTAGTCCAGGTTTAGTCCTGGGGTAGCCCTGGTTTAGTACTGGTTCAGCCCTGTCTTAGTGATGTCTTAGTCCAGGTTTAGTCCTGGGGTAGCCCTGGTTTAGCCCTGGTTTCGTCCTATTTTAGTGCTGGTTTATTCCTAGTTTAGTCCTAGTTCGGCCCTGGTTTAGTATTTCCTTAGTCCTGTTTTAGCCCAGGTTTAGTCCTGGTTTAATCCTGGTTTAGTCCTTGGTTTAGTGTTGGTTTAGTCCTGGTCTAGCCCTAGTTTATTGCTGGTTCAACCCTGGTTTATTCCTGTCTTAGCCCTGGTTTAGTCCTGATTCTAGCCCTGGTTTAATCCTGATTTAGTCCTGGTTTAGTCCTGGGTTAGTCCTAGTTTAGACCTGGTCAAGTCTTGGTTTAGGCTTTTAGTTTATAGTATTCTCTGCTCTCTCTGGATTAACTCTAGTCTGTTTTATTCCTGCTGTAGGTCTGGTTCAGTCCACGTATATTCCTGGTTTAGTTCTGGTTTAGTCTTCGTATATTCCCGGTTTACTCTGGGTTTAGTCTAATTTGTATATTCTCCTCTGCTGCCGGTCAAAGACTTGAATTATTGACACTTCTTGACTTTGCTCAGACGAAATACGTGCAAATTAAACAAAACAGTTTACAACAATATCATATGGCTGAATCCTTAAACTAATTTCATCGTGTAGTATTTGAACATTAATATTTGTCTTCTGGATGTCTGTTCCTGATCTCGGCAGAGCGTCGCACTCAGATGAACTGTGAGCGTGCTCGGCTCTCTCATGGTGTCAGGACGGGTTATGGGCAGTGTGCAAAGTGTCTGAGACGAGACCAACGCTGCTCCCCCTGGACTAATCCAGACTGAGCAGTGACAGCGGCCAACGGGGAACTCCTGTCAGCTCCTGCATTAGAGCGCCAGACTTAAGACTAAACCAGGACTAAACCAGGACTGAGACGGGACTAAGCCAGGACTAAACCAGGACTGAGATGGGACTAAACCAGGACTAAGACAGGACTACACCAGAACTGAGACGGGACTAAACCAGGACTAAACCAGGACTGAGATGGAACTAAACCAGGACTAAACCAGGACTGAGACACGACTAAACCAGGACTGAAACAGGACTAAACCAGGACTAAGACAACACTAAACCAGGACTAAGAAAGGGCTAAACCAGGACAAAGACAGGACTAAACCAGGACTAAACCAGGACTAAACCAGGACTAAACCAGGGCTAAACCAGGGCTAATCCTGACCGAGCAGTGACAGCAGCCAACAGGGAACTCATGTCAGTGCCTGCATTAGAGCTCCAGACTTAAGACTAAACCAAGACTAGACTAGGTCTAAACCAGGACTAAACCAGTGCTAAACCAGGTCTAAACCAGGACTAAGACATGAGTAAAACAGGGTTAAACCAGGACGAAGATAGGACTAAACCAGACAAATCAGCGACAAAGAAAATATTGCGTCTCTACTAAACTAAATGCCTACACCAAGACTTGATCAGGTCTATCCCAGGGCTAAACCAGGTCTAAACCAGGACTAAGACATGAGTAAAACAGGGTTAAACCAGGACGAAGATAGGACTAAACCAGACAAATCAGCGACAAAGAAAATATTGCGTCTCTACTAAACTAAATGCCTACACCAAGACTTGATCAGGTCTATCCCAGGGCTAAACCAGGGCTAAACCAGGTCTAAACCAGGACTAAGACATGAGTAAAACAGGGTTAAACCAGGACGAAGATAGGACTAAACCAGACAAATCAGCGACAAAGAAAATATTGCGTCTCTACTAAACTAAATGCCTACACCAAGACTTGATCAGGTCTATCCCAGCGCTAAACCAGGGTTAAACCAGGGCTCAACCAGGGCTAAACCAAAACTAACACACACTTATTCATACACAGTGCCCACGGACACTTCTCGAGGCGCTGCCTCTCGAGACAGTTTTCCCCAGCGGCACTAAAGGGCGAGTCAAACGCAGAGGACAAATTCAGTGTGACATGAAGCGTACCTTACCTCACCCTCCTGCTCTCCCCTTCTCTCTGTCTCAGGTGGAGATTGTCACCCACACTGGCCCTCACCGGCGCCTGTGGATGGGGCCTCAGTTCCAGTTTAAGACCCTCCATCCTTCAGGGCAGACCACGGTGATCTCGTCCTCCTCCTCGGTGCTGCAGTCCCAGGGCCCGTCTGAAGTCCAGCAGCCTCTCCTCGACTTCGACACCGACGACCTGGACCTGCAGAGCCTCAGGTAAACACACCGGGTTGAATATTTAATGACTACTATTAAATTGGTTAGTTCAATATGTTTAATGTGAATAAAAGTGAAAACTGTCGAACTTCAGACAAGGAACAACTAGACGAAGACTAAACCAGGACTAAAACTAAATCAGGTTGGCACCACTGATACTGACACCTCCAGAACAAGAGCATCCTACACTAAGTCAGAACTAAACCAGGTCTCAAGCCACTCTGATACTGACACACTGCTGACTAGAAACACCTCTCAAGGAATAAATAAGGACTAATCTCTCCTAATGACCTTTCCAGACTGGGAACACTTCACAAAAATAATCTTACCAATAAAGACACCAGAACAAAATCAAAAGCCACTGATACAGACATGGGTGTAACCAGGACTTAACAAGGACGAAATAGGACTTAATGAGGGGCTAAACAAGGACTTAACGAGGACTAAACAAGGACTAAACAAGGACTTAACGAGGACTTAACAAGGACTAAACTAGCACTTAATGCAGACTAAATTAGGACTAAACGAGGACTTAACAAGGACGTAACGAGGACTAAACTAGGACTCGAGGACTTAACAAAGACTAAAGAAGGACTAAATTAGTATTTAATGAGGGCTAAACGAGGATTTAACAAGAACATATACTAAAACAACAACTTAACAAGGACTAAACTAGGACTTAATGCGACCTACTTTTAGTGTTATGTCAGAAATAAACCCGTTGTGGAAGTCTTGTTGCTGCCATAAAGTGGCTGTCTAATTTTAAATATTTAATTTGATTTTATTTGTTTGAGCAGTGTTAAGAGACATTGTGTCAAAGTGCAAAAAAAGTCAATTTTGCATAATCATATAATATTGTTCCCTCATAAAAAATGTTCCTGGAGTTGTATTCAGCTGCGTTCACATTTGTCTCAATAATTCTGTTTACAAGCTCCTCTTCTCTACCCCTTCTCTGAGCCTCACAAAAAACCCAGAGTCTAAATCCCCACACAGTAGAGATTTGGAGGTTTATGTTCTGTTTTGAAGTTTTTAGGCATGTTCTTAGCATTTCTGCCTCAAATCGTGTTCATTACAACCGTGTGCTTGTATTAGCATGTCGGGGCAAGCTAGCTTTTCTTTATTTCCCCATGGTAATTCCCTCTGCTGCCAGTAGATGGAGGGCTAACACCAAATCCCGATGAGGAAAAGCATTACTTGTAGAAAGTAATTTGTGTTTTTCAATGAATTTGTTATTTTAAGTTTTAAATATTAGATAGAAGAGCATGTTTAAAGGCTAGTAACAATACACAGAAAACCTTAAAATGCCTCTTTTGAATGCCAGGATCCAGCCGATTCGCTCCGAACCCGTCAGCATGCCCGGATCGTCACGTCTCGTCTCAGATCGGCGCGGACAGTCCAGCCTCATGGACACCGGAACAGGTAGGACTTTTTACTTCCTGTTTGCCTCCGGGTCCATGGTTTATATTTCTCCTGCTCTGTCCGTGCTCCACCTGCATCCACCCAAACACCTCTGTCATGACTGTCGCTCAAATTCACATCTCATCCCAACCTCCGCTGTGGCATTGTCATGTTTATTTTTGTACAAGTGTGCGGTGTAATTGTTTGGCAGTGTTTGGTTTTTGTTTCTGTTGTTATTTTGGTCAGAATCGCTTTGCCTTTGCTGATTGTTGACATTGATTATTCACGCTAGGGCTGCACGATATGACAAAACAATGCATTATGTCACGATTTTGCGATAACTGCTTTACATTTCTGCAATATTTCAAACGGTGAATAAATGCTTTCATATATTGCTATATATAACATAAACAATAATATCTAAACTGCTTTTTTCCACTGACACAATAACAATAAAGCACCATAAACCCTTTTCTAAATGTAAATAACCAGCGGAATGACATTTGATATGACAATGATATTTGTTCATATCTACAATGTGTTTTTGAATCTCTACAGTTAAAATCTTTAGTTTCTCAAATTTCTTCATTCATGCAAAGAAAAGGTGCACACGAGCAATACTGAGCTCCAAAAATATTGTTACATCTGCAATTTGTTGAAAGATAAATCGATACAGATCCTTCCAGAAGTGACTTGTTTAGAATATCAAGGTGAATAGCCTGGTACTAATATAAACAGTCTATCCCCTTCAGTTTAATAACGTCAAAAATACAAACATTACGCTGTTGGTTTTTTATATGAATGTTAAATTTGTCAAGTGATTTTTAGCCCGCTATATTTTAGTGCAATGTGTCCAGCATAACGTGAAGAAATGTTTTGTGGTCGTTAGCATGTATGCTAATTTTGGTGCTAATCGATACGGCTGTCACTTATTATTTTAGCAGTCGACTAGTCATCAATTATTTATTTCTATTGTATTGTATATTTACACTTTTTAAATACATTATCTGCCAAATACAGATTGGAATTAGGTGGCTATCTATGCCTAAAGTGTATTATTGATTAAAAAATATGCAATAATGTATTATTTTTTGACATTCTGATGCATTAATGTCAAGGTCTTTGTTATAAAATATTCTTCACATGCTCTGGTGTTACTCTTGTGTGCTTGAGTGGTTTCAGTTGCAAAAACAGCCCTGGATTTTCATAGTTTGTGATGTGAACGCTAACGCTCCCATTGAAAACGCATTGGAGTTAATACTATATATGGAACTGCACCAACCTTTTGATTGCAGGTCTTCTGTTTATCGTGCAGGCCTAAATACATAGTGAATTCAATTAAATTACAGCTGAATTTTAAATGACTTCTGAAACTAACTAAACCAAGAAAGAATTAAGGCAAAAAAAAAAACAAAAAAAAAAATCAACCAATACCTCAATATCAATAGTTTTGTGATATTTTGCGCAGCCCTAAATCATTTGTTGTGCCATTTATCACTGTAAGTCCCATTTAAATCCATTATATTATATATCAAACTTTACTTTCTGTAGATTTGTGTTTCTCAAACTGGGGTTTTAGGTTCCGCTGCTGGTTTTAGGGCTTCTGACTACGAATGTGACAAAATATCAACGACATTTCATGATTAGGCCTGCGCAATATGAGAAAAAGGTGCGATATAAGATAACTGTGTTTTGTTTATTATTACCATGTTGTGAAATACTAATATACACAAGTAAATATATAAAGTTAAAACAAAAGTGTACAATTTTGACTTAACAAAGCCCAAACAAAACCTAAAATAAGGATTTTGACAGAAAACAGCTAATTTTAACAGAAAACAGCAAATTTCTGTCAGATAAAGAACATTGTTTTGTTCAGGTATATTTATTTTCTTCTTTATTACAACATGTATTATTTCGATATATTGTGCAGTCCTAATCATAATCAGTGAATTTAAAGACACAAAATCAATATTGCAAGCTGTTGTATTCATATTGCGATGAATATTAAAATTGTTATTACACAGATAGAGTTTGATTTTATTGCTCCTTGGGGGAGAAAAGTAAACTTGATGTAATGCAGTTGACATAGTTCACTGTTAGATTATTAAAATAAGTGTATTATATATATTTCATAAATGGCTTCTGCACATTGTGGTTTTACAAAGAATTACTGTCATGAGAAATGTATTTAATTCTATAAAAACATATTTATAATGGAATATCACGTTGAATATTTGTTGAGTATCATGTTATCATACCATCAAAACAGTTCTGAAATTGAAAGTTGCGAAATATATGACCATATTTTGGACTGTAACCTACAATTATTTACTGGTGCCTAGTTTATTTGAATATACTTTTGCTCTGTGTGTGTTGTAAAGCTGTCTGAAAGTCTCTCCACACATTTCCCCTCTTGTTTGTGACGTAGCCCTGGTCGTTGTGTCGTCTTTAATCTGCCTCCATCGCAGTTGAATCCACAGCCTCAGATGACAGGATTTACCCTTTGGAAATATGTCCACAGACACTAAGCTGTTTCTCTGGTCTGAATGTGGTTTTGTCAGGCCAAACCAGGACTAAAGCAGGACTAAAGCAGGGCTGCACCCAACGCTAAACCAGGACCAAACCAAGACTAAACCAAGACTAAACCAAGATTAAACCAGGGTTACACCCGAAGCTACAGCCAAGAGTAAACTAGGACTGAACCAGAACTTAGGAGATATGTCCACAGCCGCCACAGATGCTAATGCCCTAACCCTGATGTGAATCTGCTTTTGTCAGGCTCAACCAGGACTAAAGCAGGACTAAACCAGGAATAAACCAGAACACACTAATGTGTATTTTTCAGACTAAACCTGAGTAAAAGAGGACTACACCAGTGTAAACTAGGACTAAATTTAGGACTAAACCAGAACAAAAGTAGAACTAAACCATGAAAAAACAGGACTAAATCAGGACACCACCAGCACTAAACCCGGACTAAATCTTAGCTAACCTAACTCTAAAAAATCTAAAACTGGGATTTAACCAGGGATAAAAAAGAGCTAAAACAGGACTACACCAGGACTAAAACAGGACAAAGTTTCACTTTGATAGTGAGATAAGATAAGAACTAAGATAAAGACAACTTTATTGTTCCCGAAGGGGAAATTAGTTGTGGACTTCAGTGCTGCACCAAGCTATATTTGGGAAAAAACTGAGAGACAAACCCTGTTCTCAAAGCATGGAGAGAACCAGGTTTAAAGCAGGTCTAAACCAAGACTAAACCAGGCTTAAACTAGTGCTAAACTACAACTATCCAGGACTTGCTGTGGCCCTGCTCTCACCTCTTTACCATGACATTTTTTTAAGTTTGATGGTGAGATAACTGAGTGACTAACCCCGGTCTAAAAGCATGACTATACCAGGACAAAACTAGGTCTAAACAAGGTCTAAACTGCATCTAATTCAGGACTAAACCAGGTCTAAACTAGGATTAAACCAGGACTTGCTGTGTTCCTCCTCTCACACCTCCAGCATGACATTGGTGGAAGTTTGATAGTGAGATAATTGAGTGACTAACCCTGGTCTAAAAGCAGCTCTATTCCAGGCCTGAACCAGGTCTAAACCGGGGCAGTCTGTGGTCTTCCTCTCACACCTCTAGCGTGACATTGGCTGAGGTTTGATGGAGCGATAACGCAGTGGTGGCGTCGGCTCTTATCTGTCGTCTTGTGACAGCGCCGGCTCATCTGATCACTCACTCTCTCTCCTTCTCTTTCTCTTCTATCACTGTCGGCCTCTCTTTCACTCTCTGCTCGTGTCACCAAAAGGCGTGCGAGGCGATAGTTTACATTTCTGAGGTGCCAGACCGTCACCAGAATCTGTTGTTGTTGCGTTTCGTTTCCTCGTTCACGAAAGACTCGCCCACAGCTGAGGTCGAGTTCAAAAGGGCAGAAGGTTCACACATAAAGGAGGAAGTCCAACAAGGGCTGTGGGGATTCCTTGTGTCAGTTAATCCGTCAGTGGTGTCTAGTCCAATATATTTTACGGCGTAAGAAAGTAGAAAGGTGAAAACGTGGTGTTATTTAGTAGAGTTTTGGGAGTGACAGGACAGATTTTCACTCATCTTTTCTCTCATGAAGAAGCTTTTTACTGATATTTCTCTGTATTTATGGTAATGTAAACATGCAACAACCTCTTTCAATTTGAAATACGAAAATATATTGGGGAATTGTGCTAATGTACTATATGAAAACATCACTGGCACAACTATTAGCTGTTATATCGGACATCGTGGAGAATTTGCTGTGGCAGACTTACCATGTGGCAACAGGCCACATTTGCCTTGGGCCCCCAACCTGAAGGGGCCCCCAATAAAATGTTCTTCCCCATCATTATAGACGCAAGGCTCTGAAAAAGTTGCTATTCTCTCAGTATCACAGTAAATTGGTGCACTGTGCTTTTAAACAAGAAGAACAAGGCTGCTTATTGCAAACTAAAACTAAAAGTACACGCCGGTTTTGAGTGCACAAATTGGTCACTTTTAAGAATCTACTCATGGGTTTCAACTTCCTGCTACATTCTGAGGATCTTTTCGCGTTCAAAAGATGTAAGATTTCTCTTTAAATTGGTCCTAATATTGTGTCATCTGTCTGAAATTCATGGATAGTTTACTGGGCATCAGACCGGAGCATACACACATTATACACACATTACACACCTCACACACACACGCAGACACGCACACACAGACACATTTACAGAGTGAGAGTTAGACTTGGAGGCGCAGAGTGGCTGGTCCATGATGCAGGTGATTTTTATCTCGGAGCTCCTCAGTGTTGTGTCCTGAGCCGTGGCGCCGCATTTATCGCACACACATCAGCCACTGTCTGCCTCTGTCACTGCCGTAAACTCTCCACACACCAGGACGAGGGCTCGGGACAGGACAGGGGCTCGGCGCAGGACAGGGGCTCGGCGCAGGACAGGGGCTCGGCAAAGGACAGGGGCTCGGCAAAGGACAGGGGCTCGGGGCAGGACAGGGACACAGGACAGGGGCTTGGGACACAGGCTCGGGAAAGGACAGGGGTTGGGCCATGGACTCGGGGCAGGACAGGGGCTTGGGACATAGGCTCAGGACACAGGCTCATGACAGGACAGGGGCTTGGGACACAGGCTTGAAACATGGGCCTAGGACACGAAGGAGGACTTTTTTAGTGAATCACACTCTAACTCGTCTTGCTCCCTCATTTCTCTAAACAGTTTCTGAATGAAACGAGAAGCTGAATCTGATATATCCCTGCTGCTGCGACTCAAAAATAACGAGCTATGTTATTAAACCAGGACTAAACCAGTGCTAAACTAGGACTAAAGCTGTCGACTAAAGCAGTCAGCTAAACCGGCACTAAACCAGTGCTACACCAGGCCTAAACCAGGACAATCCCGCAGCTAAGCAAGCATGGAACCAGGACGAAACCAGTACTAACCCGCAGACATAAACCTAATTAAAAGCAGGAATTAACCAGGATTAAACAAGGGCTAATTGCAAACTGTGCCAAGACTAACCAGGAAAAAACGTCTGCTAAACTGGTCCACATAAACCTGACTTAAACCAGGAGTAAATGAGGGCTAAACATGAACTAACCAGGGCTAAACCAGCACTAACCTGCAGTTGGCTAAACTAGGGCTAAACCAAGACCAAACCAGGACTTAATCTGACCTAAACCAGGTCTAAACCAGGAATAAACCATGGCTAAACTAGTCCACATAAACCTGACTTAAACCAGTACTAAACCAGAAATAAATGAGGGTTAAACGTAATCTGTGCCATGCCTTACCAGGAATAAACCATGGCTAAACCAGTCCACATAAGCCTGACTTAAACCAGTACTAAACGAGGGCTAAACATAAACTGCACTGAAACTAACCAGGACTAAACCAGGCCTCCCTCATCTCACACGTCATGTTGAAAAGCCGTCTTCAGATCGATGTGTGTAAAAAGCCGTGCACCTGTGTCTGTTTTTAGCTGCAGAAAGAGAAGCTCCGTGTTTCCTGAAAACCTCTGTGGCTTCAGTCTTTGTGGTCTTAAAGTACATACTGGAAATGACCGCAGTACCAGGAGAGGCCACCGGTGTCTCCATAACGCTTAATGTGTCTGCGTGTCACTCCAGCGCCGAGAAATCAATACAGCCTTTACAACCAGAGCAGAGCCGCATGCTGCTTCGCTCATCGATTTATGACTATTAGCTATAGCTATAGCTGTTTCATCTGCAAAAACTATAAACGTTTTAGAAGATGTTTATGGGAATGTCAAAACTAACGTGATCATTTCCACGACATGAGAAAAGTTAAAGGTAGTTTGCAATTATAATAAAGCACCAGATTTTTGAATGTGCTTATGTGTTAAACAAATACAATATGCCTAAAGAGGAGCAAAGAGTTTTTTTGCTTCCAGGACGGGAATTTTTTTTTTTAAAAGGACGTTTTTGGAGGCGAAAATGAAAATAACAATTTATGGCAGACTACAAAGGGCAAAATATGTTTAAATAACAGCTATAAAACCAGGGCGTAGCTATTTATTATTAATTTGTTTTCAGTTTTGTCACACAGAACACAAAAACCACAAAGCCAGAAACAAAATAAAATATGAGACAAAGCACGACACCCAACAAAACAGAATTAAAGAAAGTTAATTCATGGCACACAAATCCCAACATACTCCAAAGTCAAATGAGATAAATTGCTGGATTCGTGTTGCTTTTCCTGTAATGTTCCTCAGTAAAATATTAAAATTATCTGTCTTTATCAGTGCAGATTTTAAATGGCGCCCCTGCCTCCAACTGCAGTAAAACCTGGCTTCATGTTTGGTAAATCTGAAACCATTAATCAAGGGTCTCTGAACTGAATTCTGAATTGATATTATATGAGGCATTGTGAAGGCTAAGGGGGACGTTCTCGTAACTATTGTGAAATGTATGTAGATTTTGGCCCTTGTTTACAGTCTGGTTGCTAGGTAACAGTTGTAGAATTACCTCTAACTATGTCATATTTGCTCTTCATGTTCAACCAGGAAGTAAAATTATAAACATTATGAAAACTGTCAAACATGGAATAAAAAGACAAACTGTTTAGTCAAATCTTAAATATAATCATGCTCACTACTTTTTAGTAAAATGTGTCGTCAAACCTTAAAAACATCAAACTCACAAGATTATTCAACTTTTGGCCTGCGATGGTGAGCTATTTACAACTCAAACTAAGATAAGTGGCTAATGCTAGCAACTCTACAGCATCACGGTTTATTATGAAGAGTGGTTCATTCCCAATCAGAGAAAAAAAGGGCTTTGTTCAAACAGCTCTTCATCAGCTTCATTCAGTTGTGTCCAAGAGCTGTCTCTGTTGCTTTTCTCGACTCTCTGACCAGTGCTGGACACCATTTTTCAAGGTGCACTGTTGGAAACTTTTACATTGGGAGAGCACGAAAAATGGCGCGATGTTGTGAACAGTGTGGACATTCAGACAACGTCAAAGTTTAATAACGCTGCGTTCATGAGGACCTTCAGAGCCCTCAGGTCACTTCAGCTCGGAAAGTTGGAACAAACTGATGTCAGTATTGACATGAAAGAGAAGGCATTCACGATAACAATTCTTAATGACGATTAAAAATGGCTGACTAGTTCTACATTTTAACAATTGGTAACCTAACGCTTTTATATAGCTAGCCTACAGCTACGTCAAACAGAGCTGATGGAAGAAAAAAAAAACTATAACTAAACTATAACCACTATACAGTTGAAATATCAATATGTCATAGTCTAAAACAGTTGCCATTATGGTTTAAAATCGTAAAAAACATTTATACCATTCACAAAATGTCTGTTTCCCTCCTTCATGTTTGCCGCAAATGATGTCAGAAGTCGATCTCAGGCAACCCAGTCCTTCCTGAGTTTCCGAGGTTATTTCCCGACATCCAAGAGCGTTCATGTGCATTTTTCAATGAGTTCCCAATGTCCACATGAACGCAGCATAAACACAACCTAAATATGTTTAATACTTATAAGAAGACTCTCCATAAAAGTTACATATTGCCCCTTTAAAAATGAGTCTGAGCATGATTTAAATTGAAATGTCACTGCAGAGGTGTCAAATAAGCTACAGCGGTGCATGTCATAGTTTCTTCTAATAAGAGCTCTATTCTCTTTTAAATGTCGGAGCTGTAAATGTTGTGTGAAAACCTCACTTGTGTGTGCATTTCCCAGTGCAGTAAACTCACTCACCGCGTCCCTCCTCTGTCTCAGCCTTATCAGCCTCTCTCTGCTCTCTGCTCTTATCTGCTCGTCCTCACCACACAAACACATTCAAACACAGCACGGCCTTCTTACTCAGCAGATCGCACCACGCCAAATCAATCCCTTATCGGCCAGCCCCATCGCTGGCCCGTTCTTTCTGTGCACAGAGTTTGTAGACTTCAGCCAGACCACACAGTGACGTTTTATGGCAAAAGGGGAAAGAGGAGACAGACTCTGAATAAGATAAAGTGTAACAGACGCGGAGGAAAGGTGATTTACTGTACCTGTTTGTGAGACGATTTATCTGCCGCGGTGTTTTGACTCGCTAAAGAAAGACAGCGGCATCTGCGACAGGAAGTGCCCGGATAAGGGACTTATTTTGGTGTTGTTGTTGACGTGATGGTGAGAGCAAAACAGGCTTATCACAAACTTCACTGCCACCGGGCTGTAAGTGTGACGTCGTTCTGTTCTGGGCTGGATGCTTTTCGGTCACAGAAGTCAGGAACAAGATTCAGAAACTCTGGTCAAAAGCTGCCCAATGACTTCCACGTGCCAAAATCCATATCAATTGCACAATAGTTAGGAATTAACAAATTATAATATCTGATCATGTCTTTATTTTGTTGAATGATGGTTTAAACTGTCAAAAAAAAAATGTTTGTTGCTGTAGATTGTACATGTTCAGTCATGGCTGAAAGTCTTCACACCCCTGAATTAAAAGTATTTCTCCCCAAAAAGTATTGCAGTTCCACATTTTTTACTTTACACATGTTTATTTCCTTTGTGTGTATTGGAATAATAAAAAAGAGAAAAAAGTATTTGGTATAATTTCACACAAAACTCCAAAAATGAGCCAGGCAAAATTATTGTCACGCTTTCAAAATTGTGAATAAATAACTTTGAGCAGGTGATGCTCGTTTAAACCCACGTGGGGCAAGTAACAGGTGTGGGCAATATAACAATCACACCTGAAAGCAAGTCTTTTTGGGGAGAAATACTGCATTTGATAGGAAAACATCAGGGATGCCAGCACTTTCACCCATGACTGAATGTAAATGTCTGTAATTTTATCAGTTTGCCAAAAAGGCATTACATTACATTACATTACAAAACAGACATATGTCAATGAACCCATTTTAAGTTTTTGTTATGTTTTTTGTCCCCGTAGGGAAATGTGTCTCTGCATTTGATCCATTATTCAATGCCTTTGGGGCCTCTCCTCAGGAGCAGTGGACGCCACAGCACAGCAATTTTAATTATTACTCCATTCAATTACAAAAAGGTTATAATCGTGTTCTCCTTTTGACACTCATAACCTGGAGCATAGGCACTTTTCTGAAACATACTAATAAAATGTGTCTGTCTATTCTTTCTCTACAGAATCACTTTGACAATATAGAAGTAATTGTTCGAAATAATTATGATTTCAGTCATGAACAAAATAATCGAGATCATAATGTTTGCCATAATCGAGCAGCCCTTGAGGAAACCCACCCAGACACAGAGAGAACCGTGCAAACTCCACACAGAAAGGCCCGGCCTGCACAGGAGTCAAATCTTCTTCAGAACAGTGGCAATCGATCCATCAGAGTTTTCCCCTTTCTAAAACCTTTCCCTCAGAATGACATGTACATAATAAATGACAATCCAGCAGTGATTGATTGTACGTAAGCTCCTCCTGCATTGACGAAGCGCTTGTGTTACTGCAGACTCTGATGTCACGGCCCGGTACAGTGGTCCATTAGCGCCCGAGTGTGAAGTTAATCAGTGTAAATCAGACTCTATCAGACACATTAGCTTCTCATTAGCACCGCGCTAACACCTCCGCTATCACCACATGCTTCAGTTTGTATTTAACGCTCTTCTTTTGAGGGAATTAACACTAGAACGAGACGAGACGCAAGCTTTTTGATAGAATTTATTATAAACAAATTGTGCAATCCAGTTTGGCCTCACAACGTTAGATTTTGATTTAATATTCCTGCTGCCGTTGAAAGCTTTGTTGGTGAGCAAAGACAGTTTCAGTGCTTGATTTTCTAACTTTCTGTTGGGGTTAGTGAATTTAACTAACATTATTGAACTAACATTATTTTGTGGAACTGGCTGTAATTCAACACTAATCTTAATTTAAACACATGCAAAAAAAATACTGAAGTACTTGTAACTGAAGTACTAGTATTGACTGAAACTGAAACTAGATTCTCATATGAAGTGTCAGTCGTTTACTTTAACCTCTGAATAGCTTTAGCACGGTCTTGAGCAATGTATCAGAAGTATTTGATAGTGGCTCTTATTTTAGTTGCTAAAAATGATATTCTATTTTTGGGGTGGGCCATTTTGCCAAGAAATTAAAGGACACATGTTACACTACATTGAGTTTTTTGAGCTTTTACCCTGTACTAACAATGTTGCAGCATCAAAAACATACATGGATTTAGCTTCATTCACGCTGGTTTGATGAATGTTGGTTTGAAAACCCTCCGACCATCAACAACACTTCCTGCTGAATTCCCTCGCGTATGATATTTTATCCGGTTTTTATATGTCACTTATCTGAGAATCTTCTGCTGTTTTAAGTCCTTAAACCAACCACAAACTCGCTCTGAGTATTTCTGCCTCTAAACATGATGACTGTCACTAGGTGATAGCTTAGCATACCAACAGCATGTCAAACCACTGCGTTTGTACACATGTCGTATTACCTCTGCGGCCAGTAGATGGAGCTACAGCCAACTTAATCTGGCATCTCCCAATGCAGTGTTAAGTTATATTGTTGTGTGTGAAAACATTTTCAGTTCTAAAACATCAGAGACGTCAAAGTAAAGCTACTCAAGAGAATGTTAAAAGGCTAATAACAACACAAATAATGCATGATATTTGTCCTTTAATATATTGATATTATTTTTTTTGACTTGTCCGTTAAAATTTGTCTTTTAATGTATTAGTTCAAGTTTAATTATCAAAAACTAATCACAAAAGTGCAGAAATATATATTTTTTGCATATCTTTAAAACAGCACAAAACCTGTCATAAAAGTTTGACTTAGAAAGTGACGTCGTTTTTAAAAGGCTAAGTACTAAAGTGAGTGTCCTTTAAAAACTATTGACGCTTCAGTATATTTACCATCAGAGAACCAGCAGTTCATCCGGTTGTTCCACAGCTCTTTCATGTACTTTTTACATTATTTTTGCTTATGCATCAGGTACATCTGGTCAATAGCGCAAAGTTTTTGGACGTTCACTTCCAGAGCACCAGGAGGTAACGCGGTGAGAACATGCAACAACAACTCCGCGCACTGTCCGGGAGTTGAACCCTAGACCTCATGGCTGCGAGGCTAAACACTTGTTGTGGATATTATCTGAGCCGGTGGTTGCAGACAAAGACGTCTCTCAGTAAATGCTTTGTTTCATGACTTTGCACCTGCTGCTCCATCACAAAGACGCTCTTGTCTCACTGAAACTTCTGCCAGAATTACTATTTACCACCAACTTTATTCTCTCCAGACATTTTTAATTCAGGTCCTTTATTAAAACTGCGCCTTCAGTAGAATTCTGTGACTTTAAGCCTCTAGATTCTGCGCTGAGACATATCACCAACAACATTTAATCCTACTTGAGGAACAGTACGTGAGTTCAAAGTGTTGGTTTCTCTCACTGTGAGTAAATCTGACAAAAGCTTCATGTTTGCGTTTCTTGCTGTACTCCTTCAGATGTGATTTAGTTTGTCAAATTTTTGTGTCAATCCTTCGAAAATAAACTGATTTTTTTCATGATTTAATGTTTTGTCCTTCAAATGTCAACTTCAAATTGTAAATCAGATCTTACGTTCAGTTTCTTTTTGTATTTTAGCTATTTTTCGGAGCACTGCTTTGTGTATTTTTACCTGTTTTGAACTAAAGTTACTCTAACTTGAGTTCAATTTTTGTCCTCTCTGTCCAGCATTGACCAGCAAGGCTTCAGTTGGTCATCTGACTGTTTTTGACATCATGTATTTGGGTCTCAAAACTCCTGCCATGGACACAATCAATTGCTAGCTCTGGAGTGATAATGATAAGGCAATCTTAAGTGTACAACATCACCTTTGCAACAACTAAGGGTTATACATATTTTTTTTTTACAAGAAACAAACAAATCGTCTGAATATACAGAAGCAGATGGCTGGTGAGCTCGGCTGATGTTTTTTTAGCAGATAGGTACAGATTTTGAGCACTTTCCTCAAGTTATATCATTTCAGTTTATTACAAACTCATACAGAATTTTTTTTTTTTTTTATCTATAAACTTGATAAGAGAGAAATGTAGTGCATATTTATACAGTTCTTCTTTGCACTAACGTGTTCTTGATGCATACTCTGTTGACATCTTGTACATCCAAATAAAATATTAGCCTCTGCTGGAGATTTGACTGATTATATTAAAAAGGTGCAAATGTTCAAATCAACCAACTGACATATTTGTCTAAATTCACTGAAAAGTCATTCAAATTATTAGAGATTTTTTGTCGGTCATCTTTTATTTGCAAATTAGTAGTTAAAACTGTAGTTTTCAGGTCTGTCAGCTTTGTAGTTTTCAGGTTTTCATTGTTCAAGTTGATGATTGTGGAGTTTTTTTTCCATAATTTCTGGAATTTTTTGCAGATCTTCCTCCAAAATATTGCCACGTTTCCACTTTTGCAGTTTCTAATTACCATTACCAATACATCAAATAAAAACCCATCTGTCCCACTACCATCGCCTCTTAATTCCAGGGTTTTTGACTTGTTTTTTCAGGTTTACTTGGCGGTGATTTGATACCCATTACTTTTGGTATTTGGTTGTATGCTTTTTCCGGTAGTCCTCGGCATTCTCATTCTTGGCATTACTACTTTTGGCATTTGATGGTCTTGAAGCTTGTACTTTTGCAGATTTCAAGATTTTTTTTTTTTTTTAATCTCAGTTTATCTTTCTCATGTCTCTCACCGTTCAAGTTGAGGATTTTGGAGTTTCTTCCATAGTTTCTGGTATTTTTGCAGTTCTTCCACCAACATATTTCCATGTTTCTGCAGTCAATCGCAACTGCTTCAGCTTTTGCAGTTCCTATTTAACATTACCACAGCTACATCCAATGAACACACATCTGTCCCGCTAACATTGTCTCTAAATTCCAGGCTTTTTCCCTTTGCATTGCACCTGTTTTCGTCTCTTTACACAGTGCCCCTCTTGTCCCGCCTGCCACCCTGAGGCGACGCGGTACTTTCCCCCCCAAAAAACCTCATTCTTCTCCCACAACCTCCGCGGGTCCCACTCTTCAAGCTCCAGCGCCCATTTTAAAACCCCAGGCACCTGCTCTCGAGGTATTCTGCCCTGTAACCTACACCCGAACGTTACCCCCGACTCCACAAAGACGCCGTTGTCCCGCTGTGCCACAGTGTCCGCGGCGGCCAGAAGGATGCCTGGCCACCCGATCTCCTCCCAAAACACAAATACTCATTTCAGTTTCATCAATAGCCACCTTTGTCGCCCTCAACCCGACCCGAAACCGGCCAACAATGTCCGAAAGGGCGCGCGGGTTGTAAAATAAATCTCTATTTTTGAGTTTTTTGTCATCACTTCATGAAACGCAGAGGAAGCAACGAGGAACTGAAGACGTGTTATCAGTTGAAATCGATACGTGAGAGAATAGAGTGTTGTTTTTAGTATTTAGTTTTTACCTGCGAGTGCGGCTGAAGTGAATTCCTGGAATATCTTGTGGAGATTTCGAGATGGAGATCCCAGATGCACGACAAGGATGTGGTCAGTCCAAACTATAAGTGACTTTTATGACCAAGTGGAGTGTTGTTAAATCAAATAAAAACCCTGATATTGCAAAACGATATCTCAAAATGTAGAAAAGATTCCTTGAGAAATGTGTATCGAATGTATTTAAAGTTTGAAATGCCACACTACTACTACTTGTACTGCTATAGCTCCCATTACAAACATAACTACTTCTATTCTTACTGTTATAAAAGTATTAGGGCCTCATTTATGAAGTGGTTGCTCAGATACAAAACTTTGAACTGTGCTTAAAAAGAGCAGAAGCCAGATGCAGTTCTCACAAAGACGCTTCATTGGGGTGAATGAATATGCAAAACAGGTGGTTTCCGCCAAAAAGCGCAGAATCTGAGGCGGAGGAAACGCAAAGGAAGTGGTTTTGTGGGTGCTGACTGATTTATCACACCAACAAGAGCTAAAACGCATAACACTCATGATAATATAGGCCTAGTACGTTGGAGAGACGAGTGCTGGTCGATACGGTGATAAAAATGGAACTGTGAGCTCGTCCCTGTGACAATCTGCTATTTTTGTGAAATCGTGGATTCACTGTTTGTCTCTTTAATGTCAATGTCAACTTTATTTCTATAGCACATTTACAACAACACCAGCTGCCCAAAGTGCTTCACATGCACATCATGGTAAAAACATACAGTAAAGAACAAAATTATTACAAACACAACAGATAACAGTTAACTTGTGTTAAAAGCCAAAGCAAAGAAGTGAGTTTTAATGCAGTTGTCTGTTCAAGCACACTTTTCTCCTGTTGTTTAGCCTCTGAACCCTCGGAGCAGATGACTTTATTCACCTCTTAAAGGCCAGAGCTGCACAATTGAACCAAATCCACACAAAATTGCAATTTTACTGGATGCAATTAGCGAATCACAAAGGGTGCCGTTTTTTAAGTTTACTAATTTCTTCCACATACAGCAAAATGTCTGTCTTTGATTTGAATATAAATTGCACACTGTGGTTTGGATTTGTAGAAACACAAGCGACACAAACGCATCTAAAAACGACTAAGATGTGACTAAAAGTAACAAAGATGTGACTCAAAATGACAAATGCGTTTAAAAGTGACAAACACAACTGTATGTGACAAAAAGCGACAATTGTGTTTAAAATGACTCCTATTGTTATAATAATATCAATAATGCAGTCACACTGGTCAGAAAAAAATCACAATTTAACTCTTACAGCGTGATGGAATTCAAATCATGATCTGGCCCGTGTTGTTTTTAAAGCAGCACGAATTAAAAAATACCACTTTAGCATTACCTTGCATACATGTACATCTTGGATGACGCGGTCGCTTAAAATAGTGGGGGTAAAAAGAGAAAAGACACAGTCAGTCTTCCCAATTGGCACATCAACACAAGCATATTTGTGCGTGTTTCGCCATCACTCGTCGTCCAGCATCAAAGTCTAAAGTGACTCGACACCTCTCCATCCAAACACTGTGTCATTTGAACTTTTTACTTTACTTTTTACAGTAGAGAGCAACTAAAAACAAAATAACACCAGTACTGTTTTAAATGTCGAATGTTAAACTTTATCCATACGCAGGAGCAGACATGTTGGATCGACTTACTCGGATAAACTCGTGGTTCTGAAATGTTGCCCGAGTTTCCGAGTAGGGATTCTGAGATGTGAGGCTGTTCCAGTGTGAATTTACAAGTCGGGACACACAAAATCCGACCTCCAAAGACAACTACAGCGCAGCGTCTAAAAAGGTTGAAAAATGCTGCTTTAAAGACGTATATTTTTGTTTTGTATCATTATTTCCCATGACAACTATGCACGACTTATCGCTTCATCATTTCACAGCCGATAACATGTTTTTTATGGCAGCGTGCTCCTGTTCTCTCTGCAGTGTGACTCTGTGCATGTGTTTGAGTGTCTGCTCTGTGTAATCTGCCCCGAAGCGTTAGCGCCTTGTTAGCCGCGTTAGCCCGGCCCATGAATTCAGCCTTTGTTCAACACTGTTTTAGCTTTTAGACGCGAACACCATCTGGATCCACGATTTGATCATTTTGAGGTGGAACTGAAGCAACATATGTTTGGTTTCTGTGTGTTCCATTATGTGAAAGAGAGGCTTTGTGGCAGGGTTTGTTCTGAAATACAATTTGAGTTAAGGTCTACAGTCTAATAATTCATTTCAGTTCTAGTAAATTAGTCATGTGGTGTTCTGGGACTCTAAAAGGAATAATACATCCAATCTTTTTTCTCATTGAAATTCTTGTTTTAATAATTGACAAAAGTATCTGGACAATCCTGTCTGTGAAATTAACATTGCTTTTTTTTTTAGCCAAATGTGCATTAATCATTAGCTTGACTTATATATAGTCTGAGTCTTAGCCATGGTTTCAATGGACTTTAAGTTTCATAATGTTTTTTTTTTTTTTTTTTTTTTTTTTTTTATCCAAATGTAAAATATCTACAGGGCAGTTATCTTATAACTTAAAATATTGAAATATGTTGTTTTATATTAGGTATTTTGTAATTCCATTTATGTAGCTATTGTATGTTTTTGTTTGCGTACAATAAGTACGTCTGTGGAAATGTACATATTTTACATTTTTGGAAATAATGCTGCATGAGTAGGTCAACAGAAAATGTACATATTTCATATTTTGCAAATGATGCTACAATAAGAATGTCAATCAAAAATGTATACGTCACAGTTTATCAATAATAAACCCTGACCCCGACGCAGACTCTAACCCGAATTTACAAAATGTGAAATGTGTACGTTTTCCTCAAATGTACTTATTGAACGTATTTTGAAAACAAAAACGTACAATACGTAAATGCAAAATCGTAAATGATCTATGTTTGTTTGTGGAGATGTTGCTTTTATCAAGGTCCGACCACCCACAAGACCAAATTGTTTATTTTAGTTGATTCTTCAATCATCATTTGCATAGGTAATGTATTTGTATTTTACTAGTCACATATTGTCAATTATTACAATATTTTTGTTTTGGTAATTCCTCATGTACCCCTTGGAGTCCCTGTACCCCTGGTTGTGAAACACTGGCCTAAAGAATACACGTAGACAGCATTGCACAAAATTTGACTACCATTTTATCCAGCTCTTAAAACAGGGCTTTGGATGAGTTTACAGTTATTCAAATGATATAATTTGGGTAAAACGATCAAAGTGAGCTCTACGTATCCTCCCAAAGATCAGTTTCTCTGGGTTTTAAACAATCTACATCCGAATTGGCCTTGAAAAAGTGTAGGACTGGGCGATATGGCAACAAAATATTATCACAATCTTCTTGTGCCAGATCGTGATTTCACTTTTATCACGTTTCGTGTTCACTTTGTATTATTTTCTTGCCTTCAACAGAGCTGCACGATATATAAGAAAAAATATCTAATTGGGATTTTTCTGACCAGTGCTATTGTGATTAGATTTGCAATTTATATTTTAATAATAGGATTCTGTTCTGTCGTTGTTAGTCGCGTCTTTGTCACTTTTTGTTGTGTCCTGGTGCATTGAGTCTCGTTTGTTGTTTGTAGGTGTGTTTTTGGTGCTTTTGAATTGCATTTTTATCGCTTTTTATCACACTTTTGTCGCTTGTTTTAGAACATGTTTGTACAAATCCAAACTACAGTGTTAGCAGACATTTTGTTGTTTGTGGAAGAAATAATTGCACCCATTAAAATTGCGATTTAGTGTTGATTTCGGTTAATTGTGCAGCCCTGGCCTTTAAGAGGTAAATAAAGTCATCTGCTCAGAGGCTTCAGAGGCTGAACAACAGGAGAAAAAGTGTGTTTGAACAGACAGCTGCATTAAAGACACAAACAGTCAATCATGTAACAGCGATTTCATAAACAGCAGATTGTCACAGGGACAAGCTCACCATTTCACCCTATTTTTATCACCACCTAACCCTTAAAAAGCGCATATTGGGCATCATTAGTAAAGATATTATTGGTCTGTTCATGAAAAATGTCTATATGACTCGATGAATGTTGTTTTAGTTCATTTGCTGCAGCATTTGTTGGCGATCTGACACTGAAAGTCGACTGCCTCATCCACAGCTGTGCACAACATCTTCCCTTTTCCAACAGACGGCCAGCTGTACATTTCTATTTCCGCGTTCCAACTTCTCGGTGTCTGTAAGTGTGATTCCTGTGCATGTGTTGTGCTCTGTGTAATCTGCCCCCGAGCATTAGCGCCTTTTTTACCCAGACTGCCGAGTGCATCCATGTGACCGGGCGAGTGAGCCGAGCCGGAGGGAAGCCAGAACCAGCAGCTGTCCCTCACCCTCTCTCTCCAGCGCGGCGGCCATGACTGTTTCCGCACGCCACAATATCACTAATGAAAATATCGGCCTGATCCGTCGCCGGTTTCGGCCCAATATGTTCGAGCCGATCCCAAAATGTGCAGAATAATCAGGAAATGCGCCGGATTTTGACGGTGGTAAATATGTCGGATTGTTATTTCTGTTACATCGAGTGTCATGTGGTGTTTAATAAGCTTTTATCCGCTGGCAGAGAGAGGATGGCGAGGCAGATTGGACGTAAAACCAGGACTGAGCCGGGTTCATGTGCGAACACTTGAGATATTATGTATGTATAGGGAGTGGAAAGTTCAAATTCTTATGTGCAACGGCTTACATCAGGGCTATTCATCTTAATTTTCTTGAGGGACAGATTTTTCAGAAGGCTTTGACCTCGGGGTTGGACATACACGACGTGCCACCACTTTTAACGCAATTTGAGGTCACACTGAATATCCACAACTTGAGATCTGTTTCAATAATGACAAAATAACTACTTCTAAATGAGATTTTTGAATAGAAATATAAAATACTAAATGCTTTACCAACATTATTCTACAAAACATCTAATCCAGGACTGCACCAGAACTAATCCAAGACTAGAATAGTACCAACCGGGTCACAAGCAGGACCAAACCGAGTCTAAAGCAGAATGAAACTAAACCAGGTCCAAACTAATCCAGAATTAAACCAGGAAACAAGAGAAACTAATGCTTTGTCATATTTGGAAGATCGGGGGCCAGATCAGATCGTTTGGAGGGCCTGATCTGGTCCCTGGGCCTTAAGTTGATTACCCCTCTTTTACGTGATATGAACAGCTTTAAACGGGGGCTTTGGGGGTCTTTCCTCAGAAAAATATTCAAGAAATCAGATCATAGTCCCTACATGTTTCAGCTGATTAAATACATGATATTCATGTTTAATTTTATAATGTTAGATTTTATGTTATTATTTAGGGGGAAGGGGTGTTTTGGGCAGAATTAATAAATAACAAAGTCCCAGTCTTTTTCTTGTTTAAAAGTACCTTGCAGTTTACTGTGATATCGAGAGAAAAGCAACTGTTTCAGAGCCTGTGCTCTCAGTCTGAAGATGGCTGTATACCTTCCTGGAGTGACGTGTTTAGAACAGCTGCACACACCGATATAAACATTTTGTCCCATTCATTTTATTGAGTCAGCCAATTAAAAAACTGTAATTTTGTCTTTTGTACACAGTATAGCCAAATGGTTGTAGTTTATATTTGTCAACGATAACTATCAATAACTAACTTCAACCTCTAGTTTTTTAAAGTAATTACCGTAGGATTTGTGACTCCAAACAGATCCTGTCAAACTGCACGTGACACGCTATGTTGCTGCATTATTGTCCAAAATGTGAAAACAAAAAATATTAGTGCACAGTGGTCTCATTTTGTCACTTTTACAATATACTCTTTGGTGGAGAAGACAACATTTACTAAAGGTACCAAGGCTTTAACTTGAGAGTTAAAGCTGTTCATTTCCAGCATTCACAAACACTGTTAACAATCTAAATGCTTCTGAATAAAAAACTGTGCCAATAGTAACTAGCCGAGGAATAGTGTTTTGAAATAAGGACAGTCGTGCCTCTAAATCCTGACACTGTGGCCCGTGGAAGCGCGCAGCCCTGTCCTCACTTCCCCTTGTGCCGCCGCAGCAGCAGCAGCCCGGTCCCGGTGCCAGAGGTGAAGGGTGAGGGGGTTCAGCTCTTTTTTGAATCCCATGACCTGAATCTTTCTGTGGGCACGGCTCCAGAGCGGCTCCCCCGTCTGTCCAAAACGCCGCGCTCACAGATGCTAACGGATCTGTGGCGTTTTCATTTTAAACTCGGCCTGATTATCGGATTATCACACGACGCTGCGCAGAGAGTGTCGGAGAGTTGGCGCCTACACAATTCATTTATCCGCCGTGGAAATGAAATATACGTAATTTATAAACCAGCTTAAGGGGACGATGTTCCGCTAAACTGCATTGGATGAGCTTTTAATGCTATTATGGTGTCGTTTCCTCTTTAAAAATGTACCTGGAGTTGTGTTTTGGGAAATGACCCTGTGTTTTTTCTAATTACATTGACTTCTATTCACTTTCTGGAGACTGATCCTAACCTTAACCAGTCACCGCTATATTTAACCTGAACCCAAACCGTAAGATATTTTAACCCATATCTGAACTTTAAACTGTGATATATTGTCATAAAAAAGGATCTACACCATGAAAAACAGATTTTTGTCCCCATAATGTGATAAAATACCCACTCACCAGATCAATTTTACTTAGATCACTACTTTTAAATGTTTTTTTTATATTGAGCCTATAAGTAGAGACCAGAATTCAGCGTGTGTTCACACTTGCACAAACAAAAATTTAGACAAACTAAATTTTTTTAAACTAAACCTAAAGGGCTAAACCAGGACTAAAACAGGACCAAACCAAGTCTACATCAGAATGAAACTGGGCTGTGTGAACACGCCCAAACAGGACTAGATAGACAGTCTTTAATAATAATTAAATAAATAAATTCTTCAATTAACTCATTTGATAACAGTTTGGTAACAATTATTGTGATAAATAATGATCTGCTCTGGCCCATGATCTTCCAAATATGACAAAGCATTAGTTTCTCTTGTTTCCTGGTTTAATTCTGGATTAGTTTGGACCTGGTTTAGTTTCATTCTGCTTTAGACTTGGTTTGGTCCTGGTTTTGACCTGGTTTGATTCTAGAAGCTGCACTTCTCTCTTCCTTTTGCCAGAACACAGAAACAAATGGGAAAATCTTTGCCTGGAGAAAAAACTGTGTAATTTCCTTGGACTATCATTTAAAATTGGTTTAAGAAACTGTTTAAATCTACGACATTCAAATCATATGAACTAAATAATAATAAATAAAAAAAAAGGACTGTTACTGTAAAAACAATCTTTAAACAAAACATGTCAACCATCTGTTGTATGGTGTTTAAGAAAGGGTAGATATTGACATGATGTTTTTCTTCTTTCAGCTCTTTTTCAGTTGTGATGGTGCTGGTGTTGACTTAAATGCATATGCAAGTTTATTTGTACAATTTGCACAATTCGTACACAAGGTTATTCAAAGAATAAAATTACTTTAAAGTCACAAAACAGATTAAGACATACACAATCAGTATTAAAAATATGCATTGAAATTAACAATAAATTACTATTAATTAGTGTCTGCTCTTTTTGCATCATAAACTCTCTAATCACATGGCATGTTATGGAGTTTGTGTTATTATTATATGTTACTTGATGATAACATAATCCGTTAGTTGCCCTTCTTTTGTTTCACTTTTCTTTTTTGTCTTCAGTGACATGTCATTGCTGGACATGAGGTTAGTGAATACATGCTGCATAGATGAGTTTAATGCCGTACTGTGGAACGTTCCAGACAAAACAAAAACCTCTCTTTGGAGTCAAACAGATGGCAGGAAACTTACATAGTGCACCTTTAAATAAATAAAGGCCTCTTGCATTGTTTTCTCTTAAAATCCCCGGCACTTACACATCCAGGACATCTTTATTTTCACATTCACACTTCCAACTTCACAGCGCTGTCAGAACGCATCAAAAGTTGAGCTCGTTTTCCGCCGAAATCTCGTAAACACCATATTCCATCTCTCTTTTTTTCTTATGTTTTCTCCTAAAATCACTGGGGACAATCACGCCACATTGTCATCCGGCGTGACACATCCTTCCTTCCTTCCTCCCTCGTCTCCTCCGTCCTCGTCTCGTCTCCTCGTCCTCCTCGTCGTCTTCCCGTCTCCGCTGACACTAAGCGTTCCTGACGTCGTCTCCGTGGCGTCGCGCTCCCGACCGCAGCAAAGAGGTGTCGGAGCTGCACATCCCGTAAGAGCATCGATCCGGAGGCCGCGCTTGGAAGTAAATGTTGTTGTTGTTTTTGTTTTTTTTGTTTTTTAACACCTGAGACTAATGCGTTTGAGCTGCTGCTGCTGCACTTACAGAGAGGAATAACGAGAGGTGTGTGGAGGTAATTAGACAGGGGGAGGGGGAGAGAGAGAGAGAGGGGGGGGGGGAGAAAAGAGTGAGAAAAAGACAGAGAAAAGAGTAGGAGGAAGGGAGAGGGAAAGAAAAGAGAGGGAGAAAAGAGTGAGAGTTCGAGGGGGGAGAGGTAATTGAAATATGGAGAGGAGAGAGGGAAAGAAAAGAGTGAGAAACATAGACAGGGGAAATGTGAGAGGGAGAAAGAGACACATGGAGAGAAAGGGGAGAAAGATTGAGAGGGAAAGAAAAGAGAGAGAGGGGAGAGAGAAAAGAGGGACAAAGTGAGACTGAGAGAGAGAACGAGGGGAAAGAAAAGAGTGAGAAACAGAAAGAACAAATGAGAGAGGGAGAAAGAGAGAGTAAAAGAATAGAGTGAGAGAGAGACAGAGGTAGAAGATGGAGAGAGAGGGAGAGGTGATTGAAATATGGAAAAGAGGGAGAGAAAGAAGAGAGTGAGAAACGGAGAGAGCAAGAGGCACATAAAGGGGGGGAGAGGGAATGAAAAGAGAAAAGAGGGAGAGAAGAGTGTGGAGAGAGTAGAGAGAATGAAGTGTGCGGAGAGAGATAGAAGAGTGTGAGGGGTGAGAAAAAAGAGAGACAAGAGAGTGAAAAGAGACAGAAAGAAGAGAGAGAGGGAAAAGAGTGTGAGAAACTGAGGGAGAGAAAACATGAGAGGGCAAATTAATGAGTGGAACAGAAAAAATGAGAGGGGGAGAAAGAGACACAGCGGAGGAGAAAGAGAGCGAGTGTGTGAAAGAGAGCAAGAGAAATACTGAGAGAGAGAGCAAGAAAAAAGAACGAGATAAAGGGGAAATAAAGATTGAGAGATGGAGAGACAAAAGGAGTGAGAAAGAGGTGAGATATAGTGGAGGAGAAAGAGCGAGAGGGAAAGAAAAGAGGGAGAGGGAGAAAGGCGGGAGGAGAAATGGTGAGAGGAGAGACAGGGGAGGAGAGAGAAATACAGAGGGAATGGAGAGGGAAAGAAAAAAAAGAGAAAGGCAAGGAGGGGAAAAGGAAAGTGGGGTAGACAGAGGAGAGAGGGTAGAGAGAGGGAGGAGAAAGGGGGAGAGAAAGGGAAAGGAAAGAGATGACAAATAGAGAGAGAGGAAGAGAGATAGATAGAGAGATTGGGATGGAGAGAATAATGAGGAAATGCGAGTGGGGGAGAGAGGGAGGAGGTATACTTTAATGAAACTTGTACAGTGCATATGTCATTTTAATTGATACGGCTATAATCATATGTTATTTGTATTTAATCGTTAAGTGGAGAGTTAATGAACGCCATTTTGAGTTTTTTGCTTTTTCCTGCACCTACTTATTTATCTGTTGCATCCTTTTTGTTACATTTTACGTGCGAAAATAAATAAGGCTGGAATGGGAGTGTGAGAGGGGGAGAGCGAGAGGAAGAGAGTGTGCATCAGCGTCTGAGTCATGACAGCGCCACACATTTCTCACACAACAAAGTCAACACTTATTTAGATACAGGCCTAGCTTGAAATCAAATCAGTTCAGTTTTTTATCATGTAAATAGACAAATAGAAAACAAAAACTGATGAAACTATTTTTTAGAGCTGCGAATCCAAAACGTTTAAACCTGATTTTAACACTGTGGAACCAGAAGTGGGTTTTAAAATCAGTCGAACTCGTCCCTCGCTCTCACAAACCCTTTGGCACATTGTTAAAATTCACACGCAGTAATTTTTGGTCCTGTGCACAGCTTTAAAACGGCCCTTTTCAACGACGAAGTGAGACTGTGGAGGACCACCCAAGCACAGCCAATCAGAGCGCTGCTTTTAGCTCTTACTTTGAGACAAAATACTTTATTATCAGATGCAGACAGCATGCAGAGGTCTCATTTTTGTCAAAAAGTGCTATTTTTACAAGATACTCTTTGGTGGAAATCACAAAATGTACTAATTTACACCCAAAAAAGTCAGGTACCCCAGCTTTAAGTAGCATTTCGGCAGCTTTGAACTGAATTTTCTGAAACACGTTCGTCTTAAAACCAATATTTTCACAAAGATGGAGAAACAGCTGCTGGATCAGTGGACGACTGAAAAGTTACACGTTGCACCGTTGTCTGCTCTGCTGGCTTTACTTGACCGTTTTGATGAAGAAATGCTCGTTTTCCAAGCACAAGTGACTGTTTTATTGCGTCTCCGCGTTGGCCTCTGCTTCACCTGAAACAGAGCCTCTTCTCTCTGTCTGTTACACCTCAGGCCTTCATTTCCTCACCAGCAGCTGTCCCTTCTGTCCTCCTGCTCACATGAATCTGAAGATGAGGGGGAGGAGCTGAAATATTAGTAGGAGTAGTAGGAGTTAAAGTTTTAGGAGTAGGAGTATTAGTAGTAGGAGGAGTAGGAGGAGTCGGAGTTGATGTATTAGTAGTGGGAGGAGGAGGAGGAGTACTGGGATTGATGTATTATTTGGAGGAGGAGGAGTTGGAGTAGTTCCATTTTGGATAGTGGGAGAAGTAGTAAGAGTTGATGTACTAGGAGGAGCAGGAGTAGTATGACTTGAAGTATTGGTAGTAGGAGGAGTAGGAGTACTAGGAGTTGAAGTATTGTTAGTAGTAGGAGGAGTAGCAGTTGATTTATTAGCAGTAGGAGTAGTAGTAGGAGTTGATGTATTAGTAGTAGGAGGAGTAGGAGTATTATGAGTTTCAATAATAGTAGGAGCAGTAGTAGGAGGTGAAGTATTAGTAGTAGGAAGAGTAGGAGTTGAAGTATTAGGAGAAGGAGTTGTAGGAGGAGTTGAAGTTGAAGTATTATTATAAATATTAAACATAACTTGTGTAATGTATGTGGATGTTGGCCCTTGTTTACAGTCTGGTTGCTAGGTAACAGTTGTAGAATGACCTCTAACTGTCATATTTGTACTCATGTTGTGAAGTAACATTATAAACTTTACACAAACTGTCAAAAATGTTTAGTCAAATCTTGAATATAAGGATCATGTTCACGACATTTTAGTCAAATGTGTCGTTTAACCTGTTTGTAAAAAGTGTGTAGTAGATGTAAAGTAATTCTATTAGTAAAAGTATTAGTAGTTGAAGTATTTGTAGTAGAAGTATTTGTATTAGTAGTATTTCTAGTAGTCGTATTTGTAGTAGAAGTATTTGTAGTAGTAGTATTTGTAGTAGTAGTATTTGTAGTAGAAGTCTTTGTAGTAGAAGTATTTGTAGAAGTCTTTGTAGTAGTTGTATTTGTAGTAGTAGTATTTGTAGTTGAATTATTTGTAGTAGAAGTATTTGTAGTAGTAGTATTTGTAGTAGAAGTATTTGTAGAAGTCTTTGTAGTAGTTGTATTTGTAGTAGTTGTATTTGTAGTAGAAGTATTTGTAGTAGTTGTATTTGTAGAAGTATTTGTAGTAGTTGTATTTGTAGTAGTAGTAGTATTTGTAGTAGAAGTATTTGTTGTAGAAGTCTTTGTAGTAGTTGTATTTGTAGTAGTAGTATTTGTAGTAGAAGTATTTGTAGTAGTTGTATTTGTAGTAGAAGTATTTGTAGTAGTAGTATTTGTAGTAGAAGTATTTGTAGTAGTAGTATTTTTAGTAGAAGTATTTGTAGTAGTAGTATATGTAGTAGTAGTATTTGTAGTAGTAGTATTTGTAGTAGTAGTATTTGTAGTAGAAGTATTTGTAGAAGTCTTTGTGGTAGAAGTATTTGTAGTAGTAGTATTTGTAGTAGTAGTATTTGTAGTAGTTGTATTTGTAGTAGTTGTATTTGCAGTAGTAGTATTTGTAGTAAAAGTCTTTGTAGTAGTAGTATTTGTAGTAGTAGTATTTGTAGTAGTTGTATTTGCAGTAGTAGTATTTGTAGTAAAAGTCTTTGTAGTAGTAGTATTTGTAGTAGTAGTATTTGTAGTAGTTGTATTTGCAGTAGTAGTATTTGTAGTAGAAGTATTTGTAGTAGTAGTTGTATTTGCAGTAGTAGTATTTGTAGTACTGCTGTGTGTATCCGAGCGTTTCTTTTCACCTGCCGCTCTCAGCTCCACACTGAAGCCCTTTGTCCCTCCGGAGCTAGCCGCTAACGCTAGCCACAACAGGTGTCAGTGTCCCGGGTCATACCACAGAGGATATTGTTTTTGGGGCCACGCAGAGGGGAGATAAGGGGGAGATAAAGGGGGAGAGGTTACTGCTCTTCTGTCCTCACCTGGAAATTATGGAGCCGTTTTTTTTTTCTTGTTTTAAAGCAGTGTGTTTTCAATCACAGCAGGAACTTGAGAAATGTGCTCAGGGAGTCCTCCTCACTTCCTGTCTGTCTCTCACCAAAGCGCTTTACAGAGAGGAGGGAGGAAAGGGGCAGAGGACGAGGGAGAGGTGGAAGAGTCTGAGGGACGAAGAGTTTGAACAAGGAGTTTGAGTGTGCATTGGACATGACACTTGTAAAGTCCAAATGATTGCCTAATTGTTTAAAGTATAATCTCAGTTAAAGTCTACATGACAGGGTCTCAGTATATTCTCAGGCTTAGTTTGGAGGGAGGGCACCTGTGGTAAATAGTTATCATAGTTTAAAATCCGTGAAGTTGCAGTTTAAAAGTTTAAAATACAAGAAGTAGCGCTGAGTTCTAAAACAGAAATCCCTCTGTGATGTCATCAAAAAGCGACACACCAAGACAATTTTACACGACTAACTTTCTGACAGTTTAAAGCATCGTTCAACAAAATAAAGGTGTTATCTGGTATTATTATTTGATAAATCATAACTATTGTGTAATGTATTTGGATGTTGGCCCTTGTTTACAGTCTGGTTGCTATGGTAACAGTTGTGGAATTACCTCTAGCTATTCACCTTATTCCAGAAGTTGCCGTACGCGCTGCCGTCTTGTTTCTGTTGTATTAGTTTACATGGAGCAGACGAGCTCAACAGAAAATAAGTTCTACATGGAGTCAAAGCATCATGGGGATTGACGTAAAGCAAAGATGGTTGCCTCAATGAGCAAAGATGGCAGCCTCCGTATCAGGAAGTAAAGCAAAGATGTCAGCCTCCATATCAGGAAGTAAATGCGGAAGTAAGAAACTTTTTTGGGGCCATGTGTCAATGAGCACACTACATAGGGATAAACAGGGCGCCATTTTGGATTCATCTTCCAGGTTTAATTATAGTTCTATGGTTTTATACGACTAACTTTCTAACAGTTTAAACCATCGTTCAACAAAATATTATTTGATAAATCATAACTATTGTGTAATGTATGTGGATGATGGCCCTTGGTTACAGTCTGGTTGCTAGGTAACAGTTGTGGAATTACCTCTAGCTATGTCATATTTGTGCTCATGTTCAACCAGGAAGTAACATTATGAACTTTACAAAACAAACAGGCAAAATGGTTAGTTAGATCTTAAAGATAGAGTAGTTTTACATCTCCTTGAGTTTGGGCTGCAACGATTAATTGAGTCATCATTATAAACAAAATTATAAAACTATAAAAATTGATAATCATAATCATTAACTGGACTACATAGACTCTAAGACACATGTCCCTAGTGTGACGTCAATCATGTTTTGGATCGCTGCTCTACTTCCTGTTATATTTAACTTTTTTTTTTTTTTTTTTTAACTATCATTTATACAGTATTTACAACAGATAATATGCACCAAAAAGAGTAAAAAAACAAACAAACAAGGAAATCATAAAAGCCCGTCATACTGTTAAATATATTGAAAAAACAAATGCCATTTCAATGTGCAAATTGAGAGCTGCCACAAATGTGTTTATTTATTTAGGATCCCCATTAGTTATTACCACAGCAATAGCTAATCTCCCTGCCGTAAATATACACAAGGAAACATGAAGTCCTGTTTTGTTTTGTTTTTTTCCTTCACTCTAATCATAAAAAATCAACTGTGAAAGAGCTATTACAACATGGAAAAAGAAAACAGATACCTCCAGCTCAGCATAAACAGTGCAGTGACAGAATAACAGCAAATTCCATTACATGCACGAGCAGATTTTGAACCTAGAAAACACTTTGGACGGAAACTTTGACCGGCGCAAAAATCCCTCTTCTTACTGTCCTGCAGAAATGTCATCCGCAGAAACGTTTGTCTGGAGTTTTGGATCGTAAACACCCAAGACAAACAGAAGAAAAGAGCAGCGGCGTGCAGCTCTGTCAGGTTAGCTTTGCGTCGCGCTAAAGATGCTACGCGGCGCAGACACAACATGCTAACGTGTGCTAGCGCTGCCCCTCTCGCTCAGCGTCACACGGGGCTGACAGGCCGAGCGCTCAGGCGTCCTGCACCTTCTGCACCGGACCTCGGCTTTCTCAGAAAACAAATCTGCAGAAACATCAGACCTGAGTGCAGATCTAAGAGGTTTTTGTGAAAGAAAATGTCCCAGGAAACAGTTAGAGACATGTCAACAGCTGAAAAGGATAAAAAATATATGACACACATCTAGCTTTGAGTATTTTTTCTGAATGATGTTTATACAATTCCAAAACGTAATGGTTAAATTCTTAATAAGAGATGAAAATGAATGAAATAATATGACAAAAACAGCAAGATAAAAAAAGACTTAACATTTAGATGAATTGTTTTGGAATGGGTTGAATTGTAAAGACCACATTTTACTTGTCACAATTGTTCGTTTTTTTTTTCTTATGATTATGTTGTGACCTGAATTTTATTGAATATCAATTGACCTAATAATGTTAATATCCCTAGCATGTATTTTCATCTAACTTAACACATTTGGTGTGATTCATTGATTATGATGATGTACAATTACATAAAGTCTATATGACTAGTCTAGGACTAATGTCTAGGTTCCGGTGGTTCCCAACCCTTTTCTCCCAGCGACCCCTATTTTACCCATGGATATGTTTACGACAATAACATCCTTTTCCTCCCTTAGATGCTACTGCCTTATTGCACAAACATAATTATTTTGTGGTTAATAAAGATGATGCAGAACAGTAATAGTGAAAAAAACGCAATTAATGTGTCATCCCTTCATTCAAATTTTCAAAATCTTGTCAGGACCTCTTTTATCAAAAATCCTGGAGACCCCCCGAGAATCTTCAGTGACCCACATTTGGGTCCCGACCCCAAGGTTGGGAATGAGTAGGTTCGACAACACATTTCACTAAAATGTATTGAACATGATTATATTTAAGATTTGACTAAACATTTTGACCATTTGTCTGCAATTTGAAAGTTTGTTGTAAAGTTTATAATGTTACTTCCTGGTTGAACATGAGCACAAATACGACCTATGACCTAATTTGACAAATAACATCTCCTTCTAACGCCTTATTTTGTTGAATGATGTTTTAAACTGTCAGAAAAATGTATCATTTGCCTGTGAACTGTCTGTGTTTGCAACAGCACGTCGCTTGTTGATGACATCACAGAGGGATTCGGTTTTTGTTCTCAACACTACTTCCCATCATTTTAAACTTTTATTTTCTTCACAAACTGCAACTTCACAAATGTAAAAATATGATGAATATTTACCACAGGTGCCCTCCCACCAAACTAAGTCATAATTAGTAAAACAGAAAAACCTTCAAATTAAACTTAAACATTAAAGCAGTTATTGAAGTAAAGCCAAAATAATTACATCAAATCTAGTGTTTTGGTCATCAAAAGTGACAATAATCCAAACTTCTTAACTTTATCCAGATTATGCATTATTCTGAAAAGAACATTATAAACTGTCTGCAGCAATCCAAACTTGTTCCTCACTTTCTTAACATATTCCGAGCTTCATAATCATTTATTATTATTTCAATACAGTTCCTGTTTCTCACTGTTTCTATATCTCTTGCACTGCCACTTTTCTGTCGTAGCTTGTTGCGTTTGGTCTTGCTTTCCTTTCTGCCTTTTGCTCTAAATCTGACCTTTACACAATGATTGATTGTAGATAAAAGCGTGCAGATTTTAGAGCCGTTATCTGAGATCCGGTTTGGAGGATTTTGTTTATGACGGCGAGGTGTGGGAACGCGCCTCAGAGTCCGACAGAGATGGAGCACGAGCCGCCAGATGTTGTGTGAAAATGGCTTCAGGT
Organism: Rhinogobius similis; assembly: GCA_019453435.1. Lineage (NCBI taxonomy): Eukaryota > Metazoa > Chordata > Actinopteri > Gobiiformes > Gobiidae > Rhinogobius > Rhinogobius similis. The sequence goes on from CM033625.1 coordinate 34,624,671, forward strand.
TAGCGACATTAGCGGCCGGTTCAAGTCAAAGAGTCGCAGCTTAATGTGTCCGACGCTAATGGAAGTTCCCACGTTCTTGTGTGAAAACTGTTCACACGCTCTTGATGATGATGATGATTGGTGGATTCAGTGCATCATGGAAACATTAATAGCAAATCAACATTGTAATTTAGATGGTTGAAGTTAGCAAACACACTACAAACTAACATTAAACATCTATTTGCAATATTTCTGACAAACATTGCTATAGGTTGTGTCCACGTGCCGTCACAACATGATATTAAATACAGATGGTGGGCAGCTAAAATGAATCTTGTTAAAATGCAGATTTTTGTATGTAATTCTGTGAGTTCTTGGGTCGAGTCACAAAGAGAAATCATGGACTAAAAAGCCCCAGGCCCCAGGAAATCGGTGCAGTGTCACTTGTTTCTGGTGGAGATTAAACATTTGACACAAAACAATCTAGTTTATATATATTGTTTTAGCGGCCACACTTTTCCCTCGTTCATTTACATGAACGGGGTCCTTGTCAAACCGGAAGTGCGTTTATTACAGGAGTGTGGATCTCTGGCAAAAAGAGGCAAAAGTGGTGGAATAAGGTGAAAGTTAGAAGCTTTTAGACAGAATAAAACGGGATGTTTTGTTGTTTTCACAGCAAATTATTTTACTTAAAGTGAGATACTGCAGGTGAATAGGAAGAAATCCTCAATTAAAAAATATCAATTTGAACCTTTTACTGTATTTTACGTGCATAAATGTAAGAAAAATATGTATTAATTTAATAAAACAATACGTTTTTAATCATGTAATGAGAGAAATAAGGCCTTTTATGTGTAAAAACAGCCAAAAATACTGCATACTTTACTGTTTGAGATACATGTATTTTATGAGTCAGAGAAGGGTTAACACCCCAACGTAGCCAAAACATAAACTAAATAAAAGCATGTTTTTAATTTTGGATGTTATTGTTGTTTTAAAAATGTATAAACACATTCGTCTTTACTGTGAGCGGGCTTGTATCTCCACAAATCTGACTCGTACATGGCCTGGATGAGCCTTTTCCTGCTCGTTTCTATAGAAATGTTCTTCTAGCTGTAATATTACACACTATGACATAAAATGTATCTATTTGCATGGAGAATCATGGTTTTTAACTTTGTATTTCCATTTAATTATGCAGGTGATGTCAACTTCCAGAAAGTTACATACTGTGCCTTTAAGTTGAAGTTGGTTTTATACATAAGTAACCCAGCTGGAAGTCTGGAGGAGCCTTTTTGTGCTTGTTTCTATAGAAACGTTGTTCTTCTATTTGTAATATTCTACTGTACAGCGTCAAACTTTACTATCTGAGTAGAATGTTCTATGGTTTTAACTTTTTATTTGCACTGAATCAACTTCTAGAAAGTTACGTACTGTGCCTTTAAGTAAAACATGCTGCATTCACACTTATCTTGGTCTGAATCTGTACATTCCATTAAATTAGATTACAAACCTTCAGAAAAGTGAATATCAGGACAATTGAACATCACTTTAAACAGACATAATTAAAACGTACAGTATTTTATTGGAAAACGATTACAAATGTGTTTTTCTGTCACAAATTCCTGCCTGTCGCTGTTGTCAGATGTCCCCGGTTTACTGCAGTCTCAAGTCGGTGGCGCCACATCCGTTATGCAATTATGAGCAGCCTTCAGGGTCACTTACTGCGGAGATAAAACACGGGACTCGGCTGCTGTAAAGTGAATACAGTCGCTATCTGTGACTGTCTGCCTCGGCCGCTCGCTCTGTTCATCACTGTGTTAGGTTTTATAGCTCCGCTCCTACATGTGATACCAATCAGCTTTACAGGCTTCGTCGTGGGCCTTTACGTCGTCCCACGGATGGATAATTGAGCTAATAGAACATTGTAGGAAAGCAATCAAGTCGTGACAAAAGCCCTTTTCGCCCGGGATTAGTTTTTATCAAAGTTGTAAAGACGCTGCGGTGAACGGGATGAAAAGGACACATATTCTACCCTGTTAAAAGCTCAAAAACGATGATCTGTCATAAAAACATATCTGGAGTTGCATTTGGCTGCATTTACGCCAATTTGAGGAAAACAAAAAAAGGAACAAAAAGTTACAAAAACACGTCCAGAAGTGACAAATATGAGACTAAAACGACTTAAATGTGTCTAAAAGCAACAAAACGACAAAAAACAACTAAAATCAACAAATACGCAACTAAAAAACATGTCCAGAAGCAACAAAAGTGCAACTAACAACAAAAACACGACTAAGATTAACAAATATGCAACTAAAAGCAACAAAAACACAACAAAAATCAACAAATCAACAAAAAAGTGACCCAAAATGTGCAAACATGAAAATATAAGCACTGAGTCAATATTTAGGGGTAATTTAGTCATTTATTTATTCAATCTTCTCGAATTGTGTTTGATGTGTTACTTGGAGGTCTTTAAGATGGAGGCTGTTGGGTTTTGTGGACTGTATCTGAAACCTTTTCCGTCGTCGCTGTTGCTCTTGGAGACGGAGGACGGGCCACGGCTGAATGTATCGCGTGAGTCTGTGATCAGCGGCACAACGGCAGTCACACCCGGGGCTTTCAGGCCCAGGGCGGGACGCACGACGACCTCCGATCACCCACAAACACCATACATTCACACCAAGGAGAGCGGGCCGAGAGAACTTGGTGAACTCCCTTGATACAAATCTAAACCATTTGTGCCCAGGGTGTAGTTCTTTCTCCCACGTCTCAATGGGTTTCCACGTCTTGAATTTGTGTTTCAGTTTTTCAGTCAGACACTTTCCAATTTATATTTCAATTTATCGCCTAATAGTCGTCGAATATTCCCTCCATCAGTTAAGCTTATCCTCCAAGTTTTAGGTTCTTTAAATTTGTTGGAGGAAAAACATCTCATCTTCAAGAATAGTTAATATTTCTTGAAGTTCAACATTTTCCTCATTCAGGTACTGCAGTTGGTTTTCATTTTCCGTCACAGCTGCGCCGTTTCTCTCAATTTGAATTTTCAGCTGATCCTCCAAAGTTGAGATTTTGTTTTTCAAACTCAAGATCTCCTCGGCGTTGTCCTTGATTTTCTGCTCTCGAGTCGCCAGTTCGTTTTCCACGTCTTCTTGCGCTGCCATGAATTGGTTTTCGAAGTTTGAGAAATTCTCCTGGAGTTCGTCATTTGCCATTTTCAGTTTCTCAATCTTCGTGCCGTCGTCTTGTTTTTGAACCTTCAATCTGGTTTTCAGATCCACAATGGTGTTCTTGTACTTTTCTGCGTCTTTGCTCAGAAGACCAATCTCCCTTTGAAGAGTTCTGAGTAAATTGGCGTTTTCTGATTCCAGTTTTGAAACCTTCTCAGCGTAATCACAGTTAAGTGTTATCTGAGCCGCCAATTTATCTTCTACCTCCTCCAGAATCTGCAGAATTTCAGTCTCAGATTGTACATGAGCTGTGTTTTCTCTGGCACAAGTGTTGGTTTTCTCAGTTTGGATTCTGAGCTGATCCTCCAGAGCTGAGATTTTGTTTAGAAATGTGTTTCTTTCTGATGTCAGTTTTGATATGACCTCAGCGTTGTCACAGTTTATCCTGATCTGAGCCGTCAGTTTGTCTTCCAGATCTTCGAACTCTTGCTGAATTTCGGGTTCAGCTTTGGACACGTTTGTGTGGAGACGATCATATGCTGTTTTCAGTTGTATAATCTCTGCATCCGCTTCCTCTTTTTGGAGCCTACATTTCTTCTCCAGATCCTGAAAGCTGATCTTTTGGCTTTCTAATAACTGACTCAGAAAAACGATTTCGTTTTCCAGAGAAGTTTTTTCAGCGACGAGCTCCTGGTTTGTGGATTTGAGGAGGTCGATGATCTCATTCTGGTTGTTTTGTAGAGAAGTGTTGGCTGCTTTGAGCTCTTGGTTTTTTGCTCTCAGCAGGTCACTTTCCTCTTTTTGGAGCTTTAGTTTCTCCTCCAGATCTCGAATGGTCTGCTTTTGCATTTTAACTTCATTCGTTTGACAGAAGTCACATCTACAACCGTCTTGGAGCTCGTGCAGTTCCATCCTCAGACGCCGATTCCTCTGCTCAGAATCACACAATTCTTCTGTAAGCAGAGATATCTCAGCTTCATATTTCTCTTTCTGAAGTTTTAAATCTTCAGCCAAAGAGAGAATATCTTTCTCATGAACCTCTTTCTGGGTTTTTAGGCGTTCATCCATGACGTACATCTCTGTTTCAAACTGGTCTTTCTGAGTTTGTTTGTCTTTAACCAAACACAGATTGGCCTTTTCTTGAGTGTTTACCATCAGTTTTAGATCCTCATTTTCAGATAAAAGTTCTCCGTTCTGCTCCATGAGATTCAGAATCTCCTTTAACAGCTCTGGTCTTTTGTTCAGCTGAAAAGTCTGCAGTAAGCTTTGGAACTTGGACCTGGTTGTTCGGGTGAACTTGGTGAGGTTTCTTTTGAGTTTTGAGGTCTTCTTGGGTTCCTCCTCGAAGGGGAGAAACTCAGAATAATCATCCATGTCCAAGAGAGAGGATGTGGAGAAACTCTGTGAATTCATCTTGGTTTTGCTGTCGGCTTCTTTGTAAACTTTGTAAACGTTTATCTTTTTCAGGTTTTGCAAACTTGAAAATAAGTTCAAGAGGATAAATATATTCTAACTTGTGTGTAAAGCTGAGTTGTGGATCGGCTAAAATGGTTTGTTGTGTCTGAATCAAAGCTGTGTCGTTCTCTTCTGAATCTGAAGTGATAATGATAACTGAGAAGTGCTTTTGGTATTAAGTAAGAAACTGGAGTGATGTCATAAAGTCAAAGAACATGACATCACACGATCCAGTCACATGACATTCTGCGGTCACATGACTCTGGACTCAGCTGAAGGCCAGTGTTACCACGGCGACACACTACTACAAGCATGAGAAAACGCATGCCTTATTTTTTAAGTTTTTTGAGGAAAAAATATGATGTTTCTTTTTAAAAGTCAAGCGTCAATTATCAAAAGTCTGTCTGGTTTATGTCCAGAAAAACAATATTTAACCCGCCTTTTCTTTGTTTTTAATAAGATAATATACAGTAACATATTATTCTGGAATGTTCACAATCAATACTACCACTCTTTGGTCAATAATAGTGTGTAGGTTGTTCGTTGGGCGTACAATTTTTATTTACAGTGCATTTTCATTTGAAAAATGCTAAAAGTATGGTAAAAAATTAAACGAAAGTCAACACTGATTGATAGATATCCTTTGTTTAAACAGGGAAATTCAAACACTGGGGCAATCACTTTTTCCGATTAGTAGACTAATCAAACAATTATTTCTCTCGTGAGTGCATTTTTTTTTTTTTTCAAATAAAGGTTGAAATATGGTGACTGAGGGAATTGAATTGCTTGATTTAAGTAAAATTATCTAATTTATTCCTATATGAATTACAGCTTTTTTCTGGTCAATGGTTACATATTTATATAGCGCTTTTCCACCTTCGAGGCTCTCATCAATTGCACCGCCAACCTGTGGGTCAGTGGATCTGACCGCTCAACCAAGGATGTTTATGTCAGGAGTGGGATTTGAACCGCCAACCTTTGGATCAGAAGACAATCTCTCTGCCAACTGAGCTACTGCCGCCCTCTTGATATTGCCACCCATAAGCAACCAGAAATAATCTTAAAAACAACAACCAAAACCATTTTCTCTTTTGAATTTATATTTATAATAATTTACAATTTATATATATATTTATATTAACAAAATGTAATGGGACTGGTTACAGAACAAGTCACAACCATTTAAGAAAATTTTAGCTGAGGTTGAAAAACAACCAACACCAAATTTGTACTGAAGGCAAAAACATTGCTGAAAATTACAGGGAGAAATGCCTTCTTGTAACTTAAACCCCTGTTTACTGTAACAACTTTGTCTTGTGGTATTAAAGGAAGGAGTTTTAAAGGAAAAGTGCTTTTATAATTTAATAAAATAATATAATGAACAGTAACATATTCACTCACTCAGTGAAAGGCCTCCACTCTGCAATGGCTTTTTTGTATATTTGTTGTCTCATCGTCACACAAGTTCATATGTGTGAAAATAAATGATCAAAATGGATAAACGATGTGTTCTTCTGAGTTCTTATATCAAGACATGTTTGTATTCTTACTTTTTCTCAAATTAAGAAAAATACTCTTAGTCTACAGTTAAATAAGATTCAAAATAACCTTTGTATCTTGTTACAAGCAAAAATATAACAGATCAAATATATCTTAATAAGAAAAGGCTAGGTTTTATTTCTTTAAATAAGATTTTTTGTCTTAAGATTTTTTTCCTAGATGAGATTTTTTTTCTTTTTAGAGAAAAAATAAGAATAAAAAAAAAATAATAATATTTTTAGCAAAAACAATATATCCGTTTTACTGAGAACGACATATTATACGTTTTTTGAAAGCTCTGACCCTTCCCCAGGTCACCATGGGGTCAAATTTGGATCATTCACCTCCGAGTCGGGCCTACGCATGGGCTCCCTATTGGTTTCCATGTATTTTAGCAGGAACAAGTATGGTTACTGAGTAGGGCTTGATGCCAGGAGTGTGGGACAGTTCACTGTCAATGTTTGGGGCGTTGGGGGGGGCCGAACTTTCACGCTGTGCGCGAAAGTTCGACAAGACAGTTGAAAGGGTTTTTTCGCATAGCAGGAGTAAATATGCAGGTCCCATGCCTTCGGCATGGGCTATTTCACTGTCCGACCATAGAACCGACTAGGCTGCCAAATTGGCGAGACAGTTGCAACGATGCCTTCGGCATCGTTGCGGAAGCAATAGGCCCTACGCCCTGTAGGGGCTTGGGCCTAATTAATTTCTTGTTATAAGACTTTTTTACTTTCTTAAAATCCACTTTTTGTAGTGTAGCCACAGAATTGCAATTTTTATGGATGCAATTAGCAAATCACAAAGGCAAATTTCTTCCACAAACAACAAAATATAAAATATTTACAAACATGTTCTGAAACAAGCGAAAAAACCTTGACAAAAAGTGATAAAAATGCATTAAAAAGCGACAAAAACGCAACTCAGTGCATCAAAACGTGACTATAAGCGACAAAACTAAAAATGACAAGGACGCGACTAAACGTGACAAAGACGCGTTGAAATATGACAAACACAACTGAACGTGACAAAAACACAACTAAAAGCAACAAAATTGTGTTTAAAATGTGAATTTTAAGTAAATTCTATTAGTAAAACATAAATTGCATTCCTAAATCGAGCAGCTCTATTATAGGCAATAGACAAATACAAAATGAAGATGAATCATGATAAAATCAAAATCATGATCTGGCCCCAAGAAAGTCGTGATAATAATTTTTTGCCATAACGCTAACTTCAAGTGACAAAAACTCATCTGAAAACGAGGAAAACATGTCTAAAAGCAACAAAATCAAGACTAAAAGCAAGAAAAACACAACAAATTTTACAAAAACATGACTTTAAGTGACAAAAAAGCAACTAAAAGCAACAAAAACAGGACTAAACACACAACTTAAATGAACAAAAATCCATCCAGATACAACAGAAAATGTGCAACATGAAAATATAAGCACTGAGTCAATATTTAGGGGTAATTTAGTCATTTATTTATTCATCCATCCATCCATCCATCTTCTTCCGCTTATCCGGGGCCGGGTCGCGGGGGCAGCAGTCTAAGCAGGGACTCCCAGACTTCCTTCACCCCAGACACTTCCTCCAGCTCCTCCGGGGGGATCCCGAGGCGTTCCCAGGCCAGCCGAGAGACATAGTCCCTCCAGCGTGTCCTGGGTCTACCCCGGGGGACATGCCCAGAACACCTCCCGAGGGAGGCGTCCAGGAGGCATCCGGAACAGATGCCCGAGCCACCTCAGCTGGCTCCTCTCGACGTGGAGGAGCAGCGGCTCTACTCTGAGCTCCTCCCGTGTGACTGAGCTCCTCACCCTATCTCTAAGGGAGCGCCCAGCCACCCGGCGGAGGAAGCTCATTTCGACCGCTTGTATCCGCGATCTTGTCCTTTCGGTCATTACCCAGAGCTCATGACCATAGGTGAGGGTCGGAACGTAGATTGACCGGTAAATCGAGAGCTTCGTCTTTCGACTCAGCTCTTTCTTTACCACAACGGTTCGATACAACGCCCGCATCACTGCAGACGCTGCACCGATCCGCCTGTCAATCTCACGCTCCATCCTTCCCTCACTCGTGAACAAGACCCCGAGATACTTAAACTCCTCCACTTGAGGCAAGGACTCCCCACCCACCCGGAGAGGGCAAGCCACCTTTTTCCGGTCGAGAACCATGGCCTCGGATTTGGAGGTGCTGATCCTCATCCCAGCCGCTTCACACTCGGCTGCAAACCGTCCCAGTGCATGTTGCAGGTCCTGGTTTGAAGAAGCCATCAGGACGACATCATCTGCAAACAGCAGAGATGAGATCCTGTGGTTCCCAAACCAGACACCCTCCACGCCCTGACTGCGCCTAGAAATTCTGTCCATAAAAATTATGAACAGAACCGGTGACAAAGGGCAGCCCTGGCGGAGTCCAACATGCACTGGGAACAGGTCTGACTTACTGCTGGCAATGCGAACACAGCTCCTGCGCCGGTCGTACAAGGACCGGACAGCCCTTAGCAAAGGGCCCCGGACCCCATACTCCCGGAGCACCCTCCACAAGGCGCCCCGGGGCACACGGTCGAATGCCTTCTCCAGATCCACAAAGCACATGTGGACTGGTTGGGCAAACTCCCATGAACCCTCGAGCACCCGATGGAGAGTATAGAGCTGGTCCAGTGTTCCACGACCAGGACGAAAACCACACTGCTCCTCCTGAATCCGAGGTTCGACTATCGGTCGGATTCTCCTCTCCAGTACCCTGGAATAGACCTTACCGGGGGCTGAGGAGTGTGATCCCCTGTGTTTGGAGCACACCCTCCGGTCCCCCTTCTTATACAGAGGGACCACCACCCCGGTCTGCCAGTCCAGAGGTACCGTCCCCGACCGCCACGCGATGTTGCAGAGACGTGTCAACCAAGACAGTCCCACAACATCCAGAGACTTAAGATACTCAGGGCGGATCTCATCCACCCCCGGAGCCTTGCCACCAAGGAGCTTGCCAACCACCTCAGTGACTTCAGCCAGGGTGATGGACGAGTCCGCCTCCAAGATCTCAGCCTCTGCTTCCTCCTCGGAAGACGTGACAGTGGGATTGAGGAGATCCTCAAAGTATTCCTTCCACCTTCCGACAACATCCCCAGTCGAGGTCAACAGCCCTCCACCCGCACAGCTACGAGCCGCCGCATCGACAATGGAGGTGGAGAACATGGTCCACTCGGACTCAATGTCTCCAACCTCCCCCGGGATTTGGGAGAAGTTCTCCCGGAGGTGTGAGTTGAAGACCCTGCCAACAGAGGGCTCTGCCAGCCGTTCCCTGCAGACCCTCACGATACGCTTGGGCCTGCCGAGTCTGTCCGGCTTCCTCCCCCGCCAGCGGATCCAACTCACCACCAGGCCCCTCTCTTCACCCGAGTGTCCAAGACACGCGGCCGAAGGTCAGATGACACGACAACAAAGTCGATCATCGACCTCCAGCCTAGGGTGTCCTGGTGCCACGTGCACTGATGGACACCCTTGTGCTTGAACATGGTGTTCGTTATGGACAAGCTGTGACTAGCACAGAAGTCCAATAACTGAACACCACTCGGGTTCAGATCGGGGGGGCCGTTCCTCCCGATTACCCCTCTCCAGGTGTCACTGTCGTTGCCCACGTGGGCGTTGAAGTCCCCCAGTAGAACAACGGAGTCCCCAGGCGGTGCACCATCCAGTACCCCCCCCCCCCCCAGGGACTCTAAGAAGGTCTGGTACTCTGCACCGTTGTTCGGCCCGTAGGCCGACACAACGGTGAGAGACCTGTCCCCCACCCGAAGGCGGAGGGACGCGACCCTCTCGTTCACCGGGGTAAACTCCAACACGTGGCGGCTGAGCTGTGGGGCTATGAGCAAGCCCACACCAGCCCGCCGCCTCTCCCCGCGGGCAACGCCAGAGAAATGGAGCGTCCAGCCCCTCTCGAGGAGACGGGTTCCAGAGCCCAGGCTGTGCGTGGAGGTGAGGCCGACTATATCTAATCGGAAACGCCGACCTCCGCACAAGCTCAGGCTCCTTCCCCCAGCGAGGTGACATTCCATGTCCCCAGAGCTAGTTTCTGTGTCCGGAGATCTGGTCGCCGAGGTCCCCGCCTTCGACTGCCTCCCAGATCTCTCCGCACCGCCCCTTATGGATCCTCCTGCGGGTGGTGGGTCCACGGGAGGACGGCCCCACGCCGCTTCGTTCGGGCTGGGCCCGCCGGGCCCCGTGGGGAAAGGCCCGCCACCAGGCGCTCGCCGCCGAGCACCCACCCCAGGCCTGGCTCCAGGGTGGGGCCCGGTGACGCCGATCCGGGCGACGTAAACAACCTTGTTATTAAACTTCGTCATAAGGGCTTCTGAACCGCTCTTCGCCTGACCCGTCACCCAGGACCTGTTTGCCATGGGTGACCCTACCAGGGGCATGAAGCCCCCGACAACATAGCTCCCAGGATCATTCGGGTACTCAAACCCCTCCACCACGTTAAGGTGGCGGTTCAAGGAGGGGATTTATTTATTTATTTATTATTTATTTATTCAATCTTCTCGACTTGTGTTTGATGTATGACTTGGAGGTCTTTAAGATGGAGGCCGTTGGGTTTTGTGGACTGTATCTGAAACCTTTTCCGTCGTCGCTGTTGCTCTTGGAGACGGAGGACGGGCCACGGCTGAATGTATCGCGTGAGTCTGTGATCAGCGGCACAACGGCAGTCACACCCGGGGCTTTCAGGCCCAGGGCAGGACGCACGACGACCTCCGATCACCCACAAACACCATACATTCACACCAAGGAGAGCGGGCCGAGAGAACTTGGTGAACTCCCTTGATACAAATCTAAACCATTTGTGCCCAGGGTGTAGTTCTTTCTCCCACGTCTCAATGGGTTTCCACGTCTTGAATTTGTGTTTCAGTTTTTCAGTCAGACACTTTTCAATTTATATTTCAATTTATCGCCTAATAGTCGTCGAATATTCCCTCCATCAGTTAAGCTTATCCTCCAAGTTTTAGGTTCTTTAAATGTGTTGGAGGAAAAACATCTCATCTTCAAGAATAGTTAATATTTCTTGAAGTTCAACATTTTCCTCATTCAGGTACTGCAGTTGGTTTTCATTTTCCGTCACAGCTGCGCCGTTTCTCTCAATTTGAATTTTCAGCTGATCCTCCAAAGTTGAGATTTTGTTTTTCAAACTCAAGATCTCCTCGGCGTTGTCCTTGATTTTCTGCTCTCGAGTCGCCAGTTCGTTTTCCACGTCTTCTTGCGCTGCCATGAATTGGTTTTCGAAGTTTGAGAAATTCTCCTGGAGTTCGTCATTTGCCATTTTCAGTTTCTCAATCTTCGTGCCGTCGTCTTGTTTTTGAACCTTCAATCTGGTTTTCAGATCCACAATGGTGTTCTTGTACTTTTCTGCGTCTTTGCTCAGAAGACCAATCTCCCTTTGAAGAGTTCTGAGTAAATTGGCGTTTTCTGATTCCAGTTTTGAAACCTTCTCAGCGTAATCACAGTTAAGTGTTATCTGAGCCGCCAATTTATCTTCTACCTCCTCCAGAATCTGCAGAATTTCAGTCTCAGATTGTACATGAGCTGTGTTTTCTCTGGCACAAGTGTTGGTTTTCTCAGTTTGGATTCTGAGCTGATCCTCCAGAGCTGAGATTTTGTTTAGAAATGTGTTTCTTTCTGATGTCAGTTTTGATATGACCTCAGCGTTGTCACAGTTTATCCTGATCTGAGCCGTCTGTTTGTCTTCCAGATCTTCGAACTCTTGCTGAATTTCGGGTTCAGCTTTGGACACGTTTGTGTGGAGACGATCATATGCTGTTTTCAGTTGTATAATCTCTGCATCCGCTTCCTCTTTTTGGAGCCTACATTTCTTCTCCAGATCCTGAAAGCTGATCTTTTGGCTTTCTAATAACTGACTCAGAAAAACGATTTCGTTTTCCAGAGAAGTTTTTTCAGCGACGAGCTCCTGGTTTGTGGATTTGAGGAGGTCGATGATCTCATTCTGGTTGTTTTGTAGAGAAGTGTTGGCTGCTTTGAGCTCTTGGTTTTTTGCTCTCAGCAGGTCACTTTCCTCTTTTTGGAGCTTTAGTTTCTCCTCCAGATCTCGAATGGTCTGCTTTTGCATTTTAACTTCATTCGTTTGACAGAAGTCACATCTACAACCGTCTTGGAGCTCGTGCAGTTCCATCCTCAGACGCCGATTCCTCTGCTCAGAATCACACAATTCTTCTGTAAGCAGAGATATCTCAGCTTCATATTTCTCTTTCTGAAGTTTTAAATCTTCAGCCAAAGAGAGAATATCTTTCTCATGAACCTCTTTCTGGGTTTTTAGGCGTTCATCCATGACGTACATCTCTGTTTCAAACTGGTCTTTCTGAGTTTGTTTGTCTTTAACCAAACACAGATTGGCCTTTTCTTGAGTGTTTACCATCAGTTTTAGATCCTCATTTTCAGATAAAAGTTCTCCGTTCTGCTCCATGAGATTCAGAATCTCCTTTAACAGCTCTGGTCTTTTGTTCAGCTGAAAAGTCTGCAGTAAGCTTTGGAACTTGGACCTGGTTGTTCGGGTGAACTTGGTGAGGTTTCTTTTGAGTTTTGAGGTCTTCTTGGGTTCCTCCTCGAAGGGGAGAAACTCAGAATAATCATCCATGTCCAAGAGAGAGGATGTGGAGAAACTCTGTGAATTCATCTTGGTTTTGCTGTCGGCTTCTTTGTAAACTTTGTAAACGTTTATCTTTTTCAGGTTTTGCAAACTTGAAAATAAGTTCAAGAGGATAAATATATTCTAACTTGTGTGTAAAGCTGAGTTGTGGATCGGCTAAAATGGTTTGTTGTGTCTGAATCAAAGCTGTGTCGTTCTCTTCTGAATCTGAAGTGATAATGATAACTGAGAAGTGCTTTTGGTATTAAGTAAGAAACTGGAGTGATGTCATAAAGTCAAAGAACATGACATCACACGATCCAGTCACATGACATTCTGCGGTCACATGACTCTGGACTCAGCTGAAGGCCAGTGTTACCACGGCGACACACTACTACAAGCATGAGAAAACGCATGCCTTATTTTTTAAGTTTTTTGAGGAAAAAATCTGATGTTTCTTTTTAAAAGTCAAGCGTCAATTATCAAAAGTCTGTCTGGTTTATGTCCAGTAAAACAATATTTAACCCGCCTTTCCTTTGTTTTTAATAAGATAATATACAGTAACATATTATTCTGGAATGTTCACAATCAATACTACCACTCTTTGGTCAATAATAGTGTGTAGGTTGTTCGTTGGGCGTACAATTTTTATTTACAGTGCATTTTCATTTGTAAAATGCTAAAAGTATGGTAAAAAATTAAACAAACGTCAACACTGATTGATAGATATCCTTTGTTCAAACAGGGAAATTCAAACACTGGGGCAGTCACTTTTTCCGATTAGTTGACTAATCAAACAATTATTTCTCTCGTGAGTGCATTTTTTTTTTTTTTCAAATAAAGGTTGAAATATGGTGACTGAGGGAATTGAATTTAGTAAAGTTTACATCAGTCAAGTTGGAATTTGACCCTTTAAAAGTTTCTAAATTCTGGAATGGAGGCAAAAGTGAAGTGCAACATCATGTGATTTCACTGGAGAAACTGAGATTAACCTCAGGATTTCACAAAATATGAAAAATCCAGATGATTTTGGGAAATGAAAAGCACTCAGACACATGTGAGTGATGTCAGAGCTGCTGCAGAACACATCTATTATTGTATTTTACATTATGTTTAAGGAAAATATGATTTTATTTTTTTCTAGTAGCAACAAAATTGTGTTCAAAATGTGAATTTGAACTAAATTCTATTAGTAAAACATAAATTGCAAATTTAATCTTGGTCAGAAAAATCACAATTCGATATTTGTCCTAAACCGAGCAGCTCTATTATAGGATATAGACAAATACAAAATGAACATGAATCATGATAAAATCGAAATCATTATGTGGCCCCAAGAAAATTGTGATAATTTCTTGCCATATCGCCCAGCCCTAACTTCAAGTGACAAAAACTTGAAGCAAGACTAAAAGCAAGAAAAACACAACAAAAATTCACAAAAACATGACTTTAAGTGACAAAAAAGCAACAAAAACAGGACTAAACACACAATTTAAATGAACAAAACTCCATCCAGATACAACAGAAAATGTGCAACATGAAAATATAAGCACTGAGTCAATATTTAGGGGGTAATTTAGTCATTTATTTATTCAATCTTCTTGAATTGTGTTTGATGTGTTACTTGGAGGTCTTTAAGATGGAGGCCGTTGGGTTTTGTGGACTGTATCTGAAACCTTTTCCGTCGTCGCTGTTGCTCTTGGAGACGGAGGACGGGCCACGGCTGAATGTATCGTGTGAGTCTGTGATCAGCGGCACAACGGCAGTCACACCCGGGGCTTTCAGGCCCAGGGCGGGACGCACGACGACCACCGATCACCCACAAACACCATACATTCACACCAAGGAGAGCGGGCCGAGAGACATCCAGCGTGTCCTGGGTCTACCCCGGGGCCGCCTCCCGGTGGGACATGCCCAAAACAAAAGAGAATTACCTCCAAATATATAATTCGTAATCTGGAAGTAGTAACTGAAGCTTTGAATAATTGAGTTTCATTGTCAATTTCATGGTTTCTTAGAGCTGTTTGTTATCACAGTTCCATCTGCAGGTCTACAGCTCAAAAGGAGAAGGATAAAGGAAAAACAAACATTTTTTTTCCCCTAACAATTGAATATTCAAACGTTATAGTCAGCTTTTGTCCCTGTGTGAACTCGAGCGAGGGGAACTGGGTGGTTCCTCTAGAAACTATGGGATTAAAGGTACTGTTATGTTTGACAACACCTTCTGTATTTAACAGGGAAATTCAAATGATTCTTCTTACACTAAAAGACTTAAATCTCAAGGTAACGGAGCACTGTGGAGTTTTATTGACTGCACATTTGCACCAGAGCACATCGTTCTCTATCTAATGTTACCTTGTCCATGGAAGAGCACCTGTCCTTTGAACATTTACACATTTTCAACATATATATTTTTACAACCTGGCCCTCTGCACCTGCCCTTTTTTTAGTCATTTAAAAAGATATTTAATGAAAAAATACTATGCTTTTCTTGGTGTTATTTGCCTTTAAACAAGTTCTTGAGTACCTTAAGATTGATCTCATGTTTTAGAACTAAAAATAAATTGTTATAAAGAAACAAAACAAACATCTTTATCTGGTTCTGTTTGCCCTTGCACTTATTAGTTTAAGCTCCATCTACTGACTGCACAAGCTAAAAATGTTACTACAGAGCGCTTGTGATGAAATGCAAGTAACCGAGCAGTTGCAATGATCGTGTTTAAAATAGCAGAGGATTCTCAGATAAATGATGTCAAATATTGAGAAATAAACATAATTCATTGATGGAGTTCAGCAGGAAGTGTTTTTTACAGTTGGAGGGAGAGGATTTTCTAACTAGGATTCATCAAACTAGCGTGAATGATGCTAAATGCAACTCCAGGTGTGTTTTTGATGACGGAACATTAGAACAGGGTTAAAAGTTCAAAATAGCCATTGTTGTCCTTTAAGTGTTCAGATGTCCAGATTTGCACAAAAACTATGAGGATTAATTGAGTCTGATGCCACTGAAAGTCCTATCATTGTCTAGTGCCCTGTTTTAAAATTCTAGGCTGTAGTCTTTAGTCGTTTAGACCAGTGGTTCTTGAACTAGGGGTCGGGACCCCAATGGGAGTCGTGAAATGATTTCTGGGAGTCTCCAGATGATGGGGAAATATCTTAAACGAGGCTTGACACCTTCAAATACAGTGGTACATGTAGATTCCTGTTTGTTGTTCAAGTCATTTTTCTAGGCTAATTTATCAATTTGCGTGTCGCCTATTTTTTGTGTTTGGGGGTCACGAATGTAAACTATTGTTATTTTTGGTCACGACTGAAAAAGTTTGAGAACCACTGGTTTAGACGATTAATCGGTCGATGGTGTTTTAGTTGACCATCATTTTTATTAGTTGAACAATTATATTATTACAATCAAAAGGATTTATACGACAAAAATAGTGAAAAAGTGAAGATATAGTGTGAGCTAGCTAAAGATTTTTGAGTGAATCATGAGTTTAATTTATATATTTCTAACATGTAAATACACTGTTTCTTGGTACTTTTCTGTATGAATTGTTATGTTTTTGCATGAACTCCTGTGCAGTTGTGTTTTCGGTGCAGTTTGGGTCAGATACAGAGAGATACTTCATAGTTTTTCCACACCCCTTTTTAGTCAATTAACTGGTCGATAGGACAGGTCTTTAGTCGACCGAGAATGTATTTAGTCGACTACAGCCCTATAAAATTCACATACACAAACCAAAAAGAATGCTCACATATTCCTGACTTTTGAAGAAGAATAAAGCATTTAAACACATCTCAGTGCGTCGACAGCAGTACACGTTAAACAGAGGTGTCAGTCAGACGCCCCGACACTGACAGGGCACAAACACTCGGGTCAGGAATCCGCCTTCAGCCGCCGTTAGCCTCCGTTTGCGCCGTTAGCTCCCCCTGCCTCCTCGTGGGGACGGCGCACAACTGGATTATAGTTTGGGCCCAGGATTGTGTGACTCTTGCCCCAGCGCACAGCTCCTTTATTGGATTAGAGGAGTCTGACCAGTGGGGAAGTGTCCAGCCGGCGCCAGCACTGCTCCCGGCCGCCGCTGCACTGCAAAAACAAGATCTGGACCGGAGTTTAAATGACACGCACTGATTTATCTATTATGTGTCCAGTCTAGACGTTTCTGGCGGGTTTGAGGATAATTTGTTCTTGTGATAAGAAGGAAAGCATAAAAATAGACTGGAATCAGACACTCTAAATGCAATGACATGAATTTTAATACAATGGGTGGACTTTATGACTATTTGATCTGTTTCAAGATGTTTAAGTGAAAATACAGATGTTCTATTGTCAAAAATCTCAGTAGAGAATCATAAAATATAGAACCTTTAAAAAGTTTGTGAACAAAAGCATTCTAAATTCAGAATGGAGGCAAAAGTGAGTGTGACATCATGTGATTTCACTGGAGAAACTGGGATTAACATCAGAACATCACAAAATATGAAAAATTAAGATGATTTTGGAAAAGTAAAAGCCTCAGACACATGTGAGTGACATCAGAATGAGAATGAATGAATGAATGAATGGGAATTATGATAAACTCTTTGCATTTTTGATGAAGGAACAGTCCAGATTTTTAGGTTTTACTGGAAAAAATACTCAGAAATGTTGAGCCCACAATAATTTTTCATTTTATCTAGAGATATATTAGATACTATACCATAAATTAGATTATTTTGAAGCTGAAATACAAT
Organism: Rhinogobius similis; assembly: GCA_019453435.1. NCBI lineage: Eukaryota > Metazoa > Chordata > Actinopteri > Gobiiformes > Gobiidae > Rhinogobius > Rhinogobius similis. Next base: position 34,642,175 of record CM033625.1, read on the forward strand.
TTTAAGGCAAGGAATTTGTATTTTGTCCATTATTTGTTATAGAAAAGAAAACTAACTGACCTTTCTACCCTGGAAATTCAAATGTGTTGCTTTTTCCAACACAAACACTTCAAACCAGTAGTTCTAATGTGAGCTAATCATCGAAAAGTTTACAGTCAACTTCATTTTGCCTCCAGTCGCCTATTGCAAAAGTAGCTCTATCGTTATAATTAATAACGCAACAACAAGGTCAAGGTTCGGACAGAACTTTGTATTTTTTCAAGGAAATTGGTTTTGCAACATAATCCAAACCTTGCATTTTGTTCAAAACCAATTATACTTGATTTTATTTTATTTTATTTTAACAGAATATTCCTTAACTGAATATATTATGTCAAGGAGTATTTTCAAATATTTCAATAATATAAATATCCCAGTAAATAACAGCCATATCGCAAAATCTTACAGCTCCAAATCATGAACCTTTTCTTATAGTTGTATATCATCCTGGGTCTAAATTGTAGATTTTTTTTGCAGCAGAACGAGAACATATGACGCTCTGAAAGTTCATCAGGTCATTTTTGGAGAAAAGGGAGCACACAATTATGATCTTCTTCAAACTTTGAGTAATTGTGATTAATTCATGTTTTAAAGGTGCACTATGTTACTTTTGTTTTTCCACGGTATGGCATTAAACTTAATTTTTCTCAATTTTAAATAGAAAAAAGCAGAACATAGAACACGACACACAAGCGAAGAGAAAAGCACAATTGACTCAAGACATTTAATAGATTTAAGGCGTATATTGTCCGACGTAAGAGTCTCAGTTTGTCCAAAGTCAGATAAGTCCAAATGTAATCTTGTTGTTTCAGTTTGTGTCATTTTCTTTCATTTTATTCATTTATAGATGTTGTATTTCCTCGCGGCGTCACCTGCTTGTCCTCTTTTTTTTCCTTTGTCTTTGTCACCTGTAATCTAACCTGCTTGTCTCCATGGAGATAAACAAGTTTAATGCCATAGTGTGGAACATCCCAGGCAAAGCAACGGGACACTGCACTGGACAAGTTACAGCGTGCACATGTGATCCTAAACTATGAGTAATTTTGCTCTGGTGTAATTTGTTCTTAATATTTTCTTTTTTTTTTACTTTTGAAACGTAACTATTGAAAATGTAAATTGAGTTCTATATACTGGACAAACATTTTTTTTTGTTTTAAACATACATAGCACAGAACATATAACACAACAAGAGAGTAAAAAATAAAAATTGAGAAAATACAAGTGGCACAGATCATTAAAATAAAGGGTCAAAAAGTTGTTTATTTTGTGTAAATTATGCATAACCTTTGTCTCCCCAGTGTGATATCATCAGTTTGTTTACTTCTTGTAATTTTTTAACTGATTTTTCAACTGTTCTCCACAAACAGCGACCTGATTGGTGTAAAACTATCATTATATATTATATCAAGAGGTATTACTACAGTGAATAAAGTCAAAATGGCATAATCATATAAACCTTTCATAGGCACTTTAAGTCCCTGTTAAATATGTCAAATTTTAAATTAAAATGAAGTCTGAATGTCCATTTGTCTGATGTCTATATCAGTCCAGTCTTGGCTCAGTTTGTGTTAAACATTTTTTCTTGATGACCGTCTTTTCCGCCGCCTAAAGAATGTTCCAACTGTATCCGTTTACACATACATCTTTTTAAAAATGTCTTTTGGCAATGAAATCCTGCAGCTGATCAAATAATATTTCTTTTCTAAAGTAAATAATAAAGACTGCTTGTATTTTTTGCAGTGTCCGCCCACAGACAGAGCCTTGTTAGCGCGTTAGCCCACCGCGTGATGCTAAGCTAAACGCCCAGAGCCGGAGCCGCCGGGAGGCCGAGGCGGAGCACGGGGAAAAGGAGGAGGAGGAGGCTCGTTATGGGGCCGAGGTGCCGAGCTCAGGGGCCTCTCCCGGAGCCAAGCGAGGACGCACTAATTACAGCCAGGGAAAGCCCCAATTAGGAGGAGACGGGGGACAGGGGGGAGGCTACGGGCCAGACGAGGGAGACTTAAGGGGGACGAGAAAGGCCAGCAGTAGCCCAGTGTCCACTCTCAAACACACACTGACTGGCTCGACAAAAGCTTTCTATTTATTTAGAGTCACATTACTGACAAAAGGTTTTTAGCTGAAGGAAAATTCTGAAGTTGTGTTGTTACAATGCTAATAACAATAATAATAATACATTTGATTTATATAGTGCTTTTCAGGATACTCAAAGACACTTAGAATGAGTACAGTACTCTACTGTGTCAAAGACACCACAGAGTACTGTGAATAAACAAACACATAAAAAAACAATATTTCAGCACCAAATAATGCAATTAAATACATGAATTAAATTATTGAATACAGTAGATCATTAAATAACCGATTCATTTAAGAATTTTAAAATCATGAATTTAAGGATTAAAAGCACTTCTAAATATGTCAAAACAGCTAACATTTCCAACTCAATTTCAGTACTAAAGAAAAGGCACAATACTTGATACCAATTTGATATCACAATTTTTTTAAGCAATAAATAGCATGTTAAAGCTGGGGAACCTGATTTTTTTGGGCATAAAGTAGTAAAATTTGTGTTTTCCACCAAATAGCATGTTGTAAAAGTAGCATTTAGTGACAAAAATGAGACCTGTGTGCTGTCTGCATCTAATAATAAAGTGTAAAGGGTCTCAAAGTAAGAGCTAAAAGCAGCGCTCTGATTGGCTGTGCTTGGTGGTCCTCCCCAGTTTCACTTTGTTGTTTGAGCTGTTTTAAAGCTGTGCACAGGACCAAAAATGAATGCATGTGTACGTGACACACACATTGGCCAATCAGGGACACACGTGCTCTGTTACCATCAAAAATTCACTGGGACTGGAAAAATTGCAAATTTCTGCAAAATCAAAGAGCAAAGAACTCTTAATCTGAGGTGAGAGAAGTTGAATTTAGTTCTAAATGACAGATAACCAATGAATTCCTTTGTTTCACACACATCGCTTAAAGTCTATATGACTCAAAATGTTCAAATTATGACAGTTTGGTGGGAGGGCACCTGTGGCAATTATATTTTATAGTTTTACATCTGTGAATTTGCAGTTTTTTGACAGTTTGAACAGCCATTCAACAAAATAAAGTGATATCATTGTTTATTGTCAACTATATGCATATGGAAATTGGCCCTTGTTTACAGTCTGGTTGCTAGGTATATTTGTGCTCAACCAGGAAGTCACATTATAAACTTTACAAAAACTGCCAAACTGGACACAAACAGGCAAAAAGTTTAGTAAAATCTTAAATATACCCTGCTCTTGTTCTAACCATGTTCACTACGGTTTAGTGAAATGTATCGTCGAACCTGTCAGAGAGACTTAAAAAATAAAGGACTCTGATTGCACATTACGGCTTAAGTTTGGCTCGAGGTGAGAACGAGACACCAGACTCACTTTGAGGAAAGAAAGAGGAAAGTGTGTATTAGTTTACAGTCAAAGTGTGTGTAGTTTTCTGCCGTGTGTAACCACTTGCTGCACACCTGCAGTAAACCTGTAATAATGATAATATAATGATCCATAAAAATAGCTCACGACAGATTTTTCATCATCCATCCTGTCATTAAACTTTACTTTTATCATTCAGAAAGTTTATATTCATAAAACTAGTGACATAGAAGAATTGTGATCTTTTAGATGTTTCAGTATTGTTTGGTCACAGTGTCAATAATTGGGAATACTAATAAAATTGTAATGTTTCTTCTCACTGATATCGTAAAATGCAATATCGTGACATCTAGGGCTGCAACTAAAGATTATTTTGATAATTGATTAGGAGATTAGTTGCTTAGATCGCAAAAGGCCGATGAAGCTTCTGCCACCCAGCAAGGAGATCGTGGGTTCGAATCCCGAACCACCCCAGCGTCACACGATCTCTCTGGGTGGAGTCTGCATGTCCTCCCCGTGTTACCGTGGGTTCTCCCCGGGTTCTCCGGCTCCTCCCACCGTCCAAAGACATGACTGTGTTCAGGTTAATTGATAACTCTAAATTGCCTGTAGTGTATGAATGTGAGAGTGAATGGTTGTCTGTCAATGTCTCTGTCTCTCTGTCAGCTGCGACGAGTTGGCCACTGTCCAGGGTGTACCCCGCCTAAGGCCCAAAGTCACTGGGATAGGCTCCAGTCACCCGCGACCCCTAACGGGAATAAGCGGTAGAAAATGAATGAATTAATTAAAGAAATGCTGCATAACAACATCTTCCCAGAGTATATTTACAGCTGTTATTGACGTTTCTTGTGTCATTTTGTGGTAATTCCTGCGTCATCTGTGTGATAAAACATTCTCTCTCAGCACATGACGAGTCCTGGATTTTGCGTATAGTGAAAAACAAAAGATTATTCGATATTATTTAAATATTTAATTAATTGCAAAAGTGTTAAAGAGTCTCGAGACAAAACAGTGGTTTGTTTTGGCCGTCGCTGGAGTCAAACCACGCCACAACAAACTCCTTTTTCCGTTATTTGTATTTGCGTTAATGTCAGCGCACATAATTGATGTCTTGTGGGTTTAACCGAGATTGTGGAAACTTTGGGTCGTTGTGTACCAGCTCGCGGACCGCATGGCGATAAAATATTGAGAAAAGGCCGTTTAAAAGTGCCGTTTAAACGATATGAGGTGGAGAAAACTGCCTTCTCAGCACCAGCGCAAAACACCAAACAGCATCCGAGTCGGCACGAGTGACTGGGCTGTAATTATTTAGCACTAAAGCTGAATAAAAGTATGAAAGTCCTCACGGCAAGCAGAGTTCAAACGCCTCTCGCCGCGCAATCGCTTGTTTTCCAGTCCCAACGAGCGGAGAAGTTACCCAAAAACCCCGCACGTCACTCTGATTTCCTCCAGATTTCAGCTCTAAAACTGAAAACTTTTGACCCAACGATCTCTACATCCTCCGCGCCGCAGGAAGCAGAGGGCTTTATGGGAAATCTGCACTTGATTTGAGCGAAGATTACGGTACTAAAAATACCGCGGCCCGGGATCCTTACCGTCCGCGTTTGTTTACCGTAATTACAGGGCTGGAGATTTACGGGACGGTGACAGATTAATGCTCCTGCCCAACGTGGCACCTTTTAATGACACGTAATCTGCGTTTGAATCAGTCACAAAGACCAACGCAGGAGTGTTTCTGCAGAGTTCTGAATTAAAGTGGCCACAGTAGCATTTAAATAATAACATTTCTTAGTTTTTTTGTTGAATCCGGGTGCAATTAACGATTCTTTTAGTTGTCGACTGGTCAAACGAGACTTTTCAAATACATTATCAACCAAATTACCGTTAAAATGTGGCGACTGAAGGCTTCTAGATGGAGAATATTTACCGATAAAGTGTGTTATTGACGGAAATCTGAAATTGTTTATCCTTTTTTGACATTTTTCTTCAATAATGTTGCGATATCTTTATTAAAAAAACGTCAATCTGTGTGTTTTGGAGTCTGTATACTCCACATAACGATTATCAAAAATAGAATATGGTTACTTTTTATTACTGATTGGTCTCAATTCTTAGCCTTGAATTACATATAATTTAAATACATGTACCATATTTATGTTCATCGTGGCCATTGGTTTCATTCTGAGCAAAAATTCCTTTCAATTTTGCGTACTGGAGTCTTAAGCCTTATGCATTTTCCCACTATTTGATTATAAAGTCCTTTTAATCGAGGAATATCTGTCTATTTGTAAACCACAGTATTTATGAAGCAGGTCCATTAACTTGCACCAACCTGCACTGGCCTTTTCCAAATCTGGACTCCCGGACAACAACGTTTGCTGCTGCCCTTTGCACCTCGGCTCTTTAGCTCTTAATAATGTGTCGTAGAATCATGTGAGGACACAACACTTCTCTGTCCGTTCAGAGTGATTATGTTCAGTGGAGCGTTGAGGGAAACTGCAGATGTCTTCACAGATCTGGGCCAATGAAGCGGCAGCACCAAGTTACACACAGACACACGGACGCGCAACAAAACGAGAACGGCTAAACATGTACACAGTTCTACATCAGGAAGACACAGTGGGCTCAAACAGGCCTGAGGACGTCTCACTCTCCTCTCTGTCCTCACACGAGTCGCGCTCAAAGTGTCAAACACTCGTGACTCCTCGACTGTGAAGTGCAGTTAATATTATCAGTATCACGTGGCACATAGACGACTGCTCCTCATACAGTTTTGTGTCGATTTCATTTAATTGTGCAGCCCCTGGTCTTTAAGAGGTAAAGAAAGTCACTTCAGAGGCTAAACAACAGGAGAAAAAGTGTGTTTGAACAGACAGCTGCATTAAAGAGACAAACAGTCAATCACGATACGACCATTTCACAAAAACAGTCACAGGAACGAGCTCTCCTTTACATTTTTATCACCCAGACCTAGCTCACTGGTTAATCCAGAACGGCATATTTTCTGTTAAATTAAATTTCTTTGTACAATGTAAAATAACTTACCTAACCTAAAACTTAGTCTGGAGAATACACAATCACTCAAAAGGGTGTGAATGAAACAAACCATGCCTCCTGGACTGTTTACAATGATTTAACCATCGCAGGAAGCTCAAATGTGACGCCTTAAACAGCATAATGCGTCCTTAACCCCATTTACTTCCATTCAAATTTGTCACTGGTGAAATCTCAAACCCTGTGGCAGCCATTTTGCGTCTGCCTTATTTTAAAAAACACCAAAACATGTCCGATTTGTTTATTCAGCCCGGTCCTGATTACGCTTTCTGTCATTCATCTTCTCAGCCTTGACCATAAAGGCACCGGAAGAGTCTGATTCAGGGCAGGAAAGACCAGACCAAGACCAGGCCAAACCGGGAGACAATTTGGCACTTAAGGATCCAAACGACTTCCCCTTCGCGTCGTACTGGGACTGACCCGAGAACAGTTCACAAAATGACATCCGGAGCAGTGTTTACGCAGCCCTCTGCCCTCGAGCCTCTGCTCCTCTGCTCCTCGACCCCAGAGACCAGGCATTATCCAGGCCACACTTCCCAACCTGCGAGAGTTTGGGGCCAGAACGGTGCGAGGAAGACGGTTTTCAATGCAAATACGAGTTCAATGTATACTATTTCCGTACATTTTTTGGTCAGTTTGTTCTCTCGACGTACCTGGAAGCAAAAACAACAATCAAACTGCTGTTAAAGATGCTCTATTCTTTCATTGAATCCACTTCATCCATAGATTTCTCTGGGACATTGTAACTTCAAAGGCTGTTTTCTCCAAATCCATTTTTCTCCCACAAAAACATAAAGATCCTCCTCAAATTAGCTCCTACACACACTACAAACACTTTGTTCAGATCTTCATTTTGCTGCTTGCTCCAAGAAATTGAATTAGAATTTTCATGCCAACTTTCAGCCAGACCTAATTTAGAACTACATTTGTTACCATTTGATAATAACTACACCTTAATTTGTCTTAATAAAGCTTGAACATGGACTTGATTTATATGGTAAGAATGATTCAGGCTTGGTAACTACTTAATTACAGTTAGGAATAGGGTTAGGGTTTGATTATTAATTACTAAGCCTGAAATCATCAATTAATAAATTAGTTCACCATGAATGAAGTCTTTGTTCATGCTAGGGTTAGGGTTAAGTAGTTATTATAAAATATTACCCTGTTTGTATCTAATAAAATAAACAAGATTATTGCTTATTTTGTGCCTTATTTATTCATATGAAAACATTACATTGATATATTGATAGATTTATGATAAACTTGTACCTTTTTCCTTACTTATACTTTAGTAAACTACAAATGTTTCCTTACTCTTAAAAGCATATTCACCTTATTCTGCCCCGCCCACTTTTGCCGTTTTTTTGCCACAGGACGAACGAGGGAAAAGTCTCGCCGCTAAAATGTTACATAAAGTAGATTGATTTGTGTAAAATGTTTAATGAACACGAGCAACAACAAGTCAACACGCAACGATTTCCTGGTCAGTCTGAAAACGGCTTTTTAGTCCGAGTAGAACTTATTTTCTGTTGAGCTCGTCTGCTCCATGTGAACTAATACAACAGAAAAAAGACGGTGGCGCGTAAGGCAACTTCTAGAATAAGGTGAATAGTATTTACATTAAGGCTACAATAATTAAATTATTGTGACTAGTCGATTATAAAAAGACACAAACACACATGAAAAGACCTTTTATAACAAAGACAGTGTGTCATTATTAAATCAAAATGGTAAAAAAGAATAAGCTATATCTGATTTCCATTGATAATATTTTGTTTTTGTACATGTTTTCTATCTAAAGTCTGTGTTTTAAGTCTCAAAACGTGCATGTATCAGACTCAGACAGCGCACTGTGTTCGGATTAAATCACAAATACTGTAAGATGACATACTGGTGTCCTCCAGCTTTAACGAACAGAGAACATTAGTTTAAGACTGAAACACCCCCAAATACAAACTGTACCCTAAGCATGAATTCTTTAACTCAATCTTGACTAAAATAATGATAGTGTTTGCTTGTATAGCTCTGTGTATGTAGGTAATCAATTGGAAAAAATACAAATTGTGGTATTCCAAAGTAAAATGACGTGGTGGATTTTAAAAACGCAATCATAAACATGAACTTTGGACTTTTCTTTAAAAACACGCTTCAATGAAATCCATTATATTCTTGTTTTGTCTTGATTTAAGAAAAATTTTGCTGAATTTGAGTGTCTTCTTTGTCCATATTTTAAAAGCTCTTGAGCTGGACGTCGGCTCCACATTTGAGAAAACCCAACCGTGACCGGAACAGCGTCGGAAATAATGTACACTCAAAACTGGGGACGAGTTCAGTTCAAGAGGATTATTAGACGTCCTTTTATTGCGGACAACAATATAACGTAGACCGCGCACAAAAAGGGTTCTGCTCAAGAGGATTATTAAATGTTCGTTTAGGACTTCATCGTTTATCTTTTGTTGATAAGAATTGTTGATTTTAAATGGATTATTGTTAATGTAATTAGACGTTCTTAGAATATGGACGATTAGAAAAACAAATGCATATATTTTACAGAGAAGGCTACAGTATTGTGTTATTGCTGTTGTTGCTATGAAGAATTATTGACATTGGAACGATAATAATTGCTTCGTTGCTGCTGCTAATTAGACGCTTAAAGAATAATATTTGTTTCCAGTGAAGTACAAGTTGATTATTGTTTGGGAAAATGTTTCTTGAGGACAAAGTTTCCATGGGTTTTGGCGAAGTAGCTCTAAAATCAATAAATACTGACCAATTCGGCAGATTGTTTGGTTTAGTCTAGTTTAACTTCTTTGGTTTATTCATTAAATCATTCATTCATTAAAAAAATTAAAATAAATAAATATATAATAACCATCAAGATCTCCATCCCCTCCCACCACACTTTTGATAATTGCTTTTTGTGTTTTAAAGCTAATGCTAACTTTTATTAAAACTTAAATTTAACAAAACAACAAACTAAAATGTATTAAGACGATACAATTGTTTTTACGCTGTGACTATTTCCATTTGGGGCACTAATATTAAAAGTGATTAGTTTCCGAAATTAGCATTAGCATCAAGCATTTCAATGCCACAATGGTAACTTAAAAAGTTATTGTTTTAGAAAATATAATTTCATTTTTACCCTTTTTTAAAAATGTTTTGAGATACAACCTCCCTTCAGTTTACAATAACGTCATAAAACCTCTAAATCAAAATCAAACGCTAATGAGGCACAGCTCTGAGGGAGGGAGAGGGCCGGACCTCAATGGGCCTCAACGACTCAGAGCAAAACTGTCAGACTGTGACAGGCCGAGTTTCAGTCATAACTTCTCCCCTTTGGGCTCAGGACCTATCAGAGCTAAGGAGAGAATAAATGCAGCTGCTCAAACTTATTTACATCAGAAATTCAAGTCGAAACATCCCGCTGCAACCTTTGAAACCTTTTCTACCATTTTTAACAGAAAATATGACTAGTTTCTATGATTTTTTTTAATTCTTCTATAATACGTTATAAAGATCCTTTAATTGTCCCAAATATGTGTAAATGAGTCCGTTTTTACACATAGATTGCCTTATCTCTACATGAAAACATTAACAGATTGTCCTACTTTTTTAAATTATTTTTTTTACATTTCTATGAGTAAAGTTTCAAATTGAGCTCCTTTAATTTCAGACTTTTCCTGTTCACCTGCAGCGTCTCCCTCATAATACCAGTGTCTGATTCTGTTTGACTGCCCAAAGTGGAAGGAGCAGTCACAGCGCTCCAGCTGTTTATCCCGTCTGGTCGCTGCCCGTTTGAACCCCATTCTAAACCTTCCATGAACACCTCCTCTTCCTCCTCCTCTTCCTCCCTCATGCCCCATCTCTCTCTGAAGCGTCCCACAAGACGAGCAAGGTGTTGGGTCACTTACTGTCCGAGCCGGGCCGCTCCCGTGATGAATGGGGATAGGAGGAGCAGAGAGGGGGAGAGAGAAAAGGGAGGGGTGAGAGAGGGGGAGGAAAGAAGGGGGAGTGAAAAAAGATTAGAAAATCAGAGAGAGAAAGTAAGAAAGAGATAAAAGAAAGAATGAGAGTACACAGAAGTCAGAGAGAGAAAAGAGGAAAAGGAATGAATTAGAAAAGGGGAAGAGAGAGAAAGAAAGAACGAAAGAGGGAGAAAGAGTCAGAGAAAGTAAGAAATATAACAAAGGAGAGAAAAAGAAAGAAAGATGGGAAAAGAATGTGACAAAGAGTGATTGAGAAAGAAGAGAAAATAAGAACACAAAGGAGAGAAAAGGAAAGAAGTATAAAAAGCGAAAGAAAAAAGACAAAGAAAGTGAGATGAGAAAGAAGAAAAAAGTGAGAAATACAAAAACAAACTAAGAAAAAATGAAGAACGAAAAAGAAAGGGAGAGAGAGAAAGAAAAAAGAGAAATAGAGGGGAGTTGATGAAATGGGGGGCTAAAAGAGAGATGAAAAGGGGAGGTGTAAAGAAAAAAACAGATTAAAATGAGAGAGAAAGTGACAATAAATGATGACAAGATGAAAAAGAAAGAGAAATAAGAAGGAAAGAAAGCGGTGAGGAAGAAAGTAAGGAATGGATAAAGTAAGCACATGGTGGTAGAGAGCAGGAGAGGGGGAGTCATAGAGAGAAAAGAAGTGGAAAAAAAAAAGAAGGAATGAGACATGGGGACGAAAAAGATACTGCTCAGGCAAGAAAAAAGAGGAGAGGATGGGGGTAGAGGGAGAAGAGAGGAAGCGATGGAGAGAGTCATGGGAACTGGCAGTGTGATTTGTGCTTTTGTTTTCCTTCACAGCTCGTTCGCACATCAGTTCTTCTCTCTCTCCCTCTCCTTCCCCTTTTCTCACTCCTCTGGTTGTGTAAACTCTTCTACAGCTGCTCTGTGGCTCAGACAAAACAGATATTGTCCTGGATGTTTAAAAAAAAAAAAGAAAAAAAAGATTGGGCGGGCCAGTGTTTTCTGTTGATTTCTGTAGAGATTCTCTGTATTCCTTGAAGAACATTTAAAGCCGGGGTACCTGATTCTCACACTGCGTAACCAAAAGTAGGTTCTAAATCTGTCGGACTCATCCCTCGCTCTCACAGGCCCTGCACATGGATTCATTTTTGGTCTCGTGCACAACTTTAAAACAGCTTTTTTCAGATGACAAAGTGAAACTGGGGAGGACCATCCAAGCACAGCCAATCAGAGCGCTGCTTTTAGCTTTTACTTCGAGACAAAATACTTTATTATTAAACGCAGACAGCACACAGAGGTCTCATTTTTGTCACAAATTGCTGCTTTAACAAGATACTCTTTGATGGAAAACTTAAATTTTATGAGCGTGAAACCAAAAAAAGCAGATACCACAGCTTTAAAGAAGACATTGTGCTTTTTGTCTGGTATTTTTTACGCAGCTGTAACGTATGCAGACCAAGACAAGTTTGACACACTGTTGACTAAACATTCTGCCTGTTTGTCCCCAGTTTGACAGTTTGTGTAAAGTTTATAATGTTACTTCCTGGTTGAACATGAGCACAAATATGACATAGTTAGAGGTAATTCCACAACTGTTACCATAGCAACAAGACAGTAAACAAGGGACAACATCCAAATAGGTCACACAGTAGCTTGGAATTGAAAACAAATAATCCCTGATAACAACTTTATTTTGTTAAATCATGGTTGAAACTGTCAGAAAAATGTTGCGATCAGTTTCTGAAAATTGTCCCTGTATTTTCAATGGTACGTTGCCTACTATTTTTCAAAATTTCTTAGCAATCTCCAACTTCACGGATGTAAAAGTATGATATTTACCACAGCTTCTATCCTACCAAACCAAGGCAGAATTAGAACAGACGAAATATGGACATTAAACTATAATCTGTGCTTTTTTTGTATCAGTTGAGGCAACAAGTGACATCTATGCTCTTTAATTGTATTGAAAAATATTCAAATATGGATCATTTGTGCCCCCAAAGTCTGTAAAAACCCTGAATACTAAACAGTTAGCTTAAGTTAAATCTGTCACAGCAAACTTTAAATATAATTCTTTCCATATTTTTAGTTGTAAATGTTGCACTTCTGGTCTAAACGCCTGTTGTGTGTTTGTGGCCTTGCACTCCGGCCTCTGCCCCGGGACCTTGAGCTCGTCCCTCAGGAGGAGCTTGGCGTCTGGGTAAAGACATCTGGAAGTGGGCCGTCCAGCTCTGGCCCTGATTAGACCATCTCTCGGGGGCCGGTGGTGCTGAGCGTTCAGGATGCACAACAAGTAACACTTCTGCGCCTCTTTCTGTCAGAGAGAGTGGGCTTTCTGACTCTGGACTCATATCTTTGGAACATCTCTGTCGTGTTTTAAATTAAAGGCTGAGCGAAAAGGACTAAAAGCGAAGATAAAATGCTCTCTATGCTTTTTATGACAGGTTTGACTTCCCATTTAACTAAAAAGTTGTGAATATGATTGTATTTAACATTTTGCCTATTTGTCCCCAGTTTGACAGTTTGTGTAAAGTTTATAATGTCACTTCCTGGTTGAACATGAGCACAAATATGACATAGAGGTAATTCCACAATTGTTACCTAGCAACTAGACTGTAAACATGGTGCAGCATCCATATACATTACACAATAGTTATGATTAAACAAATAATAATCCCAAATAGTACCTTTATTTTGTTGAATGATGGTTTAAACTGTCAGAAAAATGTGGCGGTTGCTGTAAATTGTCTGTATTTTCAATGGTACGTCACTTTTTGATGACATCACAGAGGGATTCCGTTCTAGAACTCGGCACTACTTTTATGTATCAAAATTTCTTCACAAACTGCAACTTCTCAAATGTAAAACTATGATAAATATTTACCACAGCTGCCCTGCCACCAAACTAAATCATTTGAATATCATGAGAACCTTCATATGGACTTCAAGCCAAACTGTACTACAAGTGTAAACAAGGCCTCCATTTGATTCTTGGACAGAGGTATCCTGCAATCATAATGCATGACTAAAAGTGTGCTATGTAACTGTTTATGTGGGGGGTCCGCCACCTGCTTATCACGTCATCATGAAATGCATTATTTGGATTTGATCTAAAATAGCTTATTATACATGAAAAAGCATCTATTGTGTTGTGTGTGTGTATAATTTTCCCAGGGGAGGATGCCCCGACCCTCTGCTTTCAAAACTACCTGCTACAACTTAAATTCAGCTTTTTTTCCAGTGATGCTTCATTAAAGGACATATATTCTGCTATAGTGACTTTTTTTTTTAGCTTTTAACCCTGTTCTAACAATGTTCCATCATCAAAAACATACCTGGAGTTACATTTAGATTCATTCATGCTGTTTTGAGGAATGTTCATTTAAAAATCCTCCTCCCTCTGATCGTCAAACACACTTCCTGCTGAACCTGCTGGATTTTTGGACTTATTTTCAGATAATTTATGTCACTTATCAGAGACACTTCTGCTGTTTTAAGTCCTTAAATCATTGCTAGACTCGTTCTGTGCATTTCTGCCTCTAAACATGATACCTGCTGCTGCTCATCTGCACTGTGATGTTGGTTGACGACTAACTTAACTAGAGTTAAGCTGGCTGGATATACTCAGTAAGAGTATTTTGACAAAGGTTGATAAAACCTGTCATTTAAAGAGTAATAAACTTTTTTTTGTTTCAAAACATAAGATGGCATTTTAAAGGTATTCAAAGCATTTTTAAAGGCTAACAGCAATGTGAAAAATGCTGAATATTTTTCCTTTAATGGATGAATACCTAAGTCTTCTCAAAAGGGGCTCTGATCTCAGGTTTTGGACGGTGTGACCAGTGTGGCCACAGTGTGCACGTCTGATGCTCACACTGGTCTAAGGGACTGCTCAAGGTGTGTGTGTTTGCTGAGACACACGAACAATTAGAGGAAACATTGGTGACAAGGTGGAAACAAGCATTGTGAGCTCTAGAAACAAACTACAACCAAACCTTGAGTGTTTTACCAGGGCTATATTTAATGTCACACGGGAACTTTCACTTTCTTTGCTCTTTTTGTGTTTCAGTCTGAATAAATAGTATCTTAATCCTCCTGAAACATCTCCAGTCCTGTTCCTCCCCTGGTTCTTTTTTAAACCTGTTTCTTGCCGGTTGTGTGCGTGTGAAGGGTCAAGTGGTGTTGGCTGATGTCGTCCGCGGCGCACACATGTTCAGCCACAGCTCGGTCCAGCGTTTGGCAGCCATTACTCCACTTCCTCTGCTCTTCCGGAGTCACCTCTCTGAGGAGTTCACTGAAGAAGGAGAAAGAGAGGTCTCCTGCAGGTGTGGACACAATCAGGAATGTGTCCAGCATAAACTGCAAAGATACAGACATACAGTTTGTGTGGTCACTGGTCAGAGCCGACCGATTTGGGAAAAATGTCTAATAGCAATTTTTCTTTCCAGTTTTACGATCAGATTAGAATAACTGGGTTCTATTTAAAGTTCACATTTTAAACACGACCAGGAGAATTTAAGAAGACTGAAAGATGAACTGACAAACTATAAGAGTCATCTGTGTCGCATTTATTGACGCTTTCAGTCGTGCTTTTGTTGCATTTTTTTGCCCGTAGTTGCATTGTTGTCACTTTTTGTCACGGTGTTGCTTTTGGTCACATTTTTGTTGTGTTAATCTTGTTTTTGTTGCTTATAGTTAAATTTTTGTTGGTCATAGATGCATTTTTGTTGCTTTGTTTTCGTTGCATTTTATCGCTTTTAGCCACACTTTTGTCACTTAGTCACGTATTTGTTGCTTTTATTTGTGTATTTGTTACTATTAGTCACATTTTTGTTGCTCTCAGTCACGTTTTGTTGCTTTTAGTCATGTTAATGTTGCTTTTACTCGTTTTTGTCATTTTTAGTCACCTTTTTGTTGCTTGTTGTCACATTTTGTCACTTTTAGTCACAGTTATGTGATTACTGCTAATTACTGCACATTTTAGTCTAGTTTATCTTTAAAAAGACTTGAAAATATAATTTTTATCTGGATGTGAGTAGTTTTGGCTCAGTGAGATTTAATTGCTGATGAGATGCAGAATAGTTCATTGGTTTCAGGCTATATCTGACTGATCATGTGATACATTATCTTTAAATAAGAAAATGAATTTGTCAGTGGGGGAAGTAAAATTATCTTCACCCAGTGGCATATAATTTGGCTCGAAGTAAGAAGTAATGTATTAAAACAAGTCAGAAATGATTTGAAACAAGTTTAATAACCTAGTTCCATGAAATAAAGTCTTAACTAACCATAACTATTTCTGAAATCCTGTTTGTTGTCTTTCTTTTTGGATATAATGCAACCCAAAATACAGAAGAAAATAAAGTACTCAACAAGCTAAAGAGCTTATAGTTGCATTTTTGTTGTTGTTTAAGTCACTTTTTTTGCTTATAGTCACGTTTTTGTCACTTTTAGTCCAATTTTTGTTGCTCTAGTCGTGTTTTTGCTGCTTTTAATCACATTTTTGATACTTATAGTGCCGTTTTTGTCACTTTGGTCACTTAATTGTTGCTTCAGTCGCGTTTTTGCTGTTTTGAGTCACATTTTTGTTGCTTATAGTTGCATTTTGTTGCTTTTGGTTGCGTTTTTGCCACTATTAGTCACACTTTTGTTGTTTTAGTCGTGTTTTCACATTTTAGTCTAGTGTGGTTTAAAATGACTTGAATGTATTATTTTTTATCTGGATGTGAGTAGTTTTGACTTTAGTGTGTCTGTTTCTACTTTTTCTTTGTTTAGCACACTACTCAGACCTTTTTTATTTGTCTCGTTATAGTATTCTTATAGTTGCATTTATATCACTTATAGCTGCGTTTTTGTTGCTTTTAGCTGTGTTTTTGTCCCATTTAGTCCCATTCATGTCGCTTTTAGACGTTTTTTCGTCATCTCCTTTACACAACTTCAGACTTTGAACCGTCTAAACACATCCATCGCCGAGTTATTCTTTGTGTCCAGCCTGAGCGGTTCAAAAAGAACAGATTCGACAAAGTTCTCTGTTACTTTCCCATCGAGTTAAGCCTTCAATAACCTCCTCAGACAGTGGCTCCACATGTGTGAAGTCCTGTTTGCTTTCGGTGGATCTTTGTGGTCTGAGGAGCTGAGGAGGCAGACGGCTCTTTCATTTCCTGCTGTCCGCTCGGGGCCCTCGGGTGCCTCACAATCACAGAAAGTTCACAGTTTCCTGATCCTCAAGGAAAACAGGGCTCCCAGAGAGAAGTCTGAGAGAAGTGTGTGAAAGTGGACGGCACGATTTGCGAAAAATGTCTAATTTAGTAGTTTTGCGATTTGCGATTCAGGATTTAATTATGGGATTCTGTTTAAAGTTTGAAACGTGTCCAGGAGAATTGACAAAAAGGCTGAAACATCAACGGGAAAACGGATAAAAGAATCAGGTGTTTTAGACCGTTTTCTGACGTTTTTTCTCACATTTTTGCCACGTTTTTGTCACTTAGTCATGATTTTACTCACTTTTTGCCGCTGTTAGTCGGATTAATGACATGATAGTTGCATTAATGACACTTTTAGTCCAGATTTGTAGCTTTTAGTGGCTTTTACATATCTTTTAGACACGTTTTGTTGCTAGTAGTCACATTTGTCTCTTTCAGTCTGTTTTTGTCTTTTTTAGTCACGTTTTTGTTGCTTTCAGTTGCATTTTTGTTGCTTTCAGTCGCATTTGTATAAACTTTGGTTTAATACGTGTTGCATTTTTAGCTTTTAGTCACATTTGTCTTTCTCGGTTGTTTTTTTCACTTGTAGTTGCATTTAGGCAGCTTTTGATTGTGTTTTTGTTGCTTTTAGTTAACATTTTGTTGCGTTTAGTCGCTTTCAGTCATGTTTATGTCTCTTTTAGTTGCATTAATATCACTTTCAGTCGTCTTGCTACACAAAATTTTGCCAGTTTAAGTCACATTTGTCGCTTTCAGTTGCATTTTTGTTGTTATTAGTCAAATCTTTGTCGCCTTTCATCACAATTGTCGCCTTCAGTCTTTTGTTACTTTTAGCCATGTCTTTGTCACTATTAGTCCAATTTTTGTCACATTTGCCTCTTTCAGTCAAGTTTTTGTCGCTTTTAGCCGGGTTTTTGTTGCTTATAACCCTTTTAACCTTTTGCCATAAAATAGAAACCGAAAGTAGTTTCTCGCTGTTTCTCTGACTGTGCAAGACTTAGCTATCTTGTTTGCTAACAACAGTTGGAGATAAAGGACATTTCATCTGCTACACAACAACAACTTTCCCCAACACTTGGACTCAGAAACATTTTTAAAGGAGTGAAAGGTTATGGGTTCAACTGTGTGTGATCCCAAAGTCTGTGTCAGTGAAAAATTTTCTACAAATGTTTACTTGCTTTTTTGTCAGGTACAAACTAAATATCTTGCAGAGTTGTCTGTTGTCAGACATTAGCAGGTTTGTTTACACATTTAAGTTGTGTTTTTTGAGCTTTCACAGGAGAAAATATCATCACTCTCCACTGACTCTCATGCGTTTTTTTCCATTTGCTGCTAAAATTCTGAATGTTATGAAGTAAACCTGCATAAAGTCTATAATATGAAGCATTTCTTCTGTGCGCCGATGTCGTGTAGTTCTAACAGAATGTGACTGGCCCTCTCTCTCTTCCGTCTCCACTTTTAGACCTCGCGTTAGTTCACTGTCCGGTCCGTTCTCCACATGTTCAGGAGCCTGTTCACACCTGCGACGCATTCAAGCGTCACTGTCGGTGTGCGTTAATGTGTGTGCGCTGCTCCTGTTGTGAGGTTGTGTGTGTGTGCGTGTGTGCGTGCCGCTCATGTGTGCGTACCTTTTCACGCCCTATTTGCCTGATGCGGAGCGGTGTGAAGTGTGGGTTTGTCACAGTCTAAAGCAGAGCACGAGGTGTCCACTGTTTTTACTCTGGAACCGACACAACCAGGAGTAGCACACCATGTTTTCTGTTGTCATTTTCTTGCATAAAACAGCAATAATTGAAATTTTATTTACAATAATCTACACCAGGGCCCAGGGGCCAAATTAGGCCCTCCAAGGAATATGATTTAGACCTGGTTTAGCCCTGGTTTAGATGTGGTTTAGACCTGGTTTAGTCCTGGCTTAGTTATGGTTTAGACCTGGTTTAGTTATGGTTTAGACCTGGTTTAGTCCTGGCTTAGTTATGGTTTAGACCTGGTTTAGTTATGGTTTAGACCTGGTTTAGTTATGGTTTAGACCTGGTTTAGTCCTGGTTTAGACCTGGTTTATGCCTGGTTTAGTGCTGGTTTATTCCTGGTTTAGGTGCATGTTCCACGTGTTTCTGGCCTTCAGTAAAATAAACCTGAATAACGATAAAGAAAAACATGCTTGAAACATGACAGACAAGCTGTACAAATGCAACTATTAATCAGCTGAGCAACCATTACTTCACCATTAAAACCATTAAAGATGTATTTATACATTTATAAAACATATATATAATACGGGTGTGACAAGAGCTCATGCCACAAGATCTCGCCATGTTTTTACATTTGCTTTACATTTGATAAAAAAGCATAAACTGCTGAGTTTTGCGTCTTGAGAAAAAGGCAATGCAAGTTTATTTGTAAAGCACAGTTTGTATGCTGAGTAATCCAAAGTGCTTCACAAGAACAAGAAAAGATGCACTAAAGCCTCGATGCAAACAAATAAAGACATAAATAATCATTACAAACGGCACTTTTAAAGGTCAGAGCGCAGATCAAACTTTCAGTCGTGCGAGGACAGTTTAGAGGGTGGAGTTCCAAAGCTGTGCTGCACTGACAACAAAAATATTAAATACAATCCATCAAAAACTGTCAGGCCAAATTTGCGAACAGCATTTTGTCTATTTTTCCGCTCGTCTCTCCCTTCTCTCTCACTCATTACGTCTCTTTTCATTCTCTCCCTCTTTTTCTTTCTCTCTCTCTCCCTCCCTCTCTTTCTCCCTCTCTCTCACTTTTCTATCGTCTTTATTCTCTCTTCTTCTCTTCCTCCCTCCTTCGACTTTCTCCTCCCCTCTTTCCATTCTCTCTCTGCCCTCCCTCATATGTCTCCTTTTGTTTTCACTCTATATTCTCTCCTGATCCTTCCCCTCTCCTTTGTCCTTCTGTCCTCTCTACCTTTCCTCTCACCTCTTTTCTTTCTCTATTTCTTACTTTCCTGTCTTTTTTTATTCACTCTCTTAATTCCTTCCTTCTCTTTTGTCCTTTTGCCCTCTACACCTTTTGCCTTGTTTCCTCTCTCGCTCTCTCTCGCATTCTTCTCTTTCTCTCTTCTCTTTCTCCCTCTTCCTCCCTCTTTCTTTCCACTCTCTCTCTCTGTCTACCATCTTCTCTCTTAGCCTCTCTCCCTTTCCTGCCCTCTTTTTTTAATTCTCTCTCCCTCGTTTTCCCTTTCTCTTTCTCCTTTTCTCTTTTTTATTTTCTCACCTGATCTTCTCCCTCTATTTTGTCCTTTGGCCCATTTCTTCCTCTCTTTCTCTCCTCTCTCTCTCCCCTTTCCTCTACCCTCCCGTCTTTTCCCTCTCTCTCTACCTTCCCCTGTCTCTCATTTGTCTTGTCTCTTGCTCTTTCTCTTTCCATCTCTCGCTCTCTTTCTCTCTCTCTTTCACTATTTCTCTCCTCTTTCTCTCACCCTCTCTCTCTTTCCCCTTCGTCTACCCTTGTCTTTCTTACCATCCTTCGTTCTCTATAACACTATTTCTCTCCGCTCTCTCTCTACACACACACACACACTCACTCTCTCTCTGTCTCCCCTTTCCTTTGCCCTCCCTCTTTCTTTCCATCCCTTCTCTTTCGCTCTCTATTTCATAAATTCTCTCCTCTCTCTCACACTCTCTCTCCCCCCTTCCTTTATCCTTCCTCTTTCTTTCCATCTCTCTCTATCTCCCTCTTTTCCATCTGTCCCTTCCTTCCCGTCTCCCTCTCTCGTTCTTACATCTCTCCCTCTCTTGTTCTCTCCCCCCCCCCTCCCCTCCCCCTCCCTCTCACCTGTTTTGAGGCTGAGCGGAGGCGGCAGAGCGTTCAGGCGAGCTCATGCCGACAGGAGCCGTGCCAGGGCGGTGCAGAGCGGTGCGTAAGGGGAAGGTGTCATGGAGCTAATGTGGCGCTAAAGCAGCAGCAGCAGCAGCAGCAGCGGCCCGGCCCTCACACCTGCGACTCGCTCCACCGCAGAGGAATTAAGTCCAGGACACATGCTATCTGTGTTTGGAAACTGCCACACATTCTGCAAGGCGCGCGCAATTAGCGTCAGGCGCGACACACAGTTAGCATGTATTATAGTTGCTTCTTGACACCTTTAAAGTCCGTGTGAATGTTCTCATGTTTGTCTAATTATGGCTTAGTTTGGTGGGAGGGCACCTGTGGTAAATATTTATCATAGTTTTACGTTGTTTTTTTTTTTTTTTTTTACGTGTTTTACGAAGTTGCAGTTTGTGAAGGAATTTAGACAAATACGTTGAAAATGAAGTAGTGCTGAGTTCTAAAACTGAATCCTTCTGTGATGTCATCAAAAAATGACGCACCGTTGAAAATACAAAAAACAATTTACAGACTGACACATTTTGAGAGTGACAGTGACAGTTTGAACGGTCATTCAACAAAATAAAGGTGTTGTCAGGTATTATTATTTGTCTGATAACTATTGTGTAATGTATATGGATGTTGGCCCTTGTTTACAGTCTGGTTGCTATGGTAACAATTGTGGAATTACCTCTAGCTATGTCATATTTGTGCTCATGTTCAACCAGGAAGTAACATTATAAACTTCACAGAAACTGTCAAACTGGGGACAAACAGGAAAAATGTGTAGTCAAATCTTAAATACAATCATGTTCACTACATTTGAGTGAAATGTGTCATCTAAACTGTCATATAGACTTCAAAATATGGGATGGAACAATACAAATTATATAGTTTAGCAAAACTTAGCCAACAGTAATCTTTTGCGGGACATTTGCGATAATCACCAACAAAGATAATGGCCATTATAACACCAGATGCAAAAAATAAGAAGTTGCTTATCCATAATATTCACTTCTAGATCGTTTGAGTTTTCACTTCACAGAATGCTATAATAGTTATTTAAACATGCAGCTTATTGAGGTCCAACTCTGAAAACTCTGAAAAAAAAGCCCTCAGGCTTCCTGGTGAATTGTACACTATATTTCAAACTTTATACAATTATGACCTAAACAATCAACAGTTTGGTGTGAGACAGACCTGATATTAAGGCACTGAGTCTGATCTTTGGTAGTTGCAACATCAGATAAATGCAACTTTTCTGAAAATTTCACATTTGATTTATATTTCAATATGCAGCCTTGGATGGAAATGTTTGGACAACCATTTAGGGTGTCAAAAATTTGCTCTAATGATGTAGCCGCCTCAAAAAAAAAAAAAAACATGTCCCAAAAGTTACATTCTGCATTCTGTATGTTTGTGTATAAGACTTGAAATTCCTTTAGAGTTACCATATTTTTCAGACTATAAGTTGCACTTTATTTCATAGTTTGGCTGGTCCTGCGACTTACACTCAGGTGCGACTTATAGATCTTAAAATATATACAGTAATGTCATGTCCTTAAATGTTAATTCACACTGACCAACATGACCAAGGAGTAAACAATACCTGAAATGTGACTGATGTTTTTTTGTTCTTCATGATGCAGTTTTGACTGATGCGACTTATACTCCGGAGCGAGTTATAGTCTTAAAAATACGGTACAAAAAGTAAGCAAAATAACTTGATTCCAGTCCTGGTTCGATGTTTATTCAAGTTCTGAAACTGTACGACAAACCCTTCTCCCTCACTTATGTCTTGACTCTGATTTCTGTTGATGCATTCTTCGCACAGTTCAGGCTGAGGTCATGTCGGTGTTAGCTCGTGTTAGTCACCTATCGTCTCATTCTGTCCCTCTTCTCTCTGCTGCGTTTGTGTGTCATGGCCTACATCTTCGTCCGTGATTCACAGAACGACTCTCTCCGCGCCGGGCTCTTTGTGCGCCCGTTCTTCTCCCCGTGGACATTGTTAGACGGCGGCGAGTGTCCGGCTTCGTCCGATTGTCCCGGTTCATTCACAGCTGGTCCGGGCGCCTGCAGCTCTGACCCCGGGCTCTGAAAGGACCTCCATTTAGTCACCCGCGCTGCTTCGTGTTCACATACAGTTTATTATGGTGTATTTGGTGTGGCGTGCAGGGAAAAAGACTTGAAGCTTCAATTATTTTCTTCAGTTAGCGAAATGAACAGCTCAAAATCCAACTGAAATGTGATGTCGCGTTAGGGCGGTACAATAAATCGCAAAAGTTATGCAATAATCAAACTAAATATATCATAGTAACACACAAATCTGACAGAAATGACAGAAAGAATATTGAAAAAAGGCACAGTTTACTCTTGGTTTTCCTTAAATTTGCCTTGATTTTGTTTTGTTTTTTTGTCTCTGAAGATTTTATTTCAACTTTATTTTGACAGTATTAAAATTGTGCATATCTTGGAAACATCAAATTGTGCATATCTTGGAAACATCAATCATCAATCATAATGGGCTCTGCAGTAGCAGGTGGCTAAGCTAACCGTTTCTCACAGCTAATGCTAACTTTTATTAAAATGTACAGAAACTGTTAAAATTTAAAGTAATGACTGTCTGATTGTTTTTATCTAAACGATTACTTAACTGTGCCTCAAAATTAGCGTTAGCATTGAACCACAGTCACTTCCTAATTTATCAACACAGAAGTGTCTGATGGCAAACTATTCAAGCTCAATTAAAGGAGCTGTACCTGATTTTTATTGTTGTGAAACTAGTCCATGTTCCCGATGTTTTTGCATGTAATAAAGTAAACTCTGTGTTGCTCCAGCACAGATATATTGTAAAAGCATCTATTCGGCTGAAAATGAGACCACAATGTTTTCTCTGCATCTATTTATAGAGCGTTTTATTCCACAAGAAGCAGGAAGTGTGCTGTTAGCATGTGTAATGTTTGTTAGCTTTACTACTCTGGGCTCAAAGACTGGTGAAAAGTATGTCATAAACTCATGGAGGTGAATATTTATGATGCTGGGGACTGCATTAGGAAAGTGAGTGACACATGTGACTGATGTAAAGACTAACATCAATTAGTTCTGTTTTTCACGTTTCAAAACAGCAAAAATCAGGTACAGGAGCAAAAACCCCATCGAGATAGAATTGAACTGGAAGTACTGGCGCTAACACTGAGCTAGCCAAGCACTGTTGTGCACAGATGTTCCATAATCACACAATTTATTTATTGCCCTCATCTACCAGATACTTCACTACAAGTCATTCAAGGCTATAGTTGATTTTATGATCCATTTAGTGAAATTGATATTGAAATTTGACCCATCCTTCAATGTCTCTGGGTCAATCCTGTCAACGTTGGTATTTCCATCCCTCTCCGTGTATTTAGATGGATAAATACTGAAAATCATTTGGCGTTTTTGCAGTTATTTTCCGTCACACCACATTTATTAACTTTTTCTACACCACTTTCTCTACAATAGTGGTCACCCAGTGGAGCGCCCAGGGACCCGTCTCTAAATCTTGACCCAGGTGAAAGGTCGGCTAAACGCACAGTGTGTTGAAGTTGTCAAAATGTCCATATGTACAGTACAAATGCCTCGTTCCTCCTAAAATCCCATTAGAGTCCTCATCTTTTGTGTTTGTGATGTTCATAATCTGTGACAAACCCAATTGTCTGGTGCGGCAGGCAGAAGGCGGCGTGACCCCTTTTACGAGCAGTGCTTTTTGTCCTTGTGACCCCACCGTAGTCACGTTTGGGGTCCGGAGCAGATCGTTTGGCGGGTGCTCCTCGCACCCCTGGCACACGGCATGTGGGGCGTGAGTAATGGCTTCAGAAAGACTCGATTCACAAATACAGGGGTCTCACTAGGGCCTTTGTGTTCGCCGTGTCAGACACTTTTGTGGAGCAGATGCAGCCGCAACATTTGACCCAGATACTACTGTAAAGTTGGCCTTTTCACTGCCGCAGTCAGTCAGAGTTTGATTTATTACAGCAGGGTTCCAGAACACATCACTGCTCTGTGTTTTTAAAGTTACATTTGTATTTGTTCATTCAGGGATATTTTATCTTGATTAGCATAGATTGAACTTCAAAACTAAGGCTGGCTGCACACCACCCAATTGTCTGTGATTTTAAGACGTGACACAAAGTCTGCAGACCACAGCGTAAGGACATTTGATTATTTATCCCACACGAAGGACAACACACACGTGTTCAGGAAAGATTTGATACAAAGGACTGCAAATGTGTTACGTGACCACTGTCGACTTTAGATGTAAAGTCTCTGTGGACGCGTGTCCAGGGCGTCCTGCTTTTCTGTGGCCCACAGAACGTTCTGGCGTCTGCCGCGTCCATCGCCCGTCCTGGATAGATGCCAAAGTTGAAAAATCTGAACGGCGAAATTCACAGCATGTCAACCTATTTGGAGCTTCCTCCGGAGCAGCAGTCATTCCCCCAAGTGCAGTCACTGCACAAGGAAGCGGGGAAGTGAGGGCAGATTTGTGTCTAGTTCAAACATGAGTCCAGGGCGTCGCAGACGTGTCTCCAGCGTCTGCCTCAAAAGAACAGGCGTCCAACTGGAGGTGTTCGGTGAGATTTTGATGTCATGGTCTGAACACACCATTACAGTCACTGTAGCTCTGATGAAACACTACGACTGCTATGTGAGGAGAGGCACCACAAATAATGCCCTACGAGAAGACAAGAGACAAATCAGGCTCAAAATGGAAATAAGTGTAGGATTAACATGCTGATTTTTTGTTCTTATTTTTGCATTATTATTCTCATTGTTCTTATTTTATCATTTACTTACTCCATGTTTCACTTGGTACTCTAAACATTCCAAGGGGTAAAGTACATAATAGTTGCATGTCACAATGAGATGCTGTTTGAGTTTATGGCACTTGACGTTGATTGTCGTCAGAACGTGATCGGCTCCTTCAGACTCCACGGGGCTCATGTGAATGTGCTTTTCTTCTGTGCGTCTCGTTCTTTTCGTGTGAGGAGCCGGTGGCACCAGTCCAGAGCAGGGTCCGGACCTCGTCAGACCACATCACTGTCACAGAGCGAACAGGGCTCACCATCATCGCTCTGACTGTACTGCGCCCTGCTTTGAGACACTGATATTATTTAGACATTTCAAGACAGTTTTTGTAACATAGTTTGTGAAAATACCATTTGATTTTCTGCAGTTCCACAGAGTATCTTGTTTTCTTTTGGTTCGGTGAGTGTGTTGCAAAAAAAGAATTTCTAGATGAGTTAAAATGCTTAAAAGCTCTCGCACAATTTTGAGGCATGACTCAACATCAAACATCTTTCGATTTTCGTACAAAATGGTGGTTAAATGTTACGTTCCGTACACTGGGAGATTGATCATTTCTCACTTGAGAGAGCAGAGAACTTCAGAGCTGACCTAACTTGTGCGTAAACAAACGGCTAATGCTAAAGAATTGTTGATGTTAAACAAATGTGTGTAACATGTTAAAAGATAGAAGAATATTGTCAGATATCATCATCATAATGCAAATCATCATTCATGTGCCTTTTTAACCTCTCACATTGACTTTTTCTAGCAATTATCTTTCTTTGTTGTCAGATGAAATGCAATACGTATACCAACATACTACAATATAACAACAATCTGACAAAAG
Organism: Rhinogobius similis; assembly: GCA_019453435.1. NCBI lineage: Eukaryota > Metazoa > Chordata > Actinopteri > Gobiiformes > Gobiidae > Rhinogobius > Rhinogobius similis. The sequence continues at coordinate 34,668,348 of CM033625.1, forward strand.
CGATTTACCAAAACCTAATAAACATTTGCCACATGATTGAGCTATGCGTTTTGTTTTCATTTTTGAAGATTACATCATAGTATTTTACTTTGTTGTAAGAATTACCTGTTCCAGCTACGTTCCAGGGCGATTTGTCACATCGGAGAAACAATCCCAGTTACCCGTTGGTTCACAAAGTGACAAGTCTTGAGAAGATTTCATGATAAAATTCGGACAAAAAGGCCAGTGAATTTGCTCTATTTCTTAATTAAAAACAGGATCTTTTTGTGAAGTACGGATATTAAACTATATTTATTACTATTTGACACTTTAAATTATTACTACGGTCACTTTAATTTTGCTTTGGGGGTCCCGAGTCAGTTACAGGGCTATTTTGGGGGTTCCAGGCCAGAAATGTCCCTTTTAAGACTGGCTTTTAACACCTAGTTTAGGTTTTAATGATTTCTAAAGAACATTTTATTCTTTACATGTTTGACTGTTTTGTGTTTGCTGAATGGTTATATTTGAGTGTTTTGAAGGTTGTTTTGGAAGTTCTCGTGTCTTTTCTGTTGGTGTTTGATGACATTTATTCAGAAAAGTCATCCCGTTTTGCGTTTTATCGTCAGCTTCCTCCTCCCCTGGCTCTGTTCTAACACCTTAAGCCCGATACGACGATCCTTTTGTGTTTGTGTTCAGAAGACGTGTGAATGCCCTGGCTCTTTAGATCGGCCGAGCGGACAGCTGATGTACAGGTCTGTGTGTGTGTGTGTGTGAACGTATCGGGCGAGCGGACAGCTGATGCCTCTCGCTGGCTGTGAAGTGACCGAGGTGAGGCCGAGGTCTCTGAGTCCGAGTGTTGGACTGATCCAGTTTGTGACACATGACTAAGGCCCTGTCACTGCTCTTCACACTCTGCTCTGCCACTTCTGCCGCTGCTTTTACTGCCAACACTGGTGCTACTACTGCTGCTGCAAGAAGAAGACGACTTTATGCAGCCTAGACCTATTCACACGGGATTAGTTTAAAGTCTAGATGACAGGTTCGACGACACATTTCACAAAAACGAAGTGAACAAGATTCTATTTAAGATTTTATTAAACATTTTGCCTGTTTGTCCCCACTTTGTGTAAAGTTTATAATGTTACTTCCTGGTTGAACATGAGCACAAATATGACATAGTTAAAGGTAATTCCACAACTGTTACCCAGCAACCAGACTGTAAACAAGGGCCAACATCCACATACATTACACAATAGTTAGGAATTAACAATCAACAATACTTAAAACAACTTGATTTTGTTGAATGATGGTTTGAACTGTCAGAAAAATGTGTCAGTTGTCTATAACTTGTCATTCCGTTTCAGAATTCAGCCCTACTTTCTGTATTTTAAAGTCTATATGACAGGTTGTAGTGATATTCCAATTATGACTTACTGTAGTTTGGTGGGAGGGCACGTGTGGTAAATATTTATCATAGTTTTTCATCTGTGAAGTTGCAGTTTGTGAAGAAATTTTGAAAACTAAGTTTAAAATGACAGGAAGTAGTGCTGAGTTCTAAAACAGAATTCCTCTGTGATGTCATCAAAAAGCAGTGCACCATTGAAAATACAGAAACAATTTACACACAACAGACACAATTTTTGACAGTTTAAACCATCATTCATCAAAATAAAGTTGTTATCGGGTATTATTATTTGTCAAATCATAAATAATTTGTGATTTATATGGATGTTGCCCCTTGTTTACAGTCTGGTTGCTAGGTAACAGTTGCAGAATTACCGAATTAACTATGTCATATTTGTGCTCATGTCCAACCAGGAAGAAACATAAACTTTACAAAAATGGTCAAACTGGGGACAAACAAGCAAAATGTTTAGTAAAATCTTAAATATAATCGTGTTTAATACATTTTAGTGAAATGTGTCGTCATATAGACTTTAGATTTAGTACTTGTCACGTATGTCATATCTTATGTTATGTAACAAGTCATCTTTTATAATGTCAGTTTTGAAATGTTGATCCGTGACATGTGGATCTGTGTGTGTTTTTAACTGTTTTGATGAAACCACTTCTATGGACAACTCAGTTTTTGTATTCATATTCATAATTGCTGATCTTTTTATCCAATCTATTCATCTTCAGTTCACTTCTAGTTTCTAGCTCCAAGATCCATGTTTTGTCCTGGACGTACCTTTGTCATAATTTTATTTATTTTATTCAGTCCATGCACCCAGCTTCCACCAGCCTCACGTTAGCATTTTTAGCCGAACAATGGCGCTAATCAGGTCCCAGTTTGTGTCACTTCTCCTCAGCTGTTAGCGACGCGCGAGCTAACCCGAGCTCTCCGCCTCCCCGTGAAGCTAACGCGCTGTGATCGGTGAGTCACGTTAGCATGTGTTAGCGCCGGTGGATCACAAGCTCGCTCATTAGCATACGGCGCTCATGTTTTGCTAATGCTCGTTCCATGTTGTCAGTGCCAGTGCGATTCCTGCAGCTCTGAGCAGAAAAGCGCTGGCCCGGTGTCGTCGTCTCGTCTGCCGCTCGCTCGCACAGATCCAGAGTCCGTGGTGCGTGTCGGGCCGGCGTTTGAAGTCCGCTTTCGACTCTGCGGCGGAAAATGAGGGAAAGCAACGCCGGCTAAATCTGTAAACAAGAAAAGCACATGGAGACACTGCTGCGTTCAGACGGAGGTGCAAGTGTTTACTCATTTATCTCTGTGGTTTTATCGAAGTGCCGCAATTAAAGCTGTGCTACTCAACTTTTTATTGTCGTAAATGAGTACATTTTTTTGTTTTCCACCAAAGAGTATCCTGTAAAAGCAGCACTTAATGACAAAATTAGACCACTATGCATTGTCTGCAAATAATAATACAGCATTTTAACCTGGAAGTAAGAGCAGAAAGCAGCGCTCTGATTGGCTGTGCTTGGGCGGACCACTCCAGTTTCACTTAGCCATCTGAAAAAAGCCGTGCATGTGCCTTAAAATGAATGCATGTGAATATTAATGATGTGCCAAAGAGCTAGGAATTAGCTACATGGATTTTCATACCTGCTTTCGGTTTCGCTGTTTGAAAACCAGGTACCCCAGCTTTAAACGCAACAGGTTCGACTATAAAAATAATTGTGATTGTATTTTTATCATCGTAATTGTTATCTGGACTTAACAGACACCAAAACACATACTGACAGACCTTTTTATACCAAAGATTATTATTAGATGAAAATGTCAAAGAAGAATAAACAAGTTTTGAACTCATGAGTGAAATAGAAGAGCAATTAGGTATACAATATGTCTTTTAGTTGTTACACAATAATGCAACACATTATTTCCCACACCACCACCACCACCAATTATTCACACACTCACCACTTTCATACCAGGCAATGTAGGAAAAGGGCACAACTACAGAACATGGGTTGGTGGACTAGTTCTCTAACCACTGAGCCACTACCACTCCCAGATACATTTCACTGCTATTATATAAATATTTACTACATGTTCTTTAGTCATTGTTTACACCTGGTTTTGTCCTAGTTAAGTCCTGGTTTAGTCCTAGTTTAGTCCTGGTTTACACCTTGTTTACACCTGGTTTAGTCCTAGTTTAGTCCTGGTTTACACCTTGTTTACACCTGGTTTAGTCCTAGTTTAGTCCTAGTTTAGTCCTGGTTTACACCTTGTTTACACCTGGTTTAGTCCTGGTTTAGTCCAAGTTTAGACCTGGTTTTGACCTGGTTTAGACCTGGTTTAGTCCTGGTTTCTGGCCTCAAGGGCAAAACCATCCAAAGAATGTGACCTTCTGTAAACTAAAGTTGAATAGCCCTCACATAGACTTTAACATGTTTGTTTGCTTCTTTCTTGCAAAAATCATATATTTGTTAAAAAAAAATCCACATCTGACCATCCCTAATGTCCACTGTAATAACGATATCTTAAAGTAGCACTACACTTGGACGACTTGAGCACAATCCTTGGTCTTCTCCATCATCTGTGCGTCCAGGTAGCTGCTTTAAAGCTCTATTTCCTCTTGACTCGAGGCCGCTCTTAGACTCTGCGTTCGGGGAGAGCGGGACGTAATTGGAAGCATATGTTTCTGGGAGAGTGTTGTTTTAGCCCGCTGCTACTTCCACAGTTACTTAGTCCTGAAGATCGACACTGATTCTTGACATATGAAAACACTGCGCTCGCTTTGAAGTCTATTATAACAAATTAAATAGAGTTTTGTAAATGTAATGGATATTTTTGTCAAAGTTAAAGGGCCTCTGGTCTGAAAAACTTGGCTTATACTGTTGTTAAAATGTTGTTTTCTCTTCAAAAAACATAAAAGAGTTGTGTTTTGTTTCATTCACACATGTTTGAGTAAGACAGTCTTTTCCTCCTGAGCTAAAAACACTTGGTCCAACTGCATGATGTCATTAGGTGGTAATGCAGAAGAGCGATGTGTTTTTAAAGTGCTTTCACATTCATCAAACCTTAGAGCTACACTAGAGAGAAACAGAGTCTTAAATCAGAAAATAAGTTTAAAAGTGATCGAAGTACGTAGTATTTATCTTGATTTGAGTGTGTTTTGACTTTAAGTTCTTGTTCTTATTTCAAATTCACAAAACGATTAATTAATTTCTTCAACACTTGGACTCAGAAACATATTATTTAAGGAGAGAAAAGTAATGAGTTCAACTGTGTGTGATCCCAAAGTCTGTGTCAGTGAGAAATGTTGTGTTCCTGTCGTTTATCTGGTTTTATACAACAGTTTATTTATCTTCCTTTAGATGTCAGTTACAAACTCAATATGTATCAGAGTTGCAGACTTGTTATCAGACTTTAGCAGCCTCTTCACATACATGTTGTGTTTTGAGCTTTTACAGGAAAAAACTGACAGAATGTTTCTGTGTTTGATCTGTTTTGGTTGTTTGTTTGGTTTATACAGTTTTCAGTATCAGTACCTTCTCAAAAAGTATCTAGCGTCAATTAGCATCTGGTAACAATGCACCGATACTGATACTTGTCTCAATATTGCTGTGTTTTTGTTGCTTTTTAATCTTTCTTTTTTTAAAAAAAACAAAAAAAAACAAAAAAAAAACTTGAGGGTTAGCAGCAGTTTTCATGCAGAATAAAACATTTTGTCATTTGTGTAGGAAATGATGCCACATCTAAAATTGTAGACTTTGCGATTTGCTAATTGCATCCATTAAAATTGCGATTTCAATGCAGTTTTGATTAATTGTGCTTCTTCACATTGATCTTTTTACTCCATACATTAGAGTTCTTCATTAATTAAACCCATTAAACCCTACAGAAGATAGATTAAAGTGCCTCTGACAGGTTGGACTACTCATTTTAAATTCTGCTAAAATCTTTACAAATTTTACCCCAGTTTAGCCATTTGTTTTTTAGGTTTTTGATTTTCCTTTCTGGTTGTAAATGATTATATCACACTGGGAAATTACCTAGAAACCATCCTGTACAGTGCACCAAAACTCATCTAACACAAAGATTTTTGTATTTGACAAAGAAAACACCTTTATTTTGTTGAATTAATGTTTAAAGGATCAAAAAAGTAGTTTTATTTTGTGTAAATTATGCATAACCTTTGTCTCCCCAGTGTGATGTCATCAATTTGTATATTTCCTGTAATTTTTAACATATTCAACTTTTCTGCACAAACAGCGACCTGATTGGTGTAAAACTATAATTTATGTTTACAAAAGTAATTAATGCACTGAATGAAGTCAAAATTAGAAAATCATAAAAACCTCTCATACGCCCTTGAGTTGAGTAAGTAAAGAAACACTACAGGAACTACGCCTTATTTTTTTGAAAGCTACCTCTTTTAAACTTCTTAAATGAACTTAAAATGTTCAGACTTCCACAATATAGCAGTTACTTTGAAGGATTTAGTCAGTTTAGAGTTTCTCACCATGTTATAAATGTTCAAAATTAAACCTTTTTAGCACAAATGACAAAATTCCGCTGCTCTTGCTTGCGATCTTTTCTCTCCACAGTCGTTTCAGATCAGTATTGCAATTTAGAATGTCTAAAATATAAACATAGTAGCCAAAAATGTATGTCTACTTTAAATTGACTTCACATCTGTGGATTTTAGAGCGATGTTTCCATAAAATTGACACCTGAATTCGGAATATCCTCGCCCTTTGACAGGAAACTGAAACCTGTGATCAGCCCGAGTGTTCTGTGAGTCTGTGTCGGTGAACAGGAGCGGCGCAGAGACCGGAGCTTGGACGTTTGTAATCAGTATCATATGGAAGTGGGAGCGTGTTATTTTAGCCTGTGCTTTTAACCCTCTTCCTCGGCTCTGGGCTCTCAGGCCGTCGCTCCTGACCTTAACACAAACCGGCAGCTTCCAATGGCACCGCTGATTACTACAAGTGCACGTTTCGCAAGGAAAACACTGCAAATACACAGAGAGCTACAGGGCTAGGTTTTATTGATCTGCTTTCAGTAGATCCTTTAAAATAAACATTACATTTCAGAATGAAGCAAAAATGAAGTGTGAGCATAGTGAACAGTGAACATAATGTAGGATCACTGGAGAAACTGGGCTTAACCTCAAAATATCACAAAATGTGAAAAATCCAGGTGGTTTTGTCAAAGTAAAAGCACTTAGACACATGTGAGCGACATCAGAGCAACACATTTAACACTGGATTTTACTGGATTTGGAGCAGATTATGACACACACTTAGCATTTTTCGGTGGCACAGTAGTGCAATGGTTAGTGCTCTTGCCTCACAGCAGGAAGGTCCTTGGTTCGACTTCCAGGCAGCGTGGGGGCTCTGTGGAGTTTGCATGTTCTCCGTGTCTGTGTAGGTTTTCTCCGGGTTTCCGCTAAAAACATGTAAACAAACAGTAGTATGTAGTGTGTGAATAAGAGTGAGGGAGCAAGATGGCCGCCCGTTGATGTAAATGGGCTGTGTTTGCTAGCACATGTTGCCAGTTTAACCTTTAGATAACAGCCAGGAAGTGATGCAGGATCATGGCTCTGATCAGAGCAAGAGCTGCTATAGCGGAGCAGTGTGGAACAGATTGAGCTGGAGCTAAAGATTTAAAATCTGTTTTAAAGAAAAGTGAAGGATTTTGAACTGGAAAAAAGTTCATGAGCTGAAAAATAATCGCCACAACATCCGACCTTTGTGAAAGTTGTAGGTCCCTGACAGTCCCTGTCAGCTGAACACCACCAGTTTGTTTTACATCATGTGGAAAATGCCTTCAGGACTGCACAGGATGTGTTCGCTGCAGTTCCACAGACCGGCCACTGGGGCAACAAGTTTAAGCAGCAATACCCTCCAGATAATATTATCCATGAGAGAATGGATGTAAATTAGACCCTGACTGCAATCTAGTGCGTTTACAGCACATATAATGTATACCTGAAAGAATTAAACCAGGACTAAACCAGGACCAAACTAGGACTAAACCAGTAAACAGGAGAAGTTAAGTTAAATAAACCTGACTGAAACCCTAAACGTATCCATTTTTAACCTTTAAACTAACAATAGTATGCATTGTTTTTCTTTAAACATGCTCTTGAGTACCTTTAATTTGCCATCTCATGTTTTGAAACAACAAACAAGGTTTACAATAAGATAATTCAAGTGCATCCAGCCAGTAGATGGCGCCAAGCACTATTCACACAATTCAGCTATATTATCACTTCTCGGAGAATGTGCCATACACTATTACCAAGCTAGCAGCTGCAGTTATTGTGATGTAGATGATCTGAAAATTCATCCAGGATCAAGGGAGTTCAGCAGGAAGTGTGTTTGATGCTCGGAAGGGGAGGATTTTCAAATAAACATTCCTCAGAACAGCGTGAATGCAACTCCAGGTGTGTCTTTGATGATGGAACATTGTTAGAACAGGATTAAAATCTAAAAAAAATCCCTCTAGCAGAAAATGTCCTTTAAACTAAAAATATATGTAACAACGTAAAGGATTTATGATGTTGGAACCTTATTTAAATCAACTCATGTGATAAAATCCCTCCAATTACTCTAGTCCTAGTGCATACATTTGAATCCCTCAAAACCTAAACTAAAGTCAAATCCAGATGACTCTGCAGAACGTTCCTGTTTTGCCGTGCACACTCGCAGGTTTCAGACGTATGTTGTGCCGTGCAGCAGTCGCGTTCATTAGCTCGCTCCTCGTGTTGGAGATTTGGACTTCAAAGTGTCTGACACAGGACCAGCTTTTGCCCATTTCCCTCAGTGTCAGGATTAAGATCAAAGCGCCGCATAATCTGATTCCCGATCGGCACTTAAACGCAACATGTCCGTACCTTCTGTCTCCCGCTTCACTGCTCTGGACTGAGCTCAGCGGGTTTTACGAGTAACACTCCACACGCTGACACAAACAGAGCGCGCGCTTTGAGATCGGAGATAGTTTGGGATGAAAAAGGACAGACTGAAGAGTTAAAGTGTGCATGATGGATTTTATTGATTTTCTAATTTTGACTTTATTCAGTGTAGTAATACCTCTTGTCAATATAAATGATAGTTTTATAGCAATCAGGTCACTGTTTGTGGAGAAAACCTGAAAAATGTATTAAATTAGAGGAAGTAAACAAATTGACATCACAGTAGAGAAGAAGAACAAATATTTTTTGACCCTTTTAAATATTGATTTTTACAAAATAAAGGTGTTCACCTTTATTTTTCTTTGTCAAATCAAAAAAAATCCTTGACATGAGAGGACTTTTGGTGCAGTGTACAGGATGGTTTCTTGGTCATTTCCCAGTGTGATGTCATCATTTCCAACCAGAAAGTGATATTAAAGACCTAAAAAAAAAGCTAAATTGGGATAAACTTTTAAAGATTTTAGCAGGATTTGAAATATATTTATGTTAATTGTATTTTAGTTAAATGAGTCGTCTAACCTGCCAGAGGCACTTTAAAGGTGCACTATGTTGTGTTTTTTTTTGTTGTTTTTTTTTGTCGGTATTTGTTTGAATGAGAAAAGTGTGTATTGATCAATGTTTATCTGGTTTAGTCAAATCAAACACACACAACACACACACACATACAGATACACACCCATCTATGTGCATACACACGTATTTACACACGCATACCCTAAGATACAATAGGCTGAGTGCAGATACACCAGTTGAGGAAGCACCATCAGAGGAGCCGTCTGCACCAGGAGCAGAGAGTCCGTAGCCACAGGACACAGACTCAGGGCCCCGAGGAGAGATGGGGCAAACACCAAACCTCCACCAGGGGCCCATGAGCCAGGGCCCAGCAACCACAGCCGACCGCCGCTCCCAGTACAGAGGGCCCCTTAGAGGAAACACTGGAGTCTAAAATGAATAAGAGAATAAATAAATAAATAAATAAATATGGGTAATTAATAAATAAATAGAACTAGAGTAAAACTTAAATAAATACATATAAAATAAGTAAACACAATAAATAAATGTAACAAATACACAAATTAAATATTAGTCAAAAGCTAAACTAAAAAGGTGGGTCTTGAGCCTGCTCTTAAAAACCTGAACGTTCTCTGCGGCCCTGAGGTTCTCCGGCAGGCCGTTCCACAGACGAGGGCCGTAGTACTGAAAAGACGCCTCGCCGTGAGCGTGTGTCCTGACTTTGGGAATGACTAGGAGCCGGCTGCCGGAGGAGCGCAGGGGCCGCGAGGGTTCATATGGTAAAAGCAGTTCTGATAGATAAGAAGGCCCAAGACCATTAAGACATTTATAAACCAGTAAAAGAACCTTAAAATCGATCCTGAAACACACGGGGAGCCAATGTAGTGATTTTAAAACCGGTGTAATGTGGTCCCGCCCCCTGGTCTTAGTCAGGACACGTGCTGCTGAATTTTGTAATAATTGCAAACCTGAAATACTCTTTTTGGGAAGACCAGAGAGCAGGGCATTACAGTAGTCTATACGACTGGAGATAAAAGCATGCATCAGGGTCTCCGTGTTGGCCCGAGAGAGAATGGGGCGGACTCTGGCTATGTTCTTTAAGTGATAAAAACCTATTTTTGTGATGTTCTTGATGTGCGGGATAAAAGTGAGCTCAGAGTCAAAGATGACGCCCAGGTTTTTTACTTGTGGTGATGGCGTTAGAGACTGTGCTTGGAGTTTGGATAAAAGTTTCTCTCTCTGGGCCTCAGGACCGATGACTAAAACCTCAGTTTTGTCCTGGTTAAGCTGGAGAAAGTTTTCTGCCATCCAGGATTTGATGTCTAAAATGCAGTTAAAAAGAGCATCCATTGGCCTGGTGTCATCAGGAGACATGGAGATGTAAAGCTGCGTATCATCAGCATAACTGTGGAAGCTGACTCCATGTCTCCTGATGACACCACCAAGAGGGAGCCTGTATAGGTTAAAAAGCACAGGACCTAAAATGGAACCCTGGGGCACACCACATGTGATTTTATGGACCTTGGAGGAGCAGGTATCTAAACTTACCATGAATGTTCTGTCTGTGAGATAGGAAGTAAACCATTTGTGCACAGTACCAGAGAGGCCCACCAGGTGCTTAAGTCTGTTTAAAAGAATAGTGTGGTCTACTGTATCGAAGGCAGCGCTTAGATCCAGTAGAACCAACACTGTCACCTGTTTAAAATCATAACTTAGTCTAAAATCATTTAAAATCTTTGTCAAGGCTGTCTCGGTACTGTGGTTTACCCTAAAACCAGACTGATATTCCTCAAAAATGTTGTGTGTGTTTAAGAAATAATTTAGCTGAGTAAAAACAAGTTTTTCTAAAATTTTGCTTAAAAATGGTAAGTTAGATACCGGCCTATAGTTGTTAAAATCATTAAATCTAAATTGCTCTTCTTCAGCAGGGGCCTCACCACCGCCGCTTTAAAGGCAGTGGGACAGACCCCTGTCTGAAGAGAGCAATTCATCATGTTTAAAAGCTCCTCGCTAAAAGATCCATAAAATGACTTAAAAAACCTTGTAGGAACTGGATCTAAAACACATGTGGTGGGTCTCACCGAGGAGAAAACTTTATCAAGACTCTCAGCATTAACCAGGACAAAACTGTCCAGTGTTTCCTCCGGTAAAGACAGACAATCAGATGTGTTAAAAGCAGTTGATCGACTGGATAAAATGTTACATCTGATGGTGTCTATCTTCCCCATAAAGTGGTCTGCAAACGCTTCGCAGAGAGAGTCTGTGTGAGTAAAATGAGATGTGCTAAAATCAGGGTTTAAAATATTGTCAATGGTTGAAAAAAGGACTTTGGAATTATTTTTATTGTTGATGATTATTTTGGCAAAGTAGTTGTTTCTTGAGTTTCTAATTGCATTGTTATATATTCTTTGTTGATTATTGAAGAGTTGGTGATTTATTGTTGTTTTATTTTTTCTCCATCTTCTCTCTGCGACCCTGCACTCTCGCTTTAATTTTTTGAGTTTCTCATTTATCCATGGAGGTGTCGGTTTAGTCACAGTCTTTTTTATTTTAAGGGGGGCAATGAGATCAAGAGCTGATCGAAGTCGACTGTTAAAATTGTCCGTAATAAAATCGCAGGGTGCAGGTAAAACAATTGTACTTTTTTCTAAAACCTCAATAAAATTTGCAGCCACTTCAGGGGTCAGATGGCGCTTCCTCACAGTTCTCACGGAGGTCTCTCGCTGAATAAAACCGGTGATATTAAAAAACACACAGTAGTGGTCAGACACAGCCAAGTCGACAACAGAGGACACACTGGTGGACAGGCCATGGGTGATGACCAGGTCCAGAGTGTGTCCTCTTTTGTGAGTAAAATCCATATAATTTAGAATGTTTAAAAAATCATTTGAAAAAGAATCTAAGACATCGATGTGCAGATTAAAATCACCGGCTAAAATTATATGCTTATAAGAATTCTGTAAAATTGATAAAAAGTCTGAAAATTCATTGATAAAAAGACTACATTTCTTTGGTGGTCTGTAAACGGTGACACATAAAATTTGGGGATTGCTAAAAACAATGGAGTGATATTCAAAGCTTGTAAAATTGTTAAATAAAACAGGTTTGGTGGCCAGAGTGTTTGTACTTATAGAGGCTGTGCCACCTCCCCTTTTACCACTCCTTATTGAAAAAGCAAAGTTAAAATCAGGTGGAGAGGCCTCAGTGAGAACAACTGGTGCATCTGCACCCAGCCAGGTTTCTGTTAAAAACAAACAATCAAGTTTGTGGTCTAATATCACATCATTTATAATAAAAGATTTGTTCAGCAGAGAGCGGACATTAAAAAGAGCCATATTTATTGTGAGCGGGGACTGGGGACTAGGAGTTTGTTGTGGATCGGATTTCTGGAGATATTTTAGGTTATTTTTGTTAACTGTTGATTTATTGAGGGATTTATGGATTGTCCGCTCTCTGCTGATGATTACCGTAATGTGTTGGGGTTGGTTATATTGTCATGCTGACTGTAGAGTGAGTTCGATGTTGTGGGATAGAAGGCGGGATCCGGAGTGGTTTGGGTGAAGGTGGTCCTTTTTAAAAAGTTCGTGTCTGTTGAAGAATGTAAGGAAATTGTCGACATAAGGGATTTTATTGTCTCTACAGTAGGTTTTTAGTTTGATGTGTAATTGTCTCAGACGGCTGAATTTAACGTCTCCGAAACGAGGTGGTGAGAATGGTCCAGAAATTACGCATTGTTTATCTAAACTGTGGATTGTGGAGATGAGGGTCCTGAAATCGCCCATGAGGGTCTCTGACTGCTGTAATCTGAGATCGTTGGTTCCGACGTGAATTACAACTGTTGATATTGATGGATGGTGGGGGAGGATGGTGGGGGCGGAGTCTGTAATGTCCTTTACCAGAGCACCTGGGTGACAGGAGGTGTAGCCTTTCTTTACTCGCACATGCCGAACAATGGACGAGCCTAGTACCAGAACGGACGGGCTTGGTTTGGGCGTGGTGACTGGGCCATCTGCAGAGGTTTGAGTCCGACTCTGCAGCGTCACAGGGCCACCTGCTCGAGCGCAGCCGTCTCCCGCGGCACCCCGAGTGTTCAGGCTCGAAGATCATGTGGAGGGCGCAGCAGCGGACCCTCCTGACTCACGGCGAGCTCGAGCTCGACATGAGTTGGGAGGACGTAGAGGGGCCGCCCAGCTCACGCCGGGCGGTCGGATTCGCGGCGCTGGGCGGTCGTGAAGGGGCCCCCAGACCCACGCCGAGCGGTCTGTCCCGACGTGTGTGGGGAGGCAGCCACGGAGCCTCCAGATGGGGCTGGAGCAGCAGGTGATGGTGAGTGCAGCAGCGGAAACTCACTCTCATGCAATAGACCCAGAGGTGGTGGTGATCTGCCAAGCCCCGCAGCCCGGGAGGTTGAGGAGCCGGGATGAAATGCAGGTGCCAGTGGCGAGATCTAACAGCTGAGCCGCAGGTCTGAGAGCGGGCTGTTGGCGGCGGGTCGGGTCGGCTGGATCTGTGATGTCGTGCCCCTCGTCCGGGAGAACCTGCTCCCATAGGCGGAAAGTGTTCGTCGTAGGCCAGGACAGTGAATCTGTTTTCCAGTTCTGTAGCTCCAGTGTTTGGAGAGCGCAGGCTATCCCGCGCCCTGGAGCCACTGCGGGACCCAACGAGAGTCCACGGGTCTGACTTTACAGGAGTGGAGCTGGTTGGAGCTTTGGGTCGCGCTCCCTGTTTAAACCAGTGCTGTCTGTCTGAGATGGCACCTGGAACCGGTGAGGACAGCCGGCGTGTTTGGGAGGCGTTGGTGGTAGAGTAGTTAGCCGTTTCGGCTAACTGTAGGCTGGTGGCAGCGGCGTAAATCCGTCCCAGGATTATATCTTGATCACCATCCTCTTGGATTTTAAATAGTAAGCAAATTCGTTGTTCCAGTTCGGCAACTTTTTGGCTCAAGCCTGCGCCCTGTAGCCCTAGCTATGCTAGCCTGCGGTTGTTGACTCACGTCAGTGTCCTTCGCAGTTAAAAACACTAAAATCCTGGAATCCGATGGTTAAAACAAATCAGTCCAGATAAAAACGCAGATAAAAGCCCTTAGGTTGTGCAGGATAAGAAAAGAGTATTGTTAAAAGCACAAAAAATAGACTTTGTTTGGAGCCGGTGTCTCTAGCAACCGAGACGCCGACGCATGCGCACAGCACGTCGTACACCTGGTTTAGTCCTGGTCTAGTCATTGTTTGGACCCAGTTTAGTCCTGGTTTAGACCTGGTTTAGTCCTGGTTTAGTGCTGGTTTAGACCTGGTTTAGTTCTGGTTTACTCCTGGTTTAGTTCTGTTTTAGTCCTGGTCTAGACCTGGTTTAGTCCTGGTCTAGGCCTGGTTTAGATTTGGTTTATTCCTGATGTAGACCTGGATTAGACCTGGTTTAGTCCTGGTTTAGACCTGGTGCAGACTTGGTGTAAACTTGATTTAGTTCTGGTGTAGACCTGGTTTAGTCCTGGTTTAGATTTGGTTTATTCCTGATGTAGACCTGGATTAGTCCTGGTTTTTAGACCTGGTTTAGTCCTGGTGTAGACTTGATTTAGTCCTGTTTTAGTCCTGGTTCAGTTCTGCAGATGTTGTTAAAGCCTTTTAAATATTTTTCATATTTCTAAAGCGCTGGACTCGTTTCTGGCCTCGAGGACAATCTGATAAATCTGGCCCTCGTTAAAATAAAGTAGAATATTCCTGCTCGACTACTTCAGCCATCAGCCTCCTCTTCCTCAGATCCAGTTTAACACCCACACATCCTGCCGTACGCCGCTCCGTGCTTCCATCTCCTCTCAGTTTACGCGCCGTGTCCATTACATAATCAGCGGCGTCAATTAGCTCACATCCTGCACCCGGGCCGGCCTAATGAATCACCCAGAGCGGGGTCCCGTGGGTGCTCCTGTCAGCGCCAGATTTAGCTCCAAACCAGGATTTCCTCACGCGGGCCGTTTGATATGGAAGAAGTGACGGCGCCGTGCCAGTGTTTACGCGAGGAGGGTTTAGCGGTGATGAAGTCCTGCCGTGTTTCTGTGTCCGAGCCGGAGAACGCATTTGGAAACGGAGCAGGAGGAGGAAAGTGGCTCAAGTCCAAATGACAGGTTCTCATGTTTCTGTAATACTGACTTAGTTTGGTGGGAGGGCACCTGTGGTAAATATTTATCATAGTTGACGTCTGTGAAGTAGCAGTTTGTGTAGAAAATTTGAAAAATAAAAGTTTAAAATGACAGGAAGTAGTGGTGAGTTCTAATACCCTCTGGAATCCCTCTGTGATGTCATCAAAAAGCGACGTGCCAGTAAATAGACAGTTAATACTCAACTGAAACATATTTCTGACAGTTTAAACCATCAGTCAACAAAATAAAGGTGTTATCAGGTATTATAATTTGTCAAATCATAACTAGTGTATAATTTATGTGGGTTTTGGCCCTTGTTTTCTAAAATGGTTGCTAGGTAACAGTTGTGGAATTACCTCTAACTATGTCATATTTGCTGCCCATGATCAACCAGAAAGTAACATTATAAACTTGGGGACAAACGGGAAAAATGTTTAGTAAAATCTTAAAGATAATTATCTTCACTACATTTTAGTGAATTGTGACGTCCAGCCTGTCATATAGACTTTGACAGGTGAAGTTGTGCAATTTAAGGCAAGGAGTTTGTGTTTCTCAGCAGTTTGTTCACCAATTTGAGAGAAAAATGCCACCAAAAAGTGTAAAAAGGTTGAATGTTATCAAGGGTTCATAAATGTGTCATATTAATCTGGCTGCACCTCCTTTTCGCCTTCCAAGAATCACACAATTCAACAATATCACTCCTTTTTAACAGAACAGACGAGGGACTTTGCAGTAGTTTTCGATTGCCTTCAAGTGTTTAAATATTGTCCAAAACACACTAAATATTTTAAATGATTCTCATACTTTTTTGTGTTTGTGTATCCTGGTTTAGTCCTGGTTCAGTTCTGCAGATTTCAGGGAAGGAGTCTGTATTTCTCTACGGTTTGTTCACTCATTTTGAGAGAAATATCTCAACAAAACGTCTAATCATGTTCAGCGTTATCATGGGCTCACAGATTTGTTAGATTAATCTGGCTGAATGTTCTTCTCACCTTCCAACAATCACACAATTCAACAATATTACCACTTTTTGACAGAGAAGACGTGGGACTTGCTTTCAAGTGTTTCAGTATTATCAAAAACACAAAAAACATTCTAAATGATTGCTATAATTATTTGTGTTTTGCATACATCAAGTTTTAAAATGACACAGATTAGCTTTTAACCTTGTCTTAATCTTAAAAAACAATACCTGCAGTTGTATTTAGCTTTATTCATTCGTCATGTTTACGGGGTCATCTTCTCTGAGCCTCACCATCACTCCGTTTCAATTACACAGGTAAAAAAAATCGGACTTTTTCTGCACATTTGTTAAGTCCATAAACCATCATCAGACTCATTTTGTGCTCAAATTGTGTTCACAACAAATGCATGGCTCTGTTAGCACACCAGTCACGTTGCCTAAGGGCTTCATTTATTTATTCTTTCGTATCTGACAGAATAAAAGGAATTGTGCTTTGTAATGTGTGTTTTACAAATGCTGACGTTAAGTTAAGTAAGACCAGTGTTTCTCAAACTGTGGTATGTGTGTTTGTTCTGGTGGTACGTGGAATACCCTCTTCAATTGTAATGTTTAATTCATTTAGAGGACATTTTATTCGCATTTTTTCTCTTTCTTTCTTGTTAAAACTACTGTGGCGATGGTGTATTCCTACTTAAAACCTGGTTTATCCCTAATTGAGACCTGAAATAGTCCTGTTATTGACCCAGTTTAGATTTGGTGATACTCAGAAAGCCACATCTTTTCTTTGGTGGTACTTGGGGTAAAATGTTTTAGAACCACTGAGTTAAACAATGTGAAATAATAACGCCAAGGAAACCAAAAAGATGTTTAAACGCAAATTGAGGACATATGTATGCTTGATATGACACGCAACCATCTCAAAACGGCATACATAATGACTTTTATGACTGAAATTCATAAATAGACTCAAAACTTAGCATCCCACTGCCAATATTTCTTGGAGGACACGTTATACAAACCATGTTCTGACATTGTTCCTTCATCAAAAACACAGCTGGAGTTGTATTTAGCTTCATTCACATTTGGTTCATTAATCCTGTTAATGAGCTTGTCTTCTCTGAGCCTCACAAAAACACTCAGTTTCAAATCCCCCAGATTTGTGGTGTCAAAGGTGGAGATCCCTGTGCTGTTTTTAAGTCCATAAATCATCACCAGACTCTGAACATTTCTGACTTAAATCACATCCATTACAACTGCATGCTCAGCATACTAGCCGGTATAAGCTAGCTTTTGTTTGTTTTCTCTTGGTAATTCTCTTTGTTGCTAGTAGATGGAGTGTTGTTTTTCAAGACATGCATTACTGGAAAGTCTTTATGACAGATTCTCAAAATTTTCAAATTCTGACTCAGTTTGGTGGGAGGGCACCTGTGTTAAATATTTATCATAGTTTTACATTTGGAAGTCGCAGTCTGTGAGGAAATTTAGAAAAAAATTAAAGAGAAAAATTTACAGGAAGTAGTGCTGAGTTCTAAAGTGGAATCCCTCTGTGATGTCATCAAAAAGCAAAAGACATTTTGACAGTTTAAACGGATCCAACAAAATAAAGTTATCAGGTGTTATGGTTTGTCAAATCATAAATAATGTGCAATGTATATGGATGTTGGTCCTTGTTTACAGTCTGGTTGCTAGGTAACAGTTGTGGAATTACCGCTACCGTCATATTTGTGCTCATGTTCTGGGACAAATGGGAAAAATGTTTAGTAAAATCGTAAATACAATCATGTTCACTACTTTTTATGTGTCGTCAAACCTGTCATATAGACCCTTTAAACGTTTTCCAAGCAAAAATATTCTACATTCTGGAATGGAGGCAAAATTGAAGTGGAACATAATGTGATTTCACTGGACAAATTGGGATGAACCTCATAATTTCACAAAATATGACAAATCCATATGGTTTTGTCAAATGAAAAGCACTCAGACACATGTGAGTGATGTCAGAGCCTGGTTTAAACACATGCACTATTGGATTTTAAGACATTTATTTATTTAATAGGAGTTTATAATAGATTCTTAACATTTTTGATGAGGACAAAACCCTGATTCTTAGGTTTCACTTGAGTGTGTCACTTGACTTCACAGAAATGTTGAGCCCACAATAGTTTTTCATTTTATTTACAGATATATTACAGACTTTACCACAAATGATACTTTTTGTGACACTCAAAAGTGTATATTCTCCATCCTTTGTTACAGAAAAGCAAAGTAAGTGACATTTCTAGCCTGGAAATCAAAATTGTTTGCTTATTTTTTAATCATCAAAACTTAAAATCATTACTTTTTTGATCTGCTGTCAGTTAATCATTGAAAGTGTATGATTGTGTACTTCATTTTTCCTCCAGTCTCCTCCATTCTGGAATTTTGAACATTCCAGACGACATAACATTTTAAGGGGTCCATAGGCTAAGTTCTAAAACATGAGACGCACAAGAGCAAGTTTAACGGCCAACAACAAAACAAACAACGCATAATGTGTCCTTTAAATAAATGATTAACTCACACTTCCTTCATTGCCTCCCCTCCTCCCCCGTGTGTGCGACGTCCTCCCCCCCTGTCCCTCTCTTAAAGTCCCCCTCGCGGTCTCGTTTCGTCCCAGCAGAAAAACACGGCTCGCTCCCGTTCCATGCCAGGCCCAAATTAGCGCGAGGTCCCTCCAAAGTGGCACAACAGTTTTGAATTAGCGGCAGCACTTTGAAGCCGGGCTAGCATGTCGTCCCTGGCGGTTTCGGCCCCATGCGTGCGGAGGGGAACATGTTCACTTCAAAAGGTTAACTACAGGCCTGTGCTGGAGGTTGTCAGCGGCGGTTTGCAAACAGCGGGCGGCGGACGGAGGCAGACGAGGCTGAGTTACATGTACTACGCACGGGTTTATGCAGAAGGTTAGAGGAGACGAGCTTGGGACGGTCCGGTGTCAGAGGGGGGACCGAGTTCTAGTTTTAAAAGTCAAAAGTATGTGGTGCCAAGACCAAGTCAAGTCCCAAGTCTAAAAGAAGCAAGGTCAAGTCAAGTCCAAGTCAAAAACAGTTAAGTTGAAGTCAAGCCTCAAGTCAAAAACAAAAAAATTCCAAGTCAAGTTCCAAATAAAAAACAATCAATCCCCAAGTCAACGACCAAGTCCAAGCCAAGTTCCAAGTCAACGACAAACAAGTTCAAGGCAAGTTAAAAAAGTCTTAAGTTAAAGATAAGAAAGACCATGTCAAGTCCGAATTAAAAATGCCGTCAACTCCAAGTCAAGTCAAATCCAAAGTCAAAGACAAGCAAGTCCAAGGCAAGTTAAAAAAAAAAGCGCAAGTCTTATGTCAAAGATAAGAAAGTCCAAGTAAAGTTCCAAGTCAATAACAAGCAAGTGTGAGTCAAGTCCGAGTCAAGTCCCAGGTTTAAAACAAACAAGTCCAAATCAAGTCCCATGTTAAAGACAAGCAAGTCCAAGTAAAGTTCAAAAACAAGCAAGTCCATGTCAAGTCCAGAATCAAAAACAAGCAAGTCTAACGCCTGAATTCCACATCATGCGTCTCCGCTCCGCTCCGCTGCGCCGCAGACCGCCTCCGATTTAGAGCGCAGACCCTCGCCTACTGGATGCCATTTGTCTCCGCCAGTCCGCGCAGCGCAGGGCTGCGAAGTCCCGAGGAGCGGGACTCGCGGGACCCGCGGGACCCGCGGGACCCGCGAGAACTCGCGATCAGAAAGCGCTCCAAAAGTATCGGAAAGAAAACAAATGCAGATTAACTGAAAGTCTGTCGTTTGTGCAACTGCAATCACTTTTTCACCGAGTCAACACAGCGCATGAATAGAGCATTAATAAAAGTGACAGCCTAAAACTGTATTTAAGACATTTACAACCATTTACATGTTTCGGGTGGTATTGATTGTAAACATTTGCCTTCTGGGTAACAAAAAGTTTAATGCACGTCATTAGGTCTGAGTTAAAAGTTTTTGTTTTGGAAACCCAGATGTAGTTCGTGTTCTCTTTCCTGTTTGGTGCGATCTAAACTGCGTGGCTTGATCCGGTCGGACTCTGGCGCAGAAGAAAATAGACTTGATCCGCAATTCTGTCGGAGAGCGGCGGAGTGGCGGAGCTGAGGCGCAGACCTGCGCAGCGCTTACGCGGGATGTGGAACGGGCTTCATTCATTCAGATGGCTGCGTAAGTTCTGCGCAGTGCGTGGCGCAGCGGAGCGGAGCGGAGACGCACGATGTGGAATTTGCCTGTCAGACAAGTCCAGAATCAAAAACAAGCAAGTCTAAGTCAAGTCCCAAGTAAAAGACAAGCAAGTTTCAAGTCAAATGTTTTGATGTTGGATACTGATATCTAGGACCTCCTTGAAAAAGAGATAACTCATCTCCCAAGGCTATCATTAAAATAAATAAATAAATCTGAAAAACCCTCCAGATTGCAGCTATTGGTATCAATTTCTTATCTGTTTTGAGCTGGTCAAATATTTCCTCACCACAATCTCAGTTTTTCTTCGACCATTTTGCCTTTTGTAGACTTCACAACGGACAGGTGACCAACAATCGTCCAACAGAAGGTTTTGAGCTGATAGTCTTTGTCCAAAGCTTGTTTTTTGTTGGCTTTTTTATGATTACTGCCTGATAAAAGCAGAAGTATGAGACAGTGCAGCGTCTGAGATGTGTCTGGGTGATGGGCGACATATGGGCCGTTTGTGCAGAGCTCCAGGGCACGAGCTGCGATCATCTGTCCAATGTACGAGACTGGAACGAGAGAGGAAGAGGGAGGAGAGAGAGGGAAGACAAAAAAAGAAGAAGCCCAAAGTTGCTGTAAAGAAGCAGAATTGGCAACCTCAGTCAACTACAATAGAGGGTTTACATCTGCAGAATTTTCATTAACAAAAGGTGTTATTTTTTGTCAAATTTTTGTCTGTGGAGCTTTTGTTTTGCTCAAATTAACATTATACGGCAAAATGTAAAGTGAAAAGTAGTTTCTCGTCGTTGCTGCGACTGACCTTAGCTAGCTTGTATGCTAAAGGCAGTTGGAGATAACGGACAGTTACACTCAACACAACCATTAAGTTCCTCTTACTCTTGGATGCAGAGACATGTTATTTAAGGAAAGAAAGATCATGAGTTCAGCTGTGTGTGATCACAACGTCTGGATCAGTGAGAAATGTGATGATGTTTATCTGGTTTTATACAACCGTTTACTTTATTATCTTCCTTTAGATGTCAGGTACAAACTAAATAAGGCCAGACATTGCAAGTGAATCGTAAAAAATCTTAAATTTCTACATGAATTTGAAACTTCTTGTGTAGTTTACCTACATAAGTCTAAAAAAAATATACTACAAGTTATCATACAATGCTTTCGTTTATGAATAAGGCTTTTTATGTGTAGAAATAGACAAAATTGCACATAACTGGGACGTATAAATCTGAGAAATGGATAGAGCCAGGGATACATTTCTTGCTTCATTTTGTTGACATATAGTAGGTACACAAAAACGTACAGCGTAGATTTTTTTGGGGGGGTTGGGGGGTAAACTAAATTTTATTAAACTGGCTTAAAAATGGAAATTTCGCCTTAATTATTTATGTTACAACTTGTCAGGCTTAGAATTTGACATCAACATCAACAGACAGCAAATCCTCCAATCTGTCACAGATAGTAGGGGCTACTTTAAGGCTTTGTAAGGTCTTTGTGGGAGAAAAATGCATTTGGAAAAAACGATTTTTGGAGTTAGTCACTTTTAGCTGAGTTTTTGTGGCTTTTAGTCACTTTTAGTTGCATTGTTGTTGCTTTTAGTTGCATTTTTGTCATATTTGTCATATTTACGTTTTAGTCTCATTTTTTACGCTTTAAGTCGCATTTTCGTCGCTTTTTTCACATTTTTGTTGCATTTTTGTCACTTTAAGTTGCATTTTTGTCTCGTTTTGTTGCACTTTTGTCTGCTATAAGTTGGGTTCTTGTCACTTCTAGTCAAATCCTTGTGTACGTTGTGTCAGAATCTTGTTCAGTTCCAGATTGTAGTTTGGTGTAGGAGCTACTTTAAGGCTGATCTTTATGTCTCTGTGGGAGAAAAATGAATTTGGAGAAAAGGGGCTTTGACCTTACAATGTCCCAGAGAAATCTATGGATGAAGTGGATTAAATGAAATAATAAAACATCTTTCGGAGCAGATTGGACACGTTCATTGTATTCGCATAACCTCTGTTCCTCGATTTCAGCTTCCTGTTATATTCAGGCAACATTTTAAGGACTTTTTCTAATTTCAAATTGTTAATCGCTATAGCAACGGCCCTAATTTGTCCGCATTCTGAAACCCATGTATAGAACAAGCCTGTGCAGTAGTCCTGGACTGGGCAGTAGCACCTCCTCCTCTCACACATGCATCCAAACACATGTTATCTATAGACACATGTATGTTTATGCTAACAGCCCCCCCGCCGCCGCCGCCCGCCTCTACCCCCCCAGTCTGCCCCGGGGCGGCTCGGCAGGAACTGGAGCAAATGCGTTTAGGGATTAAGACGACGGTGGAGTGGCCCGCGGTTCTGGGCCCTGTACGTCTGCGTGTGTGGAGTGTGTTTGTGCGGAGGAAGTGCTGCTCTTTTGGCCCCGCGTTTGGCCCCGGGAGCCGCCTGTCACTTCACATAGGCCCTGACGAGTCGCACAAGTGTCGGAGGAGAAGGTGAAAACGAGAATCGCAGCGGTTTAAGGAGAAGAGATGGACGGAAGTGTCACTGAAGCGGTCTGAAAGTGGCTCATTTTGAGTGAGAGCCCCCACAACATGTACTTAAAGCTGGGGTACCTGACTCTTTTGGGTGTGAATGAATACACTTCCACCATTGAGTATCTTATAAAAGCAACATTTAGTGACAAAAATGAGACCTCCGTGTGCTGTCTGCATTTAATAATAAAGTATTTGGTCTCAAAGTAATAGCTAAATACAGTGCTCTGATTGGCTGCACATGGGTGGTCCTCCCCAGTTTCACTTTGTCATCTGAAAAAAGCTCCGGCTTTAAAGGAAAAATATTATACATTTTTCATATTGTTATTAGGCTGTAAACCTTAAATTTGCATCTCATGTTTAAAAAAGAAACTGTTTATTATGAAATAATTACATTTGATGTCAGCACGCTGGAAAGACACTTACTTGCTATATTATCTCTTTAAGCGAATGTGCCACTCGTAATTATCAAGTTAGAGGCAGCATTTATCATGTTTAGAAGGAAGAAATGCTCAGAACGAGTCTGCCGATGATGTAAGGACTTAAAACAGCGGAGGATTCTCAGATAAGTGACGCAGATGATCTGAAAATACATCCCAGAACAAGGAGCTCAGCGGGAAGTGTTTAGAATGCAACTCCAGGCGAGTTTTTGATGATGGAACATTGTTAGAACATGATTAAAAGCTCCAAAAAGTCACTGTAGCAGAATATGTGTCCTTTAAATAGGAGCTAGAGGTGGAAGATAATATTGAAAAGCTGATCATATTGTGAGCAGGGTTTGTACGGGTGCTCAAAATTCTAAAAAATGCTTGAATTTTACTACATTGTTTTAAAGTTTGGGTGCTTGAATTTTGGAAAAAAAGTACTTGAAAATACTTGAAATTTAAGCTTGCCGAACTCTATCGTTTCACATTTATTCGAATACTATTAAATTTGAACTTTTAAAGTGTGAAACGATTCCATGTCTGGTTAAGGCAGGTTTGGGAAACACTGCATTAAGGTTCTGTCTCTGTAAGAAAATGCATTTGACCCATTCTTTTATCAGCAGTAACACGCTGGAGGATTGATTGGAAATGTGAGTTCCTCCAGAGGAAACCCCTCTAGACTCAGGCTCTCCGTGCGTCTCATAAATCTGAGGTTGAGATGTTCGACATGCGGCTCTGACCTCGACACTGTCAAACTAAACCAACTCTGTCAGAGTCATAAACACAGCTCTAAATCTACTGCACTCTCTGTGGCTTTTCATTTCTTTTAAAATTTCGAACAAGATAGCTGCATTAAAAAGAACTGGATACCGATGGGCAATAGTTTACTTTTTATATTTTGTTCCATTACTTACATTCTTAGGTCCAGCCACATTTCTTTTAATTTTTTCAATGTTCATAGTCACTGCTGAAAACGTCTGAACCTCACTGTCAATGGGGGCAGAGTTTGTAAAGAGTGTAGGTTATTTTTAGTTAGAATAACCACAAAAATGTGAAATGTCTATTATTTAAAATGTCCCATTTCGTCTGCAGCGTTGTGTCATGCTCTGCTCCTCCGGTTCTTTTCTGGTTCTTTCCCTGTTCTTCTTTGGTTCTTCTCTGCTTCTTCTCCAGTTCTTCTCTGGTTCTGCTCTGATTCCTCTCTGGTTCCTGTTGAGTTCCTCTCGTCTCTGGTTCTTCTCCAGTTTTTCTCCGGTTCTTCTCTGATTTTATTTCTGGTTCTTCTCTGGTTCCTTGTTTTTCCTTGGTTCTTCACTGGTGCTTTTCTGATTCTTCACTGGTGCTTCTCTGGTTCTCCACCGGTTCTTCTCTGCTTCTCTTCTTCTTCTTCAATTGTTCTCCAGTTCTTCTCTAGTTCCTCTCTGCTTCTTCTCTGCTTCTTCTCTCATTCTTCTTTGGTTCCTCTCTCGTTCTTCTGCGGTTCTTCTCCAGTTCTTTCTCCATTTCTTCAAAGTTTTTTTTTTTTTTTTCTCCAGTTCTTCTCTTGTTCTTCTCAGGTTCTTTTCCAGTTCTTCTTTGGCTCTTTTCCAGTTCTTCTTTGGTTCTTCTCCACTTCTTCTTCGTTTCCTCTTTGGTTCTGCTCATGTTCTTCTCTGGTTCTTCTCCGGTTCATCTCTGGTTCTTTCCCGGTTCTTCTCTCGTTCTTCTCCAGTTCTTCTCTGGTTCCTCTGATTCTACTCTCATTCTTCTTTGGTTCGTCTCTCGTTCTTCTGCGGTTCTACTCCAATTATTCTCCAGTTCTACGTTTTTCCTCCGGTTCTCCTCTAGTTCTTCTCTGGTTTTTCTCTGTTTCTTCTGTAGTTCTTCTGCAGTTCTTCCCTGATTATTCTCTGGTTCTTCATCTCGTTTTCGTGTGTTTTCGCCGGACCACATTAAACCTTGACAAACCCAAACATCTCCGGCTCAAATCTGTGTAAATCTGAGCCACTCCTGTTTCGTTTGAAGCTGTTTTCTTTCCTCCTCGAGCCGTGAAACTCCCATCGGTCCATTTCACACCCGTGTTTGTTCTGATCAGCGCCAAATTAGCCCCAAATATCACACTGAATTTGACGACGTTACGCAGCGCAGCCCGAGGGAACGCGGCCCAGACATGAAAGAAAACATTCAATAACGACTCGATAGAAGCTCACAGGTGAGGAGCACATGAGGAACGAGTTATTGTCCAGAACAACTGTCCAGAGCAGAGATTTCATGACATCAAACTTTGGTGTTACAAATTTTACGTCATGATTTATTGGTTATTCGCTGTTATTGACTCCATGACCAACAAATGTGAAATATTTCCCATTGTCTAATCGATCATGAAGAAGTCAAACTACGACTAAATGTGACTATTAAAAACTAATCATTGGCGTTATCTGGGCATGAACATGTACGAAAAGACAGTGGCATAATTAAATCAAAATGTAAAAAACGAATGAACAATGTCTGGTTTTCATCAATAACACTTTGTGAATCTTCTCAATCTAGAAGTCTTAAATCACCATATTTCCAACTTTATTTGTTTAAAAAGTCTCAGTGTTCAATAGAAATAATAGTTTGACTTTTTGACTAATCAAGAATTGGAACAAAATGTGTCCGATTCATGGATTGGATTTAATAAAGTGACATTTGGAAAGTCTTGAGTTACAACTCAATCCCCATTGGCAGATTTAAAAGTATAAAATATGTGAGATATTTTAATATTAGATTATTTTCAACCAAAAAAATTGTGCCTTTACTCAAATAAGGTTGAAAAATAGCAAGGCACATCCAAGTACAGTCTGTAATGTTCTCTAAAAATGTATTTCCTCAAAACGGCCTTTGGAGTTTGGTCTGTTTTTTTTTTCTTGCTTTTAATCAAGTTTTTGTCACTTTTAGTAATGTTGTTGTCACTTTTAGTCACACTTGCTATGTCGCTTTTATCCACATGTTGTTGCTTGTAATCGTGATTTTGTGGCGTTAAGTCATGCTTTTGTCACTTTTAGTCAGGATGTTGTTGCTTTTAGTCGTGTTTTTGTCATTTTTAATCACGTCTTTGTCGCTTTTACTCACTTTTTTCTCATTTTTTATTGCATTTTTGCTGCGTATAGTCACGTTTTTGTCGCTTTTAGTTGCATTTTTGTCACTTTTAGTCAAATCCTTGTCTACGTTCTGTCCGAATCTTGTTCAGTTTGTGTAGGAGCTACCTTACGGCTGATTTTTATGTCTCTGTGAGAGAAAAATGGGCCTTTGGAGTTACAATGTCTTAGGGAAATCTATGGATGAAGTAGATTAAATGAAAGAATAAAACATCTTTAGGAGCAGATTGGACACGTTTGTTGTTTCCACATGAAAGGTTTGTCTGTAGCGTCCCGCCTTAAGTGTCAGATTGTAGATTGGTAGATGATTTATGGTTCACTTCTCTGTAATTCCTGGGTCTATCCACATGAAAAAAAATGGCACAAGTTCAACATCTTCTCCATCAGCAGAAATGCACAAAAGCAAAATCATTTGTTCACAACAGCCTCAGAAAGCGGTTGCATTATTTAAGCAGACACGTTTTTGGAGCCAACCTCGAACAAATAACGATAAACTCTACCATTTGTTGATCATACATTTGGAGATTTCTTCCAAAAAAACTTAAATCTCCCGTAGAATCACATTGTATAACATGAACGTAAGCTAAAGAATCTTAAAAAAAAAAAAAAATTACAAGACGTCGACTTTGACCTAAAGTCCCAGCGCTTTTCAGAGCCACTGTCAGATCAGCACATTATTCCTCTGCTTTTCTCGTCCTTTTCCCTTAAACCTGTCACAAAACACATCTTTTACCTGCAGATGTCCCCCTCTTCTGTCTCTCTGACTCCATCTCCTCCTCTGACCTGCTGCCACCAGTCGTGTTCTTTTTACCCTTCACTTTGCCCCCATTTCTTCTCCTCTTTCTGTATTTGTCGATTTATTGAAGTGACAGGCAGAACCTCCGTAAACCTGCTTCGTCAAATGTTTGCTCGTCTTTTAACGTCGCTGCAATTGAAAAGACGCAGCACAAAAATCCAAAATCCAAGTTCATGCGAAATGTTACGGCTGTGCAAAATGGCAAAAGAGAAATTGTCAAAATGTTTTCCCCGCGTAGATCTCGATTTTTTTATTCGGTTTAAAAAAGGTGCTATTTATCTTGATGTGAGGTCATTTTGACTTCTTGAATATGATTTGCCAACAGAACAAGGACATTGTGTTCTAATTTCAAGTGTAGCAGCATTTTATTTCTAATTCTAAGTTATAAAATGTTTGTCTTTTTGTTATTTGAAGTAAAGCAAGATATTTTATGCTTGTTCCATTAGTAATCTTACATTTAGACAATCAAAATGAACTAAAAAAAGTTCTTATTTAAGCATTTATTTACTTGTAATCTCATTTTAGCTGGATTATTTTTCCCAGTGAACGATATAGACATTCATTTTATTGCAGTTTATCAGTTTAGACGACACATTTCACTAAAACATAGTTAACATGATTATATTTAAGATTTGACTAAACATTTTGCCTATTTGTCCTCGGTTTGACAGTTTTTGTAATGTTTATAATGTCACTTCCTGGTTGAACATGAGCACAAATATGACAACTGTTACCTAGCAACCATTTTGAAAACATGGGTCAATCCAAATAAATTACACAGTAGATATGATTTGACAAATAATAATCCCCGATAACACTTTGTTTTGTTGAATGGCACGTCGCTTTTTGATGACATCACAGAGGGATTCTGTTTTAGAACTCAGCTCTACTTCCTGTAATTTAAAACTTTTATTTTTCTAAATTTCTTCACAAACTGCAACTTCACTGATGTTAAACTATAATAAATAATTGCCACAGATGCCCTCCCACCAAACTAAGTTATACTTTTTTTACTCTTTTTATTTACCTTATTCTGCCCCGCCCACTTTTGCCGTTTTTTGCACTTTTGTTGTAAACGCACTCCCTTTTGACGAGAACTCCGTTAAAGCTAATGACGAACGAGGGAAAAGTCTTGCCGCTAAAATGTTACATAAAGTAGGTTGATTTGTGTAAAATGTTTAATGTACACGAGCAACAAAAGGGTCAACAACGCAACAATTTCCTGGTCAGTGTGAAAACGTCTTTTTAGTCCATGTAGAACTTATTTTTTGTTGAGCTCGTCTGCTCCATGTAAACTACAACGGAAACAAGACGGCGGCACGTAAGGCAACGTCCGGAATAAGGTGAATACTTTTTTTTTTTTTGAGAACCTGTCACATGGACTCTAAGCTTTTTCACCTGTTGGACATTCGGACAGCACTAAAATGGCGTTCGGACACATCCGAAAGTCCTGAAAATCCAAGAAATGGAGGTCACAGAATGAGCCAAGTATCAAGGATTGGGTTCAAATGGACACCTGAATATTTGAAAACAGACATGTTTACTATTCATGGATATGCAGTAAGTGTGAGAAATATACCAGACCTCAGAGAAATCAGCTGCACTTCTGTTTTCTCGTTATGTTTCTGCTTCCTTCACACACAACACACAGGATTTTTATTTTTCACTAACAAGACAACATTTAATATGCCTTTTACACTGCAAAAAATCATTTCTAGATGAGTTAAATGTCTTGTTTCTGTGCTATTAATCTTAATTTCAGACGTCTTCACTAGTTAAGATTAGTTGAGACAATTTATTTCATAAAACTGAGTTATTTTACTTGTTGCAAACTGTTTCTGACGTGTTTCTTTACATTACTTTCTTATTTCAAGCCAAATGATCTGCGACTAAAAGTGACAAAATTGTGTTTAAAATGTGATTTGAAAAGAATCCTAATATTAAAACATAAATTACAAATAAGATTGTAAAAAATCACAATTAGATATTTGTTCTTAAATCGTGCAGCTCTATTAAAGACAATAGAAAAATACAAAGTGAACATGAATCGTGATAAAATCGAAATCATGATCTGGCCTGAAGAAAATCATGATCATTTTTGGCCCTAACTTACCCCACTGGAAAATATATTTCCTTATCTTAAGCTAAATTATCTCATGATCAGTCAGATTTACCATAAAACCAGTGAGATATTCCACATCAGCAGTTAATCTCATCAAGTCCAAACTGCTCAAATCCAGATATAAACGCTAAATTCAGGTCATTTTAAACTACATTATTTGCGGTGTACAACATGGCGTGGGTTCAGTGAAGCTCGAGGCTGCACTTGTTTGTGTGTGTGGCTGCAGTACCATCTGTCACCACTAGTCTGACAGCAGTGGACAATGCACAGACCTCTGATATTAACCAAGCTGCAAATGGACACGTTTTCCCTCAGTTTCTCTCTCTCTCTCTCTCTCTCTCTCGCTGTACGCCTCACCCGGAGCTCATGGTGGGGTCTCTCTCTCTCTCTCCCTCCTCCCTCCCTCCCCCCGGGCGCTCCCTGGTGGGGGTGTTGTTTGTAAAGCATTATAATTTATAACGGAGGAGAGTGGATTTAATTTCAGTGAGCGGGGGCTCGCCAGCAGGGCGCCAGACTGCAATCAGGGAATCAGCAGCCGGCCGGACTCTCCCTCTCCTCCTCTCTCTCTCTCTCTCTCTGACACTCTCCTTGTCCTTCTCTCTTGCTCTCTCCCCCTCCTCTCTCTCCAGTTCTCTCCTTTTTTCTCCTGTCTCTTCTTCTCCTACTTCCTCTTTTTCCTCTCTAGCATCTCTCCTTTCTCTCTCTCTATGTCCCTCTTGTCCTTCTCTCTTGCTCTCTCCCCCTCCTCTATCCTTTTTCTCTCTACTTTTTTCTCCTGTCTTTCTTCTCACTTGCTTTCTCCCCATCCTCTCTCTCCTTTTTTTCTTCGCTCTCTCTCTCTCTCTCTCTCTCTCTGTGTACTTCTCTTCTGCTTTATCTCCAAAATATTTCTAATTTTTCTCTTCTCTCACTCTCTCCTTCTCTGTCTGTCTTTCTTGCCCCCTCCCCTCTTCTTTTTACTCCTGTCTCGCTCCATCTTTTTCCTTTCTCCTTCTCTTCTCTCTCTTGCTACTACCTACTTCCTCTCTTTCTTCTATGACTCACTCCCTCTTTTTCGTCTCTATCTCCACTCTCTTGCTCCCATCTTTCCCCTTTCTTTCTCCATCTCTCTCTTTTCCTTCCTCTCACTCTTACTTTTTCCTCTCCATCTTCTTATTTTTCATCTCTTCTCTCTTAGTTTTTCTCTATCTCCTCGGTCTTGCTTTTTCTTCTTTCGCTTTCACTCTCTCTCTTTCTTCTCACTTTGTCTTTCTCTTCTTCTCTCCTCCTTCCTCTTTCTTGGCATTTCCCTAGTTTTCTATTTTCTCTGTCTTTATCCTTTTCATTTTTTGTCTCTCTCTTTTTCTGTGTCTTTCTCTGACTTCCCCATCTCTCTCTCTCTCTCTCTCTCTCTCTCATGTCGCTCTGCTTTTTTCTCGTGTCTCTCTCTCTCTGGTTCAGAACGGAAAGTATTATCTGAGCCACAAGCGGACAGTGTTTCTCGTCACCCTCTCCCGAGACGCTTCCTCCTCCTGTTCCGCCGCTCGCCCGCAGCACCTTAAGAGAGAGAGAGGGGCGAGCCACAGCTGCCTCACATTAACGCTGTCTTCCTCCCTCAGCTCCTCACTTCCTCTGTCTCTTATTGTCTTTTGGATCCAAGACATTTTAGTTTTAACTTCTGCCCTTACTCTTCTACAAATACTTCACACAAGCTCAGAGTTTTGTAAAACGAGCTCAAAGTTTTCCAAAATGAGCTCACGGTTTTGTAAAACGAGCTTTGACTTTTATGAAATGAGCTGAGGCTTTTTAAAAACGAGCTCAGACCTTTTTTTAAAACAAGCTCAGAGGTTTGTAAAATGAGCTGAGACTTTTGTAAAACGAGCTCGGACTTTTGTAGAACAAGTTCAGATTTTGTAACATTTTATTGTATAAAACAAGGACGTGCTCCTCCTTTATGTGTGGGCTTTGACTGAGAATGTTTATTATGTTTCAGCTCAATTTCTTTTTGTTGTATTATGTTTTATGATACAAAAATCTGAGGCTGTGATAAAGAGTTCCAACATGTTTTGATTTTGAAAACAAAATAACCTTTGGTTTGACCACTTTAGGTCTGAAAGATGTTTATATCGATTAATGATATAATAATAATCCTGAACCACACACAAGCTCCAAAACATCCCAGGTTTAATGACTGATAGGCCAAGAATGTGACAGATTTGTGTTAGTAAAAAAAAAATTATCTCTTCATTTCAGTCAAATGTGGTAAAAAAATATATATATAATAATCAATTATGGTCCAAACAACTAATCAATTAATCAAAATAATGATTAATAGATTAATCGATTCCCAAAATAATCATTCAATGCAGCCTTATAGTGCACATACAATTTGCAAAACTAAACTGAACCTTGGTCAGAACAAAGATGAACTGAAATATAGAAGAATTGGTGGTTTCCTTTAGGGGTGGAATGATTTAGAAATCACTCTATTTAGTTACAGGCACAACTCGATTCATCTTGAGGCGTAAGGTAGCAAATATTCTCATTATTCATTTAGTCTTTTAATGAATATTAATATAATAGAAGTTTGACTATTTCACTGAGTTGATTCTTCTTATTCTTCTTTACTGAGCTGAGCTCTGTTTTCTTACATTTATTGACAGCTAAAATAAATATGTTCAGAAACTTTGAGCAAGGATATGTCACGAAAACAGTCAATATTCCAAGAGTAAATGCAATCTCTAAAATGAGGTTTGTCTAAAATTAGGTTTGTCCAAAATATGTTTACTATAACAACTTCAACTTTTGTGCCAAAAATTGAAGTTACACATCAGATCTGTGGAGAAACCAGGTACTTCTCAGCAATAAAATCACCTTTAATTGAATAAATGCCAGATAAATTTGTTTAATGCGTGTTTTTAGTGTTTTTACTTTTTCTGTCAACTTAACTTGTCTTTCCTGTTATTACGTTCTGTCCTTCACATAGTGGGAGGAGATTACAAGTTTTTCCCCCTTTTCGCCGCAAATAAAGGCCTGTTGTAGCGTTCACGCGATCAGCCCCGGGGTTGAACTCTCCAGAAATGACTTACTTCCTGCTCCATTCATGTGGTCCGCGGCGTCTCAATGAGCTAACTGTGGCTTCTGCTGCACTGTTTCGCCGCTCGTGTGTTGTTTTCCCGGGGCAAAAAACAAAGAAAAAATGTTCCGTGCGGCCGCTAAGTGGGGTTAGAGGAAGGCGAGTGCAAAAAGTGGTGAAACGCTTGGGATTAATTAAGCTAAACGGACAAAGATGGTGGATGCTAACGCTACATGTGCGAAACAGACACCGCTTGAACTCGCACCGAAGCGTCTGCGGATTTATTTACACAAGGAGGAGTTAGCGGGAGACAAAACATCTTACTTCAATGGGGCTAAGCTGCAGATTTGGACGGACATGCTAAGTTCAGCGCGTTATTAGCCGTCATTAGCATCTCTGGTGGAAGTAGGAGTTTTGTCAGCTGCTGTGGTTCGGATAATGACACATGAGCAGTTTAGAACAATTGAGTTATAAAAGGATTTGGCTCCGGTCTGCTCCAAAAGTCTGGGAAGGTTTTAGCAAAGACTAAAGCTAAAAATAACAGCGTTTTTGGGCAGAACTGGACGAGGAAAGTAAAAATAAATGTCAAAGAAACTAGAAGTGACAATAGCTGAGTTGTTTGTGTTCTAAAACCACTCTCCAAAAGTTGAACAGTTTACTCCTGTGATTTGTGAGTCCTTCTCGAGCTGTTTATGGACTATTAAAACTAAACAAAGTAAGACTAAACCAGGATTAAACAGAGATCAAGCCAGGAAAAACCTGGTCTAAATCAGAACTAAACAGAGATGACAAAACTAGGACTAGTCAGAACTAAAACAAGATAAAACAGGAATAAACGAGGACTAAGTCAAGACTAAACAGGGATAAAACCAGGACAAAACTAGGACTAATTCAGTTCTAAGTCAGGACTAAACAAGGACTAAATCTGAACTAATCTGAGATCAAACCAGGACTAAATTAGGACTAAGTCAATAAAAAGCCAGGACTAAACAAGGACTTAGTCAGAATTAGACTAAGATAAAACAGGACAAAAGAAGGACCAAGTCATAACTAAAATGAGATAAAACCAGAACTAGTCGATCTAATCCCTCATTCATCCAGGAGTGCTCCATCATAGAAAAGGTCTCAGGGGTCGTCATCTGGACACTGTTTTGAAAATCAGGAAGTTGAAACGTCCAGATGACGACCCTTGAAACCTTTTCTATGTTAGATAAAACCAGGACTAAACAAGGACTAAATCAATACTAAGTCAGGACTAAACAAGGACCAAGTCAGAACTAAATTACGATAAAACCAGAACTAAACTAGGATGAAGTCAGAACTGAAGCGAGATAAAACCAAGACTTAACTAGAAAGTCAGTACTTAGCCCATTTTAGTCCTAATTTAGTCCTAGACTTTGTTTAGTCCTGTTCTATTCCTTGTTTAGTCCTAAACTAGTCCAGGTTTGGTCCTGGTTTAGTTCCAGTTTTGATGAATGTGCAAGTGTGAACGCAGCCTAATTTGGAATGAAATCGGGATCGAACCAGGACAAAACTAGGACTAAGTCAGTACTAAGTCTGAAGCCTGCACAGGTTTTTTGTGGTACGATCAAAGACGTGTCTGATATCTGCTGGTGTTTGTTGCTGATGAATGGGTGGTGTGTTGGTTTGTGTCAGTGTCTTGTTGAAACAGAGTGTTGTTTGGCTCCTCCTGTTGCTCGATGTTTGACCCTGAGCACAAACTCGTCCGTCTGGCACCGTGAGCCCGGAGAAGCTGGATTTATGAAGGGGAAATTGCAACTGGCAAATGGGCCGGGCTGTGGAGGGAAGAACTACCCCCCAGGGCAGAAGAGGGGGCAAGAGAGGGGCAAGAGAGAGAGACAAAGAGACGAGAGAGAGGAGAGAGACAAGAGAGAGAGACAGGGCAGAAGAGGGGGCAAGAAAGGGGCAAGAGAGAGAGAGAAAGAGAGGAGAGAGAAAGAGAGAGAGAGAGACAAGAGAGAAGAGAAAGAGAGACAGGGCAGAAGAGGGGGCAAGAGAGGGGCAAGAGAGAGAGAGAAAGAGACGAGAGAGAGGAGAGAGACAAGAGAGAGAGACAGGGCAGAAGAGGGGGCAAGAGAGGGGCAAGAGAGAGAGAGAAAGAGAGGAGAGAGAGAGAGAGAGAGACAAGAGAGAAGAGAAAGAGAGACAGGGCAGAAGAGGGGGCAAGAGAGGGGCAAGAGAGAGAGAGAAAGAGACGAGAGAGAGGAGAGAGAGACAGAGAGGAGAGAGAGAAAGGGCAGAAGAGGGGGCAAGAGAGAGAGAAAGAGACAAGAGAGAGGATAGAGAGACAAGAAAGAGGAGAGAGAAAGGGCAGAAGAGGGGGCAAGAGAGGGGCTAGAGAGAGAGAAAGAGGCAAGCGAGAAGAGAGAGTGAGAGAACAGAGAGAGACAGACAAGAGAGAGGAGAGAGAGACAAGAGAGAAATAGATAAGAGAGAAGAGTGAGAGAGAGAGGGGCAGAAAAGGGGACGAGAGCTAGAGAAGAGTGGACAGGAGGGGGCAAGAGACAGAGGGGGGGGTTGAAAAGAGGCAAGAAAGAGAGAGAGGGCAGAAGAGGGCGCAAGAGAGAGAGGGGAGAGAAAAGAGAGAGAGAAGAAAGGGGCAGGAGAGAGTGGAGAAGAGAAGAGATTACAGAAGAGAGGGCGAGAGAGAAGAGGGCAGAAGAGGAGAGAGAGAGTGTAGAGGAAGTAAAGGTAAAGGGAGAAGGAGGGCAGAGCAGAAGAGAGGGAGAGGAAAAGTATTTGAGAGTCACAAAAATTCACAACCAGGCTCTGACGTCACTCTCATGTGTCTGAGCTTTTTATTTGACAAAACGATCTTGATTTTTCATATTTTGTGACATTCTGAGGTTAAATCCATTGAAATCACATTCGGTTTCACTTCACTTTTGCCTCCATTTTGAATTTTCAAATGCTTTCAGACTATTAAAGGGTCCATATAGAAAACACTCTTATCTGTTTGTATCTGCTCATTGTTGTTTAGCGCTGGGGTAATCCCTCTGTGTTTAAATACCGCTCGTCTGTACACGACAAAAGCACACGCGGCTGATTTATTCCATAATACAGGTTTAACTGGGGTGAGATCAGTGACCCTGTAATCTGCAGAAAGCACGACGCGCTCCGACACCTCGCATGGACCGCTCCGAGCAAAGTCCACCTTAGACCGGGTTTGACCTAATCTGTGCACTCTAAAGACCCATATAGTGTGATTTATGAAGCTATAGAAAGGACAATAGATATTATATACATTAAAGACAATCCGTGTTAATCTGAGGCTGTTGTTGTGGAAATACATCCTGGAAACGGTTTGTTGTCATGGATATGTATTGACTTCGAAGCTGCTGAATTGACCCACATTTAATGGAGCTTTGTGCCAACCATAAAACACAGAGTTTTGTTTATGATTCATCTTTTGTTTTTACTCAATTTGAGCTCAAAAGTGAGTAAATCAGACCTTTGTGCTGCCTGCATCTGTGAAAAAAATTGATGTTTGCAAACTTTGAATTCCCTGTCTGAAAAACTTTGCACGTGCCCAAAAATTCTTGAATGTGAAACATTCAATGTGTCAGAGGTTCCATGTATCAAAGGATACATGGAACTACAGTCATGGCTGATGTATTTTTTTTTTTTTTTTTTTCATAAAATGCACCATTTCTTCCCGAAAATTATTGCAACGACATGTTTTTTTTTTTTTTACCTGTGTTTATTTCTGTTGTGTGCATTGGAATAACACAAAACACAGAGAAAAAAAGCCAAAATTAAGAACTTAATATTCTTTGCACACACCACAGTTTTGGTTGTCCAGTCCTCACAGTTCTGTTTTCCTCTTTCTGTTTGCCGTGCTTAATGTGGCACACAGACACACAATGTCTGAGTCCTCTTTCATATTGCCCTCACCAGTTATGAAAGGAAGGACTATGTGGGCGGGGCTAACGGTTCAAACTAAAACATGTTCCTATCTCATGGTTTAAAATCAGGTACAGGCCCTTTAAACGAGCATGACATTCTTGAAACAAAGTTTATCTGCAATTTGAAAGGGTTTGGATCATTTTGTCCGGCCCATTTTGGGGGTTTTGTGTGAAATTGGCTTTTTTTTTTTGGCTCTGTTTTGAGTGTTCAAACATCGAAACATCTGTAATTGCAGTTCTTTTCTGGGAGAAATACTTCATTTTCTGGAAGAATTTAATCAATTTGGCCATGACTGTTTTTTGACCTTTTGCGGTTTGAGAATTGGGCAAATAACAAATGCAGATTAATTTCGTGTGTGAGTCTGCGATGGTTGTTGTTGACCTGGTGTTATGGAGTTTGTAAGAGACAAGTAAAAGAGCCTCTAGTTATTGCTTTTTGTCACGCAAACTCAAGCAAAGGGTCATACTGTAACTTTAGTCCAATACTCCAGAGGGCTCCATGGAGGAAATTACTGCAAAGTTGAAAATGTTACCTTTTTTCTTTCAAATTCCTCAACACCCAAAATCAAATTATGTCCCTCCCCATTTCTTACTTCCTATGTCTAGAAGAAATGTAATACAACAAAATGTGTTCCCTGTATGTATAAAGTGGATTTATTTGTGTAAAATGTTCAATATCCACGTGCACCAATAAGTCAACAATGCACAGATTCTCTGGGCTCTGAAATTTATTTATTTTATTATTTTTTATTATTATTATTATTTTTTTTTAAGTTCAAGTACAATTTATTTTCTGTTGAGCTCTTCCCCATGAAAATGAACACAACTGAAAAAGGTTGGTGCTGCCTACGGCAACTTTGGCAATAAAAGGAATACCAGAATACAGCTCGTATTTTTTCAATTCATATAATTTTTGTGAAATATCTATGGTTAGGTCTGGTTTAATTTCGACAAAAAGTCCTGGTTGTTAAGTCAAAATGAAAAACTCAAACTATCAACTGTAAAGAGACAACTGTTCAAAACACGTATAGCAGGGTGTCCACGGGGAATTACGAAGTATTGAAAGTCATTAAATGGATTTGGGGGCGAAAATAAGGCCTTAAAATGCTCTAAAAAGCATCAAATTAAATCCTCACAGGCATTAAATCTAAAAGAAAAAGATCCAACCATTAGAACAACAAATAAAAATGTAATAACAATAAGGGCAAAGAATTATAGTTTTTACTTTGGAAATTTGACATTCATATATATTTTGAATCCTAAATGTACTGGATTTATTGAATCTAGATGTCAATAATTTAGATCAAATCATCTAAAAAGTAAAAGCTATGGTTGAAAACATATATTTGCATGGCTTAAATTTGATGTAAAAAGTGTTTTGAATATTATAAAGTAGTTCATTATATTCTGGCCTTTCTGCTGCCCAGTGGAATGGTAGAAGTCAGTACTTTTGACATGATAAAAGCATAAATCGTCTTGTTTTGACAGAGTATGTCCTTAAACATCTTGAAATGCAGCATTAAAAAGCATTAACTATGATATGATGAAACCTGCATAAATCCTGTATCGTCTTTTGAGGAGAAACTTCAAGTCGTCCCAAGTCTCAGTCCAGTTTATAAAGTCCTCAAAACACTCGACTCTAACTCGAGTCCCGATTCAACACTTCTGAATTTTGCTGCAGCGAAGAAACAGCTCATAAAACGTTTGCCTTTTTTGCCTTCGGTTAATAAGTAGAGCTCCAATCCTTTCCTCGGGTAGTAATTACGTTCTTAGAAACTCCGCCTGTACATTTCTCCGTGGCACCTCCTCACACTGTCCTGCTTTTCCTCCCTTCTCTCACACTCTCTCTCTCGCCTTTCTTCGGTAACTTATTAATCCCCCTGCAGCCAATCATATTTGTTTGTGGAGCGTGTCGTGGAGCACATTGTAGCGGCCAAACTCGCTTCTCTGCAGGAAAAACAACCCCCGTGACCCGCCGTTGCCTCCGGAGCTTCAGAGGACGCCGCTCCGTGCCCGTTGGTGTGTGTGGCGCTCTAATGGCTGCGGCGCTCTCATTTGGGCCTGAGTTATGAAGTGTTAGCGGCCCCTTTAGCCTAACCTCCTTGGCAGCGCTCGGCGGCCATGTTGCAGAGGTGAAGGGGGCCGTACAGTCGCTGGTTTGTGGAGTATTTTGCCTCCCCCTTTCTCCCCCGCCTCTGCTCTCGTTTCTCCCGGTCACGCTCTTTATGCTCGGGCCAAATTTAATCAAAAGTCCTAACGAGCCGTGTGGGGGATGTTCCTGTTTGTGGAGGAGGGACGGAGGAGGGAGAAGAGAGCAGGAATTCAAGAAAACACACTCGGAGAAGAATGCTTTGAGTTTGTGGACTACAGTAAAAGGTCCAGAAGAAACCGGTTGTCAGAGATTGTAGTTGAAGTAGTTGTTGAGGCCAGACCACCTTGAAAATGCTCGATGTCGTCTGATCTCTCAAGCTCTTGCCGCAGCTAAAGATGTTTTTTACCATGGCCATTGTCGGTACCGATATTTTAGAGTCTACAGATGCCGATGTTTGTTTTTTCAACCTCCATTTAACCAGTAAAGTCCCATTGAGATTCGGAGATCTCTTTTACAAGGGAGTCCTGGCCAAAAGGCATCAACATCACATCATTTGATATAAAACAGACAACATAACACACAATTTAATGTTCTAAAAACAAATCGTACATATGGATATTTTTGGGCCGGTATCTAAGGCTAATTTTCATTATTTTATCACAAAATATATAATTTCATTTGATATAATTTTCATAACAAATATACATACATAATTGGCATCATAACCCAAATTGGAACAGTTTAGTCACATTTTGTGCAGTGCCCTCTCTGCACCAAAAGGTTAAAGGTCACTGCTACAGTGACCTTTTTGTCAGCTTGTTTCGTCATCCAAAACATACCTGAAGTTGCATTCAGCTGCGTTCTGTGTTTTAAGGAATGTTCATCAGAAAATCTTCTCCCTCTGAGTGTCAAAAACAATTCCTGCTGAACTTCCTTGTTTTGGAACGTTTTTTGAAATCATCTATGTTACTCACCTGAGAATATTCAGCTGTTTTAAGTCCTTAAATCCTCGCACTCATTCAGAGAATTTCTGCTGTCTAAACACGGTAACTGCTACTTCTAGCCTGATAATAGCGCCTTTTAAAGTGATAATATAACTAAATTGTGTATAGCACCATCTACTGATTGCTTAAACTCAGTAAGTGTCAGGGAGACAGCAGAGAAATGTGTTCATTTGTTTGGCAAACTTAAGGTACTCAAGAGCATGTTTAAAGGATAATAACAATGAAAAATGCATAATATTTTTCCTTTAAGAAGCTGAAACCCCCCTGTTCCTGGTGTAAAGTGCTTTTAACCCTGACAACACTTTTCCTGCCTCCGACCGTCTTTTATTTCACATCTGTTTCCTCCATCGAGGCCCCTGCTCCTGATTCTAATGCGTTTAATCCGGCGCTTCCACAATAGCACTATTACAAACGGGCCTCCACAGACGGACTTAACCTTCACCCACAGGATTACACCGGCCTCTCCTTCAAACTGACCTGCACTCAGCTTTTAGCACCACTCTAAAACTTTATTTACCCAGGGCAGATTTTTCAGATGGTTTTGTCCTCAGGGCCAGAAACTGTGTCTAAACCAAGAATAAACCAAGACTAAACCTTAGTTCTGGTTTAGTCTTGGTTTAGTCCTGGTTTAGACCCAGTTTCAGGCCCTGAGGACAAAACCATCTGAAAAATCTGCCCTGGGTAAATAAAGTTTTAGAGTGGTGTCTAGGTCTAAACCAGGACTAAACTAAGGCTATACCAGAACTAAACCAGGTCTAAACAGGGTCTAAACCAGGACTAAATTAGGTCTAAACCAGGACTAAACCAGAACTAAATCAGGACTAAACCAGGACAAAACAAGGACTAAACCAGGGCCTTGAACCAGGTACATTGATGACGAGTTTACTTTCACACAAAATGTAGATGAGGTTTGTAAGAAATGCCAGCAGAGATTTTGTCATCATGAAACTCAGGCTTTGAGCTCACAGGTTCTTGAAAGAGTTTGACTGAAAGTGTCCTTGTTTTTGACACGTTTGGTTTGGCTCAAAGTGAACACAAATGATGACGTGATGCAGGGATGAGAGGAGATGACGGGATGTTTGCAGCAGATGCAGATCCTCTGTGTGAGGAGTTTAAGGCGTCGATACAGAGCCCTCAGTGATGAAGAGGGTTTAGACAGGTACATTTGTGCCAAATGGAGTCAGTTTGATGAAGAGCTTCAGACGTATTTCATGTGTGAATGTGCAGCACACATACAGTAGACTCTTTATAATATTTATTTATTCACTGCTTGATGATTGTTTGTGTTGTGTGATGATGAACTAAAGGCATTATTATAAGTTATCATATGTATATATTCTCTAACAATTTTCAACCAGAAGTCAGTTTACTTGTTTCTTTTTATTATTATGATCTATTTTTCATGTGCCATAGATGCATAACTACATAGAAGATAAAAGCTTAAAAAAAAACTGAAACTGAAATACGCCCAGAATTAAACCTATAACCCAGGACTAACTCATTACTAAAGTTCAAATCATTGCTCAAAACTCACCTGTTCACACTCACTTCCCTTCATTTTTACGCCTTTGCTCTCCTTTTATTATGTTTCTCGCCTTGTAAAGCATCTTTGAGAGTCCAAAAAAGTTGGATTGATTATTATTTATTGCAAGCCATGACAAAACCAGGTCTAAACTTGATGAATTCATATCTAAACCAAATCCAGCTCAGGATCAAGGCACGCTTTGGAAGAAGGAAACATTTTTACAGCAAGCTAAATAAACATTAAATTTACACAATGTCATACCCTTCTTTCGCACATTTCCCAGCCACAGTTTCCAGTCTCCTCCATTACCGTCGTGTGTTTCTCTCAGCTGTGAGGCATTCGGTTCACGCCAGGGTCAGCGCCGCTTTATTCTCTTTTAATTGACTTAAGATGGTCCAAACAAGCGCACACGGGACCCATTACACCAGCGCGGCGCTAATGAAGCTAGGGCTAACGGAGCTTGTGTTTTACAGCGTGTCGACTTGGACTTTCCCACTCGGCCGCCGCTGGTTCGGGGTTTTTTGTGCCGCGGCGATGACGAGGAGGAAGCCCCGGCGTTCAAAACAAAGTGGTCTTCAGTTCAAAGCAAAGAGCTGCTGTTGTGTCGTGAGCACTGGACTGTAGTGTTTAGCTAAAGTTTCAGAAAAAGACTTTGCAGTGAAGCAGGGCAATTCAACTCTATTTTACCAGGATTAAAACAGGTCTAAACCAGGACTAAACCAGGTCTAAACCAGGATTAAACCAGGACGAAACCGGGTATAACCATTGCTAAAACAGGGCAGTTCAACTTTATTTTACCAGTACTAAAACAGATCTAAACCAGGATTAAACATGGTCTAAACTGGGTCTAAACCATGACTAAACCAGGGCTTAATCAGGGTTTAACAAGGATTAAACCTGGCCTAAACCCAGGGTTAAAACAGGACTAAACCCAAACTAAAACAGGAGTAAACCAGGTCTAAACCAGGGATAAAACGGGACTAAACCAGGTGTAAACCAGATCTAAACCAGGACTAGACCAGGTTTAAATTAGGTGTAGATCAGGTCTAAACCAGGTCTAAACCAGGGCTAAAACAGGGCTAAAACAAGACCAAACCAGGATTAAAACAGGTCTAAAACAGGACTAAAACAGGTCTAAACCAGATCTAAACCGTTTCAGAAAATGCTGCACAGAAAGATAATGGTTCATTTTACTAATTCTAAAACAAGATGACACCAGTAAAATCAAAAGTGCAAAAGCATAAAATAGCCGTGAATTCAAAAGAATAGAAGCAATAAAATACATTTTTAAAAACACAAATGACACAACTCACACAGTGTTAAAAATGATCAATTATTGCATCCATTCAAATTGTGATTTCACTTCGATTTGATCAATGGTGGAGCCCTACTTTCAATGGATTTCAACCATTATAGTTGACTTATCTGTTTTGTTTAAAGTGCGTATGACAGGTTTTTATGAATTTCTATTTTTAACTTTCTTTGGTGGAATAAAACTTGTTTTAAATATATATGATAGTTTTACACCAATCAAATGTCAGTTTGTGAAGAAAAGTAGATTTTTGTATTTTTTTTTTTTTTGGAAGAATCTTAAATATAATAATCTTAAAGGTCCCATATTCTGCTATTTTCCCCTTTACACAGTCTATTCTAAGGGCTTTGTTGATCAAATTTTGCGTTGTGTAATATCCATAACATAACAGTTTCCAAAAAACACCCATTTCTTGGACTGGCCCCCCTCCTTGCAAAAGCAAACGGCTCACTCTGAGATCTGAACCCACGAACAGAGAGCAGGCTGCTCCCCGCCCAACTCGCGCGCCTCCCCGCCCAACTCGTGCCAAGCCTAGAGCGGAGATAGTGCGCATGCGCCGTGTGCTCCGGTAAACAGCGATACACAAACACGGGAATAAACATTTTATCCGTCCTGACGGTGCGTCGTGCTGAGTCCTACGTCCTGGATCTGACCTGGAGTTTGACGTGCTCCAGTACCTCGACGACGGACGTGCCGTTTGGTAAATAACAAGCTAACTCTTCTATCTGTCATATCCATCGTGTAATCACTGTGTAGCATTAGCATTAGCTGTTTTTATTCTGGGGCTGCACGCTTCCCGGAGGCATGGCTTAAACACCGCGTCATCCATGGGAAGCCGCGTCATCCATGGGATGAGCCCCCGTCTGCCTGCTCAGCCGAGGGGGACAAAAAAGACAGTTCTCTAGCGAAAGCATGCAGGAATCAATCAAAAAACCACTTTGGGCACACATACGAGGCCCAAATAGCACTGTAGGAAGGTTAAAACCTCTGAAAAGTCGATTTTGCATGTTATGGGACCTTTAACTGTGTTTTTGTGAAATGAGTAGTTCAGCCTGTCATAGGCACTTTAAAGTCATATGGTGGAACATTCCAGTCAAAGCAATCTTTATGGAGACTTTGAGGACCCTGTTCCATCATTGTCTTCTTTGTAGCAGTCCTCTTTTTGGAATAATATATCTATCTATATATCTATCTATTTGCTTTAACATTTTGAAAGGTTAAGACTTATTTTTAGTATTTTTCATAATCCTCCAATCTCTCTCTGGTCTAAAAATGCCACAATGCCTTCATAAAGCTCTTTCTCTCTTGTAAATGTTGTGCCAGGGCAAAAGCCAGTCACACCAGGCTGTGCTCGAAATCCATTTACCCCAAAACAAGCCCAACATTCAGAGCGGCACAGAAGCGTCGTGTGTGTGCGCGATCTGCTGATTTATTTGGTGCTAATTTTATCTCCTGTTGATTTATTACCGTCATTAACAAAACTTGTGAGTCTGATTTGGACGGACGTGCAGAACAACAGGGATAGTGATGGATGCCCAAAACACATTTCCCACGAGCGTCTCAAAATGCGGCCCGGACACAGCGCCAAGTCCACGAAAACGCCCCTGAGTCAAACAGTAGCTGTTAGGGCTGCACAAGTAATCGAAATCGCAATGTGACTGGACACAATTAGCAAATCAGAAAGGCTGCAAAACAACAGAATATCCTGTTTTATTCTGCAGAAAAAATCTTAACCCTGTAGTTTAGATCTGTTAAAACGTACTGAAACAAGTGACAAAAACGTGACTTAAAGTGACAAGAATGTGGTTAAAATACACAGAAACATGACTAAAATCGACAAACAAAAGAACTTGATCTTTTATTGCTGGCACCCACTCATCAGTTTCTCATCAGTAAAAACAATGCTTGACAATATTAATAAATAGCAAAAATAGATAAGAAACCTAGTATTTAAAAAAAACACATTTATTAGTCCAACACTTCAGCTCAGAGCTGACAAAAGTGACAAAATCCTGGCTTAAAAAGACCAAAATGTGAGTAAAATCAACACTCAAAACTCAACTTGAGTGATATGATCCAAGATGGCGCCGCTGACGGATGCCCTGGCGTTTTGGTGCGCTCTATGTTGTTTGTTTTTGTGCGTTAATCGTGTGTCCGCGTGCTCTTACACCCGTGAAGAGCTCTTAAACATCAAAACTTCTGCCCCCACGGACTTATTTCCAGTTTTTTAGCGTCTGCTGCAGACTTAGCGCTAGTTTTAAAAGAGTGAGACGCCGCAGAAGAGGAAAGCGGGCTCTCGCGCGCTTTTCGAAACGCGGCGCATGCGCCTTACCTGGGATTTTCCTCTCCAACGCCCGCTCACTCAGCAACAAGATGGGCGAACTGGCGCTGCTGATGAAGAGGAACAGAGACTTTTCTTCGCCTTCTGTTTTGTGTTTCACGGAGACGTGGCTCAGCAGTCGATCCCGGACTGCGCGCTTCCATTTGAGGATTCCAGCTCCTCGCGCCGACAGACAAAAGGGATCTCTCGGGGAAAAACAAAAGGCGGTGGAGTCTGTTTCTTCATCAACAACGCTTGGTGCTCCGATGTGACTGTGATCTCCAAACTCTGCTCTCCTGATCTGGAATATCTCTTCATTAACTGTAAACCATTCTACTTCCACGTGAGTTCGCTTCATTCATTCTCGCTGTTTACATCCCGCCATGC
The DNA here is from genome assembly GCA_019453435.1 of Rhinogobius similis. Taxonomy (NCBI): domain Eukaryota; kingdom Metazoa; phylum Chordata; class Actinopteri; order Gobiiformes; family Gobiidae; genus Rhinogobius; species Rhinogobius similis. The sequence continues at coordinate 34,713,131 of CM033625.1, forward strand.
TAACGCATTACCGCAGGCACAGCTGTTAGCGGAGCGGTTTTGAATCACGGAGCAGGACTTCCGGACTCCTTTTTGATCATCCTCGGGGATTTTAACAAGGGTAATCTCAGCCCGAAACTACCAAAGTACAGACAGTTTATTAAATGCCCGACCAGAGAGCAGAACACGCTGGATCACTGTTACACCACAGTGAGTGGTTCCTTCCGCTGGTTCCTCGTGCTGCCCTAGGGCTCTCCAGATCACGCCATGATCCACCTGATCCCCACGTACAGACAGAGGCTGAAGCTCTCAAACCTGTAGTGAGGACTTCAAGAAGTGGACCAGCGAGGCAGTGGAGGAACTACGCGCTGTGTTTGGACATTACAGACTGGGATGTGTTCAAAACTGCCACGGATGGTTTGGATGAGTACACGGACACTGTGACGTCATACATCCAATTCTGTGAGGACAGTATCATTCCCACACGCACCAGGGTGATTTATAACAATGACAAGCCCTGGTTCACACCCAAACTGAGGCAGCTCAGGCAGCAGAAGGAGGCAGCTTTCAGAGCAGGGGACAGAGAGAGCTACAAAGGTGCTAAGTACAGATTTAGCAAGGAGGTGTCAAGAGCTAGATCTCTGTACAACACGCGCCTAAAGCAGTCTTTCTCTAACAACGCCGGGCGGTTTGGAGGACTTAGGCAGATCACCAACTACAAGCCCAAAGCCCCCATGCTGCTGGCGACCAGAAACTCGCTGAACAGCTCGCTCCTTCTATTCACGACCAAATCTCAACCCTCCCCACCTATCTCACTACAATAGACATTTCTGCCAACCACACCCGGGTCCCCCCACCTCCCCACTGGCCTTTCACTACACAGGGCCAATGTCAGGAAACAGTTCGAAGTCCAACCCTCGGAAAGCTGCTGGACCAGACGGTGTCTCCCCGCCACCCTGAGACACTGTGCGGACGAGCTGACTCCTGTCTCACAGACATTTTTAACACCTCCTGAGTCATGCCATGTCCCAGCCTGCCTTCAAGTCGTCCATCATCGCCCTGTTCCCAAGAAGCCCCCGGATCACTGGACTTAATGACTTCAGGCCTGTGGCGCTGACGCCTGTCGCCATGAAGTCCTTTGAGCGCCTGGTCCTGCCCCATCTCAAGTCCTTCACCTCCTCCGCCCTGGACCCACTGCAGTTCGCCTACAGAGCCAACAGATCTGTAGGCACGCCATCAACCTGGCTCCACTTCATCCTGAAGCATCTGGACTCCCGGGAACCCACGCCAGGGTCCTGTTTGTGGACTTCAGCTCTGCATTCAACACCATCATCCCTGCTCTGCTCCAGGACAAGCTCTCTCAGCTCCACGTGCCTGACTCCATCTGCAGGTGGATCACTGACTTCCTGACGGACCGGAGGCAGTGCGTGCGGCTGGGGAGGAATGTCTCAGAGACTCGGACTATCAACGGAACTCCACAGGGCTGTGTACTTTTCTCTCTGCTCTTCTCCTGTACACCAACTGCTGCAACTCCAGCCACGACTCTGTAAAACTGATCAAGTTTGCAGACGACACCACCCTCATCGGACTCATCTCGACGGCGATGAGTCTGTTCACAGGAGGGAGGTGGACCGGCTGGTGTCCTGGTGCAGCACCAACAACCTGGAGCTCAACGCCCAGAAGACAGTGGAGATGATCGTGGACTTCAGGAAAGTCTCAGCCCCCTGCCCCCTCGCCCTGACAGACTCTCCCATCACCACCGTGGACTCTTCCGCTTCCTTGGCACCACCATCACCAGACCTCGCGGGAGCCGACCATCAGCTCCATCATCAAGAAGGCCCAGCAGAGGATGTACTTCCCCCGGCAGCTGAGGAAAGCCAAGTTGCCGGCGCAGATGATGGTGCAGTTCTACACGGCCATCATCGAGTCCATCCTCACCTCCTCCATCACCGCAGTGGTACGCGCTGGAGCCACATCCAAGGGACAAACAGAGACTACAGCGCATTGTGCGCTCTGCTGAGAAGGTGATCGGCCGCAGCCTTCCATCTGTCCAGGACCTGCACGTCCAGGACTCGGGACGAGCAGGTCGGATCACAGCTGACCCTTCTCACCCTGGACATGGACTATTTGAGCCACTTTCCTCGGGCAGGAGGCTACGGTCCATCCGACCAGAACCTCCCGCCACAAGAACAGTTTCTTTCCCTCTGCCGTTGGACTCATGAACACTTTGTAACACCTGTCACTTCAACAATAATACTATTTAAGAACAATCTATTTGCACTACTCATTTGCACATGGCACTGTCTGCCAACTGTACATTCTGTATATAGTCTATCTTAGTCTATTTTATTCTTAATTTTATGCATGCCTTTTTATATATTTTTTATATTTTATCCTTTGCTTTATGTTGCACCTACGCCGAAGCAAGTTCCTACGTTTGTGAATTTCACTGACAATGGCAATAAACAATTTCTGATTCTGATTCTGATTCTGATTCTCAAATGCAACAGAGTGACAAAAACACAACTAAAAACATCAAAAACACAATTAAAAGTGACAAATGGCACTAAAAGGGACAAAAACGCATCTAAAAATAACAAATCCCTATGTTAAATAGACCACAACGTTACTAAAATTTGATTAAAAGCCACAAAAACACACCTTAAGTGACTCAAACGGAACTGAGAGTTACAAAAATCCAACTAAAAACATCAAAAACGCATCATAAACACGATTAAAAGTGACAAACAACGTTAAAAGTGACAAAAACGCATCCACAGGCAACAAATCCCTCACTAAAATAGACCAAAACAATTGATCTATTTTGCTCAAATCACGTTCAATTACAAGTCCATGCTTGTGTTCGGAAACAGATGCTAACCCTGGCTTTTCTTTGCTTTTTAAAAATCATAACAAAGAAACAGTTTTATTGAGGTAGAAACATTGTTGAGTGAGAACTATGAAGAAACAAGACTGAGAGAAGTGTCTGAACTTGGATCTCGAATGTTTCTGTGTTCCGCTTGTCAATTTGTAAAACAGTAACCAGTAAATTACAGTAACTACTTAATCAAGTAAGAGAAGGAAAGTGCTCAAATCTGCCAAAATGTGGCTCCAATTAGGTTCATTTACAACCCGGACATTGATTAACAGTTTATAGCAAGGTTTAAAGCAAGGTTTAGAGTTTGACTGTTAACTAAACTAACAGTTATTTTGCTTAGTGATTAATCTCACAAATGTCCTTTACATTAATCGATTAATTCTTTAGAATGCAAAGTGCTTAAATATGAGACTTTTTTCTAAATTTAACCCAGATGAGGCTAAAGTGAAGTGACCAAAAACAGTAAATGTACATGGAATCTGTGTCTTTTTGAAGTAATTCTAGCTTTGTACGAGTCATTAAACCTCTTCTATCAGCACATGGCGGATTTTGAAATTATATTCCAGATAATTATTATAATAGTTGAAGTCTGTATTTCAGGTTCTCATGTTTGTCTAATTATGACTGAGTTTGGTGGGAGGGCACCTGTGGTAAATATTTATCAGAGTTTTACATCAGTCAAGATAACGTTCGTGTGTTTAAAGTTTAAAATGACAGGAAGTAGTGCTGAGTATTAAAGTGGAATTCCTCTGTGATGTCATCAAAAAGCGACGAGTCATCGAAAACAATTTAAACGCAACTGACACATTTTCTGACAGTACAACAAAATAAAGGTTTTAGGTATTATTTCTTTCCATTCCTAACTATTGTGTAATTTGTATGGGTTTTGGACCTTGTTTACAGTCTGGTTGCTAGGTAACAGTTGTTGAATTTCCTGTATCTTTGTCAACCAGGAAGTAACACAAACTTCACACAAACTGTCAAACTGGTTACTAATGAGCAAAATGTTTAGTCAAATCTTAAATATAATCATGTTGACTACATTTTAGTGAAATCTGTCGTCGAACCTGTCATATAGACTAATAGTTTGACTATTATCTCAACAATCAATCGTTGTGACTAACTGACTTGTTTCAGCCTTATTTGAGAGTGAATCTCACTTTTGTTGACATTTAGCAACACGTTGACGTTAGCAACATTAGCATAACAGCATTTAGAACGGTACTAGAGCGCAATAAAGGCAAAATAACACTAGACTATCAATATTTTAGCTGTCAAATTTTTTTACTTTGACAAGGCTAGCTCTGGTTCTGAAAGGTTCTTACACTTTAAATGTAAGAATTTCAAGTTTACAAATGGAAACTTGTCAAATCTGACCCCCGACGACGACTAAAATGCCGCATTAATCCAGACATAGAAACCAGAATGAATCCCAATTTAGTTTTTGTTTTTTTTCTCACAACATTTTGCATTCAAACTTGACTGTCTGTCGTGCTCGTATCACACTCACTTCCATCCACATTCTTTTACCTTTGTCGCATGCTAAAGATAAATAACTATTCTAATTTAACTCACGAAGAGATTAAACCCAAGCCTCTCTTGTCGATTTGTCTATTTCAGGTTTCCGCTAAAAGACCGACGTGCTCGAACGGCTCTTTGACATTTCACTGATTCTTTTTTTGTTTTGTTTTTTTGCTTATTTTCCTTCGCCCGCATGCTCCACACCGCCCCCTCCTGTCCATCCTCCTCCTTTCACCTCCCAGACATTGTTTATCATTGAGAAGCGCTCAGAGGAGATGGGACGAGGAAGACAAGATGGCCGCCCTTTTCTGCCCACCTGTTCAGCATCTGTTTTTGAACAATACCGCTCGTTATCTAGACCTCAAAATGGCTCAAAAGTTGCAGGTTTTAGAATTAAATTACAGTATTACGGTGCTTATAAATGTAAATTAAAGCCAGAGACAAATTATGCAAGTTTTCTAATGTGTTTCATAGTTCATATATCACCAGCAGAACAAAATATAAACATAAAACAGAACAAAATACCTATATAATCAGGGATTGGTACATTTTTAGCAATCCATTGGAATCATGTGACTGCCGTATCTTTAAAGGGGCCGTACTTGATTATTTTGATGATAAAGTAAAATCCGTTGTGTGCTGTCTGCATCTAATTATAGAAGTGTTTTAAGATCACATATTTTGCTATATTTCAGTTTCAGGATTGCATTTCCAGGTCTTTCAGAAGTCAAAATGAGTAATAGGTACAATATTTTGTAGTTTAAAATCGTCCTATAAAGAATTCCAATTTGTTGGGGCACGATAAATACATTTACCCCTCTCTGATCTGATACTCGGGACAGTGAGCTCCATCAGGCTGTGCTGAAGTCTATATGACAGGCCCTCAAAATGTTCTAATTGTGACTTGAAGTTTGTGAAGAAATTTAGAAAAATAAACATTTTAAATTACAGGAAGTAGTGCTGAGTTGTAAAACGGAATCCCTCTGTGATGTCATCAAAAAGCGATTTTTACAATTTACAGACAACTGACACAATGTTTTGATAGTTTAAACAGTCATTCAACAAAATCAAGTTGTGATCATGTATTATTAATGGTCAAATCATAACTCTTTATGTGGATTTGACACTTGACACAAAATGGTTGCTAGGTAACATTTGTGGATATACCTCTATGTCATATTTGTTGCCCATGTCCAACCAGGAAGTAACATTATAAACACTGTGAAAACTGTCAAACTGGGGATAAAAAGGTATCATGTTCACTACTTTTTAGTGAAATGTGTCATCTAACCTGTCATATAGACTTTAAATACTGTATGGAGGAAGAAGCCCCACAAGTCCCTTGTACATAAACCTGTATCAGTGCGTGAGCTGCGAGTCACTAAAGCATGCCATCCCACATGGGGCACAGGTCACAATGTTGGGTCTGCACACTACAGCTTGTTACACAGCACAAAGAGGCATGAAAGACTGACCTGTGCTTGGGCTGAGGCATGTGTGTATAAAAGGTCCCCGTAGTCCAGCACAGGAAGGAACGTTGCAGAAACAAGTCTCTTCCTTGCATTGAAAGAGAAAAACAACTTATTCCTGAAGTAAAAACTCACACACATTTTTGATGAGAGGTTCTATATGAGGTTTAATATACAGCAAATCATCAATAATGACACCCAAGTGTTTAAAAGCATTTACAACTTCAATAACCGTCAGCCGTCAGGTTAAACAGGAGGAACACTCTACTTGCTCTTGTTCAACTTGGTTTTGTTTACATTAAAAGAAAGTCTCAATGCAGAAAAACTGTGGCAACCAGCGTTAAATACATTTTGTAAATTGTCAATAGCTTCATTAAGTGAAGTTGCAATCTAATAGACTAGATAGACCTTTTTTACATTCTGTCGCACATAAATAGTGAAAAGAAGTGGGCCTAGTATAGACCCTTGTGGCACCCCTCTTGTAACAGGCAGATAATGAATGATTCCATTGATATTTATATGGTTTTATCATTTCTCAGTATGGGTTCTGCCACAATTTCTTGTAATGAAAATGTGTTCAAATGAAACAAAGCATGGCATTAGTTACAGGTTTAACCAAAAATGTCAACACACTGCCTGTTAACTTAAAACTTAAAACCCTCACTTTATTTTTCATAATTTTGCCATTTAATTGAAAAGTGTGTACCTTGTAGCAGCTGTTAAAAAAGCAAATATTTTAGGAGTTGCTTTTTATATAGATGTTCTAAATGTAACTTTTAATTATATTGATTTGTGGTTCTAAAGGGATATATGAAGTTTTTAGTTAGTTATTAGTTATTATTAGGTAATAAGTCCTCAAATCTGTTGCAGTATTTATTTTTTGTGTTAAAATGTGTTGTCTGGTGTATTACAATGTATTGACCATGAAAAACACAACTTGCTTAAACGTTTTGTCTTGTTTCTTTATTAAATTCCTGTAGCTGTGTATCTTCTCGTGTTTGTCGTCATGACTCGACAGGAGCGAGGTTTTCCTGAGACTCTGCTGTGGATTATTTATGGAGCAGGTTTGGACTCGTCTGAACAAACAAATCCAAGTCTCTGAGGTCTTCTGTACAAGCAACAACTGAAGAGTGAGGCAGGTCAAATGAGGTCAAACACAATAGCTGAATCTGTGGGGGTCGCAGGTTTATGTCACTTCTAATGTTTTATCTTAAAGTCTGGTGGGAGGGAACCTGTGGTAAATATTTATCATAGTTTTACATCCGTGAAGTTGCAGTTTGTGAAGAAATCTTGATGTCAGGAAGTAGTGCTGAGTTCTAAAATGGAATCCCTCTGTGATGTCATCAAAAAGTGACGCACGGTTGAAAATAAAGAGACGGTTAACACTCAACTTGTATACCAAACACAGGTTTAATGGATCAAGGGCCCTTCATACACTCACAGAACTATAGTTACACATAGGTAACTGACATTTATGATTGACAGATGGAGCTGTTGTTGGACTGGTGTTTACAAGTGCTCTGTAATAGTTTGATGATACGTTTGGTCAAGTTAACTTGTTTTATCGTCACACGTCACACGTGTGTTTTGTTTTGGTCACGGAGCACACACGGTACAACACGTGATCTCCAGCGTGCCTTTGGTTGTTTTTTTTGTTTCCGCTGCACGGATCAAAGCTGAACCGCTCTCTACTGCTCTACGCTCGTAAACATCAGCCGCTGAATGATCTGCGCTCGTCTGCGTGAGGACTGATTGATTATATGTGTGAAATGGACCTGGTGATTACAGCTGCTCTGTTCCTTCCTCCTCAGGTAAAGCCTCTTGCGTGATCTAAAAGAGCGTCATTCGTCAAATCAAACCGTGTGATTAATCTGCATCAATTTTCTATGATTAATCACACGAGTTAACGCTTTAACTTTGACGTATCCTGGATAGATAAATATCCCTGAGAGATAACGCACACACCGACTGGCTCTGACAACAGCAGCTCCACATTGTCCGGGAACTTCTGAAGCCTTCTATTTGTGAGGCGATAACCCTGACCACTACACCACCTTTAAACCCTGCCTTTAATTCCCAAACCGCCGCCGCTCCTCTCACACACGCCCAGGTTCACTCCTCCTTCATTGGCCCATTACTCTGCTCTTTGTAATCAGTGCGTGCGATTACAGCCCGGCGCGGCCTCCTGATTACTGCGGTCGCTCCGACTCGCCAGCGTCCTCGGCGTTTCTCCACATCTCCGCTCCTCGGCCCCTGCTCCTGGGCTCTGTTTACGTGTGGTTGTGTCGTTTGAAGTGCCCGGATCCCAAATTACAGTGGGACAAAATGAAGAATGAGCGAGGAGAAGAAGAAGAGGGTTTAGAGGCTCAGAGAGTTGACCCACCAAGCCAGAATGTGCCGGGCGTTTGAAACCGAGCCACGCTTTACTGCACAGGGTCAAACGGCCAGTGCACTCGCTGGCTTTAAACATGAAAAGGTCTAATTTTGGATCAGCAAGATGGAAAAATAATTTAAAAACAATATATAACAGTAACATATATAACAAAAAATATAACAGTTTTAAGTGAGACTACAATGTTTCTGGGTTGCACCGTTGACATTGGCTTGTTTTAGTGACAATAATAAGCAGAAAATGTAAGCTAAACAAAGCAGGTTTGTCACTTTGGGAAGAAAAATATCACACTTAAAGTGGGGTTAACTGTTTTTCACTCTACAAAACCTGAAAAACTTAAAAACTGTAGTTCCTCGTTCTCACAAACCCTTTGACACATCGATAATATTCACATGTATTCATTTTAAGACACATGCACAGATTTTGAACAGCATTTTTCTGACAGCAAAGTGAAAAGGAGTGGTCCACCCAAGCACAGCCAATCAGAGAGCTGCTTTTTGCTCTTACTTCCTGGTTGACAAGAAATAAAATGTTGTACTGTACTGCTGTACCTCAGACAGCACGCAGCGGTCTCATTTTGTGACAAACTGCTGCTTTTGTAAGATACTCTTTGGTGGAAAAGATAAAATGTACTGATTTACAATAAATAAAAAAGTCAGGTACCTCACCTTTAAAAGTGCACTTTGAAGGTGACTTTTTTGATTGTGTCCTTGTTAGGAGATGGAGATGTTACCATTTTGACCAGAATGTTCCACAGTATGGCATTTTAGTGTTTTTTAACTACTCTCCACTTATAAGCTATACCTTTATCTTGGCCTGCTGATGTCACCTGGAAATACACAATATATTTAATTTTTTCTTGATTTCCTTTGTTTTTCTGTTTTTTTTTTGTGGTTTTTTTTGTGTTTTTTTTGTTTTTTGCATTCAAAAAACAAGTAAAATGGGCCAAATATTTTACCAAATCACTGAAGATCACTGGTAAACTCCAGGCCAAGACCTGCAGTGCAAATCTGTCAGTATGCCAGTTACAACTGCAAGCGGCAATGAAGGGCCCTGAACCCACTAAACCGGCTGCTTGGTCGTGCAAACCAACTTGAAACATGGGACCACTCTGATTTGTTATTGACCTAAATTATAACCAAGTGGGCTTTTAAATAGGCTGATTAAAGGCTATGTGACAGGTTCGACGACACATTTCACCACGTTATAGTGAAAATGATTATATTTAAGATTTTACTAAACATTTTGCCTATTTGTTCCCAGTTTGACAGTTTGTGTAAAGTTTAAAAGGTTTTTTCCTTTGGGCACATGCAGTAAATATGACATAGAGGTTATTCCACAACTGTTACCTAGTAACTATTTTGAAAACAAGGGCCAAAAGCCACATAAATGACTCAATAGTTATGATTTGACAAATAATACCTGTTAACAACACAAAAAAGTGTGTCAGTTGTGTGTAAATTGTCTCTGTATTTACAAAGGCATGTCCCAATTTGATGACATCACAGACGGATTCCATTTTAGAACTCAGCACAACTTCTGGTAATGTTAAACTTTCATTTTTCAATTTATTTTACAAACTGCAAATCACAGATGTAAAACTATAATATTTACCACAGGTGCCCTCCCACCAAACTAAGTCAGAAATAGAACCTTTTGAGAAGCTGTCATATAGACTTTATTTTAGATTGAATTGTTAATGATGAATTTGTTTAAATTTCTTAAAGACAATATGTTAAAACACTCCAAATTACAAAGTTTTATCTCGCGTATACAGAATGCCATTAATGTAAACACACTGTGAAATTAATCAGGATTAATCATATTTCAAAAGTCTGGTTAATCAGATTTTTAAATTTTTATTATTGATTAGCAGCACCACTATTATTATTACATATCTCTGTATAAAATATTAAAGGCTAGAGCTAAAAACTGGCTCAGACGTCTCTGTTTGGTTGCTCTGTCAGCCTGACTCTGACATGGAACACTTTGACCCGGAGCGCTCGTCTTCACACAAACATCCTCCGCTCCTGCGCCTCCAGCTGCGCCGCGCCGTCTCAGGCCCAAAGTCGAGCCTGGCGGTGGGTCACGGCGGCACCATGACGTCCCCTCGCTCCTGAATGTTCCATGAAGCAGCTCCTCTCATTCATTCTGCATCGAACAAGTCACTCTCTCGTCAGGACTTTGGCTCCTGCAGCGACGCATTTATTTTTCATCAACACAAGCCAATCCAACTTTTGTATGGACCATTTTATAAACAACATCATTTGCAAAGTGCTTATTGGAATGGTCACTTGGTCACTTAATCAAGAGACATGATATTAACATTAAACTGGGATATATATATATATATATATATATATATATATATATATATATATATATATATATATATATATCCCAGTTTAATGTTTAATCTTTACATTAAAGGAAAAAATATTCTGCATTTTTCATATTGTAATTAGCCTTTAAACATGCTCTTGAGTGCCTTAAATTTGCCATCTCATGTTTTAAAAAAAAGTTTTTATCAGCCAGTATGAAATGACACTTACTGAATGCATCCAGCCAGCAGACGGCACCAGCGCTATATATAATCTAGTGAAGCTAACGCTGAAAAGACATTATGGTGCAGATTTGCTGCAGCAGTTATTGTGTTTGAGGCGGAAATGTTCAGAACAAGTTTAGCGATGATTTAAGGACTTAAAACAGCGGATAAGTGACGTAGATGATCTGAAAATATGTCTTGGATCGAAGGAGCTCAGCAGGAAGTGTGTTTGACGCTCGGAGGGGGGAGGATTTTCTAATAAACATTCCTCAAAACAGCGTGAATGCGGCTGAATGTTACTTCAGGTGTTTTTTTGATGATGGAACATTGTTAGAGCAGGGTTAAAAGCTCAAAAAAGTCATTGTAGCGGGATATGTGTCCTTTAAGATGGACCTTGGCCTAAAAGTTACATCCTCTGGGCTAATCTTTCTGATTGTCTCTATCTCTTTGATCTTGAGCTATTTTTGTGCGCACTGACCTTTAGGGTTTATAAGGATGTGTTTTATCATTGTTCGTTCTCTTCTACAGTCCTGGTCCATCTACAGTCTGTCCGTCCATGGGAGGAGGATCTCTCCTTCACTGTGGTTCTCCATGAGGTTTAGACTTTTTCCCACTGGGTTTTTTGTACTTTTTCCTTGAGAGGAGGGTGAAGGACAGGGGGCGCTCTGGGACAGTTATCCATTTGCTAAATTCTTTTGAACATGGTTTATTTAAGCTGCTTTCTACTTGTGGCCCATCGAGGCAACTGCTGTTGTGATTTTGGGCACTTCAAAAATAAATGGAATTGTATGGAATTCTTGCTTTTTGGAATCATGGAGATCATTGTTTTAGTCAGGGACAGATAATTTTGCACCATATGGGACGTTCACTTTGAACTTTATGTGTCTTCATTTTCTCTGGATGTCTTTTCTTTACACTTTTTTCTTTTTTTTTCTTTTTATCTCATTTCTACTTTTGGACGGCTCAGTTTGGTAATGCATGTTGTATGTGGAAAATAGATAAAAGTGTCAGTGTTTGTAATAACCAGACATTTTTAAAAAAGGATTCAGGATTGCAAAGGATTCCATTCACCAAGGAGTCTGAATGATAAATACTGCAGCTCCCTGGAAAACACCAACAAGACGAAGAAATGGTCTAAAACTTTTCACACTTGAGAAAAGATTTGGCTTTCCGAGTCTAAACCCGGCCTATAACAGGACTAGTCCTTCACTGCTGCAGTTCTAACTAAGAATTTAGAGGACCAAACTATCTTGAGTTCACTGTCATCATCAAAACTTTAAATTACATAGAAAATTGTCCAACAAAAAGAGCTACGAGTCACACAGAGGCTTTTCCAAGGTTTTTTGTGTTACAAGAGGTTGAGACTATAGGGTCTTTACTTTAGTATAACATGTCTTCACTCTTCAACAATCCGTGTGGGATCAGTGAAAAGTGGGGCATTCTCTTAAAGCTGAGGTACCTCATTTTCAAACATCAAAACCCGGAAGTAAGTACTCAAATCTGTCAAACTAGTTCCTCGCTCAAGCAAAGCAAAACTCGTGCAGACCGCCCCAAGCTCAGCCAATCAGAGCGCTGCTTTTGGCTCTCGCTAATGTGTTGATGAGTCATAAAATACTTTTAGATGCGGAAAATGCGAGGTGATCCAATTTTTGTCACAAATTGCTGCTTTGATAGTCTTTGAGGGAAAACACAAAATTGACTTACACACAAAAAAGTCAAGTACTGTAGCTTTAACAAACGGAACAAGGAAAAGGAGCGTAAATGGCTGTGCAGAAAGAACAAAAGAGGGACAGATGTTCACCCTGGCATAGACGGTCATTAATCCAACAACTCAAAACTCCAAATCAGGTAAAACCAGTGGGGAGAAGTCGTCAATTTTGTTTCTTAATTAAAAATACAGATACAGTGGCAAAACATCACAAAAGTAAAAGTCTTTCATAGAAAAATCTACTTATGTAAAAGTATTGAAGTATGTGTTTGAAATTTTAATTTAAGAGTAAAAAGTATTTCACTCTGACATTTGATACTCATAAATGACAATTACATGTGAAATGTGATGATCTTAATGAAGAACTGTCAATTTCCCAATGTTTCTAGACAGTTTTTAATGTATATTTTTGTTTGCTCAAGGCCAGGACATGAACTCAAAACCTTACAGTTGAATTCCAACATAAGCACGCTAAAATAACCACTAAAACCAAACAGAAAGTACTTTTACTTTTCGGTCCTGTTCAAAACTGGAGTGGAGTAAAAAAGTACAGATAAATGCTCTCAAATGTAGTGAAGTAAACATAAAAAGTATTCACTGTTTATAAGTCTACATGGCAGGTTCAGTGACACATTTCACTTAAACAGAGTGAACATGATTATATTTAAGATTATAAATATGGTGTCTTTTTGTCCCCATTTTGACAGTTTTTGTAAAGTTTATAATGTACTTCCTGTTTGGTCATGGGCAGCGAATATGACATAGTTCTACAACTGTTACCTAGCAACCAGACTGTAAACAAGGGCTGAAATCCATTTGAAATACACAATAGTTATAATTTGACAATAAGTATTACTTGAAAACATCTTCATTTTGTTGAATGATGGTTTAAACTGTCAGAAAAATTAGTCAGTTATGTTTAGTCAGTTAAATTTCCCTGGTATTTACAATGGCATGTCACTTTTTGATCACAAACATCATCACTGAGGGATTCCATTTTAGAATTCAGATCTACTTCCTTTAAAGGTGGAATGGAGGATTTCGGGCAACAAATCAGAATCTCATTTCCTCGTGGGTAGCACAAATAACTGGTCCGCTCAGGTGTCAATCATTCTCTGCGTGCTAGTGCACGCCAACAGGCTCGTCCAGGGGAAACGCTCGCTCCCCTGGCTGCGCATGCGTGGTTGATATGCTAGTGTGTTTATGTAGCAGGTTAGCGGCGAGTTCCGTCATTGTAGGTCTAAACTTTCATCCGCGAAGTACCGAAATGTAAGAGGGAAGAAAGAGAAAGACTGTTTGCGAGCTTTCACAGAAGAGACGAAAGTCTGCAGAGGAAAGAAACAAAACGCGTGTTATTCTGGGGGAATCGTTTACGCGCTGGCGAGCATTGAAAGTGCAAAACAGGCTGATGCCTCCGCTGCAAACTTTCTGCTGGACAGGTAACTGTTTATCTGACTCTTTTTTTATCTTATTGTATGTGGAGTGTATTATTAAATCTTCTTCGCGGAGGCTGTCGTGAGAAAGCGACACCAATCGTCTTGTAAACAAATGCGCATGGGCAGTGCTGCTGGGCGTGCTCGTTCACGAGGTTTGCTAGGCGTTCAGTCAGGAGAAACGGGGCGGGAGGGAGGGGGAACCTGCGCATGCGCTTTTTCAAAAAAAGGACTAACAGTCGCAGATTTTCAAATCGGCGAGAAATCCTCCATTCCACCTTTAATTTTAAACTTTTATTCTTCTAAATTTCCTCACAAACTGTATCTTGACTGATGTAAAACTGCAACAGAGTTTTACCACAGGTGTCCCCCCACCAAACTAAGTCATAATTAGACAAACATTTCATATAGACTTTAAAGTTAAGTAAAGTACAGATATCGGAACATTTTACTTAAGTTTTAAGTTTTACTTGTGTACTCCGTTCCTTTCCACCATTGTATAATACTGATCATTCAGCCTTAAAACATATTTCCTTTGGACTTTTAGTTTGCTTACATTAGCAACTAGAACCAATATGGCGGCAGATGGCAAAAAATGATGTACCCCTGAAGCTAACCCTCTCTTCTGTCCATTTTAAACACCTGATCCGTAACCCTTGACCTTTCGATGTGTGAAACCTTTGTCTTCGCTCGCTCGCGTCGCAGAAGGAGCAGATGAGCTTCTATCTCTGTCCATCTCTGCCTCCAGCCGTCCACCTCTGCGGCTGCGGCCTCAGAGCTAGCGTGCTAACAGCAGAGCGCAGTCTTTAGCGGTGTTAGCGGCGTTAGCGTTAGCCTGTGGTCCTAAATGAGATCCAGAGGCCAGAGCCGCCGGGTCAGCAGCTGGTGCAGCCAGATGTGGACTCTGGGGATGAGGAAAACAGAGGGAGAGAAGAGGAGAAAGAGAGGAAAGAGGGAGGAGAAGAGGTGACAGGAGGGGAGAGAGATATGAAAGAGAGAGGAGAGAAGGAAAGAGGAGAGAAGAAGAGGAGGTGGAAATAGGGGGGAGAGGAAGAGCAGGAAAGAGGGAGGAGAAGAGGTGACAGGAGGGGAGAGAGAGAGAGAGATGAATAAGGGAGGAGAAAAGGAGAAGGAAAGAGGAAAGAAAAAAGGAAGGAGAAGAGGTCACAGGAGGGATGAGAGAAGAAAGAGGGAGGAGAAGAGGAAAAGGAAAGGGGAGAAAGAGAAAGGAAAGAGGGAGAAGAGGTGAGAGAATTGGAGTAAGAGAGAAGAGGTGAGAGAAGGGGATAAAGAGAAAGGAAAGAGGGAGAAGAGTGAGGGAAGGGGAGAAGAAAAGAGTGAGAAGAAGAGGTTAGAAAAGGGGGAGAGGAGGTAAGAAAATGGGAGGAAAAAGAGAAAAGGGAGAAAATGAGAAAGAGGAAATAGTGTGAGAAAGGGAGGGGAGGATGAGGGTGAAAAGAGAGAACAGAAGAGGTGAGAGAAGGGGAGAAAGAAATGACAGGGTGAGGAAAGAGGTGAAAGGAGAAAGTAAGAAAGGGGGAAGAAAAGAGAGCGAAAGGGGTGAAAGGAAGGAGGGAAGAGGGAGGGGAAGAGGTAGACAAGGGGGAGATAAGAGAAAGTGAAAGAGAAGTGAAAGAGAGGAAAGAGGAAGAAGAGCTAAGAGAGGGGGAGAAAGAAAGGAGAAATGGAGGAGAAGGGTGAGGGAAGAGGAGTAAGAGAGAAAAAGAGAGAGGGAGGAAAGAGAAAGGAAGTAAAAAGAGAGAAAAGAGGTAAGAAGAGGAAAAAGATGACAAATAACCAAAAATTCTCCACTTGTGCAAAAAGAAATGCACATACCACAAATACTGAGCCCCAAAAAATTGTTCCAGCCATTATTTATTGAAAAATAAATCAGTAATTATTAAGTAAGTATTTTGACAGAGAAAGAGGAGGAGGAGAGGAAACGGGGAGTGAGAGAGAAGCCTCGGGGCAAACAGCGGTCCTCAGTCCAGATGGAGGAAACGCCCAGAACATGTCAAATATGTACTCGAGTACTGCTGTGTCAAAGTACTCAGAGTAAAAGTCAGGACATTACAACTGCCCAGCCTTGTTCAAAACGTTCTGAATTTTAGCAGTTAGCAGAAAACACACAAGAGGCAATGGTGAGTGATGTCATTTTCTCCAGTAAAAGCTCAGAACTAAAATGTGAAAAAGCTGCAAAAGTCTGAAAACAAATGTAAAAACTCCAACTCTGAGAATACAGTCCCATTCAAAAGTTTAAGACCAGTTGAACAATGGACAAAAGTCCCATTTTCAGGGTTGGAGCTTAACAAGGTTCAAGTGAAGCTCCAATGAGCAACAAGAGGTGGGACAACAACAATTAAACTGAAATAGGCCGTTCAAAAGTTTAGGACCACACCTCAAAAAACAACCCCCAAACCCCCTCAAAACAAAGTCCCAAACATGAAGTCAGGTGTCAGATGTGTCTGATGTGGTTGGGCTGCAGTCGCGCCAGTAACAGCCTTTATTTGGGTCGAGGATCGTCCAGTGTCTTGACGGACGACCAATCAGATCCTCCGACTCAGTGCTGGGGTCATTTTTGGGGTCTTTCACTTGACTTTTTTGTTCCATAACCCTCAGGATCTTTTAAGAAATTCCAAACAGCTGTCATACTTTGTCCCACCTCAGCAGTGATGGAGAGAGACCCTGCTTATACAGCTTAACAACTCCACCACGTGCCAAAGACCTGACTAAAAACAACAAAGACCTGATTAAAACGACAAAGACCTGACTAAAACGACAAAGACCTGACTAAAACGACAAAGACCTGACTAAAACGACAAAGACCTGACTAAAACGACAAAGACCTGACTAAAAACGACAGAGACCTGACTAAAAACGACAGAGACCTGATTAAAACGACAAAGACCTGACTAAAACGACAAAGACCTGACTAAAAACGACAGAGACCTGACTAAAAACGACAGAGACCTGACTAAAAACGAAAAAGACCTGACTAAAAACGACAAAAACATGACCAAAAACGACAAAAACATGACCAAAAACGACAAAAATGTGACTAAAAATGATATAGATGTGACTAAAAGTGACAAAAACCTGACAAAATACGACATAAACCTGACTAAAAACAACAGACACGACTACAAACGACTAATATCTGACAAAAAAACGTCAAAGACGTCACTGAAAGTGACAAAAATGTGTTTAAAATGTGAATTTGAACAGAATCCTATTAAATCGCAAGGCTAATGACAATGGCAAAAATCCCAATCAGATATTTTTCCTAAATCTTGCATTTCTAGCAAGAGAAAGATACAAAGTGAACACGACTCCTGATAAAATCAAAATAATGATCTGGCCCCAAGAAAATTGTGCTGATAATTTTTTGCCACATCGCCCATGCAGCCCTAAATGAAAGTATCAAACAGATGGAGCGGGTTAGTCGGGGGGTTTTGGCAGCTTCTCGTCCCAAACTTCCCTTTCCCATTAGGCCCCGGCTGCAGAGTCCAGGGCTGCAGAGTCCAGGCCTCGGTCTAACCCCGCCGTAACCCGCGCTCCTGCGTCTAATCAAATAAAGGAGGAAGCTACCGAGACGCGCAGGCTGTTTATTGACCTCCTCTTGTTTATTTTACACACACGCTCTGACATTCGGACCAGCCTCATGTTCGGAGGCCGGATTTCACGCTAAACTCGTCCAGCGTGAAGCAGAAAAGGTGCATCCAGAGAAACTTTGGAAGGATTGGAGTGAACTAAAGTGCTGGAGATGATCTAAATGAGTCACAAAAGGTTCTTTCAGACAACTATTGAATTTTGAGTTGATTTTTGTTGTTGAATCATGATTTGGTACGATGCACATTTTGAAATAGGTCTAAACTACAGCTTCTACGCGTAATGTTAATAGTTGCAACCATCAATAGTTGATGTCGTAATTGCGATCATTCTAATTTCAGCTTCATAACGATTAAGTTGAGACGCTGCAGGTGAATAAGAACAAATCTTAAATTTAAAGATATCAATTGTAAACTTCTCCTGTAGTTTACTCACAAAAATGTAGAAAAAATGAAAAAAGTTTTTCATCATGCAATGTTTTCATGTAGGAATAAAGAATTGTATGTGTAAAAATGGCCAAAATTGCACATATTTGGGACATGTAAATCTGAAAAATGGACAGAACCAGGCAAATTTCTTTGTTCATTTTGCACATATATTAATTACAAAAAAAATTACATTTTGGGCATTTTGGATTTCTTATTTAGTTTTTGAGTAAACGAGATCTGACTGGTTAAATAGTTTGGTGTAGGAGCTACTTTAGGACTCATCTTTGTCTCTGTGGGAGAAAAACTTGAATGAAGTCAAATTCACATTTTGTATTTGTTGTACTTTGTAGTTGTATAAATATCAGTATCATAACAGACAGTAAAGAGCAGGACATTTCTAATGTAAACTTTTGTTTACATTAAGACTAGAACAGAATGGCCGCAGATGACGTATTGGTCATGTGTCACGTTCAAACATCAACTTCAGAGAGAAAATCAGACCCAGGCAGTTACTCTTACAGTTACTTTATGAGTTGTAGTCTCCGCAAACACATTTAATTTTCTCACTAGATATCAAAATATTTAAAAAAAATCCTTAAAACATTGGTCTGTTCAACTTAAGGCCTGGGGGCCAAATCAGGCCCTCCAATGAATATGATCCGGCCCTCAACCCATCTGCCAAAAATAAAGATAATATTTTGTCTCTGGATTAGACCTGGTTTAGACCTGGTTTAGTCCTGGTTTAGAGCTAGTTTAGAGCTAGTTTACACCTGCTTTAGTCCTGGTTTAGACCTGGTTTAGTCCTGGTTTAGAGCTAGTTTACACCTGCTTTAGACCTGGTTGAGTCCTGGTTTAGAGCTAGTTTACACCTGCTTTAGTCCTGGTTTAGACCTGGTTGAGTCCTGGTTTAGAGCTAGTTTACACCTGGTTTAGGCCTGGTTTAGACTTGGTTTAGTCCTGGTTTAGACCTGGTTTAGTCCTGGTTTACACCTGCTTTAGTCCTGGTTTAGACCTGGTTGAGTCCTGGTTTAGAGCTAGTTTACACCTGCTTTAGTCCTGGTTTAGACCTGGTTTAGTCCTGGTTTAGAGCTAGTTTACACCTGGTTTAGGCCTGGTTTAGACCTGGTTTAGTCCTGGTTTAGACCTGCTTTAGTCCTGGTTTAGACCTGGTTTGGTCCTGGTTTAGACCTGGTTTAGTTCTGGTTTAGTCGTAGTTCATTTCCACAGATGTTATTAAAGCAGTTTTTTCATATTTCCATAGTGTTAAGCAGATTCTGGCCCCAAGGACAAACTCATCCGTTAAATCTGGCCCTGGGTGAGATAAAGCTGAGCAGCCCTGGTCTACAGCTGGACTGTCCCGGACGGCCCCAAACGTGGATGTTTGTTGACAGTGTTGTAACCCTTCAAATGTCAATAGAACCACAAAACTCTCTCTAAATTTTGCCTTTTCTCCGGTTCACTCATGTGGACTGGGTGGACCTGTTAGCGATTAGCTGGTAGCATGTCCCTGGATCCTCTCTCATTGAAATAATAAACATGCGGTGGACGAATAAAGTGCACGGATCACAAGCCAAACCCAGTCACTTCCTCTGGGCCCCGCGGCGCTCCACTCAATGTGACACCAAACTTTAATTAGACGTGTAAAACCAGGGATCGTTGCAGACGAACAAATCATATGCT
This sequence comes from Rhinogobius similis, assembly GCA_019453435.1. NCBI lineage: Eukaryota > Metazoa > Chordata > Actinopteri > Gobiiformes > Gobiidae > Rhinogobius > Rhinogobius similis. The sequence continues at coordinate 34,732,773 of CM033625.1, forward strand.
AAAACCACGTTATCTGCAGGAATATTGTGTTTTTAAAGTTTGATCATGTCTAATGCTTAAAATAGATTTGCTGTTTTTGAAAGAAATCTCCAAACTTTTGATCCACAAATGTTGAGATGATTTGTTTGGGATCGGCTTCAGAAATTTCTTGTTTCTAAAGTTTTATGCAGGGTTTGTGGCACTTGGTGAAACAAAACATACATTTTATTGTCAAACTGTTGTGACCCGCTATGTTTTTGGTGCATTTTTGTCTAGTTAGATTTGAGAAAAGTTGATTACAAGGTTGTTAGCAGGTATAGACCCTTTAAAATGTGGTGTCATCAAAATTACGCGATGGAGGCAAACTTTGAGGCAAAATGAAGTTGACTGTAAATGTTTCAATGATTACGTCACATTCCATCTGAATTCTACTGGTTTTAAGTGTTTGTGATGGAAAAAAGCAACATATTTGAATTTCCAGGATAGAAATGTCTATAACAAACATGAACAAAATACAATTTTCTAGCCTTAAAATCGTATTTTAACTTTAGCTTTGCTAATTTATGGAATAGTATGTAATATATCTCTAGATAAAATGAAAAATGATTGTGGGCTCAACATTTCTATAAAGCTATAAATCTGGATTGTTCCTTCATCAAAAATGAGTTTATCATAATTTCCTGAAACATAATGTAAAATACAATAATAAATGTTTTCTGCAGCAGCTCTGAATCACTCACATGTGTTTGAGGCTTTTACTGACACAAAACCATCTATAATTTTTATATTTTGTGATATTCTGAGGTTAATCTCAGTTTCTCCAGTGAAATCACATTATGTTGCACTTGACTTTTGCCTCCATTTTGAATTTAGAAGGTTTTTGTTATTCGAATTTCAGCGCTTATTGCTAGCTGTAACAATCCACTCCAAACACTTGTGCAGGTGTAATGTTTTCTTACTCTGGTCTGGTGTTACTCACGTGTGTCCAGTGATTTCAGTCGCCAAATCAGACCTGGTTTTTCCTAGTTTGTGATTTTTGGAGGCTAACGCTAACTCTACTGCTGAAAATGCATTAGCTAACTCATAGTGTGGTACCAGGCTAATGGAACGCAGCATGGTCTAGATTCCAGGTGTTTTAGATTCTGAGATTTCTCCAAAAATCATCTGTAACTATTGTCTTATCTGATGGTTCTAGTTCCAGTCTGCAAGTGTATCTTTCTGGTGGAGCTTCTGAGCGTCCTAAAGTCACTCTGGGGGACAATGGGGGACGTTCTTTGGCGGCTCTTGTGTGCTTCTCTGTGGGGCTTTTGTTTTGCAGAAGTGGAGACAGCTTCACGTCCCCTGGAGCTGTGAGCGAGTGCGTGTGGGCGGGTGTCTATCACGCTCTCTGCAGGCCCGCAGGAATCTGGTCGTCGTGTGTTAACTCTGTCAGAATGAGATCACAAAGTGGTGTCAGTTTAAGATGAGCGTTTGTGGATTAGAGGATAGAAAAGTGTGATTGTGGTTAATCACTCAGACGCCTACAGTTGGTGTTGGACAAGCGTAAAAAGTAAAAGAAAAAGTTATGTAAAGCAGTCGAATGTTAAGAGTAAAGTGTAAAATAAAGAATAGTGTAAAGTGTAAAATAAAGAGCACAGTGTAAAATAAAGACTAAAATGTAAAATAAAGAGTAAAGAAAAAAGTAAAGTGTATAGTTAATTAAAGAGTTAAGTAAAGAAAAGAGTAAAGTGTGAATTAAGGTGTAAAGTAATGTGTGAAGTAAAGAGTTTAAGTAAAAAGTAAAGCGATACGTGTAAAATAAAGTTTAAAAACAAGTAAAGTAATAAAGAGTAAAGTGAAAAGCAAAATGTAAAGTGTAACCAGTAAAGCAAAAGTTAAAAGTAAAGAATCATGAAAAGAGTAAAGTTAAAAGTAAAGTAATCAGTAAAGTAACGTGTGAAATAAAAAGTGAAGTATAAAATAAAGAGTAAAGTAAAGAAAGGAAAAGTAAATTGTGAAGTAAAAAGAGTAAAGTGAAAAGAGTAAAGTGAGTGTAAAGTAAAGTTTAAGCTAAAGATTAAAGTAAAACGTTAACTATCAACTGCTGTTAGCTTGTGCACTTTGTTTGCCATATAAATACACTTCTTTTTCTTACACGTTGTGCGGCTCACACTTTTTACAAGATGGATTATTCAGTGCTTTTCATACAGGGTTTTGTTTTAGCTGCATTGACAGCGCTACAACTGCTCTTTTTTGACAAATAATTGTGGCATATAGAAATAAATTGACCTGTTTTTGGATTTTGCTTGTTTTAAAAAGTGGATTTACAGACACCAGCCGTTGGGTTTAGTCTTCAGTCGTCTTTAATTGTCTTTATTTGATCACAGTTTATATCTTACAATCATTATCCATTGTTTCATGTTGCACTGTATCGCTGAAGTAAGTTCTTAGTTTGTGAATTTTGTTCCCTTACAATAGCAATAAAACTTTTTCTTATTTTGATCCCCAACTTTTGGTGCAACCGATGCTATTATTTACTTTTCAGTCACTAAGTTCTCTGCGTTAAGTTTCACTCCAGTTTAATTGTGGGTTCATTTGACTCTCCGACAACAGATTTAAGTGTCATTATGTGAAAGCTGCTCTTAAAATACAATAGAGTCTTGCTTTAGCCCCAGGTGTTTCTCCTTGTTGTTTGTAAAGGTAATCCAACCCTCAACCTGCTGCTGGTCTCAAAGGTCGTGACCTCTGGGGGTCGGGGTGGATCGGTGTCTCGCGGTGTCACTGTGTCGTGGCCCGAAATTGAACACACGGAGCGGGCCGTACTCCGACACTCGATGCCCCGACAGGTTCAAAAGTACAACGACGACAGGTTCACCAGAAATATCATCTTTTACCTTGCCATTGGTGATTGCTTTCTTTCTATAAAAGTGACAAAAACCTGACAAAAACATAACTAAAAGTGACAAAAATGTGACAGTGACAAAAACATGACTAAAAGCGACAATAACACAACATAAAAGGGACAAAAACTCAACTACAAGTGACAAAATAAGCAACAAAAATGTGACTAAAAGCAATAAAAAAATAACACTTCTTGACAAACATGACTAAAAGTGGCAAAAACACTACTTAAAGTGACAATTACGTGACTCAAAGTGACTATTAGTGACAAAAAACACTAAAATGACAAAAACGTGACTAAAAGTGACAAAAATGTGACAAAAAGCAACAAAAATGTAACTAAAAGTGACTAAAACATGACTCAAAGCAAAAAAAAGCGCGCTTCTGTTTCCTGAATTGACCAAGTGGCTGGACGCGTGAGCCGTGTGCACGTAAACGCCGCAGGTCACGTGACCCCGCCCCGGGCACACTCCGACCCCTCGACCTCTGACCCCTCACAGGACGACCTCCATTACCTCACAATTACCTCGTACAAATGGTTTTCCTCGAGCCGCACAGGTCACGCTTTCACACGAGCCGTTTGTGTTGGGCCTGATTTACGAGCCGAGGAAGAAAGACCCGGCGTTGTTATCGACTGAGAAAACTGTGGGTAACTCCGACTGCGTTCACACTTGGGACCAAATTTGGACTAAACCTGGACTGTAGTGGTTTTAGAGACTTTCTGACCCCAAAACCAGAATCATTTGTGCAGTTTTCCAGAAGTGATGCACTAAACCAGGACTGAACTGAGATTTATAATAAAACCACGAGAAGACCAGAACAAAACCACAACAAGACCAGAACAAATCCACAACTAAACTATGACTAAAGCCAAGACTACATCAGGACTAAACCAGGACTAATCCATGACTAAACCAGATCTAAACCAGGTCTAAAACAGGACTAACCCCATGACTAAATTAGGATTAAACCCAAAACTAAACCAGGACCAAACCAGCACTAAACCAGTACTACACCAAGACTAAACCATTTATAAACTAGGTCTAAACCAGGACTAAAACTGGACTAATCCATTACTAAATTTAGGATTAAACCCAGGACTAAACCATGGCTGATCCATGGCTAAACTATGATTAAAACTGAGACTAAACTAGGACAAAATAAGGACCAAATTAGGACTAAACCAGGAGTAACTCAGTACTAAATTATGATTAAACCCAAAACTAAAGCAGGAATAAACCAGGATTAATCCAGGACTAATCCATGACTAAATCAGGATTAAACCCGAGACTGAACCAGGACTAAGTAAGGAAGAAATTAGGACTAAACCAGGATTTACAGGACTAATCCAGGACTAAATTAGAATTAAACCTAAAATTAAACAGGACTAATCCATGACTAAATAAAGACTAAATAAGGAGCAAATAAGGCCTAAACCAGGACTAAACCACAAATATTGTCTATGGAAGCCTTCAGTCATCCCACTGACCCTTTTGTTTGGTTTATAAAGTATTTAAAAACATCAGTGCACAATATAAATAATCGTTTACTGTTGACTACTAAAATATTCATTAGCTGCAGCTCTGGTCATGTCTTTGTAGCATGTTATCGTCCACTAAATTTGAGCCGATTGTTCTGTTTTTACGTCACTTTGGCAAATGTTAAAACCCTGCTTTTGGAAGTGCAAATATCTGGCGCTGAAACCCAAGCCGGCGAGCTCCTGTGGCTGGAGCAGAAACAGAAACATGTTTTGCACTTTATCCTTCACTTCTCATTACCCTGTACCAGCCTTTCTGCTCCTTCTCTGGCTGTAACTCTACACCGAGCACCTTTAATGACACAAACCAGGCCTAGCGCGCACAGCTCATTAGCCGTTAGCCTCGTAGCATTAGCTTTAGCTCGGCCCCTGCACAGTGTCCGACTCAGGGCCGCTCGCTCACACATGACAGACGCAGGACTTTGAGCCCGTTTATGATGGACAAATGTGCAGTTTGGCTTTGAAGATTAGTCCATACTCATTTAATCCGGTCCTAAATGTTTAGAGTTTTAATTATTTTTCAATTTCCGAATATTTCTTTCTTTTTTGGAGGACAACTTTGACAAAGCAGTGAGTTTTAAGCGTTAGAGGGATTGTCCAATGAATATGAACTTAATTAATCCTCAGAAGTCTTCATAAGCTGTATTTTTATTTAGTTTATTCCAGATATAGTTAAAGACTTTGGCATAAGTCAAGGACACTAAAATAAACCTCAAACAGTGAAACTTTATTTAAACTAGATACTAATTTGGATGAGTATTAACACTGAAAACAAAAAGCAGAAAATCACCTAAAGAAGACAAAATAAATACTTTCTGAATAGTTTTGGTCTCAGTTTTAATCAGAACATGTATAAAACCAAGTTATAATATTAAAAAGAAACAGATTTTATTTTCAGATGTGGACTTGGAAGTTGTGGCTTGGACTGGGGTCAGACTTGAGTCACTGTTTTGATGACTTGGACTTGTACTATACTTATACTGAAATACAGTTTCCTCTTTACAGTTGTTACTTTCAGTTTTTCATTTTATAGGAACAAACTTGACACTTGAAACTCCAAACCAAGGACTTGGATTTTATTTGGACTCCATTTGGACCTGGACTTCCCTTGGACCAGTGTGGGCCACTGACTTGGACTTCACTCGGACTTCACTTGGACTTCACTTGGACCAATACGGGCCATTGATTTGGACTTCATATGGACTTTACTTGGACTTCACTTGGGCTTCACTCGGGCTTCACTCGGACTTCACTTGGACCATAACGGGCCATTGATTTGGACTTCATTTGGACTTCACTCGGGCTTTACTCGGACTTCACTTGGACCAATACGGGCCATTGATTTGGACTTCACTTGGGCTTCACTCGGACTTCACTTGGACCAATATGGGACATTGATTTAGACTTCACTTGGACCTGGACTTCCTTTGGACTAGAGTTGACTTGGACTTCTCTTGGACTTGGCTCTCTTTGGACTTCGCCTTGTCTTGAGGCCAAAGACTTTCAAAACAAGAAGGTCTCACTGCTGTCATTTGGTGTTAAAAGTCGTATCAATATCGTCTAAAGAAACCGTTTTCTATCATTGTTGGATCAAAGGTTTTATCGAGTATCAAACCTTATTTAAAACTTGTGAAATCAAGTAAAACATTTCAGGTTCTTGACACTGAGGATCTCACTGACGACTTCACGCCTTTGTTCTGGGAATCAAACCTCGATAACGACTTCGTTCCAGCCTGTGCAACGCTTCATTTTGGTCAGTTTGAACTTTACTCCATTCTGAATTCTCTGCACCGATGTTGTTTGTGCGGGACTGTTTGAAGAGCGAGTCACTCTAAACCAGTTAAGCTCCACCGGAGACACTAATGCTGCAGGAATCTCACTAAACATGCAGAGTTTAAGAACGCAAAGTCGGGCGTAATTTCATTTGTTTTGTTTGTTAGCGCTGTTTAACCACTTTCCGCACTAATCCTATCACCTCACACAGTTACACAGTTACACAGCGGCCTTAACTCACTTAGACTGGGACTGTCTCGCATTCACCAGAGTCCTGAGAAGAACATGTGCCTCCAGCTGACCTCCTCTGCAGCCTCTGACACTCAAATTCTGCTAAAATCTTTACAAATTTTACCACTGTTTAACTGTTTTTTTTTAGGTTTTTAATTTTACTTCCTGGTTGTAAATTATGACATCACACTGGGAAATTACCAAGAAATCATCCCCAGTGCACCAAAACTCCCCTAATGTCACAGATTTTTTCATTTGACAAAGAAAAATATACAGTCATGGCTGAAAGTGTTGGCGCTTTGGCAATTTTTTTTATTTACAGAAAATGAAGTATTTTTCCCCAAAAAGTATTGCAATTCCACATTTTTTGCTTTACACATGTTTATTTGCTTTGTGTGTATTGGATCAACACAAAAACACAGAGGGGAAAAAAAGTTAATTTGGCATAATTTCACGCAAAACTCAAAAAATGGGCCAGACAAAATTATTGGCAGTCAAATTTGTGAATAAATAACTTTGTTTAAGCTTGTGATGCTTGTTTAAACCCACCTGAAGCAAATAACAGCTGTGGGCAATATAAATATCACACCTGAAAGTCTTTTTGAGGAGAAATATGACATTATATAGGAAAAACATCAGGGGTGCCAAAAATGTCAGCCGTGACTGTGAACACATTTATTTTGTCTAATCAACATTTAAAGGGTCAAAAAAAGATTTGTGTAAATGATGCATAACCTTCGTCTCCTCAGTGTGATGTCATCAATTTGTTTACTTCCTGCAATTTTCAACATATTTTTCAACTTTACTCCACAAACAGCGACCTGATTGGTACAAAACTTTGATTTATGTTTACAAGCGGTGTTAATACACTGAACAAAGTCAAAATTAGAAAATCATAAAAACCTGTCATACACACTTTAAAGAACCATATGAGATTTTAAACAACAGGAGAAAAAGTGTGTTTGAACAGACAGCTGCATCAAAGAGACAAACAAATATGACGATTTCACTAAAATAGAAGATTATCACAGGGACCAGTCGATTTTTATCACCGTATTGTCCAGCTCTAAGTAGCGGTGATGTTATATGTTCTTAAATGTAAATACGCAGGTTATTTAGTTTAGTCTTTATCCGTCAGGGATCATGCACAAATTCCTTAATCTTACAAAAAACATTATCTGTACCAGGTTTCTTGCTACTTTTCTTTATGCAAAATGGATATTGAGCGAATTTGTGAAATTTTATGGTCGTTTGTGTGTATTTTGTGTCAGATATGGTCAGATTATTGAAATACTTCTGAAATCATTGAAATAATTCTGAGAGTTCTTCACTTAGCTCCAGACCTTGTTGCATTTTGGTCCAATCAGTCGATGTCAAAACCTTCTCAACCTTCTGGAAACGTCATCTCCAAAACGTCCAACGCGAGCCGCTCCTCTGATGAGTTCTTTCCTCGTCAGACATTTTTAGTGAAATGACAAAGTACCACTGATAATTTAACTGAAATCATTCCACAGTGATTTGAGACTTGGATTAGTGTTAGATTAGATTTAGACTCAGATCGTAAATGTTTTATTTGTCCCAGGAAACGGCCACTTTCAGACAAAGACAAGATCAGGACTCAAACACATTAATGCTGTGGATTTATGAAGACAAGACAAAACTACAATGTGAATTCCTGGTTTTTAATTAGATTTGAAAACATGTACGTCAGTGATTATTTATTCGGGACTTTCTGATGTTGCAAATAAATAAATTAGAACGAGACGGGCAGCCTGTACCTCATTTAAAGGTTCACTGTGTAACTTTTCTGCTGAATTTGGTCACGACTCTGGGTTAATCTTTTCATGTTTTGGTTTTTGTAAAGACAGAGCCAAAACCTCGAGACCCTAATGATTCTTTCCGTCTCAATTTGTCGACTTCTCGCTCTTTATGTCTGTTTTATCAACTTACCAAAAGAACACGGCAGCTTCCCAAGTGCTAACGAGGGCTGAGGCATGCTAACGAGCGCTAACACGTGCTAACGAGAATCGACTGTGGACAGCAGGGCCTTATGATTACATCAGTGATCAGAACTCATTTGTTTTGGGGCGAAACACATGGACAAACTCACTGCCGATACAACAAAAAAAACTACAATTACTACTGTTATACTCGCAGACATAAATCACACCGGTTCTGTGTTAAATTATTACGATTATTGAATCATTCTTCTGCTCTTTCAGGACGACTGGAAGTATTTTCTGTGCAAGTGTTAAAGGCGCCGTTTGATGTTAAATTGCGGTGATTATTCATCGCAACAAGTTTATAAATGCTTTGTACAACTTTCAGAGGCCAGAGCAGAGTTTACTGTCATGGCAAAACATGAGCAGCTAACAGCGCACTTCTGCTTCACGAGAACAGTGGTTCCCAAAATGTGAGTCGGGTTATTGGTCACAGTATATTTAAAACAATTTAGGCCAAAGGCCATAATAAACCACTCAAATAAACACTTTTGAACTTTTGAATGTGACTAATGAACCCATTTATTCACCTGAAACTCAAGTCAGACAAAACTTAGGTGTTCAGAACAAAAAAGGTTAGGAACCACTGGTCTACATGGTATTTTCTGGGTTCCCTGGATTAAAACACTCTAAAACGGGTGTCATTTTGACCCCAAGACCTTATTACCTTATTTACTTTATTACATGAAATGAATCAGGTGCAGCCCCTTTAAGTATTTATTGATTTTAGCGTGACTCTGGAGGAGCAGAAGTTAAACCCACTGGCGTTAAAGTGCGTATGAGACATTTTTATGATTTGCTAATTTTGACATTATTTGGTGTGTTAATACCTGTTCTAAATATGAATTATATTTTTACACCACTCAGGTCACTGTTTGTGTAAATTTCAGGAAGTAAACAAACTGATGACATCACACTGGGGAGACAAAGGTTATGCATAATTTACACAAAAGAAAAAAAAATTTAGCCTTTAAACATTGATTCAACAAAATAAAGGTGTTCACATACATTTTTATGTCATCATTTACAACCAGGAAGTAAAATTAAAAAGCTAAGAAATGTGTCCTTTTTTTCTCCAACCCAGTTCTGCCGAGACCCAGTCATAGCTTTCCCGCCCCAGAGCCCTAAATTTAACCAAATAGTCTATTCCTAACCCTAATCCTAACCTTACCCCAATTACGAAAAAATATATTCTATAAAACAAACTTTTGCAAACATAGCCACTAATCAAAGTGATGGTCTTTGGCATTAGTGAGTTGGGAAAAAAATGAAGCCTAAAAGATTGCTAAATTTGTATAAAATTTGTAAAGAATTTTAGCTAATTTTTGAGATATATTTATCTGAAGTGCATTTTAGTTAAATGAGCAGTCCGACCTGTAAGAGGCACTTTAAACCTTCAGGAGCAGAATTTGACCTGATTGTTAACCTGGAATTTAGTCAAAAGTACCTCGGATTAACCTTCTGTGCATGTTTTTGCTCGATGTCATAACAATCCAGAGAAAACCTTACACTCTGGGACCTTCTTGCTGTGAGTTTGTCCCATCGTCTGCTCTTTGTGGCCAGTGGCTCTTGCTCTGAAAAGACCGGAGCTCTCAGTGATGCTCCTCGTGTTTCTCTGAGTGTGTCTCTAAAAGCTTGCCCAGGGTAGAGTTTTATCATCCAGATTTCACACTTTTGGGTCACTGCCCTCGTCTAACTTTTTGTGTCGGATACAAAAGAGTGTGTGCCGAACCAGGACGTAGAGAGAAGCGAGAAGTACTGCTCAGGCATTTTGTGGAGCTTTCAGATGTGTCAGAGAGTTGGTGAAAAAGGAGTGCACTCAAAAGTAGTGTACAGAGAGCGACACTACAGGCAAAACTCTTACATTTTTTGTTTTGTTTCTTGGGTCTCTTAACTCTCTTTCACTTGCAAACAACAAAAACTGTTCATTCAACCCTTAAAGATGTCTTATTGTTTCATTTATTTATGATTTTTTTTCTGCCACAGAGACATAAAGCCCTTTAAAGGAAAAATATTATGCATTTTTGGTATTGTTCTCAGCCTTTAAACGTTTATTATGGACTAAATGAAAGGATTTATCTGTTGTGTGCAATGACAGTTACAGAGGGCATCCAGGGCATCGTGTTTAGAGGCAGAAATGATCAGAGCAATGCTGTGAGGATTTAAGGACTTAAAACAGCAGAAGATTCTCAGATAAGTGATGTAGATGATCTGTCCCGGATTGAGGAAGTTCAACAAGAAGCGTTTTTAATGCTCACTGGGAGAGGATTTTCTAATGAACGTTCCTCAAAACAGCGTGAATGCAACTGAATGCTACTTCAGGTGTGTTTTTGATGATGGAACATTGTTAGAACAAAATTAAAAGCTCAAAAAAGTCCCTGTAGCAGAATATGTGTCTTTTAATGTAGCTCTTACACACCAAACTGTACAATCTACAGTCAAGATTCTAACAGAATGTATACAGTCGTGGTTGACAGTGTTGGCACCCCTCATGTTTTTCCTATAAAATGTAGTCTTCTCCCCAAAATGACTTGCTTTCAGGTGTGATATTTATATTGCCCACAGCTGTTAATTGCCCCAGGTGGGTTTAAATGAGCACCCAGGTGTGTAAAGCACAAAATGTGGAATTGCAATACTTTTTGAGGAGAAATAGTTTATTTTGTGGAAAACATTCACTGTAGAACTTGTTAATACCTAATTCTAAGCATGATTTTTCAAGTTTTACCACGTTTTCTTTTTCTTTTTAGGGCTAGTTTTAAGGTAGAACTAACTCGCATACTAAAAGAGTTTTTTTTTTTTCTTTGTATCAAAATCAAGCATGCAATTTAGTTGAACCTAGCTCCGTTAATTTTGTCAGATTTATACTGTTTGTCCCAAGCGCCTAGTGTCCTGCACAATTTCTGCCATTTTCACATAAAATGCCTTATTCCTACTGGAAAACATGACATAAACTTCAGTAAAACGTTTCCTGCAAGTAACCTTCTGGAGAGGTTTCAAATGAATATACTGTATCTTCTCATACATATTAGATTGTTCTCTAATTTTCATTAATAATAGATTTAATTGGTAAATATTCTCCATCTAGAAGCCTTCACTTTATTTTATTCGCTAATAATCGTTAAAGTGCGTATGACAGGTTTTTATGATTTTCTATTTTTGACTTTATTCAGTGTATTAATACCTCGTGTAAATACAAATTATAGTTTTACACCAATCAAGTCGCTATTTGTGGAGAAAAGTTGAAAAATCTGTTGACAATTACAGGAAGTAAATAAACTGATGACATCACGCTGGGGAGACAAATGTTATGCATAATTTACACAAAATAAACGACTTTTTTGACCCTTTAAACATTGATTTAACAAAATAAAGGTGTTCACGTGTGTTTTTCTTTGTCAAATGAACAAAATCTTTGACATTAGATGAGGTTTGGCCCAGTGTACAGTGTGGTTGCTATGGTAATTTCCTAGTGTGATGTCATACTTTACAACCGGGAGTAAAATTTAAAACCTGAAAAACAGCTAAACTGGGGTTAAATTTGTAAAGATTTTAGTAGAAATTTGAATATATTTATCTTAACTGCATTTTAGTTAAATGTGTATTTCAACCTGTCATGGGCCCTTTAATTGCAGCCCTAATTGTAGAATTACTTTGAACAATTAACCCTTGCAGACGATCTTGAGCTGTGTTTTCGCCGCACAGACACAAACACGTGTCTCATAAACGACATGAGAAAGGTTTGTGCGTCCGGATCAGAGGTCTAAGCCTGGCTCAGACGCTCATCTCCGCACCTCGCCTTTTCCCAGCATGCTTTGTGTTTATCTCCCGTACACCTCCACAGGAAGTTCAGCCGGGCCCCGCAGTCATGGCCCCCGCGACACAGACACAGACAGGAGAGCGAGACGCAGAGGGTCACTCAGATGTCACCGCAGAGACCCGGCGGAGGATGAACTCATTACTGCGGGAGTTTGAGGTTGTGTTCGTCAGCGCTCTGGGGTTAAACGCAGACTGGAGGAAGTTAAAATGGTCAGACTTAATGTGCGTTAAGGTCAAGTTGTGGAGACGAGACCAATTTTCTTTAGTAGAACTTAAGACTGTTTCAGAAGTCGACTAGACAAACGAAACACTGAAGCTTTTTAAACACATCTTTAACCAAATAAAGGTTGAAAAATAGCACCTGAAGGCTGCTAGATGAAGAAAATTAGAAATTGTTTCTTGTTTTTGGACATTCTGATGTAATAATGTCACTGTCTTTGCTGTACAGTATTCACCCTGGGTCTCCAATTGACGGCCCACGAGCCAACTCCAGACCGCGGGCAATTTGGTCTGGCTCGCCTGTTTTCCGTTATTAAGAATGTTTTTTTGTTTTTTTCACGACACTTCAACGTGCCATCCACAACGTTTTGCTCAGGGTCAGGACATATGGCTGTGGATGTAGAGACAAAGCTGTGTTTAGTTAGTTATCGTGGAAGCTAATCAAGGTTTAGTTCTTGTTTAGTCTTGTCTTTTAGCCTTGATTAAAGGTTGCTTTAGCGTGTTTAGTCCTAGTTTATTTCTTTGTTCTAGTCCTGTTCTAGTTCTAGTCCTAATTTGGATTTAGGTCTGTGTTAGTCCTGCTTTGGTGTTGTGTTTTAGCTTTGGTTTAATCTTGATTAAAGCTTGTTTTACCGTGTTTAGGCCTGGTTTAGTTCAGATTTAGCCTGTTTTAGTTCTGATTCACTTCTGGTTTTGTTTCTGTTTTTTAGTCCTAGTTTAGTTTGGATTTATGTCTGTTAGTCCTGGTTTAGGCCAGTTTTAGTCTTGGTTTAATCAAGGTTTGGTTGTTGTTTAATCCTTGTGTTTTAGCTCTGATTAAAGCTTTTCCTTCGTTTTAATCCCAGTTTTGAACAGAACAACTGAACTAAACTGGTTGATTGAGCGTCCCCTGATCCAAAGGTTGTGGCTCTGAATCCTGCTGTCATGCGCTCTCACTCTGTTGCTGTGCCCTTGGGCATGACACTCCTGCCTCCTTCAGTTTCGGCTCACACTGACGTCTGAATGTGCGTTTGAACGGCTGAGTGCTTCATGATGTGAAGTGATCTGAGTGGCCCACCAAGTGCGGTTTAAATGTGTTCAGTGGCACAATACATGGATGTTCTTTTGAGAGGTTTGTGAAGATGAGTCGCACCACTCAAAGCCAGATGCCCTCCCCGTGAACCCCGGCCCGGGCTTCACCTCCAGCCCAGGCTTCACCTCCGGCCCGAGCTTCACCTCCGTCCTGATCATGTGATGAGACGGACATAAATGTGATTATGAGAGGAAGGTCATAGTGTGGTGTAGGGCGAGTCCAAGGGGTCAGGGATTTGGACTAAAACAGGACTAAAATATGACCAAACAAGACAAAACCAGGACTGAAAGAGGACTAAACCAGGACTAAAACCGGACCAAACCAGGACTAAAACAGGACCAAACCAGGACTAAAACAGGACTAAACAGGAACTAAAACAAGACCAAACCAGGACTAAACCAGGACTAAACCAGAACCAAACCAGGACTAAAACTGGACAAAACCAGGACTAAACCAGGGCTAAACCTGGACTAAAACAGACTAAAACAGGGCTAAAATAGGACTAGAGCAGTACTGGGATCAAGACAAATCTAGGACCGATTCAGAACTGAAATGGAACCAAACAATCAATTGTCAATCAAACACAGAACAAAACACAGACCTAAACCAGGACTAAACACAGACCTAAACCAGGACTAAACCAAGATTAAATCCAGACTAAAGGTGCAGTCACACTTCAAAACTCAATTCAAACCATGACTAAACTCAAAACTAAACCTGAACTAGATCAGGACTAAACAAGGAGTAGAACAGGACGAAACCTAGGCCACATCAGGACTAAAATGGTATCAAGGCCCAAATAAGTGTGAACGCAAATTAGGAATAGGGCTGATCCAGGATTAAAATGGGAATAAACAGAAAAAAACCTATTGTAATTTGAAAGTGGTCATTTGTTAAGTGATATTTAGAAAAGAGATTAATTCTGATTGGACACGTCGACTGTTTTGTATTTTTATTTTGTTTCTTGGAGGCATTATTGTCATAAATATGTGAATCTCAATGGAATAGTTTGAAAAATAAATGTCTAATTGTCTTTTCTCTTCTCTTCCATGTGCTGCGTCGCGCTCGTCTCTTCGGCTTCTCCAGGTGAGTCAACTTTCACACCCTTTTTTCCATTTCGCCGTCGAACGCACTGCTTTGTCTGACCACACGAGGCGCTGTTCACACTCACGCACTCGCAGCGTTCTGAGCGAGAACAATCCGCACTTGTCGCTTGGCCTTTTCCCTCACCCTCCAGCGGCCCACATCACACTCCACACTGAAACGACTGTTCAAAGAGTTCAAAGCTCGGCCCGTTGGAGGCGACGGGGGGGAGACGGGTCCTCAAAATGGCCGTCATTGTGCGGGCCGAGCAGAGGAGGAGAAGAATGCGAGCGAAGTGTCGTGGAGGGCTGTGTTTGGGTGAACTGTGTGAGCCGGAGAGGCCGTTCTGCTCAAAGGCCACAGGAGAAGTTAAACCATCAGTGTGGAGATGGAGGTCGATAGCTCCGGCGACGGTTGTTGAATTTGTGGTGTCAAACTTGGGGCGACGTTGACTCACGGCGTTTAAAAGCTGTTGACGTTTTCGGTTGTCGGAGCTGTGGTAGACTCGGGCTCGAGGTTTCTGTCGCTTTTGAACGATGCAAGTCTAGAAAAGTTATACAGACGACATTACAATGAGTTTTAGCAGTGAGTGGTAGAAATGCATGAGAGCCAATGAAGAGTGATGACATTTTCCACTGTAAAAGCTCAAAACACAACTAAAATGTGAAAAGCTGATACAGTCTAATAACAAAGACAGAAGTCGACAACTCTGATAAATATTGAGTTTGTACCTGACGTCTAGTAAACAGTAAACAGTTGAAGAAAACCAGATAAACAACAAAACACATTTATCACTGACACAGACTTTGGGATGACACACAGTTGAACTCATGATCTTTTTATCCATGCTGTCTAATCTTGATAATAAGCATCTTGATAATCCATCCCACACACGATTATCTCGGCAAAGAAGAGCTCACTAACAGATTTAGACAGATTTGTGAACAATATTGGAGAGAAACTGGTGTTTTTTTGTTTATAGAAAAAATGTGTATCTGTGAGTTGAGCCCATGAAAAATACATACCAAACCAAAACATACATACAAACCAAAGTGTTGCATTTATATTTTTGTTCAGTGTTATTTATTGTTATATTTTGGGTCTTGAGTCACCGTTTGTCCCTTTTAGTCTCTTTGATCCTCACTTTGTCCCTTTGAGTCGCTTTTGGTTGTGTTTTTGTCACTTTTAGTCACGTTGTTGTCACATCTAGTCGCATTTTTGATGCAGTTAGTAATTTTCAGTCACATTCTCGACATATTTAGTCCTGTTTTGTTGCTTTTAGGTGCTTTTCTGAAGCGTTGACTCGTTTTTTTGTCACTTTTGGTCACCTTTTGTTACTCATAGTCTCTTTCAGCCATGCTCTGTCACTTTAAGTCCCTTTCAGTTGTGTTTTTGTTTTTTTATGCACTTCTCTATTTCTCTCTGTTTTTTGCCATGTTGTTTGGCCTGAGTCTACATTCGCTCTTGTCCAGTCGTCTGGCGGGGGAGTGGAGCTCCTTAGGTTCTTTAAATGGGACAGAAACAGACAAAACACAGCTATAGTGTATCATTAAAACCAACTCAGAGTAATGTTGAATAACTCTGTTTTACGAGGTTGAACTGTAACCCAGGTTTGATCTCTTACATTTCCATGTTTTATCCTCGTATCAAAAGCGTCTCTTTCTTCGCTCCTGTCTCTCGTTGGCCACACGATTACCCGCTCTGATAAAATAGTGCTCTTCGCCTGTAGCCATGTCTTCAGATACAGTATTTGTGTGCGTTCGTGTGTGTGTGGGATAAAAGGTCACGTGACTTTGTTGTATGACGAGGTGGCTGTCTGTCCCGTTATCAGCGTGATGTGATCGTGACGGCGGCGGCGGTGGTGGTGGTGTGTGTGCGCTTGGGGCCGTGGGCGGGTGTGTGTGGGTGCATAGAGGAGTCCAGTGTTAGCGGACGCGCACACACACACACACACACACACTGCCCCGGGACAGGCCGCACACAGGGCAGAGACAGTCGGAGTAAAGTGCGCCGCTCGTCTGATCTGTCATCCGTCAGACGCCGAACAAAGTACTTTACAATTGCTCTACTGTATGTGCTACTACTATGGATACTACGAATGCTAATACTACTACTGCTTCAAATACTGAGGCCGCGTAATCCCTCTAATGTACAAGTTTGATCCGTGGTCTAGTTTTCGTTTGATGTACAAGTCCTTGTTTCTTCTGAAATGTAAAGTTTTATCTGTTCTGGTCCCATTCACGTCTCATGTCTGGTTTTGTTCTAGTCTTGTTTTAGTCATGTTTTAGTCTGTTATACTCGTGTTTTTAGTCCTGTTTTAGTCCTGTTTAAGTCTCATTTCAGTCCCGGTCTAGTCCCATTTTTGTCTGGTTATAATCCTGTTTTAGTCTTATTATAGTTTTGTTGTAGTCTTATTTTAGTCTTTTTCTTGTCTCATTTTAGCCCTGTTTTAGTCATGTTTATTTCGTTATAATCTTGTTTTAGTCCAGTTTTTGTCTGATTATAGTTTGTTGTAGTATCGTTCCAGTCTTGTTCTTGTCTTGTTTTAATCATGTTTTAGCCCTGTTTTTGTCCAGTTTTAGTCACTTTAGTTTTAGTCATTTGTCTTTTGTCTTGTGTTTTAAGTCTTGTTTTCATCTTGTCTCCACCTTGTTTTAGCCCTATTTTACTCTTTCACTCTCATTTAGTCCTAGGTTATTGATGGTTTGGTCCTGTTTAGTCCAAATTTTTTATTTTATTTATGTATTTATTTTTATTTATTTAGCCCAGTTTTAGTCCTGATGTAGTCTCGTATGAGTCTTGTTTAAGTCTTTCTTTAGTCCTGGTTTAGTCCTGATTTAGTCCTGTTTTAATTTAGTTTTAGTCCTGTTTTAGTCGTACTCTAATCCAGTTTTAGTTATAGTTAGTTTATAATAATTCTGTTTTAGTCCTGATTTAGTTATGATTTAGTCCTGATTTAGCCCTGATTTAGCCCTGGTTTAGTCCTGATTTAGCCCTGATTTAGCCCTGGTTTAGCCCTGATTTAGTCCTGATTTAGTCCCGTATTAGTCTTGTTTTAGTTCAGCGTCTCACTTTAAGTATGCCTTTGTTGTTCCGTGCTTTAAAAATGTTAAACTTGTTGGTTTTACTTGACAAACCCTCCAGTCAGTCTGTTTTCACTTGGCGTACGATCTTGTCAGTTCCATTCTGACCTTGCCGTCTGGTGTTTTGTAAATCCCACTTTCTCGTCTGCAAAGCCGCGGCATTAACAGAACGAGACGCCGCTTCCTCCTCCACCTACCCTCGCTTTCCCACAGACTCGCCTGAACTCCTGCGTTAAATGAAAGATCCCGCAGCCCGTCTCGTCCCTCTGCCCCAGACGCCTCGCTCAGCGGCCCCGGGGGACCCAACGTGGGCCCCTGTCGCTGGGCCGGATTAGGCCTGAGCCACAGGTAAAAGCAACAGCTCAGAGACAGACACAGACGCAGAGCGAGACAAAGACAAACAGAGACACACAGAGACAAAGACAAACAGAGACAGAGAGACACAGACACTGAGAGACACAAAGAGACAGAGACAAAGACACACAGAGACAGAGACACACAGACACTGAGAGACACACAGACACAAAAACAGAGACAAAGACACACAGAGACAGAGACACACAGAGACACAGACACTGAGAGACACAAAGACACAAAGAGACAGAGACAGACACACAGAGACAAAGACACACAGACACTGAGAGACACACAGACACAAAAACAGAGACAAAGACACACAGAGACAGAGACACACAGAGACACAGACACTGAGAGACACAAAGACACAAAGAGACAGAGACAGACACACAGAGACAAAGACACACAGACACTGAGAGACACAAAGACACACAGAGACACAGACACAAAGACACACAGACACAAAGAGACAGAGACACAAAGAGACAGAGACAGACACACAGAGACACAGACACACAGAGACACAGACACACAGAGACAAAGACACACAGACAAACAGACACAGTCACAGAGAGAGACACAGAGACAAACAGAGACACACAGACACTGAGAGACACAAAGACACACAGGCACAAAGAGACAGACACACACAGAGACAAAGACACACAGACACAAAGAGATAGAGAGACACAGAGACAAAGACACACAGAGACAAATACACACAGAGACACAGACACTCAATGACAAAGACACACAGAGACACAGACACACAGAGACACAGACACACAGAGACACAGACACACAGAGACACAGACACACAGAGACACAGACACTCAGTGACAAAGACACACAGAGACACAGACACACAGAGACACAGACACACAGAGACACAGACACACAGAGACACAGACACTCAGTGACAAAGACACACAGAGACACAGACACACAGAGACACAGACACTCAGTGACAAAGACACACAGAGACACAGAGACACAGACACTCAGTGACAAAGACACACAGAGACACAGACACACAAAGACACAGACACTCAGTGACAAAGACACACAGAGACACAGACACACAAAGACACAGACACTCAGTGACAAAGACACACAGAGACACAGACACACAGAGACACAGACACTCAGTGACAAAGACACACAGAGACACAGACACACAGAGACACAGACACACAGTGACAAAGACACACAGAGACACAGACACACAGAGACACAGACACATAGAGACACAGAGACACAAACTCTTTCTTTATAAGATACAATTTGTCCAAACGAGGCTCTAAAGATCGAGGAACAAATGGAAACAAATGTTTTTGTACCGACACCACACGGGCCAAAACCCACCGTTCAGGACTCAGAACCGAGCAGCTACAGCGGCTTTTCACAAACGTTTCACTCTATGTTGGTTTAGTGCAACTTTATCTGACAAAATGAAGCTCTCGGCTAAAGGAAACACGGCGAGAAAATGATATGTTTGCGTTGGAGATAAGAAAATCTCCTCGGCACTTGTTCAGGATTCAGGTTCAGGAGGGGAAATTGTAAAAGGAGTGATAAGGTTGCCATTGCTAAATATTTGGTGATTGTTTGGTTAGTTTTGAAAAGCCGACAGTAGTAAAGATAAAGGACACGGGGCACGGGCAGAGTGCAGTGTTCAATGTATCTGTGTTTAATTCAGTCAGCGTTCACTCATACTGACAGGATGGTACAATCGTGATTAAAATTGTGAAAATATTCTGCTCGGACTAATGTGAAGCTCTTGTAGGTCTGGCTAATTCACTCATGTCAACGTAATAAACACCTCCAAATCTGTGGTTTAACTTGAGTTTGGGATTTTATTCTTCTACAATCAGCATTTCAAAGCAGTCAATTATTTAAACAGTGCTTTGCAAAAAGCATTCGATCATTTCTCCTCAAACTATACTTTCTTTCGGCACAAACAAATCAGCAAAACATACAGTTCTTTAATTGTTGAGACGAAGGTTGAAATATTCCCCAAATAGTCCAGGAGTCAGCCTCCTCCTAGAAAATGATTTTGCTACCTTTTTACTTTACGTTACTATTATTTTTTCATTTAATTTTTGTGGCTTTTAGTAGTGTTTCTGTTACTTTTAGTTGCGTTTTTATGGCTTTTAGTTGCGTTTCTATTGATTTTGGTTGCGTTTCTGTAGCTTTTTAGTTACGTTTCTGTTGCCCTTGGTTGTGTGTTTGAAATTAAAATGACATTCTTGTGGACAAATCCTCTTCACAGTTACATTGTGATCCCACTGAATGGCATTACTTTTCCATATGTAGAAAACTTCCCCCATTTTATTAGCTTCCAATTAAGCCCAAGATGAGCTCTTTTTATCAAACGGTCCACCTGCTGTAGCAGGATTAACATCCCATACTCCCAAACCAACACATAGAATTCTCATTCCTTTGTCTATAGTAAATCTTTGGGAACATTTTATAGAAAACTTGCAGATTTCAGATAAACAATGTAAATTAACCTTCATGGATTTGGATGGATGGATGCACTGGGTGATAATGTTGTACACATGTCCATGTTAAATACACTGTGATGGTAAAATGGTTCAGAGGATGAGACCATGCACACACATACTGTACTTTGTCACAGGATTATGACATTTGGTACAATTTATCCTGAAACAATGGGGATGATAATTAAATAGCGTTTTTGAGTGTAGTGTTTTTAATTTTTCAAACATTAGACATTGTATAGTGAAAACGAGGTCTAAAATGACCATTCTGAGGGCCGTTTCCCTCCACATAATGTTCTATTCTGCTCAAATCCAGGATCCAAACCTCTTCTAAATGCTATTCTCTTAAGGCCCTTTCTGCAGTAAATGCAGAAGGTTTTATTTTGTAAGGGCCATGGGAAATCTTAAGTTGTTATTAGCAGAACCTTGACCTGCAGGA
This sequence comes from Rhinogobius similis, assembly GCA_019453435.1. NCBI lineage: Eukaryota > Metazoa > Chordata > Actinopteri > Gobiiformes > Gobiidae > Rhinogobius > Rhinogobius similis. The sequence goes on from CM033625.1 coordinate 34,753,743, forward strand.
ACATTGGAAGAACTTTTCCCAGGTTCAGGATCTGATCTGAGGTCTTTGTATTTTGCCACATTGTAGAATCAGGCGCTTTGTTCTAATTTATGGTTTCACGTGACCTCGTGTTGCCGGCCCACTTAAACACCTGGCACCAGTTTTTACTCTGAAGAAGGTCCAATGCAGTCGGAGAGCCTCGGATTGTTCTTCTTTCTATGGAATTTATGTTTTTTGCGAGACAAAGCCCTAATTTGCGTGATGCGGGAACTGGAAATGCTGTGAAGTGCTGCACAAAGTGGGACATCTGGTCACCCTACTTTGGGCCAATCTCTCGCATCTAAAGATGGATCCTCAAGGAATCCAACATCAAAACTTTGTAAATTTAGCCTGGATAAATATAGCAACGGATGTAATGATGGACAACTTAAGGCTCTTGTGGTCGGACCTGTTTCCACACTTCATTGGATTCTGTTTGGAGAGATGGTCCAGTGTCTCCATGAGACTTTTCTCATGAGTCTTGTGTAGGTCTAACACTCTCTCCACACTCCTCTGTAGGTCTAAAGCTCTCTCCACACTCCTCTGTAGGTCTAACGCTCTCTCCACACTCCTCTGAAGGTCTAACGCTCTCTCCACACTCCTCTGAAGGTTTAAAACTCTCTCTACCCTCCTCTGTAGGTCTAAAGCTCTCTCCACACTCCTCTGTAGGTCTGACTCTCTCTCCACACTCCTCTGAAGATCTAATGCTCTCTCCACACTCCTCTGTAGGTCTAAAGCTCTCTCCACACTCCTCTGTCGGTCTAAAGCTCTCTCCACACTCCTATGAAGGTCTGACTCTCTCTCCACACTTCTCTGTAGGTCTAACACTCTCGCCACACTCCTCTGAAGGTCTGACTCTCTCTTCACACGCCTCTGAAGCTCTCACGCTCTCTCCACACTCCTCCAAAGGTGTTACACCCTCACCACTCTTTTGTAGGCCTAAAACTCTCTCTACACTCCTCTGGCCCGACTCGTAGCTGGACTTGTTGGAGGTCCGGCGGCGTCTCTCTCGAAGTTCCCCGCTGTAACTTTTCTCACGGCGCAGAGAAGCGTCTCTTTGTCCATGCGGCCGCGCTCTATCTGCTCCCATCATCTGCCTAAATATGGGCCATTGTCTCATGCGCCCCACTCCATTTACAACTCTGGCATTCCTCTTCCTCCCCCCCTTGCCTCCCTCGCTCTCCCCCTTCTCCACCGCTCTGGAGACAGACAGGCGTGAGATTACTTTTCTCTGCCACCAGTTACAATCACCGCTGAACAATCGTGCTCTTCTTTCGGGCATTCCACCGTTTTTGCCGCCGCGAAAGAGAGCGAAAGTCAAACCCAAAGTGAGATCTGTTGGTTTATCCTTCAGCGAGGTACTCTTTGTGGAGTTTGTGGGTTCTGCTGACATCACCCGAACAAACAGCTGTTCTCTTCATTAAAAAAAAAAAAAAAAATCGAAGTTGTACCCGAATTATACTTTTTAAGATCACAGTTCACAAAAAGGTGCTCCAATTCCAAGTTTGTGGCTGTGAGAAGTAACTAAAGCTAGAATAAACAAGAAACTACTTCAGGTTTCTCTTCAGCTTTTTCTGCACTTATCTTTAAAACGCGACTAAAAGCAAAAAAAAAAAAAAAAATCTTAAAGCAACAAAAATGCAAACAAAAAAAGCAACTAAAAGCAATACAATTGCAACCAAAAGCAACATCAAAGCAACTGTCCCTCTCTCCATATTCTCCCCTTCTACTCTCTCTCTTTCCCTCTCCTTCCTCTTGCGCTCTCTTTTCGCTCTCTCTTTTCCCCTCTTCTTTCTCCCCGTCTCTCTCTCCCTCCCCTCTCTCTCTCACTCCCTCTTCTCCCTCTCTCTCTCCCTCTTCCCTCTGTTTTTCTCCCCCTCACTCCCTCCTCTCTTTCTCTCCCTTTTTCCCCTCTCTCTTTCTCCTCCTCTCTACCCCCCTCTCTCTCCTTCTCTCTCAGTCTCCCCTCTCTCTCTCTCACCCCTCTCTCTCATGTTCTCTCTCACTCACTCTCTCATTCTCCCTCTCTCTCTTCCTCCCTCTCCCCCCCCCCCTCCTCTTACTGCACTAGTGTTTATTCCTTGGAGAGAGCAGAGGTTTTCTTGCTGTGAAAATGTTGACTGAGAGAGCGTCGCTCGGGGAGAACATTCGCGGACTCCGTTTTAAAAGCAGCTCCGTGTCCTTTCTCCGCTTTCAAAGTGTCGCTGCCACCGCCACGACTTTGGTACGAGAAGCTCCGGGCCCCGCGGTACTTAAAGGGTGTGCGAGAGTGAACGAGGGGGAGGAGGGGTAAAAAGGGGGAGAGAGAGATGGACTTTAAACTTACATAGAAATCCATTTTGAAACCATACAGAGATGGCAAGGAAAAGAGGTCGTTTTAGAGCGAGAGAAAGAGAGCGAGATAGAGAGAGAGAAGAGGAGAGAACGGGAGAAGGGAGAGAGAGTGAAGGTAGAAGAGAGAGGGAGATGGAGAGAGAGAATGAGAGAAGAGGGAGAGAGCAGGGGCAAAGAGAGCAAGAGAATGATGGGAGAAGAAAGAGAACAGGGGCGAAGAGAGCAAGAGCAAGGGGCAAAGAGAGAAGAAGGATAGAAGAGGAGGGAGAGAGAATGGGAGAAGAAACAGAGAGCAGGGTAGAAGAGGGGGGAGGGAGAAGAAGGGAAGGAGATGGGGGGAGAGAGGAGACAATGAGAGAGAGAAAATGGGAGAAAAGAGGGAGAATAGGAGAAGAGATAGCAGGGGCGAAGAGAGAGAGAGAATGGGAGAAGAGGGAGAGAGGGAAGAAGATGGAGAAAGAATGGAAGAAGAGAGAGAAAATTGGAGAAAAAAAGAGAGAGCAGGGACAAAGAGAGAGAGAGAGAGAGGGTGAAGAGGGAGAAAAATAAGAAGGGGGAGAAGATGGAGAGAGAGTTAGAAGGGAAGGGAGACAAAGCGAGGGAGGAAGAAAAGGATAGAGCGAGTGAGGCAGCAGGAAGAGAGAGACAGAGGTAAAGTGAGAGAGATTAAGAGAGCGGAAAAGAGGGAGAGAGAGAGATAGGAGAAGACAAGGAAGGGAGATGGAAAAGGGAGATTGAAAGAGATGTGGAGTAAGAAAGAAAGGGGGAAAGAAAAAAGGAGACAGAAATGGACAGAAAGAGAGAGGTAAAATGGAGTAGAGGGTGGGAAAAAAGAGCCAGAGAGGGGAGAAAGAAGTAGAGAAAAGTAGAGGGAAAGGGAAGGAGAGGACAAAAGTGCTCTGGGCTGTCGGAAAGACAAGAGAGAGGGGGAGTAAGGAAGGAAGATAAAAGAGAGGAGAAGATGAGAAGGAAAGAGGGAGAGAGTGAGAGAGAAATTGAGATGGAAAGAATGTGAGAGAGAGGGAGAGAGTGAGAGGAAGGGGGAGAAAGAGACATGGAAGAAGAGAAGAGACGAGGGAGAAAGTCAGAGACAGAGAAGAAGAGAAGGAAAGAGAGAAAGAGATGGAGGAAGAGAAGGAAAGCGAGAGAGAGTGAAAGGGAAAGAAAGGGGAAAAGATGGAAGGAGAAAGAAGAGAGAGAAAGAGAGATGGAGGAAGAGAAGGAAAGAGGGAGAGAGTGCGAGGGGAAGGGAGAGAAAGAGATGGAAGAAGACAAGGAAACAGGGAGAAAGTGAAGGGAAAGAGTGATGGAAGGAGAGAGAGAAAGAGATGGAGGAAGAGAAGGAAAGCGGGAGAGGGGAAGAGAGATGGAGAGAAAGAGTGAGAGGGGAAAGGGAGATGGAAGGAGACAGAGAAACCGTTTAATTCCATTTTAAAACTATATCAGTTGGAAATCTTGCCACTTTGTTGTTTTTATGTTGTTTTTATTTATTTTTTTAAATGAATGTTTAAAGCCATAAAAAGTCTAAAATTGCACTTAATCAAACCTTGAAGTGCTCTGGACAGTTTGAGCGAAAGAGAAACGGAGAGAGATGGAGCTAGCGAGCGTGAACGAGAGGAGGAGGAAGAGAAAGTGAAAATAAAGAGAGAGATGTGGAGAAAGCCTTTATTTATAGAGCTGTGAGCGCTGCAGACGAAGGAGGATAATGGCGTTCTTTTAGAGAAACACACAAATGATAAAGAAACACACGGCTATTTTTAACACGTAGTCGTCCTCACACTCTCGCTCTCTCTGTCTGCGCTTTTACTTCAGGAATTTCACCGTCTGAGTTACTTGTGTTACAATTTCTGTCGTTTTTAATCTCTCTCATGAAGATTGACTGCTATTTATGCCAATGAATCATTATTTTCACTAAAATACTAATTATCCGTGCACATTTTGAAAAGTTTTACTTACTCTCATCCCACAGGAACTCGTAATATTACACTCAAACCTGTTTAAATGGATGGTAGATGATCTTTTTTACCTTTAATCGCCTCAAATACATACATACAAGTCTTGCTATTCTTTTGGCTAGCTTTAAAATAAGTACAAATGGCTAGCTCGTTGTCCTACTGCATACTTCCTGTTTAATTCTATCTCCATGGGTCTTTTGAAGATAGACTTCTGTGTTGATAAATGCAGGCGTTGGTGGGTCAATGCTAACGCTAATGCTAATTTTGAAGTAGAATATGGATGGCATAGATGGAAATAAAACAAATTCAAATAAAAACGGAAGAAATCTATAATTAAACAATGAGGTAATCTTTACTTTAAATTAGTTTTGGTAGTTTCTTTATATTTAACATTTTACTAAACGTTAGCATTAGAGAAACAGAGAAACATTGCACTTTCACTTTAAAGTCTAAATGACAGGTTAGACAACACATTTTACTAATACGTAGTGAAAATTATTATCTTTAATATTTTACCAAACATTTTGCCTTTGACTGTTTTTGTAAAATGTCTTATTGTACTTGCTGGTTGAACATGAGCACAAATATGGCTGTGTCTGAATGTCCTCCCTGGTCCTTAACCCCTCATTCACTCACAGTCCTGCACTCTTGATCAGACTAAATAGTGACTCAAACACAGAGCGATTCAGACACACAGCTCACTACTTTCTCCTCGCCGTGGATCATGTGACTTTGGTGTCTGGGAGGAAAAACAAAGTGGGCCAAACTTATTTTGCAATTTATTTCTGTCATGAATATGGGTCAAATCCGCCTGACACGCACATATTAATGGACTAATAATGATCTTACACGTTTTATTCATCATGGATCACACATGAGACATCAAACAGACTGTATTATTCAACTTTTCACCTGAGATTTGTGTTCTATTCACAGCTGAGGCTAAGGTAAGCGGCTAACGCTAGCAACTCTGCTGCTAATGGTTCATTTAAAGTGTTTTGTTCATCTCAGCTCAACAGTTCGTTTAAACAGCTCTTTCTGCTTCATTCAGTCTGTTTTGTCCAGTTATAGACCTGTCACGATCTGCTGTTTTTTCGACTCTCACAATGCATTATATTCTATATTGGCCGGTCCAGTGACCGGTGCTGTACGCTACTTTAAGATGCATTGTGGGAAACTTTGAGTGCACTAGTTTTTCACCTGCTGGATATTCAGACAGCACTAAAAATGGCATGACCGCTACATAGTGCCCTATACAGGGAATAGTGTGGACATTCAGACACAACCACAGCTAGAGGTAATTCCACCGCTATTACCTAGCAAAATCCAAATAAATTAGTTATGATTTGACAAATAATAATATCTGATAACAACTTTATTTTGTTGAATGATGGTTTAAACTGTCAGAAAAATGTGTCAGTTGTCTGTAAATTGTCTTTTTCCATGGTACGTCACTTTTTGATGACATCACAGAGGGTTTCCGTTTCAGTTTCCATTAGAACTCAGCACTCACTTTTCGTTTCATTTTAAATTTTAAACTTTTATTTTTCTAAATTTCGTCACAAACTGCAACTTCACAGATGGAAAACTATGATACTATATATATATCATACTTACCACAGGTGCCCTCCCGCCAAAATAAGTCGGAATCAGAACATTTGAAGAACCTGTCATATGCACTTTACATTTGGATTGCAGTAAAAACATTCTTGTCTGTGCACTGACATGCGTTGAATCCCGTACATTTGCGTCTGTATTCGCCCCTGAAGTCGGCACATTTCTCTCTCTCCGTCCCGCGCCTAATGCAGCCTCTGTCCTTAACCATCCATTTCCATCAATTATTCAGCGAGAGAAAGGAAAACCGTTTGAGAGCGTTACACTGATCCGCCGTGCTCAACCAATCTATGCCGTGTAAGTAATAAAACACCACACTCAGACGACACAATGAAGGAGATGGAGACAGAGGAGACGCTTGTTAAAAATGTAAGTAGTCGGAAGCAACGGTGGAGGAGGTGGAGGGAAGCGGCGCGGGAGAGGGAAGCATCTTAGTGTCCGTGCTAATCAGCGGAACGGGCTCGGAGCGGCTGCGGGTGGCGCTGTGCTGGCGGGGCCCGCGGAGAGCGCCGCTGTCAGGGCGAAGAAGCGGCGCCGACGCTAACGCTGACGCTAATGGGAGTGAAGGGACGAGACGGAGATGTGATGAGCGGAGTTCGGCGCTGCGGAGAGGCGCCGTATGTTGGCTTTCAGGAGGAGGAGGAAGATGAAGAGTGGAGTTTTAGAGAGAAAAAGACGGGGTAGAACTCTTGTCCCACAGCAAGAACTTTGATACCAAGACCTAGAGATTAAACTTATGTAACCTTAAAGTCTGTGTGACAGGGTCCATGGTACATTTGACTAAAATGTAGTGAACATGATTATATTTAAGATTTTACCAAACATTTGTCCATTGGTCTCCAGTTTGACAGTTTGTGTAAAGTTTATAATGTTCACAACTGTTACCTCTAGCAACCAGGTTGTAAACAAGGACTGAAATCCATATAAATTACACAATAGACACATTTTAAACTCCTGAATGGAGGCTAAAGTGAAGTGGAACATGTGATTTCACTGGAGAAACTGGAATAAACTTAAGAATATCACAAAATATGAAAAATTAGGTTGATTTTGTAAAATGAAAAGCAGTCAGAAATATGTGACATCAGAGCTACTTTAAAGACGTGTACTATTGTATTTTACATGATTTGTTTGTGTCATAGGAGATTATAATAAACTGTAAGGATTTTTGATGAATTTTTAGGTTTAACTGGACGAATACTCCACAATAGTTTTTCATTGTATCTACAGATATATCACATACATATCACATACCCTTAAATTGTACTTTTTATGAAGCTCAAATACAATTTAAAAAAACAGACAATAGTGTATCGTCCTTCCTTTGTAATAGAAAAGCAAACTAGCTGACGTTTCTACCCTGGAAATCCTGATTTGTTGCTTTTGCCCTCACATTTTATAACTTAAAACCATTAGTATTTGATCTGATGTGAGCGAATTATTGAAAATGAATTACAGTTTGCTTCATTCTGCCTTCTGGAATTTTGATGACACAGTATTTTAAAGGGTTTTAATGGGAAAAATGTGTCAGTTGTCGATAAATTGTCTCTGTATTTACAATGGAACGTCACTTTTTGATGACGTCGCAGAGGGATTCTGTTTTAGAATTCAGCTCTACTTTCATTTTAAACGTTTATGTTTCCAAATTATTTCACAAACTACAACTTCACAATTGTAAAACTATGATAAATATTTGCAGCAGGTGCCCTCCCACCAAACTGAGTCATAATTATAATATCATGAGAACCTGCCATCTGGGTGTCAAAAAAACATCCCTAACTTGGGATGGTCCAGCCACAGCTGCAAATTTATATCATGCGGCTCTCTCAATTTACAGAGTTTAGTGCGTCGCTTGTTGATTCTGCAGAAATCTGCGTTGTCAATCTGCCGAACAGGCCATTTGCTCTCTGATTGGTTAATGCACCTGTCAATCGTGGCCTTTGGAAATCAGAGAGACAAGATACTGTTCAAATCCAAAATGTCTTAAAGTATTGTCAAAGTGTGTGGTCTTGGCTGGTCAGGCAACTAACAATCCACACTTGAAAAATGAACAAGTTTCTTTTTGTATTTGAAAGAACTACATTTTGTCCCCAGAGATGGCAGACGAGAGAGGTGACTGGTCAACAAAAATTGATCTGAGAAAAATAAGAATTTAAAGGTGCTGTGTCCCAGCATCCTAAATATTCCCTGCCATGAGTGGTGAAAAAACTTAAACTTTTCACCAGTCTCTGAGCCCAGAGTGAGTGCTGTGTGTGTAAAGCTAGCAAACATTAGCATGCTAACAGCATGCTAAAGAACAAACATATTTAGGAGCAAATTGGACAAGTTTGTTGTTTCCACATGAAAGATAATGTGTTGAGAGCAAACTGACCCCCCAAAAAAGGGGGAAAAAAGCAAAATGTAGCGAAATACTCCACGTTCAAGACGTTCTAACTAAAAGACAACCAGAAATCCATGTATTTTCAAACACAAACTTCTTAAATAATCCAAACCGTTCATTAAATTAGCACAAACACCAAACTCATCTCTTTACTCTCTCTCGCTTTCACTTTGTCTTCGTCGGAAAAGGTCGCGCTGCACTCTTGAACTTTCGCTCTGGCGCAGACTCCTCGCAGGAACACGACTCGAGAGGGGGGCCGCGAATCCATGGGACGCCCCGCCGAGATCCAGGCCCCTCCCCGCACCCCGCACTTTGACGATGCCGGCATTAGATCCATGAACGGGGGAGGCGGAGGGGCGGGGGGGCGGGGGGGCGGGGGGGGGCGCTATTGAATATTTGATCGACTGTCTTGCCGCCCCGCGCTGACCCGCCTGACACGCGAAGTCGGCCGCTCGCTGGAGACGCCGCGTCGCTTCGGATCAGCCCGGCCATCCGTGAGCGCTTCCTGTGAATAAACTCGCTCGCAGTCGGGGGGGGGGGGGAGAGGGGGAAAACCAGGAGAAGAGAGGAAAGAGGAGAGGGTGGGGCAGAGGGAAGGCGAGAAAGTGTAGAGAGAGAGAGGAAAGTAAGGAGAGAAAAGCAGCTGGAGAGAAAGGGAAGACATGACAGTGAAGAAAGAGAGGAGGGAGAGAAAGGGGAAGAGTAAAGAGAGAGGATGAGGCGGAGGGAAAGAGAAAAAGAGAGGAGAGAAAGGAAGACGTGACAATGGATGGAGAGTAAAGAGAGAGAGGAGGAAGTGTAGAGAGAGAAGGGGAAAAGAGAAAGAAAAACAGGATTATGAAGATGAGTGGAGAAAGAGAGAGAAAGAGGAGAGGAGTGAAGAGAGAAGAAGGTGAGGCAGAGGGAAGGAGGAAAAAGAGGAGAGAATGGAAAGTGTAGAGAGAGAGAAGAAAGTAAGAAGAGAAAAGGCGATAGAGTTTGAAATTGTAAAAGAGTTAGAGAAAGGAGAAGAGTAAAGATAGAAAGGGATGGGAGAAAGGAGAAAATGTAGCGAGAAGATGATTGGAGAAAAAGAGGATGGAGAGAAAGGAGGGGAGGAGGGAGTGGGGCAGAGGAAAAAGGAGACAAAGCTAAACGGAGGAAAGAAGAGAGAGAAGAAAGTAAGAAGAGAAAAGCAGACGGAGAGAAAGGATGACATGACAGTGAAGAAAGAGAGGAGGGGGAGTGTGAAAAAGAGTGAGAGAATGGAGACGAAAGAAAGATAGATGGGGTGAGAGCAAAAAGTGTAGAGAGAGGAGAGAAGAGTTAATGGATTACTCGTTAGCTCTGGAGGTTGTGCTTAAATTCCTTTATAAACTATTAACTCATTAAAGGTGCTGTACCTGATTTTTATTGTTTTGAGACATGAAAAACAGAAGTAGTTGATGTTAAAGTCTTTGTATCAGTCACATGTATCTCACACTTGTCTAATGCAGTCCCAGCATCATAAATATTAACCTCCATGAGTTGATGAGCACTTTTCACCAATCTCTTCGCTCTCCCTGCGTTCATTGGACTGTGTTGATTTGTTCAAAAGCAAATTTAAAACTTTTTTGCTCAAGCGGTTAATTACAGCAGATTTAAGGACTGAGATTATTGTCATTGTTGTATGTGTTGTTTTTCTATATATTGACTCTTTGTGAAGCACTTTGTGACCACTTTGTCGGTGAAAGGTGATCCCAAACATGCAGCAGGTAAACTCTGACAGTCGCAGCTCATGGTATTGAGATGGGTCAAATGCAGAGGAGGAATTTCCCACATAAAGAGTTAACCTGATCCTGAGAAAGAGCGAGGACACAGGGCCTGGACGAGGAGGTTTAACCCTGGGACAACGCTCTAAACCTGCAGAACATAACACCTGACGAGGAAATAAGTATAGGATTCTCATAAGACACATCCCTGTTTCTCTGGGTACAGTGCAGCTGCTCCCGGGTCAAACATGAAGGTCCCATTTAAACGCAGTCATCGGGCCGGAGACTCTTTGTTTTGGGTGAACGACTGTTTGTCCCGAGCTCTCAGACCAGGACGGAAAACGGTACAAAAACATGTAAACTCTGAGTCATTCTGAGGCAGTCGCATGGATCAGACCGTCCAACTGACACGACAAACCTCCAGAGTGTCTCCACTAATAAGGAAGGTTTCTGTTGGAGTGTGTTTAAAGGACACATATTCTGCTACAGTGACTTTTTTGAGCTTTAAACCCTGTTGTAACAATGTTCCATCATCAAAAACATACCTGGAGTTGCATTCAGTTGCATTCACACTGTTTTGAGGAATGTTTATTAGAAAATCCTCCCTCCTCCAAGCACCAAACACACGTCCTGCTGAACTTCCTGGATTTTCAGCTATATTTTCGGATCATCTGCATCACTCTTCCACTGGTTTTAAGTCCTTAAATCATCGCTAAACTCTTTCAGAGCATCTAAACACGATAACTGCTGCTGCAAATCCGCACCATAACGTCTTTTCAGCGCTAACTTCGCTAGATTGTGCTGGCTGGATGCAATCATTAAGTGTCCTTTCATATTGACTGATAACACAGATCATAGAATGAAGAAACTTTTTTTTTGGTTTTAAAACATGAGATGGCAAATTTAAGGCTCCCAAGAGCATGTTTAAAGGCTAACCAATATGAAAAATGAATTTTTTCCTTGTATCATTGGATATAAAGAAATTCCCAAAACTTGGAAATTCCCAGGCCGGATTAGAACATTGTTATTTCAGTCCGATCTCTGACCCGTCGCCTCATATGAAAGTGGATGATTGGTGGTCGTGGGAGGGGCAGCTGTGGCTACGATAGTAACTTACCACCGTCGGGTGTGAAGTGAATGAATAACTCAAAGTGAAGCGTTTTTGAGTGTTAAAAAACTTCTTCCTGTTTGTCCTCAGCTTTCTCTGCATTCATTTCCCTTCTCTGCAAAGCCTCTACGCCGCGTTTTAACCTCTTTTTATGTGATGCTTTGGTTAATGTTAGATGAGAATGACCTGGAAATGTCATAACTTCCAATAACTTTATTTTTTGTCACTGTTTCTCTTTATAAAGTGTCTTTTGATATCCCGAAAACAGAAGTGAAGGATTGTACCATTCAGAAATTCTGAACATCCAACTGACAGCATTTTAACGGGTCTATTATTATCTTTGTGATGGTCAAAAGTCCTCAAAATGTCGCCTACAACAGAAACAGCCCTGTCTGACATTAAAACAAGTGTGCAAGCCGCCCATTTGTCTTCAGCCGCAGAAAGCCCCTGAAATTCCCAAACAGTGGACTCATTAGTGCGTCCTCGTGTGTCGTTACGTCTCTATTTGTCCAACAGCAGCAGGTTGACCGCACACGCCCCTCCTCACCCGCTCCTCACCCCGTTTCCTCCCCCTCTGCTGCTCTCGTGGCTGTGTGCGGCGCTGATTACGGGCACTGGGGCTTCCTAATGTGTCAAAACTCACCGAGGTGGAAACGCGCCCCAACCGTCTTTATTTATTCATACAGGCGCTGCCCTCTCCTCGGGACAGTGTGGGACAGAGAGGACGACAAAAAATGACCCGGCTTTAGGCCACGCTCGTCCTGGTTTAGACCTGGTTTGGACCTGGTTTAAACCGGATTTATTCCTGGTTTAGTCCTCATTTAGACTTGGTTTTGTCTTAGTTTAGGCCTGGTTTAGTCCTGGTTTAGACCTGCTTTAGGCCTGGGTTAGACCTGATTTATTCCTGATTTAGACTTGGTTTTGTCTTAGTTTAGTCCTGGTTAAGACCTCGTTTAGTCCTGATTTAGACCTGGTTTAATCCTGATTTAGACCTGGTGTTGACCTGGTGTTGACCTGGGTTAGTCCTGGTTTAGTCCTGATTTAGTCCTGATTTAGACCTGATGTAGACCTGGTTTAGTCCTGGTTTAGACTTGGTTTTGTATTAGTTTAGGCCTGGTTTAGCCCTGATTTAGACCTAGTTTAGGCCGGGTTTAGACCTGGTTTAGTCCTGATTTAGACCTGGTTTAGACCTGGTTTAGTCCTGATTTAGTCCTGATTTAGACCTGGTTTAGTCCTGGTTTAGTCCCTTTTTTTTCTGGTTTAGTCCAAGTTTAAGTCCTGATTTAAATCTAAATATAGTCATGGTTTAGTTTGGGTTTAGTCCGGGTTTGGTCATGCTTTAGTCCTGGTTTAGTCCTGGTTTGAGCCCGGTTTAAGTTCTGATGCAGACTTGGTTTGGTCACGTTTTAGTCCTAGTTTACCCCTGATTCTGGTTTAGTTCTGGTTTATAGGACTAATCACAATAGGGTCTGTGCGCCATTGTAAAAAACACTTCAAGCACAGATAAGTACAAATGTTAGGTTCAGTACGTTTACTTTTGTACTTTATCACGTTCCACCTCTTCATTTACTCATCATTGTCCTACAAATGTGTCCTGTGCGTTTGGAACATGATTAAAACCCGTCACAGTAGCAGTCATTCTTATTCCCCCTGACATCGTGTGCGACTGAGGAAACCAAAATACCTCGACCTCGCGTTTGGGTTCACGAAGCATTTTACGACGCTCCGGTCCCTCTCTCTGTCTCCCAGGAGCGCAGGACACGTCTCTGAAAGCGCAGTAACCGTGCCGTTTCCTGCCGTCCGCCCGTTGTATCGACGTTGTAATTAACAAACAGAGACACGTTATTGACCTGCTCAGGATTTAAAGGCTTCACGTTCGGTCGGATTGACGTTTGGGCTTTCAAACGTTTCACGCAATTGTTCCCTGCTGCTCAATATTTGTTGTGTTTTTTTGTTCGAGGAATCGTCCCCAGAGCTCGAAACACTGGTCCACTCTCATTAGGTGGTATTCGAGAAATTGGAGATATTCTGGATTTTTGTGGCTTTAATTGACCCTTTTAAAAGTTTGTAAAAAAAAACAAAAAAAAAAAAACATTCTGAATTCTTGAATGGGGGCATAAGGGAAGTGGAACAAAGTGTGATTTCACTGGAGAAACTGGAATAAACTTCAGAATGTCACAAACTATAATCGGTATTTAAAGTGCGTATGACAGGTTTTAACGATATTCTAATGTTGATTTTATTTGGTCTAATAATACCTACTGTACATTAAAGAAAATACATTTTTTCACGTAGTATCAAGTAGTAGTTTGTGGAGCATAGTTGAAAAATCTGTTTATACTTAACTTATAGGAAGTAAAAAACGAATGACATCACACTACGGAGACTCATTCCGTCCAAAGGTTATACGTTATTTACCCAAAATAAACAGCTTTTTTACCTTTAAAGCAGGGGTACCTGATTTTTTTGGGTGTAATTTTTTTTTCATTTTGTGTTTTCCATCAAAGAGTATCTTGTAAAAGTAACACTTTCTGACAAAAATTAGACCTCTGTGTGCTGTCTATATCTAATAATAAAGTATTTGGTCTCAAAGTAAGAGCTAAAAGCAGCGCTCTGATTGGCTGTGCTTGGGTGCTCCTCCCGGTTTCACTTTGTCGTTTGAAAAAAGCTGTATTAAAGCTGTGCACAGGACTGAAAATGAATGCATGTGAATTTTAGCAATGTGCCAAAGGTTTGTGAGAGCGAGGGACGATAGATAGATTAAAAAGCATACTTCCTTTTCCGCAGTGTGAAAATCAGGTACTCAGCTTTAAAACATTAACTCAACAAAATAAAGGTGTTCACATATATTTTGATTTGTAAAATTCTGTGACATTAGCTGAGTTTTAGCCTAGTGTACAAAGTAATTTCCTTGTGGGATGTCATCATTTACAACCAGGAAGTGATATTAAAAAAACAAAAAAATTGCTAAATCGTGATACAATGATCAACTTTAAATATATTTCTCTTAACCTGTCATTGGCACTTGACAAGCGTCTGAGCGAATTAACTATTAAAATAAGTTCATTAATGAAGCCCTTAGGCAACGTGGCCGCTCTGCTTAAAGAGCTCCATAAAACAAATGTGTGTGTTTCCTGTGGCCTCAGTGTTGTCTCGTATTGATGATGTCATAAAGGCAGTTCACAAAGGCAGATATTATTGGCGAGTCTACTTTGAGGCTTAAGTGAGGAAATAATTAAATATTTATTGCGTCAAATCAGCAAAATGTGCGAAAAATGGATCTCACAAAGTCAACGCTAAAAGTCTATACGAGTTGTAGAGTAAATTCAATTAAATCAAGGGTTACGTTAGCATTATTCTCAGTCATTTTAATTCACACAACATTTTGAAACATGATTAACGTTAATGCTAACTAACTCTTTATTAAGTTGTGTTTTATCCTTTTATTGTAGTTTACAGTCTATTATGTCTTAGTTTGGTGGGAGGGCACCTGTGGTAAATATCTAGCATGGTTTTGAATCTGTGCAGTTTGTGAAGATACTTTGAAAAATAAAAGTGTAAAATTACAGGAAGTAGTGTTGAGGTCTAGAACAGAGTCCCTCTGTGATGTCATCAAAAAGCGACATACCATTGAAACTTATAACTATAACTCAGAACTATTGTGTAATTTATATGGATTTACAGTCTGGTGCTAGGTATCTGCTGTGGAATGACCTCAACCAGGAAGTAACATTGTGAACTTTGCAAAAATTGTCAAACTGAGATTAATTAGGCTAAATGTTAGTGACAGTCATGGACTGTCATGGGCTTTAATTCTCAAAATGTAAAAATTACACTTTCAGTTTTAAAAACAAACTCTGAAATATTCAATCATGATTATTTTAACATTCTGACAGTAAATCCTCTGCTCCATCCACCTTTATTTTCTGACAAATAAGACACAATAAGTGTTTTAAAAGCAGTATTCAGCTTTTATACTCATTTTTCTGTGATTTCAAGATTCCCTGTTTAATAAAAAATAAATAAAGTACATTCAGTTGCATTAACATTTGAGAAAAGACTGAAATCTGAGCTTTACTTTTGCTAATTGCGAACATTCATTTTGTGATTTCTGGCTGGGCCCATCTTTCAGCCCGACGCAGAGTTTCGATCCATATTTGTTCTTGTTTACTTGTCGTCCTGATGTAGTATTACCGTAAGTCTGCTAAAACATCTCACCTTTCGCGTCGGGAGCGCGTGATTCGTGCTGGAAAGTGACAGACGGACAGAAAAGCAGCGGCGTGTGTGGATTTTTAAGTGCGTGTGAATTATTCAAGTGCTGCTTAACCCCGGCGTCTGCTTTCCCTTTGTCTTACCACCTTTCTGCTGTTCCTCCGGCGCGCGCACACAGGATTAATGTCCCTCATTGGTTATTTAACTCGCTCCATATTTGATGCTCTTTCTCTTTTTACTGGAGTCGGGAGAGTCTCTGCTTTGAACAGGATCAGCCGCATGCCTTTGCCTGTGGTTTTATTACACCAACAATGGAACTGAAGTAAAATGAGACGCACAGTCTTTACAATGTGGTTAAATTAAAGGACACATATATTCTGCTACAGTGACTTTTTTGAGCTTTAAACCCTGCTCTAACAATGTTCTGTCATCAATAACATACCTGGAGTAGTATTCAGTTGCATTCATGCTGTTTTAACAATGTTCATTAGAAAATCCACTCCCTCCCAGCGTCAAACACACCTCCTGCTGAACTCCTTGATCTGGAACATATTTTCAGATCGTCTACATTAGAGAATCCTCTGCTGTTTTAAGTCCTTAAATAATCGCTAGATTTGCTCTGAGCATTTCTGTTCATAATAACTGCTACAGCAAATCCGCACCAATGCGTCTTTGCAGCACTAACTTCACTAGATTGTATGTAAGCATCATTTCACACAGGCTATGAAACTTGTGACTTAATGAATGAGAAAACATGAGATGGCAAATTTAAGGTACTGAAGAGCATGTTTAAAGGCTAATAACAATATGAAAAAAGCAGAATACTTTTCCTTTAAGGAAGAGGATATATATATATATATATATATATGTATCAAGGAAGTTAAGAATATATTGATTGATTATTGACATTTCTGTTTATGTAAACCTGGCAATACTTTACAGAGACACTATGATCAGGCTAGCAGCAGCATTTATTGTGTTAAGAGGCAGAAATACTCAGAACAAGTCTGTGATGATGTAAGGACGAGATTCTCAGATAAGTGACGTATAAAATCAGAAAAACGTCACGCTCGGAGAGAGAGGATTTTCAAACCAACATAACTCAAAATGGTGTAAAAGCAACTCCAGGTGTGTTTTTGATGACGGAACATTGTTAGAACAGGGTTAAAAACTAAAAAAAGTCACTGTAGCAGAATATGTGTCCTTTAAGAATCTGGTCCTAAGGATAAGATGCCACACAAAAACAGAGCATTGTAGTGTATTCAGTAGAGTGCAGTGAGGACGGCTGCAAAGAGCTGTACATAGTGACACTGTAGTGGGCCCCAGAGTGCAGTCCATCTGCATCTGAGAGCCACAAACCCCTCGACTGAAGACAGTGAGGTGAAGATCCTGAGCAGGAGAAGAGTTGGTTTGAAAGAGGAGTGAAGGAAGCCATTTTAGTGAAAAAGAGAACCCTTCTTTAAACAGAATGGTGGTTCAAGATTCAATTTAGCAAACATTTATAACAGCTTACTAACAACCTGGTCTAAAACAATAGGCCAGGCTTAAGCTAATGAAGAGTGACAAGGAGCTACAGCTAACAATAGGACTGTCACAGGGGAACATTCTAACAAAAGATTTGTTACAGGTGACACTAAGCAGGGTACACACACAGGACAGGATATTATCCTCCCTGTGGGCGGGGCTTTCACTGCTCAGAGTAGCATATAAACCAGAGTTCTTAGACCAGTTCTGCAGATTGAGAAGGACTTTCAAAATCAAGATGAAACATTTTGATTTTCAAAACAGTGTCCACATGACGACCTTTGAAACCTTATATGATATTTATAAAAGGGTTTTCTGGGATTCTTTTCATGCTTTAGAGTTACTGTGTCAGTTTCAATATTATGATTTTCTGTAGCAAATTGATCATTGATTGAAGTACCTCTGACAGGTTGGACTACTCATTTAACTAAAATCCCTCTGAAGATATATTTAAATCCTTCAAAAATCTTGACAGATTTTAGTTTTTTAATTTTACTTGCTGGTTGTAAATGATACATCCCACTTGGAAATTACAAAATCCCGTACAGTGCACCAGAACTCCTCTAATGTCACATATTTTATTTGACAAAGAAAAATATATGTGAACACCTTTATTTTGTTGAATCAATGTTTAAAGAGTCAAAAAAGTAATTTGTCTCCCCAGTGTGATCTCATCAATTTGTTTACTTCCTGTCATTTTCAACATATTTTTTTAACTTTTCTTCACAAACAGCGACCTGATTGGTGTCGTCCGCACTTTAAAAATGTGTTATTGTGGCAGACCTAAGTGTATTTTATTGTTGAAATCCACTGACAGTTTTCTTATTTGATAACTCAATGCAACTCCAATGATATCCAGTGTGTTTGTGTCTTGATTCACGGCAGAGACAGACCACACCTCTGAGTCTAAACCCCGGACAGTTCTGTAAAACATCTCGTGGTCTCAGCTTCACGACACGACGACAAACAAACCCCACGAACAAAGATGGACGCTCATGGTTTAGGCCGAGGTTTACCGAGAAACAAATGAATCATACGACGGTTTAGAGCCATGAGAATACTCCCATCTGTGAAAATGATTTATGCTTTTGGCTTGTTTCGTTTCACCAAAGTATAGTTTAGTGACAAAGGCCTGGAGGAGCAGAAAGAGCAGATCTAAGGAGAACGAGGAGGAAATCACACGAGAGAAACCTCTGAAGGCGAGACACTACTGGCAAAGCTTTTTTTTTTGTTTTTTTTTTATGTTTTATTCTTTCATTTAATGCACATTCTGGGACATTGTAACTTCTGGGCGTTTTCTTAAAATACATTTTTCTCCCACAGAGACATAAAGATCAGCCTTAAAGCAGATCCTACACCAAACTGTACAATCTGGGACTCAACAAGATTCTGACACAACGGACACAAGGATTTGTTGATGTCTAGTTCTGTGCCTGATTTCTTTAAGCTTTAAGTTTAAAAAAAATGAGACGAAATTTGAATTCTTCAGTTAGATCTAGTTTACTCAAAAACTAAATAAGAAATCCAAACCAGGTTCTGTCCATTTTTCAGATTTAAATGACCCACATGTGTACAATATTTGTTGTTTTTCCACATAATGCCTTATTTCTACATGGAAACATTATTCGATGAATAACGTGTGTACAACTGTTCAAACTTTTCAAACTGAAAAATGGATAGAACCTGGTATAATTTTGTTTTGTTTTGTTGACTGGAGAGGAGGAGTTGGAGAGGAGAAGATTTTGGATTTCATATTTAGTTTTAGAGTAAACTTAATTTGGCTCAAAATTGACATTTAAAAAAATCAAATTTGCATCATTTTTTAACTTAAAACTTGAATAAATCAGGCCTAGAATTAGACGTCAACAAATCCTTCTGTACAATCACTCAAATACAATTTCAGTCCAAACCTGTACAGTGTGGTGTGTGTGAAAAGTAGATTAAATTAAAGAAGAAACATGTTTTGGTGTGATGTACAAATGAAAAATCTGCTGTTAAGACCGCAAATTGACCATAAAACCAAAAAAAGATCATGTTAAAGTTAAAATCTCTCCCACATTTTGCTTTATCTCACCCAAAAAAGTCTTGAGGTCACGACAGAGCCTCCTGTTCTTTTGTCTCCCACTTACAAACTTAACCTGCTCAATATGTTTACACTTTGTCACTTGTTTGTCTTTAAGTGTCTTTAGAACAATGGAGCTGGCGTCTTGGCATTCTTCTGCGTCTTGTAAACACTTAGACCCTCGCCGTGTCCACATAAAGACGTCTGATTACTCTGTTGTGGTCCTCTGAGTACCTTTTGTCCGAGGCTTTTACACCCGCCGCTTTGGCCCGGACTAAACCCTGGGACGTGAGCGGCTCCTGTGGACTCAGAGCGGCCCGGCTGCTCTTCTCTGCTCTTCACAATAAAGCTGTGGTTTAGTCAGTGGAAACAGGAAAACAGGCTGTGCAGCTAATTGAAATTTAATCAAATGCAGATCAAATTTTTTCTGATTGAGCAGGGGCGTAGCAGCAAATTCTGGGCCCCAGGTGCAAATCTGTTCTGTGGGCCCCAATATAGAATTTTGTGTTTTGTTTTGTTTTTATCTCAGTTATTATTGTTCTTTTTTTCATTAACTATAGCTAGAATACACACCCTGTGGTTTCATACATACACTTCACTATAAATGGCTATTCTATGGACATCCAGTGTAGCTATGATCATTTACAGTGCTGTTTGTACAAACAGAACAATTTCACAAACATCTCGAAATGTGTTATTACTGTAAGAAAAACACTAACTACCAACTCTAATCACCCGGTTTAGTTTTTAACAACATGGGGAATATGTGTGCGACGATTTTCCTCTTTTTTTTAACGTTTGACAGGGCCCCCTGATGTCATTCATAATTGTTGTTAGTCTCTCAAAGACTTCACTCAACCACAATGCATTTTATTCCATCAAAGTGAGACACTGCAAAAATCTTAAATTTAAAGATATCAATTTCAAACTTCTCCTGTAGTTTACTCACATAAATGTAAGTTTCTTTTTTTTTTTTTTTTTTTTTTTTTTTTTAACACATATTCGTTATAAAAATGTGGGATTTTCTTATTTAGTTTTTGATCTGAAATTTGATCTGACTAGATCTGACTGAAATGGGCCTAAAATGTTTAATTTCACCTAATTTTTTAACTTAAAACTTGATTAAATTAGGATTAGAATCAGATATCAACAAGTCCTTCAGCATTTTCCATCAGAATCTTGTTCAGTCCCAGATTGTACAGTTTGGTGTAAGAGCTACTTTAAGGCTGATCTTTATGTCTCGAGGGAGAAAAATGCCTTTGAATTTGCAATGTCCCACAGAGATCTATGGATGAAGTGGATTCAATGAAACAATAAAACATCTTTAGGAGCAGATTGGACAAGTCTCCACATGAAGCCGATATGTTGAGAGAGCAAACTGTATCATGTATCGCTTTAATCGTTTGAGACCAAACAAAGACTAACTTAAGGAAAATTATGATGACGACGTTATCAAAAAAACCTACATTTCTGACAGATGAAGCTTGTGTCATATATGCATAGATATCTGTATTATTTTCTTGCGATATTGTTATTTTTGTGATTTCTTCTTTATCCTTCGTCGTTCGTGGACGCTGAAAACCGTTTGATTCACCCCCTCTCACTTTCTCACTTGTAAAATCGGGGTCAGGATGAAAAAAGGTCTCGGAATCCCTTCCCCTTGACTCCACACTGACCACGACACATTAAAGCCCATCCCGAGTCCTCACCTCCGCCGCCAAAGCTCACGCCGCGACGCCAACACCGCAGCGTCCGCGTGTCGAGCAGCCATTAAACCCATCTCCGCTCCAGGACACGCTCAATAAATAAAACCTTTGGCACTCTGCGCTCCGAAGGGTCACTCCGGCGCTGCTAAAACGCCCTAAATGTGAGTGTGCCGCCGGTCCCAAAGATGGACGGAGATGGAGGGAGCGCTAACAGCCTCTCTCCTCGGCTCTTTCGGGCTCGCGGCGCATGAAAGTTTGATGTCTGAATTAGGTTGTTGTCTCATCTGGCACCTCGGCGTGGAGAGTATCGACAGAGCCGCTGGAGCAGGCCACCGATTTAATGGGTTCAGACCTCGACTTCACCTTCAGCGGCGGAAAGTGAGAGGAGAGAGGAGTGTGAGCAGAGAGAGGGGAGAGGAATGTGGGGAAAGAGGAGAGGAAGAGAGAGAGGAGAGGTGTGTGGGGAGAGAGAGAGGGGAGAGGAATGTGGGGAAAGAGGACAGGGAGAGAGAGAAGAGAGAGGAGAGGTGTGTGGGGAAAGAGGAGAGAGAGAGGAGTGTGAGGAGAGAGAGAGGGGAGAGGAATGTGGGGAAAGAGGAGAGGGAGAGAGAGAAGAAAGAGGAGAGGTGTGTGGGGAAAGAGGAGAGAGGAGAGAGAGGGGAGAGGAAGAGAGAGGGGAGGTGTGTGGGGAAAGAGGAGAGAGAGAGGAGTGTGAGGAGAGAGAGAGGGGAGAGGAATGTGGGGAAAGAGGAGAGGGAGAGAGAGAAGAGAGAGGAGAGGTGTGTAGGGAAAGAGGAGAGGGAGAGAGAGGAGCGTGGAAGAGAGAGGAGAGGTGTGTGGGGAAAGAGGAGAGGGAGAGAGAGAGGAGAGGAGTGAGGGGAAAGAGGAGAGGGAGAGAGGAGCGTGGGGAGAGAGAGGGGAGAGGAATGTGGAGAAAGAGGAGAGAGAAGAGAGAGGAGAGGTGTGTGGGGAAAGAGGAGAGGGAGAGAGAGAAGAGAGAGGAGAGGTGTGTGGGGAAAGACGAGAGAGAGAGGAGTGTGAGGAGAGAGAGAGGGGAGAGGAATGTGGGGAAAGAGGAGAGGGAGAGAGAGAAGAGAGAGGAGAGGTGTGTGGGGAAAGAGGAGAGAGAGAGGAGTGTGAGGAGAGAGAGAGGGGAGAGGAATGTGGGGAAAGAGGAGAGGGAGAGAGAGAGGAGAGGTGTGTGGGGAAAGAGGAGAGAGGAGAGAGAGAGGAGAGGTGTGTGGGGAAAGAGGAGAGGGAGAGAGAGGAGCGTGGGGAAAGAGGAGAGGGAGAGAGAGAAGAGAGGAAGAGAGGAGAGGTGTGTGGGGAAAGAGGAGAGGGAGAGGAGCGTGGGGAAAGAGGAGAGGGAGAGAGAGAAGAGAGGAAGAGAGAGGAGAGGTGTGTGGGGAAAGAGGAGAGGGGGAGACAGAGAGGAGAGGTGTGAGGGGAAAGAGGAGAGGGAGAGAGTGGAGGAGTGTGGGGAAAGAGGAGAGAGGAAGAGAGAGGAGAGGTGTGTGGGGAGAGAGGAGTGTGAGGAGAAAGAGGGGAGAGGAATGTGGGGAAAGAGGAGAGGAAGAGAGAGAAGAGAGTTAGTTAGTTTAGTTAGTTTAGTCTTTATTTGGAGGGACAATGTACAGAGACATTAAGCTCATAAAAAACAGAGATGTTCCGCACCAGATTATAGCTAAATAGCTAGTTTCCATCTGCAGTCCCTGATTTACAAGAATAAATAGTACAGAGCAAACAACAAAAGATTTAGTAAGAACAATTCACAAATTCCACTCTGACTCAAGGACTCACTCACACAGCATCACACATGAACAGAAAAAAGTATTTACAACATTTGTCTTATAGAATATACATGACCTACCTATTTACCTTTCACTATTAAAACAGTCCATAAGCCACTTGTCTCAGTTACATATACAAATATATATTTACATACTATACACATACAGACTTCCACTGTGTGTGGAACTAGAAAGCAAGAAAGTGCTACATTGGGCTTATTTGAGGAGAAGCAGATATCTGTCAGTGCTGACAAGTCTGAGCGCTCCATAACCACTTTTTAAGTTCTACAGAGAACGTTGAATAGTTTGTTTGACTTTTCAGTTCAGTGGGAAGATTGTTCCATTCTTTTATTGCGTTATAAGAGAAGGCTGTTTGTGCAAATGTAGTTTTACGTTTTGGTATGGTACACTGGCCCTGGTGGAGGCCCGAGTGGCTCTGGAGGTCACTCCTGATGTGAATTGAACAAAGT
This sequence comes from Rhinogobius similis, assembly GCA_019453435.1. Taxonomy (NCBI): domain Eukaryota; kingdom Metazoa; phylum Chordata; class Actinopteri; order Gobiiformes; family Gobiidae; genus Rhinogobius; species Rhinogobius similis. The sequence goes on from CM033625.1 coordinate 34,776,646, forward strand.
GCTTAAGAGGTGCAGGTGCAGAGTTATTTAAAATTCTGTATGCCATTCGGATAGCAGCAAATCTCTGTATATTTTCGAAGTTTAGTAATCTGTATTTTTGCAGAATATGGCAATGGTGATGCTGTCGTGGTTTCCGGTCTAGGATTTTTAAGGCTTGTTTATGCAGTGATTCTAGCGGCCTTCGAGTGGTTTTGCTTGCCTGGGACCAGCATGTTATACAGTAATAAAACCGAGACATGATCATAGCATTGAAATATGTTTGAGATGCTTCCAGTGTTAATGCGTTTCTGATACTTTTAAAGGTTTTTATGTTGTATTTGAGGCTTTGGCACATCTGTTTAATATGTTTTGAAAGGTGAGAGTGGAATCTAAAGTGACACCTAAATAACGGAACTCTGTAACGTTTTTGTACTGTTTCTCCATTCACAATGACATTGGGAAAGATGATTTTTTGCATTTGTTGACAAAATACATAGCTGCGGTTTTCTTTACATTTAAAGTGAGACAAGACTCCTGTAGCCACCTTGCTACTTTCTCCAAAGCCGCTGTAAGTTTAGCAGCTACCTGTTCTGCATCCTTCCCCCATGTATAAACGACCGTATCATCAGCATACATTTGGATATTTACATCCTCACACACAGATGGCAGGTCATTTATATATAGGGAAAAAAGAAGTGGGCCAATGTTTGAACCTTGTGGTACTCCAATGTCAGAAGCTATAGTATGAGATGTGGTATTATTGATGCGTACACACTGAGAGCGATCTGATAAGTAGGATTGAAGCCAGGCCAGAATGTCCATGGACAATTTATATTTAGTTAGTTTTGATATTAGTATTGGGTGGCTAACGGTTTCAAATGCCTTGTGGAGATCTAGGAAGATTGCTCCCACAACCCCTCCATTGTCCAGATTTAATTTTATTGTTTCGATGAGCAGGCAGCAAGCAGTTTCAGTCGAGTGATTCGCTCGGAACCCAAACTGCATGGGATGTAATAGGCCTTCTGCCTCCAGATGTTGAGTGAGTTGCTCTACTACCACTTTTTCAAGGGCCTTTGATATGACGGAGGACACTGATTGGCCTGTAGTTGTTGATGTCTTGTTTATCTCCTGCTTTATGGATTGGAGTGACAATGGCTGTTTTCAATGCATTGGGGAAGGTGTTTTCAACAATAGATTGATTGATCAGTGTTGTTATTGGGGCAGTTAGGATGTCTTTGTATGTTTTTAAAAGAGTGTATCCAGTCCATGTATATCCTTAGACCGGGAGCTCGATAGTAAGGAGAGAATTTTATTTACTTTTGATTCACTTGTTAATTCTAGGCTCAATTCGTTTTGAGTGTTTATAACGATTTCATTGCTCAATGCTTGTGAAGATTTCTTATTAAATATTTGTGCGGACTGGATAAAATTATTATTGAATTGATTACCGATTTCAAAGTTGTCTGAAATAGAAGTGCCATTTATGTTTAGGATTATGGTTTCCTTCCTTGTTTGTCCTCTTCCTATAATTTTATCGATACTTTTCCAAAGTTGTCTGGTGTTTCCTTTTGCGGCTTTAATTATTTCGAGATAAAAGTCAGCTTTGGCCTTCCGGAGCTGGATCGTAACCTTATTTCTTAGGCTTTTAAAAATACTTCGGTCAGTGTTTAACCCTGTTTTAATGGCTTTTTTAAGGGCTGAATCCCTTTTTTTCATTAGGGTCCAGATTTGCTCGTTTAGCCACGGTACTTTGACCTTTGTACTTTGCTTGCGTGGCTGTATTATAGTATATTTAGAGATAATTTGTTTAATTGTCAACATAATGTCACCACAGGCCTGATCAGTGTTTACCCAATTTACTATTGTACTCCATGGGATATTCTTAAGTTCGTTTTCTAGTGGTTGTTGACTTTTTTTAGGAATATAGGGTGAAAAATTTTGACTGTGTGTATTGTTTTGGTCCTTGTGTCTAGATTTTGACAGCTTCCGTGCGATCAGTGTTATGTTATGATCTGATAAACCTGTTAGTAGGTTGTAGGTTTTAGTGATGCGATCCGGTTTTGTAGTGAAGATCAGATCCAGTAGGGTTCTGGAGGAACTGGTTATCCTGGTGGGACGACTCATCATTTGTGTCATGAGGAGGTTATTTGCAATATCTTTAAGTTTCTTTCTGCGTGTCTTATTTATCCAATCTAAATTAAAGTCCCCCATTACAATTAATTCTTTGGAACTGTAAGGTTTGAGAGTATCTAACAATGAACTGTAGAAAGTGTCTTTGGCTGTGGGGGGTCGATAAACTACAATTATATTAAATGACATTTCTGGTGATAGTGTAATTTTGATTCCAACACACTCAAGATTGTTCTCAAGGAGGGTAATTTGTTCACTTTTAATGTCTTCTCTTACATATATCATTACACCCCCACCTCTCCCACTGGATCTGTCCTTTCTAAAAATCTTAAACCCTGGGACATTAAATAAAGCAGAGGGAGTTGTTGGTGTCAGCCAGGTCTCTGTTAGGCAGAGGTAGTCCAGGTTAGAGTCTGACAGTAGTAGCTGGATTTGTTCAGTTTTTTGGACAATGCTTCTTATGTTGAGATGCCCTCCGAAAATCCCCTTTGGTTTTAATTTTTGGTCCCAAAGTATTTTCGCATGATTTACAGTTTGAAAGATTTTAGATGCTTGTTGTTTGGGGACAGCTTTGTGATTTGTGACAGTTCGGAGTTCGGATTCCGGTGACGTCACATCCGGTGAGTCTATTCTGCGTTTGCGAGTTGATCGTTCTCCACACTTTATTGTTAATCCACGAATTATACAAAAACTATCTTACCCTCCTACACATAATTGAAAGTTTAATTGCTCCCTAAACAACCCGGAGCCTCATTTAGCTCACTTTGTTCAGTACTTCGTGGATTAAATCCCCCCCCTGCCCGCTAGCATCAACCGGAGCTAGCCTAGCCGACTAGCGCCATGGCTGGCCCATCCTCCGCCTCTTTCGCCCTTACCTGTTCAAGTTGTCATATGTTGAGTCAGAACCCCGCTTCCTTCACTGACGACAGGGAGAGTTGCGTGAAGTGTAGCGTAGTGGTAGCTTTGGAAGCCAGGGTTACAGAGTTAGAAGCGCGGATCCGCATTGTGGAGGAGCTAAAGTCTAGCTATAGCCAGGTCGTAGCATCAGGTTTACCGGACCGCGCCGCAGGTAGCAGTGTTAGCATGGTTAGCAGTGTTAGCGGTAGCAAGGCTAAGCCTCAGGATAAGACCAGCCCCCAGCGCCTCGGCGCGGCGGGACCAGACCAGGAACAAGACAGGGATAGATTTGTGACAGTTCGGAGGGATCGATCGCTAAACGCCAGCCTTTAGTGCACCATAAGCTTCCGTCTGCAATAGGTTTGCCCCACTCGGCGATCACACGCCGCGAGCGTGACACTCTGGTGATTGGAAGTTCCATAGTCAGAGGCGTGAAGCTGCCAGCAGCCTCAGTTAGGTGTTATCCGGGGCCAGAATGGGTGACATCAAGGAAACCTTAGGCTTTTTAAAACAGAGTAGTCAGAGGTTCCGTCGTATCGTGATTCACGGAGGTGGTAATGACACCCGGCGGAGACAATCAGAAGTGCTCAAATTGCAGGTTGGAGCGGTGTGTGAATTGGCGAAGTCGATGTCAGACACCGTAATATTTTCTGGTCCCCTCCCCAATCGGGTCAATGCTGAAATGTACAGCCGCTTTTCAGCATTCAACTGCTGGTTGTCTAGTTGGTGCCCCCAAAACAACGTAGTCTTTGTTGACAATTGGAGTGCGTTCTGGGAAAGCCCGGGCTCATACGCAGGGATGGCATCCATCCGACTTCGGAGGGTACATCACTTTTAGTTCGGAATTTGGCCGATAGCCTTAGTCGCCTAAAGTGACGCTCTAAATATGAGTCCCGGTGCAGAGTCTCTTCTCTGTCGCTAAGCTCTCGCCGCGCTGTCACAGATCAAGTGTTCAGAGTCAAAGCAAATAGAGACTGTGCGTGTCCCTCGTGTAAATAACGCCAATAAGTCAGATCCAAATACAGATAATTTAGGTGTCAGACCAAATAACTTAATACAAATAATCCCTACACATGATACAAATAAACTAATAAATAAGCATGTAAAATGTGGATTGCTAAACATTAGGTCAATTTCCTCCAAATCACTTTTAGTTAATGAATTAATTAACGATTATAATATTGATCTTTTAGCTTTAACTGAAACTTGGCTTCAACAAGATGATTATGTCAGATTAAATGAGGCCACCCCAAAGAGTCATGTTAACTTTCAACCTGCCAGGAGCTCAGGCCGGTGAGGTGGTGTGGCAGTAATTTCACATTCTAGTTTACTCCTGAGTCCTAAAATTAACAAAATTAATAATGAGTCTTCCTCATTTGAAAGCCTTATCCTATCAATCACCTGCCCAAACTGGAGAAACCAAAAAGCTGTTCTGTTCATAATAATCTATCGACCTCCTGGTCCTTATTCATTGTTCTTAACAGAATTCTTTGACTTCCTATCAAATTTAGTATTAGACTGGGAAAATATCGTGGTGGTTGGGGATTTCAACATTCATGTGAATGAAAATAATTGCCTCAGTAATGCCTTTAGCGCTTTATTAGACAGCATTGGTTTCACTCAAAATGTAAATGAACCAACCCACAGTCACCAGCACACTCTGGACCTGGTTCTAACTTATGGAATAGAGATTAGTGACCTTAATGTCTTCCCCAAAACCCAATAATGTCAGATCACTTCCTAATTACCTTTCAGTTTATTCTTAAGGACTATCCAGCTCCTCAGACTAAAACTATAATGAAAAGGACAATATCTGAAAAATCTATTTTAAAGTTCAGAGAAATAATAGAACCAATATTTAATATTATGTCATGTGATCCTGTCGTTAACAGGCGCCAGTCCCAGTGCTATTGATAACTCTGTTGACTCAATGGTCAACTCTCTAAAATCTGCTCTTGATGTTGCAGCTCCACTTAAACAGAAAGTAATCAGGCCAAACGAGCCTCCCCCTGGTACAATGAAGAACTACGTTCTCACAAACAAAGGGTAAGAAAACTAGAGAGATCCTTACGCCGCTCCCACACAGAAGAATCCCTGAAAGAATGGAAAACTTGCCTTCTGTCTTATAAGCAGGCTCTGCGTAAGGCTCAAACCAGATATTATTCAAATTTAATAGAAGTAAATAAAAATAACTCTAGATTTCTCTTCAGCACTGTAGCCAGGCTGACAAACTGTCACAGCGCAGTAGAACCCTCAATACCAGTTACTCTAAGCTGCAATGACTTCCTTCTATTCTTTAACAGCAAAATCACAACTATTAGAGATAAACTAAATGCAATTACTCCCACTATCAGTACTGAGCAAGCCCAGACTGCAAAGCTAGTGTCCCATACAAATCCTTCAGTAATACTAGATAGGTTCACTGCTGTTGATCAGGCAGAGATTACTTCAGTCATTATGTCCTCCAAAACATCAACTTGTATTTTAGACCCAATCCCAAGTAGACTCCTCAAAGAAATTCTCCCACTAATTATAAATCCCATTCTTAATATAATAAATACTTCACTAGAAAGCGGTTATGTCACTCAGTCCTTCAATAATGAAGTGGTTAAACCACTTTTGTAAAAGCCTAATCTAGACCCCGACATACTGGCAAACTATAGACCTATTTCTAATCTGCCCTTTGTCTCTAAAATCCTTGAAAGAATTGTGATTAAACAGCTTTGTCGCCACCTGCAGGACAATAATTTATTTGAAGTTTTTCAGTCAGGGTTCCGTGCATACCACAGCACTGAAACTGCACTAGTTAAAGTCACAAATGATCTGTTATTAGCTGCTGATGATGGACAGGTCTCAATCCTGGTTCTGTTGGACCTCAGCGCAGCAGCGTTGACACCATCGACCACAACATTCTACTGCAGAGGTTAGAATGTGATGTAGGTGTCAGTGGAACCGCCCTTAGCTGGTTTAAATCCTATCTATCTGATAGGTACCAGTTTGTTAATGTAAACCAGAGATCTTCCCCATGTTCTAAAGTAACCTACGGTGTGCCGCAGGGTTCAGTACTCGGTCCAGTTCTGTTCACTCTTTATATGCTGCCCTTAGGTATGATCATCAGAAAGCATGGCATTAACTTCCACTGCTATGCAGATGACACTCAGCTGTATTTATCAATGAAACCTGATCAGACGCATCAAGTAGACAGACTTAGTGCCTGCGTGAAAGACATAAAAACTTGGATGACTCTTAATTATCTGCTCCTTAACCCTGAAAAACTGAGGTCATTCTGCTGGGCCCTAAGCACCTGCGAGACTCCTTATCTGACCAGATAGTTTCTCTGGACAATATCACTGTAGCCCCCAGCTCTACTGTAAGAAACCTTGGGGTCCTATTTGACCAAGATCTCTCGTTCAAAGCTCATATAAATCAAGCCTGTAAAACAGCCTACTTTCATTTGGCGTAACATAACCAAAATTAGAAAAATCCTGCCCAGAGATGATGCCGAAAAACTCATCCATGCATTTGTCACATCCAGATTAGACTATTGTAACGCTCTGCTTACAGCGTGTCCTAAAAGCTCTATAAGAAGCTTTCAACTGGTTCAAAATGCAGCAGCAAGATTATTAACAGGTACTAGAAAAAGAGATCATATTTCACCAGTGTTGGAGTCTCTTCACTGGCTTCCTGTTGAGTTTAGAATCAAATTTAAAATCCTCCTCCTGACTTATAAAGCTTTAAACAATATGGCCCCATCCTACCTCAAAGATGCAATAGTAGCGTACCATCCAAACAGAGCTCTTCGCTCTCAAAATGCTGGACTATTGTTAGTCCCCAGAGTCTCTAAAAGCACAGTAGGAGGTCGAGCATTTAGCTACCAAGCTCCTATGTTATGGAACCAGCTCCCTGTTCATGTAAAAGAGGCCGACACAGTCTCTACATTTAAGACCAGGCTCAAAACGTTCCTCTTTGAAATAGCTTATGGTCAGGCCAGTTAGGAACAGAAATAAAAACCTACAGTTTTAGCTACGCTGCCCTTGGAGCAATTCTGCTGGGGGAAGTATGGCAGCTTGAACACTATCCTCTGGTTCTTCCTACTTTATCTATCAACAATATTTAATATTACTTCAACTGTAGTCTGTTCATTGCTGTTCACATGTTTCTCTTTCTCTCCACTTCCCCCGGGGAGTGGAGACTGTTTCAGACACTGCGGCGGCTGCTCCAGTGACGACCCCCCACCCCCACCTGTCTGGACGATCTATGCGCCACCCGCCTGGACAGCTGGATTAGCCACACCTCGTCTGCCTGGACGAACTCCTTCTACTTTAGATGAACTGTTCCTCATCTCCTGCTGGAGGATCTCTCTACACTGGTGGACTGCTCCTCGTCCGCCTGGAGGAACTCTTTAAAGCCACCTCCCTCTTGAGTGGTTCTGGCTCCACAGTCCAAGTGGATGCGTCAGTCCTAGTTAATCTGCAGCCTGTCCGTCCGTGGGAGTAGGATCTCTCCTTCACTGTGGTTCTCCCGGAGGTTTCTACTTTTTCCCATGGGGTTTTTTGTAGTTTTTCCTCGCCGCGAAGGAGGGTCAAAGGACAGGGGCATTCTGGGACAGTTATCTGAACTGCTTTTACCTGTGGCCCATCGAGGCAACTGTTGTTGTGATTTTGGGCATTATAAAAATAAATTGATTTGATTTGATTTGACAGCTACATTGTTTGTAATGGCATGTCTTTGGTGTTTGGGAATAGTCTTACCAGCATTGCTTGGTTTGCGCTGGTATTCGTTGCCATTTCTCATCTTGGCATCTAATCGGCTGTTGATGTCTGACTGCTGGGCATCAGACTCGTGTCGTAGTCCAGGTAGATGACCGGATGTCGTCGATGGTTTGGACTGAGTGTTGAACACGCGTAACCCCGCCGCCCGGACCGTGTACACTTTCAGGAGTATTCCACATCCAACTATGGAAAACCCGGTTCCACGGGCATCCGCAGAGACGACAGTACCTCCGAGCTTCGCCGGTCGGGTGTTTTCGTGGTGTAGCTAGCATACGCGGTGCGTCCCGGAGTGTCACGCCGTTCCAGGTTCCGCATGGCTCCGTGCTGTTGACCGCAGTGGTCATCGGTACCGCCATAGCGCTCGCCGGAGAGATGGAAACATTCAGGTGAGTTTGTTGCTCAAGTGTGTAGTATGGTGTAAGTGAGCGTACCTGTAAGTTACCGGCGGTGCTCCTGCTGTTAGCGGTGTTGACGTAGGGTCCCTCCATTGGTAAGATGTTGTTGATCGGTCCGGGACACTGGTGAATATCGCCGGATAGCAAGAGACAGATGGCGATGACAAATGCAAGGCTTTGTTGTGGTTTAAGTACGGTTTTAGTGCCTCTTATTGCTTTATTGTAGAGGTACGGGTGGATGAAGGTGGCAGCCAAGGCGCCCCTCCCGAATCCAAAGTGTTTGTTTACTTGGTTCCTTGACTCGAGCATATTTGATGGCTTGCTGTAGTTATTGATGTAGCGGCTATCATCCAGAAGGCAGGGTTGGCTGGCGTCATTAAAATTAGTATTATTTAAAAGCAGTACATATAAAAGCAGCGCTGCAACTACACCTGCCGTACCGGGCGGCGCCATCTTGTGGTCTGGAGAGGAGAGGTGTGTGGGGAAAGAGGAGAGGGAGAGAGAGAAGAGTGGAAGAGGGAGGAGAGGTGTGTGGGGAAAGAGGAGAGGGAGAGAGAGAGGAGCGTGGGGAGAGAGAGGGAAGAGGAATGTGGAGAAAGAGGAGAGAGAGAGAAGAGAGAGGAGAGGTGTGTGAGGAAAGAGGAGAGGTGTGAAGGGAAAGAGGAGAGGGAAAGAGAGGAGAGGGGTGTGGGGAAAGAGGAGAGAGAGGAGAGGTGTGTGAGGAAAGAGGAGAGGGAGAGAGAGAGGAGAGGTGTGAGGGGAAAGATGAGAGGGAGAGAGAAGAGAGAGGAGAGGTGTGTGAGGAAAGAGGAGAGGGAGAGAGAGAGGAGAGATGTGAGGGGAAAGAGGAGAAGGAGAGAGAGAAGAGAGGAGAGTTGTGTGAGGAAAGAGGAGAGGGAGAGAGAGAGGAGAGGTGTGTGAGGAAAGAGGAGAGGGAGAGAGAGAAGAGGGAGGAGAGGTGTGTGGGGAAAGAGGAGAGAGAGAGGAGAGGTGTGAGGGGAAAGAGGAGAGAGAGAGGAGAGGTGTGAGGGGAAAGAGGAGCGGGAGAGAGAGAAGCATGGGGAAAGAGGAGAGGGAGAGAGAGGAAGAGAGAGGAGAGGTGTGTGGGGAAAGAGGAGAGGGGGAGACAGAGAGGAGAGGTGTGAGGGGAAAGAGGAGAGAGAGAGGAGAGGTGTGTGGGGAAAGAGGAGAGAGAGAGGAGAGGAGTGAGGGGAAAGAGGAGAGGGGTGTGGGAGAGAGAGAGGGAGGAGAGGAGTGTGGGGAAAGAGGAGAGGGAGAGAGAAGAAGAGAGAGAGAGGGGAGAGAAAGAGAGTGGTGGGGAAAGTGGAGAGAGAGAGAGAGTGAGAGGAGTGTGTGAAGTGGGGAAAGAGGAGAAGAAGAGCGAGAGAGGAGAGGGGTGTGGGAGGTGGGGAGAGAGAGGAGAGTGTGAGGTGGGGAAAGAGGGGAGAGAGAGGCGAGGAGTGTGTGGGAGGTGGGGATAGAGGAGAGGGAGAGATAAGGAGCAAGAAAGGGAGGAGAGGAGCATGGGAGGTGGGAAAACAGGAGAGAAAGACAGAGAGAGAGGAGAGAGTGTGGGGGTGTTGGACATGTAAAGGAGAAGAATAAGAAGGAAAGAGAGGAACAGAGGAAAGAGTGTAAAGTGGCAAGGAGTTTTTTCCCTAGTTAAAAAAAGGGAACCTTTCTACAAATGTGTAATCACGCTAATGTTTTCTGTAGAAGTATTATCTAAATGCATTGAGGAACTACATAGACCATGATGCTTTGCTCCATTCCAGTGCAGACAGCATTAACGACACACTTTGCCTGCCCAGAATATCACAAAATACTGTACTTTTCTCCCCCCCTCCCTCTCTCTTACTCTCCCTCTCTCTCTCTACACCCCCCCCCCCCCCCTCCCTCTCTCCCCCCTCTCGCTCGCCCCCCCTCCCTCTCTCCCCGCTCATTAGCAGAGTTTAGCCTCCGCGCTCTTGAATGCGGCGGCTTGTTGACACACACAATAGGATCAGCCATTCCAGCTCACAACAGCTTGGCTCCAGCTTGACGCGTCTCCCCCGTCGTCTCCCCCCTCTGCCCCCTTCTCCTCCCCCTCTCCTGCACCTCTCTGACCCTCTCCAAACCAGGCCTGCGCTAGGACTAAAGCATCCGCACAGCAACGGGGCAAAAAGCGCTGAAATGATCCAACGCCTGGGTCACAAAACAGACAGAGGTGGAAAGTTACTAGTTTTATCTGCATTTTTCTCTTTTAAGTACATCTTTATAATGATAATGTCAGTTTTTAGCAGTTTGAATCGTGATTTTAGGCATATTTTCCTCTTCAAATTGTGTTCAAATTGTGCTCTACAGAAAAACTTGCCTGGACTAACTTAAGTGTTCTCCATTTGACGAATCTGATGTTTATAATCTTATATTTTGAATTATTCATACTTTTTGAAACCTTATTTTCTATAAAGTTAATAATATAAACACTTTCTTCAAGGGTTAGGGTCAAGGGTCAAGTTATTTTGCTTTTCGTGAATTAAATTTCCTGTTTATGTATATTTTGAGGACTTTCTCTCTCTCAAAAGATATACTTGGTTTTAAATTGTTGATCGCTGTGGTCATTATTTCTTATCAATTCTGAAACCCATAAAGCCGCATGATAGATGTGTTTGAAACAGTTATATAAACGTTTTATCCCATTAAAAATAAAAAATAAAAACTGCAATTTTGGTGTTTGTAGACATGGCAGACAAATGGTTGCTGTTTATGTTTGTGATAGCAGTTCATATCTCAGGGATTTGTGGAGCTTGAAAAAACAAAACTAAAATGTCACTGTCAAATGTTTGTGTCCCGTTCGTCAATGTAATCCCTCATTCGTCCAGGCGTGTTCCATCGTAGAAAAGGTTTCAGGGGTTGTCATCTGGACGCTGTTTAAAGATCGAGACGTTTCATTGTCATTCCAGAAGTCGACAATGACTTCTGATTGAAGTCTACTTTGTGTCCCGTTGTGTTTTTGGTGCATTATTGTTCAGAATAACAATGTATATTACAAGGTTGTTAGCATTTATGCTTACTCCGTTGCTAATCGATAACATTAATAATCTACACAAAAAACTTCTACCCCTGAACTATGAATTAGAAATGTCAAAGAAGCCCAAACTAAGACGTTAAATACTGTTTAAAGGTCCCATATTCTGCTATTTTGCCCATTACACAGTCTATTCTAAGGGCTTTGTTGATAAAATTTTGCGTTGTGTAATATCCATAACATAACAGTTTCCAAGAAACACCCATTTCTTGGACTGGCCCCCCTCCTTGCAAAAGCAAACGGCTCACTCTGAGATCTGACCCCCCCGAACAGAGAGCAGACTGCCTCCCCCGCCCAACTCGCGCGCATCCCCCGCCCAACTCGTGCCGAAGCCTAGAGCGGAGATGGTGCATGCGCCGTGTGCTCCGGTAAACAGCGATACACAAACACTGAATAAACCTTTTCTCGTCCTGACGGTGCGTCGTGCTGAGTCCTACGTCCTGGATCTGACCTGGAGTTTGACGTGCTCCAGTACCTCGACGACGGACGCTGCCGTTTGGTAAATAACAAGCTAAATCTTCTATCTGTCGTATCCATCGTGTAGTAATTACTGTGTAGCATTAGCATTAGCTGTTTTTATTCTGCAGCTGCCACTCCCGGAGGCGTGACTTAAACACTGCGTCATCCTTGGGAAGCGCGTCATCCTTGTGAGGAGCCCCCGTCTGCTGCTCACCCGAGGGGGACGGAAAAGACAGTTCTCTAGTGAAAACATGAGGGAATCAATCAAAAAACCACTTTGGGCACAACATACGAGGCCCAAATAGCACTGTAGGAAGGCTAAAACCTCTGAAAAGTCGATTTTGCATGTTATGGGACCTTTAAGGAACGTTTCTTTACTGAACATTATGTAAAATATAATATAATATAAGGTGTCAGACAGGGGCAGTTTAAAAGAATTCCAGACGAAGACAGGTTATGTGTGTGATTTATATTTGGTGGAGGATTAATTCCATTTCATGTTTTAATGTCCATTATATAACGATATATGGTTTTGTATCACATGATCCAACAGAAAAATCCTGATTTGTTTGGCTTCCTGAGGGCAAAATTATGTTTTGGTTATTTGAAAAGGAAACAAAAGACAAAAGACTTTGTATCTTGAGATGAAATGATCAAGTTCTGACTGTCAGATACTGTTGTTGTGATATTTGGACGCTAATGCTAACTCTAATAGTATGTAACTGTACCAGCCGTTAGAATGAAGGTGTCCTGTTCACAAACACTGGAAGAGTCTGCTCTGTGCTTTATTGTTGAAGCGGTGCATGTTCTGGAGTGTGGTTTAAAGTCCGTGTGTTCAGGACAGTTTTTTCTTTGGTGTTTTAGGATTTCTCGTGATAATCTTCACATGTGGTGGCCTCAGACGGTCAGCTGTCCGTCACTCTGTCCCTCACAGTTTAAAGGAGCGCACAGACATCCCGGAGCCTCATCTTCACGTGATTCTGTGCACAGTTTCATGCTCCTGTGTCCGTGCTCTTCTTCGGACAGGATGTGCCAGATGTTATCTGCAGCGAGGCATGTGTGAAGGCAGACGGCTCTAACTCAACACCGGGCCATCTCTGCAGCCATGTTTCCACCGGCCCCCATCACCAGACCAGTTTAGGAGCACTTTGGCGTTGTTTTAATCTATATCGTGCCTGAATTATACTTTGATTACTTGAGGCCGATCTCAGTGATTCAGAATAAGATGTTTAGTGATTCCAAGTTTGTGTTTGTGAAACATGGCTAAAGCTAGAGTAAACGGGAAACAACTTCTGGTTTATCTTCAGCTTTTTCTGCATGTATTTTCCCTCTCTACGAATCCTCTACACCATGTTTGAACCTCTCTTCATGTAATACATTGTGTTTGGATAATGTCAAATGATTATGAAATATCAGATTTTGGGTCTTGACAAAGTGAGTGCCGTGCATCAATAAACAAGAAACTGCTGATGCTAGTTTTGCTAACTTTGTTTTGCTAAGTATGTGGGCTCAACTTTTGAGTTGTAATAACGGAGAGATCATGGATTTTGTTGCCGTGGCAGTTGTGGTGGCCATCTTGTGAGTGGAGTAAGAGCAGCATTCTAATAGAAAATAATGTAAAAACAGTGCAATAAATATTCTAGATTAAAGTGTTTAAATTCACACATAATGGTATATTTGTGCCCTAATAATAGAGAGAACTTACCTGTGTCTGTACTGAATGAATGAATGAATGAATGAATGAATGAATGAATGAATGAATACATGTAGCCTAAAACACTACACTGCTCTATAAAATGTACAGGATTAAACTGTAGTTTTTGCATCACTGCACCACATGGACACAACCATCGATAACAATTCTGTTTATTTCACAAACATTACCATAAAAGAAAAATGTATAACCTACAAAAACATCTTTGTTCATGATTTTTACAACATCAGTTTGGTGGAACATGAGTGCAAACACAAAAAGTTAAATTAATAAAGTATTGATTACAAAATTATGCTTAAAAAGTCCAGCTCCCTATGTGCATCGTGTTAGAGTTTTCTTTTATCCAACCGTATTGAGCGAAATAGTTCTTGGAGCCAAAACGAGCAGCACTGTGTTGGAAGCTAGACCTGTCAGGGTTCTGTCTGTCACATCGGCGTGCAGGACCTCATCTCCTCCTCCATCCCGTCACAAACCCACACACACGTGCTCTGTAATGGAATAAATCAGCGCTGGTTACGGCTAATGGCTTGTGTTAGCGCGGCGCTGTTCTCTGGACGTCACATGTCTCCAGGACAAGGGCCAGACTCTTCGCCGTCGTCCTCTGCTCCGGATGGGACGCACAAGCTCCAGGTTAGGGTCTCTCCAGCTCTAAGAAAACTGAAGAAGAGCTCGTTAGCAGCAGAATGAAGGCAGTGTGTGCTAAGAGAGGCAGAGGACGCAAGCGCTGCCTCACACGCTCACAAACAAGACGCTTTTAAGTGACCTTTGTAACTTAAAGGAGACGCATCAACTTTTATTCAACTAATGCCATGGGCACCGCTATCTTTTTTCCATATTAGTTTACACGGGGCAGAGCTCAACATAAAATAAGTTCTACACAGACTAAAAAGCCATTTTCAGGCCCCAGGAAATCGGTGCAGTGTGACTTGTTGTTGCTCGTGTTCATTAAACATTTCACACAAATCAACCTACGTTATGACATTATTTTATTTTCGAAACCTTTCTCTCCTTTGCCATGCTTGAGTGGAATTACCTTTTGTACAGGAGTGTGGATCAGTGGCAAAAAGGGGTAAAAGTGGGCGGGGTTTATCTCACAACTCTTGATACCAGTCTATTTGGTTTGGGCTTTATTCACCTTATTCTGCCCCGCCCACTTTTGCCACTTTTTGCCACAGATACGCACTTTTGTTGTAAACGCACTTTCATTTGACGAGAACTCAAGAACTTAAAGCTAATGATGAACGAGGGAAAAGTCTCGCCGCTAAAATGTTACATAAAGTCGATTGATTTGTGTAAAATATTTAATGAACACGAGCAACAACAAGTCAACAACGCAACGATTTACTGAGGCTTGAAAACGTCTTTTTAGTCCATGTAGAACTTATTTTCTGTTGAGCTCGTCTGCTCCATGTAAACTAATACAACGGAAACAAGACGGCGGCGCATACGGCAACTTCTGGAATAAGGTGAATACCACATTATGAAATAGTGCCTTCAACAAAAACATACTGGATTTTGGTTTCGTTTCTGCAAATTTTGTTTCTCAACCTGAGTGTCCAGAGCATGATTTTGTCTATCTACGATGAAAGATTTTTTGAGCGTGGGAAGAATCTGGCACAAAATAGTGGCTCGTAGGTCTCAGAGTGAGAAGGGGACAAAGACTAAACTTAGAACGGTTAGACGAGCTGCGATTGATATCAAACCTGTTTCAGAGTGAGTCTCCTGTCGACGCGTCTACCATCAATCTGCAGCAAAGTTCAGCAGAGGAGCTCCGCCGCGAACAGGAACTTATCTTCCCATTTCGCTTTCATTTAGCAACTTTTACAAACCAAAAAACAGCACTAGCATGCATGTCGTGCTAGCCTCCACTGACAGGGACAACTGTGTGATGACTTTACCACACAGAGCCTGAGCCTGATATTCACTCACTCAAACTTTGATCGTGTGAACCGTCACACACGTCACGTCTTGCATGACATCCATAAATCTCATGAGAGGAAAAGAGTCGTGCAGTGGACTCCCGGCTTTAGGTGTCATTGCTTTGCCCGGAATTTTCCACATTATTGCATTAAAACTAACCATCTGGTATTTAGTAATCACGGGTTATTGCTGTTACCAATGAAAACACCTACAATACAGAATAAAAGTACTTAATTACAGATATCTTCATGTCATCTGCACTGAAATGGAGCAAAGGATCATGGTCTACGTAGTTCTTACTGTTTTTTTTAAGCTCCTGCTGCTACAAAACAACAAGTATATATTTGCCTGTATGAAATATATCATTTGACGTACTGTACTGAATGTTTTCATGACACAATATCACAATATTTCAGTTGTTGTCACATTCATTTATCTCTGTTTGCATGGGTAGACCAAAAACCTACAGGAATTACTAGTCGTTCTTGTTTGATTCCAGTCTAGTTCCTGGTTTTGTTCTGGTTTACTGTTGCTCAGTCTAAGTTTGGTCTTAGTTTGGTCCTGGTTGAGTCTAAGCTGTAAATTTGTACCTGTAAGTTCTGTCTTTGGCTCAAAAAGTCTCCAGAAAACAGTCCACGTAGAACCCATTGTATGAAATAATTATATATTTCTTGAAATGACAAAAGGAAAATCTATTGTTGTTGGACCTTTAGCAAAAGTAGAAGACTGAAAGTAACAGGAGTTTGTTAAAAATGCGTCTCATTGAGTAAAGTGCAGGCAGCGTAAACACGGACTGTTTGGAGCTTTAAGTGGCGTCTGCTGAATGCACTCGGCTGCTCTGTGGACAAAAGGCATTTAATAACAGACAAATGATGTTTATGTGCAACTATTTATGTTTAGAGTCCATTTATTCAAGATATCCGTTCAGAGGAGGCTTGTTTTGGTCGAGTCTGGTTTACCTCTTGTTTGGTTTTGATTCAGCCCTGGTTTGGTTTTGGTTTAGTTCTCATTTAATTTAAAATTGTTTTATGTTTCTTCTTTTTTTTTTTTTTTTTTTATTAATCTTGATTTTGTCCTAATTTAGCTTTGATTTAGTCTGGACTTTGTTCTGTTTAAGCCCTGGTTTAGTCTTGGTTTAATTATGGTTTAACCCTGGTTTAGTTCAGAACCATTTAGTCTTGGTATTGTCCTACTTTTGTTTAAGTTAATCTCTGATTTAGCCCTAGTGTTGATTTAGTTCCAGTTCGGTCCTGGTTTAGTTCTGACTTAGACTTGGTTTTGCCCTAACTTAGTTCTTATTTAGTTCAATTTTAGCCCAGCATGGTTTAGTCTGGTTTTGTCTGTGTTCTGTCATACTTTCCTGTTCAAGTCCGGGTTTAGTCCTGATTTAGCCCCTGGTTTAACCCTGGTTCAGATCTATTTTAGTCCTGGTTTGAATCTGGTTTCTTCCTGTTTTAGTCCTGCTTTAGTCCTGCATGGTTTAATTATTTTTCTTTAGTCCTGGTTTAGTCCTTTTTCCGTCCTGGTTCAGACCTGGTTTAATCCTGTTTTAGTCCTGCTTTAGTCCTTGTTTTAGTCCTGGTTTAATCCTTGGTTTAGTCCTTGGTTTAGTCCTGTTTTGATCCTGTTTTAGTCCTTGTTTTAGTCCTGTTTTAATCTTGTTTTAGTCCTGTTTTAGTCCTTGGTTTGGTCCTTGTTTTAGTCCTGTTTTAGTCCTTGTTTTAGTCCTGTTTTAATCATGTTTTAGTCCTTGTTTTAATCTTGTTTTAGTCTTTGTTTTAGTCCTGCTTTAGTCCTTGTTTTAATCTTGTTTTAGTCCTGTTTTAATCATGTTTTAGTCCTTGTTTTAGTCCTGTTTTAATCGTGTTTTAGTCCTTGTTTTAGCACTGTTTTAGTCTTTGTTTTAGTCCTTGTTTTAGTCCTTGTTTTAGTCCTGCTTTAGTCCTTGTTTTAATCTTGTTTTAGTCCTTGTTTTAGTCCTGCTTTAGTCCTTGTTTTAGCTCTGTTTTAGTCCTTGTTTTAGTCCTTATTTTAGTCCTGCTTTAGTTCTTGTTTTAGTCCTGTTTTAGTCCTTGGTTTAGTCCTGTTTTGATCCTGTTTTAGTCCTTGTTTTAGCTCTGTTTTAGTCCTGTTTTAGTCCGGTTATAGTCTATGAATCTCTGCTGGAGAACTTCACACATTGTTTGCTTCTTGGGGTCAGAAAGTCTCTTCCAGCTCAACCTCGTAAAACAAATTGTACATTTCTTTCTCTGAACTCTCACATATTCCTCTGAGTTTTGTGAAACCCAACACCACAGCGACAGTTTGGTCCCGTTTTGAAGTCCGAGTCGTCCGCAGAGAAGAAACCTGCTGTTTAATCTTGGCCTGTGGCAGAGCTGTGGCCCGCGGAGGTTTATTTTGAGAGGCCATTTTACTGGATCTTTTCTTTTCTTTGACCTGGTTTAGTTCAGATCTGGTTCCGTCCTGGTTTTATCCTTTTTAGTCCTGGTGTAGTCTTGGTTTAGTTCTGGCTTAGTCCTTTTGTTCTGGTTTAGTCCTGGTTCACTCTTGCTTTAATCACAGTTTAGTCCTGTTTTACTTCTGCTTTTTGCCCTGTTTTATTCCTGGTTTACCCTGGTTTAGTCCTTTTTTTTAGTCCTGGTTTAGTCCTGGTTTATTCCTAGTTTAGTTCTGGTTTAGTCAGGATTCTGCCCTTTCTAATCTTAGTTTAGTCCTGGTTTAGTCCTGGTTTATTCCTAGTTTAGTTCTGGTTTAGTCAGGATTCTGCCCTTTCTAATCTTAGTTTAGTCCTGGTTTTGTTCTAGCTTAGTTCTTGTTTAGATCCTGGGTTAGACCTAGATTTGTCCTGTTTTTTCCCAGTTTAGGTTTGGTTTAGACTTCGCTTAATGCCGGTTTAGTTTTAGTCCTGGTTTAATCCCGGTTTAGTCTTGATTCAGTCCTGGTTTAGTTCTAGTTTAGTTCTGGTTTAGGCCCTGGTATAGACCTGGTTTTGTCCTTGTTTAGTTATTGTTTAGTTCTTGTTTAGTTCTGGTTTAGTCCTGGTTAGTCATAATTTAGTCCTGGTTTAGAGCTGGCTTAATCCAAGTTTAGACCTGGTTTAGTCTTGGATCTTTATGCTGGTTTGGCTGGCTCTGTTCTTCCGTGTTGGCCTCTTCACCTCGCCGTGCCCTCGCTCCACATTTAGACTCGGTGTGAGCTTGTTACACGGAGCAGGCGCGTGTCGTAAGTACAGAGTCCACGCCTCGATGTGGTCCAGAGCGGTCCGGTTCTGTGGCCCGAGCTGAACTGGCCCACGAGTCCATAAATCAACCTGCAAGTGTTTCATTTGTTTTTGTCCCAGTGATTTTTCTAAAGTGTGTGCAGCTGCTTGGACGGTCGCAGAGTGGGCACTTTTTACCCACACACGTTTGGTTAAAGATGGATTATGGAGCCACAGTTAGTCCTGGTTTAGTTCTCTGGATTAGTCTTGGTTTTGTCCTGATTTAGTCCTGGTTTCGTTCCAGTTCAGACTTGGTTCAGATCTAATTTAGTCCTGGTATTCTATTGCTTTAGTCCCGATTTCATTCCAGTTTAGTCCTGGTGTAGTCCTGTTTTTATCCTGTTTTTGACCTGGTTCTGTTTTAGTTCTGGTCATTTTTCTAATCCAGGTTTGGTCCTGGGGTAGTACTGGTTTAGCCCTGGTTTAAATCCTGGTTTAGGCCAGGTTTAGTCCTGGTTTTGTCTTGAATCAATTGTGGTTTAATCCTGGTTTAGTCCTGATTTGGTCCTGGTTTTAGTCCTGTTTAATCCCGGTTTTGTCCTGATTTACTCCTGGTTTTAGTCTTGCTTTAATCTTAGTTTTGTCCTTTTTTAGTCCTGGTTTAGAGTCCTGATTTAATTGTGGGTTTTGTCCTGATTTAGTACTGTTTTAATCTTGGTTTCATCCTTTTTTAAAAATCCTTATTTTGTCCTGGTTTTAGTCCTGTTTTTGTACTACTTGTACTGTTTTGTACTACTACTACAACAACTACTACTACTCCTGCTACACCACATCTTTCCACCTGCACACTCTTCCCTTCCAGATAAACTGTGGGTGTTGCTGAGTGTTGTTTGTCTGTGGCCGCTGCAGCCATCGTATCCGGCCCTTATCTGGCCCTCGGGCCGCACACTTCGTTCTGATTACTGGAGTGGGACGTGCGGCGCTCGGCCCTTGAGCCTCGGCGTCTGTCCTTGTGCCTTTGAGCCTGGCGTTTGTGCGGCCTTATCACCCGCTGTCTGTCACATTCCACGCTTTGATCAGAGTCAGCGGCCGTGTGCTGCGAGATTAGGCTGTTATCACCGAGAGGAGGAAGGAGAGGGAACGAGAGGGAGAGAAGAGAGAGTATAAAACTGCTTTGATCTGTGAGGTCTGGACTGAGAGAGAGAGAGAGGGGGGAAGAGAGGAGGAGAAGAGAGGAAGAAGGAATGAGAGAGAGGGAGAGGAGAAGAGAGGAGGAAGGAGAGGGAACGAGAGGGAGAGAAGAGAGAGTATAAAACTGCTTTGATCTGTGAGGTCTGGACTGAGAGAGAGAGAGAGAGGGGGGGGAGAGAGGAGGAGAAGAGAGGAAGAAGGAATGAGAGAGAAGAGAGAAGGAGAGGAGAAGAGAGGAGGAAGGAGAGGGAACGAGAGGGAGAGAAGAGAGAGTATAAAACTGCTTTGATCTGTGAGGTCTGGACTGAGAGAGAGAGGAGGAGAAGAGAGAAAGAAGGAATGAGAGAGAAGAGAGAAGGAGAGGAGAAGAGAGGAGGAAGGAGAGAGAGAGAAGAGAGAGTACAAAACAGCTTTGATCTGTGAGGTCTGGACTGAGAGAGAGGGGGAGAGAGAGGATGAGTGGGGGAGGAAGAAAGGAGGAGAAGAGAGGAAGAAGGAGAAGAAATGAGAGAGAAGAGAGAGGGAGAGGAGAAGAGAGGAGGAAGAAGGGGGAACGAGAGGGAGAGAAGAGAGTATAAAACTGCTTTGATCTGTGAACTCTGGACTGAGAGAGAGGGGGTGGGAGAGGGGGAGGAAGTGAGGAGGAGAAGAGAGGAGAAGATAGGAAGAAGGAGAAGGAATGAGAGGGAAAAGAGAGGGAGAGGAGAAGAGAGAGGAGATGAGAGGAGGAAGGAGAGGGAACGACAGAGAGAGAAGAGAGAGTATAGGGCTGTGAGGGCTGAACTGAGAGAGAGGGAGAGAGAGAGGAAAAGAGAGGAAATAAGAGAGAGAGAGAGAGAGAGAGAGTGAGTATAAAACAGCTTTGATCTGTGAGGTCTGAACTGAGAGAGAGGGGGAGGAAGAGAGGAGGAAGGAGAAGGAATGAGAGAGAGAAAGAAGAGAGAGTATAAGATGTATAAGATATGAGAGAAGGGGGGAGAGGGGGAGGAGAAGAGAGAGAGGAGAAGAGAGGAGGAAGGAATGAGAGAGCGAGAGAGAAGAGAGTATAGAACAACTATGTCGGGTCTGAATTGAGATAGAGAGAGAGAGGAGGGAAGAGAGAGGTGGAAGAAAAGATAGGAGAAGAGTGGAGGAAGAGGGAACAAGAGAGCGAGAGAGAAGAGAGAGAAAACTGCTTTGATTTGTGAGGGAGAGAGGGGTAGAAGAAGGAAGGGGAAGAAGAGGAGAAGAGAGAGGAGGGGAGAAGGGGAGGAGAAGAGAGAAAGAGGAAAGAGGGGAAAAGAGAGAAAGGAGTAGGGCGAGAAGAGAAAGGCGATGGATAAGAGAGAAAGAAAACAGAAAGGAAGAAAGAGGGGAAAGAGATGAGACAGAAATGTGACAAGAAAGGAAAACAGAAAAGAGAAGCGACAAAGGCACAGAGAGAGAAAAGGAGATGAGAAGGTACACAGAGGACAAAGTGAACATTTAGCACTGGTTTAGTCTTGATTCAGTTCTGGTTTAGTCCTGGTTTAATCTATCACATGCTTTACTTTATATCTCTAACGGTCACAGCCCAAAAACTTCAGAGGCTCAAAATCTTGAACATCTACAACACCAGCGCTAATGAATCCACTTCTGTGTCACAAAAGTCCGCCTTCAGGCCCTGATTTCAGCTTTTAATGAACTATATTTAGGGCTGATCCGACGCGATGGAAACAGGACGAACGGTTCCTCAAAACGCTCCTGGTTTGAGGCTCATTTTTGTGGCGAGAATGGACTCTTAAAGGCCTCTTCCATCTTGTCAAAAAAGGCGATTTTGGGATAACCTCATCAAACTGTGACGGAGCAGAATCGTTATCTTTGTTTCCACATCAAAGTCGTGTTTGCCGCGGCGCCGGCTTCTCAATGGGCCCTTGTTTGTGCCGGCAGATTACCAAGTGGTGCCAACACGTCCCCAAAGCCACTGCGGGTGTTATGGACGCATCCTGCTTAGTCCTGGTTTAACCCTCTTTAAGTCCTGGTTTGAGTGTTTCAGTCTGGTTTTAGTCCAGTTAGTATTTTTTTTTTTGTGTGTCCTGGTTTAGCTCTGATGTACTCCTCTTTCAGTCCAGTTTTAGTCCTGGTTTAGCCCTGGCTTAGTCCTGGTTTAGCCCTAGTTTAGTCTAGTCCTGATTTCGTCCTGGTTTCATCCTGGATTAGTCCTGGTTTATTCTAGTCCTGGTTTAGCCCTTGATTAGTCCTGGTTTAACCTTGGTTTAGTCCTTGTTTAGCCCTGGTTTAGTCCTGGTTTAGTCCTGGTTTAGTCCTGGTTTAGCCCTGGTTTAGTCTTAGCCCTGGTTTAGCCCTGGTTTAGTCCTGGTTCAGTCCTGGTTTAGTCCTGGTTTAGCCCTGGTTTAGTCCTGGTTTAGCCCTGGTTTAGTCCTTGTTTAGCCCTGGTTTAGTCCTTGTTTAGCCCTGGTTTAGTCCTGGTTTAGTCCTTTTTTAGCCCTGGTTTAGTCCTTGTTTAGCCCTTGTTTAGCCCTGGTTTAGTCCTGGTTTAGTCCTTGTTTAGCCCTGGTTTAGTCCTTTTTTAGCCCTGGTTTAGTCCTTGTTTAGCCCTGGTTTAGTCCTGGTTTAGTCCTTGTTTAGCCCTGGTTTAGTCCTTGTTTAGCCCTGGTTTAGCCCTGGTTTAGTCCTTGTTTAGCCCTGGTTTAGTCCTTGTTTAGCTCTTGTTTAGCCCTTGTTTAGCCCTGGTTTAGCCCTGGTTTAGTCCTGGTTTAGTCCTTGTTTAGCCCTGGTTTAGTCCTGGTTTAGCCCTTGTTTAGCCCTGGTTTAGCCCTGGTTTAGCCCTGGTTTAGTCCTGGTTTAGTCCTTGTTTAGCCCTGGTTTAGTCCTTGTTTAGCCCTGGTTTAGCCCTGGTTTAGTCCTTGTTTAGCCCTGGTTTAGTCCTTGTTTAGCTCTTGTTTAGCCCTTGTTTAGCCCTGGTTTAGTCCTGGTTTAGTCCTTGTTTAGTCCTGGTTTAGCCCTTGTTTAGCCCTGGTTTTGTCCTGGCAGCTAATGCTAATGCTACATAGCGCTAGCCCATTAGCTCAGTTACGCTAAAGCCACAGATTACAGGATCAGAGGGAGAACAGGACAAACACCTCGAGCTTTGGACACAGAACGAGGCTGTGCTCCATAACCACTCCATTGTATTATTTATGTTTTATTGTGAATATAGTGACCACAGTTTAAACAGCTTCACAAGGCTGCAGTTATTTGGCTAATAGAATTTCCTTTTTGAGAACTAAATGTCCCTGTGTCTTTGTGTGGTTTTAGTCGGTGTAAAATTTGTTAATTCTGTATTTTAGATCTGGACAAACACGTGCTGAAATGCATGAAACGCTTTTAATTAGTTTAACAAATCTCTTTTTCAAATATTTCTGCTTTTGGACGTGTCTAAATCATGCACTGCGAACGGAAATCTTGAGAAACAGCACTAGTTCTGTTTACATTTGTCTGTTTATTTTAATTTATTCATGATTCATTAAAAAAAAAAAATATCACAATTGACATAGAGTTAGACTGGAAAAAATAATTAAAAGGAGCAGGAAGAGAAATATTTTATCTTCCTTCTTTTATTTTCGCTGTTGCTATTCAGAGAGTAAGGTGGGTCTTAACAGAACAAAACATCTGCATTTTTACAGTTACAAATGAACAATTACAATCTACAATAAATCAAAGTCATTGAAATAAGTAGTTGTTGTTGGGGTTTTTTTTTTGTCGTTTTAAGTAAAACAAGATATGTTTTATCGCCAATTTTATTTTAATACTGTCAAAATATACTCAAAACAATAGAAATATTATTGATTTTAAGCACTTGAATGTAAACTATTCAACATTTCCTCCAATTTGTAAAGCGTACACTGCAAAAAATGTATTCTTAAGTCTTGAATTCAGAATATTTATCTTAATTTCGCATGTTTTGACGACTTAAGATGAGTTAATACTATAATTATTAGCTACTACGAGATTATTTGACTTGTTTCAAACCATTTCTGATTTGCTTCAATACATTACTTTTCTTACTTCAAACCAAATTATTTGGCAGTGGATTAAGATAATTATTTATAACATGCATTGGCAAATTAATTTTCTTATTTTAAGCTAAATGATTGCATTATCAGTCAGAAATACCTTAAAAACAGTGAAATATTCTGCATCACTATCAAAACTACTCAAATTCAGATAAAAAAATTAAAGTTAAATTCAAGTTGTTTTAGGCTGGATTTCCACTTTTTGCTGTGTGTTCTTTTACAAAACCGTTCCATTTTAACAAGGCAGATTGCAGGACGGCACAGTCTCACTCGGACCTTAAATTAGTGGTATTTTACGACGAGTTAATCCCGCTTTTGTGGCTGTAAAAGCGGGCTCCGGTGTGAATCGTGGGTGGCCTGCGGAGCACTCCCGGCCCCAGACTCCTGCCCTCGCGCCGGGTGCACTTCATTCGGCTGTAAATCTGAGCCCGGACACTCGGCACCCTCAGCGTCGCCTCCGTAAAAGCCTCAGGGGGGAGCTCCGGCCCGCTGCCCCAAATCAGACGCACTTGATGGGGTCAGCGACGATTATGGAGCAACGACGAAAACCTGAAGAAAACTGTCCCGAATAAAGAGGGACTTGAATCGGACTTGAATCAGAGACGGGGACTTGAGACCTAAAGGCTTGGACCTAAAGACTATAGACTTAACTTAGACTTCTACCTAAAGACCATAGACTTGACTTGGACTTCTACCTAAAGACTTGACTCTGACTCAGACTCGTGTGCGTGTGTGTGGTTCAAATTTGTGACACCAGGACGGAGACGTCTAACTTTATCAGACACTTGAAAACAAACAAGGATAAGTGAGTTAGCACCAAGCTAGCGAGTGTTAGCAACAACCCTAAGGTGTCCGCATCGACTAGGGCTATTCAACTTAAGGCTCGCGGGCCAAATCCGGCCCTCCAAGGATATGATCTGGCCCTCAACCCATCTTCAAAATTACAGAAAATATTTTATCTCTTCTTACTGCTTTAGACCTGCTTTAGACCTGCTTTAGACCCTCTTTAGACCTGCTTTAGACCTGCTTTAGACCTGCTTTAGACCCTCTTTAGACCTGCTTTAGGCCTGCTTTAGACCTACTTTAGACCTGCTTTAGACCTGCTTTAGACCTGCTTTAGTCCTGCTTTAGTCCTGCTTTAGTCCTGCTTTAGGCCTGCTTTAGACCTGCTTTAGACCTGCTTTAGACCTGCTTTAGTCCTGCTTTAGTCCTGCTTTAGCTGTTGGCTGTACAAATATTGCAGTTAAACAAACTCATGAACATGTTAAACATCAGAATATTGTCGGATTAGTCTTGTTAGTAACATTTACATTCTTTATCTGCATATTTGTGGTTGTCTTTGTTGTGACATCGTTCTCGTCTGCAGAGGAGTTAAAAAATATTATCTTTCAAATGGGGGAGAGGTGCCCAAAATGCGTGCAAATTTAAATCCACAAACAGAACAGTTAACAATTAAGATTATCAAAATACAACTGATTCATTTTTACAGTCGACTTGTCTCTTGATTTTCAGCTATTGAGACGAGGAGCACAAGTCTGCAAGATGTTCCTTGTTTTAGACCTGGTTGAGTCGTGGGTTCATCCTGTTTAAGTCCAGGCTTTGTCCTGATTTAGTCCTGGTTTAGTCCTGGTTTTGTCATTAACAGCTCTTGTGATGTTTGAGTCACATGTGAAAAGATACACTGGATTTCGCTTCACTCCTGCTTGTTTGTACTTTTTAGTATCGTGACATTAATCTGAGGAAACAAATGTTCAAATCGTTTCATTTTGTCAACATACATCTTTTGTCACGTGTAGATTTACTCACAAAGAAGAGGAACCCACAGTTTTACTCTCTGTACGCTATATTACTAAAGTAGGAGCTACAGTATGGCGTCAGTACAGTATGTGTGAAAAGTGCTTGGAGAGAGTGGAAGTGTGACTGTGTTGGAGCAGATCTTCCTCTCACACGTGCAGCGTCGGCGACAGGCTGTGACCGAGGCGTGCCGCGGCTCTCCAGGGACGAGCCGGAGTGCTACTTCATGTCCAGGAGCCAGCGTCGGGCACTTAGCTCCATGACAGTGGCGTGTGTGTGTGTGTGTGTGTGTGTGTGTGTGTGTGTGTGTGTGTGTGTGTGTGTGTGTGTGTGTGTGTGTGTGTGTGTGTGTGTGCGTGTGCGTGTGCGTGTGCGTGTGCGTGTGCGTGTGCGTGTGCGTGTGCGAGAGAGAGGCTGCCCTTCAAACGTGAGCTTCAGACATGACCAAACGCATCATGTTTTGGCATTAGCAGCTCTTCTCAGATGTGATGTGAAAAGATGCTATGGATTTCCTCACATTCACACATATAAATGACACATATTATGCAAAATTCACTCTTTTGAGCTTGTCCTAACATTGTTGCTTTATCATAAACATGTCAAGAGTTGTATTTTTGCTTCATTCCAGCTCGTTTCATTAATTCTGTCTTCTTTGCGCTTCACAACTTACTCCGTCTCAATTTTCCTTGATTGTAACATTACTTTTCCTGTGCAGTTTTTAAGTCTACAAATAATGACTTGATTTGTTTTGTGCTCAAATTGTTTTAGTCCCGTTTTAGTCCGGTGTGTGATACACTGGATTTCTTCACATCTACACATATTTATGAGTTTAAATGACACATATTGCACTTAATTCACTCTTTTCTTATCATGATTTAGATCTGTTTCATTCCTATTTTAGTCCTGTTTTAGTCTAGTCTTGCTTTAGGTTTTTTTGTTTGTTTTTTTTTGTCTTGATTTGGTCTGGTTTTAGTCCTAGTTTTTTCCTGGTTTAGACCTGGTCCAGTCCTGGTTTTGACCTGTTTTAGTCCTAGCTTAGTTTAGTCCTTTTTACTCCTATTTAACTCCTGGTTTAGTCTATTTTTTTTATTTTAAAAATGTATGTCATAGTTTGGTTTTGTCCTGGTTTATTCCTGTTTTAGTCCTGGTGTTGTCTTGATTTAGTCCTGGTTCAGTCCTGGTTTTGGCCTGTTTTAGTCCTTTTGAGTCCCGGTTTAGTCTTGTTTTAGTCCTGGTTTAGTCATTTATTGGCATTAGCAGCTCGTGTGATGTTAGAGTCACTTATAAAAAGATACACTGGATTTCTTCACATCTACACATATTTAAATGACACACATTACGCTAAATTCACTCTTTACGAGTCCTGGTTTGGTCCTATGTTAATCCTTTTTACTCCTGTTTTAGTCCTTGTTGTTGGTTTGGTCTTTTTTAGTCCTGGTTAATTCCTGGTGTACTCTTGGTTTAATCCTGGTTTAGTCCTGGGTGCTGGTTTAGTTCTGGTTTTGTCCTGGTTTATTAGCCCTGTTTAGTCTTGTTTTAGTCCTGGTTTTATTTTGGTTTTGATCTGGTTTATTCCTGGTTTAGTTTTGATTTAGTCCTGTTTCAGTCCTGATGTAGTAGTAGCTCTGTCGCTCTACTTCCTGTCATCTTAAGCCTTTATTTTTCAAAGTTTCTTCACAAACTGCAACTTCAGAGATGTAAAACTGTGATAAATAATTGCCACAGGTGCTATGCCATCAAACATTTGTCATTTATTTTGACAGTTTAATTCATACAATAAAACAGGAGCATATTTCCCTCAAAATGATAGAAATGACTGGATTTAAAGGTACATTTCTATCATTTCTGATAACGGTGCGGCCCTGATGTGTCAGAGTTATGTCATGGTCCTGTACCATGTGAAGAACGGCTTGACTGTGTTTAGTGTGAAATACCAGGAAATGTTTCACTCTGATCCGCTGTGTTTGTGTCGTAAAGTTCCTCGAAAAAGTCTTAAAGGGAAAGAGCACAGGAGCTCAGGGTCAGACGGATGTCACGGTCGTGAGGGGAGGGAGAGAGGGGGATGAAGGAGGGAGGGAAGAGAGAATGAGGGAGAGAAAGGCGAGAGAGCGAATCGCGAGAGAGAAAGACAAGAGAGCGAGAGAAAGGGACGAGAGAAAAAAGGGAGAAAAGCGGAGAGAGACGAGAGAGAGAGAGAAAGAAAGAAGGGAGAAATGGAGAGAAAAGTTGGGAAGGAGAGAGGGAGAGATAGAGAGGCAAGAGAAAGACGAGAGAGAAAAGCGGGAGAAAAGTGGAGAAAGACAGAGAAAGACGAGAAAGAGAGAGAAGATCGAGAGACAAGGGAAAGAGAGATTGAACAAAGAAAGAAAAGAGACGAGAGAAAAGATAGAAAGAGAGAGAAAAATAAGAGAGAGAAAAGGAGTAAGAGAAAAGGAGAGAAGAGAGAGAAAAGGAAAGAAAAATGCAAAAGAGAGAAGAAGTGAGAAGGAGAAAAGGGGAGAAAGAGAGGAAGGAGAGAAGGAGAAAGGGAAAAGAGAGAAGGAGAGAAGAGAAGGAGACGAGGGGAGAGAAAGATCGAGAGAACTTCCTGCTAAAGAGAGAGAACTAGACAAGGGGAGAGGGCGTGAGAGGGAGTAAAATGGAGTGAGAGAGAGAGAGAGAGAGGGTGCAGGATCATGTGTGTCTGATCATTTATGTCCCGGGACAATCTTTTCTCTTCGCTTCACACCTTTGTGAAAACAACAGGAAGTGTGTGAGCCGCGTTAGCTTAGCCGCTACTCTCTAATGTCAGGTTAATGTCAGAGTGTACGAGTGGGACGGTCTGCTCTGATTGGTTAGTCAAAATTAAGTTGAGTGAGTTGTAGCTTTAGTTCATCAGTCATTTAAATTAAATACAGTTTTTTAATAAAGTTTCATTTATTCCGTCACAAAAACATCAAATATTACACTAAAATCAGTTGACCCCGATGTTTCTTTGCTTTGCTCTGTTTGCTCGGTTTATTAGCAGTAAAATGTTGTGTTTCCACGAACATTGGGCTCATATTTAACTTTAAGTGCCTCTGCCAGGTTGGACTACTCATGTAATTAAAATGCAGTTAAGATAAATATATTTCAAATTCTGCTAAAATCTTTGCAAATTTTACCCAGTTTAGCTATTTCTTTAGGTTTTTTCTCCTGATGAGATCGCACTAGGAAATTACCAAGAAACCAACCTATACAGCACACCAAAACTCATCTAAAAATACATAAAAATACATGTAAACACCTTTATTTTGTTGAATCAATCATTTAAAGGGTCAAAAAAGTAGTGCATAACCTTTGTCTCTCCAGTTTGACACTACCTGATTGGAGTAAAACTATAACTTATATTTACAACAGGTTTTAATAAACTGAATAAAGTCAAAATTAGAAAATCATAAAGTCCAAAGACATGACTGTGTAGGTTAATTGAGAACTCTAAATTGTCCCTAGTGTATGATTGTGAGAGTGAATGGTTGTCTGTCCTTGTCTGTCTCTCTGTGTCAGCCCTGCGACGAGTTGGCCACTGTCCAGGGTGTACCCCGCCTAAGGCCCAAAGTCACTGGGATAGGCTCCAGTCACCCGCGACCCCTAACGGGAATAAGCGGTAGAAAATGAATGATGAATAAAATCCTATCATACACACATACTTGCTCTGGGGATGTGCAGATGTAATTTTGACACAAATTTTTAACTCACAACTTCTCTCCAGACAAAAAAACAGTAGTTCAAAGCTCAGCTTTAATCTAAGAAATATTGTAAAATCTGAGCTAAACTTGATAATACTTGCATTTATGTTTAAAATATACATTAAAAGTACACATTTCTCCTCTGACTCGTGCTGATGACCTGAAAACTCCTCTCCCTTCCATCTGTGAGTGAGTGAGTGCCGCTTTGATCCCGGCCTAAACCAGGACTACACCAGGACTACGTCAGGTTTATGGGGCTGTTGAGAGGACTAATCCAGGACCAAAGCCCGGGTCACGCTCACAATCTGGACCGCTTTGAAGAACTGAACTCCGAGAAGACGTTTTAAGACCTCGCTCTGACCCGAACACCTCCAACTCTCCGACATTTATGGAGAGTTAACGATTCGGAACAAAAGCGTCGAGAAACGAGAGGTTAATTCGTCCAAAACACATGAACAAAATCTGAATGATCCGCCCGATATTATAATCCTCTAATTACTTACTTTTCTCAAGCTTGTGCAAAACATTCTTTTCCATTTTCACAGCTTTTTCATGAAGTCAATTGAGGTTAAAACTGCATTGCTCAACTTCTCTTTTGCATCTCTGCAGATTTAAAGGACACATATAATAACGTACAATTCATGTAAAATCTAGTGTTAAATGTGTTTAAAGCAGCTCTGATGTCACTCACAATTGCTTTTACTATGACAAAACTTTTCGTCGTAGTTATGAGATTTTGAGGTTCTGTATTTTACAATTCAAAGCAGTAAAAATCAGGTACAACTTCTTGAATGAAGCCAAGAGGAAATAAACTTTAAACCTAAAAAAATGCCAAACTGGATACATACAGTGGCAGACTTACCATTAGGCAACAGGCCACAATTGCCTTGGACCCCCAACCTGAAGGGGCCCCAGTAGTTTTGTTCACGTGACATCACAACATTCCATCAGCCAGTAATATTTAATACAGATGGAGGACAGCTAAAATGAATAGTGTTCAAATGCAGACTTTTGTTGTGATACAGTGAGTTCTTAGGTCAAGTCACTCAGAGAAATCATCAGATTCAACATTTGTGAATTATGACAAAGTCCAATGTTATCAATAAGGAAAAGTAGCTCTTGCTCCATCTGAGGTTATGACATCATCACTTCATGTGTTAAAATGCACCAACAAACGGGAAATATTGTCTGGTTTCTTAAATATTTTTCTAGAGAAGGATCCCCAAACCCCCCTGTTTAAAGCTCTTTAGAACATGTAGCTGTTGCATATTAGAATTTTCCAGTAGGTCACTTAACAGCCCAAATTATGAACCTGTCAGGCCAACAGCAAAAAGGCAAAAGCTTCCTTTCAAGAACAATACAAAGACACAAAAGAAAAATTATAGAAAATCACACTTGATGAGGAGCGCCTGTACTTAATTTTGCCATGGGCCCCTGACTTCTTTGGTCCGCCACTGGATATAGGCTATATTCCCTTTTTTTTTTTTTTGCAAAATCTAAAGCATAATTATCTTAAAGTGGCTAGGATTGAAGGTTGAACTACTCTTTCTACTAAAACACAGTTAAGATAATTGTGCTGTATTTAAGATTATGTAAAAAATGTTATCCTAGTTTGTCAATTTTGGGGGGAGGAGGGTTACATTTTTACTTCCTGGTTGTAAATCATGACATCACATTTGGAAATTCTGCAGCTGTTACCTAGCAACCATGGTTTACACTGGATGAAAACTCCTATCACCGAAATAATTATTCAATTCATAAAAATATATGGGGACGCTTGTATTCAATTTTTTTGAATTCTTGTTTAAAAGATCAGAAAAATATGTTCTTTGTTATAAATTATCCCTGTTGTGTCTCCCCAGTGTGATGTCATCATATTTTGGAACTCTGCTCTACTTCCTGTAAATTTCAACATATTTTTCAACTTTCCTTCACAAACTGACTCTTGATCGGTGTAAAACTATCATATTTATTTACAAAAGTTTTTATTCCACCAGATAAAGTCAAAAGTAGAAAATGCTAAAAACGTGTCATACGGCACTTTAAAACCGCAGAAAACAGGAAAGTTTAATGTTTGCAGTCGCTGGTGAAACAGTGTGACAGAAGAATCCCATTGAAAGGTGTTTTTTTTCTGCGCTGCTGACCTGGTTGTGCTCGTGGAGAGGGCGGATAAAGGCCCTTTGTGGAGGCGTCGGTCTGCCCGGTGCGGCTGACATGTAAGCTTATTAGGCCCTTTATCCCACCGCGCGCTAATGGCCCTGCTAACCCTGCTAACTCCGCTAACGCCGCTAGCCCGAGGTGTCGAGTCACATTGTGTCTGAGAGAGAAAAAGCTGTTTGTGTGAAAGGCTTTCTATGTGAAGTTCAAGTCCAGGGACAGAGCGGGGGAGGAAAAGGGAGGGAGAGAAGGAGTCGGGTGAGTGTTTGACGGCGGCTCGAAAGTGAGTGGCCCAGTCAAACGCCCCGAGGAGAAGTAGAACCGTGTCTTCGTCTGCGGCAGGTTTTGAGTCATTTGCCGAATTTGTGTTGTTAGCTTGACGATATTTTAACATTACATATATTTAACATTTTTACCTTATTAAACATCATTGTAAGTACATGTGGTGGTTTGCAAATGTATTTTCGGGGTGTTTGAATCCTCCGTCGTCGCCCCCTGCTGTCTCTGCGCGGAAAACCAGCTGCAACATTTTCTGAAGACCACTCTCCTGAGAAACACAGGCTCTCTGGTTTATTTTTGGCAACATGAAATGTAATTGTACTTCCTCATTTCAATAAAAAGGAAGAGAAAAAAGAAGAAAAAGAAGAGAAAAAAAGAAGCTTTTTTTATAAGCGTGTTTTTATTAGCAGTGTATTTTCACAAGAGACCTGCAGGGGAAGCTCTGTCACTGAAGTTGCTTAGTTCTGCTTTAAAGAGAACATATAGTAAATTCACTTTTTTGGAGCTTTTAACCCTGTTCTAAAATTGTTCCGCAATCAAAAACTGAGTTCTTCATTCACGCTTGTTAGAAAATCCTCTCCCTCCGACCATCAAAACCACTCCATTCTGAATTCCCTCGATGGCTTCTTCATAGCTGATGTGACTTTTGTCCGATCACCAGACTCGTTCTTAACATTTCACGATCACCACAACTGCGTGACCAGCGTTGGTGCGTTTGTGCAAAACCATCTGAGCATGTGCAAATGTAAAGTCACATTATTCACCGAGTCCCATGTACATGTTTTGGTTGGTATTGATTGTGAACAATCCTTGCCGACTGTGTAGTTTATTAAAAGGTTTATTAAATGTCATTATTCGGACAAAATGTGGTCTGGGTAAACTGTTTCGATTTTGGAAACGCAGGTGTAGTTCATGATCTTTTTCCTGTTTGGTGTGTTCTGTACTGCGGGGTTGATTTGGTCAGACTCTGGCGCAGAAGAACATAGACTTGATCTGTAAATTAGCAGCAGAGCGGCGGATTGGCACAGACCTGCGCAGCACACACGCCCGGTGTGGAACGGCCTTCATTCATAATGACTGAGTTCTACTCAGTGCTCATGATGTGGAATCTGCCTGGAACACACGTTTCCAATAATCAACTGACATTAGATCTAAATTCAATCAATTGTAATTGAAAAATAAGCATCAATTTTGAATTTCCAGCTCAGAAATGTCAGTTAGTTAGCTTTTATATTACAAAAGATGGAAAAATCACTGTATTCTATCATATCCTAAATGTCTAAAAGTCGTCTGAGTCAGTTGAACTTCAGAACCTTTAAAGCCCGACTCTGCCTCATGTTCAGACACATTTATGAAGTGTTTCATTGATAAAACCTCAGACTCTGCCCAAAGTCTCTTCTGCTGCAGATTCTGGGAAAAATATTTCATTTTGAACATCAGAGAACAGAGCATTTTATGTGTGTTAATGTTCTGATGTGTCAGAGCTTTTCAGATGGAGATGTGTCTTCAGGCGTCTGATGTTTTGCAGCGTGAGGCCAAGAGAGGGTTTGA
Source organism: Rhinogobius similis (assembly GCA_019453435.1). NCBI lineage: Eukaryota > Metazoa > Chordata > Actinopteri > Gobiiformes > Gobiidae > Rhinogobius > Rhinogobius similis. The sequence goes on from CM033625.1 coordinate 34,809,891, forward strand.
TCACGCCTTGGATAAACAAGTGACAGTGAACCTTTGTCAAATTCTGTTACTATGAAATAATATGACTCAAGTAAAGATGCAAATAAATAGAGAGAAACTATGAAAGATGAGTAACTGACTGGACAAAAAAAAAATTGTTTCAGTTCTATGGTAATCGGACAATTTTTAAAATAATTTGCAAATATTATTCCCAAAACTATAATTTTGGAGGACAAAAAGAGGTTTCTTACTCCTGGTTCTATTTTGTTCTCATGCATCATCGCGAGCTCTGGGCTGAGGCTGTGACAGGATTTCAAGATACATTCATACATTCACTTTATGGACATGATCCGGCCCTCAATGCTTTTTTTTTGTTTTGTTTTATTCCTGGAGTTGACATGGTTTGGACATGGTTTAGACCTGGGTTTTGGCCTGGTTTAGTCCTGGTTTTGACCCTGTTTGGTTTAGTCCTGGTTTTGACCCTGTTTGGTTTAGACCTGGTTTAGACTTGGTTTTGACCTGGTTTAGACCTGGTTTAGACTTGGTTTTGACCTGGTTTAGTCCTGGTTCAGTTCTGCAGATATTGTTAAAGCGTTGGACACGTTTCTGCCTCAAGGACAAAACCATCCAAAAAATCTGGCTCTAAATAAAATAATGTTGAATAGGCCTGTTATGAAATGTTACAACATAATGAACAGGATCCTAAAGATGCCGAGCCCTGATCCTGGTTCAGATCTGTTTGACCCAGAGACTCTGAGGACGGGTCAAATGAAGAGGACACGGTTTCCCTTCAGTGAAATGTTCTTTATCCTTGAACACGCTGATGGTGAAGACATTAGTCCTGTGTGAAAGAGAGAGAGAAGACGTCTGCTCCTCCCATCAAAGAGAGAGTGTGGGGGAGAGGGAGAACAGAAAAGGGGGAGAGAAGAGAGAGAGCGAGGGTGAGAGAAGAGAGAGAGTGAGGGAGAGAGAAAAGAGAGAGGAGGGACGGAGAAAAAATGAAGAAAAGAGAGGGGGGAGAAAGAGACAAGATCTTTGTCTGCTCGTCCCATCAGAGAGAGAGAGAGAGAGACGGGGAGAAGAGAGAAAGAGAGTGAAGACAGAAGAGAGAGAAAAGAGAGAGGGAGAAAGAGTGAAGAAGAAAAGAGAGGGTGGAGAGAGAGAGGAAGAGACAGAAAGAAGAGAGAAAAAGAGAAGAGTGAGAGAGAAGAGCGAGGGAGAAAGAGTGAAGAAAAGAAGAGAGGGGGAAAAGAGGGGAGTAGAGATTGAAGAGAGAGAGGAGAGAAAGAGAAATGAGAGGGGAGAATGAGGAAGAGGGCAAGGGAGAGAGAAGAGAAAAAAGAGAAGAATGAGAAAGAGTGAGGGAGAGAGGAGAAAAAAGAGAAGAGTGAGAAAGAGTGAGGGAGAGAGAAGAGCGAGGGAGATAGAGTGAAGAAAAGAGATGGGGAGGGAAGGAGGAGAGAGAACAACAAAAAGAGAGAAAAGGTGATAAAGCTAGAGAAGTGAGATAAAGAAAGAAAGAGGGAGAGAAAAAAGAGAGAGAGGAGAGAGAAAGTAAGATAAGAGCAAAAGAGGGAGAGAGGCGAGAGCCAGACAGATTGAGAGAGAGAGGGAAATGTGATCCTTAGAGTGAAACTTCAAACAGGAGCAGCTGGTCCAGGGTCAGGGCCCGGTCACAGGACCAGGACCGGGACCAGGACCAGACCTGGATCTCAGTCTAATCTGAGAGTCTTTACACCAGGAGTCTCCAAACCTCTGGCATTTCTCCTCAAACATCCTCCACCTTAGTCATCCACCTCTCCTGAATAATTACAGTTTGATTGTTCATTACCAACTGTGCACTCATAAATGGACAATAGTTCATGTTTCAGAGGCTTCAGGACAGAAAATCTAAAAAGAAAGAAAAGAAAGGTCTTAATTACAGTTCCACATTTTCATCAGACCCTTCAGTGTCCTCTCCAGTTTAGTTCTGTCTCTGAGACGACTCTGATGAAGCAATCAGACATCAACACCAGCCACATGTCTCTGTGTCAGAGAGCAGGGAGACTGAAGGGGGGAGAGAGAGAGGGAGGGAGAGAACGAGCAGAGAGAGGGGGGAAAGGGAGATCAGCGAGAGAGAAGAGAGACATCAACACCAGCCACATGTCTCTGTGTCTGTGTCAGAGAGGAGAGAGAGTGAAGGGGAAGAGAGAGAGGGAGAGAACGAGCAGGGAGAGGGGGGAAAGAGAGCTCAGCAAGAGAGAAGAGAGACGTCAACACCAGCCACATGTCTCTGTGTCTGTGTTAGACAGGAGAGAGAGGGGGGAGAGAAAGAGAGAGAGAGGAGACGGAGACACATTAACACCAGCCACATGCCTCTGTGTCTGTGTCAGAGAGGAGAGAGACTGAAGGGGGGAGAGAGGGGGGAGAGAGAAAGAGACCAGAGAGAGAGGAGACGGAGACACATCAACACCAGCCACATGTCTCTATGTCAGAGAGGAGAGAAAGTGAAGAGGGGAGAGAGAGGTAGGGAGGGAGGGAGAGAGAGAGAGGGAGGGAGGGAGAGAGCAAAGAGAGAGGGAAAGAGAGATCACAGAGAGAAGATGGAGAGACATAAACACCAGCCCCATGTCTCTGTGTCAGCGAGGAGAGAGACTAAAGGGGGGAGAGAGAGGGAGTGAGAGAGAGAGAGATGGAAAGAGGAGAGAAGAGACACTGGACGGGGGAGAAAAGAGAGAGAGGGAGAGTGGGATTGTGAAGAGAAGAGGAAAAGAGAGAGAGGGGAAAGAGGGAGAAGAGAGAGATTAACACCAGCCACATATCTGAGAAAAGAAGGGAAGATAACAGAGAGAGGAAGGAGTGAAGAGCTGACTGCAGACTCATCTGATCTGAGAGTCTGGTCCTGGTCCTGGCTCGGATCTTTGTCCTGGTCCTGGTCCTGGCTCGGATCTTTGCTCTGGTCCTGGTCCTGGCTCGAGTCTTTGCTCTGGTCCTGGTCCTGGCTCGGATCTTTGCTCTGGTCCTGGTCCTGGTCCTGGCTCGGATCTTTGCTCTGGTCCTGGTCCTGGCTCGGGTCTTTGCTCTGGTCCTGGTCCCGGTCCTGGCTCGGATCTTTGCTCTGGTCCTGGTCCTGGCTCGGGTCTTTGCTTTGGTCCTGGTCCTGGTCCTGGCTCGGGTCTTTGCTCTGGTCCTGGTCCTGGCTTGGGTCTTTGCTGTGGTCCTGGTCCTGGCTCGGGTCTTTGCTCTGGTCCTGGTCCTGGCTCAGGTCTTTGCTGTGGTCCTGGTCCTGGTCCTGGCTCGGGTCTTTGCTGTGGTCCTGGTCCTGGTTCTGGCTCGGGCCTTTGCTCTGGTCCTGGTCCTGGCTTGAGTCTTTGCGGTCCCGGTCCTGACTCAGGTCTTTGCTCTGGTCCCGGTCCTGGCTCAGGTCTTTGCTCTGGTCCTGGTCCTGGCTCGAGTCTTTGCGGTCCCGGTCCTGGCTCAGGTCTTTGCTGTGGTCCTGGTCCTGGGCCTGGCTCTGGTCTTTGCTGTGGTCCTGGTCCTGGTCCTGGCTCGGGTCTTTGCTCTGGTCCTGGTCCTGGCTCAGGTCTTTGCTCTGGTCCTGGTCCTGGCTCGAGTCTTTGCGGTCCCGGTCCTGGCTCAGGTCTTTGCTCTGGTCCTGGTCCTGGTCCTGGCTCAGGTCTTTGCTCTGGTCCTGGTCCTGGTCCTGGCTCAGGTCTTTGCTCTGGTCCTGGTCCTGGTCCTGGCTCAGGTCTTTGCTCTGGTCCTGGTCCTGGCTCAGGTCTTTGCTCTGGTCCTGGTCCTGGCTCAGGTCTTTGCTCTGGTCCTGGTCCTGGCTCGAGTCTTTGCGGTCCCGGTCCTGGCTCAGGTCTTTGCTCTGGTCCTGGTCCAGCTCCTGGCTCAGGTCTTTGCTCTGGTCCTGGTCCTGGCTCATGTCTGTGCTTTGGTCCTGGTCCTGGTCTTGGTCTGTGACAGGGGCACATTCGTCTTGCGAGCAGCGGCACATGTTGGACTGGAGCGAGAGCAGATGGTCCGAGGGTCACGAGGGGGTCACGGGGGGGTCACAGGGGGCCCGGTCGTGTTTGTGGCACATGGACGTGACGCTCCGACAGCTCCGCGTGATGTACGAGCCCCGGCCTGACACCCAGAGACCAGAGTCCAGACCTCAGACCAGACCGAGACCTGATCCGGGTCCGGGCTCAGGGTCCGTGCCGTGTGAAGGACGTCCCACTCACAGACTCTGATTTACGGGCGCACAAATCAACCCGCTGCTGCCTCCGGGGTTTGAGCGACGACGAGCGTGAACTTTAAGACCGACGCACCTCGACTCGTGTGGAAATGTCACCTCGACCCGACGCCGCAGATCTGACGCGTGATCCAGCCTGGGACTGACAGAAGGAGCTGGAAACTGGAAACTAAACCAGAGGCACAGAAGGAATGTATTTATATAGAGTTATTAAAGTACAGAGAGCTTGTTGGAATTACACCCTGATCATTTGCTGCTCTGTGTTCTTATTTAAACAGTGTAATTACAAAAATATTATGTACAGTGACATTAAGTTTGTGATTTATAAGCAGACAACTTAACTTGAAAACATACGCCCAATCCCTGAGCACTCACTTTTAGTCAGACACGTTCAGTTTCATAAATGAGAACCCAGACGAGGTGCTCTGTCTTAGCTTTTCAGCCTTCCTTTAAAAAGCCCAAGACACACTTTGTTTTCCACCTGTCACTCAGGATCTGTGAGGCCCCAGACTAAAATATTTTGAGGTCCCTAACAGTAGTCTTACAACAAATCTCAATCCCAACGAATCAAAAGTTTTAAAAGTGTCCAGGAATATTCCCCGTGCCCCCGGTTCACGCTGCTGTGTGTTTTACTTTTGTGTGTTCCTAAACCAGATCAGAAACGCGCTGCTTTACAGAGAGATGTGTGCGAGACTTTTGCCCAGTTACAATTACTAAAGGCTTCCCTATTCCCTATTGTCAACAGCCCTACAGCTGCACTAATATGTTGTAATTCAATCAATGCCACAAAAACAGCCTGAAGTCTACTGTGACGGCCCTCATAAGATGTGGCTGTGGCCTGGTGTCATGTCTCTCTCACTCTTTGTATATTTCCCAGTTTCTCTCCAGATCAGACGGACCGGACTCAAAACTCACTCTGAAGGGCAAAGACACACAGTGCGGGCTGATGAGTGTGTGAAACTTGACCTGAGGCTGAACTTTGTTCCAAAACATTTGACATACAGTAGTCCGGTACCTCTGAGGACCCTTTGCACTGACAGTCTGCCCTGTTGTTCTGATCTCGTGTCCTTGTATATATACTGTATTTCATTTTTATTCTATATATATTTTATTTTGCATGCCTTTATTTGATCTTATATTAACACTTTACCTTTCTATTATTATATACGTTGCTGTATATCTGCCAAAGTGAGGTCCTGGTTTGTGAATTTGGTTCATGGACATTCTGTCTGATTGTTTCTTTCCCTCTCTATTAAATTAGTTGGGTTTGTTTGGCTGCATTACGCACTGTAATGTCACATTTGGGGTCTTGATGCGAGTGTCTGCAAACAGCTGATGCTAACACATGCTACCCTTGGATGTATTAAATGAACTGGATAAGACACGCCCCACCTGTCCGCGACCCAGATTGATTAGTGGCCGTGCGAGGTATTGCAGCCCCTTGTGCTTTTTTGAATAATTGCACATTATAATTGCAGACAGTACTTATTTTCAGTATTTAAATAAAATAGAAGGAAATGTCTCTAACCATTTCTAAAATCTCCGAAATGATTGGTTTTATACTAAGTGATGTCACGGTAAATATGTGCGAGCCACATGAACGAGCCACGTGAACGAGCATCAGACGATACAAACAGAAGCAGTGGACATGGCTAGACTAGAGACACCTGTAAGTAGCATTTCAGACGCTTTCACGTGTGTCTAACATGAAGAATACAGTTACAATCACACAAACTAACGCTGACACAAAAACAGCAAGCTGCCTGATCGCTCCCGTCGCTCAAAGCATCATGGGGGATTGTCATCACATGGTGCATCAAAAGAAAAGATGGCAGCCTCCATATCGGGAAGTAATGCGGAAGAAAAAAACTTTTTTGGCTTCATGCGCCAATGAGCACACGCCATAAGGATAAACATGGCGCCATTTTGAAATCATCTTCCAGATTTAATTATAGTTCTATGGTGCTACCTTTGCTTTGCTAATTTGTCAGCACAACAAATGAAGTTATTGTTTGGTGAGAAATAATTTTTTTAAATTTAGTCTTCATATCTGCTTTCCACCGTTTCGTTCTCACCGGAGTCTTTTGTTCTCTCTCATCCAATCATCTCGCGCTAAACCAGTCCGTTTAGAGTGGTGGTCTCTCGCCAAAAGCCTCCTCCTGTGGCTAACGCTAACATGCTAACTCTGATGTCTCCGCCTGCACCTTTAGCTCCCTCTGAATGGGGCTCATAACGACGGAGATTAGCGCCACAGAGACCACGTCCCTCTCGCTCTCCTCTCTATAATCTGGATTAGGATTTGGCAGTGCACAGTTGATTTTGTCTTTTGGCTGTGTGTAATCTGTGACTCTGGCTCATAATCTGCCTCACAGCTGCACATATTGGACACGTTTAAGTGGAGACAAACTCACACGACTCTTATTCTCACAGAGGCAAACGTCTAAACCGGTGTGTGTCTGTTTTGTCTTGGTTTCTGCCGTCGGCCAATCGCAGCCTGTTATCTTTGACTCTCAACCAATCACCTGTCAGCACATTTATGCAGGTTTAATCCAGAGACACAAATGTGGAGGAGAATTTGCCTTATGTGGATGACGAAAACGGTTATTTTAGTAGTTGAAAGTCAAACAGTTAAGGCTCTCTCGACATATGGGCTTTCATGTGGAAACAGCAAACTTTTCCAATCTGCTCCTAAAGATGTTTTATTCAATGTAATCAATTTCATCCATAGATTTCTCTGGGACATTGTAAATTCAGGCCGTTTTCTCCAAATGCATTTTCCTCTTACAGAGACATAAAGATCAGCCTTAAAGTAGCTCCTACACCAAACTGTACAATCTGGAATTTAACAAGATTCTGACGAAATGTAGAGAAGGATTTGACTAAAAGTGACAAAAACGCGACTATAAGAGACACATACGGGACTAAAAGCGACAAAAAAGCAACCAATAACGACAAAATCATGACAAAAAAACGTCAAAAATGCGACTAAAAGCAACAAAAACCTAACTAAAAGCAATTCATTCCAAAGAACATTTTCTCCAAATGCATTTTTCTCCCACAGAGACATAAAGATCAGCCTTAAAGTAGCTCCTGCACCAAACTGTACAATCTGTGATGAAACGTTTTGTTATCTAATTCTAAACCTGATTTATTAAAGTTTTAAGTTAAAAAATAGGAATTTTAGGCCAAATTTTACATTTAGTTTACTCAAAAACTAAATAAGAAATCCATGACTCGTGTACAAAATGAACCAAAAATTTAAAACCCGGTTCTGTCAATTTTTCAGATTTAAATGATTCAAATAAGTGTACTTTTTTACACATAAAATGCCTTATTTCTACATGAAAACATGACATGATGGAAAACGTGTAATACTTTTGTTTCTTACATTTGTGTGACTAAACTACAGGAGAAGTTTACAATTGATATCTTCAAATTTAAGATTTTTCCCATTCACCTCTGTCTCACCTTAATTCTATTGTACTTTGACACTTTTTAAATACATTATTAACCAAATAAAAGTTGAAATGGTGAGTGAAAATGGAGAATAGATGGGTGTCTAGTCGACTATTAAATATTATCATTGTATTTTGATAATTGTTATCTGGACCAGACTACATGCTGCGTTCATGTGGTCTTTGGGAACTCGGGTTTCTGACTTTCTTGTATTCATGTGCTTGGAAAATTGACGCCAAGATAAAATTTTAATAGAGCTAACAGTGTGATTTGTTGTTGTTAGCTTGACAGAACAAACTGTGTTGTGTTGTTTTAGAAAACCTTATCTGTAAACTGTTTGGGTCTGTCTTGCACAGATTTGTTGCTTTTTTGACATTATCAGCTGACAGTAAAGCCCTAACTGCAGCAGGAGCACTAAGAGTTTGTCAATGACCCCAAATAATTATAAGATTTTGATAAATCTGCTGACTTTTGTCCAGCAGATGACGTCAGTGTAGAAGTCCGGCAGCAGCTTCGCAATCGATTTCCAAGATTCTAACTTGTGCGAACGTTCATTGCATTTTTCAACTTCAAATAAAAAATAAAAAAACATTTCTGATCTTCATGAATAATACACTTAAGTAGTTTTTTTTAACCTTTATCTGGTCTAAAAAGTATTTAAAAAGTCTCAATGTACAATAGAAATAATCAACCAAACTAGTCAACAACTAAAATAATAATTAAATGCAGTCAGAACATTTACAAATAAAGTGAATTACTGATCAAATTTTGTTTTTGTTTTTTTACTTTTTTTTTAACAATGTTCAAACACACATAAAAAGTGTGTGTGTGTGTGTGTGTGTGTGTGTGTGTGTGGTGTGTGTGTGTGTGTGTGTGTGTGTGTGTGTGTGTGTGTGTGTGTGTGTGTGTGTGTGTGTGTGTGTGTGTGTGTGTGTGTGTGTGTGTGTGTGTGTGTGTGTGTGTGTGTGTGTGTGTGTGTGTGTGTGTGTGTGTGTGTGTGTGTGTGTGTGTGTGTGTGTGTGTGTGTGTGTGTGTGTGTGTGTGTGTGTGTGTGTGTGTGTGTGTGTGTGTGTGTTTTAGAGTCTGTTTAGTCCAGAGAACAATTAGGATTCTTCCAATCAGGGGCGTCACACTGGGCCCACGGCAGGGAAAGGGCCCTCAAAAGCATGTCATTTATTCTATGCTTTGACGTATTTTTGTTGTAATAAAACACTTTGTTGTCGAGTGAAATCCTTGAGAGACTAAATACAATTATGCATAACATCAAGGGGCCCTGTCACCCTTTAAAAATCATTTCAAGTTGTTAGTGATTATAATTTGTAGTTTGTATTTGTTTGTAGTTTGTTTTTTGTTTTTTTTAATTGTATGAATAAGTTTTCTTATAGTAACAAACAATACCCTGTCATAACATGGGCTCATAGCTACACCGGATGTCTGGAATTATATTGTTAGGTGTTTGTTGAAGCCGTAAGGTGCAATTAAAAAAAAAGTCAAAACAAGAACCAAATTTGTGGGGATAAATCACATAAAAAATTCTGTATCGGGGCCCACCAATATGGCTTGTACCTGGGGCCCAGAATTTGTTGCTACGCCCCTGATCCTGGTTAAAAGGTTCTCAAAATGTTCTAATTCTGGCGTAGTTTGGTGGGAGGGCACTTGTGGTAAATATTCCACAAAAATTCCAGTAATAGAGCTGAGTTCTAAAAGGAATGCCTCTGTGCTGTCATCAAAAAGTGACCCACCGTCGAAAATACAGACAGTTTTTTGACAGTTTAGTCAATTAATAACTATTTTTTTCATTTTTATGGATTTTGGTCCTTGGTTACAGTCTGGTTGCTAGGTAACAGTTGTGGAATTACCTCTAACTATGTCATATTTGTGCTCATGCAAGCAGGAAGCAACATTTTAAACATTAAAACTTCAAAACTGGGATCAAATAGGCAAAAATGTTTAGTAAAATATTTTAAATAAAACAGGAAAATGACTGCAAGTGGTGCTGAATTGTAAAATGGAATCCCTCTGTGACATATTTCTGACAATTTAAACCATCATTCAACAAAATAAAGTGTTATCAGGGATTTTTTTATTGTCAATTCATAACTATTGTGTAATATATATGTATATTGGTCCTTGTTTACAGTCTGGTTGCTAGGTAACAGTTGTGGAATTACCTCTAACTATGTCATATTTGTGCTTATGTTCAACCAGGAAGTAACATTATAAACACAAAACTTTAAAACAGGCAAAATGTTTAGTAAAATCCTAAATATAATCATGTTCATGTGTTTTAGTGAAATGTGTCGTTGAACCTGTCATGTGGACTTTAATCGTTGCAGCCCTAATAAACAATAAACGCCAGAAACATATTGTAGAACATGCAGATGCAGTTAACATCTGATGGAAACATTTCCCCGGAGTCAGATGTTGAGCGTAAAAGCAGCTGCGGCGTCGGCCTTGGACTCCGAGGTTTGGTCCGTGTCTCCGTCTCTTTATGTCCCTCCTGAGGACATCTCTCTTTCGCTCTTTGTGCCGCTTTTTGAACTTTCCTTTTGGCCCACTTTTGGATGAAATGCTTGCTGTTGACGCTGAAGGCTACGAGCGCTAAAGCTGAGGAGCAGGTGAAAGAGAGAGCTACAGAAAGAGCGAGACGACGAGGGCCCGGAGCCAAACGTGTGGTCGCCGTGACAACAGAGAAGAGCCTTTTGTGGATAAATTGCAGAAAAGTTTAGATGTTTCGCAATTGAGAGAAAGTGCATTAAGAAGACTAATTGCATTTGTATATTTTTGCATTTTCCAGTGGTGTTTTATGATGGAGTGAAGCCTGGATATTATTACAGTTTTATAATCAGTTCAGGGCGAAAAAAAAGAAATGAATTACTAGCATTCACTCTTGACGGTTGGTGATTTAAAGGTGTTGTACCTGATTTTTACTTTTGTGAAACGGGAAACACCAAACTACACCTTGTTCCCAATTTTTTGCATGTAATAAAGTAAACCCTGTGTTGCTCCAGCACAGATATATCGTAAAAGCATCTATTCAGATGAAAATGAGACCACAACTTTTACTCTGCATCTATTTACAGAGCGTTGTATCCTACGAGAGAAGCAGGAAGTGTGCTGTTAGCATGATAATGTTTGTTAGCGTTACCCATGAAACTCAGAGGCTCAGAAACTCACGAAAAGTCCTCATCACGGTAAATATTTAGGATGCTGGGACTGCATTACTGATGTAACGGCTTTAACATCAACTGGTTCTGTTTTTCACATTTCAAAACAATAAAAATCAGGTACAGCACCTTTAAAGTCTATATGACACATTTCACTAAAATGTGGTGAACGTGGTTATATTTAAGATTTTACTAAACATTTTGCATATTTGTCCCAGTTTGACAGTTTGTGCAAAGTTTATAATGTTACTTCCTGTTTGAACATGAGCACAAATATGACATAGTTAGAGGTAATTCTACAGCTGTTACCTAGCAACCAGACTGTAAACTAGGGTCAAAATCCAAATAAATTACTCATTAGTTATGATTTTACCTGATAAAAGTTTTTTGAATGAACGTTTAAACTGTCAAAAAATGTCAGTTGTCTGTAAATTGTCTCTGTATGTACAATGGCACGTCGCCTTTTGATGACATCACAGAGGGGTTCCATTTGAGATCTCAGCTCTACTTCCTGTCATTGTCAACTTTTATTTTTCAAAATTTCTTCACAAACTGCAACTTCACTAAACACTAAACTAAGTCAGAATTAGAAAAACATAAGAACCTTCATATAGACTTTAACCTCAACACACAGAAGAACTATGTTATTCTGTCGTGGGGCAAGACGCTTCAACATCTCTTTCGCTCTGTCCTTTCTCTTTTTTTCTCTCTATTTCCTATGTTTTCCCTCTCTCCTCTTATCTTTTTTCTCTCTCTTGTTCTCTCTTTCTCTCCTCTTCCCCATTTCTTATTTCACTCTCTCTTCTCTCCTCTCTCTCTTCCCCTTCTGTCCCCTCTCTTCTCACACTTCTTTTTCTGTTCCCTCTCTTCTATCTTTTTTCTTTCTCATATTCATTCCGAACTTCTACCTCTCTCCTCTGTCTCCTCTCTGTCTTTCCTCTCTCTACTCTCTCCTTTCTCTTTCCTCTCTCTCTTCTCTCTTCTTCTCTTTCTCCACTGTCTCACTTATATCTTTTTCCCTCTCTCTTCTCTCTCTTTCCTTTCTCTTCTCTGTTCCCTGTCTTATTCCTCTTTCTTCCATCTCTCTCTCTGCCATTTCTCTGTCTCCTTTCCCGCTCTCTTTCCTTTTTTACCCTGTCACTTCTCTCTCCTCTCTTTCCCCTCTCTTTTGTCTTTTTCCTCTTCTGCATCTCTTCTGTCCCTCCTCTCTCTCTTCTTTCTCTCCTCCCTCTCTCCTCTCCCTCTTCTCTCTCTGTTCTCTCTCCCCTCTCTCTCTCCTCTCTTTTTTGCCTTGGTCTTCTGTCTCTCTTCCATATCTCTTTCCCGTCTCTCTTCTCTTTTCTCTCTCTCCTCTTGCACAAACGTTGATTAGCTCATGTGAAAAAGCCGGTTCCTCCGTCTTAACCCTCGACCCAGACAAGTGCCCACAGTCTCCCTCTCCTCTCTCCCGCTCTCCCTCTCTCTCCGGAGCTTAACCTCTGACCCCGGCTCTGTACCTGCTCAGCCCCGCACAAGTGCCCTCTCTCTCGGGGACAAAGAGACAAATAAACTCTGAATTAGTGCGCTCATTGTCGTCTGAGAGCCGTGTTGTTGTAGTAGAGTCTGCTCACTCCGGACACCGCTTTGGCTTCAGCGGGACGCGCTCGAGTGCTCTGAGGGGAGAGAAAAGAGAGAGAAAGGAGAGAGAAAGGAGAACGAAAGGGAGAGAGAGAAAGGAGAAAGAAAGGGAGATGGAGAGCAAGAACGGGGGAGAAAGTAGAACAGAGAATAAAAACAAAACTATAACAGGACCAAAACAGGACTAAAACATGACTGAAATAATATTACAACAGGACTAGAATGGGACTAAAACAAGATCAAAACAGCACTAAGATGAGACTAAAATGGGACTAAACTAAACTAAAACTTTAACGAAACTAAAAAGAGACTGAAATCAGACAAAAATTAGACTAGAACAGGACTAAAACGGGACTAAAATGAGATTAAAACAGGACTGAAATGATACTAGAACGAGACTAGAATGGGACTAAAATTGGACTAAGACTGGACAAAAACATGACTAGAGCTATAGTACTAGAAGAAAACTATAACAAGACTATGAAGGGACCAAAACAAGACCATAATGGGAACAAGACTAGGACGAGACTAAAACTAGACCAAAATGATACCATAAGGGCACTATAACGAGACTAAAACATGACCCACTTGGAACTTTCTAAACAAGGACTAAAACAAGCCTAAAACAGACCTCAAACAGTCTAATCTTAATCCTTCCATTTGCCATTTGACAACACTTCAAACATATGTTACACTTTGCAGAAATCCTAAAGTTTATTAAGGGACTAGGAGTTTGGACTGTGAAAAATTGCTTTCAAATACTGGATTTACATTTACTGAAGAAAACACTACAATCCTAATTTGCATCAATTACAACATCATAATGCACTATTCCCATATAAGTTATTATAAAATATATAGAATCCAACATTAAGATGTACAAGGAGACCATGTAAAAGGAAAGCAAATGCACCTCGACGTGTAAAAGACTTCTCTGGTCTTGTTCTATTGTGCTTTTAAAAGAACACACATTGCCAAAATCAAGTTATTTTAGTCATTTTTCAATGTATTTTTCAATTTATTTTTTGAATTTCTAAGAAGAATATTCGATGACTACTCCAAAGTGCCCCTTCATTTGCCGTGAGTGTGGGAGGCGCGGGTCCAGCTGGAGCTCCACTTGACTGGGCTTTGTGCGGTGTTTTGTCCCGCCGTGGTGAGCCTCTTTGGGGGAGTGAAGTGGCTGCGTCCCCCTCTGGCTCCGCTCTGGCTGCACAGCTTTCGGAGCGGCTTTGGACACTCTGATAATTACTTGGACTTGAAGAACTTCCCCCTCTTTTCTCAGTTTTTTTCTGGGTCTGACGCACAGAGACACGTCCGCTCTGTCACCGATGTGTGAAAGTGGTTTGTGGTCAGGATTTGTCTTATTATTTACATCAATGGGTTTAAGCTTTGCACACCATGATCGAGCTCAAAAACGATTGGGATTCATCTTGAAAAATAGATAAAACTCAAAATGTCAGAAGAAACAAGGACTGTGACTGGACTAAACAAGGATGGAAGCTGAACCAAGACAAAAAAAACTATGCTAAAACTGGACTAAACAAGGATTAAACCACAATAATAACCCAGGTTTAAATCAATAAAACAGGACTAGAACGGAACTACCGAAACCAGACTGAGACAAAAACGGGGCACAACAATAAGACTAAAATAAAACTAAAACAGGACTAAAACAGGACTAAAACGAGACTAAAACAGGACTAAAATGGGACTAAAACTAGACTAAAATGGAACTAAAACGTTGCTAAAACAGCATTAAAACGGGACTAAACAAAATTGTGACTATAACGGAACCAAAACGAGACAAAAACAGGGCACAACAATAAGACTATAGCATAACCAAAACAAGACTAAAACTGGACTAAAACAGGATTATAACGACAAAAATGGGACTAGACCGGGATTGAAACGCTACTAAAACAGGATTTAAACAGGATTATAACGAGACTAAACGGCACTGACTAATGACTAAAACAGGACTAGAACGGGATTAGAACGGGACTAAAACATGACGAAATTGAGACTAGAACAGGACCAGAACAGGATCAGAGCTGGACCAGAACAGGACTAGAAGGGGATTCCTATTGTGTAACATTTTGAGTGAAACTGGACTTTATGAAACGGGACAAAACACAAACTGGTGATTTAGTGACAAACCGTTCCACAAGTCCATCATTTCGAAACTTTAATACTTGCTCCATGAAGCGTGGGAGTGCCCCTCTCTCGCTCTCTCATCCAGGGTTTATTTCTGGTGCTGTAGATCGCATGACCTTTGACCTCTGCATCTCCAGATTAAACAAACATAAACACTTTTAGCTTCTCTGGGAGCTGGCTGCAGCGTCAGCTCCTCAGACAGGACCGTATCATGAGCTATGACCAGGAAGTTCCCTCAAACGCAGACTCCAACTTGACTTCAGGCCAAGATTTCAGGCACAAACTCTAAATAAGGAGCAGACACAAATCTTTTCACTCAAGTATAAGTGAAAAGAACTGGTTTAATTATGACAAGTTTTTTGTAAAAAGCATAGCCGAGTAACAAAGCACGTATTGTCATGTGTGTGTGTTTGGTTAAATGTCCAACTATGAAACTTTTTCTGGTCTTTTCTGGCTTGCTTTGTCTGTGGAGATGTTGCTGGAAATGCACCACACTATGCCATTTAACGTTGTCATTCTCCATAGAGACAATCGGGGAAAGACCAAGTTCATTCAGAGAAAAAAAAACGTCAATTGAATAAATGCTAGATACTTTTAATGCCATATTGTGGAACATTTGCGACAAAGCATGAAGACAAACAGATTACTGAACTCCATAAGAAAGTAGCAACAGGCATCTCAAACATGGAGCCAAATTTGGCCCTCCAGACGATTTCTTGTGCCCCCTGAGATGATTTTTAATTTTTCATACATCTACCATAATGCACTGCAGCATTAGCGCCTACACAGCCCCTCCCCCACTGCTCCTGGAGCACAGTACCGACAGATAAACACAGCATGAACACTCCGCACTTCTCCATGGACTTTTCAACTTTCCTCGACAAATAAATGGACAGAAAACACGCGGCATGTGAGTGCAGGAGCCTCAGGAGCAGCTCAGAGAGAAGGTCAAAGTGGGAGGAGCATAAAACTTTGTTTGTTTGGTGCTAATTTGTTCTCCAGGTAAATGAATGAAGCAAACATTGCCAACACATGCTCTGTCTGATATGACTAAAGCCACCAGCAGTGAGCTGGAGGTGTAGATCACACACAGGGAGGGCATCTGACACTCCCACTTTCTCCTGTGGCTCTTTGGGACGTCTCTCCTCAATAACACAACAAAGCGCTGCATGCAATAATACTTACACAGACAACAAACAAACAAGCAGCACTCGTCCTAAGGCTGCAGAGGTTTGGACAAGGTTTGGTGATTCACTGAACCACTGTGTCAGACACAGAGAGGGGACCTGCAGGGGTTAGCATTTCTGCATTCTAAAATGTACCAAACAGGCCTTAAAATGTAAAACTCTTGGCAACCGAAACCTCCTATAGATTTTGTGGGTAAGGAAAATTTAATTTAGTGCGTTTTAGGTCTGTCTCTGTTGCGGCCCCCGACCAGCTCAGATTTTTTTTAACCCCCTCTCAAAATGAGACCCCCGCTCTGAATTGATAATGAACTGTACAATGCAGGCACAATGTACAGGAATCAAAAACCAAATGTATCATTACCAAATCTGTGCAAAGATGCAGATTCTTTCTAGTATTCACACTGTCATGATGTTCTGAAGACAAAGGCAAAAAAAAGTTGTTGTTTTTTTCACTTTTTAATGTGGTCCGGTTTTTGAGCTGCATGAGCAGGGCTCTCGCCAACGCTGCTGACTATATAACGATGGAGATATATTTAGATATACAGTCATGGCTGAAAGTGCTGGTACCCCTGATGTTTTCGCTATCAAATGCAGTATTTCTCCCCAACAAGACTTGCTTTCAGGTGTGATATTTATATTGCCCACAGCTGTTACTTGTCCCAGGCGGGTTTAAACGAGCATCACAAGCTTAAACAAAGTTATTTATCCACAATTTTGAAAGAGTACCAATAATTTAGTCCTGCCATTTTGGGAGTTTTGTGTGAAATTATATCAATTAGCTTTTTTTCTCTGTGTTTTTGCGTTGTTCCAGTACAATGTGTGAAGCACAAAATGTGGGATTGCAATTCTGGGGAAAAATCAGGAGTGCCAACAATTTCAGTCATGACTGTAAACATAGCTATAGATATTGTGTATGTGTATATATGTATGTATATATATATATATATATGTAATATAAGTAGTACAAGTAGTAGAAGTAGTAGTAGTCCATCAGTATCAGTAGTAGTAGTAGCAGTATCTCCCATATAAACAACATAGACAGTATAAACAGTAGCAGCAGAGGTAGCAGCAGAAGTAGCAGTAGTATTAGTAGTATTAACAGTACTACACTATCAGCCACTTAAAGTATAAACAGTAGCCTTCATCACTCGTCCCAAACCAAACTTGTCGTCTTCACTAAACTTTTGTGTGAACCGAGCCGCCCCCAGGACCCCGCGCTCTCCCAGCCGTCCTGCCCTGCCGCGGTGCTCTGTGCCCGGGCCGCGCTGATCACAGATGACCCTGCCTCCTGGTTCTCAGCCCTCCCCGTCGCGGTTCTCATAACCCCGGCCTCCGTCAGTGTGGGTGGGGTTAGCGAGGGGCTCCAGGGGTCCTGGGTACGATGGGGCAAAGTGTGTGCGCGGCGGCAGAAATAGAACAGGATAAACAGCGCCGAGCATGGGAACACAGGCATCTTAGCACCTCCAAACCAAACAAAATATGTGGGAAATCTGAAAAGCAGTGTTCTCTGTTATGTGGACATGATGGGTATGAAAGTCCTCTGGCAATATTTCAGTCTTAAAGGGGCATTATGCAACTTTTCTGTTTTCTTTGAATGTTCTGTTTTAGGTGTTGACTGTTTCCATGCCACAATAATAAAAAACAGTTGTTTTAGACAATTTAGTAGTTTCCATGTGGTTTTATATCAGTTTTGATAACGCTCATGGTCAGGCCTGGCCAAACTATGGCCCGGGGGCCAAATGTGGCACTCAGACAAATTTATCTTGGCCCTCAGGCCTCCTGAATTGCTCCTGAGAGGTAGTTTTAACAGCAAATGTCAAATTTTCTACAATTATAACTTAAAATATAGCCGCAAGCGGCAATGATCGGCCCTCGCCCGCGCCACGCCGCTCGCATAGCTAAAGGGGCGCTTACGCTCTAATTTCCGCATAAAATACCTGCTGCGAACCACGCCACACTTTCTACTGCTCATATTTCACTGAAAATGTGTAAAAATTGGTCAAAGTTTGCCGGCAAGCACAAAGACTGTAATACTTGTGCTAAAATCCTGGATAACTTTAGATGGCCCACTCCTCAAGATCATTTTCACCAAATTTCAGGATGGTCGGGCTTACGCCTGAGGAGGAGGCAAAAGTACAAAGTTTAATTTGAGCGACTTTGAGTTTTTCCCAAAGGAATAACATGGGGTTTTTCTGTCTTTTGTAAAATGTTTAGAAATGTAAGCCACAAGACGGAGACCGTAAGAATACCTATCCTGATAATTTGATAAGTTTTGGTGCCCCACTCCTCCAGGAAGATTGTCACCAAGTTTTTGATTGATCGGGCTTACGCCTGAGACTCCAGTTCATAAAGTACAAAGTGAAATTTTGAGAGATTTTGCGATTTTCCCATAGGAATAACATGGGGTTTTTCGGTCTTTTGTAAAATGTTTGCAAAATGTGCGGCTTCGCCAAGACGGAGACCGTGAATACCTATCCTGATAATTTGGATAACTTTTGGTGCCCCACCTCAGGAAGATGTCCACCAAATTTCAGGTTGTTTGGACTTTGCCCGAGGAGTTCGTTAAAATGCGTAGTAAAAATATGCAAATTTTGATTTTCCCATAGGAATAACATGGGATGTTTTGTCATTGAATACGGCTTTGCCGCATACAAAATATGACATGGGTCTGATTGGCTTTTTTGATCGGTAGGCCAAAATGGAATTTTGTGCAAAATTTCAAAAAATTCTAAAAACTAAATTTTTGCTCCCCATATAAAAGTTTGCTTTAATCTGTAGGGAGGCTAACGTGCGAATTTAATTATTTCACTTCTAGTAGGTTTCAGGCAGGGAGTTTAACAACTGATTCAAATTTGATGCAATTCGGACTTTCTATGTGGAAATGGGAGCAAAATTAAAAATTTGAAAATTTCAGGAATTGTGGGTAAATTTTGCGGCTTTGCCGCACAGAGACCGTGAAACGAGGTTCCTGATTTGGATAACTTTTTAATGCCACACTCCTCAACTTCATTTTCACCAAATTTCAGCTCGTTCGGCAAACGCCTAGGAGGAGTTCGTAAAAGTACGAAGTTTTAAAAAACGCTGAATCAGGTTTAGCGAATTTTGATCCAATATGGCCGACAATTGGTTGGGCGGACGGCGTTACCGTCAATAATATTTTGCTTCTTCTTGTCACTATCTACCTCTCTTCCAAATTTCATGATTCTACGATCAAATTTTTTGGCACTTTCCTATCCCGTAATGCATTTTTTGTACACTTTGGGCGCTGACGCGCCATATTTTTGAATTTTGGAAATCGAAATAGCCAGAATGTAGAGAGGCACGATTTTTAGAGGTGTGCAAATTTTCTGACTTTTCGTCAATGTTCACTGGGTGAAAAATAGGGGTTGGTCCCAAGAAGAAGAAGAAAGAAGAAGAAGAAAGAATAATATTCGATACAAAAACAATGTTTCCGCTTTTTTAGTTCACAAATTCATATGCATTTTCGGAAAGCCGCACGCGCTTCCTACGTTTTTGGTATGGGTCCCGGTCACTGGGAGACACTTTCAAGATTTTTAGTGGGCTCCGCCCACTTTCTGTTATTGGCCCTATTTACAATAGTAATGTTCCATTTTTACATTACATTGTTATATGCACGAACGCGGCATGAGTTGGGGAACGACATTGGGCGAGCGCATGTTGCGTTACGTGGGGATGACGACCGGCAGCGCCGTCATCCCCAATGCGCTGGTTTAGTGCGCACTGCGCGATTTTCGCACGGCTTCGCCCGTTTACAGCGATGATTTTCAATTTTCCCACTACTAGTTGGTATGCACGAACGTGCATGAGTTGGGGAATGCGTTAGTGAGTGTTTGGAAGCGGCGGCGCCTTGGCTGATTGCAAAGACTTCGCGCAAGATGCGCACTTTGCGCCGTTTGCCGCACGGCACTGCGAAACTAATAGGCCTCTCGCCAGCTTGTGGCGCTCGGGCCTAATAACATTTTGTTGTGAGACAGACCTGCTGTTAAAGCTCTGGGCGATTTGGCAAAACATTCTTATCACGATTTTCTGGGGCCAGATCATGATTTTGATTTTCATCACAATTTGTATTTTTCTCTTGCTTATATTTAGGAAACATATCTAATTGTTATTTTTCTGACCAGTGCAAATGCGATTAGATTTGCGACGTGTTTTAATAATAACATTTTGTTCAAATTCACATCTTTTGTTGCTTTTAGTCACAAATTTGTCTCATTCAGTTGTGTTTGTCATATTTAAACGTGGTTTTGTCACTTTTAGTCGCATCTTTGTTGTATTTAGTCACCTTTTTGTTACTTTTAGTTGCATTTTGGTGCATTGAGTCAGGTTTGTTGTTTGTAGGTGGATTTTTGCCGCTTTTGAACACATTTTTTATCGCTTTTGTCGCTCGTTTCAGAACATGTTTGTACAAATCCAAACTACAGTGTGAGCAGTTTTTATTCAAATCAAAGCAAGACATTTTGCACTTCCACAATTTCACAAAAATAACTGTCACAGGGACGAGCTCATGATTCCATTTTTATCACCAAATGGCCCAGCCTTAATTGAGACTGTTTTTATGTGCGGTGGCACTTAAAACATCAAATAAATGCAATTTTTTAAACTTTTCACGCTTGATTTGTGGCCCTCCGCTTGGTTTATATTTCAATATGCGTCCCTCGATGGAAAGATTTTGGTCACCCCTGCTCAAGATCATCCTAAAACTGTTCAGGAATGGTTCAATTATGTCCCATTTATGTGATTTTTCTTGGTCAATACTTGTTCAAATGAGTACCTAGTTTTGATAGTATCGATTAGCATCAGTTTTCAACATTAATTATTCTTAATAAAGCATGGACAAAGACATAATTAACATATAGTATATGTATAGTATAGTATAGTATAGTATAGTATAGTATAGTATAGCAATATAAGGGTGTGTGCAATAGGGATCAGTGCAATTAAGAGTGTGTGTAATAGGACTCCGCAGTAGAAAAGCTTGTGCAATACAGATGTGTCTTAATTGTTGTCTGTGACTCTTCGACTTGTTTTCTGTTGAATGTTTGTAGTTGTACTAACATGACTAAACCTTGTTTTCCTGTCACTGATTAACTGAAGTGTACTGTGTGTTCTTATCTTTCTGTTAACCTGCCAGGGGGTCTGCAGATGGAAATTAGCCTTGGGCTATAATCTGGCATATTTACGTTTGTGTAAATGTTCATTAATATGCATTGTTCCCCCTTTTCCTTAAATAAATAAATAAAATAAATAAATAAATAGTTCATTCAAAATCATTCAGGGTTTGTAACTATAAGTTGCAGTGAGAGTATTAAGTAGTTGTTCAGCCTGAATCCTTCTTGATAAACTATCTGTGCTTTAGACATGAAGTCTTTGTTCATGCTTTAATAAGGCTAGAAAAAGAGTAGTCCTTGTAATTCCTTCAAAAACTTGCATGGCCTGTAACCTTTAGTGTCCTCGTGGAGCTATGCACTATTTAATGCCATACTGTGCAGCATTTGTTGGAAGAGCAGTGCAGAAATCAGAAATCGGCGCTCTTTCTCAATCGTCAGTATAATTTCCCCCCTTTATTCCTCGTCAGCCGCCCTGTTTGATTAGACTTGTTCGGACCATGCATTTCTGTGATTGGTTAACCCGCCTGTCAATCACGGCTATTGGAAACTGGAGTGACAGGAGAAGGTTCTAGACCAAAATGTCTTTGTAAAGTGTTGTCACTTTACAGTGTTAGTGTTGTAAAGAGAGTGGTCTTGGCTGGTCAGGAAAACAAGGAGCAATGGACCAGATCTAGGCCAAGATCCAGGTCAGGGACATCAAGCTGGAGGAGTCGAATATTGCACATTTTAGATTACGACGACTAACCATTAGAGACCAAGTTGTAATTGATATCAGACCTGTGGGGCTGTAGTTTTAGATTTATTTGGCAAAAACGAAAAGATATGAAGTGAATTGGCTGAAGATTTTTGGGGCGGCAGTAGCGCAGTAGGTAGAGTGGGCGCCTTCTGATCCGAAGGTCGGCAGTTCGAATCCCACTCCAGACATGGAGTAGTGGTCAGATCCTCTGACCCGCAGGTTGGTGGTGCGATTTCAGCTCCTTCAGATGAATAATGCCGTTGTGTCCTTGGGCAGGACACTTAACCCACCTGGCCCCCAGTGTCTGCGTACACTGGTGTATGAATGTGTGAGTGGATGGGTGACTGGTTCCTTGATGTAAAGCGCTTTGAGTGCCTTAAAAAAGGTAGAAAAGCGCTATATAAATGTGACCATTTACCATTTTAAGATTTTGGGATGAATCATGAGTTTAATCTAACGTCTAACACATAAATACACTGTTAACTAATACTTTTCTGTATAAATAGTTGCTTTTGCATGAATTCCTGTGCAGTTGTCTTTTGAGTGCAGTTTGGGTCAAATACATGTAGATACTTCATAGTTTTGATCGTTTTAGCCAACTAATCGGTCAATAGGGCTGGTCTTTAGTTGACCAAGAATTCCTTTAGTCGACTACAGCCCTATAAACCTGTTTGATGTTTTGGAGTCTTGGTCTCAGAGTGAGGGTCCTGTCATTGCATTTGCGTCATAAACACAAAGCATGAAAGTGCAGCAGAAGAGCTTTGCCACAAACCGGACCTGATCTTTACATTTCTTCACAACACCACTAGCACGTGACGCTGGCCTGAGCTAACACGTACAACTGTGATGACTTTATCACATGGATCGTGTGAACCAACGTGACTGTGTTCTGTCTAACCACTTTTAATTCATCACGTCATGCAGTGTGACATCTGTAAATTTTATTAGATGAACAAAATGTTCTAAATGAGAGTGAGAGCACATTTGAGACAGGACACAGACACAGAGAAAGCAGAGGGAACAGTGCAGCAGGTCTCCCTTCACAAATAAACAGATTTATGCCCACAAAAATATAAGATCAATCTGTTTAATGCCGTGCTGTGGAACTTTCCACACCAAGAATACATCTCCATGGAGACAAGCAGGTAGTGGACCCTGTGACAGAAACATTACTGCACCAAAATGAAGTGCAGCATAATGTGATTTCACTGGAAAAACTGGGAGTAGCCTCAGAATATCAAAAAATATGAAAAATGTGATTTAGTAAAAGTAAAAGCCTCAGACACATGACTCAGAGCTGCTGCAGAACACATTTATTATCGTATTTTACATTATGTTTCAGGAAATTATGATAAATTCTTAGCATTTTTGATGAAGGAACAATCCAGATTTATGGGTTTTGCTGGAAAAATACTCACAGAAATGTTGAGCCCATGAACATTTTTCATTTTATCTTGAGCTATATTAGATAATATACTTTTCTTATATTTATACTTATATTCTTTTGAAGCTAAAATACAATTTTAAGACTAGAAAACTGTATTTTTGTCCATTGTTTTTTATAAGCCAAAAAAGACGTTTTCAGGCCTCAAAAAATCGGTGCGTTGCTGACTTGTTGTTGACCGTGTTCATGAAACATTTTACACAAATCAATCTTTATATAATGTTTTAGCGAAAGACTTTCCCCTCATTCATCAAGTGGGCTGGGGAGAATAAAATGAATTGAAACAAGTCAGAAACTAACCTTGAAAATACCTGGTTCCATCCGTCTTAACTAATATTAACTAGTCAAAATGTCTGCTGTTAAGATTAATATCCTGAAATCAAGACATTTTTTGCTAATTCAATACATCAGAATTGGAACTAAACCAGGGTTAAACCCAAAACTAAACCTGTTCCAGATCAGGACTAAAGCAGGACCAGATCTGGACCAAACCAAGTCTACATCAGGACTAAAACTCGCTTAATATAGAACCAAACAACAACAAGTGTGAACGCAGCCTTGAGTCATCAGCACCAGACGATGAAGACCTCGGGGTCGTGTTCTGGCCTTGTCACAGTTCAAAGTGATTTTTTCCCACACTCGCGGAGCCTGTGAACACATCGTTAGCTGCAGTGTTTGGAGATTCTCAGGCTCGTCCATCAGACCGAGGCCGACGGACGTGTGAAGCCACAGACGGACCTAATTTTAACATGTCCACACTGTCCCCAATGTCCCCCGGCGAGAGGGCAGGGCTGCAGGGACTCAGGGGACGCTCGGGTTCCCAGCCCTCGGTCCAGTCCTGGTTGGAGTTTTGGGCATAGTCTTAGACTGTAGTCCTGGTTTAGTCTTGGTCTTGTTGGGTCTTGTGCTGCAACCTGCCCACTTGCTCTATTTAATTTCTTAAAGTGCGACAGGTTTTGACAATTTTCAAATTATGTATGAATACTTATTGTACATAAACATTGTACTTTTACACCAATCAAGCAAGATGAAAAATCTGTTGAATACGACAGGAAGTAAAAACAAACTGATGACATTACACTGGGCAGACACAGACTTATTCCATCCAAAGCATAATTTACCCAAAATAAACACAGTTTTTGACCCTTTAAACCTGAATTCAACAAGATAAAGGTGTTGACATGTATTTAGATTTGTGAGGTTAAATGCATCTATGACATGAGCTGAGTTTCATTGCAGTGTACGAAGTCATTTCCTAGTGTCATGTTGTCATTTACAACCAGGAAGTGATATTACAAAACAAAAAATATGCTATGTTGGGATAAAATTGATATATATTTTTCAGAAAAACTTTAAATATCTTACCCATATTTTAGTTTCATGAGTAATCCAATCTGCCCTTTAAGCTTAAAGTTTATATGAAGGTTCTTCTGTTTTTCTAATTCTGAGTTAGTTTTGTGGGAGGGCACCTGTGGTAAGTATTTATCATAGTTTTACATTTGTGAAGTGGCAGTTAGTGTAGAAATTTTGATGAATAAAAATATAAAATTACAGAAAGAAGTGCTGAGTTCCAAAACAGAATCCCTCTGATGTCATCAAAAAGCCACGAACCGCTGAAACAATTTACAGACGACTGACATTTTTCTGACACTTTAAACCATCATTCAAGAACATAAGGTGTTATCAGGTATTATTATTTGTCAAATCATAAATATTGTATAATTTAAATGGATGTTGGCCCTTGGTTACAGTCTGGTTGCTAGGTAACAGTTGTGGAATTACCTCTAACTCTGCCATATTTGAACAGTTTTCGTTGGAGTTTACATTTGTTTACATCAGCGACCAGAACCAAGATGGCTGCCGGTGGTGTACAGCTCAAGTGTCTGGTACAAACCGATTAAAGGACATGGAATCCCAATGCTTTTTGTCATTCAGTCCAATAAAAACATACACTTAGCAAACTTTAAGACATTTTTTGTTTGATTTATATATATCTGGATAGGCCTCTCATTGTGACGTGCTTGGCAGTTGCCAGCTTTACTCTCTTCCCCAGCCCATTCAGTCTTTACCCCGGCCCACATGCTCCCGGCCCACTGTCCACTTCCAGATGACCCAGAGTTCGGGTTCTCGTTGCTTTATCTGTCTTTTCCCAGGGCTGTGTCACTCTCTCTTCTCAAATGGATTTTTAATGTATGGTGGACTTTCACTGTGTTTTTGGGAAAGTTTGGTCGTTTATCTTAATGATTTGGTAGTTTCCCCAAATAGTTTATTTTTAATCTTGAGTAAATTTCATACGTCACTACTTTGTACTTAAATTGCAGTGATATTATTTTTAATCAACTGTACTTCACTGTCATATTTTCGTATATTCACTAGAGCAAACATAAGTGTTAACAACAAGACATGTTTTTTTTTTTATGCAAGACAGACAAGCGGCACTGGGGCCCACTTTTCTTTTCTTTTCATATTAAAAAAATAGTCAATTGTAACTCAATATAGAGGCTACTAAACTTGACTTAATTAATTAAACTTGTGTTAATGATATGTTTCCCCAAAGTAACAGCCGAAAGCAGCGCTCTGATTGGCTGAGCTTGGGTGGTCCACCTCAGTTTCACTTTGCCATCTGAAAAGCAGTTTTAAAGCCGTATTCGCGTCTGAAAATTAATCCATGACAGTTTGAAGGGTTTGTGAGTGTCAGACAAGAGTTATATTTAATGAACTACTTTACTTTGTGGTTTGAAAATCAGGTACTCCAGCTTTAAGGATAATTACAGAACACAGTTTTTGTCTTTAGAGGATTAAAGCAGGACAAAAACAGGATTAAACCAGCACTAAACCAGCACTAAACCAGGACTAAACTAGGCTATATTTTTGAAGATAGGTCGTGGGCTGGATGATATCTCTTGGAGGGCCTGATTTGGCCCCTGGGCCTTAAGTTGAACAGCCCTGGTTTAAAGGGTCAAAAAAGTGTGTGTAAAGTATACTTAACCTTTGGATGGAATCAGCGCAATGTCATCAGTTTGTTTTTATTTCCTGTCATTTTCAATATATACATATTTTTCCACTTTTCTGCACAAATGGCTGCTTGAACAACTCCATCTAAAATGATAAAAACCCGCCATGCGCACGTTAAACCCTGTGTCTCGTCTTTATCTGGTGAGGTTGTGATTCAGACCCGTGCTAGCGCCTGCTCCCTGTCCTTGGGCCTGACCTGAGCCTGACCCTGGGAGAGTCCAGTCTTTTATGATGTGGCTGTTTCATTAAAATGCCCCTCTCCTCCCCCTTTTCCTCCCCCTCAGCTCTGCTCCGCTCTGCTCTGCTCTGGATGTATTAATTAAAAGTTGGTGGGAGTCTTCGTGGTACCACCCCATACAAAGAGCAGACAGTACCTGGTCTGGCTCAGTGTTTACACAGCACCACACAGAGCTATGTCAGAAATGTGACTAACTTTGTGTCCGACGTGTAAAAAGTGAATCTGCTGCTCCGTCTGATCCTCTCGTCTACTTCCTCTTTAATGTTTATAATCATTAAAGGGGCTGTATCCAATTTTTTCATGTGAACGATTAAATTCTTTGTAATTTGCTTTTCCTTTCTTTGGCCAATTTTTTGTCTTTGGAGCTTTTGTTTAGCTCAAATTAACTTTATACGGTAAAATGTAAATTGAAAGTAGTTTCTCGTTGTCGCTGCGACTGTGCAGAACTTAGCTAGCTTGTTTGCTAATGGCAGTTGGAGTTTTTGGACACTTTAAATGCCGTACAACAATTATTTTACAACACTTGGACTAAGAAGCAGGTTTTTTAAAGAGAAAGAGGTAATGAGTTCAACTGTGTGTGATCCCAAAGTAGCAGTAAAGCTTTAACAATGAGGCCGCTGTGTGCTGTCTGCATCTAATTATAGAGCCTTTTATTCTCCGCAAAACAGGAAGTGCGCTGTTAGCATGTCTGTTAGCTTTATTGTGATGGTAAACTCTGCTCTGGCCTCTAAAAGCTGTGAAAAAGCGCTTATAAACTCATCTTGGTGAATAATTTGGATTCTCGGAATGTATTAGGAAAGTGAGCAAAGTGTTTCACGTTTTTAAGGCGGTAAAAATCAAGTACAGCGGCTTTAACTTGTTTTTAAACCCTTCCTGTGTGTTTTGTTGCACACAGCCTGGTACTGTTATAAATGTCATTCATTTTAATGAGGCAGCAAAATAAAAACATAAATTCTGTCTGATTCCCGGACCACCCCAACATCACATGATCTCTCTGGGTGGAGTCTGCATGTCCTCTCCGTGTTACCGTGGATTCTCCCCGGGTTCTCCGGCTTCCTCCCACCGTCCAAAGACATGACTGTGGAGGTTAATTGACAACTCTAAATTGCCTGTAGAGAATGAATGTGAGAGTGAATGGTTGTCTGCCCAGGGTGTACCCCGCCTAAGGCCCAAAGTCACTGGGATAGGCTCCAGTCACCCGCGACCCCAAGAACGGGAATAAGCGGTAGAAAATGAATGAATGAATATTGCATTTCTGCTAATTTCAACGCCAATTGCTACATCAAATTAACTAAACTTAAACCTTCTACACTTGTAATGTTTTCTAACCCTGCTCTGGTGTTACTCTTGTGTGGTCCAATAGTTTCAGCCACCAAAACTGTCCTGGTTTTTCATAGTTTGAGGTGTTTAGAGGCTAACGCTAACTCTCCCATTGAAAAAGCATTAGCGCTAGTGTATGGAACCGTACCAGCCTTTAGAATGCAGACGTCTACAGACACTGGGAGAGTCAAAAGTCTGACATTCTGATCAAATTGACAGAAATAATAAAATCCTGTTATCCTCGTCACATGCCTCGTTCTAAACATAAATCTGACATTTTCTAACAACTTGCACATTGATACTGTCTCATATTTCAGACTCTTATGAAAGTGTTAGAAGGCAGTATTTTCCCTGCGCCGGGGTGTACTGTCCGTGTTTCAAAGCGATTTGGATGGTCACGTTGCCGCGTCGTTGTCAAAGCTAATCTGTTCTGTTTTATAGTTTCTGGAGGCAACTCTGTCGGGGAACTCTAAAGGAGCTTTGAAGCAGCGGTTCAATAAAATCCTGATCTTTTCTGCGATATCGTTAAAAAACCCGACATGATTTATGAATGTGTGAAGAAACATCTGACTATTTGTACTTTTAAGCCGATGACTTTTACCCTTTTTAATCAGTTTGTAGAGATGGAACTTTGCATAATGACTTGAAATGTACAGGTTTTATGGTTGATTAGTCACTTCTTTGCACCGATTATTGTGATAGTGTGGTTTCTTTGCCCTGTGGAAATTTTTAGGTGAAGCTTTATTTTGTCAGTGGAGATGTTGTTGCCTAGAATGGTCTCAAACGTAGCTCCGTGAAGACTTGTAGATTATTTTAGGTAATAAAACTGTCTGGAATTGTAAAAAAATACAAGCCAGATAAATGAAAAGTTTGCACCACACTATTTACTTTGTCAATTATTGCTATTTTGTCTTATTTTAATGAAATGGATGTCCTTTAAAACCTTCTAAAGCCAGGTGTCCACAACATGTTTTTTCTGCAACAAAAGATTTCAATCGTGGGAAAAATACTTGAGTCGTGGCACAAAATGGTGGCTCGTAGGTTTCAGAGTGAGA
Organism: Rhinogobius similis; assembly: GCA_019453435.1. Lineage (NCBI taxonomy): Eukaryota > Metazoa > Chordata > Actinopteri > Gobiiformes > Gobiidae > Rhinogobius > Rhinogobius similis. The sequence goes on from CM033625.1 coordinate 34,838,610, forward strand.
CGAGGACAAAGACTAAACTTACAACCAAGGCGTACAACCAAAGACGAGCTGTGGCTGATCAGTATCTGTTTGATATTTTGTAATCTTGGCCTCAGAGTGAGTCTCATGTCGCTGCGTCTACCATTAATGTGTGTCAAACATGGGAACACAAGCAGCGCAAAGTGCAGCAGAAGGGCTCCGCCATGAACAGGAACTTATCTTCCCATTTCTCTTTCATTTAGTAACTTTTCCAAACTAAAAAACACCACTAGCATGTCACGCTAGCCTCCGCTAACAGGTGCAACTGCAGTGACCTTACCACACGGAGCCCTTTTGTTGTAGCTACGACTGTGATCCATCGCACAATGTGACCACGTTCTGTCTAACGACTTCATCACGTCTTGTAGTGTGAAATCAATAAATCAGATAAAACGAATAAAATCATGCAGCGATCTTTAATCCTAATCCCTAAACTTAATTAAGTAGTTACTAAGCCTGAATCGTTAATAAACTATATGTTCAAGTGACTTTTTTGAGTTTCAAACCATGTCCTAACAATGTTCCGTTATCAAAAACACACCTGGAGTTGCATTCACACTGTTTTAACAATGTTCATTAAAATCCTCTCCCTCCGAGCGTCAAAAGCTCTTCCTGCTGAAGTCCTTGATCTGGGATGTATTTTCAGACTATCTGAGAATCTTCTGCTGTTTTAAATCCTTAAATCATCATGCTGAAGTGATGCTGTTTGAGGACCTGGAGAACATTTGTAGACAAAATAATTTTTTTTTTTTGGATAGCTATAATCTGGGGCGGAACATCTGTTTTTTTATGATCTTAATGTATATTGTTGTATCAAATAAACACACTACTAAACAAAACTTTTCGTCAAATACACTCAATTTACACATTTTCTGAATTATTTTCATGCACTTGCGACACAATTTGAGTTATTACAGTTATTTTCTCAGCTCATTACATGTTTTGGAATAGATAGAAATGGATAGACCAGTTAATGATCATTCGATTACTGAATTAGTTGACAATAACTTCCATAATCGATAAGTTGCGATTAAACTTGCTGCAGCCCTACTTCCATGTGGATCAAAATTGTTCTGGGAAAGAGACAGTTCAATGTAATCAGCTTTTATTTTGAAGGATAGAAGCTTTTCCACTTAAGGATGTCCATATTTAGTTCAGTCTGAAGGTGCAGTGAGTATCTGTGAGTTTATTCTGAGAGGAAGAGCCGTGTCACAGACAGAGACGTTTTAGTAATGTCCACCTCAGCACTGAAGACAAACTATCCTCCTTTCCTTCCCTTCCTCTCCCTTTTCTCTCCCGCTTCAGTCCAGTTCCGATTTGAGTCCGTTCTGGTCCCGGCAGGTCTTTGTTCTTTGTTTGCAGAAGCTGATAAGAGCCGCTCTAAACACATGCAGCTCACTGTCAGAGGAAGTCCAGCCAAAGTTCAGCCAAACCCAGGCTCGAAATGTGCCTCAAATCTGACTCATCGCCACAGCAACAAAAAAACCTCGAGACTTATTTCACTGTGTTTCGCTAAAATAACAATAAAAACACAGCTGCAACTATTACTCGTAATAATCGTGACTGTCTATTAAAGTAACCTCATTATTTACTTTGAACAAGGTTATCTGGACTAAAGAGACTCTAAAACACACATGAAAAGACATTTTATAACAAAGAAAGTGGCTTTATCAAATCAAAATGTCAGAAAAGACTTGGCAATGTGTGATTTTTATCAATAAAACCCTTCAGTCACCATCTTTAAACCTTTATTTGGTTGAAAATATATTGAAAAAAAGTCAAACAAGAGCTGTAGATTAACTTTGGAAGTGATTTAATATCATTTTAAAAGTGCATTGCATAACGTTCCTGTCCACAGCCTTCTTTATTGTAGTGTATTGCTGAGTCTGAAAGGTTCCACATTATGGCATTAAAGGGTGTATGACAGGTTTTTGTGATTTTTTTTAAATTTTGACTTTATTTGGTGTAGTAACCTGGATGCAAATCGAAATTAGTTTTACACCATAAAATAGCCCTTTGTAGAAAAAAGTTGAAAAATCTTTGGGAAATTGCAAGAAATTAAAACAAACTGCACTCATGCACTCATTCTGTCCAAAGGTTATGCCTAATTTATACAAAATAAACAACTTTTTGGGCTTTAAGCATTTTTATTTGCCAAATTAAAAATGATCTGTGACATTAGATGAGTTTTTGCCCAGTGTATAGTGAGGTTATGAGGCAATTTCATCATTTACAACCAGGAAGTAAAATGACAAATCTAAATTTCATATATATAATTTTTTTTAAATAATACATTTTAAATATATCACCTGCCTTTTAGTTAAATGAATGGTCCAACCTGTCAGAGGCACTTTAAGCTCTTTAAGTCTGTCCACAGACACAAGCCTAGTTATAAGTCAGATCTGTGGAGAGGCAGACCGTTCACAAGAATGCACTGCACTGATTTCAGGATATTTATATTCATTTCAGAGATTTTAACAAGTTAAAATTAGTTAAGGCTATGTTTTTGATAGAACTAGATTATTTTTCTTCTTTCAAACTGTTTCTGATTTGTTTTAATACAGCACTTAAATAAGGTATAAGTTAAATAATCGCATGGTCAGTCAGAAATACCTTGAAGCCAGTAAAAGATTCTGCATCACATCAGCTGTTAAATCTGGTCGAGTGAAAAATACAGATAAAAAATATAAATCCAAGTAATTTCTAGATAGACTAGATTTACTGTGCTGTGTTGAAATTAAGATTAATATCCTGAATTCAAGTCATTTAAACTTTTTACCGTGTTTCCCCTTGTGTTTTTCCTCTCTGCAGCAGTGACTTTGGTCTAAAGTCAAAGATGAGGGCCTTAGTTTTAGCAGCATTTAGATTCAAAAAGTTTCTGTCAGACATTGTCAACAAACTCAAACAAATGAAAACCATGTCACACCAAACTGGGCCATAATCAGTGACGTCACACCCAGAGCTTGAAGAAAAGTTGCGGATTAAAGAGCAATAGCAACCGAATCAGGGAAATACCACCGTGTTTCGTGTCGAGCTCGTGTTCTTTCCCTCCGTGTGGCCAGATGACACCGAACGATAAAACGCCGGTGATGGATCTGTCTTCAAAGCGGGTGTTTTGGTCCAGCCGCCCGTCGCAGACTCTGTGCCGCAGATAAGTCGCTGTCCGGACGCTCCCAGACCAAACCTGGCCCTGTGTTCTCCCATCCACATCAGCCTGATTGTGTCCAGACCCGAGCGCGTCTGCAGCCTCAGCGCCGGAGGTTTGCCTGTGTGTACGTTAGCGCTGATCAAAGAGCAGCAGCGGCCCACCAAATGTTTGGGTGTCCCGGGATCTCGGCTGCTCTTTTGGTTTGTTGAAGAGTTTACAGTGTCCCACCTTCAAAAACCTATAGAGGCTTTTAAATGCTAAGTCTGGAGAATGATAAATATGCTAGAACGGAGGCGACTGGAGGCAGTGAAGTGGACCGTGACAGATTTACAACAAGAAAACTAACACCAGAACTTAATCCTAATGATTTTAAGGCAGAATAACAAAAAAGACACTGCAAATTTAAATTTTTTGAGGTTAGAAATGTTTGTGAGTTTGCTTTTCATTTATAAAGGATTGAAAAAATACTGTTTGCTAGTCTTAAAATAGTATTTGAACTTCATAAAAGTATATACTGTATTGATTAATAAAATGTAAAACTATTATGAGCTCAACATTTCTGTGAGTATTTGTCCTGTTTTGGCTTTGTCATGGTTCAGTTTGGGTTTAGTCCTGGTTCAGTTTGGGTTTAGTCCTGGTTCAGTTTGGGCTTTGTCCTGGTTCAGTTTGGGTTTAGTCCTGGTTCAGTTTTGGCTTGGTCCTGGTTCAGTTTGGGCTTTGTCCTGGTTCAGTTTGGGCTTTGTCCTGGTTCAGTTTGGGTTTAGTTCTGGTTCAGTTTGGGCTTTGTCCTGGTTCAGTTTGGGTTTAGTCCTGGTTCAGTTTGGGCTTTGTCCTGGTTCAGTTTGGGTTTAGTCCTGGTTCAGTTTTGGCTTGGTCCTGGTTCAGTTTGGGCTTTGTCCTGGTTCAGTTTGGGCTTTGTCCTGGTTCAGTTTGGGTTTAGTTCTGGTCCAGTTTGGGCTTTGTCCTGGTTCAGTTTGGGTTTAGTCCTGGTTCAGTTTGGGCTTTGTCCTGATTCAGTTTGGGTTTAGTCCTGGTTCAGTTTGGGCTTTGTCCTGGTTCAGTTTGGGTTTAGTCCTGGTTCAGTTTGGGCTTTGTCCTGGTTCAGTTTGGGTTTAGTCCTGGTTCAGTTTGGGCTTTGTCCTGGTTCAGTTTGGGCTTTGTCCTGGTTCAGTTTGGGTTTAGTCCTGGTTCAGTTTGGGCTTTGTCCTGGTTCAGTTTGGGTTTAGTCCTGGTTCAGTTTGGGCTTTTTCCTGGTTCAGTTTGGGTTTAGTCCTGGTTCAGTTTGGGCTTTGTCCTGGTTCAGTTTGGGTTTAGTCTTGGTTCAGTTTGGGCTTTGTCCTGGTTCAGTTTGGGTTTAGTCTTGGTTCAGTTTGGGCTTTGTCCTGGTTCAGTTTGGGTTTAGTCCTGGTTCAGTTTTGGCTTTGTCCTGGTTCAGTTTGGGTTTAGTCTTGGTTCAGTTTGGGCTTTGTCCTGGTTCAGTTTGGGTTTAGTCCTGGTTCAGTTTGGGCTTTGTCCTGGTTCAGTTTGGGTTTAGTCCTGGTTCAGTTTGGGCTTTGTCCTGGTTCAGTTTGGGTTTAGTCTTGGTTCAGTTTACGTTTTGTCCTGGTTCAGTTTTGGCTTGGTCCTGGTTCATTTCAGGCTTTGTCCTGGTACACATTTGGCCTTGTCCTGGTTCAGTTTTGGCTTGGTCCTGGTTCAGTTCAGACTTCATCCTGGTTTGGTCCTGGTTCAGTTTAGGCTTTGTTCTGGCTTCGTCCTGGTCTAGTCATCAGATCACTGCTGTAAAATTCCTATTTTGATTTTTGACACCAAATCATCTTCAATAACACATTTTAATCGACAAATTCATGGCGCTGAACATTTAACCCAAAATATTCCTTTGAATCCCTGACTCCACCACCAAATAGAGTTGTCATCGTTGTCCATATTTAGCCATGTCTGCTGTTACACCAGATCAAAGCGGTCCCCAACATGGCCGCCAGTGTTTAGGTGTCCTGTTGCATTTGAACCGTGCGTCCTCCACCCCCAGGACCTCTCCGCTCCCTCTCCCCAGCTCTGAGCCTCTTGTTTGGGCTTCTCTAAGGAGATAATGGCCCTGGGAGGTTGGCTCTCTGCTCCATAATAGACTCACGCCGCGGTTCATTGTAAACAGCTGTCCGGCGGCTGATGGATGGTAGACACAGACACACTTAGAGATCGCAGAGGTGTCATTGTTCTCCGCTCTGTCTCCTTCCTGCTCCATCTTTTATCCTTTATTGCCGCGGCTGAATTTGTCTCCTGTCACAGAGACGTTTTGCTCCCGACACCGAGATGTAAACAGTTTGAGTTACAGTTTTCCACCGGTCGCTCCTGAGAAAGACCAGAGGCAGGAGCTGAAGATGGAGAGGAACTGGAGAGAACGAGGAACTGGAGAGAAGTGAAGATAGAGAAGAACTGGTGAGAACGAGGAACTTGAGATAACTGAAAATGGAGAGGAGCTGGAGAGAGTTGAAGATAGAGAGCAACTGGAGAGAAGATTGAGAAGAGCTGGAGAGAATTGATTATAGTGAGGGACTAGAGAGAACTGAAGATAGAGAGGAACTGGAGAGAGCTGGAGATCGAGAGGAACTGGAGAGAACGAGGAACTGGACAGAGCTTAAGATAAAGAGGAACTGGAAAGAACTGAAGAAAATGAGGAACTGGAGCAAGCTGAAGATAGAGAGGAACTACAAAGAACTGAAGATGGAGAAGAACTACAGAGAAATTAAGATAAACAGGAACTGCAGAGAACAGAAAATGGAGAAGAACTGAAGACAGTTGTCTTCAGTTCTTCAGAGAGGAACTATAGATATATATTATATATAAACAGGTTATAAATACATTGTTGTGAATAAATATGAACGAATTGATTGAAAACAATACAAAATAATACAACTCGGACATTACATTTTTATACTCACATTTAAAATATTTTTTTCTTTTAGCTTACATTTGGGCTAAAAGGTTGCACAGTGGGGCTTTAAAAGATCACACGTCATTAATTTGATTGTCAGGTAAATGTATTACTTTTACAATTGAAATTCTGATCAATATAAGTTTATTGCAGCGTTGGGAGAGAGATCTTTAGAGAGATATTAAGAGGACGAGGTGGAGAGAGAAAGAGAGGAGGAGCGTGAGAAATGAGTGGACAGAGTTAAAGGCCTCATTATGGTTCCCATGGCCTCGTCCAGTCTCTGCTGCCCACTTACTGCTCCTCTGAGCTAATGCTAATGCTACAGGCTGAAGCTGGTGATGGGCCTGAGAGATCTTTACATCACATTCATTGTACGTGTGGTTTCAGGAGCATGATGTTTGGCTGTTATTGAAGTTTGACACTAAGACACCAAGTCAGGCCTAAAACAGGACAGAAAATATGGATCTGACTGATGTGGATTCTTTTGAAGTGGGAGGCATGTTGAGGGTCTCAGACATACAGGTCACGATTAATTGGAAGATGTTTTATTCTTATGAACCACTACATTAGATTAATATATTGCATGGTTATGTTATTATTTTGTTTCTTAATGTTATCGCTGTTTATTTGCATTTTGTGATGTAATTTTTTTCTGCAAATCATTTGACAGCGACCAAAAAGGGCTGTACATGCTGTAAATACACTAAATGATGTCCTAATGTGATTTTACTGTTGTAACTGGTGAAGTTTGACCCGGCTTGACCCAGAACTAGCTTTTGGCCAATGGTGCTATGCTAACTTTGTCCTCAGTGTGGCAATCATACATACAGGTGACGACTGTAAAACATCTCCAAGAACCAGAAATAAACCCAGACTAAACCACCTCTCTTTCTCTCTCTCCCTCCCTCTATTCTCCCCCCTCCTCCCCTCTCTCCCTCCCTCTTTTCTCCCCTCTCTCTCTCCCTCTCCCTCCCTCTTTTCTCCCCCCTCCTCCCCTCTCTCCCTCCCTTTTTTCTCCCCTCTCTCCCTCTCCCTCTCTCTCTCTCTCACCCCCCCCTCTCTCGGGGTTGAACGGGGCTGAGCAGTTTCCCTTGGTAGCCTCCATGTTTTCTATATAAAGTCCTGGGATCAGCCCGAGGTCAGTGCTTTCTTTGGCTGGGCTCGCTCTGCTTCAAACGCTCGCTCATGGTTTGTGTCAGAGATGGACGTCCGCTCCTCACCCCATTAACAACTATCATTACAGCCCTACCGGAGGCTGCGCTCGGCCCGGCCATGGAAAAGACTTGTCAAAACACAATTAAACGCCAAACTACAGCGAGAGGGAGCGGCCGGCGCGGACTCCACTTCAAACTCACGGCTTTGTTTTGCCCAAAAATAGGAAAGAAAAACACCCAAACCATTATTTTACATTGGAACTGGGTTAAAGAAGGATTATATGGAAGCTGGTCGGAGCTAGCCAAACGATAGGGCTACTGAAAACATAACAAACAGTCACTTTGTGTGTCAGCGATGAAGGATGGACGCATGGAAAGAGTACGAGTTCAAAATGAAAGCGCTTGGATGGGATTTAGCACACTTCAGATGGGCTCAAGTGACCGTGAAGTGGACCAGACCAGACCAGGCCAGTCATTACGGCAAAAGAAACAGGCAAATCAGGCTAATAAGGAGAAGTGTAGGAACGCCGTGATGCAATACAGCAGGACTGAAAAAGCAGACAAAACATGAAACTTGATGGGCTGATGGATCTGGGGAAGGTGCAAAAACAGTTGTTAAAATTTCACACTGTTTGAAAATGTGATTAAAGGTCCCTTACACTAACTTTAATCCATCTTGAAAATGAATGTTAATGTCCAGAACTTGACACAAACAGATTTCCCGTGCTCGCTGCTGGTGCATCACTCAAAGTTAATGGTTTTAAATCTTTATAACAAAAAAAATCTTTAAAAATGCCATTTAGTTTGCTGTTAAATATGAAGGGGAAAAAAATCAAACCACAAAATTGTAACTGAGCTTCACAAAAAGTATTATTTGAAGTAAAAAGTGTTATATGAAATTGAAAAATTGTGGTGCGGTAAACATTTCTGCACTAATTGAACAAAAAAAAAACAAAAAAAGATGGTCTTTATCTCCTTTAAAATAAACCAATATCGGTCTGTATAACAGCAAAATATGTTTTATTTAGGATATGATAGCAATTCTTTCCAAGTTTATAGTAAAAAGATTTTTGTCATTTGGCTTTTGGACCAGTTTGAACACCCCTGATTGAACTTTGCAGTATTTTATTGCGATTGTGAACTCTTTCATGGACAACAGTGTTAAGTAGAAGACACCCAAGTGAGTTCTGCGAGTGATTGATCCATTTATTCTGCTTTTTTACACAGAAACATGCAGTTTTTTGGTGCAAAGTACAGTTTTTAGTCAATTTACAGACTCTTATGATGTCTTTTGTTGGCGTTTTGCATCAGATTATGAAAATACTTGATATTTTTGAGCGCTCTTGTCTGGTCTTTCATGGGCAACAGCATTAAGTAGAAGACAGAGTGAGTTAGGCGGAGTTTTTGGACAATTTACAGAATCGTACCATATTTTTGGCGTGTGTTTTGCCAGATCATGAAAATACTTGATAGTTTTGAGCACTCTGTTTTAGTTTTGGTGTGAATTTGGCACTCTTGTAATCTTTTGTGTGTATTTTGCGTCAGGTACTTGGTCAGATTATGCAATTTTTTTATAGTTTTGAGCACACTTGTCTCGCTCACATTTTAGTTTACTGAGAGTCGACTACGCTACTACTTTCATGTCAGGAGATACTTGGTGCGAAAAGTTTGCGGTTCACTGATCTAAGAAAACATTTGCCAACAGATCCAAACCAGGTCTACAACAGGTCTACACAACTTTGTTTGTACTGCGCTTTACAACAGCAACAACTGAACAAAAGGGCTTTCCATTAGAACAAGTCAAACAAGTTCAACACAGTCAAAAAAACAACAAGCTTTAAAAACATCTGCAGAGCCTGGTTTAGTCCTGAACCAGGGCTAAACCAGGTCTAAAGCAGGACTGAACCAGGGCTGAACCAGGACTGAACCAGGTCTAAAGCAGGACTAAACGAGGTCTAAAGCAGGACTAAACCTGGACTAAACCAGGTCTAAAGCAGGACTGAACCTGCACTAAACCAGGAATAAACCAGGACTAAACCAGGTCTAAAGCAGGACTGAACCAGGTCTAAAGCAGGACTGAACCAGGACTGAACCAGGACTAAACCAGGACTGAACATGGTCTGAACCAGGTATGAACCAGGTCTAAACCAGGACTGAAACAGGTCCAAAGTAGGTCTGAACCAGGACTGAACCAGGTCAAAACCAGGACTGTGCCAGGTCTAAACTAGGACTGAACCAGGTCTAAACCAGGTCTAAAGCAGGACTGAACCAGGTCTAAATCAGGACTGAACCTGGACTAAACCAGGTCTAAAGCAGGACTGAACCTGCACTAAACCAGGAATAAACCAGGACTAAACCAGGTCTAAAGCAGGACTGAACCAGGTCTAAAGCAGGACTGAACCAGGACTGAACCAGGACTAAACCAGGACTGAACATGGTCTGAACCAGGTATGAACCAGGTCTAAACCAGGACTGAAACAGGTCCAAAGTAGGACTGAACCAGGTCAAAACCAGGACTGTGCCAGGTCTAAACTAGGACTGAACCAGGTCTAAACCAGGTCTAAGTCATGTCTTACCCAGATCTAAGCCAGGTCTAAGACAGGACTAAAGTAGGTCTAAACCAGGACTAAACCAGGACTGAACCAGGTCTAAGTCATGTCTAACCCAGATCTAAGCCAGGTCTAAACCAGGACTGAACAAGAGATAGACATGAAATATGTCTTTGATTGAGGGCTGGATCATATCACTTGGAGGACCTGATTTGTAACTTAAGTTGAACAGCCCTGGACTAACCCAAAGAAGGACAAAAACGAGGATTAAATTGACAGTAAGTGTAACAGATATTTGAACCACAGAGCAATCCACAGCTCTTCCCTCTGCCCTTAAACCCTCTTCGTTAACGTCGCCGCTCTCCTGGGTTCTTTATGGCCTCGTCTCACGTTAAACCTCGAGGACCTCCCTGGTTTTGAAGGAGCAGCAGCAGAGCAGACCACCGGCTCAGCATGGGACCCTGGTGACAAGTGCCGTGATTATTGTGCCTGTGCTGCTGCCAGGGCTAAATTTAAGTGTTCCCATAAACCAAAGGACTGAGAAAAGACCGAGGAAGGACTGAGGCTGGGAATTTTTATCGAGATCGGGTCGTTTCTGCCGGTCAAGGATCAGTTTGGGATCTTTTAAGGCGAGACACGTCAGGAAAAAGTCTTATTTTATCTTAAATGTTCTGTTTTTCTGTCAGTTTGCGCTCTTAAAGTGCATATGACAGGTTTTTATGATTTTCTTATTTTGGCTTTATTCAGTGTATTAATATCCCTTGTAAATACACATTATAGTTTTATTCCAATCGGGTCGCATTTGTGGAGAAAAGTTGAAAAATATGTTGAAAATGACAGGAAGTAAACAAACTGATGACATCACACTGGGAAGACAAAGGTTATGCATAATATACACAAAATAAACTACTTTTTTACACTATAAACATTGATTCAACAAAACAATCTTTGTCAAATTCAAAACACAGTCTGTGACATTAGAGGAGTTTTGGTGCGCTGTACAGGATGGTTTCTTGGTCATTTCTTGTATGCATTTCAATTAAATGAGTCGACTAACCTGTCAGAGGCACTTTAAGGTGAGCTGCTGCAGGTGAAGAGGAAAGAATCTTAAATTTAAAGATATCCATTTCAAACTTCTCCTGTAGTTTACTCACATAAATGTAAGACAAAAATGTATTACAAGTTTTTCATCTTGTCATGTTTTCATGTAGATATACAGAAAACATACAGACGGCCAAAATGTCACATACCTGGGACATTTGAATTTGAAAAATGGACAGAACCTGGTTCAAATTTCTTGGTTCATTTTCGACACAGTTACAAATAAACTTTTACAGAGGGGATTTTGGATTTATTATTTAGTTTTTGAGGAAATTAGATCTCACTGAGAATTGACCTAAACATTCAAATTTCGCCTCATTTCTTACACTTAAAACTTAAATGAATTAGGTTCAGAATTAAATATCAAAAAATCTTTCAGTATGTTTCATCAAAAGCTTGTTGTGTTCTAGATTGTACAGTTTGATGTAGGAGCTACTTTAAGGCTGATCTTTATGTCTCGAGGGAGAAAAATGCATTTGGAGTCTTTGAAGTTACAATGTCCCAGAGAAATCTATGGATGAAGTGGATTAAATGAAAGAATTTAAGAGCAGATTGGACAAGTTTTGTCTGTAGTGTCTCACATGAAGCTTTCAGTACTGTCCAATCTGCTCCTAAAGATATTTTATTCTTCCTTTTAATAAAAACGCACTTTCCTAAATGTTTTTTACAAAGGTCTTGAGCTAGTTCAGAAAATGTGGTAAAACTGATCAAAATTACACTCTATTGACTAAAATATTGTAGTTTTGTCATTGGAATTGTTCGTTACATTCATCAATATTGACAAACCAAATATTGGCAATAGTTTAGTCTCAGTTCCCAGTCAGATCACCAGTGTATCGACTCTTCGGCTCTACTTTTGTCAAACTCTTTGCTTCACGCTGTTCCAAGAGCTAATGACCCCCAGTGGGAGGGGCCAGGCGAGGTCAGAGGTTGTGAGGTGTTAAAGAGGACATGGACACAAACACGACGCCCCCCACAGAGCTCCACTGTCAGCGCCTGCAGAGACGACCAATTACAGGCTGATTTACGCCGTTCGGACGGGTCTGAGCAGCTGCGTCTGAACCCGGGACAGTTAAGAGTGCGTTTGGGAGTTTGCATGAAGTTACTGGATGGAGTTATTGCAGTTTGCAGAAGGCATTACATTGTTTTCTCCAGTTTATTTTCCTCTTCTTCCCGATCGTGCTATGCAGATCAACACAGAAGGCACGCACATTCAGGGTCACAATCAGCTGTGCATCTTCAGCTAAAAGCAAACATTGTAAACCGTATGAAAGGATGATATTCAGGTGCAAAAGTATATCCAAAAAGGGAGGAGTTTGAAAGAGGAAACAAGACAGAAGGCAGCGGTTCTCAAAGTGGAGAGTTTACAATAAATAATACCCAGTAACAGTTTTTTTGTTGAATTATGGTGTTAGAAAACTTTACCAAAGAACTCATGCAAACGAATAGGAGCTGGACTCAATCAGGATAATTTTGTAATAAAAACTTTAATAATTTGGTTTTTCGTCTTTGTACTAATGCTCTTAATAGTTGTGAATTAAGCAGAATGATTATCGATGATTTTTGTCCATTTAGTTTATTAAATCTGGAGGAGCTAATTTTCACGAAACAAAACCGGAAGTAGGTATTTAAATGTGTCTAACTAGTTCCTATAGCTCTCACAAACTATTTGGTACATTGTTTAGATACACAAGTATTCATTTTCTGGGGCGGGCTTGGCTTTAGACCAGCATTTTTCAGACAGCAAAATGAAACTAGTGCTACCATCTCAAGAACGGCCAGTCAGAGCGCTGCTTTCAGCTCTCATTCCCAGGTCGAGACATAAAATACTTCATTATTTGATACAGACAGCACATGGCGGCCTCATTTTTTGTCACAAAGTACTGCTTTTACAATCTACTCTTTACTATGTGCTCTAAAGCTCTCCTAGCTCTAACACACAAACAAGGTTAATTCTGCATAAAATACATACTGGTGCAGTGTTTTTAGAGTGAGGACACTGCACAAACAGAAAAAGGAGAGTTCTGTATTATTAAGGCACAAATATACCATTATCTGTGAATTACACTTTTTATATTATTTTCTATTAGAATGTCGCTCTTTCTGTCACAGCCATGGAACCCACATTCTCTGTAGTCTTTATTATAACTCAGTGGTATTTTCAATGCATCCTTTATTTTATAATGCAGTTCTGCCGAGACCCGATAAGCTTTATCTGCCCCAAAGCCTTAAACCTAAAAAAATGATCTCTTCCTAACCCTAACCTTACCTTAATGGTGAAGAGAGATATTCTAAAAAATAAACTTTTGCTAGTATAGCCATCAATGCAAAGAGGTGGCCTGTGGCATAAGTGGGTTGGGGCTAAATGAAGCATTGTTAGGGGTACTACCATCACTCAGAGGGATTTATTTTGTGCTGCATTCATGTGGTCCTTGGGAACCCAGGTTTCCTAGATGAGACGTTAGGGTTCCGACGTGTTTGCATTCATGTGCTTATATCGGAAAATCGTCACTAATAATACAATCTGAGTTGAACAGCGCTAACAGTGAGATTTGAATAGATAACAGAAACTTGCCATATTAAAAAACTGTTGTTTTTTTTTTTTGCTTGCCTTTCAACAATGAGGTTTGCTGATGGTAGAATAGGAAAACTATCATTAAAGCTATCATTAAAGGTTGTTTGTATTGGAAAACATTTATCATATCATATTTAGCTAACATTTCTTGCGCAAATCGTAACATGAATCATTTACTTCAAATTATGACAATAGTTTGATTAATTTAATGATGTCAGGTGTTGAAGTCGGGCAGCAGCTTCTCACCAGAGCTCCCGAGGTGTTTTCAATTTGTGCAGGCGATCATGTGGACTTTTCAACTCGGAAAAACATTTTCCCGTGGAGCACATGAACACAGCATTAGAACTTAGCTCTTCTTCCTTCAATTTTAAACCTATACTTTTCAAAATTTCTTAACAAACTGCAACACCATGGATGTAAAATTATGACAAATATTTACCTCAGGTGTCGCGTCAGAATAAAAAAAAAAAACAATAGACACTTCAGATGGACTTTAAGGGTTGGATTTGGAACAGGTAGTTTAGGTTAAAGTCTATAACAGGTTCTCAAAATGCTCTAGTTATGACTTAGTTTGGTGGAATAGCACCTGGGGTAAATATTTCTCATAGTTTTACGTTTGTGAAGTTGCAGTTTGTTAAGAAGTTTAAAAATGCAGGTAGTGCTGAGTTCTAAAATGGAATCCCTCTGTGATGTCATCAAAAAGTGACGTAACAAATACAAAGACAATTTACAAGACAATTGATACATTTTTAAAGTTTATATGGCCATTCCACAAATTAAAGTTGTTTTTAGGTATTTTTTGTCATCTCATAACTATTGTGTAATGTATATGGATGTTGGCCCTTGTTTACAGTCTGGTTGCTAGGTAACAGTTGTGGAATTACCTGTAACTATGTCATATCTGTGCTCATGTTCAACCAGGAAGTGACATTATAAACTTTATACAAACTGTCAAACTGGGGACAAATGGGTAAAATCTTAAATATAATCATGTTTACTATGTTTTTGTGAAATGTGTCGTCGAACCTGTCATATAGACTTTAAGGTTACGGTTTTAGGAGAAGTAATCCGACACATTTCTTTGAGAGTTCAGTGTTGGTGAAGTGTATTGCCAAAAAACACAACATTTTGGTGAAGTTTGAGCTGGCAATTCTCTGGTTCGTGGGCAAACATAACAGTCCTTATTCGAGATTCGAGCTCTTTTCAAACACTGTCATTAACTAAATAAACCAAAATGCAAAGTGCTTTAGTTGTTATGATCTCAGACCAGTTAATAACAGTATTTTTTCTGTTTTCTTTGCATGTCGCCTGCGTCGGCCTCTTCCTCTGGATCATCACAGGTCAGTTTTATTCACTTTTTAAATCAAAGCACATTAAACGCACATCGTCACAAGCGACTTACACTCAAATAGTTTCGTTTTAAATGGTTTTGACTGGACTTTATAATCTTCACGGGAACTTCAACATACAATAAGGTGGAGAAGTGGTTCGATTTACTCAAATATATGAATGTTTTTGAACGTCTTGGAGTAGTTTTGTTCTACTTATATTCGACAGCGTAACTTACGTTAAAGTAAAAGTTTTGGGTCCTTTACTACTGACAAAAGCTTTATGTTGACAATATGAAATTATTTGTGTTTCTTCAGGTATGATTTTGTTTGTCTCATTTTTAACGTTTAATGTTTTGTCTTACAATTACATTCACAACAAACAATGAATCAGATGTTACGTCCCGGGCAGTTTCTCTTACTCCAGTTGCCGTTTCCCCAAATACTGAGACTTTTGTATTTTCTTGGACCACATCTTTGTACTTCCAGAATACAAAAAAGTACATTTCTACAATGAACAAAAATATAAACGCAACACTTCTGTTTTTGTTCCCATTTTTCATGAGCTGAACTCAAAGATATGGAACCTTTCTATAAACAAAAGACTCACATCTCTTAAATACTGTTCACACATTTATTAAAATCTGTCTTATTGAGCAATTCATATTAATATTAACAATCCCTTCCATCTACATGCATATCAAGATGCTGATTAGACAGCATGACTATTCCACAGATGTGCTTTAGACTGGCCACAATAAAATGGCTTGGATATTTGCTGGATATTGGCTGGAGGTGGAACACGCTTGTTGTGTCTGCCGATCCAGAGCATCCCAAACAGGCTTAGTGGGTGAGTAGAGGTAGAAACGTGGCCAAAAATGTATTTTCTTAATTCAAGCTAAAGTATCTTGTAATCAGTTACACATTTCTGGTCAAAATCACTCAAATTAAGACTATTATTCTGAATTCCTGTCTTTTTAACCAAGGCTAGAACATCATTTTTTGAGGTGTACTTGACTAATATTATTTTTGAAGTGGCAGAACCGTTACTTTTGTACATTTTTTAATCGTGTCTGTGTTTAAAAAAGCATGTTATGTCTGTGAACGCGAGGGCTCCCAGTGCGTTGTGTAAGTGTTGAAGTCTTCCTCAGCACGTCTGTTTCCTCTGAGCTGTGAAACATGTGGACGCACAGCTGGTTAGCATTAGCCGCGTTAGCCGCTACATCCCGCTAACACGACATGCTAACACGGTACAAGGTGATCAGCGTCAGATTAGATGTAACACGTGTGGGAGAAGGCCGTCTCTGGTGCTGCAGGAGCCAAACAGAAGGTTAGCGTGATCAGGAGAGGAAGCTTTATTGTGAAAAGTGTGACGAGAATGAGGAGTGACTCTTGAAAACATCTTTTTGGAGCTTTTGTTGAAACAGTAGGAAGCAAAACAATAATAAAAAGGCAGTGTTCTATTGATTCATGCCAGATTTGTGACCTAAATGCAACAAAAACAGGACTAAAAGCGACTAAAGCGCGACTTAAAGTGACAAAAACATGACAAAAAGTGACAAAAACCTGACTTAAAGCGACAAAAAATTGACTAAAAGCAACAAAAACTTGACTAAAAATGACAAAACGTGACTATAAGTGACAAAAACATGACTAAAATCGACTAAAATGTGACTCAAAGCAACAAAAACATGACTAAACGCGACAAAAATACACTATCGGCAGCCATCTTGGTTCTGGTCACTAATGTAAACAAATGTAAACTCCAAAGAAAATCTGCATAAATAAGTCCTGCTCTTTACTGTCAGCTGTGGTTCTGACAATTACACAACAACAAATGACATCTTACTTACAATTTAAAACGCGACTTTGGCTTTGTTGCAGCGAATTATGGGGAAAAAAATGCTATTACATGATTAGCATTGGTGATTAGCTACAGGTCAAACATAATGGTCTCCAAGTTATATTGTAAGTGTCTGAAACTCTGTGTGTTTTATGACTTTTCTATGTGGTTTTGAGTTTTTAGTGTTTACTTTGTGTCAATTAAAACTCTATCTAAAGTCATAGAAAAGCCGTTGTAAGTCTGTCCGTAACTTAGGATCAGATTTACATTTGTATCTCTACCTTTAATGTCACAAGTCTGAAGCCAGGTGTTTTTGTGAGGCTCTGAGAAGAGGCAGAGAAGAGGATCTTGTAAACGTTAGTGTGAAAGAAGCTAAATACAACTCCAGGGGTGTTTGTGACGAGGGAGCAATGTTTAATATGATTATAAGCTCCAAAAAGTCAATGTACCATAATATGTGATGTAGTGTACAAAATATACAGCATTAAAAGATGTTTATAACCAGGAAACTATTTTAAATCACAGCTAAAACTCTCTCTCCATCCCTCTCTCTCCCTCACTCTCTCTCTTTTTTTCTCTCTCCCTCTCGGTCCCTGTCTCTCCCCCCTCTTTCTTTCTCTCTCTCTATCCCTCCCTCTCTCTTCCTCTCCCCCTCGCTCTCTCCTTTCTCCCTCTCTCTCTTACCCCCCCTCTCTCTCTGTGTATCTCTTTCCCTCCCTCCCTTTCCCCTCTGCCCCTTTCTCTCTCTCTTTCCCTCCCTCTCTTCCTCTCCCCCCTCTCTCTCTCCCTCTCACTCTGTCTCTTTGTCTCTCTCTCTATCCCTCCCTCTCCCTCCCTAATCTCTCTTTTTTCCTTCTCTCTCTTTCTCCTTCTCTCTCTCTCTCCCTCCCTATCTTTCTCTCTCCCTTTGTCTCCCCCTCTCTCTCTCCCCCTCTCTCTCCCCCCTCTCTCCAGTGATGGATGTCCTCTCTCGTCCGTGAGAAAGTGTGTGAGGAAGGGGAGGTGTGGGAGTTTGTTTTGGTGTCGTGGAGGCGTCTCAGCAGCTTTAACATGATTCAGAGGAAGAATAACACACATAGATCTGCCACGTCAACGCTCGGCAGCAGCGCTCTGTTCTGCTGCTCTCGCTCGCTCTCTCAATTGTCAAATGGGAAACAAAAACTAAATTTACACAAAAATATTCCCGGCATATTGACACAAGGCTATATACTCTACAGTACATATTTGCATTGGCTCTGAGTCGCTGCTGTTATGTTTCTGCAATATGTGTTTTGATCCGTCGTTCTGTACCGGCCTCAACTATGAATTTACTCTGGACGTTTGTCTCTCTTTCCCTGCCTTTGTTTCTAATTCTGTGATAATAATAATAGTAATAAATCAAAGTTATATGGCAATTTTTTTTTCCACTCAAAGACACTTTACAGAAACGCAGTAAAAGGACAACAAAAGAATAAAAACCCAGCAATCAGCGGCTTCTACTTATAAATCAATCTTTACGTAGCTCTTTAAAATGTGGTGAATCCAAACAAACTTATGTAAAAGAATTTTTGCAGAAGACAGATTATTTAAAATAATTGAACATGAAACATTAATTTATTAATTAACATGAATTCCTCAGCACTCAAAAGTGTAAACATTTGCTGATGCATCTTTGTCACATGGAGTTCATCAGTTAAGCTTTAGCCGATTGTTTCACGTCAAAACCCAAATATCTAAATAAATAAATAACGCTTTGGATAATGTATAATGTTAGATGTATTATGACCTGGAAATCTCATATTTTGGGTCTTGACAAAGTGAGTACCGTGCGTCGATAAACAGGAAACAGCTCATGCTAACGTGCTTTGCTAGCTTTGTTTCGCTAAGGGCTCAACGTACAAGTTAAAATCTAAACAAGAAATACAAAATGCCCTCTGTAAAGTTTTTTGCAACTAATATGTACACAAAATGAACCAAGAAATACTAACCTGGTTCTGTCCATTTTTTCAGATTTAAATGTCGCAAATATGTGCTGTTTTTACACATAAAATGCCTCATTTCTGTATAGAAGAAAATTATGAAAAACTTGCAATATATTTATCTTACATTATTGTGAGTAAACTACAGGAGAAGTTTACACTTATCACACATATCTTTGAATTGAACTTTTTTCCTCTCCCTTAAGATCGTCCCAAACTAGACCTTGGTCTGATCTGGCTCCACAGAGTAACAGAGACACGTTCTTTGGTCTAAACCTCGCTGAACCCTGGGACCGTATTTCTCGTTGTTCAAAGTGATGGTGAGCGCTGCCAGTTTGATCGACGCTGTGGAAATCCCTCTCATCTCTTTTCTCACGTGCGCGGCGCTGTTCTTTATCATCTTCGCCTGAGAAGTTTGTGGCTCCGCACCGGAAAAAACCTCCCGTCCGAGGCCTCGCAAACGCACAAACTGGCCCCCGCCGTTTGATCCGACTCGTGAAATATGCGGTTCATATAATCCTGCGCCGCTCCGAGCCTTATGACCGCCGTAAATTACAGAATTTAGGACCTGAGAGAGAAGAGAAGGAGAGGTGCAACGTGAAAAGAAGGATCTACTTTTTGAATTTGTTTTTGGCTCGCTCAGATTATTTAATACCAGTGAAGTCATCAGAATGTTAATAAATCCAGAATGGAGGCAAAATTGAGTAAACCGTAGCACTTTTATAGTGCTATAGACGATTTAAAGTCTTTATTATAATTTTTTTTTTTTTTAAAGGCAATAGACATAATTTTGCATATACTGGGTAGAAACGTCACTTTGTTTCTCTATTAAAAATGGATGGGTGGAAAAAACACATTTCTAGCCTCAAAATGGTATTTGAGACTAAAGGCAACAAAAAGCGACTGAAAGTGTCAAAAATACAACCAAAAGCGTGAAACACTTTCTCAGTATTTAGTTCCACTTGTCAGCCAAGCCTCTCTCTTTATGTAATACATTGGCTTTGGATCGTTTTAGATGCATAATGACTGAAATATCATATTTTGGGTCTCTATTAAAAGGGTTGGTGAAAAAAAACACGTTTCTAGCTTCAAAATGATGTCTGAGCTTCATATAAATGTATACATTTGTATTCAAGTCTGTAATATATCTTTAGATAAAATGAAAAACTATGGCGCGGTCGACATTTCTGTGAGTATTTGTCCAGTAAAACCTAAAAATCATCATTTGTCATGATCAGAAATGCAAAGTGTCTGTTATAACTGCCATTAAATGTACAAATGCAGTA
Source organism: Rhinogobius similis (assembly GCA_019453435.1). NCBI lineage: Eukaryota > Metazoa > Chordata > Actinopteri > Gobiiformes > Gobiidae > Rhinogobius > Rhinogobius similis. The sequence continues at coordinate 34,858,502 of CM033625.1, forward strand.
AAAATCCAACGTTAAACGTGTTACAAGCTTCACTCACGAGTGCTTTGACTTTGACAAAAAAGACAAAGCATTTTTGACTCATTTTCTCCAGTGAAATCATATTAACTTTTGCCTCTGTTTTGTTTACACACTTTTAAATGGACTATTTCATAAGTCTACTAAAATCCTTATTGCTCAGTCAGATCTTTTTAATTTCAGTTCAGAGTGGAGTAAAAGGAGGAGAGCGGGGGAGGAAGACGTGAACCACTGGCCGGGCGTTGGAGTGTAACCAATACCAAAATCACTCAGCCTCTTGCACATTTTTAATCAAATCCTGCTCTGCATTGTCTGTATTTGCAGTCTTTACAAAACTTTTCGGTATCGGTATCGGATCGTTAATGGGACACTCGCTTTATGACTCGGTATCGTTTCAAAACAAAAATCCCTGGTATGTGCCGTCATCAGTGTAAGGCGCTGCAGTAAACGCAGAGTTGGCCACAGTTTGTTTCCTCTATAAATATTTGTGATATCTACAATTTATATTATGACTTAAGGCCAACGCTTTGCCGCTGCAAAGGCGCCTGCATTACTTTCTCTCACCGTGTCCCCACGCCACAAGTGGGACTTGTTGAATTGGGACTCATGCTTTTTGCACTTGTTCGGTGACAACAGACAGATCTCTGCTCTGTGACCGACAGAAGCTCCACTAAACACTACAAGGAGAAGGACGAGAGCTGCAGCCGCCGCAGACAGAGCACCTGCTCCTCTGCTGCTCTTCTCCTGCAGAAAACTCTCGTCTCTCACTAAACTCACCATAAACTGTTTGAAAACATGAGATGGCAAATGTAAGGCCCTCAAGAGCATGTTTAAAGGCTAATAACAATATGGAAAATGCTGAATATTTTTCCTTTAACCAAGGAATCGCTTCTAATGCAATGTATATATTTAACTTTATCTGTAGATATGTTTAAAATATAAGTTAAAAGCTGTGGTGGAGTTGAAATAATTATTAACTTAACTAAACCTTAACTAAACCTTAACATGAATCTAAATGGACCCATAACATAACTTGATATCCTGTTCCTGTCTGACGTCTGGTTCAGTCCCTCATGCTGCGTTCACTTGGTCTTGGTTTGATTCTGATTGATGTAGCGTTCACACCTGTATTTATCCGGTTCAGGTTTAATCCCAGTTTACTTGCTTTGATGTGGACTTGTTTTGGTCCTGTTCAAGTCCAGGTCGCTCTGGTCCGGTTGTGGATTTAGTCCGTGTTTAGCCCTGACTCTGCGCGGTGCGTCTTGAGTGAAACGACGTGCTGTTCACTCAGCGTTTGAAGTTTAGATGAAGAACATTCAGCACCTTCTCAAGTGGAGCTTCGTGAACCTGTGACGTCGGTGAAAACGATGTCCTCTGATCTGCACAAGACGCTTCAGCTTCCACTAACTTTATTGTGCAGAAAAAAAAGGAAATACTACTTGCTTAAGCCTAACTAAACTTTAAACATAACTTATTAACTCAAAACCCAACCTTAACTAAACCCAAACCTTAACCAATTCTTAATCACTTACACTACACTGTAACTAAACCCCAACCTCAACTAGACCTGACCCTCAACTAAACCTTGACCATAACTTATTAACTCAAACCGTAACTTAACCCAAACCCTAACTTTAACCTTAACTAAACCCCAAATCTTAACTAAACTTTAACTTATTAACATTAACTAAACCTAACTAAACCCAAACCTTAACTAAACCCTAAACTTAACTAAATCAGAATCAGAAGCGGTTTATTGCCATTGTCAGTGAAATTCACAAACATAGGAATTTGCTTCGGCGAAGGTGCAACATAAAGCAATGAGTAAAATGTAAAAAATATATATAAATCTAACTAAACCCAAACCTTAACTAAACCCTAAACTTAACTAAACCTTTAAATAAACCTTAAACTTAACTAAGCCTTTAATTTAACTTAACCTTAACATAACATAACTAACCCTAACCCTAACCCTAACCAAATCTAAACTAAACATTACATTTAACTAAACTTTAACCTTAACTAAACCTTTCACTAAACCCTAAACTTAACTAAACCTTAACCTCAACTAAACCTTTAACTAAACCCAAACCTTAACTAAACCTTAACCTCAACTAAACCTTTAACTAAACCCAAACCTTAACTAAACCTTAACCTTAACTAAACCTAAATCTTAACTAAACCTTAAACTTAACTAAACCCAAGCCTTAACTATACCCTAAACTTAACTTAAACCAAACCTTATCCCTAAACCTAAATCTAAACTAAACTTTAAACTTAACTAAACCTTAACCTTAATAAACCCAAATCTTAACTAAACCTTAAATTTAACTAAACCGTAACCATAACTAACCCTTAACCATAATAAACCAAAATCTTAACTAAACCTTAAACTTAACTAAACCTTACCCATATTAGTTATGGTTAAGGTTTAGTTAACCCTAACCTTAACTTAAACCAAACCGTATCCCTAAACCTTATCTTAACTAAAACTTAACACAAATGATAGCCTTAACTTAACCTAAATTGACCCATAGCTTAAGTCCAATCTAATTTTGAAAGCTTTTTATGTCTCCAAATTTGACAAAAGCAGCTTTCCTTTTTCCAATAATGTGTCTTGGCTTGTAAAAATGTTGTTTCACAGCGTCTGTAGAATAACTTCGTATATATTGCTGCTCCCATTCCGTGCGCTGTGGAGTGAAACCTTGACGTGCTGCTCTGGTTCTGTTGCATCAGTCAGTGGGTCGTTTCCAGTGTTAGTGTTTATCTTCTCCTCCCGTCTTTCCTCCCCTTTTCATCGTCTGATTTAGTCCTGGTTTGGCCTTGATTGACGCTCCAATCTCTCTGACTTGAGATGTGACAACCTCTGATGTTTTTCTAATTCTGACTTAGTTTGGTGGTAAATGTTTAGCACAGTTTTACATCAGTGAAGTTGTAGTTTGTGACGTTAAATTGACAAGAAGTAGAGCCGTCCCTCTGTGATGTCATCAATAGGCGACGTACCATTGAAAATACAGATACAATTTACACACGACTGACACATTTTTCTGACAGTTTAAACCATGATTCAACAAGACAAAAGTTGTTATCAAGTATTATTATTTGTCAAATCATAACTATTGTGTAATGTATATGGATGTTGGCCCTTGTTTACAGTCTGGTTGCTATGGTAACAGTTGTGGAATTACCTCTAACTATGTCATATTTGTGCTCATGTTCAACCAGGAAGTGACATCATAAACTGTCAAACTGGAGACAAACAGTGAAATGTTTAGTAAAATCTTAAATATGATCTTTCTCTACGTTTTAGTGAAATGTGTCGTCTAATCCAGTGTTGGAATGGTTTCAGGTTTTAAAAGAAGATTAAATGCACTTTCATCTGAATAAAAAAGGTGTTATTAGCCATGAATGTAGTATCTTGGGCCTTATATGATTAAAACAAAATATAAAATAGAAATAATTGACAATATAAGACAAGTTAAACCCATTTATTTGTCTGAAACTCAAGTTAAGGAATACTCTGAGTGTGGGACACAGTTTAGTTTTCCAGACAAAAAGGTTGAAAACCGTTTGTCTAATCCAGTGGTTCTTAAAACTTGTGATAACACTGATTATTACTTGAATAGTACAATTTCATACAATATACATTCCCAAACACACAGGGTTATTGATGAAAACAGCTGCACCGATACAAACAGTTTTATGAGAAATGAATCTTTCTTGAAAATATTATAATCATGCTTTGAACTTCTTGAAATTTTATTGCAATGCCATTGTCGAGAACAATAGGGGTCCTTGGGATATTTTCATACAGATAAGGGGTCCCTGGTGTCAAAAAGTTTGAGAACCTCTGGTCTAATCCGTCATATAGACTTTAGAAGAAGAGGACTGACATCTTTCCCTTCACAAATGCACAAAGCTTCCCTTTTTATAAAACAACAACAGGCTGAAGTGCATCTGTCAGCGTTGCCATGTTTGTTTGTTTTGGTTCACTTTGGCTTAACTGCTGGTTTAGTTCTTACTTGGAACTGGTTTAACTTAGATTTACTGCTGATTTGGCAGACACACTTTATGTTTGTGGGACACATCTGTTTGTTTTATCGTAGTTCATTGAAGAACACATTGACGGTCTGGTTTTGATCCGAGCGAATGTTGAACCTCCGACCTTCAGGTTGTTGGACGAGCCCCCTGCCCCCCCCTCTCCACGGCTCTACCAGAGTGATGTCTAAATGATCTCAGTTGCAGCTTGAGTCCGTGTGGGTCCGTAGTAACATTCCTGAGATGCCTGTGAGAGCTGCAGGAGCCAAAGTAATCTGCAGGAGCACATTAACCTGCGTGACTTCCTCCTCTCACTCTCTCACACTCGCCTGATCAGCACAGACTCTGCACTTTCCCTGCTCCGTACAAACTCTGTCTTAACTCCATTTGGACTGACCTCGGATCACGATGCATCACGATTCACACAGCGTTGGTTTTTTTACTTTCAATACGATATTTTATAGTTTCTAATTTCTGATCCCGATCCAATACTGATCTCAATCTGACAAGGATCCTCTTTTTTTTTTTTTATTAGCACAGTTTAGTCTGGTACTGTGCCTGTATAAATAAGCTAGATGTATGCAATGCTCGGTTTAGAGTAGATTATTACCTGTATATAATAGGCCTACTTGAGGATAATTGCGGGCTGTTAGACTAAGTTGAGCCTCAAATCAGGCCCTCCAAGGGATATGATCCGACCCTCGCCCCATCTTCAAAAATACAGACAATATTTCATCTCTTGTTATTGGTTTAGACCTGGTTTAGTTCTGCTTTAGACATGGTTTCCGGCCCGAGAACAAAACCATCCGGAAAATCAGGCCCTTGATAAAATAAAGTTGAATAGCCCTGATCTGTTCACCTTATTTGGCCCCGCCCACTTTTGCCTCTTTTTGCCACAGATCCACAGTCCTGTAGTAAACGCACTTCTGGTTTAACGAGAACCCCGCCCACGCAAACGAGCGAAAAGTCTCGCCGCTAAAACATTATATAAAGTAGATTGATTTGTTTAAAATGTTTAATGAACACGTGCAGCGAGTCACACTGCACTGATTTACTGAACCTTTAAAACGGCTTTTCAGGTTCAGGTTTATTCTCCGTTCAGCTCTGCCCCGTGTAAACTAATACTGCGTACATACAAAAGATGGCGGCGCCCACGGCAAGTTCCGGAATATGGTGAATAGATTAGTAGAAACGTGGTCTTTGTCGCAGGATAGATCTAAACTGGCGCTGTTGCATGCAGACAAAGTATTTGTAATATTTGTTCTGTAGATATTTAAAGGACCATCATTTTTCATCGTATTTCCCTCATTTTGGATCGAGACATTACCAAAACATTGCTTCAAACATTTAATTTCTCCGCACAGTCATCTCCACTCAGATCTGTCCCTCCAACTCAGGACCGGGGCCAGGTTTCCTTTATACATTGTTTTTTTCATGGGGAACTTATACTGCGTTCAGAAAAATGTTTGAGTTGAGTTGAAAAATGCACATAAAGCCAGGAAACAACTCGGGAACTTGTATCAGAAGTTGCTGCTATGAAGATCTGCTGATTTGTCCATTTTTCTCAATGAATTTCAGCTCTTTGACTAAACTTTACTACAGTTAGAGGTTTACTGTCAGTTGTTCAAATCTTAAAAGCAACAAATTTGTGCAAGAAAGACCAGACACAACAGTGTAATGAATTATAGACGTAACATTGTGGCTTAAAACAAAATAACAATAATAATAACTTTTGAGAAGGCGAACATCAACAAATCATTCTTTTTAGAACATTGTGATGTCATAACCTCTGTTTTGACCAATGCGGCACAGGAAACACTCGTCTTATGACCTGAAAACCACACCAGGACCCTGCTGTGTGCCGGACAGATCGTGGAGGAGGAGACACGAGAGCCGCAGTTACAAACACGTTACAAGAATGTTACAATCCTCACTGTCTCGCCCTGAATCAACCTGCTGTTGTATGTCAGGGCCCAGGGGCCAAATCAGGCCCTCCAGGGGATAAGAGCCGGCCCTCAACCCAGCTTCCAAAAATAGACCTGGATTAGTCCTGGTTTAGACCTGCCTTAGTCCTGGTTTAGACCTGCTTTAGTCCTGGTTTAGACCTGGTTTAGTCCTGGTTTAGACCTGCTTTAGTCCTGGTTTAGACCTGGTGTAGTCCTGCTTTAGTCGTGGTTTAGACCTGGTGTAGTCCTGCTTTAGTCGTGGTTTAGACCTGGTTTAGTCCTGGTTTAAGTCAGTGTTAGCCCTGGTTTAGTCCTGGTTTAGTTTTTATTTAATCCTGGTTTAGCCCTGTAGTCCGGTTTTAGCCATGTTTTAGTCGATTTTTCGTCTTGTTTTTGTCCTAGTTTGTGTTTAGTCTTAGTTTGGACCTGGTTTAGTCCCGATTTTGTCTTGGTTTTTCCTTGGTTTAGTTCTGGTTTAGTCCTGTAGTCTGGTTTTAGTCAGTATGAAAGTCTTGTTTTAGTCCTGGTTGAGCTCTGGTTTAGCCCTGGTCTAGCCCTGGTTTGGGCCCGGTTTAGTCCTTTTTTAGATCTGGTTTGGACCTGGTTTAGTCCCGGTTCAGTTATGCATATGTTTTATTACTTTTTTTTCGTATTTCTAAAGCGTTAGACCTGGTTTAATCCTGACTTAGACCTGGTTTAGACCTAGTTTCTGGCCTAGAGGACAAAACCATTCGAAAAATATGGGCCTCGGTAAAATAATGTTGAATAGTCCTGTTGTATGTTCTTGAGTCTCATTGCGTGTTAGAGTCAGTCACATCTGTTTACATAGCTCCTCCAGACCCTCTGCCTCCCCCTCTCTCCCCCTCTCTCCCCCTTTGCCCGTTGGATGCCCCGTCTCTGCCCTTTGTTTGCCCCCAGCAGCTCTCCTTGGTCTTGTGCTGGAGCGAGCAGAGGTGCAATAAAACACTAGAGTGGACTTTACCATTGACTCTGAACCGAGGCCATGTGACCAAACAGGATCATTGTAGTTTGTTCAAAGTTATTACAATTCTTTATTATTATTCTAAAAATACATAAATTAATCTGTCCTTTTTTGTCCACCATTTGATAAAAGGAAACTTTCAGCTGCTGGACATGTTAAATATAAAAAGAAAGCTCTATTTTCAGTCAAATCAACCATTTAGAGATGATGATTTTTTACTTTTTTCCCTAAGTCCCTCATTTTTAGTCAAATTAGCTTCTGTTTTGAAAGCCAATAAACTTTAAATCTAGTATCGATCAGACCATCCTCCAGACCCCAGCTTTACTCCTCCTTAATTGAAAATATGAGATTCTTGTGAAAATATGATATTTCTCTGAGCAGTGGTCTGTCTTGGATGGTGTGCTTTGAAAACAACAAGGGCCCTAAACAGCTTCCCTGAGGTACCCCTCATTTTTGTTCGTTTAAAGGCACTGATTTTTACTGTTTTGAATCATGAAAAACAAAACTATTTCATGTACCTGATTGTTTTGCATGTAATAAAGTAAAATCTGTGTTGCCCGAGAACAGATGAATTGTAAAATAATAAGTTCTGTTTTTCACGTTTTAAAACGCTAAAAAAGAAAATACAGCGCCTTTAAGAGTAACAAACTACGAGTACTGAATACAGTGTAGTATTCTATAAAATTCCAAACCAGCAGTGGTGCAGACCTCCAACAAGAGGGTATCTGGTTCAAATATCAGTACCACTTTATAATAAATACATCTTAATACATCATAATAAAACATGAAGAAAGACTGAAAGTGCCTATGACAGGTTAAACTACTCATTTAACTAAAATGCAGTTAGGTTATATTTAAACTTTTTCTAAAACTCTTTACAAAATTTGTCCCAGTTTAGCTATCTTTTTAAGGTTTTAAATTTACTTCCTGGTTGTAAATGATGACATCACACTGGGAAATTAAGAAGCATCCACGCTGTACACTTGGTCAAAACTCATCTAATTTCACAGATTTGTTTTCTTGACAAATAAAAATATATTTGTCTTTTTTTTTTATTAATGTTTAAAGGGTCAAAAAACAACTTTATTTTTTTCTAAATTATGCTATAACCTCTGTCTCTCCAGTGTGATGTCATCGATCTTGTTATTTTCAGCAGATTTTCCTTTTTTTGCCACAAACAAACACCTGATTGATGTAAAACTATAATTTATATTTACAACAGGTATTAATAAAGTAAAAAATTCACGATGAACATAGAGTTTATTAAGCATAATTCAGGTTTAGTGATGACTTAATTAAGGCTGGGGTTAGAAATTAGGGTTAGAGCATTTGTTAAATAGTTACTAAGCCTGAATAATACTTAATAAACAATTTGTCCATATAAAACATGTAAAGACAGAAAAAACAACAAATAATACAAGACTATTAAGGCTTTATTAAGGCAGCAATAAGTGAAGTTATTCTAAAATGTTACCTAAATAGTGAGAAAAAACGTATTTGTTGTAGTTTTTAGGTCCTTTTCTTCAGTATAATCCACCTCGTTTTACAGTCACAAGATGGTCGCCACATTTTCCACAACAACATCCACCGTTGCGACTCTACCGTTCGTATTTGCGCGCTTGGGGGAGTGTTTTTTTGGCGACAGGTGCAGGAGGAGCAGAGGGGTCCCACACACAGACACTGTAGCCGTGTGCTAATCCGGGCCCAGCTGTTGCAGTTGCTCGGCCGATCAATCCAAAGTGTGGAGCGGCGGGTCGTGCCAGAAAGTGCAGGCAAGTGTTGATTTGAGTCATTTTCAGGCTTAATTCTGTTTTTGTTCCAGCCTGTGGGGCCTTTCATTAGCGTTCATCTGATACTTGGCCCGGGCCGGACGACACGCAAGGCCAGAGCACAGATATTCACCAAATCATACTTTATGCTTTTGTGATTACTGTCCGTGTATGGATTGATATACAGCAACTGTTCAAATGAGTTTTCGTCTAAATCTAATGGCTTTCGGTGTTACAGGAGACATATTATGCTGTTTTCCAGGCGCTTAGTATTGAAAAACATAAAAAACATAAAGTAGTTTCACATTTTGTTCATTGTAAACTGCAATATTAACCCTAACCCTATGTTAAAAATAGAAATCAATCCATTAAACTGCCTCTGACAGGTTGGACTACTCATTTGACTAAATGCAGATAAATTCTGCTGAAATCTGGTTTAGTCCTGGTTTAGACCTGGTTTATCAAATTATCAAATCAAATTTTATTTATAAGGTGCTTTTCATACATATAAACGTAACACTTGCTTTACAGTGAATTGAAAACACAGGCCCACATTCCACCCCCTCCTGGTGCAGGAGCCGTCTGCACCAGGAGCAGAGTTGCCCACAGCCACAGGACACAGACTCAGGGCCCAGAGGAGAGATGAGGCACACACCAAACCCCCACCAGGGGCCCATGAACCAGGGTCCAGCAGCCACAGCCACCACCGCTCCCGATACAGAGGGCCCCTCAGAGGAAACACTGGAGAGTCTAAAATGGATAAAGATAATAGACAAATAAATATGGGGAAATGAATACATTGGTAGAAAAAGAGTAAAACTAAATAAATATATATACAACACTAAACCTAAAATAAGTAAACACAATAAATAGAATTAAGGATAAATCAATTATATAAGTAAGATTAAACAAAATTAAATAATAAATGTTAATCAAAAGCTAAGCTAAAAAGGTTGGTCTTGAAATTGCTCTTAAAAACCTGAACGTTCTCTGCGGCCCTGAGGTCCTCCGGCAGGACGTTCCACAGACAAGGGCCGTAGTACTGGAAAGACGCCTCGCCGTGAGTGTGTGTCCTGACTTTGGGAATGACTAGGAGCCGACTGTCAGAGGAGCACAGGGGCCCGAGGAGGAGCGCAGGGGCCTGAGGGTTCATATGGTAAAAGCAGTTCTGTCCTGGTTTAGTCCTGGTTTAGACCTGGTTTAGACCTGGTTTAGTCCCGGTTCAGTCCTGGTTTAGACCTGGTTTGGTTTAGACCTGGTTTAGTCCTGGTTTAGACCTGGTTTATTCCCGGTTCAGTCCTGGTTTAGACCTGGTTTAGTCCTGGTTTAGACCTAGTTCAGTCCTGGTTTAGACCTGGTTTAGTCCTGGTTTAGACCTGGTTTAGTCCTGGTTTAGTCCTGGTTCAGTCCTGGTTTAGTCCTGGTTTAGACCTGGTTTAGTCCTGGTTTAGTCTTGGTTTAGTCCTGGTTTAGTCCTGGTTTAGTCCTGGTTTAGTCCTGGTTTAGACCTGGTTTAGTCCTGGTTTAGACCTGGTTTAGTCCTGGTTTAGTCCTGGTTTAGTCTTGGTTTAGTCCTGGTTTAGACCTGGTTTAGTCCTGGTTTAGTCCTGGTTTAGTCTTGGTTCAGTCCTGGTTTAGACCTGGTTTAGTCCTGGTTCAGTCCTGGTTTAGACCTGGTTTAGACCTGGTTTAGTCCTGGTTTATTCCTGGTTTAGTCCTGGTTTAGACCTGGTTTATACCTGGTTTAGTCCTGGTTTAGTCCTGGTTTAGAGCTGGTTTAGACCTGGTTTAGTCCTGGTTTAGACCTGGTTTAGTCCTGGTTTATTCCTGGTTTAGTCCTGGTTTATTCCTGGTTTAGTCCTGGTTTATACCTGGTTTGGTCCTGGTTTAGACCTGGTTTCTGGCTCTTTAATATAAAGTTGAACGGCCCTGACAGGAGCTACAGTTGTATTTCAGATTGGCGCGGTGACTTTTTGCGTCTTCTATTTCCGAGCTGCAGAAACACTTTATTTCGGTTAAGTCTTGTTTCTCACGTTGGGAGGGTCTTGCTGCCTGCGGTTCTTATAATCTCTTCATTATCTCCTCTTGGGCTCCGTCTTAATTTGTGTCTGTGTAAAAATCCACTGGGCTCTGGCTCGGGGACAGTGGGACAGTTGGTCCAGTTTCTGCTGCGTCGAGTGAAGTTGTTAAGAAAATAAGTCATTTGTAAGCTCATAAACCCTCACGACTGACACATGAAGGTCTCATGCTAGCACAATTTTAGTATAGAGCTCGGGATAGAATATCAAAAAACAGCCGTTACCATGGAAAGTCGCCATGTTTGCCGTTGGTGTTAAACTTAGAACATAGAAAAACATTTGCCAAAACGAAAAAAAAAAGAATGAATGCTAAGTTTAGTGTTTAGCGTCTTAAAATTTAAGATTTTAAGATGTATTTATTTTTTTCATTTTAAACTTAAGATTTAACATCGGACTAACTGAAAATTCTGTTATGTGTAAACTGCTCTGTGTATTCTTAATTGAAAATGACCAAATGAAAATAATAAAACTAATTAAAGTGCGTATGACAGGTTTTTATGATTTTCTAATTTTGACTTTATTTACTTTATTAATACCGCTTGTAAATATAAATGATAGTTTTACACCAATCAGGTTGCTGTGAGAAAAATGTGTTGAAAATTACAACTTGATGGCATCACACTGGGAGACAAAGGTTATGCAGAATTTGCACAAAATAACCCTAACCCTAAACTAAACTAAACTGATTTGAACATTAATTCAACAAAATAAAGATGTTCACATGTATGTGTGACATTAGAGGAGTTTTGGTGCACTGTACAGGATGGTTGCTATGGTGATTTCCCAGTGTGATGTCATCATTTACAACCAGGAAGTGAATTAAAAGCCTATTTACCTTATTCCGGAAGTTGCCTTACGCGCCGCCATCTACATGGAGCAGACAACAGAAAATAAGTGATACATGGACTAAAAAACACACAGACTTTCATGTGGAAACAACAAACTTGTCCAATCTGCTCCTAAAGATGTTTTATTCTTTCATTTAATCCACTTCATCCATAGATTTCTCTGGGACATTGGAACTTCAAAGGCCGCTTTCTCAAAATGCAATTTTCTCCTCTAGGGATCAAGGTTGACAAAAATCAACCTTAAAGTAGTTCCCACACACATCATACTGTACAATTTTACTTTTAACAAGATTTTGACGGAACGTATAGAAGGATTTGTTGTCATGTAATTCTAAGATTGCTTTATTAAAGTTTTAAGTCAAAATAATTAGGCAAAATGTAGATTTTAGGCCAAATCTCAGTCAGATCTGGCTATAGATCAAACTATAAAAATTGTCAACAAGGTAATTGCATCTCATATTTAGCAATCTTTTTCAAAACAATTTTATTTAGTCTTTTCAAAAACATGCAATTAAAAATGCTTACATACATAATTTACCTGTTTGTGATTCAATTTATTTAGCTTTTGTACTTTTTTGTTGTCAAAATATGTACAATAAGTACGTCTGTGGAACCATACATACACGGTTTTGGAAATTATGCTGCACGTCAACGGAAAATGTACATATTTCATGTTTTGCAAATTATGTTACAATAAGAATGTCAATCAATAACGTACATGTTACAGTTTATCAATTATAAACCCTGACCCCAACACAGACTCTGAACTAATTTACAAAATGTAAAATATGTATGTTTTTTCTGGAGACTGGGTTGCAGTTGTGCCATTAAAAAATATATGAATACATTTCTAACCTCAGTTGGAGCTAATAGGTTTTAACTGGCAGAGGATTGGCTGAATATTACAGTATCCTCCTTCACAAATGCCGCCACTTTATTTGATATTCACGTGCTGTGGATGTAAAGCTCCTTATAAAGTCGCACAGATGGACACAAACATAAAGATTAGCACAAGACGCTGACAGATAAACTCATTTCTTTGCAAACTAATCTGACGCGGTGTGGTACGTGACAAGGGTGCCCACTCTCTCCTCTCATATTTACACTCTGCAGCTGGTTAAAAGTTCACTTCACCCCAATCCTGCGACTACAGCGCGCTCCACGTGACCTGCTGGGTTTATGTCCCGCTTGAAACAGCAGGTGTCAATCAGTTCATTTGAGCCGAGCTGTTTTTTTTAATCTGCCAAAAGAAATCACCCTCTGGACGTAAGCCGATTTTTATATTCACTTGGTGCAGGTTTCCGCAGGTTTTTACTTTTTTTTATGGTAATGCGGTGTCTGTGGTGTTTCTAATCTTTGCAAACAATGTCAAACCATCTCCAATTCACCAACAAACTAAAGTATTCATACAGGCACCTTGAGTGACGTGCATGAAACAAACAATTATTTCAATTTATTAAAATGTTTTACAAAACTACTGCCACAAAAAATCTCTGTTAAATGACAGATACAAAATGATCGTTACTGCAGGGTCTGTGAGGCAGAACAAGAAGACCTGTTACTTTTTTTTTTCTTTTTTTTTCTTTGTGGCTATAGGTTTTGGGTTTGTGTACATCTTGGTTACAGTCAATGAGTATTTGTTTTGCCATTACTCCCAGAAATACAGTATTATGTTGTGTGTTTTTAAGGGAAATTTTATTCCTTTTATAAATATGATTACTTTGCTTTGAAAAAAATCAAATTCATTATCAGTATACTCGAAAAAATAATTGTAACAAGAAATAACAAGTATTAAATATTTACTCTCTAGACTTTTGAATTACAATTTGTTTCCTGCTTGGTTTTAAATGTAGTTCAAGCCTTATGGTGGTGTTTTCTGTTTTTGTGTAGTTTATCTCCCTTGTGTGCTTCTTGTGTTTATAACATAATGACCCATATATAGCAGACAGAAGCCCAGAATGTCTTTAAAAGTGTATTTTTGCTTTGTTGTCATTTGCTTTGTGTAGACGTTAGCAACATTAGCATCTCAGACCGAGCATATGACAGATTTTTATTATTTCCTATAGTTTTGACTTCTTTTGGTGCTTAATATCGGTTGTAAATATACATTTTAGTTGTACACCAATTAAGTTTGTGAAGAAAAATGTTGAAAACTAGGAATCAGAGTTCAAAACCACAATGACACTGAGACGCCATCCAAAACACTTTTTCTGTTTGTATATATTTTTGTTTGTCAAATAATAATTTCTGTGACATTAGAGGAGTTTTGTAATGGTTGCTAGATAGCAGTTACAGAATTCCGATGATGTCGAGCATGATTAACAACCAGGAAGTACAATTTACAAAAAAAAAAAAAAAAAAGCCACACTCGAGTAACATTTTAGTTTTATTTTCCTTATTCCTCCCAAATCTTAAATACAGTCATCTTAACTGTGTTTATTAAAATTACTTCTTCAAATGTCATGGGCACTGCAGTACAGTGACAGCTGTTGGACAGTAGGAAGTATCTTAAGGCTAAATAATACAATCAACAAGGGAAAAAAAGCACCATAAATATTTTAACTGTCAGATATAAAACTGTTTCCAAACGCTGGACAAAGCAATACTTTCTCACTCTGATAAACTCCAGGTTCTGAAATATTAATTCCGAATTTCAGAATTTTACTATCAGAGCGAAGAAAATCCAACGTCCAAGGACAATTTGAAATGGAACAATAAACAATATCATTATTCGTGATCAAACAATAAGACAACAATCATTTTTAAGTACATTTTTTGGAAAAGAAAAAAAAACTTATGCAGGATATTCTTTTCTAGTTCATTGTTGTTTTCACTTTTTCACAGTTTTCAACAGTCAGAAATGTAATTATTTCTGGAAAAGCACTTTGAATCAGTGACTCAGAACGGAAATGTCAGCACGTACAATGCACGCTTTCTATTTATCTTCGTGAACTTTCAAATGTCACTAATGCAGAAGTTGGCGTCGAAGTTGGAGGCACAATAAAAGCCGCGATTGGTCTGATATCGACGTGTGTTTTTACGGCTTGGAGATGTCTCCCGCCGTCGCCCCACGCACTCCTCTAGACCCTGGAGAGGAACACATTATCCTCGTTAATCCAAATATTCCCCGCTAATTGCATGTGATCGTCAAACGCATTGATTATGTGGCCAGACGGCAGAGAGCAGCGACATCGGATCTACTTTTTGTCCACCAAGTCTCCCCTCGGCTCCATCTGTGAAAACGTCAATTTGAAATCAGAGCAAGTGCGCTGCTGCAGTCGTGTCGTTTTTTGTGCCCGAGTCGCGGGTCTTTGAGGAAACGGCGTCGGGGGAGCGCGGCGGCTGGTATCGACTCCGGTCTGCAGAGTACAGGGCAGTGGATCGGGTGAACGCGGCCCATTGATGAGGACCGAAGATCAGGTTCGGGACGGCGCAGAGGAGTGAGGAGCACGGCATGAACTCATCGCTTTTACTGCGGCGTTTTGAACGGGTTTCAGGCAACAAATTGTAAAGATTAGCTACACTTTTACTGTAGTTGTACTAGGGCAGGTCTTGTCAACGTGTGGCCCGCGGGCTAGATCAGGCCCGCCGAACAATCTGATTCGGCTCGTGACCCATCTGGTAGATCAGGCCCGCCGAACAATCTGATTCAGCTCGTGACCCATCTTTAAAATATTTTAAAAATGTATTTCCTCTTCCACTTTCCTGGTTTAATCTTGTGTTAGTACTGGTTCATACTTTTTTGGTTTTGGTTTAGTCCTTGTTTCGTTCTTCTTTAGGTCTGTTTTGGTCCTGATTAAAGTGCCAATGACAGGTTGGACTACTCATTTAATTAAAATGCAGTTAAGATAAATATATTTTGAATTCTTCTAAAATCTTTACAAATTTTTAGCTATTTTTCTAGTTTACTTCCTGGTTGTAAATGATGACATCACACTGGGAAATGACCAAGAAACCATCCTGTACACTGCACCAAAACTCCTCTGATGTCACAGATTATTTCATTTGACAAAGAAAAACACATATGAACACCTTTATTTTGTTGAATCAATGTTTAAAGGGTCAAAAAAGTAGTTTCTTTTGTGTAAATTATGGATAACCTTTGTCTCCCCAGTGTGATGTCATCGATTTGTTTCATTCCTGTAATTTTCAACAGATTTTTCGACGTTTCTCCACAAACAGTGACCTGATTGCTGTAACTATAATTTATTTTTAAAGCATGTATTAATGCACTGAATATAGTCTAAATTAGAAAATCATAAAAACCTGTCATTGGCACTTTAAGACCTGGTTTGATTCTGGGTTAGTCCTGGTTTAGACCTGGATTGTATCTAGTGCTAAATATTATCCTAATATCCTAAAACCAGCTGACCTCAGTGTTGCTCTGATCTATTTGCTCAGGAAGGTTGAGCTCATATTAAACGTAAAATGTATTTGTTTCAAGATAAAATGAATTTATATCATGTTAGATGTAGTTTGTCCGCGTACATGTTGCTGTAAGAGATTAACATCTGGGCATGCGCAGATATAAATTTGAAGCAAGTTCAGTACTGACTAAAATTGGGGAATCACAAGGTGCTTTTGGTGCAAAGTTTTGATAGAGGGGCTGTGTCAACATGAATGGATTAAAAGAAAGATGCAACAACTCAGTAAAAAGTGACACTATATCTACATAACGCTAAAAAACAAGCCTAAAATAGTTGAAAACAGAAGAAAGACTTGCAGCATAGATGAATGAAAATGTTCTTGTCGTATTAAATATGTTTACACGCCGCCGTTTCCAGAATAAAGTCTGCTAAAACAATTTAATTACTGATGTTTCTGATGGTGTGTGAATGCGGACAATAAAACACAGACGTCGTGGGGTGATTTTAACTTTAAAGACGCCCCGAGGTAATACTAATCCCGTGCGATTAGGGCTCTATTTGTATTTTTCCTCACTTCTGTTATTCAGTCTCTCTCACAGCACGGTCCATCTTGTGATCGCTAACGGACTAACGACTTTATGAAATCATGGTATTATCGGAATCATAGGACTCTCATTTCACACCAATACAACAGAATCGACCAATCGGAGCGCAGACTTTCCCGGGAAGTCAATAAAAGTTATCAGAGAAGTTCAGAAGTTTGGAAATGTCGTGTGAAAACTGCCTCCTCCGCTTTTCATCTCGCAATATCTGATTGTGGTGATGTTTGCGAGCGTGTTTGTGGAGGGAACGCTGCACAGGAAACACGTTAGAAGCAAAAGTTTGACAAATGATAGTGTCATTTACTACTTTTACTTATGATGAAAAAATGGTTGGGAAATAAGGAATGACGATTTTTGGATGCTTAGACAAGAGAAAATTTGATGGAAGACGCACTCAATTTTGGTTAAAAAAAAAATGAAAATAAAGATACAAGAACAAAGAGTACAGAAAAAGTTATTCATTTGAGCAGTTTCTTGTTTTGACTATTTTACATTTTAAAGTAAGAACTTACTAGTTATTCAGGAAAGTCAAAATACTCAAATCGATTTGAGTAAGTTTTCTTGTATAAAAACGTACTGTATGTAGATTTTGAGAACTATTAAAGTGTCAAAAGTAGTGATCTTTATAAGAAAATAAAATAGCTGATTTTTGTTCAAAGGAAAATTAATTTATTTTAGAATTTTGTAGTTTATTTGTATTTTTTGTTTGCTCAAAGTTGGAACTCAAACTGTGACACTTTTTGTTCAGTTTGCTCTCTCAACATATTGAAGAAGAAGAAGAATTTTTATTTATAGAGCGCTTTTCCACCTAATAGGCACCCAAAGCGCTTTACAAACAGTTGGATTTCATGTGTAAACAACAAACTTTTCCAATCTGCTCTTAAAGATGTTTTATTCTTCCATTTAATCCACTTCATCCATAGATTTCTCTGGAACATTGGAACTTCAAAGGCCGTTTTCTCCAAATGCATTTTTGTCTCTTGGGACATAAAGATCAGCCTTAAAATAGCTCCTGCACAATCTGGACTCATCAAGATTCTGACACAACGAACAAAGGATTTGTTGATATCTAATTTTAAGCCTGATTTATTAAGTTTTATGCCAAATAAATGAGGTGAAATTTGAAATTTTAGGCCAATTTGCAGTCAGATCGAGAAACGAGAGTCCAAAATCTTCTCAGTAAAGTTTTTTTGTAATTGTTATTTCTACAAAATTAACCAAACAAATTGAAACCTTGTTCTGTCAATTTTTCAGATTGAATTGTCCCAAATATGTGACATTTTGGCCATTTTAAAACATAAAAGGCCTTATTTCTACATGAAAACATGACATGACTTGTAATACTTTTTTTTCTTACATTTAAGTGAGTAAGTTTGCAATTGATATCTTTAAATCTTCTCCTCTTAAATGCTCTGACGTAGATGTACAATGCCTTTGCTTTTGTTTTTTTGTGCTTACCTCTTTCTTTTCACATATTATCAGTGACATTCACCCTGTATTTAGCTGTTCGTTGTGTGATCTTTGAGTATTTATTGATTTGACATTGACTTTGGTGCTGTCGCAGGGTTGGTTTCTCCTCTTCTTCTGTTCCGTGTCTGATCTTGTGCAAATCGGTGTCATCCGTACAAAGCTGTGAGCGTCCGGATGTGGCTTTGATCGATCGCCGCTGTCTCCTGCTCGTCTGAACGTCTCCACAGCTCTGCGTCTCACCTCGTGTCCTCCTTCTCTGCTTTTTCTATTTGTTGTTTCAATCAATGGAGCTTCGAACAGCTGTGGAGACAACACACTCCGTGGCCCACAGAATTGTATTTCTTCTACAGATGGACTTTAAAACAGAGAGAAAGGTGATCATCTCAGCTCAGGAATGAACTAACGCCAGAGTGATATGTGTCTCTGAGTGTAGTTCTACAGTGCAGAATATGTATATCTAGCCGAGCTTACAGTGAGACGCTGCAGGTGAACAGGAAAGAATCTTACATTTTATGATATCAATGATAAACTTCTCCTGTAGTTTACTCACATAAATGTAAGAAAAAACGTTTTAAGCCAAGTTTTTTATCATGTTATGTTTTCATGTAGAAATAAGGCATTTTATTTGTAAAAACTTAAACAATTGCACATATTTTGGGCATTTAAATCTGAAAAATTGACAGAAAATTTAATCCCTGTGTGATGTCATCAAAAGTGACACGTCATTGAAAAGACTGTGTCTGAATGTCCACACTATTCCCTGTAGAGGGCACTATACAGTGGTCACGCCATTTTTATTGCTGTCCGAATGTCCAACAGGTGAAAAAGTAGTGCACTCAAAATTTCCCACAATGCATCTTTAAAAGTAGTGTCCAGCGATGGTCACTAGACCGTTCAATATTGACCACAACGCATTGCGAGGATCAGAAAAACTACAGCGAACTGAATGAAAGCAGAAAGAGGAGCTGCTTAAACAAACTGATGAGCCGAAACATTAACAAAACAGTTGCTAGCATTAGCCGCTTACCTTAGCTTGAGCTGTGAAAAGATCGCAAATCTACAATCAAAAGTTGAATAATCCAGGTTGGAGATCCACGTAGCAGAGCGAGAGCTGCTAGAGCAGAGCGCGAAACAGAGCAAGACGAAGCTAAATATTTACCCCTGGTGTACACTGAATCCGGTGAAAGATTTAGAACCTCAGAGCACTGCGGCCGCGTGTCCGGCAGCTGCGCGGGTCTGCGGAAAGAATCTGCAAGAAGTCCATTTTTGCCGAACGTTACAGCGGTCTGGTGCGGCATTCATGTCATTTGACGAGTCTTCTTGCGCGAAACCATGTGAATCTGCGTGGCTTTCGTCGGCTGCGAAGGGGTTTTTTGCTGCAGTACCAGTGGAGTGGCCACTGGGGGCGACTGGTGACAGGTTTAAGCGACCAATGCCCTATCCAGTTAAAACATCTATGTTTAAACCATCATTCAATAAAATAATGGTGTTATCAGGTATTATTGTTTGCCAAAGTATAACTGTTGTTTAATTTATATGGTTTACAGTCTAGTTGCTAGGTAACAGTTTTAGGAATTACTTCTAACTATGTCATATTTGTGCTCATGTTCAACCAGGAAGTAACATTATAAACTTTACACAAACTGTCAAACTGGGGACAAAATGTTCAGTAAAATCTTAAATATAATTGTGTTCAGTCAGACCTGTCATACAGACTTTTACATGAGCATATTTTATAACTCACCATTAACACAGAGAAACTTTTACCTCTCACTTCTGTAATTCCAAATGTCATAATGTCCTGTGCATAACCTCTATTGTCAGAAGAGCACGGCATCTTGAATATTCCATGTTTATCCGTCCCCCTGGCCTGCGTCCCGTCGATGTGTCCAGCTCCTCTGTGTCTCCGTGCGTCTCTGCGTGTGTGAACCGGAGAGCCCCTCAGCGCTCGTTGTGCTAATAAAACAGCGCCTGTATGGGACACCGGACACCGCGGATCAAACTCCATCACATTACTGAAACCTTACGCCCGCGCAGGACGAGCAGCAGCAGCAGGAGACGGGCGGAGGTGTAGATTCGGGGTGGGACAGGTCTGTGCAGTGTTTACCAGCGGCTTGACATCCCCTTCACAATAGAACGTCTGCGCAGGCCGGAGCAGCGCGAGATCGATGGAGCCGGGAGGGACGATACGCTGATACGGTGTCCAGGAGAGGAGAGCGAGCCGGGGCAGATGTTTAGGACCGACGTGCTCTGGTGGGCCGTGTTTGGACCAGAAAAAAACAGAAATACTACAGAAATACTAGACATACAGGCCAAACTCTTTTTTTGGTTCAAAATATTAGCTTTCATGTAGAAACAACAAACTTGTCCGGTCTGCTCCTAAAGATGTTTTATTAATTCATTTAATCCACTTCATCCATAGATTTCTCTGGGACATTGTAACTTCAAAGGTCATTTTCTTAAAATGCATTTTCCTCCCACAGAGACATAAAGATCAGCCTTAAAGTACAATCTGGGACTGAACAAGATTCTGAAAGAATGTGTACAAGGATTTGACAAAAAGTTGTAAACATCAGCCGTGGTAATGAATAAACCACTTTTAAATAAACTGCTAGCTGTATAGTGGTCAGGGTTAGCTGTGATTATGAATAAACTCTTCTTAAATAAACCCTTTGCTTAAAAGTTGCTAACTGTTAGCCGTGTGTAATGAATAAACCCCTCTTAAATAAATCAATAGGTGTAAAGTTGCTAGCGTTAGCCGTGATTATGAATAAATCAGTCTTAAATAAACAGTTAGCTGTAAAGTCGCTAACATTAGCCAAGATTATTAAAGAAAACCACCCTTAAATAAACTGTTTGCTGTAAAATTGCTAACGTTAGCTGAGGTTATGAATAAACCACTTTTGAATAAACAGTTAGCCGTAAAGTTGCTAATGTTAGCTGTAATTATGAATAAACCACTCTTAAATAAACTGTTTTGAGAAAAGTGCAATCCACGTTAAATAAAATGAGTATAATTATTTTTAGTCCATAAATATGTCAGATGGATTTGATCAATATTTATCACAGAAATCCACTTTAGGAGTTTAGCGTTAGAACTGTTTTTCAGCCCGACCTGATAAGGAGTGTCTGAATCGCTCTGTAAATGAAGCAGTTGCAGTGAAAACACAAACCGGATAATGAAGTGAAGAGTAATAATAATTAAAGTTGTTTATCTTGTGTGGCCTCGTGTGTTAAGCCCGGGCCAAAACAACAGCAGCCCAATCACCAGCACGTCCCGCGGAGCCAAAAACATGGATTATCACTCCTCATCATCCGACGCTGCCGAAACTCCAACATGGCACCCGCGGCAAACGCAAGAAAAACGCTGGAGTGATGCAGATGTGTGACCTGGTTTACGGCTCATATCTGTGTAGTTAGAGTCTCTGCACATGAAACAAAAACTGGCACACAGTTCAGCGTCTTCTCTGTCTGCACAAATGAACAAAAGGTTTTACTGATGAGGAAAAAAGTATAGACCCTTTAAAATGTGATGTCATCAAAATTTCAGAATGGAGGCGACTGAAGGCAAAATGAAGTTTACTGTAAATGTTTCACTGATTCTCTCACATCAGATCTAAATTCATCTGGTTTTAAGTGTTTGTGTTTTCTATAACAAACAATGTACAAAATACAATTTTCTAGCCTTAAAATTGTATTTTAGCTTCACAATAATCTAATTTGTTGTATAGTATCAAATATATCTGTAGATAAAATGAAAAATGATTGTGGGTTTTACATTTCTGTGAGTATTTTTCCAGTAAAACCCATAAATCTGGATTGTTCCTTCATCAAAAATGCAAAGAGTTTATCATAATTTCCTAAAACATAAAGTAAAATACAATAATAAATGTGTTCTGCAGCAGTTCTGAGTCACTCACATGTGTCTGAGGCTTTTACTTTTCCAAAATCAGCTACATTTTTCATATTTTGTGATATTCTGAGGTCAATACCAATTTCTCCAATGAAATCACATTATGTTACACTTCACCTTTTCCTCCATTCCAAATTTACAAAGTTTTAGAGGGAATTTAAAGACATTCTTGGTTGCGTAAAGACGTCCGGTGCATTGATTAGTTGTTATCTCAATGATCCGACCACCATCTGACCAAAAATGCACAGTTTTTTACAACAAAATACTGTATTTATTTGAAAAAAAAAAGGAAGATTAAACTCAGTGGCAGACTTACCATTAGGCAACAGTCCACAATTGCCTTGGGCCCCCAACCTGAAGGGGCCCCTAATAGGCTGCCCCTCCTGATCATCATAGACACACGGCTCTGAAACAGTTCTCTCCATATTACAGTAAAGAGCACAAATACTTATAAAATATAGCCTGGGATTGTGAAATGTAAACCCAATGAAGCTATTCTGTTGAACGACCTTTAAATTGTCAGAAAAGTGTCAATGGCACGTCGCTTTTTGATGACATCACAGAGGGATCCTGTTTTGGAACTCAGCACTACTTCCTGTAACTTTATTTTTCGAAATTTCTTCACGAACTGCAACTTCACAGACGTAGAACTGTGATAAATATTTACCACAGGTGCCATAATCATGATAGCACAAGAACCTGTCACATTTCAAATTGTGTCGAGTAAAAACAGTTTGTTGCTATTGACATTTTTGAAAGCGTTCCCAAAGTGAGATTAATAGCGCGAGTCTTGATTTTCTTCTTCCGATGTGACAAACCGAGCATAGGCTTATTCTGCCATAATGAGTCTGCAGGAGGTTTGCTCTGGAGCTAATAGGATCCGAGTGACTTAGTGAAAGGATGTTTACGTGCTCCACTAAAGCAGATTGAGGCAGATCCTTATGTGGACGTAAAAAACACCAAAGAAAACACGCTTTTTCCAGAGCTGTGGGATTTAGTACTGACAACAACACACAGAAGATGTATGAATCTCACATAGTAACTTTAGAATCAAATACTGAGACGCTGTTACGATGTAGACCTGTTTAGACCTGGTTTAGTCCTGGTTTAGTTTTGGTTTAGTCTTGGTTTCGTCTTGGTTTAGTCCTGGTTTAGACCTGGTTTAATCTTGATTTAATCCTGGTTTAGACCTGGTTTAGTCTTGGTTTAGATCTGGTTTAGACCTGGTTTAGTCCTGTTTGGTGCAGTTCTTGGATATTCCTAGTCTCCAATGGTTAATATAAGTTTAGACCTGGTTTAGTCCTGGTTTAGACCTGGTTTAATCTTGATTTAGTCCTAGTTTAGACCTGATTTAATCCTGGTTTAGACCTGGTTTAGTCTTGGTTTAGATCTGGTTTAGACCTGGTTTAGTCCTGTTTGGTGCAGTTCTTGGATATTCCTAGTCTCCAATGGTTAATATAAGTTTAGACCTGGTTTAGTCCTGGTTTAGACCTGGTTTAATCTTGATTTAGTCCTAGTTTAGACCTGATTTAATCCTGGTTTAGACCTGGTTTAGTCTTGGTTTAGATCTGGTTTAGACCTGGTTTAGTCCTGTTTGGTGCAGTTCTTGGATATTCCTAGTCTCCAATGGTTAATATAAGTTTAGACCTGGTTTAGTCCTGGTTTAGACCTGGTTTAATCTTGATTTAGTCCTAGTTTAGACCTGATTTAATCCTGGTTTAGACCTGGTTTAGTCTTGGTTTAGATCTGGTTTAGACCTGGTTTAGTCCTGTTTGGTGCAGTTCTTGGATATTCCTAGTCTCCAATGGTTAATATAAGTTTAGACCTGGTTTAGTCCTGGTTTAGACCTGGTTTAATCTTGATTTAGTCCTAGTTTAGACCTGATTTAATCCTGGTTTAGACCTGGTTTAGTCTTGGTTTAGATCTGGTTTAGACCTGGTTTAGTCCTGTTTGGTGCAGTTCTTGGATATTCCTAGTCTCCAATGGTTAATATAAGTTTTAGACCTGGTTTAGTCTTGGGTTAGATTTGGTTTAGTCCTGGTTTTAATCTTGGTTTAGTCCTGGTTTGCTGTTCTCGTATGTTCCTAGTCTGCAGTGGTTCATATCAGTCTTGGAGATGGTTCAGACCTGGTTTAGTCCTGGTTCAGTGCAGTTCTTGTAGTGTGTTCTAGTCTTGAGTGATCAATATCTATCATGTGTTTTAGACCTGGTTTAGTCCTCAGTTAGACTTGATTAAGACCTGATTCAGTCCTAGTTTTAGGATAGAAACTTTTGGAATGGATAGTTAAGCCCATTTTACTCCTGATGTGGACTTGGTTTGATCGTGTTCTAGTCACTGCTTAGTTCTGGTCTAGTCCAGGTTAGGGTCAGGTTTAGTCCTGGTTCAGTCCCATTTTTGAAGTTTTAAATGTGAATTAATCTGTAATTAGTCTGCTCCAAGATAAGAACGACATAATTATGACTTGGTTTGTATCTGATTTAATCTTGGTATAGTCCAGTTTAGACTTTTGGGTGTTCACGGTTCTCTGTCTTCGTCCCGGTTTAGTCTTGGGTTAGATCTGGTTTAGTCCCAGTTTAGTGCAGTCCTAATGAGATGTTCAATGACTGTAATAATCAGTATCTGTCAGAGGTTCTTTTGACCTAGTTTAGTCCTGTTTTACTCTGTGTATAGTTCAGTTTAGTCCAGTTTAGTGCAGCTCTTTTTGTGTTCTGGTTCACGGTCTCAGTCCTGGGTTTGTCATGAGTTAGGCCTGGTTTAGACCTTGTTTAGTCCGACTTTAGTGCATTTGTAGTTCTAATGTTCGGATGTTCACAATCTGAAATTGTCAATATCTATAGGAGTCTCTTTGACCTTTGACCCTTTGGTTTCGGCCTGTTTTAATGGATTCTGCTTGGTGCAACTGCCTTAGTCCTGGGTGAGACCTGGTTTACTCCTGGGGTAGAGCTGGTCTAGGTCTGGTTTAAGCATGGTTTGGTTTTGGTTTTGTGCAGTACTTGTACCTGTAATGGTCAATATCTCTTACAGCCACCTTTGACCTGTTTTGGACCTGGTTTAGTTTTGTTTTAGTTCTTATATAATTGTTTAGTTCAGCTCTTTTTGGCTGTTCATAGTTCCGAGTCTGGTTTAGTCCTGGTTTAGACCTGGTTTAGTCCTGGTTTTGACCTGGTTTAGTCCTGATTTTAGAATAGAAACTTTCAACATAAAAACACCTAGAAGTGATTAAGACTTGGTTTAGTCCTGGTTTGTTCTCGTCTCCTGCTGTAAGTTTATAACAAAAGCTGCCAAGAAAAGTACAAATTGTGTCCCAAACCCTTAAGTTTAAACCATCCCTTAATCACTGGACGTCTTTGATAGATGGTGAACTTTACCCTTTTCGCCCCGAACTCCAAAGCCCCGCCTCCCGCTCTCGGTGTTGATTGATGACGTGTTAGAAAAATGAAACTCGTGAGCTTTTTCTCTCGCATTTTGGATCCGCGCGGCGCCAGAGGAGGTTAGTCGGGTTAAGATCCTTAGCTCCGGCGGCTAAACCCTTTTGGAGCTGCTCCTTATTAATCTGTCCCCCACCGCCGAGACATTAGCACCGGGTTTAGGCCGATTTAGCGCCACTAGCTAACGCCCCGCCGGATCTGTGGCAGCGCCGGTAACAGGAATGGACACAAGCGCGGAGGAGGCTGACTCCTGTAAACGTCTGATTAGCGACGACAGCGTTTACTTCTGGATGTTGTTGGAGTCTAAAATACCATGTTTTACTCTTTAATGTCTGTTGTTGTTTTTTTCTGTGTTGAGTTTGCATGTTCTCTCTGTGGCTACACTGTAAACACGTCCATGTTAGCAAAACTCATTTTTTAGGTAATGAGACGCTGTCCTGTTTTCAATTTTATTTTGCCCAGTTGAAATTTTGGTAAACTAAACATTTCAGACAAAATGCTGCAGGTGGATAGGAAAAAATCTTAAGTTTAAAGATATAAATAGTAAACTTCTCCTGTAGTTTACTCACATAAATGTAAGAAAAAAATTAAGCCAAGTTTTTCATCATCAAGGCATTTTATGTGTAAAAAAAAAAATAAAACTGCCAAAATTTTAATTAAACATTTTAATCTGAAAAATGGACATTTGTTCACAAATGAGTTACAAAAAATGTACTTTTTTGAGTAAACTAGATCTGACTGAAATTTGGCCTTAAGGCAAGACACTACAGGCAACAAACTTGTCCAGTGTTCTTAATTTAATCCTCTTCATCCATAGATTTCTCTGGGGCATTGTAAATTCAAAGGCTGTTTTTCTTAAAATACATTTTTCTGCCACACAGACATAAAGATCAGCCTTAAAGTAGCTCTTACACCAAACTGTACAATCTGGACTCAACAAGATCCTGACAACAACATTCTCCTGTCTAAAAGCCTTCAGTCGCCATATTTCAACATTTATTTGACTAATATGTGTTCAAAAAGACCCAAAATTCAATAAAAAACATCTTTTGACTTGTCTACTAAAATAATCATTAGTAGCAGCTCTTGTTATTAGCATGGACGTTCAAAAAGTACCAAAAATCCCAATTAGGCCTTGTCCGGGTCTGAACTAATCCCGGTTTAGTGTGGGCGTCCCGGGGTTCGGTCTGTGCCGTGTGCCGTGTGTGAAAAGGCCCCGGACGCAGACAGAACCGGCGCTCGCGTAAGACTCTTACACGCCGGATAATCCCGGACAGATCTGGATTTATCTCGCCCGAGCACAGCGAGGTGTCACCGCAGACCGCGCCCCGACCAAAAGAAAAACAACGGCGCCAACGGTCGGGAACGTACGGCGAAGTGTGGGGCGCAAATGTACGAGAAACGAGCGGAAAAGGAGCACGTTTGTAAGGACAAAATGTTAT
Organism: Rhinogobius similis; assembly: GCA_019453435.1. Taxonomy (NCBI): domain Eukaryota; kingdom Metazoa; phylum Chordata; class Actinopteri; order Gobiiformes; family Gobiidae; genus Rhinogobius; species Rhinogobius similis. The sequence continues at coordinate 34,885,401 of CM033625.1, forward strand.
ATCCATCCTTGCTTAAAATGACCTGAATTCGGAATAATAATTTTAAACTGAGTTGTTTTACCATTTTAGAATTAATGGCTCGTGTGATGTAGAATATGTAACTGAAGTCAGTGCATTTCAGACTGGTATAAGATCATTTTGCTTGCAATTAGAAAATAAAATCACCAGTGAGTCAAGTACTCCATCTTATCCCACTGGCAAAAAACAGTCTTAAAATCAGAACAAATACACTGAAAAAACAAAAAAAGTGAGAAGCACCCTTAAACAAGTAAAAAAAAAAAAAAAAAAGGGTCCTTTAAGTAAATAAATTAAACTTTTCGAGTCCTGGTTTAGCTCTAGTTTAATCCTGTTTTAGTCCTCTCTTGGTTCTTGTTTAGTCCTGTTTTGGTCCTGGTTTAGTCCTGGTGTAGTCTGGGTTTAGTCCTGATTTAGCTCTGTTTTAGTCTCGGTTACAGTCCCTCAGGCCCTGGTTTAGTCCTGGTTTAGCCCTGTTTTAGTCCTGGTTTCAGTCCTGTTTTAGGCCCTCTTTAAGTCCTGCTTTAGCTCTATATTTAGTCCTGAATTCAGTCGTGGTTACTGTCCTGTTTCAGCCCCGTTTTAACCCTGTTTTAGTCCTGGTTTTGTTCCACGTTGTTTGAGTTTTGTGTCTCTCGTGTCGACGTCTTCATCAGTGCGGCTGGCGTGACGTTCCACTTTAAGGCCGTGATAATCTGCTGCTGAAAACCTCACGCTCGTCTGAACTGAAGAGCCTCTGGGGACTAAGGCCTCTCTGTCCCGGGACCAGAGGACGGACCAGGACCAGAGGAGAGACCAGAGGAGAGACCAGGGATAGACCAGGACCAGAGGACGGACCAGGACCAGAGGACGGACCTGGACCAGAGGAGAGACCAGGGATAGACCAGGAGCAGAGGACGGACCAGGACCAGAGGAGAAACCAGAGGAGAAACCAGGAGCAGAGGAGAGACCAGGACCAGAGGAGAAACCAGGGATAGACCAGGACCAGAGGACGGACCAGGACCAGAGGAGAGACCAGAGGAGAAACCAGGGATAGACCAGGACCAGAGGAGAGACCAGAGGAGAAACCAGGGATAGACCAGGACCAGTGGACGGACCAGGACCAGAGGAGAGACCAGGAGCAGAGGAGGGACCAGGACCAGAGGAGAAACCAGGGATAGACCAGGACCAGAGGACGGACCAGGACCAGAGGAGAGACCAGAGGAGAGACCAGGGATAGACCAGGACCAGAGGACAGACCAGGACCAGAGGAGAGACCAGAGGAGAAACCAGGAGCAGAGGAGAGACCAGGACCAAAGGAGAAACCAGGGATAGACCAGGACCAGAGGACGGACCAGGACCAGAGGAGAGACCAGAGGAGAAACCAGGGATAGACCAGGACCAGTGGACGGACCAGGACCAGAGGAGAGACCAGGAGCAGAGGAGGGACCAGGACCAGAGGAGGGACCAGAGGAGAAACCAGGGATAGACCAGGACCAGAGGACGGACCAGGACCAGAGGAGAGACCAGAGGAGAGACCAGGACCAGAGGAGAAACCAGGAGCAGAGGAGGGACCAGGACCAGAGGAGGGACCAGAGGAGAAACCAGGGATAGACCAGGACCAGAGGACGGACCAGGACCAGAGGAGAGACCAGAGGAGAGACCAGGACCAGAGGAGAAACCAGGGATAGACCAGGACCAGAGGACGGACCAGGACCAGAGGAGGGACCAGAGGAGAGATCAGGGATAGAACAGGACCAGAGGACGGACCAGGACCAGAGGAGAGACCAGAGGAGAGACCAGGACCAGAGGACGGACCAGGACCAGAGGAGAGACCAGGAGCAGAGGAGAGACAAGGGATAGACCAGGACCAGAGGAGAGACCAGGACCAGAGGTGGGACCAGGAGCAGAGGACGGACCAGGACCAGAGGAGAGACCAGGAGCAGAGGAGAGACAAGGGATAGACCAGGACCAGAGGAGAGACCAGGACCAGAGGTGGGACCAGGAGCAGAGGACGGACCAGGACCAGAGGACCGACCAGGAGCAGAGGAGAGACCAGGAGCAGAGGAGAGACCAGGACCAGAGGATGGACCAGGAGCAGAGGAGAGACCAGAGGAGAGACCAGGACCAGAGGACGGACCAGGAGCAGAGGAGGGACCAGAGGAGAGACCAGGGATAGACCAGGACCAGAGGAGAGACCAGGACCAGAGGCGAGACCAGGACCAGAGGACGGACCAGGACCAGAGGAGAGACCAGGAGCAGAGGAGGGACCAGAGGAGAGACCAGGACCAGAGGAGAGACCAGAGGAGAGACCAGGGAGAGACCAGGACCAGAGGAGAGACCAGGACCAGAGGAGGGACCAGGACCAGAGGAGGGACCAGGACCAGAGGACGGACCAGGACCAGAGGACGGACCAGGAGCAGAGGAGAGACCAGAGGAGAGACCAGGACCAGAGGACGGACCAGGACCAGAGGACGGACCAGGAGCAGAGGAGAGACCAGGAGCTGAGGAGAGACCAGGGATAGACCAGGAGCAGAGGAGAGACCAGGGAGAACACTCAGGTCTACTTGTGTTTCTGTGCTCGGTGCTTGGTGCCGCGCTCCGCAACATGAGCAACCGACAAATGATTTTGTTCTGCTTCTGTCTGCTTTAGACGTCTTGTTTTGGCCTGAGTCGGCCCAGTACAGTTCACTTAAGACAGAACACTTTTAAGTCCTGGCTTAGCCCTGTTTCAGCCCTGTTTCAGCCCTGTTTTAGCCCTGTTTCAGCCTTGTTTTAGCCCTGTTTCAGCCCTGTTTTAGCCCTGTTTCAGCCTTGTTTTAGCCCTGTTTCAGCCCTGTTTCAGCCTTGTTTTAGCTCTGTTTTAGCCCTGTTTCAGCCCTGTTTTAGCCCTGTTTTAGCTCTGTTTTAGCCTTGTTTTAGCTCTGTTTTAGCTCTGTTTTAGCCCTGTTTTAGCCTTGTTTCAGCCCTGTTTTAGCCTTGTTTCAGCCCTGTTTTAGCCCTGTTTCAGCCCTGTTTTAGCCTTGTTTTAGCCCTGTTTTAGCCCTGTTTCAGCCCTGTTTTAGCCCTGTTTTAGCTCTGTTTTAGCCTTGTTTTAGCTCTGTTTTAGCCCTTTTTAGCTCTGTTTTAGCCCTGTTTTAGCCTTGTTTCAGCCCTGTTTTAGCCCTGTTTTAGCCTTGTTTTAGCCCTGTTTTAGCTCTGTTTCAGCCCTGTTTTAGCCCTGTTCTAGCCTTGTTTCAGCCCTGTTTCAGCCCTGTTTTAGCCTTGTTTCAGCCCTGTTTTAGCCCTGTTTCAGCCTTGTTTCAGCCCTGTTTCAGCCCTGTTTCAGCCTTGTTTTAGCTCTGTTTCAGCCCTGTTTCAGCCCTGTTTCAGCCCTGTTTTAGCCCTGTTTTAGCTCTGTTTTAGCCTTGTTTTAGCTCTGTTTTAGCTCTGTTTTAGCCCTGTTTTAGCCTTGTTTCAGCCCTGTTTTAGCCCTGTTTCAGCCCTGTTTTAGCCCTGTTTTAGCTCTGTTTTAGCCTTGTTTTAGCTCTGTTTTAGCCCTTTTTAGCTCTGTTTTAGCCCTGTTTTAGCCCTGTTTTAGCTCTGTTTTAGCTCTGTTTCAGCCCTGTTTTAGCCCTGTTTCAGCCCTGTTTTAGCCCTGTTTTAGCTCTGTTTTAGCCTTGTTTCAGCCCTGTTTTAGCCCTGTTTTAGCCTTGTTTTAGCCCTGTTTTAGCTCTGTTTCAGCCCTGTTTTAGCCCTGTTTTAGCCTTGTTTCAGCCCTGTTTCAGCCCTGTTTTAGCCTTGTTTCAGCCCTGTTTTAGCCCTGTTTCAGCCTTGTTTCAGCCTTGTTTCAGCCCTGTTTCAGCCCTGTTTTTAGCCTTGTTTCAGCCCTGTTTTAGCTCTGTTTTCGCCCTGTTTCAGCCTTGTTTCAGCCTTGTTTCAGCCCTGTTTCGATGCTGTTTCGCAGCTCGAGTTGGGAAGCGTCAGAGCCGTGAAATGCGTTTTATTGAGGCCTAATCCTGGCTCTGCGCTGGCTCCCGTTCAGAGCTGGGACTGGATTTGGGGGGAGGCGGGGGAGGAGGGGGCTGCGGGGGTGAGGCGGGGGGCGTGGATAATTGTACAAATTTGCACAGCGGGGCAGAAGGCACACGCTCTGTGGGACACTTGATTTATGGAGCTGCACAGACACTCGGACGGACAACATAAAACTTATATTTATCCAGGAATGTGTTCACTCCATCACCACAAAACATCTTTATGTCGTAAATAAAAAAGAAAAATAGAGTTTATCCACAAAGTTCCAGTGAAAGTAGTGTGCTTTTATTCGTTTTCAGAAAAGTACTTGAAATTTTAAAACACATTAGTGCAGATTAATAGTTCTGCTTTAATTTCACCAAAATTATTGATAGAAAATGTCTAAAGTAAAATATATGTCTTTAATAATAATTGACCAGACTTTTATGATCTTTAAATAATATTTTCTCATCAAACTTGGGGTGTGCTAAAATATCTATTTATATTTTGTTTCAATAATGTCACTTTCAGTCATGTTTTTATCACTTTTAGTTTGTTTACTGTTTTTGTTACTTTTAACTGTGTTTGTTACTTTTAGCCACGTTTTTTGTCACTTTTAGTCATGTTTTTGTGGCTTATATCGCTTTTAATTGTGTTTTTTTTACCTATGGTTGTGTTTTTGTCACTATTAGTCATGTTTTTGTCGCTTTTCGTTGTGTTTTTGTTACTTGCAGTCATGTTTTTGTCACTTATAGTTTTGTTTTTGTTATTTTTAGTCACATTTTTGTCACTTTTTTATTGCTTTTAGTTGTTTTTCTCCTGTCATGTTTTTGTCACTTAATCACGTTTTTCTCACTTTTGCTTATGTTTTTGTCACTTATATTCACGTTATAGTCACTTTTTGTTACTTTTTGTTGTGTTTTTCTCACTTAGATTCACATTTTTGTCACACTTATTGCCATGGATTTCTCACTCTTAGTCAGGTTTTTGTTACTTTTAGTCGTTTTTGTGACTAGTCACTTTCTGTGTAAAATGCCATTCCTGAGTCATGATCTAAACTCTAGATTTATCCAGAGGTTTACACTGATGACACACACACACACGCGCACACACACGCACATACACTCACACACACACACACACACACACACACGCACATACACTGAACACATACACACTGAACACACACACACGCACACACATTCACGCTGAGTACATACACACTGAACACACGCTCACACACACTAAACACACACTCACACACACACACACACACACACACACACACTCACACTCACACACACACTCACACTCACACACACACTCACACTCACACACACTCTCACACACACACACTCTCACACACGCTCACACACGCTCACACCACACACACACACACATACACTCACACACACGCACACGCACACACACACACACACACACCCTCACACACTCACACACACACACACACCCTCACACACTCACACACTCTCTGTTTAAAGCTGTTGTAGGTCACAGTGTCGTTGAGTGGGTTTTGGCTGCTCTCTCATTACGACGCTTTGATGCCTCCCTCGTCGTCTGAGCTCACAGTTTCCAAAGCGGCGGTGGACATTTTGGTTTAGTTTACTGTTGGTGAGAGAAGCTCTGCGTGCTCTTCTCTTAAAGCTGCCAGTATGTCCTATGATCCAAACACACTACGCATTTTCAAACAAAAAGGTGTTACATGAGTGGTATTCTGGACTCTACACCAAGTAAATCATAACACAATTTAAAAATGAACTGAGATCAGATCAAAATGCTAATGGTTTTGTATCTTCACAACAAAATTAAGTAACAATTTTATGTTTCCATGGTAGAAATGTCAGTTTGGTGGCAACTCGATGGAGTGGAGGAATAATAAAACAAGTATTTTTTTAGCCTTATAACTGTCTTTGAGTAGAAAGGGGTTCAGAGGTTGTCATCCGGACGCCGTTTAAAGATCGAGACGTTTCGACTTTTATCCAAAAGTCATTGTCAATCAGAGAGCTGGTATGGGAACCTGGGCCTTATATGCTACTCTAAGTAGTGGGAGTCCAGCCCCCAGGGAGGAGTCACTGCACTCCTGTCTTTGTTATAAGATTGTTTGTTTGTCACCTGGGATTTAATTAATTGGTCTATCTTGTTGATTAATGGTTGGCCTCACCTAGTTTCACCTGTGTCTAAAGGTCTATTGTTATCTTGATAGCTGGCTGTTGCTCCCTCCTCACTACTGATTGCCTCATTAGCATTTGACTGGTCTATTGATCTGGACCAAGGTGTTAAAATGCTGTCATAAATTTTGGCTAAATTAAATCTTAAGCCCCCATTCCTGTTCAGGGAAGGATTTTCTCTTTTTACAAAAATGGCCTCCTTTACTCCTCTTTCAAACCAGTTCTTCTCTCTGCTCAAGGCCATTTTTGTAAAAAGAGAAAATCCTTCCCTGAACAGGAATGTGGGCTTAAGATTTAATTTAGCCAAAATTTATGACAGCATTCTAACACCTTGGTCCAGATCAATAGACCAGTCAAATGCTAATGAGGCAATCAGTAGTGAGGAGGGAGCAACAGCCAGCTATCAAGATAACAATAGACCTTTAGACACAGGTGAAACTAGGTGAGGCCAACCATTAATCAACAAGATAGACCAATTAATTAAATCCCAGGTGACAAACAAACAATCTTATAACAAAGACAGGAGTGCAGTGACTCCTCCCTGGGGGCTGGACTCCCACTACTTAGAGTAGCATATAAGGCCCAGGTTCCCATACCAGCTCTCTGATTGACAATGACTTTTGGATAAAAGTCGAAACGTCTCGATCTTTAAACGGCGTCCGGATGACAACCTTTGAACCCCTTTCTACAATGGACCACACCTGGACGAATGAGGGTTTACATCGACGAACTGTCTTTGAGCTTCACAAAAAGTATAATTGTAAAAGTCTGTAAACTATTGTGGGCTGTATTATAATATTAGGATTTGTCTTCATCAGAAATACAAAATGTATGTCAAATTGTATTAAATAGGTAAATGCTCTAAAATCCAATGTTAAATGTGTTTAAAGCAGCTCTGATTTCACTCACGTGTCTGAGTGTTTTTACTTAAAACATTTTTCATATTTTCTTGCCTATGTCTGAAATGAAACCCTAAGTGTAACTGCTTTTTTTTTTTTTCGTCCGCTTTAGACATGGCCTTGTCCTCGTCCTCCTTTTATATCCGACTAGTCACGATTAGTCGATTAAGAGTTCCACTTAGTTGTAAGTGGAACTCTTAATCGACTAATCGTGACTAGTCGGATAACGTTAAAGACAATGAGAGGAATACACTTCTGTTGATAAGTGAAGGTGTTTGTTGGTCGATGCTAATGCTAATATTAAAGCATACAAAATATAAAACTTCGGTGATCTATCATAAAAACAATCAGGTAGTCTTGTCTTTACATTTTAATTTATTGTTTCTTCATAATTTACATTTTAATAAATGTTAGCATTAGCTATGATAGACAGTTAGCTTAGCCAAGCGCTGCTGCTCAGAGGCCGTCAAATAAAAAATATTGTCGAGTTGAAACAATTACATTTTCTTCTGCTGTGTGATGTTGTGTATAATTTTGGAGTCATAGGTTGCCCATTTTTACATTTTTTATCGTTACTTTTTGGTCTTAAAGTTCCAGGGACAAAGTTTATGTGACAAACCCTTAACACTTAAACACTTAAAACAAAATCAACACTTTAAACTGCATATAATATCGAAAACAGACGGCGCTCTCATTTTGAATATACCAGAAAACCTAGAAGTAAACCATAACAACAGCGATTTCTTTCATTTTTTGCTTCTTTTTTGGTCTTTTGTTGAACTGGAGTACCTCATTTTGGTCTATTTTTCCTTCTTATTTAACGTACATTGTCTTTTTTGCTATTCTTGGGACTAAATCCCATGGCCTCTCTAATCTTTCTCCTCTCTCTTCGTCTTTTTGCTGCTGAAACGCCACACTACACTCCCCAAATTAGCCAATATTTCTGGCATTTCCAAATCTAGATCTGTCCCACACACGGCTCGAGTCGGAGGAAATCACCGCTGCACTTCTCCTAAATCGGAACCACATGCGGCACTCTCCTTTCCTCCACTTCGGTCGCTTCCTGTGTGTGAAGCGAATCGTGCGTGCAGATTTGGCAGCGCTAACGTCACGGCGATGCTAGCAGCGATAGCCCGCGTGCGTTAGCGTGTTTGTGGGACGTCCCGGGAGAGAAGGGGCTCGTTGGGTTTGAAATGACGAGTGAACGAGCGAAACGGCACAAACGATCCGCCCAGGGTTCACAGTCCTGGATCTGGACCGGGTTTCCTCTGAGTCTGAGTGCGAGCACAAACAGCTAGTGCTAGCGTGAAGGAGCATGTAGCTTTGTATTTATTTAAGATTTAAGTCTAAATGACAGATTATCATGTTTTTTTCAATTCTGACTTATTTATTTAGATTTAGCAGGATTTAGTAGGCGAAAAATTTCCCACCATACATCTTTAAAAGTAGTGTCCAACCGGCCAATATTGACCACAATGCATTGCGACAGCCCAGAAAAACGACAGTGACAGGTTTAAATGAAGACTGAAGACAGACTGAATGAAGCAGAAAGAGACGTTTAAATGAACTGTCGAGCCAAGATGAACAAAACCTTCAAACTAACCGTTAGCAGCAGAGTCGCTAGCGTTCACCTGTTTTGGCCTCTATGGAGTTTTTACTGGTTTCGCATTGTAAGCAAACTGAGAATAAGCTTGTGTGTTGTGTTAAATGTGTTTTGTGACACATGTTAGGCCCCACTTTTATTGTTTTAATCATGTTTGCTTTGTGGTTTGCTTTGGCGTGTTGTTATCAGCAGCTAAGGAAAGCTAATGCGCTAACTACAGATACAGAGCCGCATTTATCACAAATAGATTCTATTAAATTAATTAAAGACGTTTTCTCGTTTCTAACTTGCCTAATTTCGATATTGAATGTTAATGGCTGTAAATTGCGTCTGTTGGAGCATCTGGTAGAGTTTGGATGTGGCTTCACTGACTCAGCTTTAACACAATCTTTGTTTACTCTCTTTGTCTCTTTGTCCCTGTATTCTGGGATGAGAAATCACACATGGAAAATATGAACATGGCTTTTTTAAAATGGGGGGTTTTCATTGTGTTTTTAAAACAGCCAAGGTTTGAGGGTACCGTTGTAAACAGAAGGCAGATTATGGCTCAATCCACCATTTCTCCAGCACAATAGTTACTATACCAACATATCGTTCAGTAAATAACAGATAACAATCATGTTTGGGGGTCTCTATTTGTCATCTGTTCTTTTTCTTTGCATTAGTGAGAGATTTTTTGTTATATTTCTGTGCTTCAATAAGATTTGAGCTGTAGACGGGTGAATAAATAACTTGTTTGACACATTAAGGTACAAACAAAGTACTAAGGTTGTTCATTCTGATATATTTATTGCTGCTCATGTTTTTTTTTTTTTTACAAAATTGTTTGGTTGGTAGCTTGGTTTGTGTCAGTGTTTTTTTCTTCAGCAATGTATCGCACACATTTTTTCACTGCATTGAAGGATGGGTCAAATGCAGTGGACAAATGGGGACATTTAAATGTACCTTAAACCTTAAAGACTACACTGACAGGTTCTCAAAATGTTCTAATACTGACTTAGTTTGGTGGGAGGGCACCTGTGGTAATTATTTATTATAGTTAAACATCTGTGAAGTTGCAGTTTGTGAAAATGTTTTGAAAAATAAATGTTTAAAATTGCTGAGTTCTAAAACAGAATCATGTTTTTCAAATTCTGACTTATTCATTTAGATTCATCATAGTTTTACATCTTTAAAGTTGCAGTTTGTGAAGAAGTTTTGAAAAATAACTAAAGTAGAGCTGTCTCTGTGATGTCATCAAAAGGCGACGTGCCATTGAAAATACACAGAAAATACAGAGACAATTTGAGACACATTTTTCTGACAGTTTGAACCATCAAACAACAAAATAGTGTTATGATGTATTATTATTTGTCAAATCATAACTATTGTGTAATGTATATGGATGTTGGCATAGACATTTAAATAAGTAACGCGGCGTTCAATGCTTAGGCTGTCAACCCCTTAGCAACGCGGTACATCCGGTATGATTTGAAGGACTCTGCAGTCTCATGTATTTTCCCTATAGCTGTTAGCATTAGCTCGCAAATCCCCACAAATTATGAATAATCCAGAGAGTGTCAGCTGGTACCAACCCATCGACCACATTTAGCCAGTGTGTAAACGGTTTGGTGTTTTAATTTAGATGATAATTGGCGTAAAACTGTCATCTGAGTTGAAGGATAACTAACTTTAAATTGAGATCTGACCTGATGCTTCTGATGAGAATACACACTAATAATGACACAAACATCCTCTTTTACATGTTACAGGTGGAGACCAGAGAAATGACATAAATATCATGAAAGAAACATTTAATTTGGGGATTGTGCCTCACCGTTCATAAGTGTTCAACGTAACTCTGAGCAGCATCGGCAAGTCATAAGTCTGAGCATCAGACAGAGACAGAGACGCGTCTGTGAATGTCATGGATCTATTCACCTTATTCTGCCCCGCCCACTTTTGACGTTTTTTGCCACAGATACACACTTTTGTTGTAAACGCACCTCCGTTTGACGAGAACTCCGTTAAAGCTAATGACGAACGAGGGAAAAGTCTCGCCGCTAAAATGTTACATAAAGTAGGTTGATTTGTGTAAAATGTTTAATGAACATGAGCAACAACAAGTCAACAACGATTTCCTGGTCAGTCTGAAAACGGCTTTTTAGTCCATGTAGAACTTATTTTCTGTTGAGCTCGTCCATGTAAACTAATACAACGGAAACAAGACGGCGGCGCGTACGGCAACTTCGGGAATAAGGTGAATAAAGGTTTTCAGCTAAAACACAATAACCTACAGCTGACACATCACAGAGTATCAGGGATGTGTTGGTAGTTTTGTTTAAACAAACAGGCACCAAATCCAATAAGTTTAACATAATAATTAACTTGAATGCTGCCAATATGTTAAAAAATGTTTGAAAATGCACTTTTTGCTCATGATTAAGCAGGGATTGCTTATTATATTTATTTATTTTATTTTATCCATAAAATTCCAAAATCCGCCATTATGTTCAATTGATTTGTGTCATCACATTCACTGGACAAACATCTGTATCTTAGCAATTGTAGAGAGCCAGCAAATTCACATCAATGAATGTCTATGGATGTTGGCTTTTGTTTACAGTCTGGTTGCTAGGTAACAGTTGTGGAATTACCTCTAACTAATCAAATCAAATCAAACTTTATTTATGAAGCGCTTTTCATACATATAATGTAACACAAAGTGCTTTACAGTGCATTAAAAACATTCCCACATTCCGTTTCCCTCCCAACCTCCCCCACAGCCACCCGACCCGCTCAACCAAAACCCCCCATAGACAGTCACATATACATACCCATAATTCTCACACACACACTCTAAGATACATGAGGCTGAGTACAGATACACCAGTTGAAGAAGCACCATCAGAGGAGCCGTCTGCAGCAGGAGCAGAGAGTTGTCTGCAGCCATGGGACACAGACTCAGGGCCCAAAGGATAGATAAGGCACATACCAAACCTCCACCAGGGGCCCATGAGCCAGGGCCCCACTGCCACAGACGAACACCGCTCCTGGTACAGAGGGCCCCTCAGAGGAAACACTGGGGAGCCTAAAATGGGTAAAAGAATAGATAGATATGAAGAAATAAGTCAAGAATTGGGTAGAAATAGAGTAAAACTAAATAAATACATCTAAAATGGTAAGCCTAAAATAAGTAATAATATATAAAATGCACAGATTAAATTAAATATTAGTCAAAAGCTAAGCTAAAAAGGTGGTCTTGAGCCTGCTCTTAAAAACCTGAACGTTCTCTGCGGCCCTGAGGTTCTCCTCAGGCCGTTCCACAGACGAGGGCCGTAGTACTGGAAGGATGCCTCGCCGTGAGTGTGTGTCCTGACTTTGGGAATGACTAGGAGCACAGGGGCCCGAGGAGGAGCACAGGGGCCCGAGGAGGAGCACAGGGGCCTGAGGGTTCGTGTGGTAAAAGCAGTTCTGAAAGATAAGAAGGCCCAAGACCATTAAGACATTTATAAACCAGTAAAAGAACCTTAAAGTCAATCCTGAAACACACGGGGAGCCAATACTGTGATTTTAAAACCGGTGTAATGTGGTCCCGCCCCCTGGTCTTAGTCAGGACACGTGCTGCTGAATTTTGTAATAACTGTAAACCTGAAATACTCTTTTTGTGCAGACCAGAGCGCAGGGCATTACAGTAGTCTATACGACTGGAGATAAAAGCATGCATCAGGGTCTCTGTGTTGGCCCCAGAGAGAATGGGGCGGACTCTGGCTATGTTCTTTAAATGATAAAAACCTATTTTTGTGATGTTCTTAATGTGTGGAATAAAAGTCTGCTCAGAGTTAAAGATAACACACAGGTTATATGTCGACATGTCAGCTATGTCATATTTGTGCTCATGTTCAACCAGGGAGTAACGTTATAAACATTACAATAACTGTCTAACTGGAGATCACATAGACTTTCACTTTCAAGTCTATAATGACAGGTTAGATGTCACATTTCACTAAAACATAGTGAACATGATTATATTTAACATTTTACTAAATGTTAAGTATAATAATCTATTCTTTGTCTATCTATTCTATGTCAGTTTGACAGTATGTGTAAAGTTTATAAAGTCACTTCCTGGTTGAACATGAGCACAAATATGATATAGTTGGAGGTAATTCAACAACTGTTACCATAGCAACCAGACTGTAAACATGAGCCAACATCCGAATACATTACACAGTAGTTTGTTTTGACAAAGAACAATACCTGATAACACTTTATTTTGTTGGATGATGGTTTAAACTGTCAGATAAATGTGAGAGTTGAGTGTTAACTGTTTCTGTAATTTCAATGGTGTGTCACTTTTTGATGACACAGAGGGTTCTTTTTTAGAACTCAGCACTACTTCCTGTCATTTTAAACTTGTTTTTTTTTTTTGATGAATATTTATCACAAGTGCCCTCCCACTAAAATAAGACACAATTTGAAAAAAACACGAGAACCTTCACATGGACTTTAACTTTATGTTCAAAGGTCACAAACTGCTGCTTTTACAAGATACTCAGCTGGTATCTCAGCTTTGAAGCAGACAGTACAGCTGCGTCGTGTTGGAGTGTGACTAATCTGTGTGACTCTGTACTTCTTCCTGTTTTGTAGAGCCTCTGCGGTGTGTTTCTCGGTGTCGCTTGTGTCTCGGTCGCGGTGCAGACCTGATGGACGTCTGTTGGCTTTGGCTCCCGTTCTCTCTCTCACTCTGTGTAAAGTGCATGGGTTTGTGAGTTAGTTTTGGCCGGACTTTAAAGAGCTCGTCTGATTACACTTCCACATGTGTCAGAGTCTTTCATGTGCAGGAGACGGGACGTACCTGCTGTCCTCAAACCTCCTCTAAACCGCTGTTTTTCTCCTTTTTTTGAGTTACGGCACTCTTTATTGGTTGAAAATACTCCCCGGCGCACAAAAAGTGAGTTGGTTTAATCCCTCAGGTGTCCATGAGTGGTGCACGGAAGAATTTGTTTCAAAGGTTATCATCTGGACACAGTTCTTGAAATCCATATGTTTTGACTGCCATTGGGAAGTCATTTTCAATCTAAAGGTAGCGGCATGAGAAGTTAAAATTCTAAATTATTACCAAATCCCTCTTTTTACAAAAAAGTAGTAGTCTGTATAATGTTGCAAAGATGGTCAAAGCTTCTGAGTTTAGTTCTTTGTGGTTCTTCATGGTTGTTTTGTTTTCTATTATTCGATAAGAGGTTTCTGTCTCTCTTTCGCTCACTTTTCTCTTCTTTCCTTCTGTTATTCTCATGTCTTTGGTCTTTTGCACCTTTAAATGAAGAAATACTGTACAGAATGTAGTGCTGCAACAGTTAATCGACTCATTGTGTCAAGTCGACTTCTAAAATAATCATAATTGTAATCGTTATGGACTTTACAGTCTCTAAAACACTTACGAAAAGACATTTTATCACAAGGACAGTCACGTTACTTATAAAATTGTCAAAATACATTAAAACATTTCTGATTTTTATTAATAATACATTTAAATTGTGAAAAATAACAGTACTTTTACCCGTTCGTGTCAATTTTTGTCTGTTTTCTTTTAGAACAAATCCCTTGAAAGAAAAGAGACAAATCCATGTGTCTTTTAGTATTTTATTTATTCATTTTATTTTTTTTATCTCTTTTATTAATGTATTGTTATGTCTTTTTTTGTATATTTAAGGTTTTTGCTGTAGTTTTGGATGGTTTTATTTCAATGTTAAAGCTATGTTTTGAGGTTTAGTGCAGCACTTTTTTAGTTTTCTAAATGGTTTGGATAGAATAGGGAAGAAGATTAATAGATTTAGCAAATTTTTGATATTTTAAGACTCATATTAGCAAAAAAAATCAATAAAAATACATACACTCATCTTTTTTGTACAAGAACACCACACATCTCCTGTCTTTCTTCTTCTGGTGTAATTGGACGTTGAATTTGGTGAATGGCGCGGCTTTGCGGAGTGTAATCTGCTCCACATTCAGTTACGTCCGTCGTTCATTTCATTTGGCGTTTTGTCCCGGAGGAGCTGATGGAGCGGCCGTGACAGCGACTGTGCAGCTAATGTTGTTAGCCTCAGCCCCGCCCCCTCGCGCTGTCAATAACAATGAGCCGTGAGCAGAAGTGGATGGAACATGACAGAGAAACAGCCGCAGTCATCTACGCCTCAAACTTTTACTGTTTGAGTCGATCGAAAACATCAGAGGTTCATTCGCTCTCAAACTCTGCTCTGTTTGGGAAAAGGACTTTACAGTTATCAGAACTACAATATAATATACAGTTACAGAATATAGAAGAAGGATAATACTGCAGTATAAGTTGAACAACGCTAATGAATAAATCTTCAAAGATATACTCAAGGTAAATACGTAAATAATTAGTAAATACATGTGTTTGTTTGTGACGGTGCATTTGTATTTGTTTGTTTATCTGTTTATTTAAATGGATCCCATTTGCTGAAAGCAGTGCTCGTCTTCCTGAGTCCATTGTAATCATATCAAACATACAAACACTATAATATAATTTCATTACAGTGTATAATAGTTTGGTACAGGAATTATTTCACTTTTTTTTAATACTGTGAAAAACTACATAAAATACAAATAATATTAGTGTCCATATGGCACTTTTCTAAGCCGCCTGACTCATGACACTTCAGACTGAACACACCACACACATGAACACATACATCTGTGTCCCACATTCCCTCTCACACCATACTGTTGGACATGTGTTAGTGAGAAACCTACACAGACATGAGGAGAACATGCAAACTCCACACAGAAGGCCCCGAGCCTCCCGGGAGTCAAACCCAGAACCTTCTTGCTGTGAAGCATAGAGCCCTAACTGCTGCTCCGTGTCTCTGTACCGTTTGCTGTTATGTTCTTTCCTGTCTGAAGATTATAAACTCATGAATGTAACGGTACAAAATCACACCTCTGCCTCTGAGAGCAGGCGCTGCACACACAGTGCTTCATTTGTCACTCAGCACACGACAAAACGAAACAATTAAATACACATGAAAAACAATATAATGATGATAATAAAATTGATTTTAAAAAATACATTAATAAAAAATGAATAACATCTAACATCGAATAAAATGATAACAATAAAAGTCTAATAAAAATAATAACAGTAAAAAACGTGGACATACACTTGCACATTATGCATAAATACCCTTGCTGTATATTTGGCAACGCTAATGCGCACATGCATACATGTTATACACACACTCAAACATGTACTGCATACGCATACTGTACGCAACTTTGGTTCTTTTTAAAGATAATAAGGATGGTTTCTTTAGTAGTAGAAGACAGATTATAAAGAACTGTTGCTTTGAGTTCAGTTCAGTTTCTCCCATTTTTCAGATGTTGATAATCTGGCACTGTGCCTTAAATAAGTATTTTTCTCTCTTTTTTTGTGTACTTGTCTTTCGGGGTCCACATGCATGTGCTTAATAATCACATCCCGGCTCGTGCTTAGACCAGGCTCCTCTCTTTTCATCTTTTTGGTTACAAGGCTGCAGTTTTATGAGGTCCATGTTTTGTGGAATCAGAGTTCAAACGTGTGTGGTCCCAATAAAGTCGGCCATGACGCTTTTACAGCAGGTGAGTGCAGAGTGGATTTATGGATCTGTGAGAGCCGGACACACGAGACACAAGGGCTTTGTAGTTTGACATGTTCTAAAGAGCTCTAAAATGTTGTTTATTATGAAAAAAAAAAGAAACATCTGATGAAGGAGCTGGAGCTGAATCATCAGTTTAGAATTTTGTTGAAAGCATTAGACCCGGGCTAGTCAACTAGATTTGACCAAGGACCAGATTTGCTGGGGGCGAGAAAATTATCCAACGCCAATACAAATAAATGGAACACAAAAGGCTTTAACATCTGCAGAACTAAACCAGACCCCAAACCAGGACTAAACCTAAACTAAACCAGGACTAAACCAGGATTAAACCTGCACTAAGCCTGGACTAAACTAGTAAGAGGAGATAAAATATTTTCTATATTTTTTGAAGATGGTTGAGGGCCTGATCATGTCCCTTGCGGGGCCTGATTTTGCCCGCAGGCCTGTAGTTGAACAGCTGTGGTTTACAGTCTGGGATAGTTCAGACGAGGAATGTGAATGGATTAGTGTTTTTCGAGCGGTACACTTGATGACCACCAGTGTCAAATACTGTCCATAACACCACGACAGGTTCTTTAAATTTAAAAATGGTGAATGCTCTGCTTTCTTTTTTGTGGAGAAGGTTGCACAGGACACTGCAGGATGGCAAATTATCGAATTAAACCATGAATGTGACATTTTTCCAAGGCACAATTAGTTCCTCTGACACACTGGCGGAAAATCAAGGGATTAGTCAAACGATTGTACATTTTTAACCAAATAATGGTTGAAATATGGCGACTGAAGGCTTCTAGACGGACAATATTTAAGTATATTATTGATGAAAATTTGTAATGAAATTGTTGGTTCTTTTTTGACATTTTGATAAAATAATACCACTTTCTCCGTTATAAAAAGGTGTGTTTTAGAGCCTGTACAGTCCAGATAACGATTAGGATTATCAAAACATGTTTTACTATAGTTGGTGATTAGTTGATTGATAGTTGCAGAGCAGATGGTCATGTCTGTACTTTATTTCATACGACAAAAACCAATTCAATTTACCAATTCTTTCATCTAAAACTCAATGCACGTCATAAAGTAATGCAAATAAATTGAATTTCTTTTACCGAGTCTTTTGCTTTTGAAACCATGAAGTCAATCCAATCCCTCTTTAAAGGACAGTATCTTCTAATGCAAACATTTTGAGCCTAACCAATCTTTTAACCCTTCGCGCGCCGACTCTGAGCGACGTTTGCGGCTCCGCGTTGGCTTTGTTTGGTGAAGTGAGTGCATTTGGAGACGAGAGGCAGCGTGTTCCCAGGAGGCTCCGTCACCATTGTGTCCAAGTCTGCCGCTCAAACCATTTACCTTAGATTGAAAATGACTTTTGGATGGAGCTCAGAACGTCTTCATTTATAAAACAGTGTCCAGATGAAACCTCACATAGTTTTGTTGCCTTACAGTTTTTTAGTTTTTTTAGACTGTATTTTATTCATTTTATTCTTATTATACTTTATTTATAGCTTCATTTTGACATAACAATGTATTTATTCTTTACTGTAAACGTAATAAACTAGTTGTCGGTTTTAAATAATTGTTGCATAAACATAATCATTTCCCACAAAAGTACTAACTTTTTCCTACCACCAACGTAGTAACAACATTCTCAGACATAATTATCAGAGCTGACCACAAACGTTACAACTTTTTATTACGTTTGTGGGTGTTACGGTCTTACATATGTGTATATTTTTTGTAAATAATGATTTAACCCTTTACTGATTCTACTTCTGTTCTTGTACTTTGTCGTGTCAAAACTGAAATGTCCAGATTGCCAGACATTTTTTTCAGTCTTTATTTTTCATCCAAGTCTCTTTGACATCATCTAGAGAAACAAATGGAATACAGACCTTCTCCTTCTTCTTCCTCCTCTTTTTTTTCCTCTTTCTCTTCTATTTCTTCTCCTTTTCCCCCTTTTCCTCCTTCTTCTCCTCCCTCTCCTTCTCCTCCTTCTACTTCTTCTTCCTCCTCTTTTTTTCCTCTTTCTCTTCTGTTTCTTCTCCTTTTCCCCCTTTTCCCCCTTCTTCTCCTCCCTCTTCTCCTCCCTCTTCTCCTCCCTCTCCTTTTCCTCCTCCCTCTCCTTCTCCTCCCTCTCCTTTATCTTCTTCCCTCCCTCTCCTTCTCCTCCCTCTACTTCTTCTTCTCCTCCTCCCTCTCCTTTTCCGCCTCCTTCTTCTTTTTTTCCTCTTCCCTTTGTTGTTGTCAATAACAACAAAGCCCAGATTCATTACGACTTGTATTTCCATTAAGCAATTATTTGTTTTTCTGAAAATGGTGCAAACAAAATTTAACAGCATGAGTTATAAATAAATGAACATAAACCCTAACTTGACAAATGAGTGAAACGCGATGAATAGTTAAGAAGTGAACAGATAATCGTCCGCCCCGCCTCTCTCTCTCTCTCTCTCTGTGTGGTGTGAAGTGTCGGACCCAGGGACACATTAGCGTAGCCTCGGGTGTTAAGCTCAAATGGAGTCGTCTGATTTCCAGTAACACAGTGGTTTTACAGACGGGAATCCCTCCGTCAGAGACACAATCATTCAAACAGTTCTGTATCTGCAGAGGTTTAAAGACCGGGAGAGAAACAGAGTGCTTATGCACAGGGGCGGACTTACCATCAGGCAACAGGACACACCAGCCTAAAGGGGCCCCCAAGAAGATGCCCTTCTTAATCATCACAGACACAAGGCTTTTCTCTCAATATCATGGTAAAGTGCAGTGTACTTTCAAACAAGAAAAAGACCAAAACATAGTCTGGGATTGGCAAATGTTACTATTTAATACATTTAATACAAGTAGTAAATAAAATATACCATTAAAAAATTACAAATGAATATTGTGTATTTAAATCAGCTGAACAAACAACAAACGGGAAATATGGTCTGATTTCTTAAAGGACACATATTCTGCTACACTGTAATAAAAATTTTGTAATTTCAACTAACAATTTCAAGGCAACAGGCTGCCTTCACTTTTTTTTGTTGAAAAGACCAACTTACACATTTAAGTTTTGGATTACAGTTGCACCAACTTACATTATTTTGTTCACCCAATGTAGATTTCATGCTTTTCTGGATTGATTTTTATCAGTTAGAACAACCAATTTTTGTTCGCTAGCAGAACTCATTTCTCCTTTCGAGCACAATTAATTTTCTTTTGCTTCCCCAACTAACTTATCATCATTAGCTCAATACGTTTCCCATCATGAGCACAATGCATTTTCTTTTCCTCCCCCAACTTATTTTGTTATGTTTGCATGATTAATGTTTTTTTGTTACAGTATAAAAAGGCTTATAACCAGTTACTGTTACTTACAGGAACTTTATTGATAATGCACACCTGTTTAAACAGCCATTTTAAATTGTGGATAAAACTTTGACATGTTCACAACCATAACACATTAAAAAAGGTACTGTTAAGGATGAAGATGGAGATTCCTCTAACTGTTACAAGACACAAATGCACAAAACAGACTTGAACATTATTTCACAACTGTCCTACACTGATCAGGGCATTAACCCATCTGATTAAAAAGGGTGTACTTAGTTGCTATAACAGTTAATGCAAATTTATTCTATTTGAATTTCCAAATAACTAATTTTGGGAAAAGATGGGGTATCATATTATAAAATGCTGTCATTTATCTAATGAGCGGCTCCTTAATATTTTGGGACAAAAGGTGATAATACCTTTATGTAAAACAGACCAGTGTTACTTACATCTATTTAAAAAAAAACAACAACAAAAACCCATTTTGTACACAAACTGCACATCCAACTGTATATTTCAACAATGTAATATCGGTGCAATCTGCTTTGGATACTATTATCCAATGCAAGCTACTAACTAGCGGGCAGTCTAATGTAAAAAAAAATACCCTTTTAAGGCAAATCCTGCATTTATCATTAGAACAAATAAAATAAAAACCAATTGAGACCATAATAGATGCCGAAAAGCAAATGCATCTGAACATTTACACTGAGGATTGCAAGAGTGTGCATCACACTTAGTTTTTTTTTTACAGAGCCCTAATGTTTAGAAATTCAGTCTGTAGGTGAACCAAGAGCATATTTCAATCTAATACTTTAGGTCAAAAGTTTAGTTTTTAAGCTTCTCACTCGCTGGGAGCAGGTAGGGTTCCGTTCCATGAAAATATGTTGAATAGCTTCAAATGTGTACCTGTGCTCCTTTGAAAACTCCATATTAAGTCCATAAAGAAGTCCAAAGAGGTAGGCACTGGCGGTGGGAAGGTCTGGGATATCAGCTAGAATGATGTCCTCTTCTAACACAATGGCGATGTTGACAACCGTGGGCTCTGAAGCAGGTCCCACGTCGTCTTCCAGAACAGCAAGGATGGCAACTTTTACACCTTTGGTGGTTCTTTCAATTGGGTCCGTGTTCTGTAAAAAAACCAAACGCGTATCAATAAAAAAAAAAACAGTAAACAATTTAATATAAAATTTGAGATAATTTAAGTTTACTGGCTTTTGAGCAGAGAGGCATGTCAACATTATGCTTTTTGTAATATTGAAACATTCTGATTTTGAAGGAATGATGACTATGATGAATTTGACTTTTATATTTGGAGATTAAGGAAATAATGAATTTAAATGTAGTTTAGAACATCATGTTAAAGATGAAATTGGTAGTTTTTTTCTATTTTATGTGGTAATTGTATTTATGAATTGGTTACTTAATTTAAAGGTTTTATGATGAATTTAATAATTATAATTTTAGAAGGTTTTGCTAATGATTAATTAGGAATTGGATAATTGCATTTTAAAGTGCTGCTAATGATGAGCCATTTTATTTATTTTAGAATTTCTGCTGATAAATTGTTTATTTATTCAGTTTATTATAGGTGCTACCTTGTAAACAAATCTTGTTTTTGTCTTCTATTTAAAACCTGCCCAAGGACTACAGATGGAAAGTAGCTTGTTGCTAAATCAGGCACAGAGAATCTCTTCCCATTGAGTTAATGTTATCTGTGCACCGTCCTTGTTTTAAATAAATACATTAAAAAAATAAACTAACTCACCAAGCAGGTCAAAAACAGTTTGCCGTTAGTGTCCCGAACACATATGGGTAATCCTTCAAGAGAAATGGTTCGCCGATGCTGGACTATGTTTGACACCTAAAACACACAAATTAAATAGGCGTGTAAGTACAATCCAAAGTACAAAACATCTAATACATTAATGTGACAAACAGCCAGATGGAAGAAAACTTTTTTTTTTACATTTGGGCTAAAATTTTAAGATTCAGAGTATAGATTTAACATTCGAGCTTCAACTGACTATTTTTAAAGTAGTCTATTTTTCAAAAAATAATTACCTGTTGTTCAGAGAAGAGAGACGGCCATCTCTGCTGTACTTCTTTGACCAAAGGCTGCAGTTCCATGATTTCTTTTCTCCTCAGAGAGAATGTGAGGTCCATATTTTGACTTATTAGTGCCATGTTCTTTGCCCTCTTCTTTGTTTCATCTACCAAAAGGCCTCTCTCTTGTTCTAAAGCATCATCATTATAGTTATGTGGATGTTTAGGGACAAAGTTAACTTCACCGCGTTTTGGTTTCTTTAAGGAGAACCTACCTCTTCTGTGCTGGAGTCGATGATGCCTTGGCTCGAACACGCAAAAATTGCAGAACTGGCACTTCATACAACAACTGGAATGAGAAAAGGATATGACTTAAAATACTTAAATATAAACAAGATGCCCTCCCATCCTCCTGTATCCCTGCATGCAAGATAACCTCCCCCACTGACCTACTTTTCGAGCTGTTGTGTCTCCTGCTCTGTCCAAAACTTTGTTACTTTCATTCCATCAAATTGCACACTTGCATTTTATGCGGAGACAAAATAAACAATGAAGGGGGGAAATGCTACAAATTGATGTTGTATTAAAATTTATTTATTTTTGGAAAAACGCTTTTTCAATAATATCTAATATATAAAATGTGTGTAGTTATTTTTATTAGGATAGGAAATGTTGGTATATTGAAGTATTCACTCACCTTTAATTTAATCTGGAAATTACACCTTACCTGTAATATTTTACAATTTACTTTGATAACCCTTTACTTTAATATTGCGATGTGTATATTAAAAGTACGCATGAAAATGTCGTGAGGTTTGAGACCAAGTTTGTTTGTATAAGAAATAACCGCAGAAGGCCCACGGGAGCCGGGAGCTTGATTAAAAGTGCAGCCCAATAAACGCTCGCTTAACATGGACACAAGCGCGTCTGACGCCCGCCTAGCTGCGGTCGCACTGCGCGTCATTTTACCAACAACAACCAAAACCGAAATCTTCCGTGCCGGAGGTAGATTTTACCGAACTAATAATGCAAAAAAAAGACGTCTCGTTTACCTCAGCGGTGTCTGTAGAGTGGACACGGAGCGCGCAGCGAGCTGGGACTGACTGTAGCACCGCACTGCAGGCCTAGCTAGCGAGCTAACTGTTACTGCGCAAATGGGTCGGCGCTGCGTTTACACCGCGGTCGAAAAGGCGGCCTGGTACGCGATAGAACAGCCGTTCCCGAATCAAAACGTTATCTGAACAACCTTACAGTAACACCACCAGCAGCCAACGCCCGGCACCAACGCCATTTTGAAAGCCCCACCCAGAGCACCTTCTTGGCTAGCTACACCAGGCCACCATCACTAAGCCCTCCGCTCGGCTCAGACTAGTGATAAAATGGGCTACACCGGTACCAGATTGAAGAAAGAGATACTGTTTATTACATTTTAAAGTTAACATTCTTGAATGTTGACTGAAATCAACGCAATATAATTGGAGTATAAACATTTTTTGCAAATAAAGCCGTATGATAGAACAATGTAATCACACAGATGCGTTTCAGGATATTCAATTAGTTTTTAGTAAAAACTAATTGCATATAAATTACATATAAATAGCAAAATACTTACCTTTACGAGTCAAGAAGTTGAGTACCTCATGCGTTAGTAATGGCGGGCGCCGAAGACATTTTCAAAAATCCCTCAGACGTGGCCAAAATGGCTCATTTGCGCATGCGTGCACATGCGCAGTACAGCTTTTTCAGCCCAACTATAACTGTATAACTGTGTTTTTACATTATGCCAACAACAAAATTCAACTGAGGCCAACTTTTCGTCATAAACGTAATTATGTTTGTTGAAAGAACAAATGTGGTAGAGTTTACAGTGCAACTTAACATTTTTTGCTATTTTAGGTCAAAATGTTTTGTTTTCTCAGCAACTTCAAGTTAGATTTTTTACAATGTACAGTGACTTGTGAGCTTTTAACCCTGTTCTAACAATGTTCCATCATCAAAAACACACCTGAAGCTGCATTCAGTTGCATTTAAATCCTCACCCTCTGATTTCGTTCGTCACTTCTCAGACTTCCTTCATACGTCACTTACTCAGAAATCTTCTGCTGTTTTAAGTCCTTAAATTGTCACCAGACTCGTTCTGAGTATTTCTGCCTCTAAACACTGCTACTGCTTGGCTAAGTCGTCTTGTGTTTTTATAGCACTAACATAAGTAATAATAATAATATAAAAAATACATCAAATTTTTTCTTTAGATATTTATTTCTGGGTAAGGACCCCCAAACCCCCTGTTTAAAGGTGTTTAGAAAATGTAGCCATTGCACAAATTCAAATTTTCCAATATTTAACACACACTCTCCACTCCAAATTTATGAACCTGCCACCACACATAAAAAACAAAACAAAAAAACAATAAAAACCAAAAGAACAACAAGAGACATGACAGAAAAGTTATATAGAAAATATAGCGAGTTATGTAGAAAACACTAATAATAATTGGTGATTTGCTACAGGTTAAACATAACGGACTGCAAGAAATGTTATGACAACGGAAATACGGCTTGTAAGCGTCTACACACTTTCCCTGTGTGCGGCAATAGTACCACACTAAATACTTTGAGTTTGTTGTCCTGACTTGGATGAAGGTCTTTGTCAGTTAAAAGTCTGTGTAAAGTCGCCAGAAACCGTTTAATGCCCTGATATCTGAGCCAACTGAACTGAGACAACAACATTTACGACCCAATTTTATTGATTGCACTTTACCTTTTTATAAGCACAAACATCTGCCATAGAAACAAAATATCTCCAACCAGCTGCAATTGTACTCTCTTCTTGATAGGTGCACTGCCATGAACCGATAGGTATGATACCGTATGCTCAAAAGTGCTCAATATACATATACCTGGAAGCAGAAACCCACAATAACAGCCCGAGTCTCGTCCACGATTCCAACAGCAAATGGATCGGTCACATTGAAACTCGGCACAAAACGCTTCATATATGCTGTAATTGAACCGTCAAGCTAACTGTGCCACCTTTGCCTTCCTTTACATCGCGCCTGAAAGCAGTGCATTAGCGAGCGCGCACTTGTGGTTTTCTGACACATCGGAGCGTTAAGCCTTTATGAGCGCGACCCATTCAACTCGTGGCTTCTTTTTCTTTTCCTCCAATTAACTCGGTGCAGGTTACGTTTGCTCCACATGTGCCAGTGTCGGAGCAGAGTGTGCAAACCGCCCCGGGGCGAGTCTATAGTGTCTTAGCCTCTGCGCTAACGACGCTAACAGGCCGGCGCTAACTGAGTCGATGAGTCACAAGTGCTGCACTGCAAAAAGGATGTGCATTAGCTGTAAAATGGCATGAATGTAGGACGTGATGGTGGTTAGCTTCAACTCACCGCAACATTGTCCTGCTTTGATTCAGTTTGTGGAGTTTGCACGTTGTCCCTGTCATTCCCCACTTTCAACCAGATTTACATGCCTGTTGTAAGTTAGATAGATTTTAGTGTTTAAGCATGTTTATTTTAAGGCTTTTGGCTATTTAACTGTAATATTTAATGTGTTTGGCGATTACTGCAGATTCGTGTTTCTATCTTAAAGGGAAACGTTATGAAACTTGCTTTGCGAAGTGAATGTCGAACTAATGCTAATGAGTTTATGTGTTCCAGTGGTTTAGTATTACATAGTATGAACTCAAACAATTCAAATCAAACAATAAAACCCAAGAAGATGCTAAAATTAACAAAAACATGGATAAAATTAAGTTATTTTATGAACCCGGACAGTGTTACATCTGTTATAAATTTGAACATTTGAATGTGAATTTCTGCTTTTGTTGTTCTGTCATTAGCGTTGTATAGATACTGTATATTAGCAACATTAGCATAACAAAGCATTTACGACTGCAGAAGCTCAAGGGCCGCACAGAAGCAGCTTCACAGTCAGCGGGTGGACAGGACAGAGTAGGTGAAGAGAAAATAACACAAGTACTATCAATTTTTAAACTGTCGGATGTAAGACTGTATCCAAATGCAGGAGCAGCCATGTTGGATTGACTAACTCGGATAAACTCAGGGTTCTAAAATGTTGCCTGAATTTCCAAATAGTAGAACCGAGATGTGAGTGTGAATTTACAAATCAGGACATGGAAAATCCAACCAACAGGAACTCAAGGCCACAACTGGTACAATTTTAACTGTCTCTGGCAAAAGGAAGAAAATATAGACCCTTCCGGTGTTTATAAACAAAATGCTGCATTCCATTAGCCGGTACACTTCCATGTGTTAGCATTTTTAATGGGAAAACCTCCATAGCCTCCAAACTATGAAAAACTAGGACTGTTTTGGCGACTGAAACCACAGAAGCAGACTTAGTAAACATTACACCTGTAGAAGTGTCTTGTAGATTGTTACTGTAAGCGTTAGCACCAAAGTGAGCTAACATGCCAACAACCTCGTAATGAAACATTTTTAAAATCTAATATTGACGCTGAAATAATGACGTCTCCAATTCTAGAGCGAACACAACCTTTTCCTTGCCTTTAAAGTGGAGTGATCAAAATCTACAAACGTTGCCACATTAATTAACAACTCACAGCAAATCATGTCCTCGAAGTCTTCAAAATATCATCAATAAACAGGAAACTGAAAACCATGAATTGTTTGATAATTTCTAGTGATAAAATCAAATATTTCATCAAATCCTGTAGGTTTTTAAAAAAAAAAGTTAAATATATTTTGTCCTGAGGGCTGTTACTCTCCTCATCCAGCCCTGGCACAATCCGCTCATCCTATAAATCCTTAGTTAGCTGTAATATTTTTCTTTAAAGTAAATTAATCTTTTCTGGAGTCTCCTGTGTTTTTGCAGTGAGTCCTTTTGTTTGTGAAGCCGAGGCTGAAGCTTTATCTCCTGGTGCTAATCCTGAGCTAACACTGCCATTAACACACAGTGAGTTAGCATGTAGCCGCGGGGGATAGCACACTTTAGCACATCTCTGCCCTCCCTCCCTCTCCTCTCACCTCTTTCCTCCCTTACTCCTCTACTTCTCCTACCACCCCCCTTCTTTCTCTGCCTCTCTCTCCCCTTTATCTCCCTGCGCTCTCTCCTCTTTCTGTCACACTCCTCTTTTCTTTCTCTCCCTCATCTCCCATCTTTTCTATGTTTTCTTTCTCCCCCTGTCCTCTCCCTCTCTCTCCCTCATGCTTGGACGTTAACTCTCCTCTCTCCCCCTCCCTCCCTCCTGCTTGGGCGTGCACTCGCCTCCCTCTCCTTCTCTTCCTCCCCCTCTCTCCCTCCTGCTTTGACATGCACTCTCCTCTCTCCCCCTCCCTCCCTCCTGCTTGGACATGCACTCTCTTCCCCCTCTCTCCCCCTCCCTCCCTCCTGCTTGGACATGAACTCTCCTCCCACTCTCTCCCTCCTGCTTGGACGTGCACTCTCCTCCCCCTCTCTCCCTCCTGCTTGGACGTGCACTCTCCTCCCTCTCTCTCCCTCCTGCTTGGACATGCACTCTCTTCCCCCTCTCTCCCCCTCCCTCCCTCCTGCTTGGACGTGCACTCTCTTCCCCCTCTCTCCCCCTCCCTCCCTCCTGCTTGGACGTGCACTCTCCTCCCCCTCTCTCCCTCCTGCTTGGACGTGCACTCTCCTCCCTCTCTCTCCCTCCTGCTTGGACATGCACTCTCTTCCCCCTCTCTCCCCCTCCCTCCCTCCTGCTTGGACATGCACTCTCTTCCCCCTCTCTCCCCCTCCCTCCCTCCTGCTTGGACGTGCACTCTCCTCTCCCTCTCTCCCTCCTGCTTGGACATGCACTCCCCTCTCTCTCCCCTCCATCCCTCCCTCCTGCTTGGACATGCACTCTCTTCCCCCTCTCTCCCCCTCCCTCCCTCCTGCTTGGACATGCACTCTCCTCCCACTCTCTCCCCCTCCCTCCCTCCTGCTTGGACATGCACTCTCCTCTCTCCCCCTCTCTCCCTCCTGCTTGGACATGAACTCCCCTCTCTCTCCCCTCCATCCCTTCCTCCTGCTTGGACATGCACTCTCTTCCCCCTCTCTCCCCTCCCTCCCTCCTGCTTGGACATGCACTCTCCTCCCACTCTCTCCCCTCCCTCCCTCCTGCTTGGACATGCACTCTCCTCTCTCCCCCTCTCTCCCTCCTGCTTGGACATGAACTCCCCTCTCTCTCCCCTCCATCCCTCCCTCCTGCTTGGACATGCACTCTCTTCCCCCTCTCTCCCCCTCCCTCCCTCCTGCTTGGACGTGCACTCTCTTCCCCCTCCCTCCCTCCTGCTTGGACGTGCACTCTCCTCTCCCTCTCTCCCTCCTGCTTGGACATGCACTCCCCTCTCTCTCCCCTCCATCCCTCCCTCCTGCTTGGACATGCACTCTCTTCCCCCTCTCTCCCCCTCCCTCCCTCCTGCTTGGACATGCACTCTCCTCCCACTCTCTCCCCCTCCCTCCCTCCTGCTTGGACATGCACTCTCCTCTCTCCCCCTCCCTCCCTCCTGCTTGGACATGCACTCTCTTCCCCCTCTCTCCCCTCCCTCCCTCCCTCCTGCTTGGACATGCACTCTCCTCCCACTCCCTCCCTCCTGCTTGGACATGCACTCTCCTCCCACTCTCTCCCCCTCCCTCCCTCCTGCTTGGACATGCACTCTCCTCTCTCCCCCTCCCTCCCTCCTGCTTGGACATGCACTCTCCTCCCCCTCTCTCCCCCTCCCTCCCTCCTGCTTGGACATGCACTCTCCTCTCTCCCTCTCTCCCTCCTGCTTGGACATGAACTCCCCTCTCTCTCCCCTCCATCCCTTCCTCCTGCTTGGACATGCACTCTCCTCCCCCTCTCTCCCCCTCCCTCCCTCCTGCTTGGACATGCACTCTCCTCTCTCTCCCCCTCTCTCCCTCCTGCTTGGACATGCACTCTATTCCCCCTCTCTCCCCCTCCCTCCCTCCCTCCTGCTTGGACATGCACTCCCCTCTCTCTCCCCTCCATCCCTCCCTCCTGCTTGGACATGGACTCTCCTCCCCCTCTCTCCCCCTCCCTCCCTCCTGCTTGGACATGCACTCTCTTCTCCCTCTCCTCCCCCTCTCTCCCCCTCCCTCCCTCCTGCTGGGAGGTGCACTCAGAGTTCAGCGCTCGCTCGTTCACTGCAGCAGGTTTTTAAAGTGTTGTCGTGGTGTTTTTGGTGAAGCGTCTGTGAAGAGTCCATTAACACCACACACTGATCCAGGACCAGTGTTTGAGAGCAGGACTGACCCTTCTGAGCCACCGTACGGCGATCTGATGACGGCCCAGAGGACAGCCCATCTGTGCATGTGCCCACTGTAGAAACGTCAGCGTAATATCATTTGTAGAGCAACACCAGCAGGGAGAAAAGAAAATACTCAGTTTTCAAACCAATAGTAGATGTTTTAATTTGAATAAATTACACAAAGTTTGTCTTCAGTGCTGGACAATGAAAATGACTCAAATCTCTAACACCCAAAGCAGACCACAGATGTCTTATGAAGTGATCAGAGCATCAGACCAAAGCTCGTTTGCAGCTGCAGTCACTGTCAACCCAAATTACACTCCACCCTTATTGTTACCACTCGCACAGAAAAGCGGTTTTCAGTCAAAATTCATAGATAGAATGCTTTTATTGATGTATTTTGATGAGTTGGGCCTAACCAGCTCACAGAGAAGAACACATTCAGCCAACGTGTGCTTGGATAGACCTGCTGTTTGAGCTGTACTCTGTTCTTGACTTCACCAAAGCCACAGAGACCGCAGCTCAATCTGTTTCTCTCTGATTATCTGGGTTTCTCTGTCTCCAAGAGGAATTAGGATGAACATTTATAACAAGGTGAAAAAGGTTGTTTGCATATTATGTCTGCAGATTATCTCGTCCCTTTGGCTCCTGTCTGTACCAGATTTGTCCCCAGCTCGTGTTTCCTCTTCAGGGAGCAGCGGAGCGTCGTGCTGCCTGTGTTTGCCTCTCGCACACACTCAGGCCCAGCTTTGATCCGCTCTGTGCAAACTCAGGGGTGACGCTCAGGGGTGAAACTCAGGGGTGACGCTCAGGGGTGACACTCGGGGTGAAAGTCGGGGGCGTCTGAGCTGCTCCTGTGCCTCTGAAGTGTTATCTGTGAGCTCGGCCTCTGCTCCTGCTCTTTATCATGGAGGAGCGACAGGAGCAGGCCCTGCTGCAGCCTCTCTGTGTCTCTGCAGTTCTCTCTCATCACAACTGCTATTCTTATCTGTTTGGGAATATTTAGTTTTCTTAGTGAAATAAAATAATAAAACATATTATATGTCACATTTTTCAGTTTTCGAGTCTAGACCAAAACCTAAAAAAAGATTTGTTGTGACTAAATCTAGACTAAAACTAAAAAAAAGTCCAGTGCAATGTCCTAGGGGTGCACCAATCTATCAGCCCAGTATCACTATCGACCGATATTCACGTCACTGAGTGATGACACTGTCGTCTCTCACAGAAACAGAAGAAAACATCAGCCCCGTTCAGAGGCTTTATTCAAACAGAACAGTCTGTAAACTTGAGTCCAGTCTTTATTCTGAGTTAAAACAAAACAAGAAATTACAAAGCTACAGGCTTTAAAAAGCTCTAGAAAGGTTTTAGACAAAACTTGTTATTAAATATATTTGCAGCAAATTGATCCACGATAAATGCAATGTTTTTTTCCAGACATTATTTGACTCATTTTCTCCTAAATGATCAGTTTAGACATTTTAGTGGTTTCGGTTTTAAGGAGAAGAGAAGAGCTCCGAGTGTGAACAGACACAGACTGAGGAGAAGCTGCTGTTACAGGGAGAAGGATGAATCTGCTGCACGTTTAAGCACCACAGACATAAACGTGTGGTCCCCGAGTCTGCAGAGTCTTACCATTGGATACAAAAGGATGGCACATACAGAACAAGCAGAGGGACACGCAGAGGGACAGAACAAGAATGGAAGAGTGAAGGCTCATTTTACTGTGGGAGAATAATCATATCAAAGCTTACAGTCTACCTAGATTTAAACTTACTGCTGCATTAATGATAGCTCTATGTTTTCCTTTTTCCCAGATAAGAAGTATTATGTGTTATCTACATTTTAAAAAAGATTTTGACTTATAAAGGACCTAGTTTATGGCTATATTTCTTTGTTCCAAATATTTTCAAGTGTTTAAAATGGGAATACACAAGTGTTCAAAAAATAAAAACACAACAAAGAGAATATCGGCCCAATATCTGCTATCGCCACTAACTAGTTCAATAATATCGGTATCAGCCTAAATTTCCATATCGGTGCACCACTACAATATTCCGACTCCACTGCAGTTTTGCTTTGGGAAAAAAGGCCTTAAACGTGTCATGATCTGTGTAGAAAATATTCCGATTTACTATTCTGAAATAAAGTTACCCTCTTTTATTGCTTTCATCTGCGCTCTTCTCTCTTTCCTGTCGGTTCTCTGGTCTTTCCTCTCTTTTGGTCTTTTCTCTGGCCGCGATGACAGTGAGCAGACTCCCACAGTAGTCTCTCTTCCGCCCGATAGCCGTTGAGCCAGGCACATCAAAGAGTCGTACTCCAGATAAGAGGCGCGCCGAGGCTGGAGGTTAGACACAGTTTATCAGCTCAGGCCTGGTCCAATAAAACACACTGATACCACCGCGCTCGGCTCAGGCCTGGCATCTGCTCCAGGCCCACTGTTTATCTGTTCAGATCTGCTTTTTGGAGTCTTTTTCTTCTGTTTGACAAGTTTGGATTGAATTAAAGGGGAAAATAAACACATGAATATAAACGTTGGAAAATTGCAACATCAGGGAAATTGATCTGTTTAAAGAGTGATTTGAGAGACAAGTTTAATGCAGATTTTCATACAAATAATTAAAATTAATATAATTTCAAACTGATCTGAAACATTCTGATCTTCCTTTGCTGAGTTTTTGCATTATTTAAAAAAAACTAAACTAAACTTTAGTCCTGTTTTAATCTCTTACAATCTTTTTGTGTGTGTGTGCAAATGTGGAAATGTTTGTTTTTTTAATGTGTGCTGTAGTCCATTTTTAGCTCAGGTCACCCTTTTTTTTTCTTTACTTATATAAATAAAGGTAAATACATTAAAAGAGGTGTTCCGCAGGGGTTAATTTTAGGGCCAACACGTTTCATACTGTATATTAATAAATTAGAATGTACATTTTCAAAGATCATGAAGTTTGTACTCAAACTGGTTAAATAAAGGTTAAAACATAAAATTACAGGAGGGCTTCCACAGGGATAAATATTAGGGCCAACACTTTTCATACTGTATATTAATGAATTAGTATGCAAACAGTCCAAGATCATTACGTTTCTACTCTTTGCAGATGACACAGGTATAATCAGTTCTCTTTGTCTTGTTTGTTGTATGTTGTTGATATTGTATGTTCTTTTGTTGGTTTGAAAAAATTAAGAATTATGGCAGAGAAGGAATTAACTTCACAATTGCAAGAAAATATGCTGTGACTAAACCTATCAACCACAAAGTAGGTGGTACAATAGCCAATTTATAGTCAAGTAAGACTTCAAAATTATATCAGAAGTGCAAACTAGCAGTCTTGGAAATGTAAAAATTATTTTAACAAACTAATAATATTTAAAGGCGCTTTACCTGTTTTGTACCTGCGTTTCACAACTTTCAGAACTCAGAGAAGTTTGGGCCTCATCACCAAACTTCTTGATTTGTGGAGGATAGAACCTTTAATAATTAGACGCAGACAGCACATAGAACCACTTTTATTTTATCTACACTATAGGTCAAAATACATTTTACTAGGTAAGAGTAATTGTCCGAATGTGTTCTCAATGGATACACCCAAAATGAAAATAACATCTGAACTTTCTGAAAATGTTCAAACCATTTCTATTGTCAACATAAAGCTTTTGTCAAGACAAAAACTAAAATGTCTGGTAATTACTCTCAGAAAAGTCCAACAATTTAAAAGAAAAATACCAAATGCTTCTGGGTACTACCACTTCTGAGTATTATTAAGTTACAGTTAAGTTAAGTCAACAGTCCCGGCAGTAGTTCATACTTCTGCTGCTGAATTCTGCTAAACACATAAAACAGCTGTAGCGACTCGCTGCTAATCCGGCGCTAATGCTAATTTTATTGTCAGGTCAGGTGCAGTAAAACTTTATTCGTCCCAGAGGCAAACAGGCCGTAAAACTGTGCTAACAAGACACGTGCGAACTGCAGTCCATCACCGTGTTTAATATTCTGTTCAATCTGGACAATGATGTGCTCTTTTACTAACCTGAAATATCATTAATATTCCTCAGATGTGTTTGTTATAGTTTGAATTCTTACAATACGTCTTCTCAGTGCCAAATGGATCATTAATGCCAACTGATTTTTCCATGGGTTTCAGAAAAAGTCATCATTATTTATTATTTGTTTCATGCCATAAACGTGAACCATTCAGGTGTGTACATTATTTTGCATTTTTTAGAACTTTTTTGGAGACTCTGATCAGTTCCTCGTGATTTTGATCTCATCAGTAGCTTGTTATTTAGTTGATTTTCCCAACGTTAATGCTAGGGTGTTGGTTCTGATTGGTCATTTAAAGTTGTGAAGTTTGTTTATGTATTTCAAAGTTATAGATATGTAGATATACTTACGATTACTCATACATCCACCTAAATGTATATAGATGTATATATTTATACGCTTAAAGAAGTAAATAAAATAAATTGCTTATGGTCAAAAGAGAGTAGGAAGAAGTAAGACGTATTTGATCCTACCGACGTTCTCCAGAGTTTAGGGTAAAGCGTTCAGGAATAGGACTGGAGCCGCCATGTTGAATCTGGTCACTAATGGAAACTCCAAATAAGAATCTCTCCTGCAATAACTGCCCAAATATCAACAGTCCTGATCTTTTGTCAGATTTAGGACGGGAATTTCGACAATTACAACTTCCAAAAACAAAAAAACTACAACAGTTGTACAAAAGAAGAGCAGAATTTGTCTTTATTGCCGCGAGTGCTAAAGGCTAAATGTTACTGTGTGATTAGCTGTTGTGATTAGCATACGGCTCAAATGTAAAGGACTCGTGTTTGAAGCTTTCCTTGTGTTTAGTAAGCAAGATGAATTACTGTATGTTTTTGGGTGATTTTGAGTTAAAACCAGGGCTAAACCAGGACCAAACCAGAACTAAACCAGGACCAAAACAAGACAAAAGTGGGAATAAACCAGGACTAAACTTGGACTTAACCAGGAATACACCAGGACTAAACTAGGTCCGGGGCTCAACCAGGAATAAACCAGAACTAAACCAGGACCAAACCGGGACTAAACTACGACTAAACCAGTACTCAACCAGAACTAAACCAGGACTAGACTAGATCTAAACCAGAACTAAACTTGGACTAAAGCAGGAATACAACATGACTAAACTAGGACCAGAGCTAAACCAGCACTAAACCAGGAACAAACCAAGACTAAACTAGTTCTAAACAAGGATTAAACCAGGGCCTAAACCAGGAATAAATCAATAACAAACCAGCACTAAACTAGAACTAAACCAGGACTAAACTAAGAGTAAATTAGAGCTAAAGCAGGTCTAACTCAGAACAAAATCTGGAATAAACCAGTATTGTTCAGTCCTATTCCATGGTTTCAGGGCTAAACCAGGGCTAGAGCAGGACTCAAAATGGCACTCAGGACAGGAAATCACAACCATAAATATCTCATTGAGTGTCTACAAAAGTCATCTTGAAGTAATTTTTATTCTGCGAGTTATTTTACACATTACAAAGTTAAAATATATGTCAGTAATTGGTAAATAATGAATGCTATGCCACATGTGTAAGAGAAATAACGACCAAACATAACTGAGCGTGTGAACATGTTTTTTCCTTTAAAATCACCAGAATGTGCTTTCTCGGTTTCTCAGATCTGGATAATTACTGCTTAAACGCGTCTCTGTTTTAGTCTG
The DNA here is from genome assembly GCA_019453435.1 of Rhinogobius similis. Classification (NCBI taxonomy): domain Eukaryota; kingdom Metazoa; phylum Chordata; class Actinopteri; order Gobiiformes; family Gobiidae; genus Rhinogobius; species Rhinogobius similis. The sequence continues at coordinate 34,920,019 of CM033625.1, forward strand.
AACATGTGTCCCAACTTTATTTTAACGCCTGTTTTTTTAGGACCAAACAAAGTCACCTCATGCTCTTGTTACTGGGCTACGCTAGCAGTAAAACGGCTAACGCTAATGCCCCTGACGCCGCACGGTGCTAATCCAATTGGGTTTTAGTGGCGCGGCCCGGTCACTCCGAACAGGTTGTAATGGTTTGTGTGTGAACGGCAAACACGTCGTAAATTAACAGTTAAAACAGAGTAGAAGCAGCTGGCAGAGGCTAAGTGAGCAGTCTATTAACGCTAATGCAGAAATGGCTAACTAGCGACGTGTTTGCGTAGCCTTTAAAGTTTTAAGGAGGTCACGGGCTCGGTTTGTGTCACATTTTTCTCATTTTAAAGCTTCGGAAATGAGTGACAGAACACCATGTTTAGGAAAAGGTTCATCTTCCGACGCCATTTCTAAATTATAAGCAACTTTTTTGTTTTGTTATGGCTTGTTGATTTTTATTTAGATGTTTGTTTGTTTTTTATTATATCCATTAATACTTACTTAATACTGCACTGTTCCTTAATTTTTTACTAAACATATTAGTTTCTCTCACTGATTAATAGTAAATAGTAAATCTTAGTCCTGGGTTTCAACAAAACCAAGACCGGGACTAAACCAGGATTAACCTATATAGAGCAAAAAAAGGACTAAACCAAGACTAAACGCGGACTAAACAAAGGCTAAACCTGGACTAAACCAGGCCCAAACAAGGACTAAGTTAGGACTAAGCCATGACAAAACCTAAGTCTAAACCAGGTTCAAAACAGGCACAAAATTAGGTACTAAACCAGATTTAAATCAAAACTAAATCAAGACTAAACCAGGACTAAACAGATCTATGGTAAATCAGGACGAAACCAAAACAATGTCCAAACCAGAACTATAACAAGACTAAACCAGGTCTAAACCAGGTCTAAACCAGGACTAAACCAGGTCTAAACCAGGACAAAACCAGGTCTATACCAGGACTAAACCAGGTCTAAACCAGGTCTAAGCCATATTAAAATATATCTTAGTTTATTTATTTACCCATTTACCATTTTACCCATTTTACTAGTTTACCCATTTTACTAGTTTTAATTTTCTACATTGAGACTTCACACCTCAGATTGTGTTTTCCTCTTGAATCTGATCGTAGACCTGACCTGTCCGTGTGTGTCCTCAGGCGGGTACGAGGGCCGAGGCGTGACGCTGCTGGAGGTCTGTGGCAGTTGGCCTGAGAGCTTCGGCATTCCTCGACACAATCTGGGCTCGACCGACGCCAGCGATGAGGGTCTGAGGGAGCGGCTCGCGGACGCCATGTCTGAGTCGCCATCGAGGGACATCACCGGCTCCGCCACAGGTCAGAGTGACGCGGGAACACGGCAACACAAACACAAACAAAGAGTACATTCAGCACTTCGAAATGTATGAAACGCTTGTACTCGTGCCGCTCATGTTTGAGTGGATAGAACACATTCCTGACTCCGTTTTGTGCATTTAAATCTGGATCCAACCATTTGCTGCATGTCATTCTCCTGACTCCTCCCCATTACTGTCCTGTCTAAAGCCCACAGGCCAACATATCCTTTAAAAACGAAACATTCTTGTATTCACAACTTTCAGAGGCCAGAGCACAGTCAACTCGTTGAGATCCTGATCCATAGGTCTGAGAGAGTTTCACAGATTATTGGTCCAGAGCAGCTCCAGTGTAGCGTTCGTTCTTGTGTGATTCACGACCAAACCTTTGTGCAGTGACAGAATCCTCTTTGTTCAAACTAAATCTGAGCTTACACCAAACTCAAACTGAACTGTGGCCACTCCTGCTTGTCAGAGCCCGATCCCGTCAGATCTCTGAAGCTCAGCGGGTCGGGGTCTGGTCTGTACTTGGACAACTTTATTTTGTTGAATGACTGTTTAAACTGTCAGAAAAATTCAGTTGAGTGGTAACTGTCTCTTTATTTTCAATGGTACGTCACTTTTTGATGACATCACAGAGGGATTCCGTTTTAGAGCACTACTCTCAGCACTACTTCCTATAATTTTAAACATTTATTTTTCAGAATTTCTTCACAAACTGCAACTTCACGGATGCAAAATTATAATAAATCTTTACCACAAGTGCCCTCCCACCAATCTAAGTCAGAATTAGTAAAAACATGAGAACCTGACATGTAGACTTTAACCACCGAAAATCCTAACAAACAAACAAACCTGTACGACGATTCACTGACATCTTTCTAAATCTGTAAATCGACACACCGATCCTTGTCACCAGGTGTCATCCTCAGACTCGTCCTTGCTCCGGTGGCTGGACTCGAGCCCGGAGCAGAAGTGCTGTGGGATTAGATTAGCTTTAGCCTTTCTGAAGCTCTCTCTGCCGCTTCCCCGCGAACAAAAACGAAGCCCTTCAGACTCTCTCTCCGTGCGCGGCTCTATTCTCATCTAATGCGATCAGTAACGAATTTTGCGTTGCATTAAAAGCGGCCGGCGGGGGGTCGAAACAAGCACGCTAACGTCCGGGAGGCTACAGCGCGTAATCTAATGAAGGGACGAGCGGAGAGGAGGGGTTAAAGAGAGGAATCCAAATGAAGTTACTGTACAGGAGCAAAGCGGACGGCGGCGCGGGGCAGAGTCGATGCTAAGGCCATTAGGGGCTTGCATTGACCCCGTACGAGCGGCGGCCCTGGTCTGCAGACATGTTTAAATCAAAGACGCTCTTGTTCACTTAGAGAGCGGGGGAGAGCGGGGGGAAGAGCGGGGGAGAGCGCTTCCTAAACGGGTTAAAACAGGGCTATTCAACTTTATTTTACTGAGGGCCAGATTTTTCGGGGCCGGAAACGTGTCCAATGCGTCAACGCTTTTGAAATATGAAAAAAGTGTAATACGAAAGGGTTTAACAACATCTGCAGGACTAAACCAGGACAAAACCAGATCTAAACCAGGACTAAACCAGGGCTAATCCCAGTCTAAACCAGGACTAAATCATGGATAAGCCCCTACTAAACCAGGTTTAAACCAGGGATAAACCTGGACTAAAGCAGGTCTAAAGCAGGTTTAATCCAAGTCTAAACCAGGCATAAACCCAGACTAAAGTAGGTCTAAAGCAGGTCTAAACCATGTCTAAACCAGGACAAAAGCAGGTTTAATCCAGGTAAATAAGGGATAAACCAGGTCTAAACCAGGAATATTCACGGGGGAGAGCGGGGAGCGGGGGAGAGCGCTTCCTAAACGGGTTACAACCATAGACATAAAAATAGTGGACAGACTGTCGTCACTCCGCCCCATTCATGAAAATGCGGCTCAGTCATGGAGAATTCAAAATGGCCGCGGGTTAGCCCCCACCACTCCCCCCTCGGTGGGGAGGCGGGGGGAGGGCGACTTTGGGGCGGCCTTTTGCTGACGTACTGCTGTCGTAGCCTCTATAGTTACCGCCCACTCTTAGGTGTATGGCTGCGCCCTGACATTTCCGGCGCGTAAAGCCCGCCTTCTTCATTAGATATGCAAGAACTTTAAAAAATCCCAGCGGCTAAACCAGCCTGGTTCAAAAAAATTCACCCCCCTCAGCGTTGTCACAGAGCCGTAAGCTAACGTTTGAGACCAAAGCCGTATTTTGAGCCAGGCTCTAAAGTAGGTTTTGAAACGTCTAACTCCCCATTGACTTGCATTGAATAATTCTACTTCCACAGCAGCCCCTAGAGGTCAGCAGCAGATTGCAAACCTGGCAGCCTACAGTCGGCGGCTCAATTTGAGCGCGGTAGCCTCGCCCACTGGTTACAACAGGGCTATCCAACTTTATTTTACCGAGGGCCAGATTTTTGGGGGGGGCCGAAAACATGTTAAACTTTTATTAAATCTGAAAAAAGTGTAATTCGAAAGGGTTTAACAACATCTGCAGAACTAAACCAGGACTAAACCAGGACAAACACTTAAAACCAGTAACCAGCTAATACTTGAAACATTTACAGTCAATTTAATTTTGCTTCCTCTCGCCTCTGTTACAGAATTTTCACATCCAGGGTCTATTGAAACACCTTTATGTTTGTTAAACAGTGGTTATAGAAGAGAAATCAGTGTTTTCTCACTAAAACAATGCACCTTGAAGGCTAAAATGAGGCATCATCTTCTGCATAGACCCTTTAAATTGTGACGTTATTAAAATTCCGGAATGGAGGCGACTGGAGGCAAAATGAAGTTGACTGTAAATTTTTCAATGATTCTCTCACGTTAGATCTAAATTGTACTGGTTTGAAGTGTTTGTTTTGGGAAAAAGCAACATATTTGAATTTCCAGGATAGAGAGGGCAGTTATTTTGCTTTTCTATAACAAACGATGGACAAAATACAATTTTCTATCCCTAAAATGGTATTTGGCTTAAAAAAATTAATTTATGGTATATTATCTAATATATCTCTAGATTAGATTAAAATTTGTGAGTATTTCTCAAGTAAAACCCATAAATATGGATTGTTCCTTCATCAAAAATGCAAAATGTATCATCATTTCCTAAAATATAATATAGAGTACAATCACAAATGTGTTCTGCAGCAGCTCTGATGTCACATGTGTCTGAGACTTTTACTTTTCCAAAATCTTCTACATTTTTCATATTTTGTGATATTCTGAGGTTAAATCCCAGTTTCTCCAGTATGTTCCACTTCACTTTTGCCTCCTTTCAGAATTTAGAATGTTTTTGTTTGCAAACTTTTAAAGGGTCTATTACTGATTTTTGAAAAAGCATGTTTTCTGTAAACCACTAAACACAGAGAAACCAAACACTCCTTCACCTGCACCTCAGACTACTTAAACCATCACAGTCTTTCTGCTTTGCTCTTCCAAACGACTCACTTTGCCGTTCACTTTGAGTCCTCTTCACCATTATTGACCACCGAGTCTGAGGAAACAGGGCAGAAATGCAAAAACACGTTATTGACTTCTTACAGTCAGAGTGATTTTGAATGGCCCTGGAGTCAATGGGAGCCAGACGTCCTGGAGCCCCCGCGTCACCGCTAACCCTTTCCTCCGACGGTCACTTAACAAGACTACACGACTGATTCTGAAAAAGATAACCACTCTGCCACAGAAACACAAGGAGATCGGGAGTCTAACCCACAACCTCCGCTCTGAGAGTAGAGAGACAGGTCTAATTAGATTCTGCTGTTGCTCTAATGGTGTAACTGTCAGATTGGTGCCTGAACAATCTGGAGACGTTTGGACAGAAGGCATCGTGGTGTGTTCAGGGACGATGGGACGTTTATGGGACGTTTATGGTGGTTATCTCACTGTTCTGGGAGAGGGATGGTATTCTGTCAGGAAGTATGAAAATGCAAATATATAACAATACATGACATTGTAAACTGCCCATAGTTGGCAAAAAATGGCACAAAGTAAGAAAAAAAGTAACTAAGGTGAATTTTTTTTTTCACTGAAGCTTTAAAACCCTGAAGCTGTGATTGTATTTTGGCTGTCTGCGATGATTCATGATTGCAAGAGAAATGTTGTAGGTCTCATTTTTTGGGAAGCTCTTTTGGGGCAGTACAAAGTGATAGATTGATTTGGCTCAGAAACACCGGTCTAAGAGTGAGTCCTCCTCTTACTGCATCTACGATCAATCTCTGTCAAACATGTGACCGACAGTAAACACAAACATGTGACCGACAGTAAACAAAAACATGTGACCCACAGTAAACACAAACATGTGACCCACAGTAAACAAAAACATGTGACCCACAGTAAACACAAACATGTGACCCACAGTAAACACAAACATGTGACCCACAGTAAACACAAACATGTGACCCACAGTAAACACAAACATGTGACCCACAGTAAACACAAACATGTGACCCACAGTAAACACAAACATGTGACCCACAGTAAACACAAACATGTGACCCACAGTAAACACAAACATGTGACCCACAGTAAACACAAACATGTGACCCACAGTAAACACAAACATGTGACCCACAGTAAACACAAACATGTGACCCACAGTAAACACAAACATGTGGCCAACAGTAAACACAAACATGTGACCCACAGTAAACACAAACATGTGACCCACAGTAAACACAAACATGTGACCCACAGTAAACAAAAACATGTGACTGACAATAAACATGTGACCCACAGTAAACATAAACATGTGACCGCCAGTAAACTCATACATGTGACCAACAGTAAACACAAACGTGACCTGCAGTAAACACAAACATGTGACTGACATTAAACACAAACATTTGACCATTGGTAAACACAAACGTGACCTGCAGTAAACACAAACATGTGACCGCCAGTAAACACATACATGTGACCCACAGTAAACACAAACGTGACCAGCAGTAAACACAAACATGTGACCGACATTAAACACAAACATTTGACCATTGGTAAACACAAACGTGACCTGCAGTAAACACAAACATGTGACCGCCAGTAAACACATACATGACCTGCAGTAAACACAAGGTTCAATCCCGGTCCTAACCAGTTCCTACTGTTGTTGTGTCATTGGACAAGACACTGCACCCAACATGTCTCTGTATTGATGTAGTCTGTGTGTTATTTTAAAGCAGTGTTTCTCAACCAGGGGTACGTGGACCCCAAGGGGTACGTGAGAAATTACCAGGAGGTACTTGGAATGGTTTCAGGTTTTAAAAGAAGATTAAATGTACTTTTATCTGATTAAAAAATGTTACTAGTTGTAAATTTAGCATCTTTTCAGAGTATCTTGGACCATAAATATAATTAAAACAAAAAATATAAGTAATAATTGACAATATGCGACTTTTAAACCCATTTATTTGGGTTGAAGTTAAGGGATACTCCAAGTGGGAGACAAAGCTTAGGGGGGGATTAAGACAAAAAGGTTGGGAACACTGTTTTAAAGTATCAGGTGGAACCTTTAGCACAGATTTGCAGCCCATTGTTGTGAGCAGTTTGAGATTTTTGTTATTCTTGCTTATTTATATTTGGTATTTACCACTGTACACTGCATCCTTTTTTTAAAATAAATTATACAGAAAATCAAAATCTCTCCAGCGTTACCATCGTTTGCTAAGTTTATACATATTTGATTAGTGCTCAGGGATGAATAAATAAATCACGCCGACTCCGATGCGTTCACGTTCAGCTCGTAGCTCCAAAGCTAACTCTACAGAGACACACAGTGAGCTCACGACCTCAAACACATCATCACATCGTCACCGTCAACAAGTCCAGAGTAAATATCCTCTCCTCGCAGCCGCAGTTTGCATTCGGGAGATTTAGTGAGTCCGCTTCAGTTTTAGTGCTGAGGTAAGACCACCCACGCTCGTGTTTATCGTACTCCGACGCAAAGATAAAACCCACAATTCAAAGAAAGGAAGAAAATACGCGAGAAAACTGCAACTTCACTCAACGCTCAACTTAACACAAATATTTAGTGAAGGATATCGGCACCAAATCCGCACGGTTTCCCCTTCAGTGTTTTCTGAATGAAAAAGTCCTCCACCACAACAAGTTATCAGTGTTTATATCAACCACTACTGTTTATCTGCTCCACCAAATATGTTTAAGGCTTGGGAATGTGTGGTTTTGTTACGTACTTTTGGGTGTAATTGAATCTACAGTGAGAAAAACCAGTGGAGCAGAACCAGAGTGAATGCGGTACAGGGAAGGGACAGGGAATGTAAGACGTTTTCACACATAAATGTACCAAGAACCAAGTCCCTAAAGTCCCTGTTTAGTTTGAGAAACCGCTCAGTCCCCCACGGACGCAGCAACAGCGACTGAAAGTGGGTTTGACTGAATATAAGAAAGCTCAAACAAACAAAAATTAAAATAAAAACATGCTCAATCAAAGTTCAAGTCTGTTATTTCTCTTTTGTATTAAAAAGTTTGTCAAAGTTAGAACATGAATGAAACATTTTCCAAATGAAGTTTTGTCAAGACGAAAAATATGATATGATGAAGGGAGGTTAAAACCTGGTGTGGAGGCTTTGCAGAGAAATTAATGCTGATAACATTTTTTGATGCTTTTAGACAAGTTTTTTATGCATTTGACTGTGTTTTTGACACTTTCATCACTTTATGTTGCGTTTGGTCACAATATTGACACTTTTTGGTTGCAATTTTTAGGTTTTGGTTGTTTTTTTGACTTGCATTTCTGACACTTTAAGTTGCTTTCGGTTGTGTTTGTAGTTGCGATTTTTTGTAGCTTTTTAGTCACGTTTTATCGGCCTTAGGATAAAAAAATATAAATCAGGTATAATTTAGATTTTATATTAAGAAAACTTGATGATCAGAACCTACCCAAACTACCTTTCTGTACATTTTCTGTTTTCAGCACCTGCACAAACTACAGTCTTATCATGAATTACTTGCGTAATTTTCCAAAGTGAATGAATTTAAATGTGTTGTATCTGGTGCGTAATAATTGCCATGTTGTATCTGCGATCGTTTCCACTGATAGCATTTTCATACAAGGACTCATTTCAGTTCAGAACGGAGCACAAATACAGGAGCAAATGAGTGTTTTCAGATCATAACTCACTCCAATTACCCCTGAGCTCGGCGGCCGCAGCATTAAAAGTATAAAGTGTTCTGTTTGAGGTAATCCTTATGTACGCTCGCGTTTATGAAGAGAAAACGACTCCAAATGGGATAAAGGCTGCTGAGTTTAGTGTGATATCGATTTGTGAATGTGGCGAGGGATAAGTGAGCGCAGATCTGTTCACAAATGGTTATTGATGTCAAACGACTCAAGACTAAAGGCCCAGACGGCAAAAGTGACTGTTTTGCGGAGCAGAGGATTCACTTTGGACACCTCTGAAGGCTACACCAATGTAATTACCTTCATTAGTGTGAAATGAAGCCTCTTTTGCTCGTTCTCCGACATAAATCACTGCCTTTCTCGGTGTGGTCCTGCAGCTGTGCAACTGTTTGAATTGGCCTCGACTTCTTCAGCTTACAGAGAAGTGGTTTCCCTCTTCAGTGTTTTACCTCGCTGATAACATCACAGAGGAAACATGGCGAAGGAGGAGGAGAGTCATCGATCAAACGCCTCGCTGCTCCACAGGCTAACAAGCTACAGACATGCACGAGCTAAGGGACAAGAGAGCTACAGACGTGCACGAGCCAACAGACAAGAGAGCTACAGACGTGCACGAGCCAACGGACAAGAGAGCTACAGACATGCACGAGCTAACGGACAAGAGAGCTACAGACGTGCACGAGCCAACAGACAAGAGAGCTACAGACGTGCACGAGCCAACGGACAAGAGAGCTACAGACGTGCACGGGCTAATGGACAAGAGAGCTACAGACATGCACAAGCCAACGGATAAGAGAGCTACAGACGTGGACGAGCTAGTGGACAAGAGAGCTACAGACATGCACGAGCTAACGGACAAGAGAGCTACAGACGTGCACGAGCCAACGGACAAGAGAGCTACAGACGTGGACGAGCTAACAGACAAACTAGCTACAGACGTGCACGAGCTAACGGACAAGAGAGCTACAGACGTGGATGAGCTAATGGACAGGAGAGCTACACACGTGGACGAGCTAATGGACAAGAGAGCTACAGACATGCACAAGCTAATGGACAAGAGAGCTACAGACGTGGACAAGCTAATGGACAAGAGAGCTACAGACATGCACGAGCTAACGGACAAGAGAGCTACAGACGTGCACGGGCTAACGGACAAACCAGCTACAGACGTGCACGAGCTAACGGACAAACTAGCTACAGACGTGCACGAGCTAACGGACAAGAGAGCTACAGACGTGGATGAGCTAATGGACAGGAGAGCTACAGACGTGGACGAGCTAATGGACAAGAGAGCTACAGACATGCACGGGCTAATGGACAAGAGAGCTACAGACGTGGACAAGCCAACGGACAAGAGAGCTACAGACGTGGACAAGCTAATGGATAAGAGAGCTACAGACATGCACGAGCCAACGGACAAGAGAGCTACAGACGTGCACGAGCTAACGGACAAACCAGCTACATACGTGCATGAGCTAATGGACAAGAGAGCTACAGAAATGCACAAGCTAACGGACAAACAAGCTACAGAAGTGCATAAGCTAATGGACAAACCATAGACCGTAAAAGCGGTGGACAATCGGAGTGTGATATCAATTGTAGCATTTGGCTCCAGCCAAATGAAGCCAATCGTGGCTAGCAGTTATAGCGGCTAAAGTGGAGCCAGACTCCATACATCAGTGGAATCGCACTCTGACACCCTTTGTTTTGGGACTGTTTTGTTGTTTGGATGTTTTTAAATTGTATTTACATCATGTACAGCCTTTTTTGGTTTAATGTCAAATTGTTTGCTGTCAATTTTGCTTCTCTTTCTAAGAATAAACTCCACAACACAGTCAAGCTTTGCTATGACTGCATAGAAACTGAACAGAACACATAATAAGCACTAGATAAATAAACGTTTGTAATGTTTGCATGTCTTTGCTGTTTTAGAGCTTCTCCTTTCGAAAACAGACCTCCTCATCCTTCTTCTGGCTTAGAACGTGTTGAAAATATATCTTTTATAAATGGCATTTCCAGAACACTTTGAACTCCGTCTGCAGCCCTCGCTTTCTCAGATCCGAACATTAAAATCCGGACTCAGATTCAGCACAAACCGCTGTCCTTTTCCTCTGGCCATCGCGACGTAATAGTTTCACCGCACGCTACTCCCTTTCACTCTTCTTTTCAGTTTGGCCAAAAAACTCTCCTCTAAAGAACGCATTCATCGCCGTTTTCTCTCCCAAATCTATTCAGGCCAAACATTTGAGTCAAAAAGCACACGCGGGTCTTTGGGCTTTTGTGCGTTGCCCGTTGTGCGTCTTTATCGCGGCGATGAGCTCGATGGCCGCGGCCCGATTTGAGGGCACAACAGAACGACAGCCAGCGGGGTTTGAAAGCAGGAGTTAAACATTTTACAAGCAGCCCACGGGGAGAGCGCTGTGGCTTTTACAGAGGACGAGGAGAAGGATACAGAGGGAAGAGAAAGAGAGGGAAAAGGTCAGGAAGACGCTGAGGACAGAGGCTCCACAGAGCACTCCCGCATGTATTTTGTTAAGATAAAGTTTATTTATCAACCTTTATTTAACCAATTAAAATCCATTGAGATCGAAACCTCTTTTTTAAGGGTGACCTGAGCTAAAGGCTTGTAGAGCACAATTTGTACACAACGCAATTCAAAGTGCTTTACACAACAGAATAAAATTACATTAAAACCACTAAACAGATAAAGACATACAAAGTCATTATAAAAATATTTTAAAAGAGAAGAGTGCAGATAAATCACGTTGTCTAAATTTTTCAGATTTCGTCCTCTATTTTCACGTTCTTTTTCCTTCCTTTCTGCAGCTGCTTTTTCCCACATTTCTAAACATCCATTAAATCCCTTCGCTTTCAGTTTTATTAATAATTATAAAATTTTCTTCACAAAAATCCTTTGCAGGATTATTTTTACTCGACCCCATTTTGATTTCACTGCACGCTAAATTGGGCCAGATCCGGATAAGCGTATAAGGGAAAATGTTTCCATAAATTGTTTTTTTTTTACTTGCACAAAACTTATTAAAAGGAAGATTTAAAGTGCGTATGACAGATTTTTAGTTTTTATTTAATGTATTAATACCTGTTGTAAATATAAAATATAGTTTTACACCAATCAGGTAGTCTGTTGAAAATTACAGGAAGTAAACAAACACTGGGGAGACATGCACAAGGTTATACATAATTTACACAAAAGAAACAACTTTTTTGACCCTTTAAACATTAATTCAAGAAAATAAAGGCATTCACGTGTTTTCAATTGTCAAATTACAACGAGGAAGTAAAATTAAACCTCAAAAAAGTATTTATCAAAATTTGAACTATATTTATCTTAACCGCATTTTAGTCAAATGAGTGGTCCAACCTGTCAAGGGCACTTTTAACTTCAGTATAACATAAAGATTTATTTATCTGAATGAAACTCAGTTACCAAAAAGCCTGGAATGTCAACATTTCTAAGGATCCAGAATACACTCCTCAGTTCTTTCCTCTGAATGAGTCTAGTCTCTCCATCGCACCCTGAGCCAAACTCAAAGAGAACTGTGCAATCAAAAAGCTTTATTTACATATGACCCTTTTGAAATACAAAAAAAGATGTAAAACATCATCTGCAGAACTGAACCAAGTCTAAACCATGAAGGACTTAATCCACATCTAAACCAGGGCTAAATCAATGACAAGAGATCGAATATTTAGTATACTTTTGAAGATGGTTGAGGGCCAGATCATGTCCCTTGGAGGGCCTGATTTGACCCGCGGGCCTGTAGTTGAACAGCCCTGCTCTGCCGTGTGTGAAACAAAGTCATTGGTCATAATCATTTAGAACAAAATCCAACTTGCTTCAGAGTAACAGAGTTCTGTGCTTCACTCATTGATTCTGCAGAAATCTGTGATGATTTTCAGTCCCCTGTGACGTTTTAGTCGCCATGTTTGTTTTGGCCTTTACACATCTACAACACACTTTAAGAGCGGCAACACACTCGAGTTTGTTAAGAATTTATAAATACATAAAAGACAAAGTAGGCCTACGGTATTCTCCCTGTTTAATAAGCAACAATACAAATGCTGCACAAATACATTAGGTCATTCAATCTAGTGAAGCTGGTGCTATGGAAGTGGCAGCTCTGGACAGACGAGAGCGAGAGAGAAATGTGTGTGAATGGCGTGACAGAACAGAGTCGAAAAGAACAGAGAGAGCAGAGATCCAGGGCCAAACGCTCCTCACATCTGCTTTCTGCATCTGTTTAAATCTCACTGTTTCCTCTGGGTTTTTCAATGAGGCAAAAACACAACAGGAACATCTTCACTCACAGGTCTGAAGCAGAACCGCTCGCATTCAGCAGGTTTTAAGCCAGATGCCCTCCACGTCCAGGTCGTCCCAGGTCACCTCAGCAAGTTATCTGTGCTTCAGATTTGATGTCTCTACCTTTATGTGGATTTGGTTGACAAATGGTTTGGAACATATTTTGAGCGGGTCACTTGCAGAAACTGACAATTACAAATGTATGTAATGTATGTACAGGGGGTGTGGGGGGCCTCCCCCTGAGTTTGATCTTTAAGAGACACCAGAGGTGTCCAAACATTTGTCACTGATGGCCGCACATAGAAACATGGTCAAGACAGTGGATCATTCACTGGGTCTAAAGGGGCGCAAAAGGGTGCATTCATTTGAGGTGTGTAAAATAATGACACTTGATGGAAGACACACCCCTCTGAAATTCAGATGCACCTTCAGTCAGTTTGGTCTGGACCCGGGCCTGATCATTCAAACAGATGTTTATAGCACAACTTTGACAAAGCATTTAACAGTTAATAAGGTTTTGAACATTACATTTATGTCTATCCCATCATGCCTTGTGATATTATTGAGGTACAATTCTGTAAATGTACTTCTAGTTCTACCATATGATCATCAAGAAGGGCTGATAAAAATTGCTCTGTATTTGGCCCCAAAGCAATTTTTCCCCATCTGTCTCTCTCCTGTCTTTCTCTGCAGCTTTCTCTCCCTTCTCTCTCCCCCATCTTTATCTCTCTTTCTTTTTCTCTCTCTATCCTACCACCCTTTCTCATCCCCCCTTTGCCCCGTCCCTCTCTCTATCCTACCACCCTCTCTCACCCCCCTTCACCCCGTCCCTCTCTCTCTATCCTACCACCCTCTCTCACCCCCCCTTCACCCCTGCCCCTCTCTTTCTATCCTACCACCCTCTCTCATCCCATCTTTCCCCCCCTTCCTCTTCCTCTCTCCCCCCATCTTTCTCTCTTTCTATCCCACCACCCTCTCTCACCCCATCTCTCTCTTTCTCCACCCCCCCTCTCTCTGTCCTACCCCCGCCCTCTTCTCTCTGTTTTGCAGGCGACAGTTTGAGTGTGATGTCTTTGGACAGTGTGGCTGGATGAACTTCTAATCCTCACATTCACACAGGCCTCTCTCGGAGCTCGTGTTCTGCGCTGTGACAGCTCAGGCCTGTGGGTCATTGGATCACTTATCTCACTCACCTCGCGCTTTCTCTTTCTCTGCCGCTCAACTGCTCACACTCACTGTTTACACTCTTTAATGCACTTTTATCACTGGAAACAACTGGAATAATCAGAAAACTCAATGATTAGATTGGATTTCTGGTGTGTGTACGTTTAGACCAACTTTTAAAACTTGGAAAATAGGGTGCAAGTGTCAGAAATCAGATTACTCACATCTGCTGGAACTGTTTATATGACATTTCATCATCTGAGAACTCCAAAAATCAGATGTGAACCAAACTTTTAATGAAGCATGAACAAAGACTTATGTCACAATTAACAGTTAGTTTGTAAAGAATGATTTAGGGTCAGTATACTGAATATACTTGTGCTCTATGGTAGTCAGTTGCCCTTGTTTTTCATAGTTTGTGATGTTTTAGGCTAACGCTAACTCCATTGAAAGTGCATTTGGGGTTAATGTAGAAAACAGCATATGTATAAATTGGTAGAAGTAATGTTCAATGCTTATGCTATTGATCACTTTGTTGGTCTGTTAAGCATCTTGGTTAGCAGTTAGCTAAAGGGGACACACTACAAGACTTTCTGTTGTGAGAGTTTTAGGATGTAGGAGGGAATCTGCGTGAGAGTCTGAGGTCCACATTTAACAACTGAGAGTCATGAGAGAGTGCATTACACAACTCTGACTAACAACTAAATACACTTTTTCTCCACAAAATGCAATCAAGAATCTACAAAAATAATGTCATAATCTTTAATGTCATAAAGATTAGTCATAATCTTTAATAATGATAGAGCTCAATTTATTAATGCGTTTAGATTGTTTTTTAGATTGTTGTGTTTCTGGACTTCTCATTGGTTAAGCAAGCGTCATGTGACTCCTGACCAGAACAGTCCAAAGCTGTGCGCTAGAAATGACGCTAACTCACTCTGGATTTACTCAAATGGACGTTAAAAGTGATGACAGTGATGAAGTTAGACACGTTTCTGTGGATTTTATCAGAGGAAAACTGTCATTTGGATCATTGTATGAGACACTTGTGAGGAGGGAGAGGAGAAAAGAGAACCGTGCAGTGTGTGAGTGTTTGTTATTGCTTCAGCTCTGGTTTTAAGTGTCGAAGTAGTGTGTGTGCACTTTCAAGCGTTAATCTGATGTTTAACCAGAGATAATAAGCAAAAACCTTGCTGTAGTGCTTTTTGTGCACCTCTCTTTTCTTAAAAGGAAAGTTTTTAATTGTAGATTAGTGTGTAAAACTGTTGTTTGAGCTTTAAGGTCCCATAACAAGCAAAATCGACTTTTCAGAGGTTTTAACCTTCCTACAGTGCTATTTGGGCCTCGTATGTTGTGCCCAAAGTGGTTTTTTGATTGATTCCTGCATGCTTTCGCTAGAGAACTGTCTTTTCCGTCCCCCTCTGGTGAGCAGCAGACGGGGGCTCCTCACTAAGATGACGCGACTTCACTAGGATGACGCGGTGTTTATGCTACGCCTCCAGGAAGCGTGCAGCCGCAAGAATAAAAACGGCTAATGCTAATGCTACACAGTAATTACACGATGGATACGAGAGATAGAAGAGTTAGCTTGTTATTTACCAAACGGCAACGTCCGTCGTCGAGGTACTGGAGCACGTCAAACTCCAGGTCAGATCCAGGACGTAGGACTCAGCACGACGCACCGTCAGGACGGATAAAAGGTTTATTCCCGTGTTTGTGTATCGCTGTTTACCGGAGCACACGGCGCATGCGCACTATCTCCGCTCTAGGCTTCGTCGCGGGTTGGGCGTGGGAGGCGCGCGGGTTGGGCGGGGGCGGCAGACTGCTCTCTGTTCGGGGGGGGGGGGGGTGCTCTCAGAGTGAGCCGTTTGCTTTTGCAAGGAGGGGGGCCAGTCCAAGAAATGGGTGTTTTTTGGAAACTGTTATGTTATGGATATTGCACAACGCAACATTTTATCAACAAAGCCCTTGGAATAGACTGTGTAAAGGGGACAATAGCAGAATATGGGACCTTTAAGGCTAACAGACTTCAAAGGTGCTGTACCTGATTTTTTCTGTTTTAAAACATGTTCATCTACAGGATTTTTTTCATGTGTTATAGTAAAATCTGTGTTACCCCAGCACAGACGTACTGTAAAAGTATCTATGTTCTGCATCTATTTTTAGAGCGTTTTATTTGTGCCATTAGCATGTTAGCTTTAGCGTGATTGGATTGGCTCTGGACTCAGAGACTCCTGGACTTAGTGACTAGTGCTTCTAAACTCATGGAGGTGAATATTTAGGATGCTGGGACTGCATTAGGAACGTGAGAGATACATGTGACTGATGTAAAAACTTTAACATCAACTACTTCTGTTTTTTAATGTTTCAAAACAGTAAAAATCAGGGACAGCCCCTTTAATATGGAGATTGTCTTCATCATTTGTTTGTGAAGGAAGGTTAGATTTGATGTAATCTGCCAAGAGTAAGAGTCTGATCAACAGAGAGAAAGTCTGTGGAACTGTACCAGCCGTTAGAATGAAGCTGCTCTGTTTACAAACACTGAAAGGATCTATTTTTTCTTTAGTTTAGAGGAAGCGTCCCGATACTGGTCCACCACTCTGCACCTCTCGACCACTTTGCTTTGCTTCCACTCAGCCCACTCTTCTGCCACTTCTGGTCCTGCGTGTCGCTGGGTGCCACTCACATGCCCCTCTCCTCCTCTTCTCTGTGCCACTCTGCCACCTCTGTGCCCGGGGGAAGTGTGAAAGGAGTGCACTAGCGTCGGAGCCTGTTAGCGTCACCATTGTGAGTGTGCGGCTGCAAATGGGCTTTTGTGAAGGCATCTCTCCTCTCTCTTTTCAGAGTAGCACTTAGCGGTTAGCTCAGGGGAGAGGCTGCACACATCGAGGCGAGCGCGCACACTTCAGGGGCGTAAGGTTCAGCCGGAGGAGGAGGGGCCAATCAAACCCAGGCAAAAACACTGGTGAAGAGCTTTTAGAAACACCAGGACCCGTGTTCTGGCCCCGGATCATCTGCACAAATGTGTTTATCTGGAATGTTCTACAGTACGGCGTCCGTCTTTATCAAACAGTGGACGTCACCAGGGCACATTACAGGCCAGATCTGTGCATAGCTCTATTTTTCAGGCTATAAAAGCACCTGTATATGATTAATAAAATGTAGGATAAAGGAAACGCCACCAGAAAAGTTGCACATTGCAGAGGACCACTAGCCTGTTTTGAATGATTACATTTCTTGTGTTTGTTTCAAGATTCAATTCAAGATTGTTGTTTTTGAAGTGTAAAAACTACTAAATTGTGAGACATTTTTGGCCATGAGATGACGCCACCATTTTAAAATATCTTTCAAAAAAGCCTCTCATAATCCCTAGTCCCTCAACAAAGGGACATTGTTCTTTATGTTTCTCTTTAAGATTTGGTATTCACATGGCATTGTCTGTCAGAAAAACGTGATTGAATCTATTTCTGTAGTTCCTGGTTTCTGTTATAAATAAAGTCAGCCAAGCGTCATATTCAGGGGCGTGGTCTGGTGTGTGTGTAAACTCTCAGGTGATTCACTGGAATGCAACTTTTGTTCTGTTTGTTATGTAGATGTTAAAATACAGTCGGTGACGTTAGCACCATGTTAGCCTGCAGCTAATGCTAGCATTGTTGGATATTTATGCAAATTTTGGATGTTAGATCAATTTATTCTGCTCTATGTGCTTGTGTCCCCTCTAAAGTCCTTTGTTCCTGCTGTCACTCTGTAGTCAATGGTTCCTGTTGCCCCAGTGCTCCTTGGTTTCTGTTTCTGTTCTCTGGTTCCCGTTCTGCCTGGTTTCTGGTTCCTACTCTGCTCGGTTCCTGTAGCATCTGGTTCCTGTGCTCCCTGATATCTGTGGTCTCTGGTTCCTCTTCTCCCTGATTTCTCTTGTTTCTGGTTCCTGTTCTCCCTGGTTCCTGCAGTCTCTGGTTCCTGTGCTCCCTGGTTCTTTCCTTCAGTCTCTGTTTCCTGTGCTCCCTGGTTCCTCTTCTGTCTGGTTCCTGCAGTCTCTGGTTCCTGTGCCTCTTCCACATGAGTTGCGCTGCACATTTACTCCATGTCTTTGCTGTCACTACGTCCACAGTGTGTGCGCTAAAAGCAACATTCACCAAAAGTGTCCCGAGCAGAGGCTCCTAAAAGGGTTTGTGTCTGCGGGGCCAGTCCTGTCCTCGTCTGATGGACAGAGCTCAGGGTGATCCACAAAACTGGAAAAACCAACGTCACTCTGCACAAGCTCAACTGACTCAAATGTGGAAATGTAGGCCGAGCCACATTTTTAGGTTTAAGTTTATTTTATGAAGCACTATTTGCACATAAAGAAATTCAAAGATGCTTTACGGAACACGAAAAGATGCATTTAAATCATAATACAATTTATATAATATAAATCATCATTATAAAACTGACTTAAATAGACCATAGATCAGACCATGTCAGAGAGGAGGCCTTTCTCACATATTAATTGTTTAGATTTATTAAAACAAGTATATTAAAATCCAAATTTATTCTTATTCCATTGAGAGATATTTGTGTGTAAAATCATGAAAAATATACATTCAAATGTCTATTTTTTAATTTAAAAAATCAGTTAGTAAATTATTTTTGTCTTTGTATTGACAGAAAACACTTTTTTTAAATTAATAGTCTAATGCACCCAAATTAACATTTCTATTTTATTTTATTCAAGCTGATTTTTTCTTTGTAAATAAGTTAATTTGTAGAGCAGAATTCATACACAAACTAATTCACACAACAGAATAAGATGCATTCAAATCACAAAACAGATGAAAACATAAATAATAATTAAAATTTTTACTTTTAAAAGAGAAGTGTGCAGATAAAGCTATACTGTTTAATTCAAGATACTTAAGTCGTCCTTTGTGAGGGAAATTCATTGTCATCCTTCAGTGTCACTGGGTTAAACCTGTCAGCAGGACTCTCCAGGACTTGGTCTAGTCTTGGTCAGGACTTTATCTGGAGGATTTCACCTGGTGCATGTTTTAGTTGATGAGAGAAAGTTGAGGAAACTCCCCCAGACACAGAAACATGTAAACTCTGTCCAAGGGTCTGGCTCGGGAGTCGAACCCATACCCTTCTTGCAAATGTGCCTCGCTGGCCTCTCTCGCCCCTCTCACACTCACATTACACTTATCTGTCTGCTGCTGTGACCTTGCTGAGCTGTAGTTCCTGTAAAGCCTGGACTGAAGTGCAGCCTCTGTTCTGACGCCGCGGCCCGGTTCACTTTGCACAAACACATGTCCTGGGCCTGTTCTCTGCTCTGGACACACATCTCCACGACTCTCTCCCACTCGACTGCAGATTGTGCTGCTCGCTGTATCAATAAAACATAAGGTTATGAATAAGAGATAGGATTCATAATGGAGCGTCCGAGTTGGAGCGTTTACTGTCAACAGCAGAGCGGACACTGGACCTGGACTGCTCACGGTGCACTGTGTGACACCTTTTTAAAAATAATAATGCATTATACTTACACAGCTCTTTTCTGGACACTGTACCCTGCATTATTCATTTACGCCACACTCTGTGGTGGTGAGCTTCTATTGTAGCCACAGCTGCCCTGGGACAGACTGAAATGTTCTTGCTTTTCACTGTATAGTGTTAAACGAGACAAGTAGGTGATGCAACCGAGCGGGTGTCCAACCCTCCTCTATTTCCTGAGGCTGCAAGAACAAGTACAAAGGTATTTTGTGCTTGAACATTTTATACTTCATCAGAAGTTAGGCTACTGACCCACTTCAAGCCCCTCCCCCATGAACTCAAACAGCTGTTGCTATGGAGATTATCAAAACTACAGCGACCACAGTGTTGGCTATTATTATATATTAATCAAAATGGCTGAAAAAAAAAGTAATTTTTAACTCCGACCAATCACAACACAGTTGTTTTTAGAGCCCTGCAGAATATCTGCTCAGCAGATATTTCAACAATAAGCTGCAGAACAGTCTGAGCTGAACAAAATCATTTTGTTCTTACAGATGTAAGTGCAAGAACAAACTTCTTTGGATTAGGCTTCACACAGTGCACCAACAAAGATCCTCTAATCGGTTTATCTGAATTTATTTTGTTAAAACAATCACAAACAGAACTGGAGTTGTGTTTGATTCATGCAGCTTTGTGTTCCTTTTTTTACAGTCCTTAGTCCTTAGACTGACTCTGATCACCAAAGTGCAGCCTCTGTTTGGCTTTACAGTTAAGATGAGTTACTGGCTCAGTTCTTGCCCTAGATTCCAGTTCATTCCGGCTCCTGCTGTTGTGTTGTGGAGGTATAAAGTGTGGTCAGTGATGGTCGCAGACGTAACAGCCTGAGGACGCAGCTTTCTTCATAGTCGAGCAGAAGACTTCTCGGTGTGTTGTTTGTAAGTGATTCTATCGTCTTTAATGAGAAGAGCCCATTAAGCTGTGCGTATGCAAACTCCATTAGCGCCCACATTAGCACAGTTTGGCCTTTATAACGGCTCATATCCGGCTCCGAGGAGAGGAACGCCATCGATTCAAAAACAATCTCCAGCGCCACGAAATGTGTGTCCATCAAACGTGAGGAGGCAAAAGTGAGTCCATCGAACAGAGCAGAGGGAGGAGATACTTAGACTAAAGTCGTTTTGTATTGGAGTTCATTCCTGGTCGACATACTGTTTCTACGGGAAGCAGCGACTGTTTACTTTTTGTACTTTGTCTTTTCATAAACGCAAAATTGGGTCACAAATGTTGGGTGAAATGTTTTGGTGTTTGGCTCTCGCGTCTCAAAGCAGTCAGTGCAGATATCAGGGCTTTTGAGCGTTTTACGACTTTACAAAGACTTATCTGGCAAAGACCTTCATCAAAGTCAGCACTAAAAGCTCAAAATCACACAAAAACAGGGAAAGTTTCAGACACAAAGTCATGTTTCTGGTGTTAGAAGATTGTTTGATTTGTAGTTAATCACAAATTCATCTTCTGCCGCTTGTTCACGTTAGTGTTTGCGAGTGACTTAGGGCCTTAGGCAGGTCCACTGTGGAAAGATTAGACGACACATTTCACTAAAACGTTGTGAACATGATTATATTTAGGATTTTACTAAACATTTTTCCTATTTGTCCCCAGTTTGACAGTTTTTGTAAAGTTTATAACGTTACTTCCTGGTTGAACATGAGCACAAATAGTAATAATATAATATAATAATAGGCATAGTTGGAGGTAATTCCACAACCGTTACCTAGCAACCAGATTGTAAATAAGGGCCAACATCCATATACATTGTGCAATAGTTATGATTTTACAAATTATACCTGATAACACCTTTATATTGTTGAATGGCTGTTATAACTGTCCGAAAAATGTGTCGGTTTTGTATAAATTGTCAATGGTACGTCACTTTTTGAAGACATCACAGAGAGATTCCGTTTTAGAACTCAGCACTGCTTCTTGTCATTTTAAACTTTTATTTTTCTAAATGTCTTCACAAACTTAAACTTCACAAATGCAGAACCATTTACCACATTACCATTTCCAAACTAGGTCAGAATTAAAAAAAAACATGAGGACCTTCATATAGACTTTAACACAGACAGACATGGACAGACACCCATTCACTCACATTCATTGACCTTAGCACACGTCTTTGGGCGGTGGGAGGAACCAGGAGAGAACCCAAGGTAACACAGGGAGAACATGCAGACTCAACCAAGAGCCTGCATGCAATACATTTTTTTCTTACATTTATGTGAGTAAGAAGTTTACAATTATATCTTTTAATTTAAGATTTGCTTGTCCACGGCTGTAAACAAAGGAGAACATTTCTTTCAAGCAGTTTTACAATCAACAAACCCTGTAATCTTAATCTGTAAAATGTTTGTATTTAAAAAAAAAAAAATTTAAACTTATGTGACATACATCTACACAAAACAGTAAGTCATTCTGGTGAAAATAAATAAATGAACCATCCTCCTTTAGACATCTCCATAGCACCTGCTCTTCAATCTGAGCTCAAATGTATAAATCTCATAACATGAACATATGTAATTAGCTAATATCCAATCTTCAAATGAAAAGCACTTGATCAGTCATAATTAACCTTGGCATTAAACACTTAAGAGCCAGTGCATCAAAAACAAGACTGCATTTGCACTAACGAGGCACGTTTCGTTTACTGAAGGCAGCCTCATTAAGAGCCCAGTGATCTTTACAGACATTTGGTTAAAAGGGATGGATAATGACTCGTCTCTTTGTACGCCGCTGTTCGCTGGGTAGAAGATTAAACAGAAATTGTCGTTTGGATAATGTCCTGCTTTTTTATTCAGAGGTAAACTGGTTAAGTGTGTAATTAAAATTAATGAGGGGTTTTCTCTATCTTTTGGCTGCAACAAATGAAAAAATATGAAAACATGTCCATACAAGATGTTTCTTACATTTGTAAACATCATTTGGACAGCATTAACATTTGAAGAGGGAAAGGGAACGGCCGAGTCAATATGAGGAAGAAGAGGGTCAGAGGGAGCAGTGAAGAGGGTCTGATGTTTCCACTGGTTCACACTGGAGTGGATTAGTATGATCTGATAGTGTCTCCAGCATCTGAAGCGTCTGGTCTGGGCTGTTTCTTTGATCCAAAGCAGACCCTGAGAGGTTCTACAGGTGTGTTCAGTTAAAATTACATCGAACGTCTCCAGTTGGACAACTGTTGTTGAAAAGACAGACGTTGATGTGCTGCATATTTTTCTGAAAATGTCAAATTTTTCAACTTTGGTGTCTGACACCCAGCGTCCTGGACCTGGCAGACACCAAACACTGTAGACGTGCTGCAGACACGCAGGACGCCCTGGACACACGTCCACTGTTTCCAACCTCGACGCCACCGTCTGAACACACCTTTAGACTCCTGGTGGACTTTAGCTCGGGAGGAGATGATTAGATCAGTGAGAACGCAGACTCAGTTACAAAGAGCGGCTAACATCCACTATGAACAACCAAAGTGTCAAATAAGCAAACCAAAACACGACTAAAAGTGACTAAATACTACAAAAGGGTTAGTCCTGTTCACTTCTTGGTGTTTTACTTGGTGAACTGATCTCTGGGACCAGTCGAAACGTGGCTTTGGAGAAGCAGAGGCACCAGATCACAGGGTCAGACCAACAATAGCATCTATAGAATAAGGTTAGCAGGTCAATCTTTTCAGACTTCAGGGTCAAACCAGCCACAGAAGCTCTTTGCAGCACCATAAATGTATTTTATACACAGTTCAGAGGTGTCCCGACGTTTTGTTACTGTCCGTCCACCACGATCAAACCACGCTGTCGCTTATTGTGCGTTGGCTGCTCTCTTGACCTACATTTAACCAGCACAAAAGCACATATACATTTGACCCCGGGGTTATCTGAGAGCTTTACGTTTCCAGTATAAATAAAATAGCATTGGCGTCCGCAGCGGCACGTCCAGTGTAAAGTCGGCTCCATTCAAAGCCCGTATTATCGGTGTGAAAAGGCGATGTTCTTTTGCACAGCTGCGTTTGAATGGGTTGCTCGTTTGACGGTGAACTTTTGGCCCCGTGACCTCGGCTCGACGCTTCGCTGAGTCCTGCTCGTGTCATGTTCATTGGTTTGAACTCGAGCAGCAAAGGGTGGTTTAGATTTGTGGAAATAATGATGTGGAGGACAGGGATACAACACAGGAGGAAAGAACTCAGGAAAGATCAAACTGGGACTAAAACGGGACTAAAGGGCTAAATCAGGTTAAAATCAGGACTAAACCATGACTAAAAGAGGACTAAAAAAAAGGACTAAACCAGGGACTAAAACAGGACTAAAAAAGGACAAAACCAGGACTCTAAACCAGGGATTAAATAAGGACTAAACCAGTACTAAACCAGAACTAAAACAGGACTAAACATGGGTTAAACAAGGACTCTAAACCAGGGACTAAAGAAGGCTTAAACTAGGACTAATATAAAAGGACTAAAACAGGACACTAAACCAGGCATAAACCAGGACTAAATCACGATCAAACCAGGGACTAAAACCAAGGAATAAAAGGACTGAACCAGGACAAAAAATGACTAAACACGGATTTAACTAGGACTAAAAAAAGACAAACCAGTAAGAAAGGACTAAACCAAGACTAAAATGGGACTAATCTAGGACTAAATTGGGATTAAAACAGAACTAATTTTTACAAATTTAAAAGGAGGAGTTGCCGGTTCCAACGCCTATATCCTGTTGGTTTCTTTTAATAAATTCACTCAGTTTCCTGCCTTTTTATTGACAAAGAAACTTGAATTGTTTCAGTGAGAGTCGTCCCAGACTGACGATGTGTAGACCTCAAATGAACAGTTGTACATCAGTCTGACTTCTGCCAGGTTAAAGGCTTACGGCATAAAACATTCTGACACTTAGCGCCGTATAAATGCGTTGATAATATCGCAGACACTTTCCATAAAACGTGTTAAATCTGTGTAAATCCTTGGAAAGTGTTTTTCATCAGACGAAAGCTCATTAAAGAGGATCAGAGGGCTGTGAAAACCCGGGTTTAACTCACCTCCTCTGGCTCCTCTGACACACAGACGCACACTTTGGCTTCAGTCCACAGGAGCTCATCCACAATCATACTGTGCAAACAGCCCCACAGCCACAAGGTCCCAGGTTTGATTCCCATGCTAAATGAGACCTTTATATTCTTCTGTCAGTGTAGCAAGCACTGTCTATACTCCAGCTTCTGAGTCACTCCTGACTCCTTGGTTTTCCTGACCTTCAAGTCATAGTAACAGCCTTTTTCCAGCTGCCAATCCCAAAAGTATCTATTTATTATTTCTATTGTAGGAATTTAGATTTTCTTTTACAGTTTAGACACATTGTCCAAAGTCTGTCAAAGTTGTCCATTTTCAAATTGAGTGTAAACTGTGAAAGATATTTTTTTGCTAGTTAAGTCTTGTCCTCAAGAGTTGCTTCAGTCAAAATCATAGTAATGGCCCTTTTTCCTTTTCGCCAAAAGTACATTCTAAAGGTATCCATCAGTTGTTTCCATTGGAGGTTTTAAGTCCCAGATACAGTTTTAAAACCGCTGATCGTGTCAGGCTGATATTTCCTACGTCTGACTAAAATGAGCCCCAAATGAAACTGGAGCTGTTTCTGAAGTCTTTGGAGAACAAACAAATCTCAATGTTTTAGCCTCTGGTGTCTGATTTTATTCTAATTATAAGTGTCACAAGATCTGGTCAGAGGAATATCAGATTTTTAATCCCACCTAGATTTATTTGGGTACATTTATGGAAATTCTGACAGACAGAAAATTTTTGTTGGGTTTTTACAATTCCTTTTTCAAAGCTGGAGCTAATTTCACTAAGAACACGTTTTAGAGACTTGTAATACAGTTAAGGGGAAAAAAAGTAAGGTCTGTTAAATTTTGTGAATTGTAGTTATTTTTTTCTTATCTATTTGGGTGTTTGAAATAACTGATCCTGGGTATATTTTAAATGTCAACTGGGTCTGTTCAGGTACTCAGGAATTTTAAGGGGTTTTAAAGTCAGCTTTTACAATGAACCATGTCTGCAGTTATTTGATTTTGACACAACTTGTATATTTTACTCCCAGGGTTTAGGTTTAGAGTTACCAAGTTTAAATGCTGGGATTTTGTAGCCCATAATAGTTATTCTTTCCTTTTCCACATGTGAAGTGAACTGATATCCACAACGCTGTCCAACTTGTGCTGCAGAGTATCGCGTTCCATATTCAAAGCGTGTCTGATTCTGCGGCCTCGGACTCGCCTGATCTGATCCCAAACCCTGGCCCCGGTCCAGCTCGCATTGTGTAAAGAGTGTATTATTTTACCTGCGACGTGTCCGAGGCGGAGCGGGCCGGGGTGCAGTCTGAGCGTGAACGAGGCAGCGGCGACACAAAGGGGGATTAAACGGAACAGAACCGGCCTGTGGGGTTTGGAGGGATGAAGTCACATGTTCGGGTCAGTTCAATCCTAGCTTTGACTGCCCTTGAGCAAGACACTTCACTCGTGTGCGTGTGTGTGTGTGTGTGAAGTGACTGTGTGGAGGATGAAGCACAGATTTAGTGCCTTTGACAGGTTGAACTACTGGTTTAACTAAAATGCAATTGAGATAAATATATTTTAAATTCTGCTAAAATCTTTACAAATTTTACACTTTTTTTTTTTTTTAAGAGTTTTTCGTTTTTACTTTCTGGTTGTATTGATTGGTTGATTACATCACACTGAGAAATTTCCATCTTGTACACTGCACCAAAACTCATGTCACAGATTTTTTAATTTGACCTTTATTTTGTTGAATCAATGTTTTAAGGGTCAGAAAAGTAGTTTATTTTATGTGAATTATGCCTAACCTTTGTCTCCCCAGTGTCATCAATGTCATCGTTTCTCCATAAGCAACCTGATCAGTGTAAAACTATAATTTATGTTTACAAGAGGTATTAATACACTGAATAAAGTTGAAAAAATAGAAAATCATTCAAACCTGTTAACATGTTTTTGCATAATTAGGTATTTTTGGCTAAAAGAAAAAACTTTGGCGTATAACGTAACGTGTCCAATTTGAAGCCCCAATACTGATTATTGTTTATTTCAACACTTTCATCAGATTTTCATCTTTCATCGGTTCAGAAACAGCTTGAGTTTGAAATGAGGCTCATTTTAATGTTTTCTCTGTATGTATTTACCTTGACATGTTTGGGCTGCCCGGTGGTCTCTGGAGAAGACCACCAGGCGGCAGGAGGCGTGGTCAGTCTGAGCGGCCTGCCAGGTCCGTTAGGCTGACCACGCCTCAGGAAGTAACATCAGCTGATAAGTGACAAGACCGGTGACAGTTCTGAAGATGGCTCGCAGATAGCAGCCCAAACATGTAAAAGTAACATTTTAGGTCTGAGCTGAATGGGGTTTTAAGACTGCATTTTTAAAAACATTCTGCCCACCTCTGGCCCAGCTACAAGCAAAATAGTTTGCAGAGTTTGACAGTGGCACATACTGACTCTCTGAGAATATTACTGAAAGTCCTGAGGTTTTGTAGCACCAGTGAAATGTTCGCTAACTGTGGTGTGAGATCCTGTGCTGTTGAAATCAGATATTGTATTTATTCATTTACGTATAGTCACAAGTCTGTCAAACCAGATCATTCATGCTCTGTTAGGGTCACACTGCAGGTCAAATCTGATTTTTTTTTTTTTTTGCCCAAATGTGACCTACATCTGATTTTTTTCATGACAGTGTGAACAGCCCGAGATTTTTTCAAATGTGACCCAGTCCACTTTCATATGTGATATCTGATTCGAATTGGATCTTTTACAAAGGCACACATTAATCTGATTTCATCGCTGAAATGCGACAGGAATTAAACAAATTAAACCTTCTAATGTCTGCTAGACAACAACAGTGAAGCTAGACAGGACTAAGAAAGTGAAGTTTTGACTAAATCGGTTTTGTAAAGTGTGACAAAGATTCAAAAATAACAAGAAATCAACTCATTTAAAACAAGAGATAAAGTTGACCATAGGCTTGTACTGACAAATTGTGCTTCCTTATTATTGTCTGTCTAATAATGTGACTCCTGTTTCTGTCTTGTTCTTCTCCACATCAGACACTTCAGAGCTGTTTGCGTTCACACATTAAAACTGATTTGAGTCACATTTTATTTGTAACGTGAACGGCCTTTCCAAATAAATCTGATTTGGGGAAAAATCTGAATTGAGTGTCAAGACCTGCAGTGTTTACATTCACCTCTAACATGTGGAGACATTGGCTATCCTGCTTGTATGCTAATGTGTTTTAATATTTTTCTCCTCTTATAATTATTTCTTTTTTATAAACTATGACCCTGATACTCTGTGTTCTTAATAAAGATTGGACTGAATTGAATTACAGCTTGGGTCATTTAGGCCTAAATTTTTACTGTAAATTTGTGTGGAAAAGACTTAAAAGGTACAAGCCTGAAAGCTTAGTTCAAAGTGTTTGGTTTTTTTACATACAAAACGCATAGAACACAACCAGAGAGTTTTTAAAAATGCATTACTGAACGATCAACCGTTTTGACCTCAATTGGACCTCTGCTTTGTTCATATTTCAATATGCAGACCGTGGGGAAAAGAGTTTTGGACCTTTGACCCATTTCAGTGTAGAATCCATCCCTCTGTGCCTGCTCATGTCAGACAACTGTCAACACTGGGAGCTTTTCAAAGGCTCTAAAGAAATGGTTGTTGAAGGGTCAAATATGTAATCACAGGGAACATTATAGTTTTATGTGGTTGTTGGTTTGACTCCAAAAGAACTGTTCTTTTATCTGAGACGTGTGCTGAATGTGATGATGTGCGACCTCTAATGTTTGTGTGACTGCTGCTAATATTACGTTGTATTTTGACATCAACCGGCCAAGGGACTCAAGATGGAATTTAGCCACGTTGGCTCATAATCTTTTCACATATTTACATGCGTAATGTTCATTAATATGTGTTGTCCCTTCACAAATAAATAAATAGAACCCCGAATGGCTGCCGCAGATAGATCTCATAATGACCTGGTGAACTTTTGAATTCTTCTCCTTCATTCTATCCATGCCACTCCGGTCTGCAGGACGGGACAGTTTCAGTAAAGAGTTGTCACAGAGTGGAGGGAATAAACAAAAATGTTATGTTCTGATGTTTGTGGATTGAAAACTCGACATGTATGGTGCTGTATCAGTTCTTCATGCTCACGTCTCTCCTCTGTCTTGTCATTCTCAGAGCTGCAGAGAGAGGGCAGCATCGAGACCCTGAGTAACAGCTCCGGCTCCACCAGCGGATCCATCCCACGGAACTTTGAAGGATATCGCTCTCCTCTGCCCACCAACGATAGCCAGCCTCTCAGCCTGTTCCCAACCAACTTCCCCTGAGAAAGAACCACCATCTACGGACGTCAACGCTTTTGTCCACCCGCCGACGATTACCAGAACTCAGCTAGACCAGCTTCCCCTGAAAAATACTAACCGTCTGATGACCTCCACAATCTCCTCCACCCATCGACGATTACCAGAACTCAGCTTGACCACCAACTTTGCCAGAGAAAGAGCCACTGTCCAAGGACCTCCACGATCTCCTCCACCCAACGACGATTACCAGAACTTAGCTGGATCACAACCCCTGAGAAGGAACCATTTTTGGGGAAATCCATGGACCTCCACTCTCTTTATCCCACAGACAATAATCAGAACCAGAAGCTTGATCACCCTTGAACCCAGGGATGTAAGGATCTCCTTCTCTCAATGACATCCAGAACTCAGTCTGATCACAATCATCTTCCCTGAAAAAGAACCTCCATCAATGCACCTCCTGTAATCTCCAACAACAGACGAAAGCTAGCCAGCTCTCCACCAAATTCTCTTGAAAAATACACTATCAAGTGATATTCGTGCTCTCCTCCACCCATCAACTGCAACTGGGCTTGATTGCAACCCTCTTCCCCTGAGGAAGGATCGCATTCCATCCTTCATCCAGGGACATCTACGCTTTCCTCTGCCCACCAGCAACAGCACATCTTCTCCCAATAATGAGAAACACCATCCAGGACAATCCAAAGACCTCCAACGATCTTCTTTTGCCCACCAATAACAACCTGAACTTGATTGCAACCAACTTCCACTTGCTACGGATAGGCCTGTTCCCAACCTAATTCCTCTGAAAGGGAACCTCTATCTACTAACAACAATCAGAACTCCAATCACCTTCCTCTGATAAATAATCACCATCCAGGGTTTTTTCCAAAGGTTTTGCTTAATCTCAATTAATGTCGCCTGGAAAAAAAAAAAACTTCTTCCCCCAGCGCTCTCCTTGCTGCTGAAAGCCAGCCTCTTGTCAACCAAATTCCCTTGAAAACAAACATCATGGGATATTCACCCTCAGCTCATCAATGACAACCAGCACAGAAGGATTTCCCCATCAACCTGTCCTAAAATTAACCAACATAAACAGAGATCCAGCCCAAAGTTAGCCTTAAAAAACAATGATTTTTTGTTTTGCTTTTAACCATGTTCTAACAACGTCCTGTCATCGAAAATATACCTGAAGTTGCGTTCAGTTGCATTCACGCTGTTATGAGGAATATTCATTAGAAAATCCTCTCCCCTTCGAGCATCAAACACACGTCCTGATGAACTCCTTTGAGCTGAGACATATTTTCAGATCATCTACATCACTTCTCTGAGAATCTTCTGCTGTTTTAAGTCCTTAAATCACCGCCAGACTCGTTCTGAGCATATCTGCCTCTAAACACAATCACTGCTACCGCTAACCCCCATCATAACATTTCTAACAGTGCTAGGCGCCATCTACTGACTGGATGTACTCAGTGTCATTGCACACAGGCTGAGAAATCCTTGCAAAACATGAGGTGGCAAATTAACGGTACTCAAGAGCATGTTTAAAGGCTAATAACAATAAGAAAAATGTATAATATGTTTCCTTTAAACTGTTCAAATCCTCTCATCTAACTTCATCTGAAAAAGATCCATCATTTATGCCAACAATTTTCCAGAGTCAGCGTTTCAGATAACGTTTCCTGAGAGTGAACCATTCACTAGGAAATGAGCTTTTAACATTGCTCTTTCATCAAAAACACAGCTGGAGTTGTATTTAACTTCTCACTTGTTCCATTCAGTTCTGTTTACGAGCTCATCATCTCCTTTACTGAGCCTCACAAAAACACTCAATTTCAAATTTCCCACATTTGTGTCATCAACGATAGAAATCTGATCATTTTCTGAGCATTTCTGCCTCAAATAACTCATTACAACATGTCGGGGCAAGCTAGCTTTTATTGATTTCCACATGTTTATTCCCTCTGCTGCCAGTAGATGGAGCGCTGACAAAAATCCTGATGAAGGATCGCCTGATTGAAAGTCTTGTGATTTTCAGTACAAACTTATATTTGTTGATTCATTTATGTCGAAAGTCATTAAAACGCTTTTCAATTAGCTCCTTATTATAAATCTCTTGTAGCCAAAGATGATTTTGAAAGTTAAATCATTCCAAAATTCCTCAACAAAGCGATATGTTCAGCTAAAATTCTGCTGAAAAAAAACTTTTTTTTTTACCCCAAAACAAATGATATTCCTATTTTAATAACCGTAGCAGAAGTATTTTCCCTGTAATGTGCCTATATTGTATCCAGAGTGATTCCAGTCAGTTCCATGTAGCAGATCCTTTCTCTTATCTTTCACAATTTTAATTACTAATTTGAAATTTTTGACAAAAGCATTTATTGTAGAAAATTCTAAGATGCTCAGTGCAATGTTAAAGTCAGATAAACTTTCCTTAAATCCAAAGCTTAATCGCAATTTTTATTTTTAAAAGATTGTCACTTAAAAAATTGTTGTGCGTGAAACAATTTGTGACGAGAGGCATATTTTGTGCAATTGTTGACCAAATGAAAAGCTGGTTAGGTTAAAATCTCGAATGAAGAGTTTGTTTTAAGAACATGAAAACCATTTTAATTTGCTTGTGCATAAGCTGAAATGTTCTACTTTCAGAAAGAAGATTTTTAAAGTTGTACAATCTAAAATAAAGAGTCATGTTTGGCGTGTGTTCATGTTCTCATTTAAATCAGTTTCATGTCATGTACTGTTGTTTTCAGAATTCAAATAAAGATTAATTAAAACTAGAAAAACTGTGTCATGTTTTGAGTTAGCTTTATGGTATGGTATGGTATGGTATTCATTTAGTCACCAGTAAGATGTGAAGTTTATGATTTTAGGTCATTAAGTGTCAGATAATTGGCTAACTTTTTTAAGAAATTGTACATTTCAGATTAATATTCCCAGATAGACAATATTTCACATTATGCTTATGCAATAATGCTGTTTTTTTTTCCCACATAACACCTAAAAAAGTAAACAAGAAATATACCCAAAACACATATTTAGATGCATGAGACAGAAATAAAATACAATAATAAAATATATATTAATGTTTTTGTTCTCATAATGGCAATTTGTTGCCAGTAAGTTACCTTAGTGCACATGAAAAACATAACATGGGAAACATTTCCTGGAGTCTGTTACTCTCCTCATATGGACCAGATAATCCTAATAAAACAAGCTTAATGGGCACAAATAACCAAAACCATACATCACAGAATAATGAATATGATCCATTTAAGACGGTCTGCCTTTAGCTGTACTGAGTTTCCATTTAGCTTTTGCACAAAACTGTATTGATCTGCTTCAAATGTCGGAAAAACATCGCACTGAGTCGATTTCCATGAAATGATGAACTGATCGGCGTCAGACTAAAACACCTCGGCCCTGAGTCCTGCTCCTGTCCACTGAACAGTTTCAAGTTCCAATGCCTTATTATATGTGATGTAAATGAGGCTTTATTAAAGACAAAGGCTGTCTCTGCACTAAAACAGCCAGGGCCTTAAAGCTCGGCTCATATCTGAGGCCACGCGGAAGCGCTCTCTCAGGAGGACTGACATGGAGTGGCTACAGGACCAGAGGGAGTGGTCAGAGAAGCTCCAGAGGGTGGTCACTGCAGTGGTCTCTCTGACAACCACTGCAGAACAGCGTATGTTACATTGTGGTCAAAGCACTAATGCTAGGGGCAAAATATGGCCCATCGTGTGTCTATTGACACTTTATACAGTGAACATCAGTAATTCTGTGAAACTTGTATGATAATACAGTACATGTGTTACCTTCTTGTGCCCGTGCTGGCTGTAGCCCGGTGAAATGACAGTTGTACACAACAGTCTGCTGGATGAGAGCGTGAACTGTGGGGACAGGAGAGAAAAGACATCTTATTATTTATGACTATTTCAGTACCGCAGAAGAAAACACTACAAAAGAATAAAATAACACACTTAAAGGGGACATATCATGCAAAATCTACTTTTTTGGCCCTTAGATACCTTTTATTGTGTACTGTGGGTGTCTGGTAGTGGCTAAAAGTTGAAATTAATCACTTAAGTTGCTGCAGAGATATATTTATATAAATTTTGCAACATATTTCTCAGTTCGTTCGAATATCCGCATTATCTGTTACGTATTTTTGTCTATCACGTCACAGCGGAACTACTAAACAAGGTCAAGAGCTTCCGGCAGAGACGCCATCTATTTTCCTCGTAGCGATTTTGTAGTCCAAGCACAAAGATGTCAAAGGTGCGAGTGGACAAGTTAAAATGCTCTGTTCTTGGTTGTGTTACCAGCACAACTCGTTACACCGACCCCCTGCATCCGAACAACTGAGATCGGCTGGTTACGTTTTATTTTTCGTGGTAATGTACCACTGACAGTGGGGAAAGTTCAGTTTGTGTGCTAAGCACTTCAAAGAGGAGTGCTTCAGTAACCTCCGCCAGTACAACGAGGGATTTGCTCAAAGATTGCATTTGATCGAAGGGTCAGTTCCTTCGGTCTATGGACATGACGATATAGTGGAGCGGTAAGTCAAGAACCGCTGAAACACTGTTTATTAGACCTATTTTTTATCCAGTCATTCTTTACCTGTGTTCTGGCCATTTGTGAGGGATTAGCATTACACCTGTAGCTGCCCATCTTTTACTCGGCTGTTTGCTCGTAGCTGACGTTAGCATGTCGCTAGCGTTAGCATGTCGCTAGCATTAGCGTGCAGCAAGCGTAGCCCGCAGCACCGTAACTACGCTGACTGACTTGACAGTAGCCTTTTTCCCCGGGCTGTTGTTGTAGTAAGATGGTAAAGTGAGGGTCCATTAGACAACCTGCTAATATCTTTCACACACAGTTAAGCTAACGGAGCGCATAGCGAATTACATAGTAGTAAACAAACCATTGAGATGCAGCCATTTGAAGTCTTTGCTGCGGAGGATTGTCTTCTTCGATTTCCTCTTGGTCTGTGTCAGACTCTGGCTCGTACATGTAAGGCTGGATGTTGATGTCTTTGCTTGTTTCCATTTTTCGATTGTCATTACGTTTTTTTCTAACTTTGGAGAAGTTTTGGATCCGACAGACGGACTGTGTTTGGGACTACAACAATGGCTGAACGGGGTGGAGTCTGCATGCAATGCGCTTGGGTGGGGGTGGGGTGCGAACTAACTCATTTGCATTTAAAGAGACAGTGCCAAAACAAGGCACTCAAAAGCGCTCCTTACAAAAGGGTAAAAGAGAGGCATGTAGAAAGAAAATTAGGAGGAATTCAGACTGTAGATTGCAGGTATAGTTTATTTAGACCCCAGGTAAATGTTTTAAATGTTCAAAAGGTGAAAATAAAAGCATGATATGTCCACTTTAAATAACTTGTCTAACTTCTAACTCTTTTAAATGAGTTAGAAGTTAGACAAGTGACTGTGAACAGAAATTTAAAATATAAGTAATACACATTTATATACAATAGACTACATCAAGTGACACATTTCCTATGAGGTACATCATTCTTTGTGAGACTATACACAGTGTATTATATAATAACATTATAAAAATACATGCTGCACTTACATGCTTTCACTCAGTGACAGAAGCTTGTGCTGAGCTGATGAGAGTCCAGAGCTCGGGGTTTGATCACATCAGGGCGATGGACATTCTGCTGTTGGAAAGAGGAATGTCATTCATTCAAAATCAGCTAATTGGATCTGGTGAGTGTTTACATGCACAAGAGAACTCTGATCACCAAAAAAACAGATTTGTCAGGTAAGATTTTTTGTGTAACTTCTGTATTTGGAAAGCAAAGTACAATGAATTTTAAACTAACTGTTGATCTTCAACATTTTTATAAGATACAACACACATTACTTTTAACTGTTTTGCATAATTTTCTTTGTAAAAACCAGCATGAGTGAAGAATCTGAAATAAACCATATTATATGCATCAGATATAATTTAATAATCTGATATTCCAGAAATGAGTCTATATGTGTTATTAATACAAATAAACTGGAGATTAAACATACAGTCCCAGTAAGAAAATACATTTACCTTTACATTTTTGTGACAGTATAAGATCTCTGTGGGCCCACTGGAGAGGATAGAGCTGTCCTGAAACACACACTGTTAGGAGGTAACGACAGGCGGACCCAATGAAGCAGACCAGAGATATGGATCAATACAGAATTATTTATTGAGAGTTGGCTGAGGGGGGGTGGCTGGACCAGGAAGCACGGGTGAGGACCGGGACGGCAGGCGGGAGCAGGCTGGACCGAGGAGCACAGGTGAGTACCGGGATAGCAGGCAGGAGCAGGCTGGACCGAGGAGCACAGGTGAGTACCAGGACAGCAGGCGGGAGCAGGAAGGACCGAGGAGCACAGGTGAGAACCAGGATAGCAGGCAGGAGCAGGCTGGAGGAAAAAAAGTCCTTGGTAAGCAAAAATCCACAAGAGACAACTAACGAGAGATACAAAAGCCAAGGAGTTCACCACGGAAGTAGACTGAACGATCTGGCAGGGTGTGGATGAATGAGCCAAGCTTTTGTACTGCAGAGGGTGTATGCTTGATTGCAGATGGGATCCAGGTGTGCCAATCAGTCATGCCCAGGAAGCTCCAAACAAGGACACCACAGGAGGGGAGGAGGAAACACACACACACACACACACAGGAGGGAGGAGGCACTAAGCTCATGACAGTACCCCCCCTCAGCAGCGCCCCTTGGCGCACCACCAGGCTTCTCAGGGTGAGCACGATGAAACTCCGCAACAGGTCAGGGTCAGGATCAGGGGCACGACCAACCCACGACCGCTCCACAGGACCATACCCCTCCCAATCGACAAGGTACTGGAGCCCACGCCCCACGCCTCACGGACATCCAAGATCCGCCGCACAGTATAAGCTGGATGATGGAGTCAACCCATTTGGGGGTGGAGGGGGCTTGGATGGAGGCACAAAGAACTGGATCGTACCACGGCTTAACTTGGGATCGTGAAAGTAGGATGGACTCGGAGGCATTGAGTAAGTTAGAGACGGACAGAAACCGGTTAAATGATTCATTCGATTTCATATGGACCAATGAAACGAGGTGACAGATTTTTAGAAACAGCCTTAAAAGGGATATTTTTTGGAAGATAACCAGACTTTCTGACCGGGCGTACTTTGGTGCTGGGCGATGGCGGTCAGCAAGGGTCTTGCACTGGGAAGAAGTCCGTAACAGGGCCTTCCTGGTCTCCCTCCAGATCTTCGACACCTTCGCATATGGACCTGGACCGAAGGCGGAGACCTCAATCTCCTCCATAGAAAGAGTGGCGGTTGGTAGCCCAGGGAGGACTGAAAAAGGGGAGAGACCGTAGCGGAGGAGGTTAGAGAGTTATGTCGTACTCTACCCAAGGTAAGTGTGAACTCCAGGAAGAGGGGTTGCGACCGGCCACACAGCGGAGAGCAGACTCCAGGTCTTGGTTGGTTCTTTCAGTCTGACCGTTTGTCTGTGGATGGAAACCTGAAGATAGACTGACAGTGGTACCCAGAGATTGACAGAATGCTTTCCAAACTTGGGAGATGAATTGGGGCCTCGGTCAGAAAGCTTGATATCAGCTGGGATGCCATGGAGGCGAAAAACATGTTCCACCATGAGGTCTGCGGTTTCACGAGCTGAGGGTAATTTAGGGAGGGCTACAAAGTGAGCAGCCTTAGAAAATCTGTCAGCGATGGTCAGAATGACAGATTGCCCATTTGAGAGGAAGGCCGGTCACAAAATCTACTGCAATGTGTGACCAGGGGCGGTTGGCAATGGGTAAAGGTCTCAGATGACCAGAGGGGGAAGCATGGGAGGATTTATTCTGGGAACATACTGTGCAGGCAGACACGAAACTCTGAGTGTCTGTCTCCATAGTTGGCCACCAGAAATTACGCCGGAGACTAGACAAGGTGCGATTTATACCTGGATGGCATGCAAATTTGGAGTTGTGTGACCATTGTAAGACCTCACTGCGTACAGATGATGGAACATAGAGTCTATTGGGTGGCCCACCTCCGGATCAGGCTCAGCCTCCTGCGCTTTCTTAACATTTGCTTCTACCTGCCAGTGGAGAGAACCAAGGACACAGTTACTAGGAAGTATAGTCTCTGAATTTGACTGCTCAGATGGGTCAAACTGACGGGACAGTGCATCAGGCTTGCGTTCTTTGAACCTGGGCGGTAAGTGATGGTAAACTGGAACCTCCCAAAGAACAAGGCCCACCTGGCTTGCCGAGTTTAATCTCTTTGCTGATTGAATATAGGCTAGATTCTTGTGGTCCGTCCATACCACGAAGGGTTGTTCTGCTCCTTCTAGCCAATGCCTCCACTCCTCTAGTGCAAGCTTTACTGCCAGAAGTTCTCTATTGCCCACATCGTAGTTGCACTCGGCAGGAGCCAACCTCCTGGAAAAAGAAGGCACAAGGGTGGAGGCGAGAATCTGTGTCCAGAGCAGCTGGGAGAAAACTGCGTAACTCCTACATCGGGCATCAACCTCAACAATAAACTGTTTGGGCCGGATCAGGTTGGGTCAATACCGGTGCTGTAGTGAATAACCTCTTGAGCTTATTAAAGCAAAATCTGCTTCGGCAGTCCACTGAAAAGGAGTTTTGCAGATGTGAGTCTGGTGAGGGGTAGGGCAACCTTGCTGTAATCTCTAATGAACCGTCTGTAAAAGTTGGCAAAACCAAGGAATCTTTGCAGTTGTTTCCTATTGGAAGGAGGGGGCCAATCAGAGACAGCCTTGATCTTCAGGATCTGCTTTAACTTGTCCACTCTCAATGATAAAACCCAGAAAGGAGATGGAGCTGGCAGTGGAATTCACATTTCTCTGCCTTCACAAACAGTTTATTTTCTAACAGTCTTTGCAGGACTAAGGCGGACATGAAGGCGATGTTCAAAGCGGGTCTCTGGAAAATATAAGGATATCGTCTAGGTAGACAAAAACAAAGCGATTAAGAAAGTCCCGAAGGGCGTCGTTTACCAGAGCTTGGAACACTGCAGGAGCATTGGTGAGTCAAATGGCATGACACAGTACTCAAAATGTCCCAAGGGCGTGTTGAATGCCGTCTTCCATTCGTCACCTTCCTTGATTCTGACAAGATGAGTGCGCATTTCGCAAATCCAGTTTGGTGAAGATGGTGGCACCCTGCAATGGCTCAAAGGCAGAGGAGATCAGAGGCAAGGGTATTTGTTCTTAACTGTGATATTATTTCAAACCTCTGTAATCTATGCATGGTCTTAAAGTCATGTCTTTCTTAGAAACAAAGAAAAACCCGGCACCGACAGGAGAGGAAGATGGGCGGATTATACCTGCTGCGAGAGAGTTCTTTATGTATGTCTCCATGGCCTCCCTCTCAGGTCGGGACAGGTTGTAGAGGCGAAACAGGAGGAAGAGTGGCGCCTGGAAGGAGGTCTATTGCACAGTCATAGGGTCTATCATGGCGGCAAAGACAGTGCCTTCTCCTTACTAAAGACCTCCCTAGGTCATGGTATTCGATGGAACTGCAGTCAGATCGGGAGCGGTCACAGGCTGTTGAGGTAAAACCTCCCCTGATGAAGGGAGAGCTGACTGCAAACAAGACTGATGGCAAAACAAACTCCAACTAATGATTTTATTAAGAGACCAGTCAATAACAGGGTTATGAATCTTGAGCCAGGGGGTAGCCTAAAACAATTGGAGTCTGGGGTGCAGAAAAAACAAAGCGAATGTCTTCATGATGGTTACCAGACAAAATCAAATGGAGGGAACAGTATGGTGAGTGATTTGAGCTAGAAAAGAACCATTTAAAGCACTGACCTGGACTGGTTCTGGAAGAGGTTCAGTGGAGATCCCCGCTTGTAAAATTAAAGTAGAGTCCATGAAGTTTTGCTCAGCCCCGAGTCTATTAGGGGCTTGAAGAGGAAGTGACTGGTGGTTATGACAGAGGGTAGCAGGTAACAGGAGTCTAGGTGGGTCATTGGGGATTTTAGATACTTTGCCCATCAGTACCCCCATATTTACTGATGGCCCGGGGTCTATTGGACGAACTGGACATTGATTGAGAAATGGCCTCCCTGACCGCAGTACAAACACTCGCCTGCTCAATTCTCCGGGACCTCTCCTCAACTGTCAATCTGGTCGGCCAATTTGCATAGGAATGTCAGGGGATTGAGAGGTGGAAGGCAACGCGGGTAAATTGGTGGCAGGCTGAACTAGGGCTGGAGGCAAGGAACAGGCGTAGGAAGAAGTTGTGCGGACACCCTCTCACGTTTGCGCTCTCGCAGTCTGTTGTCAAAGCGGATAGAGAGATTAGTTCCTCCAAAGAACCAGGGTCATCACGAAGAGACAACTCATCTTTAAGGTGTCATTTAAACCCCGCCAATATACACCCTTTAATGCTGCCTCGTTCCACCCAGACTCTTCGGCCAGGATCCGAAGCTGAATAAGCGTAATCAGCCACACTCTTGTTCCCCTGGTGGAGATCTAAAGCCTTAGCAGCATTAGCCTCACAATCCAGGGTGTGCAAAAACTCTTTTGAAGTCATCAATGAATTCAGAATAACTGATATCTTCAACGCCTCTACCACCCAACATAGCTTCAGCCCAATCAAGTGCTCTTCCACGCAACAATCCAGTAACAAAAGCTACCTTCGAATGGTCAGTAGAAAATGTAAGAGGTTGG
Organism: Rhinogobius similis; assembly: GCA_019453435.1. Lineage (NCBI taxonomy): Eukaryota > Metazoa > Chordata > Actinopteri > Gobiiformes > Gobiidae > Rhinogobius > Rhinogobius similis. The sequence goes on from CM033625.1 coordinate 34,959,605, forward strand.
CAGGGTGAAGGCAGTGGCACATTGTAAGAGGAAGCCTTTACTTTTACCCAGGTCCCCATTATATGGCTCAGGATGAGGAACAGGAGTTTCACGGGAGGATTCACAGCCGAGGAGACAGCAGGAGTAGGGTGTGTGGGCTGGCAGACAGACTGGGCAGATAATTGATGAGAAATGTGCTCCACCAACCTGGTTAGATTTGTGACTTGGGCTCCGAGAGACTGATTAGATTCCTTCAACTCCTGCAACTCCTGCAACGATGTGTGGTGTTGGCCGAGGAGATTCCCCTGAGTGGCGATCATTTTCTGTAACGCATCTGGATCTGCTGGGTCCATTGTTTGGCCAGATCGTTCTGTTAGGAGATAACGACAGGCGGACCCAAAGAAGCAGACCAGAGATATGGATCAATACAGAATTATTTATTGAGAGTTGGCTGAGGGGGGGTGGCTGGACCAGGAAGCACGGGTGAGGACCGGGACGGCAGGCGGGAGCAGGCTGGACCGAGGAGCACAGGTGAGTACCGGGATAGCAGGCAGGAGCAGGCTGGACCGAGGAGCACAGGTGAGTACCAGGACAGCAGGCGGGAGCAGGAAGGACCGAGGAGCACAGGTGAGAACCAGGATAGCAGGCAGGAGCAGGCTGGAGGAAAAAAAGTCCTTGGTAAGCAAAAATCCACAAGAGACAACTAACGAGAGATACAAAAGCCAAGGAGTTCACCACGGAAGTAGACTGAACGATCTGGCAGGGTGTGGATGAATGAGCCAAGCTTTTGTACTGCAGAGGGTGTATGCTTGATTGCAGATGGGATCCAGGTGTGCCAATCAGTCATGCCCAGGAAGCTCCAAACAAGGACACCACAGGAGGGGAGGAGGAAACACACACACACACACACACAGGAGGGAGGAGGCACTAAGCTCATGACACACACATTATACAAACATGAGTTAGCTTCAGACTAGCAGCATCAGCAGAGCCCCTAAACCTCCTTAAGGGCCCCTGAGCACACTCTGAGCTCACCTCGCCTGGGTCCTAGTGTTATATCACTATTACATCTATGAACATCTCAAATCCATAGAACTATAATAAAACCTGGAAGATGAATCCAAGATGGCCGTCCTGTTTATCCCTATGGAGTGTGCTCATTGGCGCATGACCCCAAAAAAGTTTCTTACTTCCGCATTTACTTCCTGATACGAAGGCTGACATCTTTGTTTTACTTCCTGATACGATGGCTGCCATCTTTGTTTTACTTCCTGATACGATGGCTGCCATCTTTGTTTTACTTCCTGAAACGATGGCTGCCATCTTTGTTTTAGGGCGCCACGTGACGACAATCCCCCACTTCATATAAAAACGGTAATTTCGGTGATTTTAGAAACGGTAGAAAAGAACATTTCCTTCTATTTTATTTAAATACAGATAATAATTCAGTCCTGTCTGCAATTATAATTAGCAATTTTAGAAAAAGGCTGGTTCCAAGCGGCTGCAGTACCTCGCACGGCCACTAATCAATCTGGGACCACAGTCAGAGGGGGCGTACCTTATCCAGTTCATTTAATACATCCATGCTCAAATCAGGCACTGCTGTCGCATTGCTAACATGCTAACGCGCCTATTTTCAAATTCCTTATTTTCTGATCGTTTTTTCAGAGTTTGCCGCGGACTTTCTCTGTCAGTTCTTGGTCTAAAGGTTGTAGGAAATCATACGTCTTCATGATAGATCACAAAACCTTTTCCATTATCCAGAGCAGAGGTGTGTCGCCCGGTGCTCGGTGTGTCCTCCGGGAGTCGTGTGTCCGCTGGGTCACGGGGTCCCGCAGCGGCCGCGGAGCTGCGCACTACAGCTGCGCAGACACACAGGCGGCGCGGAAGGAAGTAGGGCGCAGACACTGGAGCGGAGCAGGGAGTTTTAGTGCAAATAGTATGGTTTTTTGGAATCAAATATAACTTTGAATACGATTTGAGGAGAGAAACACCTACCAGTGTTGCTAAATCCTGGGCATTTTAACAGCAGCGGGCCAAATGAAAAGAATTGTTCCCATAATTCTCAGCTCCCGGAGCTCACGGCGCCGCTTCCGCGCCAGACGCGGGTTTGAACGGAAAGAATCACGAGTAAATAACAAGATTTATTTCGAGCAGACTTTCTATCTCGTTATTGTCAGTAAATCTTCTCTGTAGTTTTAAGCTAAGTTTGGTATCAATGTATGAAAACCAAACTGAATTGCAATATTTTTGTTTTATCAACGTATTATAAATAAAAGTAACTGTAATTGTAATCGATCCATGACAGAGCTTGGTTGGAGCAGAAACAGTGGGTTCTGTGAAAAGCTCCTTCTGTAAATGTGAAACTGAAATAGTCAGATTGAATTTGTCTTTCTATATTACATGCTAGTGAGGCTACTAGTGCAAGGTTAGCTATGGACATTATTACTGTTTATGTGTGTTTTATTTCTTCACAGTTCTCAAAAATTAAAGCTACACTTCTGCAGGACTGTCCTGTGTTCTCCCGATGCTCTCCTCTGCCTCCAGATGCCCTCCCTCTGCACGCGCTCAGGAGATGCAGCTCCACAGTGTTTCTGTGTATTTTATGTCATTTCAGATGCCATAGGATAGAATCCTGACAGGACCTCGGCTGTTCCTCTCATCTGTGAAGAGAGTGACTGTACCGCCGGTGGGTGCTACGCAGGTCACTGTGACAGGGCAAACACACAAATGCCTCAGAGCCGTCAAAGGCACATATTATCAGTTTGTTTGAGACATCTCTTTTGTGCATCTGCAGGAGAAACCATGTAAAGAGACGTGCACCTGTCCCGCACACAGTGGTCCCGTGCTCTGCTGGGTGTAAGAGGCTCCACAGCTCAGGACAGGACGAGAGACTCTGGAGTGAAACAGGACGGGCTCTGCTGATGTGTGTGGAAGGGCTTGTTCATAACGCATTGTCTCATGTTGTTTATGGCTCATGAAATTACTTTTGAAAAAGCAGTTACCTCTTCTTTCACATAGAATTGTGTGTTCTTATGACTTATAACTAAAGTAATATTTGGTCACCTGAACATAGTTTCACATTGTCGAGTTTGCCAGTTATAGCCATTATCTTTATCAATAATAACCATGTGATATGGTATGATGCTCTAACTGGATGTTATTTTCAAAAATGTTTGTAATTAATTTAATTCCTAATATTCATGCTATAAAGAAGAGCAGACTAAATAAAGAAGTGCAAACTAAATATTCCTTCCTAATATTTAGTTTGCACTTCATGCTGTAAATCTGTGCCATGAAAACCTCGACTGGTAACAATGAGCAATGATCAAAGAGCCAGCTTCATAAGAGTTTTTGTGTATGTTGCATTATTGTTAGAACAAAACATATGAATCTGAAGTGAAGCTTTGGATGATAGATTCTGAAAAATATAATTAAATTATTACCATCATTGAAACAAAAAATGATTCTTTTCTTTACTTTGCAATCATTTGTCCCACAGCATTCTTGAGTTCAGAGAAACAGCCTCTGTGCCGCTAAGTGTCTGCGGTAACTTAACACAAATTAAACATTTGCTTTGCTACTGTAGTTTGCAATGCATTATGGGGAAAATGTCCTCCTCACTGTAATTTCCCAGTGACTTCTATCAGAAGTCATTGTCAAGCCTGATTGACAATGACTTCTGATAGACGTCGAAACGTCTCGATCTTTCAAACAGAGTCAGGATGACAACCCCTGAAACCTTTTCTACGATGAAACACGCCTGGACGAATGAGGGATTACATCCACGAATTATTGACTTTGTTGATGTGTTTGTTGATGTGTTTAATTGCCAATGAAAAATGGAAAAATAAAAAAAAACAAAGCAAATAAACTACAAAATCCTTGACATACAATTTAAAGTGGAACTATGGAACATTTACCTTATTAAAGTCTGTGTAAGTCCGTGTGGTGTCGCCCCCTGCTGCCTCTGCACAGAAAACCAGCTGCAACATTTCCTGACACCGACCCGAAGACAACTCTCCTGAGAAACACTGGCTCTTTTTTATATTTGGCGACATGAAATGTTTTTGTATGTGATTGTACTTCATCATTTCAATAAAAAGGAAGGGGGAAAGAAAAAGCTTTTGGCGTCTTTAAAAGAGCGACAAACAACAATCCAACAACAATAAACCTGTGTGTGTGTGTGTGTGTGTATGTGTATTAGTGTGTGTGTGCGTTTGTGTTTGTGCATGTGTGTGTGTGTATTAGTGTGTGATTGTGTGTGTATGTATGTGTGTATGTGTATTACTGTGTGTGTGTGTGCATGTGTATGTGTGTGTGCATTTTTGTGTGTGTGTGTGTGCGTTTGTGTGTGTGTCTGTGTATGTGAGTGTGTGTATGTGTGTGCGTGCATGTGTGTGTTTGTGTGTGTGTGTGCATTTGTGTGTGTGCGTGTGTATGTGTGAGTGTGTGTGTTTGTGTGCATGTGTGTACGTGCGTGCGTTCGTGTGTGTTTGTGTGTGTGTGTGTGTGTGTGTGTGTGTGCATGTGGTGTGTGCGTGTGTGTGTGTGTGCATGCATGTGGTGTGTGCGTGTGTGTGTGTGTGTGAGTGTGTATGCATGTGTGAGTTTGTATGTGTGCGTTTGTGTGTGTATGTGTGCGCGTGCATGAGTGCGTTTGTGTGTGTGTATGTGTGCGCGTGCATGAGTGCGTTTGTGTGTGTGTATGTGTGCGCGTGCATGAGTGTGTTTGTGTGTGTGCGTGTGTGTGTGTGTGTGTGTGTGTGCGCGTGCATGAGTGTGTTTGTGTGTGTGTGTGTGTGTGCGTGCATGTGTATGTGTGCGCGTGCATGAGTGTGTTTGTGTGTGTGTGTGCGTGCATGTGTATGTGTGTGTGTGTGTGTGTGTAAGGCCATGTGGTCAGTGTGGTCATTAACACCAGCTTTTATCAGACTGAAGCCTCGTGAACCTAATCCACTTTTACTGGAGCAGAGTCTGGGCTTTTAACGCCGACAAAAGGCCTCCATCGCAACAAAGTCTCACAATCTGCTCCATTTGGACAATTTCTCCAACAGTAAATTCAGGTTTTATTTTCCTGCTGCGTTTCATTTCGTCACTATTTCCAGACAAAAGGTGGAACACATCTTTGTCTGATTACAGGACAGACCGAAGAAGTTATCATCTGCTTTTACCTCCTCAAAACACTTTCAAATGATTAGAAGAATGACAATGACACGACAGAAGAGAATGAGCGAGTACAAAATGCAGCTCATAATAAAGAGGGTCAACCAGGAAGTAAGAGTCAAAAGCAGCGCTCTGATTGGCTGAGCTCTGATGGGCCGCCCCAAATAATAAACTATTTGTTAAATAAGAATTAAGTATTTTTCTTGCTTTATGAAGCCTGTTGAAAGTGCAATTATTACCAAATTATTATCAGCTTTTGTCCTTCAACCTTAAATTATAAACCTGCTCTTATCTTTAGTCTTTGGTCTGAAGCAAACGGTGCAGAGGAGCAGAGGGTCAGAGGAGCAGAGGAGCAGAGGAGCAGAGAGCAGAGTACAGAGGAGCAGAGTGCAGAGGAGAAGAGGAGCAGAGGAGAAGAGGAGCAGAGGAGCAGAGGAGCATAGAGCAGAGGTGCAGAGGAGCAGAGGTGCAGAGGAGCAGAGGTGCAGAGGAGCAGAGGAGCAGAGAGCAGAGGTGCAGAGGAGCAGAGGTGCAGAGGAGCAGAGGTGCAGAGGAGCAGAGGTGCAGAGGAGCAGAGGAGCAGAGAGCAGAGGTGCAGAGGAGCAGAGGTGCAGAGGAGCAGAGGTGCAGAGGAGCAGAGGTGCAGAGGAGCAGAGGTGCAGAGGAGCAGAGGAGCAGAGAGCAGAGGTGCAGAGGAGCAGAGGTGCAGAGGAGCAGAGGTGCAGAGGAGCAGAGGTGCAGAGGAGCAGAGGTGCAGAGGTGCAGAGGAGCAGAGGAGCAGAGAGCAGAGGTGCAGAGGAGCAGAGGTGCAGAGGAGCAGAGGGTCAGAGGAGCAGAGGTGCAGAGAGCAGAGGAGCAGAGAGCAGAGGAGCAGAGGTGCAGAGGTGCAGAGGAGCAGAGAGCAGAGGTGCAGAGGAGCAGAGGTGCAGAGGAGAAGAGGAGCAGAGGGTCAGAGGAGCAGAGGTGCAGAGAGCAGAGGTGCAGAGGAGCAGAGGTGCAGAGGAGCAGAGGTGCAGAGGTGCAGAGGAGCAGAGAGCAGAGGTGCAGAGGAGCAGAGGAGCAGAGGTGCAGAGAGCAGAGGAGCAGAGGTGCAGAGGAGCAGAGTGCAGAGGAGCAGAGGAGCAGAGGGTCAGAGGAGCAGAGGAGCAGAGTGCAGAGGAGCAGAGAGCAGAGGAGCAGAGAGCAGAGGAGCAGAGGTGCAGAGGAGCAGAGGAGCAGAGAGCAGAGGTGCAGAGGAGCAGAGGTGCAGAGGAGCAGAGAGCAGAGGGTCAGAGGAGCAGAGGAGCAGAGGTGCAGAGAGCAGAGGAGCAGAGTGCGGAGGAGCAGAGGTGCAGAGGAGCAGAGGGTCAGAGGAGCAGAGGAGCAGAGTTGCAGAGAGCAGAGGAGCAGAGGAGCAGAGGGTCAGAAGAGCAGAGGAGCAGAGAGCAGAGGAGCAGAGGAGCAGAGTGCAGAGGAGCAGAGGAGCAGAGGGTCAGAGGAGCAGAGGGTCAGAGGAGCAGAGGTGCAGAGGAGCAGAGTGCAGAGGAGCAGAGAGCAGAGGAGCAGAGAGCAGAGGAGCAGAGGGTCAGAGGAGCAGAGTGCAGAGGAGCAGCCACACTCTGGGTCTTTATGGATTGAACCTTCACCAGGTGTTGAGCTGCAGTCGTTCGTGGAGTGGAGCTTCACTCTGTCACATCCAGTGGCAAAAACTAAAGTCTGAATAATGCACTCCTTTCTGCGCACTGCAGGGGACAGGGTACAGTGAGGTCAGGGGACAGGGTACAGTGAGGTCAGGGGACAGTGAGGTCAGGGGACAGGGTACAGTGAGGACAGGGTACAGGGTACAGTGAGGTCAGGGGACAGGGTACAGTGAGGTCAGGGGACAGGGTACAGTGAGGTCAGGGGACAGTGAGGACAGGGGACAGGGTACAGTGAGGACAGGGTACAGGGTACAGTGAGGTCAGGGGACAGGGTACAGTGAGGTCAGGGGACAGGGTACAGTGAGGTCAGGGGACAGGGTACAGTGAGGTCAGGGGACAGGGTACAGTGAGGACAGGGTACAGGGTACAGTGAGGTCAGGGGACAGGGTACAGTGAGGTCAGGGGACAGGGTACAGTGAGGACAGGGGACAGGGTACAGTGAGGTCAGGGGACAGGGTACAGTGAGGTCAGGGGACAGGGTACAGTGAGGACAGTGGACAGGGTACAGTGAGGTCAGGGGACAGGGTACAGTGAGGACAGGGGACAGGGTACAGTGAGGACAGGGACAGGGTACAGTGAGGTCAGGGACAGGGTACAGTGAGGTCAGGGACAGGGTACAGTGAGGTCAGGGGACAGGGTACAGTGAGGTCAGGGGACAGGGTACAGTGAGGTCAGGGGACAGGGTACAGTGAGGTCAGGGGACAGGGTACAGTGAGGTCAGGGGACAGGGTACAGTGAGGTCAGGGTACAGTGAGGACAGGGGACAGGGTACAGTGAGGTCAGGGGACAGGGTACAGTGAGGTCAGGGGACAGGGTACAGTGAGGTCAGGGGACAGGGTACAGTGAGGTCAGGGGACAGGGTACAGTGAGGTCAGGGGACAGGGTACAGTGAGGTCAGGGGACAGGGTACAGTGAGGACAGGGGACAGGGTACAGTGAGGTCAGGGTACAGTGAGGTCAGGGGACAGGGTACAGTGAGGTCAGGGGACAGGGTACAGTGAGGTCAGGGGACAGGGTACAGTGAGGACAGGGGACAGGGTACAGGGCCCCCCCCTGGACGGGACAGAGGGTCACACAGACCTGCAGAGGTCGCTGAGCTGTGAGGATGACTCCGTGGTCCTGTTCTGATTAATGCTCACAGTTACAGCAGTCGTATTGTTTATCTGTAACAGATTCTGACTCGTCCTCGTCGTTCTCCTGTGGTTTTTACAGAAGTAACCAGCGCCAGACATGAGTCACTGTGAACATAAAACATGTTTACCCAGAATGCTTTGCAGGGCTCATTCATAAAGTGCAAATATGGAGCAGCTGTGAGCGAGCGAGAGAGAGCGAGTCTTTATGAAACACCAACAGGATCGAGACGAGCAGCAAACAGTCCCTCTGACTCTGTCCTGGGCCGAGGAACTGTGGTTCTGGACCTCCTGACCCTGGATCCACCACCGCCCCGAGTGTCAAAGCAGAGTCATACCGGGGTTAAAACTGCAGTTAACCAGGACTTAAACCTGGAGTAAACTACGACTAAATCACAAATGAAACAGGACTGAACCTCCCGGTAAAACAAGATTTAAACAGGAGTAAAATAGAACTAAACCAGGAATAAATCAGGACTGACGTAATTAAATCTAATATAGGAGTAATCCAGGGACAAATCAGGACTAAAACAGCTCAAATCAGGGCCAAACCAGGAGTACATTTACAGTGAACCACTCAGAATGAAACAAGACCATACCAGGACTAAACAAGGACTAAACCAGGTTTTCTTTGAGCCAATTCAGGGCTAAACCAGGACTTAACTGGACTAAACCAGGTCCTTCTCCTCTGACATCTGTCCTTCTTTGAGGAGAGACGCCAAGACCCTCCTGGACCTGATCCCACCCTGAGCTCCCAGAATCCACCTGTCCGCGAGTGCCAGAGGAGGAACGACACCTTTGTCCTGAGGGCTGTTACTCTCCTCTAACTGCCCTGACCCTGACCCTGACCCTGACCCTGACCCTGACCCTGACCCTGGCTCTGACCCTGACCCTGACCCTGACCCTGGCTCTTACCGTCCTCCTCTGGACCACTGAACTTAAAATGTGCCTCGTGGATTAATAAAGTTATATATAATTTTAAAACAATGACATAGTTTAAGAACAATATAAGAAAAACACTCCAAATGACACAACATCGAACATTAATAGTCTCAAATTGTTTTCAATTCCTGCCATGGGCCCAATAAAGGGAACGTACTCTTGGCGGCGGAGAAGAAGGACCAACAACCAAGGACTGGACTCACTATTTATAACTGACTTGAGTAAAATGGAAAATAAAATCACATTCAGACTTGATTTGAAAATGGAATTATTTGACAGACTTTGAACTAAGCGTGAAACATTGGCTGGACAACATGCTCTAACGCCAAGCCCAGAATCACAACCAACAAATGTTCAGAAAATCAATAATGAGACAGAAGGTTTTTTTTTATTTATTAATTCCTCATGTGGGAAATTCATCGTCTGCATTTGACCCATCCTTCAGGGCAGCTGGGGTTGGACCTGCCGGGCAGCACTCAGACCCTGCATGCTGCATGTTTTGAGTTTGTGGTTGAACCCGGAGGGAAGTCACCCACAGATGACAAGCTTTTTAGAAAACAGAAAACAATATGTGCAGATAAATCATCCAGACACAGTCCTGAATGGGGTGTGCCTCAAGGATCGATTGTTGGGCCTAAACTATTTATTTTATACATGAGTGAGTTTCTGATGTGATTATAAGAAATATTTAATCTGGCAATAAGACACAGGAGGTTGTAAAAAAAAAGTTTAAATAAGTAAGTGTTAAGTGTTTTTAAATTGATTAATTCTCAATACGAAAAAAAACAAACTTTATTTTGTTCAATGATAAAAAGAGAACATATGATGTAACTACAATCACTACAATCTGAAAGGAGCGGATATCTTCAGATTCATATAGCAAAAACAACACTAAAGCCACGTTAATGTCCAGAAAAAGACACCCAGACACAGTATGGAATGGGGTGTGCCTCAAGAATCGATTCTTGGGCCTAAACTATTTCTTTTATACATGAACGATTTTCAAAAGTTTCTGATCTGATTAAGAACTAGGTTAATATTTTGATCTGGAAATAATGTACAGGTTATAAAAATAGGACGGACATTTTCAGATTCAGATAACAAGATTCAGATTCTCACATTCAGATAACAAACATTTCAAAACATTTTATCCTTAAAATGTTCGACCTGATTGTACGTGGTCCACTCTGCTACACTTCTCCGACTGAAAAATCAGCTCTAAAGCCCAGCTCTAATGTCCAGAAAAAGTCACCCAGACACAGTATGGAATGGGGTGTTCCTCAGGGATCAATTCTTGGGCCTAAACTATTTATTTTATACGTAAATGATTTTCAAAAGTTAACGATCTGATTAAGAAATAGGTTCATATTTTAATCTGGAAATAATGTACAGGTTATAAAAATAGGACGGACATTTTCAGTTTCAGATTCTCATATTCAGATAAAAAACATTTCAAAATATTTTATCCATTAAAACGTTCGACCTGATTGTACGTGGTCCAATGCTTCACTGAAAAATCTGCTCAAAATCCGCGTTGAGGTCCAGGGAAAGTGTTTGTCAGGAGTTGTTACAGACTTAACTTCTGTGAAAGTCCTTGGTTTCTCTCAGACGGCGGTGGTTTGGTTCTCCGTCTCCCGTGGATTCTTAATGTTCTCGTTTGGCTCTCGAGGTTCAGACGGAGCCGTTTCTCTGTTTTACGAGCGACATGTTGATAGAGAAACGTGTCCCGTCCAAATCTAATCAGCCTCATGTCGGTTTTGACTGGATTCAGGTGCGGCTCGTTCTCCTGCCGCGCGCTTTATTGCACCAAGAGCTGCATTGTGGGTAAATAAGTGCAAGTTAGTCCAATGGAACGTAAAGCGCGATTTAATGTGAGTCCATTTCAATGAATCGTTTTCAGACGTCTGTTTTTCTGTGGTGTTTTTATCAGAAAATTCCAAAAGTAAAATCTGCAAATGTTGAAAATCAAATCAAATCAAATCAATTTATTTTTATAATGCCCAAAATCACAACAACAGTTGCCTCGATGGGCCACAGGTAAAAGCAGTTCAGATAACTGTCCCAGAATTCCCCTGTCCTTTGACCCTCCTTCGCGGCGAGGAAAAACTACAAAAAACCCCATGGGAAAAAGTAGAAACCTCAGGAAGAACCACAGTGAAGGAGAGATCCTACACCCACGGACGGACAGGCTGCAGATGAACTAGGACTGACGCATCCACTTGGACTGTGGAGCCAGAACCACTCAAGAGGGAGGTGGCTTTAAAGAGTTCCTCCAGAACCACTCAAGAGGGAGGTGGCTTTAAAGAGTTCCTCCAGGCGGACGAGGAGCAGTCCACCAGTGTAGAGAGATCCTCCAGCAGGAGATGAGGAACAGTTCATCTAAAGTAGAAGGAGTTCGTCCAGGCAGACGAGGTGTGGCTAATCCAGCTGTCCAGAAAACAGAGATATAGAACAATGGGAGGGCATCTGACACAAAGAATAAATGGTTTGACACTAGTTTTAGTTGAAAAGAACATTTATTTCAAAGAATATTTTCATTTTGCATCATTTGAAATGTACTTGTTTATTTTGTTATTCATGTTTTATTACAAATACAAGTTTATAACAAATTACACAGAAAAATGGGATGATTTTTTAAAAGTTCTGTTAATAATCTGAGCCAGTGATTTATGAAGATTTTTTATTTTTATTTTAAGTGTTAGATATTGTCTTTTTATCCATTGTAAGTGCTTTTGGTGAGAAACTGTGAGTGCGTTTTTGGATTTAAGAGCGATAGATCGCCTAAATGTATCAAAATGTAGATAAAAATGCTAAATCTGAAGATTGAGTTTATCGTTTCCAGTAAAAAAAATGCACAGAAAGAACTGATTATAAATAGAAAACTGAAAGAATTATGTTGTAAACTTTTAAATAAAGGTATAAAGATGATATTTCTGCACTTTTGTGATTCGTTTTACACACATATCACGTTTGTCTGAGAATTAAACCTCAGCAAATACGTTTATAGACTTGTTTGAACACATTTCTGTTGGACTGACATAAGAACGTCTGGATATTGTACTCAGGAAACTCCAGAAGAAGACTGAGACGTTCATTTCTGCTGATTTGGTCCTGATAATACAGCCTCAGATGGTTTGTCTCTGTCCCTCGTGACGCTTCAGTCTGAGGAGCCACACCCTTTATTTCATTACAAGGATTCACAAACGAGGCGTAGTAGAAACAGACATTTTATTTCAAAGAATATTTTCATTTGGACACATTTCTGTAAAACATTGTGTTGTGAAAGTTCTGCTGGACACACTTTGACTCACCTGGTGCTCCTGACGCTTTTGGATGATTCTGATTTAGAAAAGTCCAAACTGTAAAAGTTCATTTTGCTTTAACACACTTTAGTTCCTCTCAAGGCGAGACACTACAAGCTCTACATCTGTGGAAACTCAAACGTGTGCAGTCTGCTCCTGAGGATGTTTATTATTTCATTTCATGCACTTCCATAGATCTCTCTGGGACATTGGAACTTCAAAGGCTGTTTTCTTAAAATGCATTTTTCTCCCTCGGGACATAAAGATCAGCCTTAAAGTAAATCCTACACCAAACTGTACAATCTGGGACTGAAGAAGATTCTGACAGAAAGTATACAAGGATTTGATTAAAAGCGTCAAAAATGTGACAAAAACGTGACTACAAGTGACAGAAATGTGGCTGAAAACAACAAAATTTCAACTAAAAGTGACAAAAACACATTTATAAGTGACGAAAACGCATCTAAAACAAAAAAAGTGACTTAAATCTACAAAATCGTGACTAATACTGACAAAAACGAGACTAAAAGCAACGCATTTATGTAAGTTTTAAGTTAAAAAAAAACAACAATGAAGTGAAATTTGTTTATTTGTTGTTTTTAAGACAATTTTCAGTCTAATCTACTTTGCTTAAATAAAAAATCCAAACGTTTTTTTGTTACTAAAAGTTTTTTTGTTACTAAAATGTGTACAAAATGAAACAGGAAATGTAAACCTGGTTTACATTTTTCAGACTGATATGACCTAAATATTTTTGGTCATTTTTACACATAAATTCCTTATTTCTTCATGAAAACCAAACTTGTAATACATTTATTCTTACATTTATGTGAGTAAACTACAGGAGAAGTTTACAATTGATTTCTTTACATGTAAGATGTTTTCCTTTTCACCTGCAGCGTCTCGCCTTAAAATCAACTATTTCTGGACTTCAGAGACAAAGGAGTCTGGACCAGGACTGGACCAGGACTGGACTGAGTCTGGACCAGGTTTTGGGCTGGACTTTAATGCTGTCTCTGTATTTTTCTGGTTCAAATTCATCCTGAAAAAAAAGGAACAAAAATAGAAAAGAAGTTAAAACCGAAACAATAAAAATCACAAAATACTAAAATAAAAATTGAACTGAAACATTCTTCTCATGTAAAATCTTTAATTTAGGAACAAATGCACCTTTGTGTTTTCATTTACTGGGACGTTTTCTCAACGTTTGCACTAAAGATTGCACTAAATCCCAGACCTTTTTTTAATTTTGATTTTCTTTTTTAGCCTCAATAATTAACCCTTTAAACTAAATCCTTTGTTACCTGCTGCAGCCTCTATATTTATTACGTCACTGATTTATTACTTTACCCAGAAGCTTTAGGCCTTCACCACCGCTAAATAATTAGCCTTAGATCATTATTATTTACGCTCTTTATTCTACATTTTTGTTCCTAAAAGGCATCTTAAACGTCACACCTGAATCTATCACTGTATTTGTTTGACAGTTGTATTTGTGCAGTTTTGGCTCGGACACGTTTTGACCACGTTCTCCTCCGCGTGCGTCTCTCCGCGTCAAAAACGTGCCGTGCGCAGCGAGGGGGACGTAAACACCCGCAAAAACCGTACAATCTGAACTAAAACAGGGTAAAAACGTGCAGCGGAGCGCGTAATAATAAAAGAAAGGGTTTGGAAACAAAGATAAGAAAGCGCTGAAAATGTGGTTCATAGTTTTTCATGAATTTGCGGCATCCGTTTTAAACTCGTTCTGTTTCCTGACGATGTTAATTACGCGTATTATTTAATGAAACCATCGTTTAAATTCGTTAAAGGTGTGAAATTATTCAAATAATCTAAATTCGTCGGCTGGTGTTTTGAGATTTGACGCAAATTAGACGCAGAAGTTGACGTTTTCATTCCGTTGTTCGTCTCGCGCTCAGGTGTGAACGACAAAAGTAAAGCGCGTTTTTTTTCTTTCACGTGAATCAAAAGAGAAATAACCCAAACGTGAGGCGTGTGTCGCAGGAGGGAGAGAAGGCCCGAAACCAGGGCCCGGAGCAGCGCGCGCACCTGTCACCATGGAGACGTGCGTGCGCGTGCGTCAGCGTGCGTCAAATGGAGACGAGATTTGCTTTTAGGCTCATTTGTGATGTTTGCTCGTACATTTTTCAGATAATTCACTTTTTAATTGCAATATCTGTTTGAATCCGGTGCGTCTTTGTCAAAATAAAACTCTAAAGTCTTCCTCTTTATTTTATTTAATTCACCGTTTTATTTGTCATTACACAGTTATTTGAATTTCCTTCTTTCTTTGTGCTTCTCGTGTTTTATTCGACTAAAAAGTTAACACGACTTGTTTTTATGAATAACAGAAAACACCGTCTGCATTTCTGTTTAGAATCGTGGAAATACTTTTAATTCTTTTGTTCGCTTGTTTGTTTCTCAAATAAAATGCGTTTCATCTATAATAGAGTTCACTGTGCGGTTTGTAAATGTTTTATGTGTGTTTTTACTGGTTAAATGCTTCTTCTTCTGTCTCATGCTCTTGTTAAACCTGAGGACAAAGGTGAGTCCCGGGCCTCCTCCCCCCTTACAGCGCCCCCTCCAGGCCCCTGCACCGCCTCCTGCCGCGCGGAAACACGACGCGCCGCTGCTGTCCGCGCGTCACGTCACACTCAGCACGTGTACGTCAAGAATACATAGCTACAAATACATAAAGACACACACAACTCCACTTTATATCATAATGTGAAGTGTTTTTAATGTTAATTATGGACACGAAACCGATGTGGAACTTCTTCTGAAATGACATTAAAGGGGACAGTGGGACACTTTTAGAAAATGCATCTTCTTCTTTTCTTTTCTTTTTTCAGTTTTAAATGCCAGAGTCTTCGGCGTAATACATTTTTAACAGATGTAAAAAAAAAAAATTAGAGCATTATTCACACAACTCTATTTGGGCTAGAATTTGTTTAAATCTAACGACACATTTGACTAAAACGTCGTGAACTTGATTCTATTTAATATTTGACTAAACATTTTGCTCATTTGTCTCCAGTTTGACAGTTTGTGTAAAGTTTATCATGTCACTTCCTGGTTGAACATGAGCACAAATGTGACATAGTTAGAGGTAATTCAACAGCTGTTACCATAGCAACCAGACTGTAAACATCCATATACATCACACAATAGTTATGATTTGACAAATAATGATCCCTGATAACACTTTATTTTGTTGGATGATGGTTTAAATTTTCAGAACAATGTCTCAGTTTTGTGTAAATTGTCGGCGCCTGTTGATGACATCACAGAGGGATTCCCTTTTAGCTCAACTTCCTGTCATTTTTCAACTTTTGTTTTTCACTTATCTTCACCAACTGTGACTTCACAAATGTAAAACTGAGATAAATATTTACCACAGATGCCCTCCCACTAAAGTCAGAATTAGAAAAACACGTGAAGCTTCTTATGGAGCTGCGGCAGGTTAAACGCAGAGCCACGCAGTGTACGTAACGTGTACGTAACGTGCGTGTCTGTGTCAGTTTGAAGACCGAAAATGTTTTTTTTACAGAATACTTTAGTCAAATTTCAGAAAAGAATCTCACAAACAAACAATTATGATGTCACGGTCTAACTCGTGGTTTTGTTCGCTTGTTGTGTTTTTCTACGTGTCATTTACGTTATTATTGTCTTGTACTCTTAAATGTTCTCTCTGCAAATCAGTTTCCTCAACAATACAATAAATGACCCGAATGACTGTTATAATCAGCACATCACAGATCAGCCCAGGAGGAAGTCAAAGAAGTGCGTGGATTTAAACACAAAGGCTCAGACTATATTCCTCCAAGTGTTTTCACCTCGTGTTAAACTCCGCTCTGGTCCGCGCAGTGCACCGTTACGTTCACGTCAGCACTCTCCGCACGCGCGCACACCGCTCTCCACCGCGCGTCTCTACCGCGTCTCCGCTGTCGCGTAACCGGAGAGTGAGACGGCTGCCTCTCACACACGAGCTCTGAACGTGTACGACAGAGAGGAGATGAGGGAGAAAGGGAGAAGATGGAGGAAGAGGAGGGGAAGAAGAGGACAGGGTGAGGGGGAGAGGGGGAGAGGAGAGGGGGAGGGCGCAGGCTGCTGGTCGCCGGCTCCTGCGTGTGACAAGCCGGAGATGAAGCACTTTGACAGGTCTTAAACGGTCTGGCGCCAAGAGCCGAGACTCCACACTAAATATAGACTCCGAGAGAGAGAGATGATGATGAAGAGGAGGAGGAGGAGGAGGAGGAGGAGGAGGAGGAGGAGGAGACAGAGGAGGAGGAGACAGAGGTAGAGGAGGAGGAGGAGGTGAAAGAGGTAGAGGAGGAAGAGGAGATAATAGAAGAGGAGAGAGTAGAGGAGGAGGAGGAGGAGGAAGACAAGGAGAAGGAGGAGGACGATGAGGAGGAAAGAAGGAGAAGGAGGAAGAAAGAAGTGGGAGGAGAAAGAGAAGAAGAGGGAAAATGAGGAGGAAGTAGGAGGTAGAGGAGGAGGAGAAAGAAGAGGAAGAATCCTTTTTTCTGTGGTTACATATGAGGTGTAAATGGCCGCTCATTTGCATATCTGTCATTAGTGATGGGTTCATGAATAATATTATCGTTCATTGTGATAAAAAGTATGACGTTATCATTGGTGGGACTTTACTGCTTTGGTTTTATTGTGATAATCGGCAACAAAGACAACTGTCATTTTATTATTATCAATTTGACGGAAAAAAGACGACCCTCAAAAAAAGTAGTAAAAGTAAGGCTTTTTAAGGTGACGACAGCTCATGACTCCATCTAGTGATTCTGTTTCTGTGGTTTTGTTGCTCAGGTGTGGTCTTTGTCTAACGCACAGGTCTCAAGTCAGTTTGTTTTTCTAAAATGGTCATGAAATACACTTGTGTACAATCATAATGTCTTACATTAACCACGGCCTCCCAGACGGCTCGACACAAACACGATACGCGGATCACCAGTTTGCGATACTTCTAATAATCAGTTAATTGTGGATGAAATTCTACAAAATCTCACTATTTTTTAAAGAACCAAATCATATTTTATCACCAGTATTTCCATGTTTAACATTAACATCAACCTGCACAAACTTCACACGAAACCGGGGCGGAAAGTACAAAAGTAAAAGTACTGTACTCAAGTCATTTTGTAGGTATCTGTACTTTACTTAAGTACATTTTACAGTAGATACTTTTACTTTTACTTCACTACATTTCAGAGCATGTATCTGTACTTTCTACTCCACTACATTTTTGAACTGGACTGAAAAGTAAAAGTATATTTTCTTAAGGTTGTAGACCTGCTGAACATCTGGCCTGAGCAGACAAAACAGTCTCAATAAAATAACCTGGAAAGTCACCTTTAAAGACCAAAACTCCACAGGATAAGTCAATCAAGATTACAGTTTGCTTTTACTTTTACTTTTTACTGTTGAAATACATTTTCAAAGGAGTGCTTGAATACCTTTCCTTGAGTAGATTATAAAAAGTGATAATTTCACTTTTGGTTGAGTGTTTTTTTGCTGCTGTATCTGTAATCAGTAACAAAATGGAGTACTTCATCCACCGCTGCATGAAACACGTCCATTTTAATCATAAAACTGTAAATATTTTGCATAAATAAATTCCTTTCGCTAAACAAGATACAAAATTGTTGCATTGTCAAAAATGTATTATGTCAAATTTTGATAGAAAGAAGATATATCAGTACAGCCTCACCATTTATGATATTTCAACAATCACTGCGGCTAATTCTACGACAGTTGCCGGTGCAGTTTTCGTATTTTTGGGTTGGATTCCGCAACAAACTTTGGAAGAGCACACGTTTTTCCATTTTTAATAAACCTTAAGTGTCACTTGAACCCACTCTTTTCTCATCTTTTGGACGCAGCTCTTCTAGACTTAACGACTTTTAAATCGTGCGTAATGGAGCTTTCTCTGCTGCGTCCAGGGCGTAAGACAAATAAACGCCGACTCATTTGCGTCGGTCCTGTTGATACAATTACCCCGAAAACTGTTCCCCGCGCGCCTCCATGTGTTGCTAATCTTCCTCTTCTTCCCTCCACAAAAGCTCGCGGAGACGCACGGAGGCCACGCGGTGCGCAAGTCAGGGCAGAGAGGAGTCGGAGGAAAAGTGCAGCAATTTGCAAACAAAGCACACGTCGAGATGAGTTACAGGAGAAACAAGCCAATGGCACGGCGCTGGAGAGATGGGCTGATGAGTGGAGAGGGGTGCGCGCGCGTGGGAGCGGGTGCACGAGGCTCCCGGGACGACTGGATGAAGACTGTTGCATTTTTACGCACGGTTTTGTAGCAGCGCTCGTGGGATATGTTCACTTTAAACAGTCTGGTTGAACATTTTACGCACGAATTCCCTGTTTGGGTGACTTTCTTTGAACAAACTGCAGTGTAGAGAGTAATTGGCTTTAACAACTTAAACTTTAACTTCATATAATATTCTTTAACAAGTAAAAACAAAACATACCCACGTTTATAAGCTGCGTCCAGGTTTAGTGCCTTTTACGCACGACACAGAAGTCTAATTTGAGTTACTATCGTCTGCGCATTCCAGTCCCTGACCTATATAATCTAAATTTGTTTCTCCAAACATTACCTCAGACTTGTTTTGTTTGTGTGGATGCGGCCAAACGAAGAAAGAAACTCAAAGAAACAAGAACTCGCCCCACTTTGATGCAGAAGACTGATCCTGTGACCTTTACGCATGAAAACAACGCCAATTTAGTTTGGAACGGAGCTGTAACATGAAGTTGTAACGTGATATAACGTCGTATATACTTCATCTAGAGGCTCGTTAAGGAAAATAAGTAGGTTAACTGCATGTCTACCTTTAGAGAGGGGAAGAAAGGTCCTGTTGTCTTTTTACGCATGAACAAACTGCGTAAATACAGTTCGGTTTCCTCCAAATAATAGGTTCCTTTTTCATGGACGTATTGTGTAAACGTATTTATGCTTTGTTCTGTATGAATACTAATTAAACCTTAATATTTTTCTGCCAGTGTTCATATTTTAATTCAGGTCAGAGTAAAAAGCAGTGAAAATGAATGACTGCTCATCAAAATTTGGACTAAAGCCAGAACTAAACCTGGATTTGTTGTCGTTATTTGGTCCTAAATTGTGCGCATTTTCGTCCTGTTCTAGGACTGGTTTAGTCCAGGTTTAGTTTCGGGTTTAGTCCTGGTTTAGTCTCAGTTTTGATGCGTTGATTGTGAAAGTGTGAACGCAGCCTAAATGTGGACAAAACAAGGATTAAAACAGGATCAAAGTCCACATCAGGACTAAAACTAGGACCAAATACTGACAGGAGTGAACACAGCCTTCATTTTGCTCTTTTTTTTAGCTTAAAATTGATGTTATTGGACATTATTATTATGTTTATGTGCATTAGTGCTTCATAAACACTACCTACTTGAATAACTAACAAACCAATGAAGTTACAATGATTAATATATGATCCCTAAACTAAACTATTACCTCACATTGTATTTATAGTATTCGTGTTTATATAATTAAGATGAAAATGATGCGAGTTCATAATAAACTAGAATTTCTGTGATAGGTTTTGACAGTTCTGGGAGTGAAGCTGGTGTTTTTGTCTGGTCTCATCCACACTTGAAAACGGTTCACGTCGTGCGTAAAAATCGACAAACAGACGCACTGGCACTGGGTTTGAACCTCGAGAGGAGAAGAGTGTTACCTGCTGGCACCAGACGTGAACAACAACCGCGTGGAGTTTGAAACGTTCTGTGAATTGAAACATTATTTCTAATTTTATAAACCTTCACATTTGGATTGTCGTGTGTTGATGAGATGGAACAGGTCAAACTGAAGCTCTGGACATTTGAAACTAAAACTGAGTGATGACTTTTACGCACAAACCTTACACATTCATTGCTGTCTCACGGAAAGCTACTTCATGAACTCCTAAAATATTAAACCAAACCCCCAGTCTGTGTGACTTTTACGCACGTTTGTCTTGTGGCGCAGCGGAAACAGCAGCAGCGCGTCTTGAGTGTGCGCCACTCTTTTCTTTTCTCATGTTAATTGAGCTCCTCGTTTGGATGAGCAGTGGCTTCCCTGATGGAGAGGAAAGGATAAAGCCGCGGGCCGTGCTTCTTTACGCACGAGCTACACCGTATGGTTTACGACTGGTGACGCCTCAGGAGCAAATGTTCACGATCACAAATCACCTGAGCACCAGCGCCGCGTGTTTACTGTGGACCAGCCATTAACTCAAATATCTGCCTTGCCTTGACCACAAAGTCAAAGTCGAAGTGTTGAAGGCGAGATGAGAAAAATCGTACATTTAGAGATAATTTAGTTTTCTTTTGTAAATGTAAGTGAAAATGCATTACAGAGTTTTCATCACGCCATGTTTTCGTACAAAAATAAGGCGTTTTATTTGTAAATTGCCCAAAAATTAGCCAAAACATCACATATTTGGGACAAATAAATAAAAATTATTATTTTGGAAACGTTCATCTTGTCTTCAGTTTATAATGTATATATGTTTTCTTCTAGACATTCTGTGTCTAGACTAGACTAGAAGAAACCACATGAAAAATGTTGGAGATTAAATGTCTTAGTTGACATATTAGATGTAAACATATTTTGGAAAACTTATTTAGTATTTGAGTAAAATAGAATTTACTGAAAATTGGTATAAAATGTCAAAGTTCGCCTCATTTTTTGGAGTTAAAACGTGAATAAATCAGGATTAGAATGAGATATGAACAAACCCTTTATGTCTCTGTGGGAGAATATATGCCACATGTTGTGATTATTCCTTAAAAATACATAAATATCACACGAATTGATAACGTAACTTGAGGATTTTGTTGTTACTTACAAATAAAAAGTCGTATTGTTATCACTGTTTGCGAATTGTTGCGTGGATTCAACGCAACAAGTGCGCACCACAGCGGAGGCTCAGAAATGACAGCGGGATTTACCCACAATCCGATAAACGTCCAAAAGAAATACATTTACAAAGCATCCCTCCGCTCTTTCTATACTTTTCAACCCGGTTCCGCGGCGATCGATCAGCGCAGAGGGCTTTCGCGCGACACCAAACGACTTTTACGCATATTATTGGAGACGTTTTTATGGCCAGTGAGAGTTTGTTCTGCTGTCAGCGGAAGCCACAGACACGAGGCTCGCGTCCAGCAGCAGCAAAGAGACACAGCACCACACAGCGCAGGCACAGCGAGTCAAAAGCGCACAAGACGCACGAGTTCACGCAAATAAATGGTTGGAAAGCTTTGTTTACGCACAGAACAGGTTAAATAAGTCACTATTCCGTGTTTCTAATCATGAAAAAGGACTTTGTTTGACTATTTTTACGCGTTTGACCAATTTCCATGTCATCTTCCTGAAGGAGTCTAAAAAAAGTGGAGTAAAAATGCTTTATTTAAACTGTAATTAGAATATGAACTCACCAAAACCCCTTGTCAAACGTCACCCTCGCCCCGTGCGCTTTGCTCCTAATTTCCATCCGAGTTTGACGCTTGTTTTTGCGCGTCTGCTCCAGCGGCTCGACCGTGAAAGCCCGGCCGAGGCAGAGGCGCTGCGAGCCGGGCAGGAGTCGCTGTAATCGGACGCTGATGTGGAAGAAGTGGATAAAGCAGGAATGTTACGCGGCGGAGAGTTGTTTGACAAAGAGGCGGCTCCACGGCGGGATGTGTCCGGGCTGGAGCGGGTCTGCCAGTGCGCAAAGGTGGGGACTGTGTGTGTGTGAGTGTGTGTGCGAGAGTGTGTGCGAGAGTGTGTGTGTGTGGAGACAGGTTTCTGCAAAAAACGGGGGCGGCTTTGTCCAAACGCGAAGCCGAAAGAGGTGATGCCTACAGCGGCCAACTACTGCGCGCTGACCCGGTGTTTGGCTCGGACGCGGGGGTGGGATTTCCCCGCTCTTTCCTGTCATTGGTTAATATTTTATTCTGTTGACATGTTTTCTTACTGCTAATGCTTCCGACACCTCGTGGCCCCCCCTCCTCGCGACGCTGGAGCTGTCAGAACCACGCCTATGGGGCCTTACAATTGGTCCAGAAAGCGTAAAATCAGCAATCAAAGGGGCTTGGTTCATTAGACGCAGGAAGGACATGTGAGATAGTCGCGGGTCGGGACGCAGCGCTCGCAGTGGGATGAGCGGAGCCGAGCAGCGCACACGCACACTGCAGCAGCTCACACCGCGGCACAACGGGACGGAGACGGAGCTGTGAGTCCGACACGCACAGCGCCGCCGCCGCCACTGGACTATACTTTTGTGGAGATACCGCCGAACCGAGACTATCACCGTCGTTTTTTCACTTCGCTCGTTGTGGATGCACCGATGAGAGATCCAGTTTTCACTTCAGGGACTGCGATGGCTTATCACCCTTTCCACGCGCACCGGCCGACAGACTTCCCCATGTCCGCTTTCCTCGCGGCCGCGCAGCCTTCCTTCTTCCCGGCGCTGAGCCTTCCTCCCGGGGCGCTGACGAAGCCGCTCCCGGAGCACGGCCTGGCGGGAGCCGCGGAGGCAGCGGCCGCGGCGGGGCTTCACCCGGCTCTGAGCCACCACCAGGCCGCTCACCTCCGCGGCATCAAGAGCCTGGAGCCCGAGGAGGAGGTGGACGACGACCCCAAAGTCACGCTGGAAGCCAAGGACCTGTGGGACCAGTTCCACAAACTCGGGACGGAGATGGTCATCACCAAGTCCGGGAGGTAAGAGGCGCCTGGACGCGCTCCGTTTGGCAGAAAAGCGTTTTATCCGAGACAAACCGAAAGTGACAAGCAGAAAGAGCAGCGCGGAGCCACATTCTGACTCAAAACACATATGGAAGAGCACCGCTCAACTTTGATCAGAACTGAAGGAAAACACGCCAAAGGAAACCGGACACTTGTAGATGAATATGCCTAGATTATCCCAAATATTTTACATTTTACAACTGATTCTTCGTCTATAATTATTGTCACTTTTATCATCTAACCATTTTATTCAGATATTTTCAGCCACAAAATTGTCCACTTCGCCATATTGTCAGTCCAAATAATTTACTTTGCGTCCACACTTATATTTGATCCTAAATTGCGCCCATTTTAGTCCAGTGTGGGCTTGGTGTGGTTCAGTCCTGATGTAGTCCTGGTTTAGGTCCGTGTTTAGTCCTGGTTCGGTCTCAGTCTGACGTGGTGAACGTGTGAGCGCAGCCTCTGTTCCGCGCACAGACCCGGGCCCACCGCCGCTGAAGCTGCCGCCGCTGGTGCGCCTCAGCTCCGTGTGATCCCGCTCTGCTGCCCGCTCCCCACCGTCAGCGCGACGTGTGTTTGCGCTTCTGTCACTTCGGCTCACGCTCACGGAGTCACGGAAGGAGCAAGACGCACTGCACGTCGCTCTTATTCCGCCAAAACAGAGACACACAACAAACACTTCGCTTTTGCCTTTTTTGATGATCGGGACGCGGTTTGTTCTCGGTTGAAACGCTGCATCAAAATAGAGGTTTTGTGCCAAATGAGTGGGTCAAATGTGCGTAAAAGCCACAGTTGTTTTTAACGTCATTTGTGCGTCAGGCCTCAACCGGTATTGTTTCCATTATAGGCGTTTTTCCGAATTAGAACGCAATATAAAGCGTTAATCTTATAAAAATGAATACATTATATGTTTTAGACTCGTGTTACGTAATGTTGCAGCTTAAAATTAAATGAATTTAGTTGTTTTTTAACTTAAAACATCTGCTACGTGTCAATTTTACGAACAATACATGATTAGTTTCAGTGCTGCCTCTAGTTTAGGCTCCAAAGTTCCCCAAAACCGATGCAAATTTACACGTACAATATTATTATTTATGAATTCGTGAGCGCAGTGCAGGCTCCGTCTCTTACACAAGTATCACTTTATAAAACGTTAAACAAATCCAGGTTTACACTGTTTTGAGTCGTGCGTAAAAAATGCACAAACGTTGCCAAAATGCGTCAACCTCTTGATTGAAAAAGTGAAAGTTCAGCGCGATAAAACGCCGCTGCTTCGTGGCAGATCCAAACCCGTGATCAAAGGACATTTCTGGAATATTTGAGGGTCACTCTGGTCTTGGTTTTATCTTGGTTTTATCTGAGAGTCGAGACGGCGCTGCCCTTTGGTGCTCCAGAGTCCACGCCGCTCCAAACAGCAGCAGCAGCTTCCTCCAAACAACGTCCCGCGATGTTTATTTGGCGCAGCACACGCGTAAAACATGGAACCACAACAATAATCTGCCGTCTCCACATCTCTCCACGTGTGTTTTTCCTAATCCCCCCGCTCTCCTTGTGCTTGTGTCCCGTCCAGGCGCATGTTCCCGCCGTTCAAAGTGCGCATCAACGGCCTGGACAAGAAGGCGAAGTACATCCTCCTGATGGACATCGTGGCGGCGGACGACTGTCGCTACAAGTTCCACAACTCGCGCTGGATGGTGGCGGGCAAGGCCGACCCGGAGATGCCCAAACGGATGTACATTCACCCGGACAGCCCCGCCACCGGAGAGCAGTGGATGGCCAAGCCTGTTGCGTTTCACAAACTCAAGCTCACCAACAACATCTCCGACAAGCACGGATTTGTAAGTGTCTCCATTTTTTACACGTGTTTGCTTTGCTTTGGTAGTTTGTTGTGGCTTTTGGTCGATTTTGAATTGCAAATTAACTGGAAAGATAAATAAAATATAGGATGGATGGGTTGCTATTAGTGTCAAATTTGTGAAACGATGCGTAAAAACAAAAAATACGCACAGCTACGAAGATTAATATCGATTTAACGTGAGCTCCTTTGCATAAGAACTAATGACAGTGACGTTTGAGGTGTTTTGGTCAACGTATTTGACATTTTGGGGCAGATTTTCTTTAATGGTGTGTGAATTTTTAATGGAACAGCTGCTGAAGTAGGTCGTGGAGGCAAAATGGCACTGCGCAATATGGAGAGATTAGGGACAGGCGCAAATTAAAGAAAACAGGGCCACTTTAGGGAAAAGAAATCCCACCAAATTAATGAAATTAGCATTCTGAAATTAGGCAAATGTGCACAGTGTTTGAGAATCGTTGGATATTGACATTTTATTTCAGTTTTTATGCGAGATTATTGGCGTAAACGTTTTGAATCTTTCTAAAAACATGCTATTCTTTCCTAAAATGTACAATAAAACGTTTTGGCATTTTATTAAATTATAGATTAGTGCAAATCCTTGAAGTGTTTTTATTTATTTATTTTTGTTATCATTTGAAATTGAAAGAAACATGTACAAAAACACATAAAGACGTATTATGTTCAAAAAGGAAAAAGAAAAAGTTGCCTCTTTTCAATTTAAAGTCAAACGGTTTGTTACTTTTACGCAAAATTGAAAACCAATGCAAAACACGTGGTATATTAGGACAAACTGTGACTAAATGTGTGGTGAGGAATGTTCTGAACGTTTTAAAAAGCTGTAGATATTTGTGTAAAATGTCTGTGGTGACCGAAGCTGCGCAGAGTCTGAATCCACACACTTCCAAAGCGACGCGTAAAAGTCTGCGCCAAACCCTCTCCGTGCGTCTTTGGAGATGTTGTTGACACTTCGTCGCCACTTGACGCGCCGCCGCCGCTGACACTGTTCGAACCCACGGGCTGCTCGAGTTTCCTCCAGGCCACGGCACCCGGAGTCTGCTTTTACCCCCAAATAAGGCGCGGAGGCCCGGGCAGAGCTTGGCGAAGGTGCGCGGGGCCTGGACCGAGTGACCCCGTGGTGCGCGGCGCTGTGGACGAGCGCGTGGTGTTTTCAGACAGTTCCAAGGCCAAAGAGATGTCGAAATTAGACGAGGATGAACGTTTGACACGACGAAACCCACGCGGGAGGCCAAAAAACACTTCAGAAGGAAATCAACTGTTTGCCATTTGTTTTTTGTCTCGATACAAACTTGACTTAGTCTCACACTCAGAGTAAACTCTAACTCAGGTACGAGGCAAAGTAATCTGTATAAAGTAGTAGTAAAATGCCAAGTGATACTGTCTTATTATCTTTTTAAATGATTCTGACGTTTAAACGCCTCAAAAACGTATACAATCTACTACAAAGACCAATATTAAAAACTCAAATGTAATCAATTTCAAAGTATTATTCAAAATTCAAATAATTCTTCTTTGAAAACACAAGAAAATTCAAATACTTCACATGAAAAACGCACTGCGCATGACAATTACAGTCTGGTTTGAACTATTTGGCACAAAAAGATATGTTTCTTGGCGAATCTCATCTTTGCCCTCATTACAAAACAGAACTACGTGTTTAATTGGCCTCTTTAAAGCTCCAAATTCATCCTAAACGACGGCTCTTCGAAATAATCCTGTCCCTGATTTGGAAAAGTCTGCACAAAGCTGTTAATAATTAAGATGTTCGTCGTAGTGTCGTGTTTTTGGGGCGAAACGTCAGCTTCGCGTCGGTTCGTGTGTGTCCAGCTTCCTCCCCTGTGCGTCCTGCGCGGGTAAACACTGCTCCCTGCCTTCGAAGGGCGGTACAGCACCGCGAGCGCGCTCCCCCCTCCGTCCCTCTCCGTCTTTAATCCCTCTCCTCTCCGCTCGGCTCCTCGGCCTCGGCGGCAGGATTTGCATGACGCGGGCGGAAAGAAAAGGCGAAATAAATGATACGCGCGTCGTTCACGTGTGATTCTCGGAACACGTCCTTGAGAAAAGCAAATTCACTATTTACATGTCTGTGTGCGGAGGTGACCTGCGACCTGACGCGCTGGAGACGCGCTGGAGACGCGCTGGAGACGCAAAAGAAAGGAAAAAAAACAACAAGACATTAGCGACGCGCGTAAAAGGCGTTTCTTCCTTCGTGGATTTGCATTTTGATTTGTATTCAGGTGGAAAAATCTAAAGTAAAAGCAGTCAGACACATGTGAGTGATATCAAAGCCTCATTTACATTCACTTGTTTCTTTTAAAAGGAGTTTATAATAGACACATTGCATTTTTGATGAAGGTAAATCCTGATTTTTAGGTTTTACTGGAAAAACACTCACAGAAATGTTGAATCCACAATAGTTCTCCATTGTATTTACAGATATTTCACCACAAACGATGCTCAAACACAGGTTTAAAAGAAAAAAGTAGCATTTTTTCGTATTTTTTGCAACAGAAACGCATCTAATTGACATTGAAAACTGTGCGTAAAGACGATTCTGGGTGTTTTGTTGCTTTCACGGAATTAAAAGCGTGCATTTGTGGCTCAAGCTCCGTGTGTGGTTCTATAAAAGCACTAATTACAGCTCGACTCATTACAAGGCATTAACGTGTAGGTTTGCCCACACGTACGGCGTTTACGCACCGACGTAAAGAGATAATCGTCACAGTTTTGTCTTTTTTTTCCCCCCATTTTTGTACAAGTTAGACATTATTTATAAAAGATGAAACTAAAAGACTGGATACAACGTTTTAAAAGTGAACATTTTGTGAACAGAATTACATTTTCTTTTACTATGACGTCAGAGAGAGACAAGGCCCAAGCCAAATGATTATGTTTAGTTTACAGTTTATTTCAAATCATTTTTATTTATTTGTTTTCTTAAAAATATAATCCATGAAAACTCACCTTTTCAAAGTCGTCTTTAAATAACAGCATTTTCTTCTTTACCTTCTGCATTTTCTTGTTTTATTTGTGTTTTTGAGGAGCGTTCTTGACTGTCCTGAAAAGTGTTCTGTATTATTATTATTTTATAGAATTAAAATGACAAAATTAGCCAAACAAGTCAAGCTTTATTTCTATATTTTACTCTTTTTGTTTAAACCGTAAACTATTATAATTAAACTAAACATTAATACAGCAGAAATGATTTAATCCTAACAGAATTTCTCAGCTCGAAGGATATTTTTTAATCATTTGTGGCACAAACTCGATTTTTAATGACGTAAATGAATATTGTTAACGTTATAAATACACAAACAGTATTTATATTGTTTTTTAGTAAATGTCAAGGTGAAATTTAAATTGTCAGGTGTTTTAAAAAAGGCTCCTGGAAAATGCGGATCCTAATAAACAAACAAACTTATTAAACAAAAGGTGTTTATTTATCTGTCAATAAAACACGATATAATACGTCACTGCTGCGGTTATTGTGTGAAAAACAGCATCATTTTAAGATTGTTCTCGGTTGTGGATTTGATCAGAACAGAAAGCCTTCATTTTGTTTGTGCTGAGCGTAAAGCAAACTTTCTACACGACCAGGTAACACTGTTGTCACAAAAGCAGACAAATACACAGCACTTTACACTAGAGACTGGAAATATATTTCAATGTATATAATGTTGTTTATAATGTTTTGAAGATACGCAAATATTTGAATAAAAAAATTAAATAAATAAATAATCGCCACAAAAAGAGCTGATTAAAAACAAAAATGCGGAAAAGGTGACATTGTAAACTTTCAAATAAGAGTAAAAGGTGATATTTCTGCACTTTTGTGATTCATTTTACACACATCTCACATTTGTTTCAAAATTAAACCTCAATTAAAACGTTTAAAGACATGTTTTAACACACTCTGTTGGACTGACATCATTTTGTATCAAGAAACTCCCCAAAGCCCTACATTTTGCATATTTAACGTTTTTGGAGACTAGAACTGAGAATAAAACAAGATTATTCTTTTTTTTTTAGTTCTTACGATTATATTGTGACCTGAATAACGATTGACCGAATTCTCTTGACAAACTCTTCATTTAGTGCTGTCGACATGTCATAAAAGGATAATAACTGTTCTCTTTTTTACAAAATTGTTATGTTTTTCACTTTTTAAACGACATAAAAACAGCTCGGAACCAAAACAAGACACAGAGAGAAGAAGCAAACACGTAGTCCCACAGATTCAGTCCATTTGGTCCAAAGTCTGTTGAATTTGTCAATTTTTTCCTTCTGGACTTCTTCCTGCTGCCAAAATACGTTCCAAAGGTATCCATCAATTGCGTCCGTTGCAGGAGTTTCGAGGCACAAAGAGTCTGGAGTGCTTTGTTAATCTCCAAGTTTTTGGAGCAATGGGACAGTCCCAAAACACAAATGTAATGCTGGGCCACTTGGCAATCACACTCTCTCCAGCAGTTTGAATTTCCCTGTGAATAATAAGCACTTTGACGTGGAGTAATAGTCAAATCGTGACACATTTTTATCCAAAACTTGTGA
Source organism: Rhinogobius similis (assembly GCA_019453435.1). Classification (NCBI taxonomy): domain Eukaryota; kingdom Metazoa; phylum Chordata; class Actinopteri; order Gobiiformes; family Gobiidae; genus Rhinogobius; species Rhinogobius similis. Next base: position 34,988,973 of record CM033625.1, read on the forward strand.
TTTCATTATGATCGTTACACATTTTCTCATTCTTCGTCTGTCAAAACAAACTTATCTTCTCTTTCAAACTTATTTTTAATGTATTTGGTTGAATCGCTGCGGTTTTATTAAACTTTACATGGAGTTCTTACTAAAAGTGTTTCTACCGATAAAACTTCCTCTCTGAGCACAGATCTCCTTTTGTCTTGTTTCTTAAAGTTCAGATACACAAAGTTTTCAATAATTCAATTCTGTATTAAGTTGTCATTTTATAGATCAAGAAAGTCCGCATTAATGTACGTTCACTCACGTTACAAATGAGGATTTAGTGGAAGGAAACCAGAGCAGACACGGGCAGAACATGCAAAGAAATCGTTCCAAACATGTGATTTTCTTGCTCTCCATTAAGAAATACATGCTTTCCCATTCTTCATCCGTCAAAACAAAATCCTCTTCCCTTTCAAACGTAATTTAAATCCATTTAGTTGAACGGCTGTCCAGGTTTTTAGTCTTTAGTGGAAGGAAACCGGAGCAACCAGAGGAAAAGTACACACAGACACTGGCAGAACATGCAAACTAAACACAGAAAAGCCCAGGAGTCGAACCCACGACCTTCTTCAAACCGCTGTGCCACCAGCTCTTATGACAAACTAATAAAAGAATCACTTGTATTTAGAAAGTTTTTGACGCTTTCGGCTGGTTTTAGTTGCATTATTGTTGCTTTTAGTCTCTATTTTGTTGCTTCTGAAGGCGTTTTTGTCGTGTTCGGTAGCGTTTTGGTCTGATTTAGTTGCTTTCTTGTTGATTTTAGTCTCGTTTTTGTTGCTTTTATTTGCAACTTTGTCACTTTCGGACACACATCTGTCTGTTTTATTTGCCTTTTTGTAGCTTTTATTTGGGTTTTTGTCACGTTCAGTCGCGCTTCCGTCTGTTTTAGTTGCATTTTTGTTGCTTTTAATCTAGTTTTTGCCACTTCTGGACACGTTTTGTTGCTGTTAGTATTGTTTCAGAGCATGTTTTAACAAATCCAAACTACAGGATTAGCCGTTTCAATCTGAAGAATGCGGGTTTCTAGCTGAGCAGTCTGTGTGTGGTAAGACGGTGCTAACTCTTGTCCTGGCCTTGTGTGTCCTGGAGCAGACCATCTTGAACTCGATGCACAAGTACCAGCCGCGCTTCCACATCGTGCGCGCCAACGACATCCTCAAACTGCCCTACAGCACCTTCAGGACCTACGTGTTCCCCGAGACCGAGTTCGTGGCCGTCACCGCCTACCAGAACGACAAGGTGAGCGCCAAAACACACAAAAAAACTCAAAACACACACAATGGTTTCACACAATCTCCTGCTTTTATTCTTAACTCAGAGCCTAAATAAACTCACAAACTTACCTTATGGCTGAAACTAACGATTATTCTAGTTGTCGAAGAGTCAAACGATTATTTCTTTTGCACTTTGAGACTTTTTAAATACATTATCAGTGCAAAAGTAACCTATAAGTACAATTTAGTTACTTTCCTTGAATACAATTGGATTGGATTGCATTGGATACTTTTACTTTCTACTCAACATTTTAACTGAACTGAAAAGTAAAAAGAGAGTTTTTTTCTTGTGTTATTTAGCACATTTATGCCTAAAGGTATTGAGTTTGAGGTTTGTCTTTAAAGCAAACAAAATGTAGAATGAAAAATTACTAGAAAAGTGAAGTATTTTTCTTAAGTGCGAAGTGCTTTTCAATTGTAAAGTCAAAAATCAGCACAATTCTTCATCAATATCACTGCATTTGACTCTTAAATACTTTTCAAAATCTAAAAGTAACATTTTAAAGTTACGTTCTGTCCACTGCTGTACTTTATCCACCAAATAAAGCTTAAATTACGGCGACTGAAGGCTTCTAGAGAGAATACTTACTGAAGATACTAAAGATGAGAAAACAAACATTCGTTTATGGCATTTGGATTTAATAATGCCACTGTCTTTGTTATAAAAGTTCATTTCGTACCAGTTTTAGAGTGTGTACTGTCCAAATAACGATTACGATGATCAAAATACGATTCTTTTCTATAGTCGACTCATCACAATTAGCTGATTAATCGTTGAAGCCCTAATCTATTTATCGATACTCATCATACTCCTCTTTTAGTTTGGCCGAGCCTGGTTTCGTCCTGATCTAATCCACGAGTTATAACCACGGGCCAAATAACTGCGATTATAACTGCGATTAACGGCAATATCACGTTAATTTTTTACATTTCTGACATGTGAGCCGTAACGATTAATCATTTCTTAGGAACAATGTGATGTTTAAACAATTATTAAAGAATTGTACTTTGCCACGAGTGAAAACAAGAATAATCCAGAAGAGACCGTCCTGGATGAGGAGCCGGCAGTCATATGTGGAGGCCATTTTAACCAGCGTTGTCTTCTCTTTTTATCACGATTAGCCGTCTTATGGTTTATATCATCTCCCTTTTGCTTTAGTTAAGATTTGGTCCTGAGTTAGAGCTGGACGTGGTGTGATGTGGTGTTAAAACAACTGTTATAAGATTGTATTTAGTCGTAAGTGAAAACAATGTTATAGGAAAAAAACATGGATAAAAAGGCATTTTTCTGCATAAACTGGTGATAAAATGACGATTATCTGTGTTGCAGATGATTGTCTTTCCTTTTATCGTGATGATATTATTGTTTACAGTCAAATATTATCTATCATGAGTGTTGTTTCAAAAAAAGGAAACATTTCGAGTATCGAGTTTATCGTTAACAGTCAATAATTCTACAAAAACAACTCCAATCGTCTTATCTTTAGTCAGTCCTGGTTTAGTCCTTTCTTAATGCTGGTTTAGTCCTGGTTTAGAGCTGGTTTAGAGCTGGTTTAGTCCTAGTTTAGTTCTGGTTTAGTCCTAGTTTAGTCCTGGTTTAGTTCTGGTTTAGTCCTGGTTTAGTCCTGGTTTAGTTCTGGTTTAGTCCTGGTTTAGTGCTGGTTTAGTTCTGGTTTAATCCTGCTTTAGACCTTCTTTAGTCCTGGTTTAGTCCTGGTTTAGACCTGCTTTAGTCCAGGTTTAGTCCTGGTTTAGACCTGGTTTAGTCCAGGTTTAGTGCTGGTTAAGTTCTGGTTTAGACCTGGTTTAGTCCAGGCTTAGTCCTGGTTTAGTGCTGGTTTAGTCCTGGTTTAGTGCTGGTTAAGTTCTGGTTTAGTCCTGGTTTAGTCCAGGTTTAGTCCTGGTCTGGCGTCGTCCTTACGTCCTCTATGCGTAAACATCTCATTCTCTCGTCTCCATTCATATTTCAGACGTGTTCGGTGCGTGCGTGCGTGGCTGCTGTGCGTCGGCCCCGCCCCCACGCACCAGCCTCGCTCAGGACGTAATCTGATTTTCTAGGTCGCCTCATTTCCCGCAGCGGACTCCCACGGCCCGGAGCTCTAATTGCCGGGCTTGTGTGCGCTGGGCGCGTTATTAGCTGCTAATGGCGGACATTTTACGCACTGCTCCAGAATATATACTTCAGACGTCATTATAAATACGCACGACGACGTTCATGAATCATAATCTGACTTTGTTGCGATTGCGAACTGCGTTGAATCCGTGTATCATCGCATTATTGCACTTTATTGAACGAAAATCAATAAATAAATTGCTTGGAAATGAAAACATATGATTCTGGGGTGATTATGTGGATTATTCTATTGACCCTGAAAATGTAAATAAAAAACGGTTCAATTCCTGAATGGAGGCAAAAGTGAAGCGTGATTTCACTGGAGAAACCTAGATTAACCTCAGAATATCACAAAATGTGACAAATCCACGTGTTTTTGTCAAAGTAAAAGTACTCGGATAAATGTGAGTGACGTCAGAGCCGCTTTAAACATTCAACATTGGAATTTACAGCATTTGTAGGTTCAAATTAAATTATGAGCATTTTTAGCATGATTATAGTTTGGACGGCACAGAACACAAATGTTTACTCCACAATAGTTTTCATTTTATACAAAATATAAACATAAATTATACTTTGTGAACTTTTATGGCTAGAAAATTGTATTATTATAATCTTTTGTAACAGAAAGCACAATACCATGACCTTTTACTCTGGAAATGTTATTTCTTATTTCTGTTCTAAAGAGTTAAAAACATTAATATTTACGTCTGACGTCAGTTAATTTTTGAAAATATATTGTCAATTTTGCCTACATTTCTAAATTGATTAAATGACCTATATTTATTGGGGATATAATGATAAACGTGTTTTTGATCAGGATCCGTTTGCGTTTGAAAGTTAAATTCCTGTCGCATCGAATCTCCAAATATTATCTTCTGCAAATCCATTCAGGACAAGCGCAAACTAATCTGCACAAATAAATATCTCGTGTTGTTGTGGCTTATCTTTGCATCTTGGAGTGACTCTCGTGGAATTCCTCGCTCGCACAAAGTCCAAACTCTCCCTTTGACTCCCAATCCGGGTCGCTTTCTCTCGCTTCTGATAATAACGCGATTAAACCCGGGCGCAAACCCGTCGCCGCGCCGTCCAGTCTGCGCCCGGGGGATAATTGGCGCTCGTGTTCGGGTCCAGAGGTCGCGCTCCGGCTGTAAAACTTTACGAGCTCCATCGATTAGGCGCGTTTAAGGCCCGGGACGGTGACAGACGCTGCTGGTGCGGGGGCCACAGGCGGGACACAGACACAGGGCCCGCAGGGCCACTGGTGCAGTGACGTAAAGTTACCCCCGGACCAAATGTGGCCCACTCTCCGCGGACAGTTCACATCTGCACAAGGCAATAAAAGAGTGGCTTCTTCAAGTTAAAAGTGCATTTTTGGGCGTAGTACGTGTTCATTTGAAGTAAAAAAAAAACAACAACCTTAGAAATAGTGTTAGGTGAGGCGGTCTGCTATGAGTCATTTTTAATTAGAAAAGAACATCTTTCATCCAGTAGTGTAAACCTGCAGACCCGGAGGGAGCTGCAGTCTCACGAAGCACAGCAGCCGCATAACTGTGAGCGTGGATCAGAAGAGCACGACAGAAGAGTGGGAGGTTTATTATCACGTGTTTGCATGAATATATGTCAAGTGAATATATATTTAAACCAACAAATAACAATGTATTAATAATTTGGATTAAAATACACAAAATGGCTCAATAACAGCTAATGTTATTTTCCTGACCTTCTGTGACCTGTTCCTAAACCGAACCTTTTTCCTGACCTTAACAATTTAAACACTTGGTAGTTTACATTTAATTCATATTAACTTCATAGTAGGGCCTAAACCCTTAAACATAAAGTGTCATGCCGTCTATAAATTCTATTCCCACACTTGAAGAGCAGGTGGCGCTGTCTCATAAGTGCCTCAAACATGAGCCTGTTTAGGGCCAGTGCAGCAGAAGAAGAGTAACATCAGCCTGAGACCGCTGTCCCTCTGGTCTCCAGGGTTATACCGTCGCAAACATCTTAGAATTAAGGTTGACTCACAAGTAAAGTGAATCTGCAGAGTTGGAGCTGCACTTTGAGGACCGCACTGACATGACCGCTCTTCTTCTTCTTCTTCTTCTTCTTCTTCTTCTTCTTCTTCTTCTTCTTCTTCTTCTTCTTCTTCTTCTTCTTCTTCTTCTTCTTCTTCTTCTTGGTTGTGGCTCTCCTTGGCGCCTCTGTCTAATTGGATGATCATTTATATAAAATGAATGCTTTTACACACAAGACCAAATGAAACTGAATGTGCAGTTATATTGTTTATTTATTAATGCAATAGAAAACAGGTTTGTAGAATGAGGTGTTGGGGATCATACAGATCTGGATGACAAACCCAGCACTTTGTTTTATTTATGTGATAACAGCACTCTCATCTTTACACTCTTAACTATTGGTCTTCTCATGCGGTCACATGATTGGTCCTCTCGTTGTGGTCATATGATTGGTCCTCTTGGTATGGTCATATGATTGGTCCTCTTATGCGGTCACATGATTGGTCCTCTTATGCGGTCACATGATTGGTCCTCTCGTGCGGTCACATGATTGGTCCTCTCGTGCGGTCACATGATTGGTCCTCTTGTGCGGTCACATGATTGGTCTTCTCAGTATGGTCACATGATTGGTCCTCTCAGTATGGTCACATGATTGGTCCTCCCGTGCGGTCCTCTAGATGTGGTCACGTGATTGCAGTCCTCTCGTTGTGGTCACATGATTGGTCCTCTCAGTATGGTCACATGATTGGTCCTCTTGGTATGGTTATATGATTGGTCCTCTTATGCGGTCACATGATTGGTCCTCTCGTGCGGTCACATGATTGGTCCTCTCGTTGTGGTCATATGATTGGTCCTCTTGGTATGGTCATATGATTGGTCCTCTTATGCGGTCACATGATTGGTCCTCTTATGCGGTCACATGATTGGTCCTCTATCTGCGGTCACATGATTGGTCCTCTCGTGTGGTCACATGATTGGTCCTCTCAGTGCGGTCACATGATTGGTCCTCTTGGTATGGTCATATGATTGGTCCTCTCGGTGTGGTCACATGATTGGTCCTCTCGGTGTGGTCACGTGAGTGCGGTCCTCTCGTTGTGGTCACATGATTGGTCCTCCCGTGCGGTCCTCTAGATGTGGTCAGGTGAGTGCGGTCCTCTCGTTGTGGTCACATGATTAGTCCTCTTAGTAAGATCATATGATTGGTCCTCTCGGTGTGGTCACGTGAGTGCGGTCCTCTCGTTGTGGTCACATGATTGGTCCTCCTGTGCTGTCCTCTAGATGTGGTCACGTGAGTGCGGTCCTCTCGTTGTGGTCACATGATTGGTCCTCTCGGTGCGGTCACGTGAGTGCGGTCCTCTCGTTGTGGTCACATGATTGGTCCTCTCGGTGCGGTCACGTGAGTGCGGTCCTCTTGTTGCAGCTCACGGTCTGCAGCGGGTTTATTCTCAGTCGGTTCTTGTCCTCGAGGCCGCTCTTCTTCCCAAACCGCACGTGCATTATTGATACGTACGTCATCTGTTCCGGGATCGCCACAAACCCCGCGTGGCCTCGTGCGCGGAGGAATATTCCGTGGCAGAATTCCTCTCGTGGGGCCTATACGTGAATTACGCCCGTCATTACGCCGCCGCTGCTGCCGTTATTAATAATTCAGAACTCCCCTTTTCCCATAAAGTGTGTGTTAATCCCACCGCGCCGTGGAGCGCATCCCGAACAGCGCGGCGTTAAACAAAGCTGAGCCCGAGCCGGAGCCGGAGCCGGAGTCCAGGCTCATGTTCGTCTGCTTTGTGTCTTTTACAGATCACGCAGCTGAAAATCGACAACAACCCGTTCGCCAAAGGATTCCGAGACACGGGCAACGGACGGAGAGAGAAAAGGTAAAAAGAAAAGAAAAAAGCACAAAGACCGAGACACTTAAAAATGTCATCACAATGAATGGAGGCAAAACGAAGTAGACCAGTGTTTCCCAACCAGGGGTACGGGGACCCCAGTGGGTACGTGAGTAAGATTATATGTACTTTAATCTGAAGTAAAAAGTGTTATTAGTTGTAAATGTATTAACTTTTTGGAGTACATTGGACCATAAATCAAATTAAAATATATAGATAATAGTAATAATTGACAATATGCGACTACTAAACCCATTTATTTGCTTGAAACTCAAGTTAAGGGACGCTCAAGACAAAAAAGGTTGGGAACCACTGAAGCAGACTGTAACATGTTTACGACAGTTTCCATGAGTTCATTGTATATTTTGAGTATAGGGTTGTCAAAAGTATCCAAAAAATCAAACAAACCAGTATCAGTATCGAAACTAGATACTCATTTGAGCAAGTATAGATACTAAAACATGACATAAACCTGACAAAACCTGACATTTCCTGAAATGAATATGATCTTGTCAGAATCAGAAAAAGTTTTATTGCCATTGTCGGTGAACAACATTCACAAACTAGGAACTTGCTTTGGCCGTAAATGATTAAAATAGTAGCAAAATATATGAAACAAGGCATGCATAAAATTAAGAATTAACTAATAAAATTGATGTGGACTGAGATTGTGCTTCACCGAACAAAAAAAAGGACATTTTTATTATTGTGGCATCAAAATAGGTATCAAGAATTGAATTTATTTCTTAGCATCAAAATTGTAGCATCGTGACACAAATTGTAAGTCGTTATAACAAATACTAAGCAACTGTTTTGACTTTGTAGTGTAGAAATGTCAATATGTTTGCATCACATACTATATTTTCACGCTTCAAAGTATGATGATGAAATGAAACACTACTGTGCGGTCAGCATTTCTCTGAGTATTTGTTACTAAATTCTAAATGTGGGATTTCATAGGATTTTACCGTCATGATGAATGTCAAGTGTCTATTAAAATCTCCTTTTAAATAAACAAATGTAGTAAAATTCAGTGTGTTTAAAGCAGCTCTGTGAAATCACATCATGTTCCGCTTTGATTTTGCCTCCATTCACAAACGTAGACAGTTTTTAAGTGTCTCCCGCCGACAGCACCATCGACAATAATCAGAACTGTTCTCTATGCTTTAGTGAACACACATTACGTCGGTGTTTTATCAGGAAACAGCTGACAATGCCGTCGCTGCGCATGTACGAGGACCAGTGCAAGGACCGGGACGCCGCCGACTCGGACGCCTCCTCCAGCGAGACCCCGGCCGGCAGAGACACCAGCCACTCACCGCTGGGACCCGGAGGGAGTCCGCTCCGGTTCAGACCCGGGCGAGGTGAGGGGAACCCGCCCGGAGACAGTGCACCACAGACGGTTGTCATTTCAATAGGCCCAACCGCTTGTATAGATTGTATTGTATTTAATAATAAGCTCTTTGATTTTCAACTTCTGGCTATAAATAAGTACATGTTCAAGCCAGGAATGGACATTAAACACAAATACTCACATTTACACCTGTCAAAAATGTAACTGATACTAAAACTACCATCGAAACTAGATCCTAATTTGAGCAAGTATAATACTAACATAAAATAAATAGAATAACACTTTAAAAGGACAAAATTCTGCTTTTGTGAACAGTTTTAAAGGACCTCATTTTTACTGTTCTAAAACGTGGAACTAGTTGATGTTAAAGGGGTTCCTGACTTTCTGGAGGTAAATTAGTCATTTTTGTTCTTTCCATCAAAGAGTCTCTTGTAGATACAGTACTTTGTTACAAAAATGAAACCTCTAGGCGTTCTTCCTGCTTCACAAAGAATAAAACGCTCTTTAAATAGATGCAGAGAAAGTGCTGTGGTCTCATTGTCCCTTGTTTCTAAACAGTACAAATCTGGTACAGCCCCTTTCCATTGTAGGAGTTTTATGTCCCAGAGATATTTCAAAATCAAATGGAATGTTGATGTTGGATGATTAATTGTACGTTTCTGACTTTACAGACAGTGAAACACTTGCCATACCTGTTTAAAAATGCATGTGAAAAGTCGATAGAAATAATAATTTGACTAGTTGTAATTTTATTTTCATAGTTGAATAAACTAGTGGACTACAGACTAAAATGGGTGTAGTCCCTCATTCGTCCAGGAGTGATCCATCGTAGATAGGGTTTGAGAGATTTCATCTGTGTCTAGTTTAAAAAATCTAGTTTTTAAAGCCGGGTCCAGATGACTATCTTGAGTACCACAAACTCTAAAACACAAGCAAAAAGATGTTTTACCTGTGGCATTGTTCAGTCACATGTCAAAACAGAACACACATTTATGTCTAGAAGCTTTCAGACACCAGAGTTCAGCTTTTATTTGGTTAAAAATGTATTTAGAAAGTTTCAATGTTCACTAATCGTTTGACAAACTAATCTGTAAAATAATCATATGTCATTTGCATCTAAACAGTATTTTCGCGGTTCATTTGTTGAATCTTGGTTTGACGTGTGCCGTTTGTGCTGCAGACGAGAAGACGTGCACGGACAGCGAGCACGAGCTGGACCCGCACGAGGACGTCTGCCCCGGCTCCACCAGCCCCGGCCCGGAGCCCGTGTCGCCCTTCAGCTCCCGGTGCGAGGAGCGCATCAGGGACCGACCCGCCGCAGAGAAGAAGGACCACGGCCTCTTCGGCGTCCGCGGCCCGGAGAAGGACAAGAGCGAGCGCCGCAAAGACACCGCCGACATCTTATCCAAAGACGTCAGCGGCGACTCGTCCGGCGGCATCAGCGCCAGCAAAGACGCCTTCTCTCCGCTGATGGTGCAGACGGACAGCGTTTCTCACTTCAGCCCGGGACACTTGCAGAGCCTGGCGCTGTCCGGCCTCCACGGGCAGCAGTTCTTTAACCCTCTGAGCACCGGGTCGCCGCTGCTGTTCCACCCGGGCCAGTTTGCCATGGGGCCGGCCGGGGCCTTCTCGGCGATGGGCATGAGCCACCTGTTGGCGTCGGTGTCGGGGGCGAGCGCGCTGGAGAACGGGGGCCTGTCGAACCAAAGCGCGGCCGCGGCGGGAGGAGGAGGAGCCTTCCCCTTTCACCTGTCACAGCACATGCTCGCGTCGCAGGTGAGGACCAGACACAAGCGTCTGTGGGACATTTGTGTGGGGTGAACGCTTCTTAGTTAGAGTTAAAGGACACGTATCAGCAGAATTGTCTTTTTGGAGCTTTAAACTAGGGCGGGGCGATATGGTAAACAAAGATTATCACGATTTTCTTAGATTTTATCAGGATTCGTGTTCACTTTGTATTTTTTTATTGCTTTTAACAGAGCTGCAGGATTTACTAGAAATGTCTAATTGTGATTTTTCTGACCAGCGTGATTGATTAGATTTGCAATTTATGTTTTAATAATAGGATTCTTATAGTTTTTGTTGTGTTTGTCATATTTAAACATGTCTTTGTCACTTATTGTCGCGTCGTTTTTAGTCGCAATTTTGACACTTTTAGTACATTTTGGTGCATTGAGTCACATTTGCTCTTCTTCAGCACCATTTTGGTCATGCTTTTCCAGATTTCTGACGTCAAATCGTCTTTGTTGATCCCCCAGTTTGAGTCAGTCAGTTTTGAGTCAGTAATTTGCATCTAAATTAAATCTGCCCAGACGCTTCTGCACAATTGTTGGTTTCTTACTACGGCAACACGTATGAGGACAAACTACATCTAACATCCAAAATATTAAACATGAGCTCGGACAAACACATTAAGTTCTAAGGGGCCAAAACAAAGCTGCAAGAGCAAGTTTAGTGCCAAATTGTCATTATTGTGCTTTTTATTAATTGGATGATATTTGCTCCTTGTTTTATTCAGTTGCAGATAGTGTTTGGACTCAATATTTTAATGACGACACTTTTACAAAAAAATACCCAAAACATTGAAGACTTTTCTATGTTCTAAGTTGAGGTTTTCTACTACCAGGCTATTCAACTTTATTTTACCGAAAGGACAGATTTTTCAGATTGTTTTGTCCTGGACTAAACCAGGTCTTAACCAGGTCTAAACCAGGACTAAACCAGGACTAAACCAGGTCTTAACCAGGTCTTAACCAGGTCTAAACCAGGACTTAACCAGGACTAAACCAGATCTAAACCAGGTCTAAACCAGGACTAAACCAGGTCTAAACCAGGACTAAACCAGGACTAAACCAGGTCTAAACCAGGTCTTAACCAGGTCTAAACCAGGACTAAACCAGGTCTTAACCAGGACTAAACCAGGTCTTAACCAGGTCTAAACCAGGACTAAGACAAGAGATAAAATATTTTCTATGTTTTTGAAGATGGTTGAGGGCCAGATCATGTCCCTTGGAGGGCCTGATTTGGCCCCCGGGCCTTCAGTTGAACAGCCCTGTCTGTGAGTTAAAGTGAACATGCCAAGTTTTGTCAAAAGCTCCAGTTGCAGTTTGTTGCAGTTTGTTTTTCTCAGCCGTAGTTTATTCATTTTGCACATGTTGAAGAAATAATCACTTTGCGGACAGAGACCTTGTGAGCGTGTTTCCCTTTTGACTTTTGACTGAATACAAGAAAACAGAGCCTCGCGTGTGTTTAGAGCAGATCCAACATGTCTGAAGAAGGAGCTGGTTTTCATTCTTGTTTCTTTTTTGGCTTGTTCTTTTTGGCCGACTCCTCCACACATCATAAATCTGACTCATCATTTGGATTTGGAGTTTACGCAGGTGACATTGCATCACATCATGTTCAGAATTCTAGCAGTGAGTGTCATAAATGCATGAAAGTCAGAGCTTAGAAATGACATTAAAAGCTCCAAACACACCTAACATGTGAAAGAGATGCTGCAGTCTGATAACAAATTTAAAACAACTACAACTACAACAACTTCAGTTTGTATCTGAAATAGAAAATCAAGTCAAAAGTTGTAGAAAACCAGATAAACAACAGGAACACTCACATTTGTCACTGACACAGACTTTGGGATCACACACACACACACTTGAACGCTTTACTTTTCTCTCCTTAAATAACACATTTCTGAGCTCAAGTGTAGAGCAAACTAATTGTTGTGTTGAGTCAAAGTGTCCTTTATCTCCCCCTGCCTTTAGCAAAGACGATAGCTAAACTCTGCACAGTCGGAGCAACAACGAGAAACTAAGTTCTGTTTACATTTTACCATATTAAGTTGATTTGAGCTAAATAAAAGTGCACGGACAAAAGGGTGGCACAAAAAAGCAATAAAAACACAAAGTCGTCAAAAGTAGAAGTGCATTTATTGTTGGAAATGATGTCGGTGCATAAGCTCTGTTTGGATCAGGGTTAGATCAGAGGTAGTTTCAGGGTTATAGTGCAATAACAGACCTTTAAGAAATGATCAGGTTCAACATTTGTGGATTTTTCTTTTGGATAATTCTGGATGTAGTGCTTACAGAATACTGGCACCTTCTCTTGTCTTTTCTGTTGTTGTCTTTATTAATAATATTCATTTTATTAATTAAGAGGATTTTGTGGGTAGAAAATAGTCTGGGTTTTCTTCATCCTTTTTCACAGCAGATGTCAGTTTATCATGGAAAGTGTATTATTAAAATGTGTTCTATCTTTCTCTGAGATTCAGCAAAGGCAGTTTTGAGGGGTAAAGTAATTGCTGTCGCCTTAAAAAGAAACGATTTACAGAACAATTTAAAGCTGTTTGGAAGTTAAAATTATAATAATTAATAATCTAACCCCAAAAGAAATAACCCAAACAATGAAATTATGAAAGTGTTTCAAAACAGAAAAAGATTATGGAAAAAAACTTGAAAGGTGCTTGAAAAGTGCTTGAATTTTGTCTTTGAAAAGGTGCATGAACCCTGATATAAAATCGTAACATACATTCGTACAAATTTGCGACAAATCTGGCAGCGCTATCACAGAATATTAAAATAATCATAGGGTGGGAACTAACGATTATTTTGGTAATCGATTAATCCAGCAATTATTCTTACGATTAACCGATTAGTTGTTTAGAATGCGTGACTATGACATCTGTGCTCAATTTGACACAGATAAAGCTGAAGTGAAGTGTTTGATGACGTCCTGCTGGATCTTCATCAAAAACACAAAATATACACAATTCCCGTGTCACTTTTCGGCGATTCTTGCTCTGTTACAAAACCTCTTTTTTCAGTTCATGTCATGTTTTGGAGTCTGTGTATAGACCAGTTAACGATTATATGATTACTTATATAATGGATTAGTTGCGATTGACTATGGCAGCGTTCATCTTGTTATATTTGTCTCACACCCCTCTCCCTGTCTCTCCTCAGGGGCTGCACATGCCTCCGTTCGGCGGTCTCTTCCCGTACCCGTACACCTACATGGCCGCAGCCGCCGCCGCCGCCTCCGCCTCGGCTCTGCCCGGCTCCAGCTCCTCCAGCCCTCTGTCCCGGAGCCCCTTTCTAGGCTCCACTCGGCCCAGACTGCGCTTCAACCCGTACCAGCTGCCCGTGTCGCTGCCGCAGTCGTCCGGCACCAGCCTGCTCTCCGCCGGCCTCCTGCCCAGCTCCGACTGCTCCAAACCGGGCAGCAGGGAGTCCAGCCCCGCCCCGGAACTCAACCACAAGATCTGCCCGAGCGGGAGGGCCAGCGCGTCGCCCAAGAACTCCCTCAAAGACTCCGTGAACGAGCTGCAGAGTATTCAGAGACTGGTGAGCGGTTTGGAGGGCCAGCGAGACTCGTCCTCCTCCGCAGACTCCCCGAAGTGATACGGGGAAACGATTCGGAGACTTTACGCGGTTCGGAAACTCGCAGAAGTGTCGGAAGAACCAGGTCCTGTTTAGCACATGGCGGAAGTGAGAGGACGGCGTCGCTCACGGCTCGGAAGACTTACAAGAACTTGGAATTCCTTTTTTTCCCCACTAAATTCAGACTGAAAACAGAACATTCAGTACACTTTCTACATTCTGCATTGTAGAATTGCAGCCACTGTTTCTTAATATCCAAAAGAAACAACTTCTATGACAAACGTATCTGTCCAAAACTTTAAAGGACATATATTACGCAAAATTGACTGTTATAACTGTGTTCCCCCATCAAAAAAAATGTCTAAAGTAGCTGTGTTTAGCTTCAATCAAAATTTTTTTCAGGACAAATTTGCGAGGTCCTTTTCTCCTGAGCCTCACAAAAAACCTGTCAAAAGTAGAGTTTTGGAAGTCTCCTGTGCTTTTTTTTAAGTCCATAAATTATCACCAGACTTTTTTATTACAAGAGTGTGCTAACATTAGCATGTCGGGGGAAGCTAACTTTTTTTTTTCATGTTATTTCCCCATTGTATATCCCTCTGCTGCCAGTAGATGGAGCAAGTACACAAAATCCTGATAAGGGAACGCCCAATTAGTAGAAAGTAATATGTGTTTACCATATGTACATTATTTTGAATTTTAAAAACCTAAAATGCCAAAATGAAGGCAAACGAGCATGTTTAAAGGCTTATAACAATACCAATAATGCATAATGTGTGTCCTTTAAAGTTGACTATTTTAGGTTTAACTTTTAAATGAAGAAAATGGGTTTTGGTGGACGTCTTGTGAGCTTTTGGAGTCGGAGCTGTTCTCAGACTGTGCTTAAACTTGAAGACTTCGCAGCGAAACGAACTTTTCGAAGCTGCGGCGTTATTCTTACGACGTATATATAATTACTCCGGGCCTCGTTCATTTCGAAAGGTCAAAACAGACACATTTATCATTTCACATCGATGACTATTTATGTAATTAAAACGAAGAAATCTGTACATAAAGCTTAGATCCAAAAATATCCAATTGGTATTAATTTATTCAAGACTGTATATTAGCGTGTATATAATTGTTGCTTTCTCCTCTTTATCCCATTTGAAATATTCCTGTAAAATATGGAAAGCTATTTAGCGCTTGTTGGTTTGACCGATTGTGTAAGATTTTGTTTTTTTAAAGGACGTGTGTGCCATTACGACCATCTACATTTGAAATTTGAAAAAGATCGATTGAAAAACACCTCAGGTTTTCTCACTCCAGCCGGGAAATATTCAGACGTTTCTCCAAAATGGCGCGTCATTCATATCTATTCATAAATATATTTAAAAAAGAAAGTATCTTGTTTATGCTGGTTGTCCGGGTATCTTTTTTTTTTCTCGATTGTCTCACAATTTCAATAAAAAATCATTGTGCTGAAAAATGTATTATTGTCCACTTCTTTCCTGCTGCTGGTTTAATTGTCCTTTTACAACACAGTTTGGCCTTTTAAAGCTTTCAAACACAGTTATTTTAGGCCTTTTAATCTACTTATGTTACTGAAGAGAAAAAGTTTTATTTTTAGTTTAATGAACATATGTTTGTGTTTAGACTAATCATTGAAATTTATCTTTTAGGCTTAAGAACAACAGGGCTATTCAACTACTTTATCGAGGGCCAGATTGTTGGGATGGTTTTGTCCCCCGGGTCAGAAATGTGCTTTTACAAAAGTAATGAAATACAAAAGGCTTTAACAACATCTGCAGAACTGAACCAGGTCTAAACCAGGACCGAACCAGGACTAAACCAGGATTAAACCAGAATGAAACCAGGTCTAAACCAGGTCTAAATCAGGACCAAAGCAGACCTGAACCAGGACTAAACCATTAACGAGAGATAACATATTTTCCATATAGTTTCAAAGATGTGTTGTGGGCCGGATCATATGCCTTAAAGGGTCTGATTTGCTGAATAGCCCTTCTTTAAAATGTCATCATAGTGTTAAAAATACAGAATAGAATCAAAATTAAGTCAATTTTCAATAATTAACTGACATCTCACCGAAATGCTTATAACAAGCCTTCTTTATAACAAAACAAATAAGCAACTATATTGAATTTGCCGGTTAGAAATGTCAGTAGTAGTAGTTTGCTTCTCCATTAAAAAAATATAAAAATATATATATTTTTGAGCCTGATATTGGCATTAAAGCTTCATAAAAAGTTGAATTAGTGGTAAAAGTGTGTAATATAACTGTAGAGAAAATGAAAAACTCTCAACATTTTTGTGAGTGTTTAACTGGACAAATACTTTACAAAAACATTCTGAATTTCAAAATGGAGGCAAAGGTGAAGTGGAGGATAATTAGCATTTTTGACAGAAACATTTAAGAATCAATTTGAAAGAATAAATTGAGTCAATGTCAACAAATTCCACATTGACCATTGTACCATTATTATACCATACAAAAGTTTGTTTTTGAGCAAATTATAATAAACCTATTGTTAAAATGGTAACGTTTAACAAAAGTAGCCAATTTCTGGCCTCTAATTCTTGGTTAAAACATACCAAAAATGCAGCAGACGCAGGGCTTTAGTGCCATCTGTTGGTTGGACATTCTTCTATTGCAGGTTTTTGAATATGGTTTGGTCGATTTGATTATAAAATATAACATGATGTTTAATAATATTGACTAAAGAACATATTAGTAAAAACAGGGTTTCAATCTCTGGTTTGGATTTGCATTAGCCACAGTTAGCTTCTGCTGCTGCTGCGGTCCAGGCTTTTTAGCGTTCAGAACTATTTAAAACGTTTGTCAAATCGAATATAAAAGTGTATTACTTTTTATTTTAGGCTGAAACATATTACACACATCTAAGTTGGAACTAAACCTGACCTTAGACAAAACTAAACCAGGACCTGCCCAAGTCTACGGGACCAAACCAGAATATTTGATTGAATCTCATTTAAAGCACTTCCTCTGCTTTGAGCACAGCAGCAGGTGGCTAAGCTAGCAGTTTCTCACAGATAATGATAACGTTTGTTAAAGTTAAGTAAAATATACAATAAATAACCAATACAATTTTAAAGTCTGATTGTTTTATGCGAAAATTATTTCAGTTTGGTATTTTATTTAGTTATATTTTTGATGTTTTTATACCTCAATAGTAGCATTAGCGTTAGCATTGAGACACAAACACATCCCTTTATAAACACACAAGTGTCCTTTGATGAAGTATCCACTGTTTTGTAAAGTTTTTGTCAGGATCTGTCAGGATTGATTCATTTTAGACTTTTAGACTTAGACACAACTAGATGGAATTAGACAGGAAGTACTGACGCTAACACAGGGCTAACAATGAGCGTAGACTGAGTTGCTACAAGCACGCTGCCTTCAAACGTACACAGAAATCCAAACGGTCTGACACTAAACCAGGACAGGAGTGTAAACAGTAGGGCTGAACAATATTGGCACAAAATTGCAAAAACTGTATTTATTTAGATATTAATGTTCTCCGCAAAGAAAAAACAAAAACAAAAACCAGTCCTGTTGTTTTTGAGATATTCAGTTCAGTTTCAGACTTCTCTCAAATGTTAAAGCTCCTGGAGTTGTTTACAGTGTGCACCTTTGAACACAATCCTGCTGTTTAATGTCGGAAAACAAATCCAAATTGCAATACTTGTCAGGAAAAGTGCAGCCTCGGCGTCACATTTGTGTAATTTACTGCACACATTGTCACACAGTATTTCCGTAGCTTAGCTTTGTGTGTGTTTAGCAAAACTCACGGCTGATGTTTTATTTTCGGTCAAAAGCTCTTTTCCTCTGGAGCTCGTTCTGTGCTGAAACACACTCTATGAAAGGTTAACTAGTCTATGGTGTTCAGTTTGGTGTTCAGAAATAAAGTTATATGACTAAAGTGACTTATCGTTCAACATATGACAGAAAGAACCATATATTTTGAGGCTCAGTATGTATCGTGCTCGTTTTCTTTGCAATTTGGCGACTCTTTTCTTTATTTTTTATTTGATTTGATCAGTAGAGAGTGTTATTCCTAACTTTTATGACTCATTATTGACCCCAGCTAAGTGCAAAAGTCTTACATTGTGCCATTTATTTATTGCGCTCAATGTTTTAACAATATTGCACAGTTTTTAGGTGGATTCTTCTGTTGTCAGTAGCATAAAGTAGTTACATTATGATCATTTATCGTGATATTTTATGTAGATATATATCGTACTTCAAAATGTGTATCATCGTAGACAAGGTTTGAGAGGTTTGATCTGGACACTGCTTTAAAAATCCAGATTCCATTTGAAGTCCAGAGGAGGAGTTTCCCCTGGTCTTTGATACCAGTTTGTTGACCTGGCCTTCATCGGACACTGCTTTTGTTTACCTGTCAGCTGTTATGGGAAACTAATACAAAAAAATCCCTCTTTTAACAGAAATGGTGGTTTTGCCGGCTGTCCTTTCTCTCTGGTCAAGTGGGAGATCGAGCATGCGTAACAGTGAGGGAGTTTCAGTCAGATTACAATAAGATTTGAACATTTCGTTCTTTTGAGCATGAAAACAATACTTTAGTTTTACGTATTTGTGAAACGTTCTAATTTAAGAGTCAGTTAGTGTCGCTGTGTGATCGCGAGCAAGAGGGACTAAAAGTGAAACTATCTAAATAAGGACTTAGCTCTCATAACACGGGGCCTTTATGAGGGCGCTGCTGTTCAGTGTTTGTCCTGAGCGTTTCAGAGTCTTGTTGCTGTTAAATGTTGGATGTTTGCTGCTGTAAACTGTGCTGCGGCCTCAGAGTGGCTCCAGAGGGGGACAGTGAGGGGGGACGGTCAGGGGGACAGCGAGGGGGGAGGGCGGGGGAGTCGGGGGCAGCAGCAGACAGCCTTTTGTCCCTGCCCCGGCGCCTGTCGCCTGCTGCCGGCCACACATCCACATGGCCCGCTTCCTAATTAGAGGAACCCCCGCCCTGCGTGAGCGGCTCGGCCCGGCTCTGCTGCTCCTCTGCCCGCCTCTGCTCAAGCTGCAGAGCGGAGCCAACAACAGCGTCACGCCGCAGTCTCAGGACACAAAGAAACGAGATGCTGGAACCGGTGCTCAAATCTGACCCATGCTACTGGTCCAGCACCGGCACCAGCACCGGCACCAGCACCAGCACCGACACCAGCACCGACACCAGCACCGACACCAGCACCGGCACCAGCACCGGCACCGACACCGACACCAGCACGACATCCACACCAGCACCGACACCAGCACCGGCACCAGCACCAGCACCGACACCAGCACCGACACCAGCACCGACACCAGCACCGGCACCAGCACCGGCACCGGCACCGACACCGACACCAGCACGACATCCACACCAGCACCGACACCAGCACCGGCACCAGCACCAGCACCGACACCAGCACCGACACCAGCACCGACACCAGCACCGGCACCAGCACCGGCACCGGCACCGACACCGACACCAGCACGACATCCACACCAGCACCGACACCAGCACCGACACCAGCACCGACACCAGCACAACATCCACACCAGCACCGACACCAGCACAACATCCACACCAGCACCGACACCAGCACCGGCACCAGCACGACACCCACACCAGCACCAGCACGACATCCACACCAGCACCGACACCAGCACCAGTACCAGCTCGACACCCACACCATCATCAGCACCAGCACCGGCACCAGCACCGACACCAGCACCGGCACCAGCACCGACACCAGCACGACATCCACACCAGCACCGACACCAGCACAACATCCACACCAGCACCGACACCAGCACCGGCACCAGCACCAGCACCAGCACCGACACCAGCACGACATCCACACCAGCACCGACATCCACACCAGCACCGACACCAGCACAACATCCACACCAGCACCGACACCAGCACCGGCACCAGCACCAGCACCGACACCAGCACGACATCCACACCAGCACCGACACCAGCACAACATCCACACCAGCACCGACACCAGCACAACATCCACACCAGCACCGACACCAGCACCAGCACTGACACCAGCACGACACCCACACCAGCACCGACACCAGCACCAGCACCGACACCAGCACAACACCCACACCAGCACCGACACCAGCACCGACACCAGCACCGACACCAGCACCGGCACCGACACAGACACCAGCACGACATCCACACCAGCACCAACACCAGCACCAGCTCGACACCAGCACCAGCACGACATCCACACCAGCACTGACACCAGCACCAGCACCCACACCAGCACCTGTACCCCAGCACCAGCACCGGCACCAGCTCGACACCCACACCAGCACCGACACCCACACCAGCACCGACACCCACACCAGAAATATTTCACCCGAAACGTGAAAACCAGAAGTATTCAGGTAAAAATGAGACACAGCACTTTCCCTGCATCTGTTTATGAGCGTTTTATCCTACAAGAGAAACAGGAAGTGCACCGTTAGCATGCTAATGTTTGTCGCGTGAAGATACGTGATGCTCTGGGCCCAGAGTCTGGTGAAAAGGGCTTCTAAACTCATGGAGGTTGATATTTATGATGCTGGGACTGCATTAGAAAAGAGAGAGATACATGTGACTGATGTAAAGACTTTAACATCAACTAGTTCTGTTTTTAACGTTTCAAAACAGCAAAAATCAGGTACAGGGCCTTTAATGTGTGTATGACAGGTTTTTATGATTTTCTCATTTTGACTTTATTAAATTATAGTTTTACACCAATCAGGTCGCAAAATGACAGGAAGTAAATAAAGTGATGACATCACACTATTTATCAAATAAAAAGTGACATTAGAGGAGTTTTGGTGCAGTGTACAGGATGGTTTCTTGGTCATTTCCAAGTATGATGTCATCATTTATAACCAGGAAGTAAAAATAAAATTCTAAATAAATAGCTAAACTGGGGTAAAATTAGATTTTTGCTGAATTTGAAATATGTTTATCTTAACAGTATTTTATTTGAAGGAGTAGTCCAACCTGTCAGAGGCCCTTTAACGGCGGGTTTGCGTCCCCTTTAATCAGGTCCGTGGCTGCCGGTGTGCCAGTGCGGTTCCTGCGGGCTGCAGCCTCCTGGCCCCGCCTCTCGCTCGGACTCATTTTCTTTTCTTTCTGCGGCGCTAATCACTAAACTCGCAGTCTATTACCGCGCCATTGTTGCCGTTGTGTGTTGTGTTCAGGCGCGGACCCGGCGCTACGGGACAAGAAAGAATTTGTCCAAAGCCATCAGGCCGCGCGGGATCAATGGGCCCCCGCCGGCTCCTGGGGGCCCCCGCGGCGGCCCCGTGGATCGTGGATAATGGCTGCTGACGGCGCGGGGTAAAAAGGCCAAGATTATTCACAAGTTTGTTCAGTGATCAGAGCCTCAGCCGGAGACACGAGGACACGGGACACGAGGAGCGGTGTTTGCTCTGACGTGATCACGTCGTGTCTATTGTACAGTCAGACTTTAAAAGCTTCAAGATAGAGATTATTTATGAATAAAGTGTATAAGAATCAGAAATGCGTTATTCCTTGACCTGATTATTATTATTATTATTATTATCATTATTATTATTATTATTATTATTATTATTGACATTTTGATTCAATAATGACTACTGAATAATAACAATAATATTTATATGCTATATGATATGTATTTAATTAAGATCTCTTTAGGACTGAGCAGTAGCCTCACTGCTGCTCTTTACTGTGTGCACTCAGTGTTTCCTCAATGATTTGGTTTCAAAAGCACTTTTTAAACTTCTGAAAGCCCTGCACAATTCCATTGTGTGGACTTTTGTGCAAAAATGGAAAATACATTTCTTGAATCGCCGCTGTCTTTGTATATTTTTTAAAAAGTATGTGTTTATAGTCCATGTAACAATTGTGATTATAAAAACATTTTATAGGACATCATTCTATGGGGCAATAATATTTAACAAAAATGTGGGCAGCTAAAATAAATAGTATTAAATGCATTCTTTTTACATTTTAATATACGGCAAGTTCTCAGGTGTAGTCACTAATAGGAATTAGTGATATATACATCAGGTCCAAATTTAATGAATTTACTGTCTGAGTCCCACCCGGAGTATGACATCATCACATTCTGAAAGCCTCGACGATGTTTTCAGACGTATGTGATGATGTCATACCCTGGTTGGGGGCACAGACAGTTTTTTCTATTGATTACATTGAACTTAAAATATCCAAAAGGTAAATTCACAAATGTTGACCCTGAACATTTGTATCAGTGACTAGACCTTAGAACCCACTATTAAACAAACATCTGTAACTGAACATATTTATTTTAGTCATTAGTATCGACTGTTATT
Organism: Rhinogobius similis; assembly: GCA_019453435.1. Lineage (NCBI taxonomy): Eukaryota > Metazoa > Chordata > Actinopteri > Gobiiformes > Gobiidae > Rhinogobius > Rhinogobius similis. The sequence goes on from CM033625.1 coordinate 35,011,391, forward strand.
GTCTACAATGTCGTGATGTCATTCATACATACTTGCTGGCCTTAAATAAACCGTAATAGAATGTAAAATAGACTAGAACAGCCTGTTTTTGACAGAAAAGCTGCTTGTTCATTTGTACGTTTTTGTGTGTAGGTTCACATTCTGTCGTATTTTGTGCACCTATAGTCAGTTGTTTTTATTTTCTTCCTCTTTCTTTGCATTGACTCTTTCACTTTTTCTTCACCACAAACCCAAAGCCACAGGTGCAGCCGTGTGATTGGTCCAGACTCCAGAGCACGAGCCCTCGCAGCCAATCAGAGAAGAGAGAGAGAGAGAGAGAGAGAGAGAAAGAAAGAGAGAGAGAGAGAGAGAGAGAGAGAGAGAGAGAGAAAGAGAGAGGGAGAGAGAAACCGAGAGGGGGGCAGTATTTTAGATACCAGTGTTACCAGATGAACAGAGGCGTCTCTCAGCTGCATGGGGCCCCGGGCAGGAGGGGTCGGGGCCCTTTAACAGGTGATGTTTTGTCATTTGAAGTCTAGAGGAAACACTGCTCATCATAAACCGTCCGAGCTGGGGTTAAAAGACAAACATGGCCTCTTTATTTTATTTGACGTTTATTGAACCTTTTTCAAGAGCGAGCGGTTTGCCCAGTTTTTCTGCCCACTGTGACGGCTAAAGGTGTTATTTATTGTCAACTAATGAGTAATGGATGTTGGCCCTTGTTTACAGTCTGGTTGCTATGGTAACAGTTGTGGAATTACCTCTAACTATGTCATATTTGTGCTCATGTTCAACCAGGAAGTAACATTATAAACTGTACACAAACTGTCAAACTGAGACAAATGGCGAAAATGTTTAGTCAAATCTTAAATATAATCGTGTTCACGACGTTTTAGTGAAATGTGTTGAACCTGTCAGATGCACTTGAACTAAAACTAAAATAAATGATAAAAAGTACAACTTCAGCTGCCGTTCCAGACTTAAAGTGTCCATGACAGGTTGGACTAATGTAGTTAAGATAAAAATATTTCAAATTCTGCTAAAATCTTTCCAAATTTTAGCCCAGTTTAGCTTTTTTGTTTTGTTTTGTTTTTTGTTTTTTTATTTTACTTCCTGGTTGTAAATGATGACATCACACTGGGAAATTAGCGTGAAACCATCCTGTACACTGAGCTAACACACAGCTTTTTTTTCCTCTGACAAAGAAAAACACTCATGAACACCTTTATTTTGTTTAAAGGGTCGAAAAAATAATTTAATAATAATAATTTATGCTTAAATGTTGTCTCCCCAGTGTGATGTCATCAGTTTGTTTACTTCCTGTCATTTTCAACAGATTTTTCAACTTTTCTTTACAAACAGCGACCTGATTGGTGTAAAACTATCATTTATGCTTACAACAGGTATTGATACACTGAGTAAAGTCAAAATTGGAAAATCACACAAAACTTTCACGTGCACTTTAATGTGGACCTAAAAATGCAGCCATGGCGTAACAGAAGCCCAGACTTACACAGACTGACCGGTGCAGCTCCAAACATGTGCAAACAGCAGTCTTCACATGAAACAGTTGTGTGTGAGCTCCAGGGGCTGCTCCCTTTGGTCTTGTTCAGAATTCCGCAGCAGTTCATTCAGTGTCGGCCGTCGCCCCCTCCTGGACAACACTAAATCACAAAAACATGGCAAACATCTTGTCACGTCATTCCCACTGATCAGACTCTCAAATATGGGTCAAATCCTCAAACTCTCACCTTTAAACCTGAATATGACGCATGAATGACACAAAACTGCATCACCATCCATCGTTGAACTGATTTAGGTTCCCGTTTCCTGTTTTATACGACATTTTGAGGACTTTTCCCCATTCCATAGATGTAATATTTGGATTTAAACTGTTAATCGTCATAATTTCTCGTCATTCCAAACCCCGTGAAGAGGTGGATTCATCTGATTAAATCCATGACATTGTAAATGACATAAACATTCCATTACATAGACATTTTATTCACATTATAAAGCTACTCTACAGTGGGTCAAATTATTAAAAGTATGCATGGGTTTCATTTAAGCTTCACTGTTTATTCTTTATTGTCTTGCATCATTCATTAAACCACACATATCTTTAGAATTACATTTCTGTTTATGCAGATTAAAAATTAGCACCATTTACTAAAGTAATTAACTATTTAAAATATTATTGAATTATCTGTTTACTTACCATACATCTTATCTTTTTAATGTTTTCCTATGAATTATTCTCTTTTTTTTTCATTCATTCTCTTATTCTCGTATTTATTTTTAGTAGCATTTTTATTTATTTTTTAATCAAAGCAGCATAGTTTGATTATTATTATTTGTACAATTATGGTTTGTTTTTCTTTTTTGTTTGTTCTTTCTCCTTTTTAATTTGTTTTATTTTTATTTACAGTTGAAATGTGATTATTTTGCTCCTAAATGTGTGATGAGATGGCAACAAACAATTCAAACACTATTATATCTTTGGTTTGGTGAAATGTCCCCAAACCGTCACTTACATTTGGAGTGTTTTCGTCCGTTCAAAAGTGTAATATTTTTGGTTTGAATAGTCAGTCGCCATGGCAACGGTGCTAGATCTGAAACACAGGATATAACGCTGTGTGATGGAGATAAAGTTGTCATTTTCCCCCTGAGTTCATGGTCTGTGTGTGAGCAGTCTGCCCCACACGCCTGCAGTTCCATGTGCCACCAGCAGGAGGAGCAGCCACTTCCTCACACTCCTCTGCACAAACTATGAATGTTGTCTTATATTTACTACCAACACTGGAAAAGGTCAAAGTGTGTATTGTGAAAGTACAGTTTTTTAGGTTTAAGAAAATGTTGTTATTCATGGCCTACAGATGATAAAAGTTTGCTTAAATCTTTATAATACGACTTTATTTAAGTTATAGATGCAATTTGTGTATATATTTTGTAATTTTAGTTAAATGAAACAGGAAATATACACAAAAAACAAGACACTGTGAGGAAAACAAGAGTCACAGGTGAAAACTAACCAAAGTCCGGCACAAAATATGTCACATTTTTTCCAGTGATTGGTGAATATGTGCAATTTTAAAAGAACGGCAAAGGTTCTTTTCAACATTTTGCCATTTTTATGTTGTTAAGATTATTAGTTAAACCTGATTTCCAACTTCAGCCTCATGTGAACCAGTTCTGACATTTGAAAAACACAATCCCAGTTTGACCTGTCCACCAGCACCGCTCTTTAAAGGTGCACTGTGTCACTTTTCTGATGTAAACGTTATTGCTTTGCTTTGAATGTTGAATAGTATGGTATCACTGGTGTGTTTTTAATCAGGGTCAAGGACAATTTGAAAAAGGAGGCCGTTAATGTAAGATCGCTCTTCTTTCTGCTCCATTTCATTCATTTTTAAAACTATGTTTAAAGGGCCCATGACAGGTTGGATGACTCATTTAACTAAAATGCTGTTAAGATAAATATATTTTAAATTCTGCTAAAATCTTATCAATTTTACCCCATTAGAGCCAATTTTAATTTTTTATTATTTCACTTCCTGATTGTAAATGATGACATCACACTGGGAAACTACCAACAAACATCCTGTACAAAAACAAAAGACTTCATTTGACAAAGAAAAATACATGTGAACACCTTTATTTCTTTGAATCAATGTTTAAAGGGTCAAAAAGTAGGTTCTTTTGTGTGAATTATACTTTGTCTCCCCAGTGTGATGTCATCAATTTGTTTACTTCTTGTCAACATATTTTTCATCTTTTTTCCACAAACAGCTCCTGATTGGTGTAAAACTATCATTTATGCTTACAAGAGGTATTAATGCACTGAATGAAGTCAAAATGATATAATCATACAAACCTGTCATATGCACTTTAACACTTTGTCACTGATGATGTCTTTTATTTGACATGAATGAAATGGAAAAAAATCAAACATATCTATCTTGCATTTATTCAATTAGAGGTTTCTCTGTTGTAAAAAACAAACAAATAAATAAAATAACGTGTGTTCTTCTTCTCCTCAGACTTGCCTTTCAACCTGCTTATCTGGAGATAGAAACATTTAATGCCACACTGTGGAACATTCAAGGCAAAGTTATAACATCATGAAAACAAGCTAAATAACACTCTGTGGCTTTAAAGGCTGTATGTTCTCAGAATGTTCTCATTGTAGTGGGAGGGCCCTTGTGGTAATTATTTAATATAGTTTTACATCTGTGAAGTTACAGTTTGTGAGGAAATAAAAAAAATAAGTTTAAAACGATATGAAGTAGAGCTGAAAACCGAATCCCTCTGTGATGTCATCAAAAAGCGACGTACAGAGACAATTTACAGCAAATTACACATTTTTCTGACAGTTTAAACCGTCATTCAACAAAATAGACGTATTATCAGGGATTATTTGTCAATTCTTAACTATTGTGTAATGCATATGGATGATGGCCTTGTTTACAGTCTGGTTGCTATGGTAACAGTGGTGGAATTACCTCTAACTATGTCATATTTGTGCTCATGTTCAACCAGGAACATTATAAACGTTACAAAAACTGTCAAACTGGGGACAAATGGGCAAAATGTTTAATAAAAATCTTAAATATTTGAGGATTCTCGAATAAGTGACGTAAATAACATCACACATCGAGGGAATTCAGCAGGAAGTGTGATTGACGGCCGAAAGGAGAGGATTTTCTAAGCAGAATTCATTAAACTAGTGTGAATGAAGCTAAATGCAACTCCACGTGTTTTTTTTTATGACGGAACAATGTCAGAACAGGGTTAAAAGATCGAAAAAGTCCATTGTGCATGATATTTGTTCTTTAAACTGGATGCTTTTCTGAGGCTTAAAGAGAGAGGACTTACTGGACGGGATTAATGAAGCAAGTGGCAATTAAGTTAATTGCAACTCCAGGTATGTTTTTGATGATGGACCATTGTTAGAACAGGGTTAAAAGCTAAAAAAACTCACAATAACATCATTTTTGACCTTTGAACTGGGTGTTTTTCTGAGGCTCAGGGAAAGAGGACCTACAAAACACGATCAACGAAAGTGTCAGTGAAGCTAGTTACAGCTCCAAGTCTGTTTTTGACGAGGAAAACTGTTAGCAGCTCAAAAATGTACATTTTGCACAATATGTGTCTTATTATTATAGAATTATTATTACCAACCAGCTCCATTTGGTCGTTGTCCACAAAAGGTGAATTAAAGATACTATTAGGCGCACAGGTCGTATATCCATATAAGACCAGTGCGCCTAATAGTATCTTTAATTCACCTTTTGTGTCTCAGAAGCTGAAGAGAGCAGTGCATTGTGGGTAAAACCTGGGAAACCCATTGTGAAAAGCAGGTGTGTGTTTGTGGAAAAAGCTCTTTAGAATTCTGCTTCTCTGTTTTGCGCCGACAATAAAGTGTGTGCTGCGTCTGGTCCGGCCTCGTCCTCTTTACATTAAGCTTTACATCAAAGCCGTGGTTTCATTTAGCGCTCACAGTCACACACCACACCACTGCTCCGGCTTTTACCCTCATTTCAAAGTGTGTCCTGCTCCAGAGTGTCCTGTTGTGACATAAGTGCCTCGGCTCGGGACTGAATGGACCGCGTTGAAAGCAAATAGGTTTGTGTCCGGCAAAGTCAAAGCGGCGGGTAATGAAGAGCTGTGCTGTGATTATTAGAGCTAAAAGACAAACACGAGCCGTGACGTGGGGAAACAGACGGCTTTGAACTCCACAACAAACAGTCTGACCAAAAATACATTTAATATACTGTATTTATCTATTAAATGATCTGAAAGTAGTTTAGATTTTATAATAATGATAGTAACTTAAGATTACTACAATGGAAGAATAAAATATACAATTTATTTATCTGAACAGAGACACATTAATGAATATTTCTGTAAATGTGCCAGTTTTAGCAACAAAGATCATTTTCAAACCTGGGCAAGGTTTAGAGGCAGTGGCTACAGATGGACTTACAGGAAACATCAAGCATTTTTGTCTTGTTGGCCTTTAACGTGCTCTTGAGTGTTTAAGGTTGGCTTTCTCATGTTTTAGAACAAAAAAAATTGGTTTCTAAAAAAAACCAAATGAACATCTGTGTCTCTGCACGATCCCACGGCACTCACTGAGTTTAGGCACCATCTGCACAGCAGAAACGCCAGGAGAAATGCGAGTAGCCGAGCAGTTGTAGTCATCGTGTTTAGAGACAGAAATGCTCAGAACCATCTGAGGATGATTCTCAGATCAGTGACGTGTCTGTGAAAACATCATTCATCGAGAGAGTTCAGCAGGAAGTGTTTCTGATGGTCAGAGGGAGAGGATTGTATAACCAGCATTCACTAAACTAAACTAATGAAGCTAAATGCTTCATTCAGGTGTGTTTTTGATGATGGAACAAAATTAGAGCCGAATTCTGTCAAAAAGTGGAAGAGAGGCAATTTTATATAATATTTGTCCATTAAAACTTGATAATAAGCATTATTTCTCAAATCAATATAGCGATGAAAGTGAAAGAAAGGAGAGTGGAGCTCTTTGGTACTTGAAGCACAGATGATAAGGAGGGCACACTGGGGGCCATGGATTAGTGGTCAATGCAGTGAATCATTCAAAAGGTGCATTTAGCAGAGGTTTGACGGTGCCACCACTTACACTTTTATTCAGGTTTGGAACCTTCATCTCAGGTTTGTTTCACATAAACTGACTGTAAGCAGCTCTAGGATAGAAGAAGATTTGTAAAAACTGCTGTAAAAGAATTTGTCAGATAATGTGGGCCACTTTACCAAGAGTCAAGGGTCGACAGAAACTGCAGTAGGTGTAACATTTAAACGTCGTGTGTGATGTACATGAGTGGAAGGTTCATGTAGCACAGAAGAACAGACGGAACATTTCACAAAGTTCATCACACACTCCATGAGAGCAGCACTGATTGGACCAGATTTTAAAGCTGTAGTACCTAATTTTCAAACCGTGAAATAAAGAAGCATTTGAACCTTTCTGACTTACTCCTCGCTCTCACAAACATATGATTCATGCATGGATTTACTGTCCACTAACACAGCTTTAGAACTGCTGTTTCAGACACAAAAGTGAAGCAGGGGTGTCCTCCCTGCTCAGCCAATCAGCTCATGGGGCTTTGCATTACAAGTTTGAAAAGATTAAATGTTTGATTATTAGACGAGGACATGTGTGGAGGTCTGATTTTTTTCACAAAGTTCTGCGTTTACAAAAAGGAGAAAAACAGACTGTACGAATGATGAGGAATCCCAGCTTTAAATATTTAAAAAGTGTTACATTCTGGAACATTCTCTGACGGCGAGATGTGTGCTGTTACCGATGTTCCAGCCCTGACAACTGATTACATTTAATATTTGCACTCAGGAGAGAAGAAAAAGTTGTATTAGTGGTGAGTGGATCGATGCCAAATATTGATACTGAAAGAGGTATCGAAAAGTAAATATCAAAACTTAAATATTATTAAAAATATACACAGGTTGGTTTTCTGCACATATAGATTTATTTTCTATATTAGTTCAAACTGGGGTGGAGAGAAAATAAGAGCCAAGGTCAAAAGTTGCAAAAACAACGGCCCGTGGCTTAAAGGTCCCATAACATGCAAAATCGACTTATCAGAGGTTTTAACCTTCCTACAGTGCTATTTGGGCCTCGTATGTTGTGCCCAAAGTGGTTTTTTGATTGATTCCCTCATGTTTTCACTAGAGAACTGTCTTTTTTGTCCCCCTCGGGTGCGCAGCAGCCGGGGGCTACTCACAAGGATGACGCGGGTGTTTAAGCCACGCCTCCGGGAAGCGCGCAGCCGCAGAATAAAAACAGCTAATGCTAATGCTACACAGTAATTACACGATGGATATGACAGATAGAAGAGTTAGCTTGTTATTTACCAAACGGCAGCGTCCGTCGTTGAGGCCCTGGAGCACGTCAAACTCCAGGTCAGATCCAGGACGTAGGACTCAGCACGACGCACCGTCAGGACGGAGAAAATGTTTATTCAGTGTTTGTGTATCGCTGTTTACCGGAGCACACGGCGCATGCGCACTAACTCCGCTCTAGGCTTCGGCACGAGTTGGGCGGGGGAGGCAGTCTGCTCTCTGTTCGGGGGGGTCAGATCTCAGAGTGAGCCGTTTGCTTTTGCAAGGAGGGGGGCCAGTCCAAGAAATGGATGTTTTTTGGAAACTGTTATGTTATGGATATTGCACAATGCAACATTTTATCAACAAAGCCCTTAGAATAGACTGTGTGAAGGGGAAAATAGCAGAATATGGGACCTATAAACAAACTGACGATTGTGTAGGGCCCCAGCTGTAGGGGGCGCCACATGCTCTGTCCAGACCAAGAGGGAGAGCAAGAGCTGCCACAGCAAGTCAAAGGTTTCACACAAACCAATCTGTAAAGGGGGGTGGGTCACGGGTGACTGGAGCCTGTCCCAGTGCCTTGGGGCCGTAGGCGGGGCACACCCTGGACAGGGGCAGCTCATCCAGGGTTAATATGGAAGTTATTGTTATAATTACATCAGGAAACTGACGAAACTTCAAGACGTCCTGACAGTTTGCTCTCTCAACATCTCGACTTTCATGAGGAAACAACAAATGTGTCCAATCTGCGAATAAAGATGTTTTATTCTTCCATTGAATCCACTTCATCCATAGATTTCTCTGGGACATTGTAAATTCAGGCCGTTTTCTCCAAATGCATTTTTCTCCCTCGAGACATAAAGATCAGCCTTAAAGTAGCTCCTGCACCAAACTGTAACCTGGCCCTGCCCTACGAAATCTAACAATATTTGTGAGTTTCACAGACTCTTGAGGATCCATCTGGATGCCCTCCCGCTGTGGGCTTTGAGCCGCTGTGTGCTGGACCAATCACAGCGCTGCATTGTGGTTTGGGTGGAAGTCAAAAGGACAAACCTATGGCGGCGCCGACGGACAGGCTTTCAACACATTTATGGAGTAGTTTGCTTTTGAAAACCTGCACATATAAGTGCTTTGTGCATCTGAGGAAGAAGTCGATGCTTTTCTCTCAACTGGATTTATTGATTTCTCGACTTGTTCCCCTTTTGCGACGCTGCGACTGATCAGTTCAAATGTTTGTCATGACGTTATGCAGTTTCCCGACGACATCAACAGGGGCCTGTCCAGATTGATAATGTGTAGAACTAAATACAGAGTGATAACCATCAATCTGAAGTGAGCAGGTTAATAAAGATCAGCCTTAAAGGAGCTCCTGCACCAAACAATCTGGACTCAACAAGATTCTGACACAATGGACACAAGGATTAGTTCATATCTAATTTTAAGCCTGATTTTTTAGACAAAATTTGAATTTAAGGTCAATTTTCACTCAGATCAGGTTTATTCAAAAACTAAATAAGAAATCCATAATCCCCTCTTTAATTATTTTCTAACTAACATGTTGCAAAATGTTACAAAAAAAGACTGATTCTGTCCATTTTTCAGATTTAAATGTTTCAAATATGTGACATCTTGTGTTTTTACGCCTTATTTATATATTAAAACACAACATGATGAAAAACTTGCAATACGTTTTTTTCTTGTATTTATGTGAGTAAACTACAGGAGAATCTTTCAATTCAAGCTGTCCTCCTCTTCCCCTGCGGCTCTGCTTGTCACACGTCTTGTTTGGGGCCACCAAATGCTTAAAGCCGGCCCTGTTTACATCGAAGACACATTCAAAAGATCCATTTTCTCAAAGGAAAGTGGTGCTGGGAAAGCACTGGCCGCGGTGCATAAACAGTGCTCATGTCGCTGCTCTGCTCCTCTCTTTGTTCTCCTCGTGTTGATATCCGTGGAGCTCCTCCATTAACCTTTCGCGACAGTGTTTCTCCGACTCCCAAACACGCCTTCATCCTTTGACCCTTTAAAGATCACTTTCCCTCTCCGCCGCCGCGTCTGCTCCGTGTCCCGCCGCCGCCTCCCACGTTTGATCAGCGCCGCCATCTTGGAGCAGTGACAGGAAGAGGGAGCACGACGGCCGCAGCGGAGTGTTTGAGCCCAGAGCGCCTCCACAAGATGAACGCCGGAGATTAGCCCCAAGCTAAACAGAAGCGCCGTGATGCATCGGAGGAGGACGGGGAGGACGGGGATTTAGGGCCGGCCGTTTACGCAGCGCTGAGGAGGGGGACGTTACAGGAGTTTGATGGAAGGACTTTCTCCAGAGCGAGAAAAGGAAAGGATGGAAGGGAGAGCTGCAGCTAACGAGAACATGCAGACTTTAAGGAGGGACACTACAGACAAAACCCTTTTTTGCAATTTTTCGTTTTTTGGTCAGTTTTCTCTCTCGACACATGGACTTTCATGTGGAAACAACAAACTTGTCCAGTCTGCTCCTAAAGATGTTTTATTCTTTCATTGAATCCACTTCATTCATAGATTTCTCTGGAACATTGGAACTTCAAAGGCCGTTTTATTAAAATGCATTTTTGTCCCTCGGAGACATAAAGATCAGCCTTAAAGTACAATCTGGACTCAACAAGACTTTGACGAAACATTCAAAAGGATTTTTTGATAACTAACTCTAAAACTGATTTATTTATGTTTTAAATAAATAAATAAAAATAGGGCAATTTTTTAAATGTAATATTTTTATAATTAATATGTTACAAAATGAACTGAGAAATTTAAACCTGGTTCTGTCCATTTTTCAGATTGAAATGTTCCAAATATGTGTATCTTTGTCTGTTTTTACACATAAAATGCCTTATTTCCACATGAAAACATGACATGATGAAAAACTTGTAATACATTTTTTCCTCACATTTATGTGAGTAAACTACAGGAGAAGTTTCAAGTTAATATCTTTAAATTCAAGATTTTTTCCTATTCACCTGCAGCGTCTCACCTTAAATCCATTATGAACTAAATAAAAGTAGAACTCTGGGGAATGAAGGCTCTAGACTGAGAATATTTACAAAAAGTCTATTGTTAATGAAAATGTCCCTTTTTGACATTTCGATTCAGTAATGATGTCTTTGTTACGTCTCCAGAGGATTATTACGATTGTACACTGCAAAAACTGAATTTCTAAACGAGTACTGAATACTTAATTTAAGACTAGTTAAGATTAGTTAAGACTTATTTGATACAACTAGATGTTTTTGACTTGTTTCAATACTTTACTTTTACTTCAAGCCAAATTGTCTGCCATTGGGTTAAGAAAATGTTACTTACTCCGTTGAAAAATGTATTTTAAGATAAAATATTGCATGATCAGTCAGAAATACCTTGAAATTGGTTAAATATTCTGCATCACATCAACAATGAAGTGGCATTGAGTCCAAACTACTCAAATCCATGTAAAAATGTAAAGTCATTTTAATTTGGGCTGGATTTGTATTTTTTGCTGTGTATGAAAATACAACTTTGCTTACTTTTTATAGTCGACATATAAATCATGATTTGTCCTAATCCAAAACAATCTAAATATGTCTCTTTTGTTTATTTGTGCCGACAACTTTGAACTTTGTGGCAGTTTTTGTTTCATGTGAATAAGACCAGGAATTACAGAGATTTGAATCATGAACAGGTCGACACATCTGTAAAATAAATACTGTGGGGATCGCAACTGTACAATAAAGAACGTGAGAATTAGTTGAAACCACATATTAATCCAGTTTTGATGACTCATGCCTGACATCTTAAATAAAGACTATTTTGAATTGACTTAACTTGTGTTTTCTTGTTGGAACTACATAAGTTTAATACGGCAAAACACTATGAATAAATCTCAGATTTAGAGATATCAATTTGTAGTTTTTAGAGTAGTTTACTCACTTACTTACTCATAATTTTTAGTAAAAATGACTAAAATTCCAAAATCTGAAACATATCGGAATTTAAAAAATGTATATCGCCCGGTTTAAATTTCTTGCTTAATTTTTTTTGACATTTTAGATACAAAAACATGTTCATTGGAGATTTTAGAAATGTTATTTATATTTGAGTGAACTATTTTTACTAAAATTTGGCATAAATTTAACCTCATTTTTTTTTATGATAAAACTTTATAAAACAGGCTTTGAATTAGATATCAACAAATCCATCTGTAAAATCCATCAAATGTAGGAGCTACTTTAATGATGTTTATGTCTCTGTGAGAAAAAATAATTTGGAGAAAATGGACTTTAAAATGACATGTCAAATATAAATCTATAGATGAAGTGGATTAAATGAGATAATCAAACGCCTTTACGTGTAGATTGGACAGTTTCCTTGTTTCCAGATGAAAGTTTATATGTAGAAAGAGTAAAATGACCAAAAAACAAAAAGTGTATGGATGGATTTGATTGTCACAGCGCCCCTAGTGGTCTTAACTACGAACTGCAGCAAAGATTAGACGTCATTCTTTTTGTTTGTTTTGTAAAAATAAAGTCCAGATGAAAGCGTTCTGTAGCAGCGCAGCTCTCGTCCTTAAACGCCATAAAACCAACGAGAAAGAGAGGAGGATTTAAGATGGCCGCCGCTGCCGGATCAGTGACACCCAATAAACAGGGAGATAACCCAATCTGCGACGCCCCGTAAAACCTGGTAAAAGACGGACACAGAGGGACTTTTCTAACACCACGAGCAGCACCAAATCAGGGCGAGACCGAGGAGAGACCAAAGACCAGAGCGCAGGCAGAGAGGATCATGGGAGGTCTTTTATGGAGTCGAGGAGGGTTAAGCTAAAAAGTGCTAAGATCAGTTCCAGCGTTTCGGCGACAGAGGGAGTTTGAGACACGTGGGAGAAGTCTAGAGGGCTTTGAAACTGAAAATGAACGCGTGGGGCGTTTAAGGAAGTTTGTAACTGTAATTTTATACTTTTTGGACAATATCAGGGGCAAAAATGTCAACTGTAGCTAAGGCTCAAATGATTGAACGATGGTGTAGACAGTAGTCAGTCGTTATTATTGTAGGCAAGACCAAAGAGCTCGTCCTAAACGCTGGCGGACCTAGGAATTTGGGAGCCCACGGCAAAATTAAATACAGGCTCCTCCTCAACAAGTTTAATTTTCTAGAACTTTCTGTCGTGTCTCTTGAATTGTTCTTGAAGGAAGCTTTTGTTTTTTTTCTACATGTGAGATGATAAGAAAACAATTAGAGTATTCTAATTCATATCCGCAATAGTTTACATGTTCTTCCCCTTCCTTCCCCAGAAAACGATTTAAGAAATCAGACCATATTACCTGTTTGTTGATAACATTGAACTTTGTCATGAAATATCTAAAAAGTGAATTCACAAATGTTGAACCTGATGATTTCTCTCAGTGACTCGACCTAAGAACTCATTATATTAGTCAAACATTAGCCAAAATTACTCATGAGTAAAAAGTATGTGGGCAAACTACTCAAGTATCCGAATGTTATTGGAAATGATGAACAAAATTTGGTATTTTCAAAGAATTAACTCAGAATTTAGACAAACTGAATCATAAATGAGTAGGTGATGCAAGAAACACACATTTTCAAATCATTTCGTCAACATAAAGCTTTTTGTCACTTGTAGATTCACTCACAGTGAGAAGAGGAACCAATACTTTTACTCAAGTAAGAGGCACACTACAGGTCCAATCTGAATCTTCATGACAGTGGGAACAGCACAAATGCGATTTTTTTCGACTGCGACCTACACCTCTTTAGTACATGCTACTAAGGCTACGTTCACGTTTCTTTGCTCAAATGTGACCTGGATCAGAATTTTTTATTAACAGTGTGAACAGCCTGTAAAGTATGTATAGTAAATGTAACTGATGAATGTCACTGAGTACTGCCCACCGCTCTGGGAGGTCGGCGGCGGCTCTTGCCCAGCCCGAGTGCTCCGTCTCTGGGATAAGTGCGTCTCGTGTGTGGGCCTGGGTCACATGGTTCTGCTGGAGGAACGGGAGCTGACCGGGGCTTGAACCGCGCCACATGACTCAGAAATACCTGGAGAAAATAACCCCAGAAGAGCAGAATGTTTGAGGATAAAGGCGAACGCTTGACCCCGACACTGAGACGATGGAGCGGAGTTAAACCGCTCGCAGAAAAAACAGCAGCGCCGCTTCAAAGACCAAAGAGGATTAGGGACAAAAACGGCAGATATGACACTAATTAGACTGAGAGCGAGCAAAGAGTTAGCAAAGAGTCAGGAAAGTGTTAGCAAAGAGTCAGCAAAGTGTTAGCAAAGAGTTAGCAAAGAGTCAGGAAAGTGTTAGCAAAGAGTCAGCAAAGAGTCAGGAAAGTGTTAGCAAAGAGTCAGGAAAGTGTTAGCAAAGAGTTAGCAAAGAGTCAGGAAAGTGTTAGCAAAGAGTCAGGAAAGTGTTAGCAAAGAGTCAGGAAAGTGTTAGCAAAGAGTTAGCAAAGAGTCAGGAAAGTGTTAGCAAAGAGTTAGCAAAGAGTCAGGAAAGTGTTAGCAAAGAGTCAGGAAAGTGTTAGCAAAGAGTCAGGAAAGTGTTAGCAAAGAGTCAGGAAAGTGTTAGCAAAGAGTCAGGAAAGTGTTAGCAAAGAGTTAGCAAAGAGTCAAGAAAGTGTTAGCAAAGAGTTTGGATAGTGCTTGTAATGATGTAGCAAAGAGTCAAGAGAGTGTTTGCGAAGAGTTAGCAAAGAGTTCTCAAAGAGTCTTCAAAGACTTAGTAGAGTTAGTAGTGAGTTAACAAAGAGTTTATAGAGAGTCAGCAAAGAGTCCTCAAAGAGTTAGCAAAGATGCTGCGTTCATATGGTCTTTGGGATGTTTTTCCGAGTTGAAAAATACAGATGAGTGGTTGGAAAAACCACTCTAGATCTCGACTGAGAAGCTACTGCCCGACTCAAACACCTGACGTCACCTGCTGTGGAGACGGACGAAACGGAGCTGGTTTGAGGTCAGTGACTAACATTACTAGAGTGACTGCCGTTTATATCACAAGAGCAACTGATTTATGCAAGAAAGACCCACTGTTCATTATGCACATTAGCTAGCTAAAGTAGATATGATAGGAGGTTTTCCAAAACAATGTTCGACGTAACACATCATTGCTGACCTCGTGTGTGAAGTGGGAGTGAACTCCCAGTTCATAGGAAGATTTACCAGTTCAAGCGGCGTTCCATTTTTTCGGAGGTGGAAAACATCCCAGTTGCCAGTTGCCTGGAACACACCATTAGATTTTTCCAGCTGAATTAACTCATGTAAACAATGTAGGTCCATGCTACTGTGTAACGGTTAAACTAACGCTTATATTGTTTATGTGGCACAAAAGTGCTATTTGTGCTTATGATCTTTGTTGTAACGTCAAAGTTGATCTCGTCCCTCGACCAGCTCCAGTCACAAGGATTTACCAGGTGCAGTGGTGTTTCAGGGCATTTTTTCAAGATGGAGGTGGGAAAAATCCCAGTTACCAATTTCCTGGAACGCACCATTAGCAAAGAGTTTTGTTGTTGTTTTTAAATTTGCACTACTCCTATATTTGTCTGAGTGTTTTTGATTTTGCTTTAATTAAACATAAGTTACATGATTCAATTATAATGTAATAAAACATTTCAAGAAATGTGAGTAAAAGTAAATCATTGGTGTGATTGGTTAAGCTTGTTCATACTCATTTTATAGTGTGTGTTTTGATGAAAAAGGGGTTGGTGGAAGCACAAATACTACATTTAGACTCACAGTAAAGAATAGAGGTATAGACTTCACATCTAAATGAGAAACAACATCTGATGATAATTAAAAAAAACCTTTAACATAAGAAACGTGGGGATTAAACAGTTGGGTAAAAACAGATAAACAAACAGGAAGTCTTGGAGTGTTTATGCGTCTGGGCTTAAACGCTGATGAACAGTCAACACAAATAATCTAATAATAACTCATTAAAGCTCCGGCTTCAGCTCTACCCATAATCCTCTGCGGCTCATTAGTATGCCATGGTTAGCGTAGCGGTTCATTAGCACGCGGTGGTTAGCGTAGCTTCGTAAACTCTGGTTTGACACATTGGGCAGTGGCTTTGGAGTTTTTAAATGAAGTGGATCAAACGCAGAGTGAGGCTCATTAAGACGCAGCGTGTGGACAGAGGGGGCGCTGTAGGGCTGGACTCTGTGTCCACATGAGCTGCCTGATGCTTTTGTTTGTTATGGTCTTATGTTTTTTGGTCTGAACAGTTAAATATACAACTGGCACACACATTTTGAAGTGTGAAATACTTGCTACAGAAAATATTCCCATAATAAACAATCAAATCAAAACTGCTCTAAACTCTTCGCACAAGAACACTAAAGCAGGATAAACCTTATAAATGTACAAAAAAACATATTTATTAATTTATTTATTTTTCACCCCCCTGTGTCTCCCCCAGCCACCTACACCCCGCCCCTGGTGAGGCCACGCCCCCAGGAGCTTCCCAAAGCCCTGGGAAACTTTGACCTTATTCTGCCCCGCCCACTTTTGCCGTTTTTTGCACTTCCGTCTGTAAACGCACTTCCGTTTGACGAGAACTCCGTTAAAGCTAATGACGAACGAGGGAAAAGTCTCGCCGCTAAAATGTTACATAAAGTAGGTTGATTTGTGTAAAATGTTTAATGAACACGAGCAACAACAAGTCACAACGCAACGATTTCCTGAAAACGGCTTTTTAGTCCACGTAGAACTTATTTTCTGTTGAGCTCGTCTGCTCCATGTGAACTACAACGGAAACAAGACGGCGGCGCGTACGACAACTTCAGGAATAAGGTCAATAAAGAGGTATATTTAAAGGTAAATTGAGTCATTTCAGTATAAACTACAAACATTTTATATTTTAACTGTTCTGAAAAGGGGAAACCACAATGAACGTAAAATCACAATTTTACAGTGTCATCGCAGAGAAATGAAAAATGTGGTTATAATAGAAGTCAATGAGGGAAAATGGAGCCAATAGAACATGGGAGAAAAAAACAAAAACCTGCTTTTGCAAAAAATTAAATAAAGCTTTGACATAAAAGGTAAAAACAAATTCAGCCTTTATGCAGCCTATATTCATATTTAATCTGAAAAATGGGCCTTTTTCTGACATTTTTAGCACCATCACTCACTTTTTCATATGACTTTTAAACCAGAGCTAACTTCAGCGACAGACAGGTCTCTTGTGAAAATACACTCCCAGTAAAAAGAAGCCAAAAGCCTTTTTTCCCCCTTTTTTTCTCTCTTCCTTTTCATTGAAATAAGAAGTACAATCACATACAAAAACATTTCATGTCGCCAACAATAAAAAAGAGCCAGTGTTTCTCAGGAGAGTGGTCTTCAGGTTAGTTTGAGGAAATGTTGTCGCTGGTTTTCCGTGCAGAGACAGCAGGGGGCGACATCGGGAGCTTCAGACGCCCCGTAAATACATTTATTTTAATAAGGTTAAAATGGTTCTTTAAATCTGTTCAAATATGTTGATTGAGTTGTATTTTAAAGTAGAGCTAAGTAACATTTTGACCTTATTAAAGTCTGTGTAAGTCCGTGTGGTGGTTGTAAATGTATTTTCAGGGTGTTTGAAGCTCGTCGTCGCCCCCTGCGGTCTCTATGTGGAAAACCAGCTGCAACATTTGCCGACATCGACCCAAAGACAACACTCCTGAGAAACACTGGCCCTTTTTTATATTTGGTGACATGAAATGTTTTTGTATGTGATTGTACTTCCCTTATTCAATGAAAAGGAAGAGAAAAAAATGTAAAAAAATAATAAGCTTTTGCATCTTTTCACTGGCAGTGTATTTTCACAAGAGACCTGCAGGGGGAGCTCTGTTGCTGAAGTTACTTAGTTCTGCTTTAAGCAAAAAAAAGTCTGAAAAATAAATGATCTACTATATTTTTACAGCTGTCAAAAATGTGGAGTAAAAGGCCGCTAACAGAAAATGTTTTTTCTGACACGTCACAAGGATTAAATCAACTCTATTCACCGAAATTAACTCTATTTAACTCAGATTTATTTAAAGTAAAATCTTTTACTTTTTGGCTATTAAAATAAAGAAAACATTGTTAGGTTAATGGACTAAATTGACACACATTCGGCTTGACTTAAACTGGAGAATGACAGTATCAGTTTGGGCATCCGAAAACCACCTGATGACATCATACAGTGGGCCAAGCGTATACAGGATTATTGAAAGTTTAGCGACACATAACCTTTAATTCTCTCAGAACAAAGCAAACAAAAAAGAAAAGAAAAAGCAGCCCAAATGCCATCGCTCGACGTCACCAAACATTTGGGCCTTTCCATAAATATAGCTCTGACACGACTTTGTCAAACACACCGCGGTCTGTCCGGCCGGCCGTGTGAGAAACGTCTCTTTTTAAAAACACAAGATTTTTGAGGTGGCACTAAATCACACACAGGACAGAAGCTCGTCCGATTGGCCAGCGACAGAGAGCCAACGACCAATCAGAGACGAGAGAGACGAGGAGGAGCGTGGAGGAGAGAGAGAGAGAGGAAGACGAGGGAGAGAAGGAGCACCAGCCGCCATTTTCACTCAAGCACAAGCTCCACACACCGTCTACAGCTGACATCACACCACAAAGAACTCACTGTGAACGACGCTCCAGAGCTGACCTTTGACCTGAAAATACACCATTACTTCTGCATATTATTGAGAAAGTGGAAGCACAACGTCGTGGACAAAGAAAAGTAAAAAAGTATTCGGGTTAGAGCTAATCGATGTTAGAAATACTCGTCGACTAATTAAGACTACGCACAGACTCCAAAGTATGCCATGAGTTGGAGGAAGACGTTTTATGTCTCAAACGGTGCAGGAATCACACAAAAAAGTGATCAAATGTAGTGTTTTTGATGATAACACACTTGGATTTGTAAATATTCTTCACCAGGATGAACTCAAAAGGCTTCACTACAACTTTATCTGCATAAAACGGAGTAAAAAGCTCTATTCACAGCATTCCAAATCATTCTTATTGGTTAATTGAATGAATATTTGCTAGATTAATCGATTAACAAAAGAATTGTTAGTTGCAGCTCAAATTTGGGGAAACTACAACTGTCTGGATGAAAAGAATGTGTTTCAAAGGACAAAACAATAAATACTGCACAGGGTCTGGTATTTAGAAAAGGACAGACACAAAAATGAGAAAAAACACATTTTACTCAAATAAGCGACTGTTACACTGTACTGGATTTTATTCAGAGGAGAAAAAGTGTCTGAGAATTACTGTTAAAGAGTAAATGTTCTGTTTTCATCACCTTTGAAGGGGAAGACAAAGTGAGGTGACACTGTACTTAATCACAGCCAGCTTAGTCATTTATTTGTTTCTTTATTTAGCCAAATTCAAAAAACTGACACAAAGAAATGTCTATTTTATAATTAAAATGCCATGTGACTTATACAAACGACCATTACATAACTCCAGCAGCATACGGACACACAGCTCACACACAGAGCAGGATGTGTGTAAGTATTAACTGAGTAAATGTATTATTATTGATGTATTATTATAAAAGTCTTAATCACGACACATGAGGGAGGGACTGCAGCAGGACAGTGTGAGAGCGTTCAGAGAGGCCTGTGTGTTATAAAAGTCAGGGAAAAGATCCCACGGGCCCCGAAAACACACTGGGAGTTTATCCTGGGTTTGTCCTGATTTGGAGTGAGCTCACTTACAGTTTGGTCCTGTTTGAGTCGGGTTTAGTCCTGGTTTAGTCCTGGTTCAGTCCTGGTTTAGTCCTGGTTTAGTCCAGGTTTTGTTGTGTTTTAGACCTGTGTTAGTCCTGGTTTAGTCCGGGTTTAGACCTGGTTTAGACCTGGTTTAGTCTTGGTTTAGTCTTGGTTTAGTCTTGGTTTAGTCCTGGTTCAGTCCTGGTTTTGTCCAGGTTTTGTTGTGTTTTAGACCTGTGTTAGTCTTGGTTTAGTCCCGGTTTAGACCTGGTTTAATCTTGGTTTAGTCCTGGTTTAGTCCTGGTTTAGTCCCGATTGAGTCTTGATTTAGTCTTGGTTCAGTCCTGAGTCAGTCTTGCTTAAGTCTTGGTTTAGTCCAGGTTTTGTCATGTTTTAGACCTGGTTTAGTCCAGGTTTAGTCCAAGTTTAATCCAAGTTTAGTCCTGGTTTAGTCCAAGTTTAGTCCTGGTTTAATCCTGGTTTAGACCTGGTTTGGTTCAGGTTTTGTCCAGGTTTAGTTCTGGTTTAGTTCAGGTTTAGTCCTGGTTTAGTCCTGGTTTAGTCCAGGTTTAGTTCAGGTTTAGTTCTCGTTTAGTCTTGATAAAGAAAGTATATATTCCTTATATATACTTGAATTGTATTAATAAAACATGAAACAAACACTTCATTGAAGAACAAATAGTTTGTTAAGGATTCAGTGATTCTTCTTGAGTGAGGAGTGAAGAGCTTTTGTAATGTGACACTTTTACTCCTTATCCTTATCAAAACACTTACATTAAACGCTAAAACACTTCTCAAAATCTGATACTTTTTCATCTTTAAGTACAGTTTGACACAGTTACTTTACAACCTTTACCTCAGTAGATTTTGTGCTGATTTGAGTATTTTTCACTCACTTTTTACTTAAACTGAGTACTTTTTGCCCCAGATTCCTCTTTAGTATCGACATAGTTTGAAGTTTTGAGTCTCGGCTGAGGATTTGCAGCAGTTTGTTGTCTTTTTAGCGTCAGTGAACCCGGCGCTCCTCTGGGCCGCACAGGTTCCATCGACAGAATGGGCCGGGGACAGACTTTATTTGGATTAAGTTGAGGTCTTTTTGTGCGAAGCGCTGCAGGAAAAGCCCGGCGTGTGGCGTTTCGGGGCAGTAACTCAGCCTCACGTGACCATGTCGTTAGTTTGAGCGAGAACTGACTGCGCTTCACATCAGACGCACCTCCAGCTCCTACAAACACCAAATACTCACACTTTTACTGCAAATACTGCTGCAAATACTGCTGCAAATACTGCTGAAAATACTGCTGTAAGTACTGCTTTGGCTCGGAGTGAACAGGGAACACAACCTTCTGCAGAATCCAGTCGACTCAAGGTAAGAATATTCACAAAATGTTATGAAATCACATTTGACACAGACACGAAGCAAAAACACAAATGTGAACACAAAAATAAGTACAAAAATCAGCAATTATTTTTTTATTTTTGAGCAATTACTAAAGTAGAATTTGTAGTAGATGAAGAAATAATAGTAGTAATTGTGAGTGAAGTACTTTGGAATTGTTATTTTTATGTTTGACTTTGAGTCGAAAATGTAGTTTGTAGTTGAAGTAGTAAAAGTAGCATCTATTTTTTTTAACTTTGACAAATTATAAAAGTAGAATTTATAGTTTATAATTGTTGTAGTAAAAGTAGCAGTAATTGTAACAAAAGTACTTGAATTCAAAGTTTTATTTATTTTTATTTTGTTGTTTTTTTTGCTAAAATTGGTTAAAACTTTGACAAATTACAAAAAACTAAACATGTAGAATTTGCAAAAGTGGGAGTTTTGAACGGGAATTGGAACGTTTATTTTAACTTTGACAAATTATAAAAGAAGAATTTGTAGTTTTTAGTAAAAGTAGTAAAAGTAACTTAGTGTGTTTGTTTTTGTGCTGAATTTGGTTCAAACTTAAAACGCAAACGTATTTGTAAAAGTGACAGTTTTCTACAGAAATTGGTGGATTTACTTTAACTTTGGCAAATTATAAAAATCAAATCTGTTTGTAATTGTTATAGCAGAAGTAAAAGTATATTGAATCTGTGGTTTATAGTTGTAGTAGTAAAACTAGCAGTAATTGTGACAAAAGTACGTTAACTTAGTGTGTTTGTTTTGTGCTGAATTTGGTTCAAACTTTGACAAATTGCAAAAACTAAACATGTAGAATTTGTAGAAGTGGGAATTTTGAACAGGAATAGATACATTTATTTTAACTTTGACAAATTATTCAATAAGAATTTGTAGTTTGTCGAAGTAACAGTAGCAGTTTCTCAACAGTTTTTCAACAGTTGCTGAAACTGGTAAATCTACTTTTAACTTCAACAAATTACAAAAGTAGACTGTAGTACCTGAACTTGTGCTGAAATTGGTAAAAACTTTGACAAATCACAAAAACTAAACATGTAGAATTTGCAGAAGTGGGACGAGTGTTCAGGAATAATCTGATAAATGTGTAAATATTGTTAAATCTTTGACAAAAACAGCTGTGATAGTTGTAATAATTGTAGTAAAATCGTCATTTCTGTTGTGATATTTTGCAGTAATTGTGCTCATATAATTTAATCACTTGCTATTGTAGTTTTTGAGTTTATAAAATTGTGCCTCAAGTCTTCACATACTTGAACTTATAATCATTAAAACGCGTGTATTTTTGGATTCAATACTATTTAGACTTTATTGTATGTTTTATTTGAATGTTTTGGAGCATTTTTCTCATGCAGGGTCACTCGGGTGGTGCATTCCTGAGGTTTAGCTGCTGAGGTTTTGTCTTTTGTTTTTATATTTAAGAGTTTTAAGTTAAATGTTACAACAATGTGCATAAATGTCGAGTTCTAGACAAACTCAGTGCTCTGGAGTCATCTGAACACATGAAGAAAGAACACTGGAAAAACGAGAAAAAACAACAACAATTATTTCACTTTTTACACTGATTTTGTCGTGTTTGAGCTAAATCTGGAACAACACGATTGGTTTAGAATTATAAAGTCTCACATGTTTTTTGTACATTCAAAAACAACAACTAAAACGTAAAATTAAAATAAAGGAAGATTACAGAATTTCAGACATTTGAGTGTAAAGGACGACTTGTTTAAAACTGTAAAATATAGTTTTGAAATACAAAAATAGTCCAAAGATAGAAGTGTTTAGGAGAAGTTTATTTACGAGTTTTATTGTGTCTTTAAAACATTTTCTCAATTAGAAGTAGAAGAAGAAGAACAGAGTGGAAATGTTATGTGCTATTAGAGGTCAAAGGTTAATGGTTTGATCCTGAATTTTTCATTTAAAACTGGGAATCATTGCAAGGAAGGACAAACGTGGTGTAAAGATGTTCAGATCTGTAGAAGCAGCAATGTTGTGACTCCAAAACAGACAAGTAAAAATACTCAGAACAATTCAAATATCATGTGCTAATCCTGTACAAATATTCAGTAAAAAGAGAAATTCAAACGTCTGGAAAAGAGAAAAGTTTGGTCCTGAAAAGCGAGGGATTATTGACACTTTCACTAGTTGTGGTTTGAGTTTGTCTTTCCAGAGTTCATTTGGTAAAGAAGCGGTTTGTGTTTGAGATAAAGACGTTCAAAGGTTCAGAAGCACAAACACATCGAGCTGCTGCCTCGCCGAGCTCGGATTTATTTGACACTTTATAAAATAGAGCCATGCTTTAATGAACTGAGAAGACTTCTGCAGGAAAAGTGTGGTCCAGAAGAGTTTTAGGTTTGGACCAACTAGAAAAGTACAATAAAGAGGAACGAAAAAGAAACTGGGATCAAGCTCAGGTTTGTCAAAGTCTCTGCCATTTGTCCACTCAACAAGTGTTACTTATTCTGCCGGCGGTATTTAGAGTATTTAGAGTACTTATACAGTAGTGCAGCGGTTAGCACACTACTGTACTACTACGACTCCTGCGGGGCCTTTCTGTGTGGAGTTTGCATGTTCTCCTCGTGTCTGCGTATGTTTCCCCTCAAACGAAGCACACGAAGGAGAACATGTGCCCAACACTGTGTGTTTACAGCTCGTGTGTCGTGTGTTCATTACACTGTCCTCAACAAACACATGTGGTCACATAGTGGTCATATAGTGGTCATATAGTGGTCATATAGTGGTCATATAGTGGTCATATAGTGGTCACATAGTGGTCACATAGTGGTCACATAGTGGTCACATAGTGGTCACATAGTGGTCATATAGTGGTCACATAGTGGTCACATAGTGATCACATAGTGGTCACATAGTGGTCACATAGTGGTCACATAATGGTCTGATCACATAGTGGTCACATAGTGATCACATAGTGGTCACATAGTGGTCATATAGTGGTCACATAGTGGTCACATAGTGATCACATAGTGGTCACATAGTGGTCACATAGTGGTCACATAGTGGTCATATAGTGGTCACATAGTGGTCACATAGTGGTCACATAGTGGTCACATAGTGGTCATATAGTGGTCACATAGTGGTCACATAGTGGTCACATAGTGGTCACATAGTGGTCACATAGTGGTCACATAGTGGTCATATAGTGGTCACATAGTGGTCACATAGTGGTCACATAGTGGTCACATAGTGGTCACATAGTGGTCACATAGTGGTCACATAGTGGTCACATAGTGGTCACATAGTGGTCACATAGTGGTCACATAGTGGTCACATAGTGGTCACATAGTGGTCATATAGTGGTCACATAGTGGTCACATAGTGGTCACATAGTGGTCACATAGTGGTCACATAGTGGTCATATAGTGGTCACATAGTGGTCATATAGTGTTCATATAGTGTTCACATAGTGGTCACATAGTGGTCACATAATGGTCTGATCACATAGTGGTCACATAGTGGTCACATAGTGGTCACATAGTGGTCATATAGTGGTCACATAGTGTTCATATAGTGGTCACATAGTGGTCACATAGTGGTCACATAGTGGTCACATAGTGGTCATATAGTGTTCATATAGTGGTCACATAGTGGTCACATAGTGGTCACATAGTGGTCACATAGTGGTCACATAATGGTCTGATCACATAGTGGTCACATAGTGGTCACATAGTGGTCACATAGTGATCACATAGTGGTCACATAGTGGTCACATAGTGGTCACATAGTGGTCACATAATGGTCTGATCACATAGTGGTCACATAGTGGTCACATAGTGGTCACATAGTGGTCACATAGTGATCACATAGTGGCCACATAGTGGTCACATAGTGGTCACATAGTGGTCACATAATGGTCTGATCACATAGTGGTCACATAGTGGTCACATAGTGGTCACATAGTGGTCACATAGTGATCACATAGTGGTCACATAGTGGACACATAGTGGTCACATAGTGGTCATATAGTGGTCACATAATGGTCTGATCACATAGTGGTCACATAGTGGTCACATAGTGGTCACATAGTGGTCACATAATGGTCTGATCACATAGTGGTCACATAGTGGTCACATAGTGGTCACATAGTGATCACATAGTGGCCACATAGTGGTCACATAGTGGTCACATAGTGGTCACATAGTGATCACATAGTGATCACATAGTGGTCACATAGTGGTCACATAGTGGTCACATAGTGGTCACATAGTTGTCACATAGTGTTCACATAGTGGTCACATAGTGGTCACATAGTGATCACATAGTGGCCACATAGTGGTCACATAGTGGTCACATAGTTGTCACATAGTGATCACATTGTGATCACATAGTGGTCACATAGTGATCACATAGTGATCACATAGTGGTCACATAGTGATCACATAGTGGCCACATAGTGGTCATATAGTGTTCACATAGTGGTCACATAGTGATCACATAGTGATCACATAGTGGTCACATAGTAGTCACATAGTGGTCACATAGTGGCCACATAGTGGTCACATAGTAGTCACATAATGGTCTGATCACATAGTGGTCACATAGTGGTCACATAATGGTCTGATCACATAGTGGTCACATAGTGGTCACATAGTGGTCATATAGTGGTCACATAGTGGTCATATAGTGGTCACATAGTAGTGGTCATATAGTGGTCACATAGTGGTCACATAGTGGTCACATAGTGATCACATAGTGGTCACATAGTGGTCACATAGTGGTCACATAGTGGTCACATAATGGTCTGATCACATAGTGGTCACATAGTGGTCACATAGTGGTCACATAGTGGTCACATAGTGATCACATAGTGGCCACATAGTGGTCACATAGTGGTCACATAGTGGTCACATAATGGTCTGATCACATAGTGGTCACATAGTGGTCACATAGTGGTCACATAGTGGACACATAAAATTATGATCACATAGTGGTCACATAGTGGTCACATAGTGGTCACATAGTGATCACATAGAGGCCACATAGTGGTCACATAGTAGTCACATAGTGGTCACATAGTGATCACATAGTGATCACATAGTGGTCACATAGTGGTCACATAGTGGTCACATAGTTGTCACATAGTGATCACATAGTGGTCACATAGTGGTCACATAGTGATCACATAGTGGCCACATAGTGGTCACATAGTTGTCACATAGTGATCACATTGTGATCACATAGTGGTCACATAGTGATCACATAGTGATCACATAGTGGTCACATAGTGATCACATAGTGGCCACATAGTGGTCATATAGTGTTCACATAGTGGTCACATAGTGATCACATAGTGATCACATAGTGGTCACATAGTAGTCACATAGTGGTCACATAGTGGCCACATAGTGGTCACATAGTAGTCACATAATGGTCTGATCACATAGTGGTCACATAGTGGTCACATAATGGTCTGATCACATAGTGGTCACATAGTGGTCACATAGTGGTCATATAGTGGTCACATAGTGGTCACATAGTGGTCACATAGTAGTGGTCATATAGTGCTCATAGTTTTGTTTGGTTCAGACCAATCACAGAGCAACACTGGGATTTGGTGGATCAAATCCCAGGATCAGGTGAAGAGCCAAAACAAACAGCAACAAATGATGGACTTCAGTTTATTTCAACAAAAATATGGAATATTTGTGCGTTTGTGACGGGAAAGATGTAAATCTCTCGATTTAACACAGGTTCTTGTTCCTGTTTCTTCTGCTTTTGTGATGTTTGGACCAGATTCAAATGTTCCTTGTGACGTTTGTTTTTTCCCGATGTGGAAAGTTACTTTATCATTCTGGTGACAGTGAGGATTTAGAAGTATTATTTATAATGCTTCTAAATAACTTTCAAAGGCTAATTTTGCCATCGTGGCAAAGCTAACAGCAGTGAGCTAACAATGCAGCTGTGTCAGTATCTGGTTTGCAGACGATAGAAAAGGTTTATCGTTCGATGCAGACAGTGCGTTTCATTTTGACCATAAGAGCTGCTTTTACATCTGTGCTGGACCCTCTTTAATGCAGTACAGTGGAACATTCCAGGCAAAGACAGGATGTTCCAGAGTGCACCTTTAGTCCACACATGTGTATCAAACCGCTCCAGACGAGGCGAGCGCATGCCGTCATGTCTCCATCGCTTCTGCAGAAAAGCTCCATAAAAACAGCTTCACTTTAGCCATTTGTGCGTAAACAAGTTAAACCCCGGGATGAGTCACGTTAAGACTAAACATTTACGTCTGGTTTTGGCGGGAGAAGGATCAGCGCCGCGGAGGACATTAGCCTGCAGCGCTAACCTATGGAAACATGCAACAACAACAACTGCACACCTGCTTTATGAGGCACAAGAGGATCAGACAGAGAGGACCTCGGGTTAAACATGACGTGTGTTTTATCTGTTTCATTCTGCACAGCTTAAAGACAGACTTCAGGATTTTTGGTTTTGTTTTTTGGTCAGTTTTCTCTCTCATCAGAATCAGAATCGGTTTATTGCTGCTGTCAGTGATCAAAAATTCACAAACACAGGAACTTGCTTCGGCGTAAGATGCAACATAAAACAATGAATAAAATATAATAAAATATATAAAAGAGGCATGCATAAAATTAAGAATAAAACAGACTAAGATCATATTGTATTTCACATGGAAACAGCAACATCGACAACTCTGCTTTTAAAGATGTTTAATTACTTCATTGAATCCACTTCATCCATAGATTTCTGTGAGACATTGTAACTTCAAAGGCTGTTTTCTCCAAATGCATTTTTCTCCCACAGAGACATAAAGATCAGCCTTAAAGTAGATCCTTCTCCAAACTACAATCTGGAACTGAACAAGATTCTGACACAACGTACACAAGGATTTGACTAGAAGTAACAAAAACGCAACTAAAAAGTAACAAAAATATGACTAAAAGTAACAAAAACGTGACCAAAAGTGACAAAAATGCAACTAAAAGTAACAAAAATATGACAAAAACATGACAAAAAATTGAATGAAAGTGACAAAAACGTGACCAAAAGCGATAAAAAGCAGCTAAAGGCAACAAAAATGTGACAAAAATGTGACTAAAAGTGACAAAAACATGACTAAACACCAAAGTCCGTTTTCTCCAAATGCATTTTTCTCCCAGAGACATAACGATCAATCCAACCCACTTTATTTCTACAGCACATTTTACAAACTGAAATGTCTCCAAAGTGCTGCACAAAAAAACATCAAATACATTTGTTCATGGTCCCCATAATAATAATATATAAAGCAGCAAATAAAGTACAACAATGATAAAAGAGTGAATAAATCATCTAAAAGCAATAGTGGCTAAAACAATAAATAAATAAAAGCAATGAATACAGTAAAATAGTAGAAGATAAATAAGAAATAAAATAAAAATGGCTCTTTAGACGAGACTTAAACTCTGCTCTGGGTTTAAGTCTCTCTTAAAATGGCCCCCATCAGGGATCGTTCTGTTAAAGGGATTGTTCT
The DNA here is from genome assembly GCA_019453435.1 of Rhinogobius similis. NCBI lineage: Eukaryota > Metazoa > Chordata > Actinopteri > Gobiiformes > Gobiidae > Rhinogobius > Rhinogobius similis. Next base: position 35,039,848 of record CM033625.1, read on the forward strand.
GTTAAAGGGATCGTTCTGTTAAAGGGATAGTTCTGTTAAAGGGATAGTTCTGTTAAAGGGATCGTTCTGTTAAAGGGATCGTTCTGTTAAAGGGATCGTTCTGTTAAAGGGATTGTTCTGTTAAAGGGGTCGTTCTGTTAAAGGGATCGTTCTGTTAAAGGGGTCGTTCTGTTAAAGGGGTCGTTCTGTTAAAGGGGTCGTTCTGTTAAAGGGATCGTTCTGTTAAAGGGATTGTTCTGTTAAAGGGATTGTTCTGTTCTGCAGCATCGGCGGAAAAAAACAGAACAATGGACCATGATCCTTTGCTCCAGACAACATGAATACCTGTACTTTTATATTAAGTCTCTAGAATATTACAGTAAAGATTTGTATTAAAAATCTTGTCATTTGAATCTGTTTTGTAACTTTTAGTCGCATTTTTGTGTTTTTGTCACTTTGAGTCCAATCCATGTGTCGTTCTGTCAGGATCTGGTTCAGTTCAGATTGTACGGTTTGTAACTTGAACTGTTGTTGTACTTGTACATCAAGCCTCTGGAGTATGACAGTAATGATTTGTCTGATCTTCTGTAGACGATTCAACGGCAAATAATGACTCAAGACACAAAGTATTTGGGGAAACTACTGCGTTTGGACAAAATGTATTTCAACATATGATTAAGACGACAAACTAAACCTTCAATAATGCATTCATAAAGAACAGACACAAAACAAACCCTATGAGAGCAAAGAGTGAAGCACAGTGTTATTTTTAAATCATTCAGACAATTAGAGCAACTGAAACTCTCCTCAACTCACTTTAAACTAAATATGTACAAAAGATAAAAAGGCTCAAATAAAAACTGATGATGATGAAGTACAAATGGTATCAGAAAACTACAAAAAGTATAATTTCCCCAAATTACAAATACTCATGTTAGTGTTAGAGTAACTGTACTTTCAAAGGTATTTCTAACCTGTACTTGTACTTGTATTGAGCGTGTAATTGTACTTTGTTAAACCCGAGGAGGGAGTGTCTCTGTGCCGTCTCTGCGGCTTTGGCCTGATATATTTGGAGAATATGCAGAACGGAATTCAACATTTTAAACTGAAATGACTCAAACTTCAAGCTTTTACTTTTACTCAAGTACAATCTGAGCTGCAGGAGGCCCAGCTCAGTGTTTGTCAAACTGTGGTACGTGCACCTCTTCAGTTGTATGTTTACTAGAGCACATTTTATTCACTGCAGCTGAGCAGGAAAATATCTTCAATTTGAAGATATCAATTTGAAACGTCTCCTGTAGTTTACTCACATAAATGTTTTTTCATCATGTCATGTTTTCATGTAGAAATAAGGAATTTTATGTGTAAAAATGACCAAAAATCCAAATATTTGGGACATTTAAACCAGAAAAATGGACAGAACCCGGTTTAAATTTCTTCCAAACACAAATCACAAAAAATGGGATTTTGGATTTCATATTTAGTTTTTAAGCAAACTAAATTGGACTGAAAATCATCCTAAAAATTCAAATTTCGCCTTTTTTTTTTTTTTTTTTTTTTTACTTATAACTTCAGCAAATCAGTTTTAGAATTATATATCAACAAATCATTGAGTCCAGATTGTACAGTTTGGTGTAGGATCTACTTTAAGGATGATCTTTATGTCTCGAGGGAGAAAAATGCATTTGGAGAAAACGGCCTGAAATTCCAATGTCCCAGAGAAATCTATGAAGTGGATTCAATGGAAGAAAAAAAACATCTTTAGGAGCAGATTGGACACATTTGTTGTTTCCACATGAAAGTCAATATGTCGAGAGAGCAAACTGACGAAAAATCCAAAAAATTGAAAAAAAAAATAAGTTTTTTACCTGTAGTGTCTCGCCTTAAAACCTGGTTAATCCCTGATCTAGCCCTGAAATAGTCGTGTCATTGACCCAGTGTAGATTTGGTGACTCTCAGAGAGCCACATCTTTTCTTTGGCGGTGCTTGGGGTAAAATGTTTGAGAACCACAGCTGAACTTGTACTTTTACGTAAGTCCACATTTTCAGCACTCTTTCCTCCAAAAACTCAGAAATGTGTTAATTATGGCTTATTAATTATCCCAGCACGTGCAAATCAACACGCATTGTGTTGTAGTGCATTGGGCCAAGCTCCGTGTGATGATAGTTTAATGGTTAACGCCGTCCTCGTCCTCGCGCCTTTTCTGGCCCGTGGAGCGCGCTCTGGACGCGTCACTCCGCTCCACTCCGCACTATTCAGCCCGTTCACTTTACAGTCCGTTTACAGGCAATAAGTCACTCATCAGCGGCGTCCAGTGCGCGCCCCGCTCCCAATAATAACTCCCGAGTGATGATTTAAAGCTTTTGGATGAAACGCGCCGTGCGTAAAGGCTTGGAGACGTTCTGTCAGCGAGCGCGGCGCGGCAAACGGAGGCGCGCGTCGGCCCTGTGTCATCGACGGACATTTCAGACGCGCTGGCACCTGATTTATGCGCGTGGAAGGCGGCGGTAGTCGGCAAACAGCGTCACGAGCGGCGCGGTCAAACGTGCCGCGTAAAAGGCCCAAAGGAGGACGAAAACACCGCGCCCGAACAACTGTAGTGACAGAAGACGTGGCCTGCAGGTAACTGACGTAAAGTTATCAGAAATTGTGTTATAGTGAATGCAAAGTTAGATAAAAAGTGCGCGTAAGGTGAGCGGGACGCGGTGCCAGGGTTGACGCGCATCCAACGGTTTTACGCACGACTAAACTTCACGAGGCTGATCTCACAAACAGGTGTTGAGTGCTTAAACTGCATTTTCCATTTTAAGAAGCGGGTTTGTGGTAAGTTTATAGGCTATTTTCTTATTTTTAAATGTTTAATTCTGTGTTGAACAGGTAGAAGAAGTGAAAACACACAGTTGGTGACTCGGGCTTTTGTTTTAGATCCATCGGCTCCAGTTTGTCACAGCGACTGCCCTGGAGTCACTGTCATGTCTGAGGAGGAGATTCTGAGTCAAACACGGGCCTGTGCCCTCCAGAACAGCTCCACAGACTACAGTATTTAACAAAGTGCCTTAATTCCACGTTAATTATTGATGTTTGTTGATTAACTGCTCGGCGGCGCACGTGCTGTGGTTTGGTTAAACGAGGCGCTGCGTAAAAGGCGTGAACGTGCAAAGTTTTAATAAAGAACAGGAGTTTACTGCAGGCAATAATGCGTTATTGGTTTGACAAGTGATCACTTTTATTAAACACAAAGCCTCGACGTGAGAGTGACGTTGTGCGTAAGAAGGAAAGGCGTGAAAATCAGACGTGACATAAAACAGGCCGCGAACCAACACCGCGCTGTGGAAGCGAGTCTGATGAAGTGAGTCAAAGGCCGCGCCAGAGGTTTGTGGAGACGCAGAGGTGGAACTGCGCATGTGTGATGGGACACGGCTAAAACGGCGTTCTACTTAATGAAACTGTCCCTGGATTGAACATAGTGCGGGTGTTAAAGCTGGAGTGAATAGAACCTCAGAGTGTGTGATTCCAGGGCCCCTGTCTGTGCCTCGTCCATCCGGCCTGTGACCGTCCATCATCTGTGAACCACACGCTGTTCAGAGCTGCACGAGGGCTCAGTTACATTTACTCAGTCACATTTACTTGAGTAACTTTTGGGAGCAGTACCTTTCGCACACGTACTCTGTGAAGTAACAGTCGTACTTCCCGTCCGTCTGAGTGAATGCACACGTGACAGGAGCTCTATGTTGATAATATTCAGTATTTGCTCCTGTGCTCCGCTCCTTCACGTTCAGTTCGTCTCATCACCGGATGTTGTGCTTGATTTCATGTTTTGTTCAGATCACGTTCACTTTCAATTATAAATCACGTGACGTTCTGTGAGCAATAGTTCCCCAAACACTTGATTTTCTTTCACTCGAGCCATTTCTTGGACCTCAGCTTTGTCCTTGTACTTGAGTAATATTATTTTGAAGTGTCACGTTATTGTTACTTGTGTAGATTTTTTGGCAACTGTTTGTATCTACATTTTTTTTATTGATAGTAAAACAAATTACAACTTTACAAAACAGAGGAAACACACACACACACACACACACACACACACATACACACACACACACACACACACACACACACACACACACACACACACACACACACACACACACACACACACACACACACACACACACACACACACACACACTAAAAGACAAACAAAAAAACAATAACAAACGGACCATGGAGTAAGAGGGATGGTGGTGTTTTAAACAAAGGAGATTTCTAAATGTCCTTTGGTTTTTATTGCTTTGGGGTGAGATGATTATTGTATCTAACATCCAGGTCCCGCTCGTGCAGCGGATGACGTGATGACGTGTCGCCGTTCCGCACCGTTCCGCGCGTCTGCCGCACAGAGGCCTCAAACACTCAGAGACGGGCTTTTCATATTTTTGTTTAGCGCTTCAGCTGGGACAGAGGTGTGACTGTGACACCAGGCCGAGCGCACAGGACCCCCGCACAACGGAGCATTTTCAGGGTTCGATTGAAAAGTGTCTAACTCCGCTGTACTTTTCTCAAATTCATGTTGGATCAGGCCGTTTTTAGTAAGAACACATAACTTATAGCAGTTTAACATTATTGTGCTGTAACACATAAATACTCTGTGATTGGCTCATGTTCTTACTTTGGGTTTTGTAAACACGGCCCATCTGATCTTTAAAGGGTTATTTCACTTATTTTTCATTTTATTTAAAGTCCCTCTGACAGGCTTGACCACTCATTTAAATAAAATGCAGTTAAAATAAATATAAATTCTGCTACAATCTTTACTAATTTTACCCCAGTTTAGCAATTAAAAAAAATGTAATTCTATTTCCTGGTTGTAAATGATGACATCACAACAGGAAATGACCAAGAAACAGCCGATACACTGCACCAAAACTCCTCTGATGTCACAGATGTTTCTATTTGATAAAGAACAACACACGTGACACATCAGTGTTTAAAGGGTCAAAAAAGAAGTGTGTTTTGTGTACATTTTGCATAACCTTTGTGTCCCCAGTGTGATGTCATCAGGTTGTTTGCTTCCTGTCATTTTCTCCACAAACAGCTCCTGATTGGTGCAAAACTATCATTTATTTTACAAGAGGTATTAACACACTGAATACAGTCCACATTAGTAAACCATACAGACCTGTCATGTGCACTTTAACGTGTCCAGCGCTGGAATTGGCGCATGCGTGTGTCATTAATTGACTTCTGTTTGGATTCAAAACTACCTAAATACTTGAAGCCACGTTATTATTGCTGTAACCGTTGGAGGAGAACTCGCGGAGCTCGGTTTGGCGCGGGGTAAGTCCACTTTAGACTTTGGCTTCGGGGCCGCGCGCTCGTGAGTCCGACCCGCCTCAGGGGCCTCGTCCTCCGGCGCGGCCCCAGAGCGCGGCCCGGTGCGCTCGGCCCGTCCTCCGCTCCGTCCACAGCGCGCGCTCCCACGCTCTCGCTCCAGCCTGTGCGTCGTGCGTGCGTCCGTGCGTCTCCAACAGGGAAAAAAAAGGGAAAAGCGCGTGAGAGAAAAACATCCTCTGACCGCGCATGCGCAGTCGGGACGGTGATTTGGAGGCAGCAGGAGGGACGCAGCTGCGGAGACCCGGACAGCGGACAGACGCCACGAACCGAGCCGCCGAAGGGACGAGTGTGCGCGGCGTGAGCGGAGCGCGCGGCCCGGGCCTTTTTCACGGAGCGAGCGGCGATGGAGCGCGACACGTGACTCACTCAGGTACGAAAACACGACGGACGACCGGGGTTTGAGTGACTCACGTCCGAGCGGCGGAGAATTTAGCGCCCGGATTTGTTTGCGTCGCGCTTTACGCAGAAGGAGCGCACTGGATTTTATTTGTGGATTTTCGGTTTTTTTGCATCGTGTGTTGGTTGTAAAAGCATAAATACACGTTTAGATTTGTTCTAGTGACTCTACATTAATGCCTCATCATAGTTCTAATTCTGTTTGAACTAAAGGTCAATGGTTTATGGGAAAAACAAAAAATAAATCATGCAGTTTAACCCGCGCGCGTTGGAGGCCAAGAAAATCGATGGAGTCTGTCACGGCCTAAACTGGAGAATAGTTCTGAAAAACATGTATATTTTTTTTTCAATTTTCTTGTTATAATTTTGACAAGAACAAACACAGCTGTTCATTTTCTATAATAAATATTTTAGACTCCAAACCGTGACGTTGAAAAGCTCGTTTTTGATCCAGATGTTTGGAATTCTTTACCGACAATTTAATAGATTTTTTTTTAAAGCTGCGTTTTGTTTAAGATTTTGAATTTTTGAACTTTGAATCCCGCTCCGTGAGAGCGCTCTGTTTCCAAACACTGTCCTTTCACATCAGGATGAAGAGAAAAGCTCCGGGCGCTCGGAGCTTTTCCTTCAAACCAAACATTTCGTTCAGAGAAAAGAAATGCTGTTTGTGGCTGAATATTTGGACTGGTTTGGGTTTATTTTATCCGTTTCCCTTTTAGCAGATAATTCCACTTTGAAGAAATGTTTTTGTAACCAGTGTCGACCTTTTCCTAAACGCACGGGTCGATGACAGAAATAGCACTTTTCGCTGTAAAACTTGTTAAATCAAATTATTTTAATCAAACAAATTGTGCTCTTGTGTTTGACTCAAAGGCTTTTATTGAAAGTTGCAAAAAGACAGTCAATTATTTAACCTTGAATTTAACATTTGGAACAAAATTAAGTAGAATTGTCAGGTTTGAGATTGATTATTTGAAACAGTCAAAACTCAAATGAAATAGTTTGAATTGAAGTCGTTTTTGCAGTGAATGTGTCAAACAGAAAAATAATGAAATGTACTAAATATTTATACTTTTATGCAACACACGAGCACAATGTCATTTTAAAAAACGTAACTATTGGTTCAAACTTAACCGTCTGAAAAACAGGCTGTTAATACATTTAATCTCTGAGCCGCTGAACTTATTTTCTTATTTTATTTGTAAAGTGAAAGCACAAATTAATGAAAAGATTAACGTGGCGGGTTGATGCCAAAATATCAGGAACAACCGGCACCAGTCGTACAATATCCACAGAAATGAATACGTTTTTGGATTTTCCAGATAACAATATTCAGTCGATATTATGTCGATCCAACAGAAATGTGTCAAAACTTGTCTTTAAATGCATTAGTTGAAGGTCAATTATCAGACAAATGTGAAATGTCCGTCCAATCAATCACAAAAGTGCAGAAATATCACATAATACACTCATTTGAAAGTGTAAAACAGCACTTTTTAAAAATTTTATTCATAATTTTCTAGCATTTTTCACTTTAAACGATAAACTTTAAACAGAATTCACGATATTATCTAAAATGTTATATATTGACCATCTTTACAGCACATTCACTACGTACAAACGACAAAAAAGCGATTTATTTTGTTCTATTTTGTTGCACAGACAGTATTTGTTCGCGCTGATGAAACCCGTCGTCCATCTTTAAACTCTGGATGTAAACAGAGCCGACATTTTGAAAAGAAGAGGGCGATTCTAACCAGGAATTATAGCAAATACATGTTATTAATCAGTCGAACGGCACAAATACCAGATAAAACGGTTGAAAACAGGTGGCTTTTGGCTGGTGCAGACTTTCTCTTGTTGCCGTGGAGATTATTGGTGACTTCTGTTGTGCTTTTGGTCAAAACACTTGTTGAAAAGCGGTTGATGGTGGTGAGAGATTAGTGTTTGCACAAATAAAACGTTTTTGTGTGAATTATAGAGAATAAATGGAAATGTAGATAATATTGTGAAGATGTGCACATGTCCAGTTTATTGTTTAGTGTAAAATTTTTTGTAAATCTTTAAATGAAGGTCTTTCTTTTCAGCCCAGTCTCCAGACAAACACAGACAGAATTTAAGTTTTTGTGTCCGTTTCTGTAGCTTTTGCACGTTTTTGTTGTCAAACTATGTTCAATAAGTACGTCTGTGGAAACGAACACATTTTACATTTTTGGAAATTTTGCTGCATGAGTTTGTCAACGGAAATTGTGCAGATGTAAAAAACGTGCCCATTTTACAGTGAAAAATGACCATCACCGTTTGTGTTGACTTTGTATTTTTCTGTAATTGAGCTGCACCATTTAGGACAAATATCTTAATTGTGACTTTTTTGACTGATTAGGTTTGTTTTTATGTTTTAATAACAGCATTTTGTTCAAATTCACATGTCGCTTTTAGTCACGTTTCTGTCATGTTCAGTTGTGTTTGTCATATTAAGCGTTTGTGTCGCTTTTAGACGCATTTTTGTCATTTTTAGTCTTCATTTGGTCGTTTTTAATCTTGTTTTTGTCACTTTTAGTTGTGTTTTTGTCACATTTAGTCAAATTTTTGTCGCTTGTAGTCACGTTTTTGTCGCATTTAGTCGCATTTTTGTCGTGTTCATTTGTGTTTGTCATAAGCGCGTCTTTGTCACTTTTAGTCACATTTTTGCTGCATTGAATCACATTTTTGTCGCTTTTGGTCACGCTTTTGTCACTTGTTTCAGAACATATTTGTACAAATCCAGTCCAGTTTTTATTCAAATCAAAGCAAGACATTTTGTTGTTTGTGGAAGAAATGATTGCACTTCATTAATTGCATCCATTAAATTCAGATTTTGTGTTGATTTGGTTTAATTGTGCAGCTCTGGCCTTTAAGAGGTAAATAAAGTCATCTGCTCAGAGGCTTCAGAGGCTAAACAACAGGAGAAAAAGTGTGTTTGAACAGACACTCACTATACCACCATTTCACAAAAATAGCAGATTGTCACAGGGACCAGCTCACGATCATATCCCCCAGATCTATGTTACAGTTCATCAATAATAAACCCTCAGCCCAGCGCAGACTCTGATCACATGTGTACGATTTCACAGACGCACTTATTGAACGTACATAAAGTGTGGACGTATAGTTTGGTAATGCTCACAATCATAGTTTCCTCGCTGGACGTTCAATAACAGAAATGTTCAAAGGAATTTAGCAAATGAACAACTGATGGTCTGCATTTTTGTGATTCATTTTATGGACGGGCGATATGTCCGTATCAGGCAAATATCAACAGATTTTCATTAATATTGGTATCGCACAATATCGAAAAAACAGCCGATATTTAGCATCGATATTTACGATTTAATACATTTTTTTTCTTTTTTTTTTTTTTTTTTTTTTGACAGACTAATGAGTAAAAAGAGAAATAGAAGAGCAATTTGGCAAAAAAAAAAAAAGTTCTTAAGTTTGTGATTTATGATTTTATATTCCACATAAACACATTCTGTTATTATTTTTGTAATTTGTTAGTATTTATTTATGAGTGAAAAGATAATTTGGCAACTTTACTTCAACTCAAATAGATTTATGGCCTTCAATTTTAAAATCCAAACATCGGTATCGGCAAACATCGGTTATTGGCGACAACAGCAGGACAAATATCGGCTCAAAAACATCCACATCATTCCATTCCTAATTCACGTGACACACATTTCACATTAGTTTGATTATTAAACCACACGAATACGCTTAAAGACATGTTTTAACACATTTCTGTTGGATTTATCTGATGTCGCCCAGATGTCGACATCAGGAACCTCCGAAAAAATATGGAGTTATTTCATTTTTGTGGATATTGTCAGAGTGTGGATGTGTCCAGGAGTCGGACATTTGAGTTTAAAGGGCCTATGACAGGTTTTTATGATTCTTTAATTTGGAGTTTTTTCAGTGTATTAATACCTCTTGTAAATATAAATTATACTTTTACACCAATCAGGAGCTGTTTGTGGAGAAAAGTTGAAAAATATGTTTAATATTACAAGGAGTAAACAAACTGATGACATCACACTGGGAAGACAAAGGTTATGCATAATTTATACAAAATAAACTAAATGTATGACTCTTTAAACATTCATTCAATAAAATAAAGGTGTTCACGTGTGTTTTTATTTGTCAAATTAAAACATCAGTGACATCAGAGGAGTTTTGGTGCACTGTACGTCCTGTTTCCCAGTGTGATGTCATCATTTACAACCAGGAAGTAAAATTGAAAATGTAATAAAATGGCTAAACTGGGGTCAAATTTGTACAGATTTTTGCAGAATTTGAAACATATTTATTGTAACTGCATTTGAGTTAAATGTGAAGTCCAACCTGTCAGAGGCGCTTTGAGCTCGTGATTGTTTTTGACTTTTCTCACTCTGCACATGCTCAGTTCGATACTTCCTGGATACAATACGGCTGCACGATGTTTTAAATGATTGCCATACGGCTGTTACTGCGATATCTGAGTGTACTCTGTGACCAACACTGTTCACAGGAGAGAAAAGAAAAGAGGAGGCCAGAGAAGAGACGTTATGTTGTTTCACACAGGCAGAAATGAAGTATGAAGGAGTCAGGAGTCCACTGGGCGGCATGGCAGAAACATACTATCACCATTGTCTTGGGGCCAGATCATGATTTCGATTTTATCTCGATTCATGTTCACTCTATATTACGTTTTTGTCAGTTTAAATCGCATTTTTGTCAGTTTTCGTCACATTTTTGTCACATTCTGTTTGTCATAATTATATGTGTTTTTGTCACTTTAAATCGCATTTTTCTCACTTTTAGTCGCGTTTTGAGTTGCGTTTGTTGTTTGTAGGAACGTTTTTTTTAACATATTTTTATTGCTTTTTGTCGTGGTTTTGTCAAAACAAGACATTTTGTTGTTTGTGGAAGAAATGATTGCACTTCAAAAATTGCAGCCTTTGTGATTTGCTAATTCCATCCATTAAAATTGAGTTTTTGTGCCGATTTGGTTGATTTGTGCAGCTCTGGCCTTTAAGAGGTAAATAAAGTCATCTGTTCAGAGGCTTCAGAGGCTAAACAACAGGAGAAAAAGTGTGTTTGAACAGACAGCTGCATTAAAGACACAAACAGTCAATCATGATAAGATGATTTCACAAAAACAGTAGATTGTCACAGGGACCACATCGCCCAGCCCTACGTTCATGTCAGATTTGTTTCATTTTCCTCCAAGAGTTTGTGGATGCATTTGGCGTGTGTTTTACGAGTTTTTTAAGCCAGGTGCCCTCCCATTTCTCCACTAATATTCCGCCTGCTGCGTGTGAGTTATGCTGCGTTCATGTTCTGATCGTTTTTCTGAGATGTGGAGTCAGGCTTTCTGATTTGTTTGTGTTCATGTGCTTTAAATCAGAAAGTTGATGAAAGTTAATGTCACCAGTAATAAAGTCTGATTTTTAACATTGTTTAATAAAGCAGTTAACAGTTGGATTTGTTGTTTTCTAAAGCTAAAAGTAATTTGTTTTGCAAATAATCGGACCAGTTTTACTGCAACGTTAGGTAATTAAACTGTTGGATCTTTTTTAAACAAATCGGTTGGTTTTTTGTTATGAACGTCTAACAGTAAAGCCCTGAATGTAGTGACGTTTAGTTAAAGAGCTCAAATGTTCAAGATAAATCAGCTGATGTTTGTTCGTCTCTGTTGTGGAATGTCAAGCAGCGTTTTTTTTTTACTCATAAAAGCCTTTTCCCGAGCTCCACATGAACGCAGCATTATTTAGGGGTCTCAGCTTCCTGTTTATGTCAACATTTTAAAAGAACTTTTCACATTTCAAAAGATACTGGATGTTATGTTTTCATCACTCTGAAACCCATGAATATGTGACAGAATACAAGACAACTTTACACTGAAAGTGCACCTGGCTAGCTCAGTGTTAGCTCAGTGTTAGCTCAGTGTTAGCGTGAGTACTTCCTGTCTAATTCTATCTCTAAAGTGAATAAATCCTGGCAGATCCTGCAGTGAACAGTGAGTTGTTGTGGATGTCTCTTAAACATTCGTAAACACTTCATCAAAGGACATGTCTCAATGCTAACGCTAATGCTACTGTCGAGGCTTAAAACATGTGAAAATAAAACTAATGAAAATAACAAACTGAAATAATCTTTTCATAAAGCAGTCTTTATTTTAAAATGTAATTGTTCATTTTATATTTGACATTTTGATAAAAGTTAGCATCAGCTGTGAGAAACGGTTAGCTTAGCCTGCTGTGCTCGGAGCCAAAGTGAACGTGGCCCCTGATCCAGGTCTAAAAGTAGAATAAATGACTGTTCTTGTGGAGTCTGAATGACACGGCTTCACAGTGGCACACGTTTCATTCAGCAAAGATTATAATAACAGACAGTCTTTCTGCAAAACACCGCTTATTTCCAGGACTATATTGTCAGACCGCGTTACTCCACTCAATCACAGCGTATCCCTCCGCCTCAGCAGAGTGTGGGGGAAAGAGAAACAACGACGTAATTCTAGAGTTTAGGGGAACAAACTGGACTTTTAATTATAAACTATGACATTTACTGTAGGGCTGCAACTAACAATAATTTTAATTGATTAGTCTAGCCATTATTATTTAAATTCATCGACTTGTTGTTTGGAACGCGAAAGGCTCGTAAATATGAGATTTTTACTCAGTTTTAGTGAGACAGAGCTGAAGTGAAGCCATTGCTGACGTCCTGGTGAAAAATATTTATAGATGAACAAGTATTTTAATCAAAAACACACAATTGACAAGTTTTCTGTGTGGTTTTCGCACGATTCCTGCTCTGTCTGAGTCATAAAACCTCTTCTTTCAGGACACATAATGTTTTGGAGTTTGAATGTAGACAAGTTAATGATTATTTGATTATTTAATGTGTTGACAACCGTTTTTTTAATTGATTAGTTGCGATTAATTGATTAACTTAGCCCTAATTTATTTTGACGTGTTTCAGTGTTTCATTCTGCTTTTTACTCATGGCAGCAGGTGTTGAAACTGTATTGCAGTGTTCATGGAAAGAGTTTACTGGGCTTCTAAACTCATGGAGGTGAATATTTAGGATGCTGGGGCTGCATTATGAAAGTGAGAGATACATGTGACTGATGGAAAGACTAACTAGTTCTGTTTTTCAGGTTTCAAAACAGTAAAATCAGGTACAGGGACTTAATGGACAAATATTATGCATTATTTGTATTGTTATTGGCCTTTAACATGCTCTTGAGTGTGTTTAATGGTTAAGTGTTTTTGAAGCTCAGAGGGAGAGGATTTTCTAACCAGGATTCGTCAAACCAGCGTGAATGGAGGTAAAGGTAACTCCGAGTGTGTTTTGGATGAGGAACAATGTTAGAACAGGGTTAAAAGCTCAGGGTTTCAGATGACATCACAGCATTCTATGGGCCAATAATATCGAATACAAATGGGGGGCAGCTGAACCTAATATTGTTAAAATGCTTATTTTTGTTGTAATACAGCAAGCTCTTGGGTCTAGTCACTAATAGAAATCATCAGGTTGAAATGTTGTGAATTTACATTTTAGACGCCCCACCTGGGAGTATGACATCATCACATTCTACATCTGAAAGCTACCAGTAACAGAATATGTGACCTTTAAAGGAAAAATATTATGCCAAATTGACTTTGCTGAGCTTTTCTCCCTGTTCTAACATTGTTCCGTTGTCAAAAACCAGACTCAAAACTCACCTGTTCAGACAATCCTACACCACATAACTCAGTCACTCCAACACCATCATCCAGTTCTGTTTGTGGGTTTTATTCTGTTGTTTTTATTACTTGTTGTCCTGGGTGTTTTGAAAGGCGCTTATAAATAAAATGTATTATTATTATTATTAAAACACCCCTGGAGCAGCATTTATCTTGATTCATGTTTGTTTGATGCTGGTTTGTAAATCCTCTCTCTCCAGCGCTGTGTTCTGAACTCCTTCATGTGTGACGCAGATGATGCTGACGTCATTTATCCCAGAATCCTCTGCTGTTTTAAGTCCTTAAATCATCGCCACTGCACCCTGCAATGCTTTGTGGGTATATATATTTACTTCTACAGGCAGTAGATGGAGCCACAGCTAAGTCCAATGGCATCTCCATTACGTTTTTCTTTGTAAAATAATTTTATTTTTAGTTGTAAAACATGAGATATCAAACTGAAGACAGATTTAAAGGCCCTGTACCTGATTTTTATTGACTCTAATTAAGATAAATTCTCTTTACATCACACATTGTTTGACAGAAGCAACTTCATGTAAAGACATTGTGTTTGTAAAGTATAATCTGTGCATATTATAAACACACTTTGTTTGGAAAGAACTTGTGCAGAAGCGTTTGCCAGGGTCACCTCTTTACAGCCAATCAGGGACATTGTACACTATGAATCATGGGAAAATAACTGCCTGACACTATTCCAGACTGTGATTCTCTGTCATGGTGCAGTTTCAGAGAGTTAGAGGAACTATATGGAAACAACTGCATCTATTCCAGACAGTCGTTTCTGAGTCATGGAGCAAATCTGAGTGAAAGGGAGGACTATGTGGGCGGGGCTAATGGTTCAAACAAAAAACATGTTCCTGTCTCACAGTTCAAAATCAGACTGAACGCCTGAAAGGCTGAAAACTATACAAAAAAATGCATTATTTTTTTTTATTTAAAGCAACCAAAACTGAACATTGACCATCTGAAGGAATCAGTTTAAATGTGATTTCCCCGTCCTACTTTGGCTGTGTTTAGGGCCCTGTGTTTCTGCCTCTCGTCCCTCACACTCGCTCTGATCTCTCTGTTCAACACAAACAACTCATGTGTGTTTCTAAAATCTGCTCTTTTCCTCTTTTCACTGACACAGAATATTGAAGCTAATTTATGCCACTGACACATAAACTCCAAATCAGTCAACTCTTTTCCATGAACACAACACGGATTCAACACCTGCTGCAGTGAGTGAAAAGCAGAATGAAACACTCTGTTCCATGACGATAATATGACACAAGAAGTTACTTATTTAATCTTCTACAAAACAATCTCTCACCTAAATACATTCTGTTATTGTTTTTGTTATTTGCTGTTATTTATTTATAAGTGAAAAATTTATTTGTGAAGTTTACTTCAACTTAAAAGGGATTTGTGGGCCTCGCTTTGGGTTTATCTAAATATCTGTATCGGCAACAGCAGCAAGACAAATATCAGTATCAGCTCAAAACACTCTCTATCGGCCCATTCCTCAGTAAAACGTGTGGTTTGGAAGAGAATTGGATTTTTTTCAAACAGCACAAAGTGGAAAGATTTCATGAGTTGTTTTAAGATGAAGTTTATTTAATTTAGGACTAAAGGCTCCACTGTCCACTTTTCATATGTGTTTTAGAGTCTGTGTTGTCCACAGATGATAAATGATCATTATCAAAATACTTTTTATAATCAACACGATTTGTTGATCAATTTTTGCAGCTCTATTTGACTGATATATATATATTTATTTGAAAGGGTTAGAAAACATGCCCCATAAAGGCAGATTTATTTTCTTATTTTAATATTAAGTCTTTAGCTAAAGAATCATAAAAGTCACAAAACAAGTTCAATCCTTGATGCCACACAAGGCTGCTTCCAATCCAAACGTGAACACGTGGGGAAATATCCTACACAACGGTTTGGGACATCTGTGCACAGTTGTGTGGTCACTTTAACCTCACGAGACCTTGTTCCATCCACTCCAGCTGACTCCACATGCTCCACAGCTCTGCTTACTTGTGTTTCTTCCTCAGAGAGCGAGATGCTGCAGGAGAAGAGCTCGGCAGCTCTGGACCAGGACCAGGACCAGACCAGGGCCTCGTGTGGAGCTGAAGCCCAGGCTGAAGCTCCTCGAGTGGGGCACACCACGAGCGGAGGGGCCCCTGGGTCCAGAGAGCACGACCAGGTACAAACACTCAAACTGTCTGGGACGAGAAAACACGATAACAAGAGTCGGTAAGATGTCAGACTATGAAACAACATTTTATATAATGTATATGACATAATTTATAAATGATCACAATCACTTAGAAATGATGAATAATTTGACAAAGTGAAGCTGTATACTGTTTCTTTAAGGATCCTCTTTGCTGTTCCCTCTTTGATTCCTCCCGTGTTCCTCGTGTCTGCAACGTTTGAAACTTATTCTTTAAATGTTGTAAATATTGTGTATAAAATGCCTGACCTCTGTCGTCTCTTCTGTGACGTCTGGTGTGTTGTGTTTGTGCAGAACATTGAGAACATAAAGGTGGTTCTTCACGAGAGAGAGCTGTGGAAGAAGTTCCACGAAGCAGGAACCGAGATGATCATCACCAAAGCAGGCAGGTCTGTCATTACCTACTGTACACTGAAGCCTCACGTGTAGAAAGACGGGTCACTGTCACCTGACGCTCACTGCTGCAACGGCAGGGAACAGGCAGGGACGAGAGGAGCTGCTGTGATACTCCAGAGTCATTGTGGGAGCAGATCTGACATTTATTTGAATAAACAGTTAGTTATCGCATAAACATTTGTCTCACGAGCGCAGCTTTCAAAGGCTGTGAGCACAACAGCTCTGCACTTCATGTGAGTGACACACGACCAAACTGCTCCAACACTCAGTCTGAGGCTTCACACTGTGCACAGGAAAGCACACAAACAACTGCACTCACAGTATTCATGTTAGCTCTGCTTTAACAGGACTAAAGGCAGTAGTTAACGGAGTAGTAAACATAACAGTAAACATAGTAGTAAATGTAGTAGTAGAAGTTTGTAGTTGAAAACACAAGTGTCCTGACGTCTGAGTCGGAGGATTAGAGCGAGGTCTGGACAAAAACCAGATCCTCCCGAGCAGCTCATCTGTCACATGTGAATCTGAAGAAGTCTGAATCTGAACGAGCTTTTCCCCTGAACACACACAGAGAGAGAGAGAGAGAGGGGGGGGGACAGGGAGAGAGAGAGGGAGCCAGGTATCTGTGGGAAAATCCTCTGAATGCATGTGAAAAGATGAACATAGTCATTGATTTTTACAATCTTAAAAACGTGAAACTAGTCATTTCTGAGCGTTTAATACGCCGTTAAGCAGGAAGTGTGCTGTTAGCATGTAGGTTAGCTTTACTGTGACCGTGAACTCTGCTCTGGCCTCTGACAGTAAATGCTCAGAATGTTTTTGGACCTAGGAACTAGTTTTTTCATATTTTTAAGACATCAAAAGTCGGGTCCACTGTCTTGTCTCTCTTCCGTCTCTGAACTCTGCTCTGGCCTCTGAAAGTAAACTCATCGTACTGAATAATTTGGATGCTCAGAATGTGTTTGGGTATGTGAGCAATAAGTTTGGACCACTGTAAAAAGTTTACAAGGAACTAGTTCTTTCATTAAAAAAAAAAAAAAAAAAAAAATTCGGCCCAGGCGCACGGTGGCAGAGCGGTTAGAGCTCTCAATAACAAGATTGTGAGTTCAAATCCTGGACCAGACCAACATCACACGATCTCTCTGGGTGGTGTCTGCATGTTCTCTCTGTGTTATCGTGGGTTCTCTCCAGGTTCTCCGGCTCCTCCCACCGTCCAAACACATGACTGTGTTCAGGTTAATTGGTAACTCTAACATGCCCGTAGTGTATGAATGTGAGAGTGAATGGTAGTCTGTCAATGTGTCTCTTTTAACCCTGTGACGAGTTGGCCACTGTCCAGGGTGTACCCCGCCTAAGGCCCAAAGTAGAAAATAAATGAATCAATCAAAGAATGAAATCAGGTCCACTGTCTCATCTCCTTCCGTCTCGTGTCTCTTCCGTCTCTTCTTGTCCTGTGTCACCTCTCTCTTCCTTCTCTCTCTCTGTTTGAAGTAAAGGTTCCCAGAGAAAGGATCAGTGAGGCCCAAACATGTGGAAGCAAAGAAGAACAGCTGCTCCAGTCACACACACACGTACACGTGCGCACACACACACACACACACACACACACGCACGCACACACACACACACACACACACACACGCACACACAGGCACACGCACACACACACGCACACACACACACACACGCACGCACGCACGTGCACACACACACACACACCTACACACGCACACACACACACACACACACACACCTACACACACACACACACACGCACGCACGCACACATGTGCACACACACACATCAGTTTAAGGGATATTACTATCCGATATCAACTTCTAGAGATTGATCTTAACCTTAACCATAGATACTTATTGTCAAATCTTAACCTAAACTCTAACCTTATCCGACTGCCATGTCTCCACTGGTTCAAGCTGACTGGTTTGAGGGGTCCAAAGCGGGTTGCTAGCAGCACCTCCCAGACTCTCTAGGGCTCCATGTGGGCTTTACAACAGACTTTGTAACAAAAATGTGACCAAATGCAACTAAACTACCACTAAAGTGACTTGAAGTGACAAAAGGTAACCAAAATTGACAAAAACGGAGTAAAAGCTTTACAAAAGCCCTGAAACCAACAAAACAGAACTAAATGTGTCAAAAACTAGACAAAACGGCAAAAACGCAGCAAAAAGTGACCCTTCATCTTCATCACGTCAAACTTTAACTTGATCATGTGATAAAGCACCATCTTTCCACTGATGCTAACTTATATGTTGAGCCCTTAGCAAAACAAAGCTAGCAAAGCACATTAGCATCAGCTGTTTCCCGTTTATCGACGCATGGCACTTGCTTCCAAGCGTCAAACACACTTCCTGCGAACTCCCTCAATCCGGGACGTATTTTCGGACCATCTACGTCACTTATCCAAGAATGTTCCGCTGTTTCAAGTCCTGAAATCATCGCTAAACTCGCTCTGAACATTTCTTCCATCTAATCACGGAACTGCTGCAGCAAATCCACTTCATAACGTCTTTTCAGCGCTAACTTCACTAGATTGTATATTGGGCTGGCGCCATCTGCTGGCTGGATGCACTCAGAAAGTGTCATTTCATACTGGCTGATTTAAAAAAAGTAATTGGAAGAAAACTTTTTATTTTTTAAACATGAGATGGCAAATTTAAGGGACTCAAGACAATGTTTAAAGGCTAATAACAATATGAAAAGTGCTGAATATTTTCCCTTTAAAATCCACCAACAAACGAGAAATATGATCTGATTTTTTAATATTCTTTTGGGCAACGACCCCCAGACCCCCTGTTTGAAACTGTTCAGAACATATAGCTATTGCACATATGAATTTGAATTTTCCAATATTTCTTTTACCACCTCAAACTCGTCACCACAAGAAAAAATAAATACGAAATGAATAAATAAAATCGCACCTGATGAGGAGGGGCCTGTTCTTAATTTTGCCCTGGGCCTCCAAATTCCTAGGTCCACCCCTGACATCAAGCATTCCAAAACAAACAAACGATGTCACTGGCAAACACTTGGAAATACTGAACGTCTTTTTGTGAATCGCTGAGGATTAGGATTAAAAAGTATGATTCGGGTACAATTTAGACGTGATTTATTGAGAAATGTGTTAGGATCGAAGGCAGCCCAAAGAAACATGGCTTTTTAAACTTAAATTCGAACTTTGAACCATGTTGATCTAATAATAAAGGATTACATCATGCAGGTCCTCGTGGTGTGACAATGCACAGGTTTTAGTTCCCACAGTGTGACAAATATGCGCCCATACGTTTATATTCTCTCACACAGACACACACCTTTACTGTATAAACGCACAAGCACATGCACACAGTCTGCACAGCTCCAAGACACATATATCTTTTTTCTCTCTTCTCTCTCTCTCTTCTATCTGTCACTTTCTCTTCTCCCTCTTCTCTTCTTTCTCACAGAATAACATATACAGTGCGTCAGAGCTTTGAACTGCAGCCGCCTCAGTCCAGAGCTGTTTCCAGAGCTCGATGTAGGATCATATATTTACATTTTAAACCCAGAGCAAGTCCACTCTCTTTAGCTGTTGTTAAATACGAGAGAAGAAGAATAAATGATCATTTCGAGCGTCCCGGCCCGGTATCTCTGTTTTGGACGTTTCTGTTTCACACAACTCAAAATCAGTGACTAAAACGTGACTAAACCAGGACTAAAACCAGTCTAAATGGAGACTAAAACCTGACTAAACTAAAACAAGACTAAATAACGACTAAAACTGCATTAAACCAAGACTAAAATCAGACTCAACTAGGTCTAACACCTGGAGTAAAACGTAACTAAACCAGGACTAAAACCTGACAAAACCAAAACTAAAACCTGTCTAAACCAGGGCTAAAACCTACCTAAACCAGGACTAAAACCTGACCAAACCAGGACTAAAACCTGACAAAATTGGGACTAAAACCTGACAAAACCAGCACTAAAACCTGACCAAACCAGGATTAAAACCTGACTAAACAAGGACTAAAAACCTGGAGTAAACTGTGACTAAATCTGGACTAAAACCTGGAGTAAAATGTGACTAAACTTGGACTAAAACCTGGAGTAAAATGTGACTAAACTTGGACTAAAACCTGGAGTAAAATGTGACTAAAACCTGACTAAACCGGGACTAAAACCTGACTAAATCAGGAATAAAACCTGACAAAACCAGGACTAAAACTGGACCAAACTAAAACCTGACAAAACCAAGACTAAAACCGGACCAAACCAGGACTAAAACCTGACCAATCCAGGACTAAAACTGGACCAAAGTAAAACCTGACCAAACCAAGACTAAAACCTGACCAAACCAGGACTAAGACCTGACAAAACCAGGACTAAAACCGGACTAAACCAGGACTAAAACCGGACCAAACCAGGACTAAAACCTGACTAAGATGTAACTAACTGGACTCATGAATGTCACGACTGTCCAATGCAGACCTGGACCTGACCCAGACCAGTCCCAGTCCCAGTCCTGGCCCGGTCTCTCTGCTCTCTGGTTTTGGACGTTCCCGCAGGATTATCTCGTCCCTCGGCGCCACGACACGCCTCTCATCCTCCGCATCGATCGGATTAAGCGCTCGCCTTAAATTACCTTCCCACAATCCCCCTGCGCTCCGCCCTTCAGCCTATGACTGATCGCCCCGAAACCAGACGCCCAAAAATGCGGTGCCATCCCCGGCGAAGCAGAGCAGGCTGGGATACCGTGAGAGGCCCGGCACGGCGGATAAACCAGAGCGATGTCTAAACTGCAGCGCCATTAAAAAGCACTTAGAGTTAAAGGGACGGCTCTCTGTGGACTTTTCTTTTGCCGCGTATGGGATACACAGTTCTGAGGAGAGGGCTTATTAAAGGGACGGGGCAGGATTCTGTGTGGAGCAAAGAGCAGCAGTGATCTGGTTCACATAAACTACTGCTCTGTGTGCAAGTGTGGGACGGACGGAAGGAATACAGGACTAAAACAAGACCAAACCAGGACTAAAACAAGACCAAACCAGGACTAAAACAAGACTAAAACAAGACCAAAGCAGGACTAAAACAAGACTAAAACAAGACCAAACCAGGACTAAAACAAGACTAAAACAAGACCAAACCAGGACTAATACAAGACTAAAACAAGACCAAACCAGGACTAATACAAGACTAAAACAAGACCAAACCAGGACTAAAACAAGACCAAACCAGGACTAAAACAAGACTAAAACAAGACCAAACCAGGACTAAAACAAGACTAAAACAAGACCAAACCAGGACAAGACTAAAACAGGAGTAAAACATTTCTTCCTTTAGTTGTAGCTTAGTCCTGGATTGTTACCATTGTTCTTCCTAAAACATGATTCTAAACCAGAACTAAACTCCTAGGTTGTCAGGACTAAACCATGACTAAACTAGGACTAAATCATGGCTAAAGCCTGACTTAACAAGGAATGAATAAGACTAAACTAAGACAAAAGCAGGACCAAACAGGACTGACTGTAGAAGGACTAAACCGACTGAAGTGTGACTAAACAGGACTAGAATGTGATTAAATCAGGACTAACTCAGGAGTAAAACATGGCTTTCATTTCATATTTTCTCCCTCTGGACTAAACTACTAAATTTCTAGTTTAAATAAGGACTAAAATTTGTTATCATCTTTAGTCCTGTTTTAATGAAGTTTTAACAAACAAAACCAGATCTAAAACATGACGTTAGAATAACTAAAGCAGGATTCAGACCTAACTAAACCACGTCTAAACCAGGAATAAAGATTGCATCCTTCTTTAGGACCAAAGAGGGTCCTGGATTGTTAAACATGACTATACCATAACAAAATTCTAAATTTAAAAGGACTAAAGCGAAGTCTAAAGCAGCACAAAACATGTACTAAACCCTGACTAAATCAGAACGTAATAAGGACTAAAGTGACTAGGACTAAAGTGTGACTAAAACAAGAGTAAAACATGATTAACCAGGACTAAACCAGGACTAAACCAGGTTTGGAAAGCCTGAAGGCCATGGAAGGGCACATTCTGTTTTAATTAAACTCTAAATGTGTGACTCTTTTCCAGGCGGATGTTTCCGAGTTACAAAGTCAAAGTGACTGGGATGAACCCGAAAACCAAATACATCCTCCTGATCGACGTGGTGCCGGCTGACGACCACAGATACAAGTTCTGTGACAACAAATGGTGAGATTTACACAAGAGTTTACCCAAATAAACTGAATTCTATGGTTTTAGTTTGCTTAACGGTTGGTTGTCCTGGTATGGTTCATATCTCTGTAAGTATTGGGCCCATAACCCGAGCAGCAAGATGAATTCTAGTGATTTTTGTGAGTTTACAAACTTTTGAGAATCCATCTGGTCCAACTCCAGCTGTGGTGATTGGCCCTGAACCATCAGTGGTGCAGAGACTGGACCAATCACAGAGCAGCATTGTGGTTTGGGCGGAGCAGAAGGGGAAGTGCCCAAACAAACCTAAACACACACAGCGTGTGGACCTATGTCTTCGGACTTACTTGAGTCTATTTTAGCAGAAATCCTGACTTTTTTGTTTTTGACATCATGCACTTAGAAGCCCTTTGTGCTTTTGTCGAGGAAAAGATGTCTGTGCTTCTCTCTCAGCTGGATTTAACTACTTTTTATACTTTGCTTCTTTTGCTGTGACGCTTTGATTGATAAAAGTGTACCTGTTAAATTACAAATATAATCTCAATTGCAATAATGAAAAATCATACTTAAACATTTTTCCTAAATTGTGCAGCTCCAGACACAGAAGAAACACAGTCACTCGAGAGTCAAAGCCACAGCCTTCTTGCTGTGAGGTGAGAGTGCAAACCACTCACTTGTTTCACGTAAAGAGAACTTGTGTCTGGCTGTAATCTTTCTGGAAAGGAATCAAAAACATAAAAGTCTTTTTTACAGTCAGATTATTTTAAAATCCTTACATTTGCCAAATGCGTTTCTACAAACAGATGAATCATTTTTCTAGGAGCCCTAATTATCGTCCTCTCTCGTCTGCCCTCAGCCTGCCTTTTCTTTCCTCTCCCTCCTTCACGCTCTGACTCGCTCCTTCTTTCTCTCCTTCTTTCTCTCCTTCTTCTCTCGTTCTTCTCTCTGGTGTTTCCTGAAGTCTAAACCCTGCCGTGGAGAGAGTTGAAAGCAGGTTTACAGGTTGAGCTCTGGTCTCCATCACACACACCTCACACACTGCAATTACCCCCCCCCCCCCACACCAGGTACACACACACTGAACACACACACGTGCACACATGCACACACACTGAACACACACACACACGTGCACACACACACATACATACAAACATACACACACACACGCACACACACACACGCACACACACTGAACACACACACGTGCACACATGCACACGCACACATACAAACATACACACACACGCACGCACGCACATACATACACACACTCACACATATACATACATACACATAAACACATACATACATACATACACACACACACAGACGCACGCACGCATATACACACATACATACACACACGCACACATACACACACGCACACATACACGCACGCACGCAAGCACACACACACACACACGCATGCACACACACGCACACACACACACACACACATACACACACACACACACACACACACACACACACATTCTTGTAAAGTAAGTCTAATGGGGACCTACGGAAAAACTGTTACAAATGGGGACCCCACTTTTCTGAAGTAAACAGAGGCACCAAAACCACTCTCCAATTTTTTTTTGGGTCCTAGGAGCCCAGAAAAAAAAAGTGAACCAAAATGTCCAAAGTTTTCTTCTTTAAGATTTTGTCTTGTCGTTGGTGATTTTTGGGGACATGCCCATTATGTAGTACCAGGTACAACCACCAGATGGCGATAGTAATTTTTGAGCTTTACACGTATATACATATATTTTCACATTAATTATTATATATTATATATTTTTTTACCCTTATGCTTTTTTACTAATGTCTTTCATTGTAGGCACTAATATGATCTCTGACGGCAGCAGGTTTATACACAGACTTTTGTGTAGAAGCCACAGGAAGAAGTTAGTTTTAACCAGTGGAGCCTTGACATCGAAAACATATATATGTCATCGAAAAAAACTCATATGACATCTGTATTATTCGCATTTGTTTGTACACTAAATAAATATACTGGTAAGTGTGCTTTGTTTTGTTTAACCCAATTGTTAGTGATTTGATGCATCTTATGGGTCTCATTCCACTTTCTTCTGAACAAAATGTAGGAGGGACTGGCTGGTCAGACAAAGAAACAGGAAATGTCCATCAAATTTCTAAATTTATTTGAAACAATTGTAACATTTGAAGTTTGAGACAATATATAGCCCAATCAATTATTGAACAGAGCTTTTGCAACTAAAACATTAAGAGTAACATTTTCAATTATAAATATTAAATCAAAATGTTTAAAGCCTCTAATATGTTAAGAAAACTTGAGCATTTTAACTTAAGTAAATTATGTTTAATAGTGCTTCAAGTGTCAAAATAAAATAAATAATGTACCAACAATAAAAAAAAGCTTCACTTTATGTTCTATAACAGTTGTCCAACCGTCAGGGGGTACTTGGACTGATTTTTGATTTAAAATGTAAGTACTTTTGTCTTATTAATCTTTCTGTACGATAATTCTGGCATGAACAACATTAAAACAAGATAATAGTTTACTAATACATTGCCAAATAAAAGTTATTTAATTACTAAACAAACACTGGTACACAATAGGGGATACGAACAATCTGAGAAAACATTTGAGTAAAACAAAAGAGTGAGAACAACTGCTGAATAACATCTGAAGTATCATAGAACTCCTGACTTAATAACTACTTGATAATGTGGTTGTACCACACATTATTCCTTTACATTTTTCCTCTACTTTTGTTACTCCTACACCCAAGGAGGAAAAAAAACCCAAAACAATTTAGACTAGAGAAAACTTTTTTTTTAGCTTAACATTTATCGTAATAATTGTGTTAACCATGTTGTGTTTGGGGGCTTTTTAAAGTACCTTACATTATGACCCAAGTACCATTTTTATCGTTTACAACTTTCTCGTCTCAAAGCATCAATTCTATTTTTGACATAAAATTTGACTCCCTGCCATGTCCTTGTTTCAAGTGCTCCAGAAGACATGTGGATACACTGGGTGCACTGCGCCTTACCGGGGACACGCCCAGACTGGATGTAATCCATGAGGGTATTCTCTACAGCTTTTACTTCCTGCTCAGTCCACAGCCTTTTATGTCCTTTAGATCCTGAATAATATGCATAAACATGGCACATTAAGATAATATGCAAATATCTTGTACTTGTGGAAAGGGTTTTAGTGGTAGTGAACAGAAAATGTGCACAATAACTCAGCACTCACCTGGTTGGGTGTTATCTGATGAATGCTCAGGTCTCCTCTGAGATAGTTCTATGGGCATACATTTCAGCAAATTAAAATGTACAATATATAATCCAGTGTTTTTAATCATCACAATATACCCCTGTCTCTGTCTACCCCCCTTTCACCTGAACATTCAAAATACCTGGAGAAATGGAAGACAATTCAGACAGTTGAGCGTTCTGCGCTGAAGTGTGATTCTCCCCAGATGCTTTTGATGAAAGCTTGGGTCTTTTCCGAGTTGGTTCTATAAGAAAAAAAATGAATATATCAATTACTACAAAACAAATCTGTCTCGATTCTCTCCCCTTTCACCTGAACATTCAAAATACCTGAAGACGTGGAAGACAATTGAGTGTTCTGCGTTGAAGTGTGATTCTCCCCAGATGCTTTTGATGAAGGCTTGGGTCTTTTCCGAGTTGGTTCTATAGGAAAATGACTATATTAATTTCTACAAAACAAATCTGTCTCTCCTATCCTGTCTCCAGCTCTCAGATGTCCATTCCCTCCTCTCCTCTTGTTAGTTGTTCAAATACCTTGAGATCTTGAAGATGAGAACGTTTCTGAGATATGATCAGCTTCATCGTCTGATGCATCTGTGTCTTCCATAACTTTTTCTAAGAACACAAATACACATGATACATGAACAAGAAATAACAACTACAATAAATTATGAAACTGAAATGTACCTTGTGGATCAATGCTGATTTGGTCCAGATTCATGCCTTTGTACTTAGAGAGCTGTCCTTGCTCTAGTGCCATCAGGACCTTGCTTATCTTCGCTAGCTGCAGCGTCCCTTCAGGCAGCCTGTAGTACTGCCGATGCACTCTGATGTCGTGGCCCAGGAAGTTGGCCAAGTCATCCATTTCATTGTCCTTTAAATTAAGGACTTTGGACATGGTGGCCACGTGCTTTCGGAGTTTAGTTGAAGACAAGGCTGTGGGGTTGCTGGCACCACAACTTTTAGCGATGTGTCTTATGACGTCAGATCCTCTGTAAAAACTGTGTGCTTGGGGTCGAGCGAACATAAAGGGATTTTCCTCCAACACGTCACACTTGAGCCGTGCGTTAACAAGTAACTCCATAGACCTCAGCATGTTTGGAGTGAGCAGTATAGGGACCTTTCTTCCACGTTTGCCTCGAATTTCTATTCGTTGAAAGTGTTTACAAAGTTTCTTTTCAAGTTCTGACAAGGCCAACTCAACATCAGAATTAGAGGAAGCAGTATCTCTGAGAACAAAGGCATTAAGACTCATTTTTGAGACTTCTCCCTCCCTCCTACGATTGAACAGGATGACTTCACAAAGAGTCATCTTAGCCAGTTCTGCCCAGCAGTTTTTATTTGGCTTTTCCTCCAGTTTTGTCCACAGCTCAGTCCTTTGCGTGTCAAGATGCTGGTGCATTTTTCGAATGTCTTCAGCAACAGGCAACAGTAACGGAGCATTCCATTTGGCTTCTTGCAGGTTGCGGAGGGCCTGGGAAGAAACACACTCACTCCATTTAGTTTCATATAGTTTTTTGAACGTCCGGGCATTGTTCACTATTGTTTCATTCCCAGTCATCATTGCTTCACATTCCATTATACATGCAACTTTTTTTAAGTTATGACCTAATTTGAGCGGTAATGTTGGTGTCATGAAAGTGCTTGTCTCTTCATTTTGGCCAGCTACATTTCTAACAGCTGTGATAACATGTGGGAAATTGGCTGGTAAAATAAAATCTGACAGTGTCCTCAAGGTTCCTTGCTTTTGTCCTTGGAGAACTACCCTCGCTGTTTCGCGCATCTTTTGACGTATATATTCATGCTGTGTTTTATCATGACCATTTTTATTGAAAAGATACTCCCCTAATTTAATGATGTACTTTTCTGTGCGTACTACTTTTGCAATGTCATCATTGCGCATGTCTTGTAGCATTTTCCAAAAATTTGCATTAACATTGTCTGGAACAGGATCAGCATATTTGCATATAGCTAGAACTCTTGAAGTGCCCCTCTTCAAACCTTTGACGTTCTGATTTAAATAACACCTTCTCATGTGCCTCCATAAAGATTTTCTCTTATAGTATCCTTCACAGTTGACACAATGCACAAAGTCACCTGCTGTAGCACGTTGACATGGCTGTCTTCTTGGCACCACTGTGCCTTTCCCCTGTTTGATTACTTTATTATTATGAGCACGATTCCCTTTATTTAAAATTAAGGTGAGCTGCATTTTTCGTTCTCGTGAACCACTAGGACAGGAGAAGGCCTTGTCTACTTCAGGTTCATCAATATGCAGAGATTTCAAATGGCGGGCCATTTTGCGGACAGGTTTTGAGCAATAAAGACAATACAACTGCTTGTTATAGAGTCTTTTGCCATTTTTTTGTCTCACCATTGTTTTAACATTTACTTCTAATAGATTAGCGTCAAGGGTAGGTTGTGTAGACTGGGCTCTACTGTGCTGTTTCTTTGGTATATTAGTTTTCTTGTGTCTCCTCTTTTTCTTAACCTTCCCATGTTGTGATCGTTGAGTGGATGATTTGTTTGCGTCTTCGCTGTCTGTGCTGTCCTCGCTGTCCTTGTTGTCAGTGGTGTCCATCACAGTCTCATCTGGGACATATTCATCTTCACAGTCCTCAGAGGTAAACATGTCTTCAGGATTTCTGTTTAGCTGAAAAAGAGATGTAGCCAATTTAGTCAACAGAACGTGGACTGAACCATGACTGAACGTGGACTGAACCATGACAACGTGGACAGAACGTGGATAGAAAGTCAACTGGAAGTGGACTGAACCATGACAACATGGACAGAACCATGGACAGAACCATGGACAGAACCATGGACAGAACCATGGACAGAACCATGGACAGAACCATGGACAGAACCATGGACAGAACCATGGACAGAACCATGGACAGAACCATGGACAGAACCATGGACAGAACCATGGACAGAACCATGGACAGAACATGGACTGAACATGGACTGAACATGGACACAAAAGTCGACTGAAAGTGGCCTGAAAGTGGACTGAACCTGGACAGAGCCATGACAGAAGGTGGACAGAAAATCGACAGAACGTGGACAAAACAATGACAGAAAGTGCACAGAACTATGACTGAACGTGGACTGAACCATGACTGAACATGGACAGAACGTGGACTGAACCATGACAGAACGTGGACAGAACGTGGACTGAACCATGACTGAACATGGACAGAACGTGGACTGAACCATGACAGAACGTGGACTGAACCATGACTGAACCATGACTGAACATGGACAGAACGTGGACTGAACCATGACAGAATGTGGACAGAACGTGGACAGAACGTGGACTGAACCATGACAGAACGTGGACAGAACGTGGACAGAACGTGGACTGAACCATGACTGAACCATGACTGAACATGGACAGAACGTGGACTGAACCATGACAGAACGTGGACAGAACGTGGACTGAACCATGACTGAACATGGACAGAACGTGGACTGAACCATGACTGAACATGGACAGAACGTGGACTGAACCATGACTGAACGTGGACAGAACGTGGACTGAACCATGACTGAACGTGGACTGAACCATGACTGAACGTGGACTGAACCATGACTGAACATGGACAGAACGTGGACTGAACCATGACAGAACGTGGACTGAACCATGACAGAACGTGGACTGAACCATGACTGAACATGGACAGAACGTGGACAGAACGTGGACTGAACCATGGCTGAACGTGGACTGAACCATGACTGAACATGGACAGAACGTGGACTGAACCATGACTGAACGTGGACTGAACCATGACTGAACATGGACAGAACGTGGACTGAACCATGACAGAACGTGGACTGAACCATGACTGAACGTGGACTGAACCATGACTGAACATGGACAGAACGTGGACTGAACCATGACAGAACGTGGACTGAACCATGACAGAACGTGGACTGAACCATGACTGAACATGGACAGAACGTGGACAGAACGTGGACTGAACTATGACTGAACGTGGACTGAACGTGGCCTGAACATGGACAGAAAGTCGACTGACCCTGGACTGAACGCAGGAATGTAGAGTCATGTTTAACGGTGCTTAGCACTAGTTTGTATACAAATTCAACACTTACCTCTGGTGCCGTACATAATTCAGCATCTGGGGTCAGTTGTGTGGATGGAGACTTTGGTGCGTTTGTTTCTTTGAGTCTCATCTTTTTCTTCCCCTTCCCCTTTTGTGATCGTTTCTGTTCGATGAAAGACGAGGACACCTCTGAATCAGTGCTGTCCATCACAGTCTCATCTGGGACATATTCATCTTCACAGTCCTCAGAGGTAAACATGTCCTCAGGATTTCTGTTTAGCTGAAAAAGAAATGTAGCCAATTTAGTCAACAGAACGTGGACAGAACATTGACTGAACGTGGACAGAAAGTCGACTGACCCTGGACTGAACGCAGGAATGTAGAGTCATGTTTAACGGTGCTTAGCACTAGTTTATATACAAACTCAACTCTTACCTCTAGTGCCGTACATAATTCAGCATCTGGGGTCCGTTGTGTGGACAGAGACTTTGGTACGTTTGTTTCTTTGAGTCTCCTCTTTTTCTTCCCCTTTTGTGATCGTTTCAGTTCGATGAAAGGGATATCTTCATCTTCATTGTCTTCAGGATTTCTGTTTAGCTGAAAAAGAGATGTAGTCAATTTAGTCAACAGAACGTGGACTGAACCATGACTGAACGTGGACTGAACACAGGAATGTAGAGTCATGTTTAACGGTGCTTAGCACTAGTTTGTATACAAACTCAACACTTACCTCTAGTGCCGTACATAATTCAGCATCTGGGGTCAGTTGTGTGGACAGAGACTTCTTTGGTACTTTTGTTTCTTTGAGTCTCCTCTTTTTTTTCACCTTCCCCTTTTGTGATCGCTTCTGTTGGATGAAAGACGAGGACACCTCTGAATCAGTGCTGTCCATCACAGTCTCATCTGGGACATATTCATCTTCACAGTCCTCAGAGGTAAACATGTCCTCAGGATTTCTGTTTAGCTGAAAAAGAGACGTAGCCAATTTAGTCAACAGAATGTGGACTAAACCATGACTGAAAGTGGACTGAACCATGACAACATGGACAGAACCATGGACAAAACCGTGGACAGAACCGTGGACAGAACCATGACTGAACATGGACACAAAAGTCGACTGAAAGTGGCCTGAAAGTGGACTGAACCTGGACAGAGCCATGACAGAAGGTGGACAGAAAATCGACAGAACGTGGACAAAACAATGGCAGAAAGTGCACAGAACGTGGACTGAACACAGGAATGTAGAGTCATGTTTAACGGTGCTTAGCACTAGTTTGTATACAAACTCAACACTTACCTCTGGTGCCGTACATAATTCAGCATCTGGGGTCCGTTGTGTGGATGGAGACTTCTTTGTTACTTTTGTTTCTTTGAGTCTCCTCTTTTTCTTAACCTTCCTTTTTTGTGATCTCTTCTGTTGGATGGATGATTCAGAGGTGCCCTCGCTGTCTGTGGTGTTTGGAATGTACTTCGTTTCCAGAATTGACAAATCTTCAAGAATTGTCTTGTTCAGCTTTAAGAGGAGAATTAGCCATTAGAACAATCAAGAAATGGACACTAGTAAACATATTTCACAGATTTTAAACTACTATTTCTTGTGCAAAGTACTTTCACAATTTAGTAGTAATTTTACTAACTCCTAACCTTTGTCTTCAGCACCTGGCCCTACTTTCACAATTTAGTAAGGCCAGGGGCTGAAGACAAAGAACATATGAGCCAAATGTAAGCTGGACGTGGAACTATTTTCAGCCTTGATGGGTTCTTTCATTTGAAATTATTAATGGAATGTTGTGTAACATGTTACTTAACATACAATGATGCTTTCTGTCCTTTTGAGCTCAGGAACATGGTCTTCTTTCTAAAAATACATATTCCAAAAAATACATAATATACACATATATACAAACATACTTATATAATACACATAAATTATATATAAATAAATGCATATAGTTGATTGTCTTCTAAAGCCATTTTGACAATATTGTGCACAAAGATACTTACAATCTTGAGGCAATCAAGATCAAGTAATTTCAGAGTTCTCTCTCGCTCACTGTGTGTTGTGTTTATGAGTAACTTGTCGTATCTGCTCTCACAGACATCATGATGTCTTCTTAAAGTCTGCAGACGACGTAAAAATCTAACTTGTGACTATAACACAAAAATTTAAGTGTACATCATGTTGTGCAACCAAATACTGAATTTCCATACGCAGTATGTGTGACATGAGACTAAAGGCTAAAAAGTAAACTAAACTAAATTATACAGAGTAAACAACTAATTAAGTGCTTTATTACAGATAAAAGACATCTTACCTCAGATTTCTCATGTTCCACCTTCACCTCAATCTCTGATTCCAATCCAGACATCACTGTGAAAAATAATAAAGCTACGTCATCTGCTTGCTGAGTCTGTACAGAACGTCTCTAAACTTTGACACCTCACGCCCAGCCCCTAAGTAAAGCTCATCTAGGACGGGGAGCCTTGGCCTTAACTTTGAATAGCACCTCCCATCTCACAGAGGAATGTACTTTGAAAAGAGGCTATTGATTAAATAGTACTAATCTGGTTATTTGAAATCTGGAATGTGAGACAGGTTATATTTCATACCGTGGTGACACATCTTGCCCAGTTGCCGTCGTTCTCTCTTCCCAGTACATGAACATATACACAGTACATGGATCTGTAGCTTCTTACCACAATGCCTCGTGTTGCACGTGTTCAATGCTAGTTAACTTAAGTTACTGCTATTTTAGTCGTACGACCAAATGAAAAAAATTCCACCAGTGCTGTGCGCAGTCTAACTTAAATGCATTTTTCTTAATCACATACTTTGACCATGTAATTTAAGATTAATTAAAAACAAGCGAGGCCACACGTCTTGTCATGCTAATGAACGATTAGCTTAGCTTAGCTTATCTTAGCCACCAATGTAAACGGCTATCTACGTTAATACATCCATGAATGCTACCCATTAACTTAATTTTTCTGATGACTAACGCCATCTAATCTCACAAATTTATATTTCCTTCGTACAAAAATGGTTTAGGAAAAAAAAGAGCTGTTGCGTTAAGTGTTTTAGCAGAGAAAATACAGAAAAAACGTGGTACAGTGCTACAGTAGTTAGACTGTCTGAGGAAAAAGCACGTCGCATATATTAACATTGCAAACTAAAAATTTAGTTTATGCTCAAAAAGACTTACCAGTTGTGGACTGTTGACCACATGTGCTTCATGTCCCTTGTGCAGGTGAGTGCTCAGTGGGAGTGGGCCTGACCGTGGGACTCACTGTAGCTCCTCCTCCAGCCTCACACCACTCAAAATGGCGGCAGGGGATTTCCCAAGTAAACAACTAATTAAAAGCCAGTTTAAGAGAGAATAGTATAATTACAAAGCAACTGCAGCACGACTAATAATAATATAATACGTTTTATTTTATTTTCAGGTCACTCAAAGACGCTTTACTGTAATAAAAACAGACAATTTAAAGAAAGTAAATTGTAATTAATAGCAAATACATATGCTGACTTATTAAGATTTCAGATTTTTAAGATTTTAAAGACACAACAGAGGATAGCCAGCTATGTGGTTAGTGACCATGAAACACAGGAAACACACTATTTAAATTACATGACTTAAGTCTATATGACTTTTTTTTTCTAATTATGTGGAGGAATTTTGACAAATTAAAGTTTGATATGACAGGGAGTAGAGCTGAGTTCTAAAACAGAATACCTCTGTGATGTCATCAATCAGCAATGTGCCATATAGGTGCCAATACAGGGATAAGTGTTTCTGACAGTTTAAACGATTATTCAATAAAATAAAGATGTGGAAAGTCACTTACAAGTGAATGCATAAATGCAATATTTTTGTACATACGCATGCTTTATAAATAAGACCCCAGTTTTGTTTATCACAGTGGAGACAGACCACCATTTTGTAATCTGTAGTGCTCAAAACTGATGCAGACATAGACATTGTGAGGACCTTAAAAGTCTGGATCTGTGTATCACACTGAAGTCAGAACATCATTTTGGTAATCTGTGGTGCTCCAAACCATTACAGACATAGACGTTGTGAGGACCTTAAAAGTCTGGATGTGTGTATCACACTGGAGTCAGAACACCATTGTGTAATCTGTAGTGCTGAAAACCGTTCCAGCCATAGACGTTGTGAGGACCTTAAAAGTCTGGATGTGTGTATCACACTGGAGTCAGAACACCATTTTGGTAATCTGTTGTGCTCCAAACCATTACAGACATAGACGTTGTGAGGACCTCAAAAGTCTGGATGTGTGTATCACCATTTTGTAATCTGCTGTACTGTAAACTGTTCAAGAGATAGACATTGTGAGGACCTTAAAGTCTGGATGTGTGTATCACATTGAAGTCAGTTGTTTTCTGCTCAGACTCGTGTAGACAAAGGCGTGTGAAGATCCCAAATTCTAATCTGAGTTTCACAATGGAATGAGGCCAACAACAGACAGCTTTACATTAATTTACAGCATAGTTAAGTGTGACATCATGGGTTCCACTGACACAATCAGCAGAAACCTCCTGATTAATTAAAGAAAACGTGTTCACGCTTAATATCAAAGGGTGGAACTATTAGCATTTTGAATTTTATTTTTAGCTCCAGATTAAAAAAATTACAAAAATGTATAATTTTACCTACGTCTAAAATGATCTCTAGAGGAAAACCAGACTTAACCGATTACTTTTATACAGTTCTGAATTTTAAAGCCAAACTATATAGATGTTTATATTAAAGAGGGCATTAAAAATGTAGATGTTTTTTCTACACGTTCTGTAGACATTCTTGTTAATTATTGCTGATCATCAAACCTATACTGTAGTTTACATTAACAGCATTATTTAATATGGTGGTGGCATATTTGTCATGTGACTCATAAAGAACAATTGGATAAACACACATGAAACGTACTGTTTATATTTGTCACTATATTTATTTGACATGTTTGTATCAATAAATTAAAAATCATGGCTTATGTTAGCTATTATTGAATCTAGTTTTGCAGTCTATAAAAATTGTCATCCTTGTTTTGGCCATCTTAAACTGTCTGCACACTACAGGAGTTTGGGCACGATTTTTCCCCTCCATGAATTAATGGGGGGCGTGGCCTGAGCAGCAATTCTTGTAAGAGATTATTAGTTGTGGCTCTGGGCTCTCCTCATGTCTGTGGGTCAGTGCGGCTCTATTTATCAAATCTCAACATGTTACACCAGGATCTATCCAGCAGCCAGTGCAGCATCAGCTGCAGCTGCACTGCTCCATTTACAGTTAAACAGGGAACATCGTCCACAGTCGTCCTATTTGGTCTTTAGTTCTTTATCATTTCAAAACTAACTCTAGGACTCAAGTGTTGCCTCTATCTGTCTGTATTTCAGAATCAGAATCAGAATCAGAAACTGTTTATTGCCATTGTCAGTGAAATTCACAAACGTAGGAACTTGCTTCGGCGTAGGTGCAACATAAAGCAAAGGATAAAATATAAAAAATATATAAAAAGGCATGCATAAAATTAAGAATAAAATAGACTAAGATAGACTATATACAGAATGTACAGTTGGCAGTGCAATGTCCAAATGAGTAGTGCAAATAGATTGTTCTTAAATAGTATTATTGTTGAAGTGACAGGTGTTACAAAGTGTTCATGAGTCCAACGGCAGAGGGAAAGAAACTGTTCTTGTGGCGGGAGGTTCTGGTCCGGATGGACCGTAGCCTCCTGCCCGAGGGGAGTGGCTCAAATAGTCCATGTC
This sequence comes from Rhinogobius similis, assembly GCA_019453435.1. Lineage (NCBI taxonomy): Eukaryota > Metazoa > Chordata > Actinopteri > Gobiiformes > Gobiidae > Rhinogobius > Rhinogobius similis. The sequence goes on from CM033625.1 coordinate 35,075,321, forward strand.
CAGGGTGAGAAGGGTCAGCTGTGATCCGACCTGCTCGTCCCCGAGTCCTGGAGACGTACAGGTCCTGGACAGATGGAAGGCTGCAGCCGATCACCTTCTCAGCAGAGCGCACAATGCGCTGTAGTCTCTGTTTGTCCCTGGCTGTGGCTCCAGCGTACCACACGGTGATGGAGGAGGTGAGGATGGACTCAATGATGGCCGTGTAGAACTGCACCATCATCTGCGCCGGCAGCTTGGCTTTCCTCAGCTGCCGCAGGAAGTACATCCTCTGCTGGGCCTTCTTGATGATGGAGCTGATGGTTGGCTCCCACTTGAGGTCCTGAGTGATGGTGGTGCCAAGGAAGCGGAAAGAGTCCACGGTGGTGATGGGAGAGTCTGTCAGGGCAAGGGGGGGCAGGGGGGCTGAGACTTTCCTGAAGTCCACGATCATCTCCACTGTCTTCTGGGCGTTGAGCTCCAGGTTGTTGTCGCTGCACCAGGACACCAGCCGGTCCACCTCCCTCCTGTAGACAGACTCATCGCCGTCCGAGATGAGTCCGATGAGGGTGGTGTCGTCTGCAAACTTGATCAGTTTTACAGAGTCGTGGCTGGAGGTGCAGCAGTTGGTGTACAGGGAGAAGAGCAGAGGAGAAAGTACACAGCCCTGTGGAGTTCCTGTGTTGATAGTCCGAGTCTCTGAGACATTCTTCCCCAGCCGCACGCACTGCCTCCGGTCCGTCAGGAAGTCAGTGATCCACCTGCAGATGGAGTCAGGCACGTGGAGCTGAGAGAGCTTGTCCTGGAGCAGAGCAGGGATGATGGTGTTGAATGCAGAGCTGAAGTCCACAAACAGGACCCTGGCGTAGGTTCCCGGGGAGTCCAGATGCTTCAGGATGAAGTGGAGGGCCAGGTTGATGGCGTCGTCTACAGATCTGTTGGCTCTGTAGGCGAACTGCAGTGGGTCCAGGGCGGAGGAGGTGAAGGACTTGAGATGGGGCAGGACCCATCTCTCTCTGTCTCTCTCACTCTCTCTGTCTTTCTCTCACTCTCTCTCGCACTCTCTCTCTCTCTGTCGCACTCTCAATGTCACCCTTTCTCTCTCTATCTCTCTCGCACTCTCTTTCTCTCTCTGTCTCACTCTCAATGTCACCCTTTCTCTCTCTGTCGCTCTCACTCTCTCTCTCTGTCTCTTTCTCTCACTCCCTCTCTGTTTCTCTCTTCTCTCTGTCACCCTCTCTTTCTCTCTCTGTCTCACTCTCAATGTCACCCTTTCTCTCTCTGTCGCTCTCACTCTCTCTCTCACTCTCTCTGTCTCTTTCTCTCACTCTCTCTCTGTCTCACTCTTCTCTCTGTCACCCTCTCTTTCTCTCTCTGTCGCTCTCACTCTCTCTCTCTCTGTCTCTCTCTTCTCTCTGTCTCTCTCTCTGTCTCACTCTTCTCTCTGTCACCCTCTCTTTCTCTCTCTGTCGCTCTCACTCTCTCTCTCTGTCTCTCTCTGTCTCTCTCTCTCTGTCTCTCTCTTCTCTCTGTCTCTCTCTCTGTCTCTCTCTTCTCTCTGTCACCCTCTCTTTGTCTCTCTGTCCCTCTCCTTCTCTGTGTCTCTCTGTCTCTCTCTGTCTCCCTTGGTCTTTGTCCTTAAGACTTACTTAAAATTGTGTGGTAATTAAAAACTACTTTATTAAGCGTTGTAGCTTGTAGCTGTTAGATGTAGGCCTAATGTTTGTGGTGACACAACAGTTTAAGTCGCTACATAATTACTTACTCTTCCTGAATCTACATAATATTATTAATACAATACTTAAGTAAAAACTTTGTAAGTAACATGTCAAAATATATAATAATTTAATACATTTCATATTTAATTTAATCATTGTTTTTTAAATCTATACTCAGTGAGGGTAAAAATGCGAGAGTTGAAGAATATAGTAAAATAAACTGCAGTACCAACAGAATCCATGTGGGGGCACTGTCCCGTGGGGACCTGATGATACACACTACAAGAACAGGGTGTCTTATGAGGACTGCAGTACCTCAGTGTATCCACTAGGTTCGCATGCACACACACAAAGTCTGGTTAAGGACTTTCTGGGGACTTTTTAGAAAAAGGGTGGGGGACATACTTTGGGCTGTTTCCAGTCGTTTAAAAGCATTGTGCCTCTGGGGACCTCAAATGAGGTCCTCACAAGGTTTTAGGTCCCCACATGACTGTGTGTAAACAAACGCATGTCCCCACATGTGATGCTTTACAAACACACACACACACACACACACACACACACACACACACACTGTCCATCAAGACACTGGACGATCCTGGACTCAAATGAAGGCTGTTACTGGTGCGACTGCAGCCCAAGAACATCAGACACAGCTTGGACTTTACAAGAGACACAAACATGGAGCATGGAAAGGTGGAAGAAAGTTCTATTTCATCCCTTCTGATCGCCAGAGGCGGAGGTGCTTAAAGTCTATATGACAGGCTAGACGACACATTTCACTAAAACGTAGTGATTATATTTAAGATTTTACCTTTTGCCTGTTTGTCTCCAGTTTGACAGGTTTCATAATGTTTATAATGTTACTTCCTAGTTGAATATGAGCACAAATATGATATAGGTGGAGGTAATTCCATAATTGTTACCTAGCAACCATTTTGAAAACAATACCCAAAGTCCATATACATTACAAAATAGTTATGATTTGACAAATAATAATATTTGAAAACACCTTTATTTTGTTGAACGACTGTTTAAACTGTGAAAACATAGTGTCAGTTGTCTGTAAATTGTCTCTGTATTCACAATGGCCAGTTGCTTTTTGATGACGTAGGTGGAGGGATTCCGTTTTAGAACTCAGCACTACTTTCTGTTAAACTTTTCATTTTCAAAATGTCTTCACAAACTGCAGCTTCACAGATGTAAAACTATAATCAATATTTGCCACAGGTGCTACCCCATCAAACTAAGTCAGAATTAGAACATTTTTGAAAACCTGTCATTTAGACATTTAGCGCTGAACGATCCCTTTGCGCATGCGTAGTTCGAGTAGCAATACCAACAACGTCACACCTGTGACACTCGGATGGCCAATCAGAGGCTGTAGCCGACCGCCATCCGTTTACTCATTTCCGGTTTGATTCTCGTGTGCGTTCATATATTTATTGGTACTTTGGTTGACAAAGCACGAATACACTTTGTGTCGCTTGGAGCCTGGTGACTGTTTAGTGACTGCGGACTCCTCCGCCCTCCACTGACAGCGATGATTTCCTTCCTAAAGGTGAGTTCTATGCTTCGGGTTTACCTGCTGTGTCCGTCGGCGTCCGCGCCTTCTCCTGCGGCTCATGGTGTTGGTGTCGGGCATAGGCTGCTTTGATATGCCCCCGGTAGTCCGCTTTGAATTGTTATTGTGACATACGTGACAAACGCTAGCGACATGTGCTAGCTTGAGTTGTCTCCTCAGCTATTTGCGCTAGCTAGCAGACATGAGCTGTATGCTAGCCCGCGTATGGGCGCGCTTTCCCTAAAGCTTTAGTGCTTTCAGTTTTCTGGTTCAGACCGTCTTCGTCTCTTTTCCAGCTCATGTTTTATCGAAGCAGTGGCGATGTTTGATGACAGCTTTGTACTTTTTTCCTGACGTGGGCAGCGCGTCCCCTTCACTCAGTTTAACCACAGCTGGATCACAGTCTCATTATGGGGCTCTCCAGGGGGCTATCTTTATTGTTCTTCTAAGATATTTGTCTCAAGATAAGACACTCATAGCTTAGCCTGTGTAGAACTATGGACAAATATTGTGTTTGTCCACACAACTCGTCGCAGAGGGTACAACCTGGCCACTGTCCAGGGCGTACCCCGCCTAAGGCCCAAAGTCACTGGGATAGGCTCCAGTCACCCGCGACCCCGGGAACGGGAATAAGCGGTAGAAAAGGAATGAATGAATGAATGAATTGTGTTTGTTTAACTACCATTACGTTCAGTTATTTTATTTTATTTACCCTGAGAGACAACTGCAGACAATAGTGTGGCAGTGAACTGAGTGTAACCAGCCTTATTGTCACAAGCATTATTAGCGACTTGTTTCTTATGAGCTGCTGGTGATGTCCTGCTCAGTGCAATACTGATTTATACTAATGACCACTGCAATACTGCTGACTGTATTAAAGTGTCATTTACTGATTATGGCAGCATCTGTTTCCAACTACTAAACTTGACATCCATTGACCAGCTTCAGTGTGTCAATTGTCCATCTCTGCAGGTTCATGTGGCAGATGCCTTCTTCTCTGCTCATTGTGCTGCTGGAGGTTACAGCATGGGCGTCAGTCTGCACGCTTTCATCATCTGGTGTATATGTTGGGTCTGTCCGCACCCCTCAGGTTTGGATAGCATACACACTGTCCTTCCAAAATTGTCTATTTTGACATGAGTATGGGTGAGGGCAGCTTTTGACCTCCTCTGTCCCTGTTTTATGGGTTGTTTTTTTACTAAAACACTATGAACCCAGCATCGGAGTACTACATGTCAATCTGTGCTTGTGTTATTTGTCCCATTAAGTGCTCAATAAATGAGTGATGTGTCGCATTAATGCTCATGATACATTGTGCGTCTGTTCTGTCAGTGGGACTGTTCTTACTCTAGCCCTCTGGAACTGATGTCATGGTGGACACCTCTGCTGACTGGGTAGCCCACGAGCTCCCTTTCCCCAGATTATCGTGCTAAACAGTTTGCACGTTCCTGCTGTATACACAGCTGCTGCTTTTGTTCCTTAGGTAGATTCAGAGACTCAACGGAGATGTGCAGCTAAGACTACGGTGGAGCACATGCCTTGCCTCTTGCCTGGACAGTGCATTCTGTCTATTGGTCCATGTCACTTTCTACAGCCATCTGAGCTGTTTACAATTCCAATTAGTAGTTGCTGCCCCCCTTGTAAAGTTGATTGTCTGACACTTTTCCTCCAATAATCTCCCCTATATGCTACTTTGCAGGTATTTTTGTTTGTTGACAATACCTGCTTAACCAGATGCTGATTTCACGTATTGCTTCCTCCGACAGCAGTCTGGTTTCAGATGGACCAACAGTGGCCCAAAGAGGTAGTTCTCTGGTAACTATTTGACCAGTGATGCTAAGTACTGCTCCCATTACTGTTCCTACATGACTTCCTACATGTGTAGTGGCCTCATTGAGCCAGCCAAAAAAGGAGGGATCAGACTATTCACCCTGCACCTCTGTAAGGAACGGTGTTAACCTCTTTGAGTGGTTAACTTCTCTGTGGCTACAGAATTCATGGAAAAAGTATCACTACCTGCGAACCATCACTTGGTCAATGGGTTCGCACTGTTGCCCACCAGGACTCATACTTAAGTGCCATCATTGTACCACAGGTGCACTGTCTGCACTGGCACTTCAGGGTCCCATTTTGGCCCCCTACCCTCTGAGGGTGCTCAGTATTTTTCAGCTTCACTGAGCTCAGAATTTCATTTCTGTACCACTGATCATGATTTAGCATTAAGGCCACGGGGAATTGGTCTGTTTGCACATGTGGTCCAACTGAGACATTCACCGTTGTGGGTAGGTGTTCCTCCTCATCTTATGTCCTTGTGGGCCTTGATGACCTTGATGCAGTAACTGTGTGAGTTGTCCCATGAGTGGAGAACACCCATTGCAGCTCTGTAGATGTCAACTTTCTGGACAAGCTTACTTCAGTGTAACAGGGTGGGTTTGTTGTTCATTCATGGTTGATCTTTTGTGCCTGCACACCTCTGATCAGAGTGGTATATACTTCTACAGCACTGCAGACACTTATTTTCTCTGTTTAGATGTATTGATGTGACCTGGCGTGTCCCCATGGGCACTGTCTCACCCCAGAGGGAGTGATTTACCCACAAATCTACCCCACAAATGTTCAGGAGCGAGGGCCTAACCCTGTCCTAACCCTAAGCCTACGGTCTACCCCTCCCACCTGAGAGTCGACTTGCTTATGTCCATACTGTGAGGATTGGTAACAGCAATTCAGCATAATGATTGTTCAGAGCCAGGTTCTTTTAATATAGGTACAGTTGATGGAGTTGGTCCTTATCTTGAGAATGGAGTCGGGGTTCCACTCCACTTTGCCCAGTCAGTCTTCATGCTGTCATCATGTGCCTTGGCATGGGACCAGATTCTTGTTCATGATGTTGCTCTGTGCCTGTGCTCTGAGTCCAGGGTACAGCCTCTGTAAGCCGGACCCCTGCTGGGCCGGCCCCAGTTACAATCTCTGTTGTTTGTCATGTATGGACTGCCTGTACCCTGAATATTGTTTTTGGAGGACATATTGCTAGTTGTGGCAATTTCTGTTGCCTTCAGATACCTTTTGTTATTGGTTTGGCCGATGCATGAGCATGCATTATATACATGCGGTGAACACGATTTGTAGCTAATGAGCTAATTTCCATCCGTTGTTTATTGGGATCTATTGGGAGTTGGCAACACATCCTATTTCCACTGTGACCACCCTATGGCGGTTTTCAGTCCAGGCACCATGTCTACCACTTCCTTCAACAGGTGACTTCTGTGGCTCTTGTGGTGGTGTAGTGGTGTTTGCTTCTGGATGATTCAGTGATGTGCTGTTTCTTGAAGAGGTATTTATTCACTTTGTGACTGTGCTTGCTGTAATGCCTTAGTCATTACGTGTTTCTGGAGTTCTCTAGGTCCACTCAGTGAGTTCTGACCTCAGGATTCCTCGTACCTTTGCGGTCATTCAGTGCTTAAACACCAAAAGGGATGAAATAGAACTATAACATACGTTACTCTCGTTCTATGAATCCCGAATGACCGCCAGAGCATTTTTCACTGAGAATCCTTGCGTCTCTGCAAGAAGATTGTACAGGAAATGAGTAAACAGAAGCCGGTCGGCTATATTGCCTCTGATTGGCTATCCGAGTGCCACAGGTGTGACGTTGTTGGTATTGATTGGTATCGCATGCGCAGAGGGATCGTTCAGTGCTTAAGCACCGCTTCTGGCGGGTCATTCGGGATTCATAGAACCGTAGTTACATACAGTGGAACAATGGAGCTCCAGGTGGTGCAGGGGCCCCTGGCTCTGTGCAGATGTTGCAGAGAGCATCCCTCATGACTGAGGGCCTCGTCTGTGGAACCACTGGGTTTTTCAACAGGACAACGCTACAGTTCACAAAGCCCCAGGACAAAGGACGTCTTCAGGAGAAGAACATCCCTCTTTAGGACCGCCCTGTGTGTTCCCCTGATCTAAAGCCACTAAGAACCTTTGGGGATGAACGGCAAGGGAAGTTTAAATGGAGCACAGTTCCAGACAGTAGATGTCCTTGATGAGGCCGTCTTCACTACAGTTGCATCAAGCATGCTATAAGCAACGTTTAAGATACAGCCATAAAAATGTGACTTTTGCCATTTATTCAACTGGTCTTAAACTTTAGATTGGGACTGTATATACAGTATATTTATGGCATATTTGTATATGTTATGTCCAATAAAAATCAGATCGAACTGGAATAATCAGATAACCCAATAATTAGATGAGAATTTTGGCGTGTGTTTACAGCACAAGAGAGATCTGATCATCAGAAGCACAAACTGTACACAGATCCATTCTGTTACTCTAACCTCTCCTCTCTCCTCAGGATGGTGGCGGGCAAAGCAGAGCCGGCGATGCCTGGTCGGCTCTACGTTCATCCAGACTCACCCTCCACTGGAGCTCACTGGATGAGACAACTCGTGTCCTTCCAGAAGCTCAAGCTCACCAACAACCACCTGGACCCTTTTGGACACGTAAGACCTGCTTTAAACCTGCTTTAAACCTGCTTTAGACCTGCTTTAAACCTGCTTTAGACCTGGTCTAGACCTGGTCTAGACCTGATTTAGACCATTTTCGTATAAGTAAAGTCTGGGTTTAGTTCTGGTTTGGTCCTGATGTAGTCCTTGTGGTTAGTCCTTAAGATCTTAGTACTGGTTTTGTCATGGTTCAGTCATTGTTTAGTTTAGTCCTGGTTTAGTTCTGGTGTAGTCATTGTTGGGTGTTGGCCTCTTTCCTCAGCGTGGGTCATGACTTGGCAGATGATGACATTCAAATGAACCTTCTCCATTGTGTACCTCTCGTGGCTGTGAGGTGTGGAGTCCTGAGTTTACGTCAGCATACATACATACTTCATTCCTGGTATATAGTTTGTTAATTATGACTGATAGTTCCTTCTGTGTATAGTAGTTTTCCAGTGTTCTAATCGAAAGCCGAGCTGACATTCACTTTCTATTGGGACACTCTGTAACTATTTTGGTCAAACTCACCATCTTGGAACTAAAATGTCCGTCTGACACACTCTACATGTAGAGTGGTAGATTGTTCATGAATCAGGTTATTAGGAATAATAACTGACCAATCAGGTGCTTCCTTTTCTAGTTTTCGCTCATGTTAGCAACAGGTTTGATTGACAGCTAGTGCTGCATGTTGCCGCCGTCTCCTTCCGCCGAGGGGCGGAAACCGTTAACAACCGCGCTCCTGATTGGTTCATGTGGTTGCCACGATACGCACTCGGATTTCCAAAAGTGGAGTCTGGCTCCACTTTAGCCGCTATAACTGCTAGCCGTGATGGGCTTCATTTGGCATCTTTGATAAATATTTATCATAGTTTTACATTGTTGAAGTTGCAATTTGCGAGTATTTTAAAATAAAAGTTTAAAATGACAGGAAGTAGTGCTGAGTTCTAAAATGGATGTCATCAAAAAGTGACGTACCACTGAAAATACAGAGACAATTTACAGCAACTGACACACATTTCTGACAGTTCAAACCATCATTCAACAAAAAGTGTTATCAGGGATTATTATTTGTCAAATCTTAACTGTTGTGTAATGTATATGGATGTTGGGCCTTGTTTACGGTCTGGTTGCTATGGTAACAGTTGTGGAATTACCTCTAACTATGTCATATTTGTGCTCATGTTCAACCAGGAAGCAACATTATAAACTTTACACAAACTGTCAAACTGGGACAAATGAGTAAAATGTTTAGTCCAGTCTTAAATACAATCATTTTCACTACGTTTTAGTCAAATGTCTAAACTGTCATATAGACTCTAACCAGTTGTCCAAACCTAAACCCTAACCTTTAGACTCGTCCTGGTTTAGTTCCATTGCCTATGTTTAGTTTGTAGTTTACAGTCTGTGTGTTGTGTTTGTCTTTGTAAAACTCCGGAAAACAGCGTCTGGCGATGGCTGCGCCTCTGCTCTCTAATTGAGCCGGTTTCTGGAGGATTAGGCCGTGCTTTTAGAGAGTGTGGGTGACATAATGTGCTCGTTAAACCGGGATCGGCCTAATGGAAGTTCCTGCTCCTTTTCCTTGTTTTATTCACTTAAACGGATCAGTAAAAAACCTGGAGAGAGCGCGGCGTTTCCCAAATAAACCTGTGAATGTTTGTCATTAAGAAAACTAAAAGAAAGGAATGTTTTTTTTCTCCTGCAGTGTTTAAAAATAGTTTTCTAAGGATCGTGTAGAAACCGCTCAGTGTTGGTTGATGGTTATTCCAGACACAAGACATTTTTAAATACATTTTCTAACAAAGGTTCAAATGTTGTGACTGAAGGCTTTATAGATAGAAAATTTTAACAAAGAAAGTCAGTTTATTAATGACAATCAGCAACAGTTTATACTCTTGACATTTTGATATAATGATGCTACTGTCTTTGTTTTTTCATAGTGGTTGTTATTAAGGAAACAATCTGATCACAGTAGTGCAGTGTGATCAAGGCATGCACTGTGTAATGTGAGTTTCACAGTGACAGGCAGGTTTCAAAACCTTTATACAGAGTTATAGAGGTGTCTGAACGTAAGAAAAAAATGTTTAACAAGTTTTTCACCATGTGTGGTTTTTATATAAATAAGGCACTTTATGTGTAAAAACAACCCACATTGCACATATTTTGGACATTTAAATCTGAAAAATGGACAGAACCAGGTTTAAATTTCTTGGTTCATTTTGTAACATATTAGTTATAAAAAATGTACAGAGGGGATTTTGGATTTCTTTTTTTTTTTTTTACTTAAAACTGTGATAAATGTGTGTAGAGTTCGATGTGAACAAATCCTTGTGTATGTTCTTTCAGAATCTTGTTGAGTCCCATATTGTACAGTTTGGTGTAGGAGCTGCTTAAAAGCTTATCTTTGTCTCTTTGGGAGAAAAAATCATTTAGAGAAAATGTTTATTTTATTTTATTTATTTGACAGGGACAGTATACAAGAGCATTAATCACAAGAATATGAAAAGATGCTTTGTACCAGACTTTAGCTCTGCACTCCCTGAGACACATAATAACAAAAACAATGAACAGAGCATAAGACAATGCAATTCATGATATGTACAGTGTTAATACATTTCAATGGTTAGTAAAAAATAATTCAAACTTGTCTCTTCCTAAACCTCCCCTGTATCGCGTGTCTAACTCTGATGCTGACAGGTCTGCCCTTTAAGAAAATGTTGTTTTATTTGCAGGCTACATTTTTTTAAGTCTTTGTATAATTTTAGCTCAGTTGGAAGTTTATTCCATTCTGAGATTGTTTGGAGTTAGTTGCTTTTAGTTACGTTTTTGTCGCTTTTACTGGCATTTTTGTGCTTTAGTCGCATTTTTGTCGCTTATAGTTGCATTTTTGTCACTTTTGGTCAAATCCTTGTGTCCATTGTGTTAGTATCTTGTTCAGTTCCAGATTGTACAGTTTGGTGTAGGAGCTACTTTAAGGCTGATCTTTATGTCTCTGTGGGAGAAAAATGGATTTGGAATAAAAGGCCTTTGAATTTACAATGTCCCATAGAAATCTATGGATTAAGTGGATTTGATGGAAGAATCAAACCTCTTCAGGAGCAGATTGGACATGTTTGTTTCCATGTGAAAGTCTATATGTTGAGAGAGCAAAGTGACCAAAAATCAAAAACTTGAAAAGACATGAGTTCTGTCTTAATGAGTCGGCAACTATTTATACAATTGCTGAACTTGTTGCAACCCCTGTCCGGTTTACTGTACTGCAGTGGCAGAACCAGTCCTGAGAGTTTGAGCTGCAGCAGTGAGTGTTTTACTCTGGGCTCAGCGGCTCCTGTCTGAAGTCGTCCCGTCACACTCGGCCTCATCATTAGGTCCATAACCCTCAGAGAGGAGCGGGAGGAGGCCGTCACATCAGCTCTGTGTCACGAGAGGAGGGTCAGGCGCAGAAACACTCAACCTGTGGGATTTTGACAAGAAATTTATATTTAGGCTGCGTCCAAATGTGCACACTATTCCCTAAAATAGACGCTTCCAAGTACCAGGATGTGCTGCAGCCTGTTCATTCATTCAAGTCTATCTGACAGGTTAGACTGCACATTTGACTAAAATGTAGTGAGCATGATTAGATTTAAGATTTGACTAAACATTTTGCCTATTTGTTTTCAGCTTGCCAGTTTGTGTAAAGTTTATAATGTCACTTGCTGGTTGAGCATGAGCACAAATATGACATAGTTAGAAGTAATTCCACAAATGTTACCATAGCAACCAGACTGTAAACAAGGGCCAACATCCACATACATTACACAATGGTTATGATTTGACAAAAAATAATCCCTGACAACACTTTATTTTGTTGGATGATTGTTTAAACTGTCAGAAAAATGTGTCAGTTGCTATAAATTGTCTCTGTATTTTCAATGGCGTGTCGCCTTTTGATGACATCACAGAGGGATTCTGTTTTAGAACCCAGCACTACTTCCAAAATTTTTATTTTTCAAAATTTCTTCACAAACTGCAACTTCACAAATGTAAAACTATGATAAACATTAACCACAGGTGCCCTCCCTCCAAACTAAGTCAGAATTAGAAAATCATGAGAACCTTCATATGGACTTTAAATGGAGCAGCAAATGCAAAAACTAATTTGGTTGTTTGTAGACAGTTCAGACTCATAGATTATGTTTATTACATTTGCCAACGAGGGATAACTGTCAGTGTATGACTTCAGTCTCTAGTTTCTAAAGTGCACTTTTTACTGTCTTTGTTTAACTGTTGTGGCCTGCTATGTTTTGGTGCATTATTGTTTAGAATAAGGTTAGATTTAATAAATGTTTATTACAAGGTTGTTAGCATATATGCTAATTTCAGTTGTAATCATCAAAACACTTGTACAGGTATAATGTTTTCTAACTCTGCTCTGGTGTCACTCACGTGTCCAGTGTTTTCTGTCGCCAAAACAGACCTGGATTTTCATAGTTTGTGAAGTTTGCCGGCTAATGCTAGCTCTGTTTAAAATGCATTCGTGCTAACTCATAGAATGGTACCGGGCTAATGGAACACAGCATTTTCTTTACAAACACTGGAGTAATCTATTGGGGGTCATGCCATTTCTAGTGGTGTCTGAATGTCCAGCAGGTGCACTCTAATGTTCCCAAAATTCACCTTAAAGTAGTGTCCGGGTCACTGTAATGGAAGATGTGATTCTGTAATGATTGTGTTTTCTAACCACTGACCACCTGTTCACAGTAAGAGCTCCTCGGCCTGTTCTTGGTTGCTCATGTGAAACGTGACAGCTGATACCTTTGTTATTCTACCTTTATTCTTCTGTTTGTGCCTAGACTAGTTAACATAAGGTCCCATTTGGTCCCTTCCCTCCGGAGACACCACTTGTATGATCATTTGAATTATAATATACTTCTATTCATGTGGTTACCTGGTAACCTGGTTTCGTTGGCCATCGGACCTTCGTGAGCCGGCCCACATATGACTCCGTATTTGTCACCCGTGTAGTTGGGACAGAACTTCTCTCTGGGAAAGTATTCTTTGATGCATCATAGAATAAACCGAATCCACCTTTTTGAGAGAGACTGTGCTCTTGTGTGAATTATTATTTTTCCTTGGATTTACCACACAAAATTCACAACAACTGTCACCGTCTACATGCAGTAATCACTCAAGTTACTACGCCGTCTGTGTTTTTCTGAAAAGAACTTTGTCAAAGCATAAAAATGTCATTCAATTGTAAATAAATGTGAGAAAACAGAACAGAGCTGAATAAAGTCTGACTTAATATGTAAATTGGCTAACTTTGATAATGAGCAAAAACAATCACTTTACATTCTCTTTATTAAAGTCTGTGAAATTGTCAGACTTTGGTATAACTACATTTAAAGAAGACGATTAACAAGAAAGTGCCAAATCTGGCAATGACAGTCACTAGACCTCGTTGTACAGCCCACAATGCACTGCAAGAGTCTGAAAAACAGGTCTTAAACAAAGCAATGTTGACCCTATGACTAAACCACTCTTAAATAAATCGTTAGCTGTAAACACATGTAACGTGTAACACACGCTTAACACGTCACATCCATCAGACGTCGCCTCTGACGAAGGCGGTAAACGAGCTTACAGCTTTTTACAACTGACTTATTAGAAGAAACTCAAGTTAATAATTATAAGAAGACGGAATGAACTTTCCAAATATGAATAAACCACTCTTAAATAAACCATTAGCTGTATAGTTGCTAACATGAGCCGTGATGAATAAGCCACTCTTACATAAACTGTTAGCTGTAAAATTGCTAATGTTAGCCACTTACCAGTCTGCTTGGTATTTAAGGTGAGATCCATCTTGACTAAAAGTTTTTTTGTTTCAAATTAGTCCATATTGCAGTGTTCGTTGAATTGAATTGATATTTATTAAAGAAATAATTTTTTATCTGAGTTTGGAGGGCTTTATTCCTCTAATAGTACATGAGAAGGTTAGGGACTAAAAACTATGCAAGATGTCCTGCATATCCTGCATCACTTTAGCTTCATCGTGTCTAAAATGGGTAAAATCTGACATACACAGGCCTTTCACAATCAAAACAAATACTCAATTAAACTAAAATATTATCACCAAAGTAAATGATTAGCAAAATAACTGTCCTACAGCTCAGTTACGTGGAGTAGTTCTGCTTGAATCTAGCTTTGAGCGTCGAAGAGAGGGATGTTGGAGCAGAGCGAGGAGGAGGAGGAGGAGGGAGAGTTCAGGGTTTGATGCTGATGTTCTCAGACAGAGCTGGACTGGACCTGACCCTGAGCCTCAGCTTCTGCCTCAGCGACCACAGCAGCACCACACACGCTAGAGAGACACGAGAGAGGAGAAGAAAAGAGGATGGCGAGATCAAAGCTGCTACTATTATTCTGCTAATCGATGAATCTAACCACTGTAATTTAGATTATTCAGTTAGTTGTTTGAATCGTGAAAGGCCCGGAAAATATTAGATTTTCACAAATGTCTGAGATGAAGCTAAAGAGTCGGGTTTTTTATTTTTATTTTTTTTTAATAGCTGATACTTTTCTTGGTGTTGTGGCCGATAACTGACATTTGCAGAGACCAATATTTAGATTTTAAACCCAATGACTGCAAATTTATGTGAAGTTATAGTAAAGGTCCAGGGTTTCCCCAGGGCATTAACAGTCATTAAATGAATTTGGGCATAAGGCCATAAATTAGAAAGCATTAAATTCAATTCCCACAGGCATTAAATAAAAAAAAAAAAACATTTTGAAAAAAGATTTTTCCATCAGAGCAATTACTATAAACGTAATAAAAATCCCAGGATAGTCCCACTGAGATTCAGAATCTCTTTCAGGGGAGTGCTGGCCCCAGAGGGGAGGGGCCAATCATACATGATTTTAGTGGGAGGGAAAACTGGAGCTCTTGGAGGAAACCTACACAGACCAGGGGAGAACATGCAAACTCCACACCAGGAATTGAACCTGGGACCTTCTTGCTGTGAAGCGAGAGCTCTAACCACTGCGCTACCGCGCCGCCCAATTTTGATGTAATTACTGCTGTGTGAGTCATAAAACCCGCCGTCCCGTGTTAGGAGTCTGTAGTTCAGATTCTTACACTTGTACATGACTGTAGTTAAACTCCTCGTGTTTCTTCTGTAGATCATCTTAAACTCGATGCACAAGTACCAGCCTCGTCTGCACATCGTAAAAGCCGACGAGAACAACGCGTTTGGGTCCAAAAACACGGCCTACTGCACACATGTGTTCCAGGAGACGTCCTTCATCTCAGTCACCTCCTACCAGAACCACAAGGTAACACTCACCGGTGTTGTGCACTTCTACAGGACACTGTGCACATAGAACACACATCAATCTGCTCATGACGTGCACTGATTCAATGACACGTGTTTTTGTTGCTAAAACATGCCTTCTTACTATGAACAAGGCATTTCACTAGCATTATATACATTTATGTGTAACTTTATTGTTTTTGTTTTGTTTTTGAGAGCAGTGTAATGCTAATTACTGTCTCATCAAAATAAAATTATAACATTCAGATGTCTATTTTTCTTTTTGTTTTATTATTATAAAAAGGACATCAAACTGGTGCATGTTTTTTTCAGAAAAGTAGGATTCTACAAACATAACAATATAATTATGTTGTTATGGGGATCACGCCATGGTTCACCTGATCCCCACATACATTTTAAGTGGACCAGCGAGGCAGTGGAGGAGCTACGGGCGTGTTTGGATGGTTTGGATGAGTACACGGACACTGTGACGTCATACATCCAATTCTGTGAGGACAGTATCATTCCCACACGCACCAGGGTGATTTATAACAACGACAAGCCCTGGTTCACACCCAAACTGAGGCAGCTCAGGCAGCAGAAGGAGGCAGCTTTCAGAGCCGGGGACAAAGGTGCAAAGTACAGATTTAGCAGGGAGGTGTCAAGAGCTAGCTCTTTGTACAACACACGCCTAAAGGAGTCTTTCTCTGCTAACAACCCTTCTGCTGTTTGGTGGGGCTTAGGCAGATCACCAACTACAAACCCAAAGCCCCCCATGCTGCCGACGACCAGAGACTAGCTAAACATCTAGCTTCCTTCTATTCATGATTCGAAATCTCAACCTCCACCCATCTCACTACAATGGACATTTCTGCCAATCCCACCTCGGGTCCCCCCACCGGCCTCTCACTACAAAGGGACGATGTAAGAAAACAGTTTCAGTCCAACCCCCGGGAAAGCTGCTGGACCAGACGGTGTCTCCCCCACCACCCTGAGACACTGTGCGGACGAGCCTACTCCTGTCTTCACAGACATTTTTAACACCTCCCTGGAGTCATGCCATGTCCCAGCCTGCTTCAAGTCGTCCATCATCGTCCCTGTCCCCAAGAAGCCCCGGATCACTGGACTTAATGACTTCAGGCCTGTGGCGCTGACGCCTGTCGTCATGAAGTCCTTTGAGCGCCTGGTCCTGCCCCATCTCAAGTCCTTCACCTCCTCCTCCTGGACCCACTGCAGGTCACCTACAGAGCCAACAGATCTGTAGACGACGCCATCAACCTGGCCCTTCACTTCATCCTGCAGCACCTGGACTCCCCGGGAACCTACGCCAGGGTCCTGTTTGTGGACTTCAGCTCTGCATTCAACACCATCATCCCTGCTCTGCTCCAGGACAAGCTCTCTCAGCTCCACGTGCCTGACTCCATCTGCAGGTGGATCACTGACTTCCTGACGGACCGGAGGCAGTGCGTGCGGCTGGGGAAGAATGTCTCAGAGACTCGGACTATCAACACAGGAACTCCACAGGGCTGTGTACTTTCTCCTCTGCTCTTCTCCCTGTGACACCAACTGCTGCACCTCCAGCCATGACTAAAACTGATCAAGTTTATAGATGACACCCCCCTCATCGGACTCATCTGGGACGGCGATGAGTCTGTCTACAGGAGGGAGGTGGACCGGCTGGTGTCCTGGTGCAGCGACAACAACCTGGAGCTCAACGCCCATAAGACAGTGGAGATGATCGTGGACTTCAGGAAAGTCTCAGCCCCCCTCGCCCTGACAGACTCTCCCATCGCCACCGTGGACTCTTTCCGCTTCCTCGGCACCACCATCACTCAGAACCTCAAGTGGGAGCCGACCATCAGCTCCATCATCAGTCAGGCCCAGCAGAGGATGTACTTCCTGCGGCAGCTGAGGAAAGACAAGCTGCTGGTGCACATGATGGTGCAGTTCTACACGGCCATCACAGAGTCCATCCTCACCTCCTCCATCACCGTGTGGTCCATCCTCACCTCCTCCATCACCGTGTGGTCCATCCTCACCTCCTCCATCACCGTGTGGTCCATCCTCACCTCCTCCATCACCGTGTGGTCCATCCTCACCTCCTCCATCACCGTGTGGTCCATCCTTACCTCCTCCATCACCGTGTGGTCCATCCTCACCTCCTCCATCATGTGTGGTCCATCTTCACCTCCTCCATCACCGTGTGGTCCATCCTCACCTCCTCCATCACCGTGTGGTCCATCCTCACCTCCTCCATCACCGTGTGGTCCATCCTCACCTCCTCCATCATGTGTGGTCCATCCTCACCTCCTCCATCACCGTGTGGTCCATCCTCACCTCCTCCATCATGTGTGGTACATCCTCACCTCCTCCATCACCGAGTGGTCCATCCTCACCTCCTCCATCACCGTGTGGTCCATCCTCACCTCCTCCATCACCGTGTGGTCCATCCTCACCTCCTCCATCACCGTGTGGTCCATCCTCACCTCCTCCATCACCGTGTGGTCCATCCTTACCTCCTCCATCACCGTGTGGTCCATCCTCACCTCCTCCATCATGTGTGGTCCATCCTCACCTCCTCCATCACCGTGTGGTCCATCCTCACCTCCTCCATCACCGTGTGGTCCATCCTCACCTCCTCCATCATGTGTGGTCCATCCTCACCTCCTCCATCACCGTGTGGTCCATCCTCACCTCCTCCATCACCGTGTGGTCCATCCTCACCTCCTCCATCACCGTGTGGTCCATCCTCACCTCCTCCATCACCGTGTGGTCCATCCTCACCTCCTCCATCACCGTGTGGTCCATCCTCACCTCCTCCATCACCGTGTGGTCCATCCTCACCTCCTCCATCATGTGTGGTCCATCCTCACCTCCTCCATCACCGTGTGGTCCATCCTCACCTCCTCCATCACCGTGTGGTCCATCCTCACCTCCTCCATCACTGTGTGGTGCTGGAGCCACAGCCAGGGACAAACAGAGACTACAGCGCATTGTGCGCTCTGCTGATCGGCTTCAGCCTTCCATCTGTCCAGGACCTGTGTGTCTCCAGGACTCTGGGATGAGCAGGTCGATCACAGCTGACCCTTCTCACCTGGACACATACTATTTGGCCCCTCCCCTCGGGCAGGAGGCTACGGTCCATCCGGACCAGAACCTCCCACCACAAGAACAGTTTCTGTCCCTCTGCCGTTGGACTCATGAACACTTTGTAACACCTGCCACTTTAACAATATATTATATAAGAACTGTCTATTTGCACTGACACATCTGCCAACTGTACATTTCTGTTTATAGTCTTAGTCTATCTTAGTCCATTTTATTTTATCTTATTCTTAATCTTATGCAGGCCTCTTTATATATTTTATTATATTTTATTCATTGTTTTATGTTGCACCTCACGCCGAAGCAAGTTCCTATGTTTGTGAATTTTGGTCACTGACAATGGCAATAAACCGATACTGATAATTGTTGTGAACGCACTATAATTACTGTATAGTGTGTTCTAATTACTGTATAGTGTGTTCCCTTGTATAGTGTGTTCCCTTGACGATGAGCACCTTCTGGTTTCTGTGGAAGTTCAAATATGTGACTTTGTGTCAAACCACAGGACACCCTTTGGATTACTGCAAAGAAACTACTCTATTTGTTCTGTTTCTTTTTTTTATTGCATATTTAAAGTGGATGTACAGATGTAGTTTTAGTGAAGAAAACATAATTGACTTTCTGCCACCATTACCTGCCTCTGACACAAGTAAAGTATTGAAATTGAAGAAAAGTGTTGCTCTCACACTGCAGGACCTGTGTTCAAAATACAAAACACAACTTCATTCTAAAACTATGTGTTATCAGTTGAAATTTTAATTTCAACTGAAAAAAATAAAAAAGACGCCATGTCAAGTACCCTACTTGGCCTGGTGGTGGCACCAGTTTAATGTCATACTGTAAAATATCTTGTGTAAAGCTCAATCCATTGACAAAAGTGGAAGGTAATGAGGCTGTGGCAAGTGTTTTGCCTCAAATAGGAAGAAAAGTAAAGAGTACAGTTAACTGTTAGCACTTGACCTTGTTTAGTGGTGTTAGTGATGCAGAGCTCTAAAAGTCCACAGAGGAACTTAACCTGGTCCAGTTAGGAGTTTGTGGTCTGTTGCCATAGAGATTCTACTTCCACCAGGTTTAACCCCGAAGTTACCTCGCTAAACCACTGATCCAGCTTTCTTCTCTTGTCGTTCCTGTTCCAGATCACACAGCTGAAGATCGAAAACAATCCATTCGCCAAAGGCTTCAGAGGCAGCGAGGAGGGCGACCTGAGGGTGTCCAGACTGCAGGGGTAAAGACTAACATGGACACAAACAGCCTGAAAACCCACTGCTCGGTGTGAGATGGTCCTGTCACACAGTGTGGCACTCACAATACAACAAATATACAACAAACTGGTTTATTCAGTTATAGAGCAAAAAAACACCTGCATTCTATAGGCTGGTACAGATGCAGTAGTAGTAGGAGGGTTAGCGTTAGCTTCCAAACATCACAAACTATGAAAATCCAGGGCTGTTTTTTCAATTAACAATGCTCGAACAAACGTGGGTAAAACCAGAGCAGAGTTAGATTTTGACGTTTGTAGACGGCACACAGACACGCTAATAATGTTTTCTGTTTTATTGTGCTCCTCATTAAGATGAACGGGATAAAACACTTTATCAGTCCAGGATGTGCGCAGTTATTCTACAGACAGCACTCCTGGAAGGGTCTACAGAGAGCCAGAAACCAGGACCAAACCAGGCCTATATTAGGACTAAACTGGGGTCTAAACTAGGGTCTAAACTAGATCTGAACTAAATCTAAACCGGGTCCAATCCAGGTGTAAATCAGGACTAAACGAGGTCTGAACCAGGTCTATATTAGGACTAAACCAGGTCTATATTAGGACTAAACCGGGTTTATATTAGGACTAAACCGGGTTTATATTAGGACTAAACTGGGTCTATATTAGGACTAAACTGCGTCTATATTAGGACTAAACTGGGTCTAAACGTGGGTCTAAACTAGGTCTAAACCAATAACAAGATACATTTTTGAAGCTGTTGAGGGCTAGGTCATATCACTTGGAGGGCCTGATTTGGCCCCTGGGCCCTGGTCTATAAGAATCTTAATAATAAAATAACCAAATTGCTGATGATGAATTCTTGTGTTTTTAGAAAGGAGTACCCGGTGATCTCTAAGAACGTGGTGCGTCAGAGGCTCATCTCGTCGCACTCACACCTGTCGGGCAAACTGACCTCCGGGGTTCTGCAGGGACATCCCCAGGTCCTGTCCCAGTACCAGTACCACGACCCCGGGGTGAGTCCGGACCCAGAGCCTCTGTCCAACCACTTCAGCCAAAGAGAGCCAGGGCTGCTCTACCACTGCTTCAAACACAGAGGTACGCACGCAACGCAGAAGTATTTACACCAAATGAGGAACTCTCAAAGCTCATCAAACAGAAAAATGGGTAACGTTTGACAAATTACCAGACGTCCAAACTGCAGCTCCTTTGGATTGTTACCATTCTGCAGTGGTCAGTGTCTGTGAGAGGAGCTGAAGTCCTGATACGGTTCTGTTTTAGTCCAGGGTAGCACATGGTTCAGACCAGGTTTAGGCCTTGTTCAGACCAGTGTTAGTCCAGGGTAGCACATGGTTCAGACCAGGTTTAGGCCTTGTTCAGACCAGTTTTAGTCCAGGGTAGCACATGGTTCAGACCAGGTTTAGGCCTTGTTCAGACCAGTTTTAGTCCAGGGTAGCACATGGTTCAGACCAGGTTTAGGCCTTGTTCAGACCAGTGTTAGTCCTGGGTAGCACATGGTTCAGACCAGGTTTAGGCCTTGTTCAGACCAGTGTTAGTCCTGGGTAGCACATGGTTCAGACCAGGTTTAGGCCTTGTTCAGACCAGTGTTAGTCCTGGGTTCCACGTGGTTTAGACCCTGTTTTGACAAACCTGTTTTGTTTGTGTTTCTTCCAGACAACGGCCGTCACCTGGAGTTGGGCTGCAAGCGTCCGTACCTGGACACGCCCCCTTCTGTTCCGGACGAGTACTTCCGCTCTCCTCCCTCCTCCTTCGAGTCGCCGCTCCTGTCGCACCCGTACTGCGGCGAGTCCATGCCTCCGCCGCGAGAACCGTGCATGTACAACTCTCTGGAGAGCGACCACACCGGGCCGCACGACGCCGAAGAACTGCCCAACTCCATCAACTGCAACGTGTGGATGCAGCCCTACCCTCGCTACGGCGTGGAGGGCGTGCCGTACCAGCCCTTCGCCGCGCACTTCGCCAACACCACGCACCCCTCGGCGACGATAGCGGCGCGACCGCAGGGGGAGCTGTACAACACGGCGGCGGCTCAGAGAGGTCTGCCGGTGGTTTCCTCTCACGCGCCGTCGTCTTCTTCGACTTCCTGCGCCGGAGCCAGAGAACGGGCGCTGTATCATAAAAAGCCCAGCAGAGAGTTTAGCGGCTACGCCTCACAGGGCGCCATCGCGTCGTACCAGTGTCAGGTGGGACTGAACACGTGGACTGAGAGCTAACGTGCGCCGCTGACGCTAACGGGGGGATGCTAACGGCACGGACAGATTGCACTCGAAAAGCATTGGACGCTAGCAAGTGACTTTATCCTGAGCAGTTTATGGAGTGTTTATGTTGTTGGTTTCCTGGGTTTACAGTGTATTTATGTTGTGGTCGCGTTCAGGCTCCGTTCATTTGCTCTCGCCATTTTGTAATCGTGTAAAAACTGTTCATTATATGTTTCATTGTGATGGTTTTAATGGATGACGCCAGCAGAGTGTCATTATTCATGGGTTTCATTTTTTCCTGCTAATAGACGACATTTTAAGACTTTTGAACATTCAGAAGAGAAAACATTTAGTTTTGAATTGTTGATTGATAGAGCAAACATTGCACATGTTTCACTCTGAAATCATGGATAATCATGGATCATGGATAGAAGCCCTGTCTGTGTTTAAAGCAGTGCACCACTGAAGATATTATTTGAGAGATTTAAACTATCTATTCCAGGTTTAAACTAGGATTTTAAAAATGATACTATGATTTAAGTCATAAGCAGTTCTAAAGATGGTCTAAGCTCAAAGGAGGCAACACATGATCAAAACTGGCTCAAAATTAAACAACCACTAGCTCAGGGTGTCCAAAAAAACAGTTTTTTCAATCGAGGGCCACATATTGAAATATAGACCAAGTGGAGGAAATAAATTGGGAAACGTTCAAAAAAAGTAGCATTTATGTGATGTAAGTGTCGCCTAAGTTCAGTATCAATGCCTTAATATCAGGTCTGTCGCACCTAAATGTCACTTATTTGGTTTATAATATAAAAATTTAAAATTTGCTGTAAAAAGTACTTCTTGGGAAAATTCACCAAGAGGCCTGAGGGCCGCATTTGGCCCGCGA
Source organism: Rhinogobius similis (assembly GCA_019453435.1). Lineage (NCBI taxonomy): Eukaryota > Metazoa > Chordata > Actinopteri > Gobiiformes > Gobiidae > Rhinogobius > Rhinogobius similis. The sequence continues at coordinate 35,097,784 of CM033625.1, forward strand.
GCCATAGTTTGGACATGCCTGCAGTAGACCTAGAAAAGAATCCACGTACCACATCTTGAGAATCACTGTTCTGTTTTGGATCCAGGACACTGATGTCCAAAAATGATGACAAAAACAAACGGTTACACATTTTAAGATCTTTAATTGTTTTAAGAATTGAAATGATGAAATCTATTTCCCAACAAAGTCATATCCTGGAGATTCTGCAGCTGCTGCCGCCACATTCCCCATTAGCACTTAGCATCGTTAGCGTAATTTATGACAGCAGTCATTGGGTTTGTAATTAACTATAAATGGCAATTATATTCACCGTAAAAGTACAATTTATTTAAAAGTAAAGTACTACTCATCTCTGTTCCATTCAAACTGAAAACAGGAAAACTGATTATAACTGAACTTAAGTATATTTTCTGAACCAAATGTGCTATAATTGTTTTAACTGTCATAAAACAAAACAAATCTTCAATATGAAACTGTAAAAGGAACATTGGAACAAAAACCTTGTATTTTTGTCTATTTTTGCCCTAATTCGTGTCGTTTGTCAGCCTTTATGTAGCCAAGGACTTCAGGGTGCCCAGATTCTGTTTCCACTGCCTTAAAAAGGTTTGTTAAACATTAAACATTTTATAAGAAGTGTTTCTGACAAAGCACAAAAGCTACATTTGAAAATCTTTGTTTTTCTTTGTCTCTAAAAATGAGAATATGTTTTTATTTAGCAGCATGTACAAATAAATCAGCTCTTTTTGGATTCAACATATTTTATTGTAACAATGGGTTTGTAAAATGTGCCAAAAGTGAGATTAACTCCAAGTTTCATGAAATTAAAAGATGATATTTCCAAATGGATGATACACGTCTCTTACTGTTTTTAAAGAGATTTGTTTTCCCACTTACCGTACATGTTTTTTCTCTTTCTGTCCACACGGTGAGTGTGTCTTGTGGTCAAAAGCTGTTTGCAGTGTTTTTAGTTTGAGCCCATGGTTTGATTCACGCTGCAGTTGACTTAGAATGATGTAGTTTTGACATTTTCTAACAGATCTCCAGTCTGCTTTGGAGGAAAACTCTCCTTTGATTCAGACACGTGACCTGTGCCGCCGGCAGCCATCTTGGTTCTGGTCACTAATGTAAACAAATGTAAACTCTAAAGAAAATCTGCATAAACTGCTCAAATATCAGAACAGTCCTGCTCTTTACTGACAATTACACAACAAATGACCTCGTACAAAAGAACAGCTGCATTTGAAAACACAAATGTGACTGTTGTAGCGAGTCATGTAGAAAATGCTAATGAATGATTAGTGATTAGCTACAGGTCAAACATAATGGACTCCCAGAAATCGTCCGACAACAGATATATGATGTGTGTGTGTGTGTGTGTGTGTGTGGGGGGGGGGGGGGTAAAAGTGCATCACTAAATATTACGTTTTTGAGTGCTTTTAGTGCTGACTTTGATGAAGGTGTTTGCCAGTTAAAAGTTAAGCTCTGTGAGACAGTAGTTTGTAAAAACAACACGTTTCTCAACATTTGTGACCAAATTTTGTTTATAAAAAGGTAAAATACAAAAAGTACAAAAACACTTGTGGCTTCCCGTAGAAACAATCGAGTCGAGTCACAACCGTTTAACAGACGTAGCTGACCTGGAGTTTCCTGGAGAAAAATAAACGGATTGTTCTGTAGATGCTAAAATCCAGAGCTGCTGTTCTACATTAAAATGAATGGTTTGTTTCCCAAACAGAGGTCCGATTGTGGGCGATCCCTCAAATGTTGACTGTATCTATGACCGAACAGATAGAGACTGAAAACATTTATTTAAATCATGTCTAAACAGAATAAACCATTTAAAATGTTCATCAATAACACAATATATATTCATTAATGTTCTCTGTGTGGAAGCCTTCAGTCCCACATTTAAATCTATTTTTAGTAAAAACGTATTCAAAAAGTGTCAATGTGCAATAGAAATATTAACTCTAATAATGTTAGTTGTAGCCATAAAGGAAACACTAGTATGTTGGTAAATGAGTAAAACTATTATTTCTATTGAACATTGACTTTTTAAATGCATTTTTAACAAAATAAAGGATGAAATATAAAACTGAAGGCTTAGATAGAGAATATTTATGAATAAAATGTATTATTGATGCAAATGGTTTATTCTACTTTTGACATTTTAATGCCACTGTCTTTGTCATAAAAGGACTTTTCACTGGAGTAAACATTATTATTCTCAGAATACAGCTCTGCTTCACTTTGATCCGTTGTTATTCGTAGACACATCTTGGTGACTTTATCCCGACGCAGCAGTGGTTATTATTTCATTCTTAAAGTCCAAAGCATCAGATTCCCGCTAAACTCGGCGGCGCTGACCTTCGACCTCCGCTCCATTCCTTCCACAGCCCATGACCAATGCTTTGAAAAGCCCAAACCGTGCGTTTAAACCCACTGGAGCGGAGTCTTTGATGGAAATCCCTCTAATCGAAGCTACAGTAGATGAATGTGGAGCGAGGAGGAAGAGGAGGCCTGGTTCATGTCAGCACCTCTCCGTCGTTCTCATGAAGGAGCTACCACCAACGTCAACAAATCACGGCGCACTTATCTCCCCTCGACGGCAGATAAAAGAGCCCCGGCCGTCACCAGATACGGCCAAACCTCGTAAATCCAGAGGCAAATTAAAAGGTTGAAGGGTGCACTATTTAGTAAAAGTGTCTGTGAGATAAAGGTGGAGAGGTGGTTTATTTGTAATAGACGGTACGAGCGAGAAGCAGCGGCGGATTGAGACATTTGGGGCCCAGTGTAAAATGAAGTACAGGCTCCTCCTCATCACGTGGGGGTTTCTATCACTTTTCTGTCGTGTTTTTGAAAGGAAGCTTGGTCTTTTGTTGTTACGTGTTGTGGTCGGACAGGTTTCATAACTGTTTTAGTTCTAAAGAGCTTCAAACAGGGGGTTTGGGGGTCCTTCCCCAGAAGAATAGTTAAGAAATCAGACCATATTTCAGCTGATTTAAAGGAAACTATTCTGCATTTTTCATATTGTTATTAGCCTTTAAACATGCTCTTGAGTGCCTTATATTTGCCATCTCATGTTTCACATACTATTTATAAATGAACACTTTCTGTGCCGTCTGCCCTGACACGTACTGAGTGTATGCAGCCAGTAGATGGCGCCTAGCACTATACAGTTATGTTATCACTTTAAGAGATGTAGGGCTGCCACTAACGATTATTTTGATAATCGATTAGTCTAACGATTATTTCTTTGATTAATTGATTAGTTGTTTGGAGAGCAAAAGACCCTTAAATATGAGAATTGTACTCAGTTTTACTCAAAGCTGAAGTGAAGCCATTGATGACGTCCTGGTGAGGAATATTTATCGATTAACAAGGGTTTTAATCAAAAACACACAATTGACATGTTTCCTGTGTGTTTTTTGTGTCAATCCTGCTCCATCAGAGTCATAAAACCTCTTCTTTCAGCTCACAGTGTTTAAGTCTGTGTATAGACCAGTTAACGATTACCCAATTATTTAATTAGTTGTCAACCATTTCTCATTAACCATCGATTAGTTGCGATTAATCGATTAACTTGTTGCAGCCCTGAAGAGACGCTATGATATAGTTAGCAGTAGCAGTGATCGTGTTGAGAGGCAGAAATGCTCCGAATGAGTCTGTGATGATTAAAGGACTTAAAACAGCAGAAGATTCTCAGAGAAGTGACGTAAATGATCTGAAAAAACATCACAGATCCAGGGAGTTCAGCAGGACGTGTGTTTGACGCTCGGAGAGAGGATTTTCTAATGAACATTCAACAGAGTGAATGCAGCTGAACGCTACTCCAGGTGTGTTTTTTATGATGGCACAGGGTTAAAAGCTCAAAAAAGTCACTGTAGCAGAATATGTCCTTTAATATACATGATATTCATTTGTAATTTTATAATGTTTATATTTTATTTTTCTATACAATCCCACTATTTTGTTGGTCTTTTTCTTGTTTAAAAGTACTGTACACTTCTTTACTGTGATACTGAGAGAAAAGCAACCGTTTCAGAGCCGTGTGTCTGAGATTATTATGAAGGGCATCTTATTGGGGGCCCCTTCATGTTGGGGGCCCACGGTAATTTTGTCCTGTTGCCTGATGCTACGTCTGGCACTGGTTAAAGAGGCTGGAGCGCACGCCTGACCCAACACAAGCAGACGTGAGAGTACTGCACATCTGTACTCAAGTAAAAGTACTGTTACTAGGCCGGTCACAGATTATGAAGTGTGAGTAAATATCACGATAAAACTGAAACTACCTGATGCCACTGGCAGCCTGGGTCCCCCACAAAAAAGGTCCAAAGTCGTTAAAAAACTCGAGACAGTTTCGTAGTCTGTTGGTGTCGATAATGAGTCATAAAAGTTGCTTATTTCACACAAAAAAACAAGAAAAGGTTCCACAAAATGTAAACAAAATGTACACGATTATTATTGAGCCCCAAATATATCAAATATTGAATGATTTTCAGTTGCCATAGTAACTATCATGACAGGCCTAACACTGGCTAAGAAATACTCAATACAAGTACAAGAACTGCAGACAAAAAAGAAAAAAAAACATGAACAATTCTGGGACAAATGATGGATTTACATTTCATTTATTTATTTATTTATTTGGTTTTCTTTCCTTCATTTTTTTTTAATACAACAAAGTTAAACAGAACAAGTAACAGAAACAAGACACAGAAAGAGCATGCAAACATTTGATTTGTCTTCTACTTGTTCTGTGTGTTCTGGATGAGTGTGTTCATTTAAAAAAAAAAAAATGAATCCATTGAAACAAACAAACTAAATCTCCAATTGACGTTAGCAAACAAGCTAGCAAAGGTCTTCACAGTCAGAGCAACAACGAGAAACTACTTTCACTTTACCTACCATTGATTTGAGAAAAACAATAGCTCCACGGACAAGAATTAGGCCACAGAAAATGGAATGTTTTGGCATTTTTCAAATATAAGAATATCTCTGTATAACCTCAAATACATGACTAGAATACTCAATTAAAAACACAAGAACAGTTTAAAAATCTATTCAAAAACTACAATCGCCAAAAGAGATCTCCCCAGTGCTGTTTTCAGACACACCTTTCTGCTCGTACCGTCTTGGCTTGTTCTTTGGGGAAACAGAACTCTCGACCCGTCCATGAAGAATCTTGTGGGATTTGAGAAAAATGTGACTGGCCAACGTCCCAACAAAGAAGATAAGATTAAATAGTTTTATCATTTACAAAAACAGACTACATTCTTGATGAAGTCTTACATTGGGATTTAAAGACAGTGTGTGCAGCATGTGTTTTAGGTACATGGTGCACCTTTAATGATAAAGCTCTCATTTCTCTGTCTGTGGCGTCAAAGGGGCTTTTCTCAGATTCATCAATGTCAAATTTCAATTTTTTTTTTCTTTTCAAAAACAAAATAAAAGTGGATTTCAATCATGATTTTGGATCATAAACAAGACAAGACTTTTAATCAGTGCAGTTTAAAGGCCCTGTAGTTGATTTTTCCTGTTTTGAAATGTTAAAAACAGAAGTAGTTGGTGTTAAGTCTTTCCATCAGTCACATGTGTCTCTCACTTTAATCCAGTCCCAGCATCCTAAATATTCACCTCCATGAGTTTATGAACACTTTTCATGAGTCTCTGAGCCCAGAGCGTCACAGACCGTCCCGGGTAAAGCTAACAAACATTAGCATGCTATTGGTGCACTTCCTGCTTTTCATAGAATAAAATGATAATAGATGCATATTTTCACCCGAATAGATGCTTTTACATTATATCTGTGCTGGGGCAACATAGATTTTAATTCATTATATGAAGAAAAAAAAAATCGGGAATATGGACTGGTTCTGTTTTTCATGTTTCAAAGCTGTAAAAATCAAGTACAGGCCCTTTAAGAAAAGAAAAAATCCATATTTCTTTCTCCAGTTGGTCCAATTAGTCCTATTTTTTCATCTCTTTGAATCACACATAGTTCAGTCTCTGGATCCTGCAGGTAAAATATTTAATATAAGTAGTACCTTAATCTTAAAGCAAAACTAAGAAACATTTTGACCTTATTAAAGTCTTCATAAGTCCGTGTGGTGGTTGTAGATGTATTTTCGGGGGGTTGGAGCCTCTGTCGTCGCCCCCTGCTGTCCCTGAGCGGAAAACCAGCGGAAACATTTGCTGACATCGACCCAAAAACAACTCTCCTGAGAAACACTGGCTCTTTTTTATATTTGGTGACATGAAGTGTCTTTGTATGTGATTGTTTTTTCTTTTAATGTCTCTTATTTGTTTTTGATTTGCCTTCTACTTGTTCTGTGTGTTCTGTATGAGTATGTTCATAATATATAAATAGAATACATTGAAATTGTTTTTTTTTTTTAATCCCTTACTGTCGTTAGCAAACAAGCTAGCTAAGCTCTTCACAGTCGGAGCAAAGAGATATTTTATCAGTTTGTGCTGCCAATTGCAAATGCATTTCTCAAATAAAAGAATCTCTGCATAACCTCACATACATGACTCGGTGTCTTTTTACGTCCAGGGGGAGCTCTGCTTTAAACATGCTCTTGTTCATTGTTTTGGCGTCTCATGTTTTACAATTTAAAGTGCTGAAAACCACACGTTACCTTCTCTCAGTCAGGCTTTTCCTCTTTAGGATTTGTGTTAGCGCTCCATCTACTGGCAGCAGAGGAAATGACCTCGTGAACAGGAGCAATGAAACAAGTACAAAAGAAAGTAAATACAAGTCCAGCTTTGTTTTGGCTGAAGCAACAATGTTAGAACATGGTTAAAGGAGAGAAAGTGAACTTTGGGAGTCCATTTAAAGTCTAATAACATTTGATTTCAATTGAATCTAATAAAAAGAATACAAAAGGACATTAAAGAAGGTTATATTTGATTAAACAGTAAATCTTGTACATTTAACACACAATAAACACACAAAACTGAGTCAAAATCAAAAACACTGTACACAGGTCCATGGATCTCCTTGTTCTTCTGCGGCTCAGTGTTGGATGTGGATCTGAGAACAGCACCACACGGAGGCCGGAGACAGCCACAGCTGAAACACACAACACAAACCATTAAAGGAGCCAAGAAACCTTTGAATGTCGTCTGTCAAAGTGTCGTCCCATTCGCACAAATACAGAGACAGAGTCTGACTGTAGTTCAGGGATAAATACTCTGTGAGGCTCAGAACAGAGTGAAATAGAAAAACAAATAACTGCTATTAACATGATCGTGTAGAACAGACTTATTTATCATTTCTATTGTTTGGGGATTTACTGTATGTTTAAAATAATTCTGTTACTCCTTTTACGTGTATCATTGGATATAGCTGTGCATTTACTTAAATATGTGAAGGTTCTCATGTTTTTCTAATTCTGACTTAGTTTGGTGGGAGGGCATTTCTCACAGAATCCTGTTAAATGCTTTCAATCTTGACAGATCAGGAGGTGGATGAGGACAATTGAAGGACTTTATGAGGTGAACCCTTCTCTTCTGTGTTTGTAAAGCAGGTCCCAAAGCGTTTGGTAACAAATGCTGACAAAGTTAGCATTACTTTGTTAAAACAAGCAAGCCAAGTTTAGCAACTTTCACAGACAAAGAAGTCACAGAGTGCTTCACAACAAAAGAGTTAAGATACAGAAAGTAAATACATGACAATAAACCTACAACAATATGGCAGTCATAGCAGCATTTGAACTAAATATGAAGAGATAAAACGTAAAATCTAACAAAACACTGAATTTTAAAGTAAAGACTACCTCATTGTGTCGTCTTTACTTATGTGAAGATAATATTTATTTATGAATATGCACTGTCCCTATTAAATAAATAAAACAAATGAATGGCTGATTTGGTCACATCTTGGACGCCTCGCTCGACTGAGACAGAATAAAGTCACCAGCAGCTGAGCGGCACCAACAGCCTCTGCACATGTGCATTCACCAGGGTCTGGACCTTCAGGCAGGTCCTGCTTGTGTCTGTCGTCCACAGCGTGACATGACAGAGGTCCTGCCGCTGACACACTACACTTTGTCATTCATTTTTTCTTCTGTGAAGTTTTATTTAACTTCTTTTCCCAACCCACTTATGCCACAGTCACTTTGCATCGGTGGCTACGCTAGCAAAAAGGGATAGGATCAGGGTTAGGTTTAGGAGCCAGTCATTTGGTGAAGTTTAGGGCTTTGTGGCAGGTGAGCTAACAGGTCTCAGCAGAACTGGGTTCCTCCAGATAATAAAATACGTAGGTACGTAACTGAAACGTAATCTCTGATTGGTGGCCATCCTCCTCTGCAAAATCAGTCTGGTCACACCGGGCTGCAAGCCAAGATCGCAGGCTTCGCGCCACCCTGTCCGCCCTGTCCGCCCTGGCCCCTCTGTCCGCCCTGGCCCCTCTGTCCGCCCTGGCCCCTCTGTCCGCCCTGGCCGCCCTGTCCGCCCTGTCCGCCCTGGCCCCTCTGTCCCCTCTGTCCCCTCTGTCCCCTCTGTCCCCTCTGTCCGCCCTGGCCCCTCTGTCCGCCCTGGCCGCCCTGTCCGCTCTGGCCCCTCTGGCCCCTCTGTCCCCTCTGTCCCCTCTGTCCCCTCTGTCCGCCCTGGCCACCCTGGCCCCTCTGTCCCCTCTGTCCCCTCTGGCCCCTCTGTCCGCCCTGGCCGCCCTGTCCGCCCTGTCCGCTCTGGCCCCTCTGTCCCCTCTGTCCCCTCTGTCCGCCCTGTCCGCACTGTCCGCTCTGGCCCCTCTGTCCGCCCTGTCCGCCCTGTCCGCTCTGGCCCCTCTGTCCCCTCTGTCCCCTCTGTCCGCCCTGTCCGCTCTGTCCGCTCTGGCCCCTCTGTCCGCCCTGGCCCCTCTGTCCGCCCTGTCCGCCCTGTCCGCCCTGTCCGCTCTGGCCCCTCTGTCCCCTCTGTCCCCTCTGTCCGCCCTGTCCGCCCTGTCCGCCCCTCTGTCCGCCCTGGCCCCTCTGTCCGCCCTGGCCGCCCTGTCCGCTCTGGCCCCTCTGTCCCCTCTGTCCCCTCTGTCCGCCCTGTCCGCTCTGTCCGCTCTGGCCCCTCTGTCCGCCCTGTCCGCCCTGTCCGCCCTGGCCCCTCTGTCCCCTCTGTCCCCTCTGTCCCCTCTGTCCGCTCTGTCCGCCCTGGCCCCTCTGTCCGCCCTGGCCGCCCTGTCCGCTCTGGCCCCTCTGTCCCCTCTGTCCCCTCTGTCCCCTCTGGCCCCTCTGGCCCCTCTGTCCGCCCTGGCCGCCCTGTCCGCTCTGGCCCCTCTGTCCCCTCTGTCCCCTCTGTCCGCCCTGGCTGCTCTGTCCGCTCTGGCCCCTCTGTCCGCCCTGGCCCCTCTGTCCGCCCTGGCCGCCCTGTCCGCCCTGGCCCCTCTGTCCCCTCTGTCCCCTCTGTCCGCCCTGGCCCCTCTGTCCGCCCTGGCCGCCCTGTCCGCTCTGGCCCCTCTGTCCCCTCTGTCCCCTCTGTCCCTCTGGCCCCTCTGTCCGCCCTGGCCGCCCTGTCCGCTCTGGCCCCTCTGGCCCCTCTGTCCCCTCTGTCCCCTCTGTCCGCCCTGGCCCCTCTGTCCCCTCTGTCCCCTCTGTCCCCTCTGTCCGCCCTGGCCGCCCTGTCCGCCCTGTCCGCCCTGTCCGCTCTGGCCCCTCTGTCCCCTCTGTCCCCTCTGTCCGCCCTGTCCGCCCTGTCCGCCCTGGCCGCCCTGGCCCCTCTGGCCCCTCTGTCCCCTCTGTCCCCTCTGTCCGCCCTGTCCGCTCTGTCCGCCCTGGCCCCTCTGTCCGCCCTGGCCCCTCTGTCCGCCCTGGCCCCTCTGTCCGCCCTGGCCGCCCTGTCCGCTCTGGCCCCTCTGTCCCCTCTGTCCCCTCTGTCCGCCCTGTCCGCTCTGGCCCCTCTGGCCCCTCTGTCCCCTCTGTCCCCTCTGTCCGCCCTGGCCGCCCTGTCCGCCCTGGCCCCTCTGTCCCCTCTGTCCCTCTGTCCCCTCTGTCCGCCTGGCCGCCTGTCCGCTCTGGCCCTCTGGCCCCTCTGTCCCTCTGTCCCTCTGTCCGCCTGGCCGCTCTGTCCGCTCTGGTCCCTCTGTCCCCTCTGTCCCCTCTGTCCGCCCTGGCCGCCCTGTCCGCTCTGGCCCCTCTGTCCCCTCTGTCCCCTCTGGCCCCTCTGTCCGCCCTGGCCGCCCTGTCCGCTCTGGCCCCTCTGTCCCCTCTGTCCCCTCTGTCCCCTCTGTCCGCACTGGCAGCACTGTCCGCTCTGGCCCCTCTGTCCGCCCTGGCCCCTCTGTCCGCCCTGTCCCCTGTCGCCCTGTCCGCCCTGGCCCCTCTGTCCCCTCTGTCCCCTCTGTCCGCCCTGTCCGCCCTGTCCGCCCTGTCCGCTCTGGCCCCTCTGTCCCCTCTGTCCCCTCTGTCCCCTCTGTCCGCCCTGTCCGCTCTGGCCCCTCTGGCCCCTCTGTCCCCTCTGTCACCTCTGTCCGCCCTGGCCGCTCTGTCCGCCCTGGCCCCTCTGTCCCCTCTGTCCCTCTGTCCCCTCTGTCCCCTCTGTCCGCCCTGGCCGCCCTGGCCCCTCTGTCCCCTCTGTCCGCCCTGTCCGCCCTGTCCGCTCTGGCCCCTCTGTCCCCTCTGTCCCCTCTGTCCGCCCTGTCCGCCCTGGCCCCTCTGTCCGCCCTGGCCGCCCTGTCCGCTCTGGCCCCTCTGGCCCCTCTGTCCCCTCTGTCCCCTCTGTCCCCTCTGGCCCCTCTGTCCGCCCTGGCCCCTCTGTCCGCCCTGGCCCCTCTGTCCGCCCTGGCCCCTCTGTCCGCCCTGGCCGCCCTGTCCGCCCTGTCCGCCCTGTCCGCCCTGTCCGCTCTGTCCGCCCTGTCCGCCCTGGATGCTCTGTCCGCCCTGTCCGCCCTGTCCGCCCTGGTCGCCCTGTCCGCTCTGTCTGCCCTGTCCGCTCTGTCCGCCCTGTCCGCTCTGTCCGCCCTGTCCGCTCTGTCCGCCCTGTCCGCCCTGGATGCTCTGTCCGCCCTGTCCGCCCTGTCCGCCCTGGTCGCCCTGTCCGCTCTGTCTGCCCTGATCGCCCTGGTCGCCCTGGCCCCTCTGTCCGCCCAGGCCGCCCAGTCCGCCCTGTCCGCCCTGTCTGCTCTGTCCGCCCTGTCCGCACTGTATGCTCTGTCCGCCCTGTCCGCCCTGTCCGCTCTGTCCGCCCTGTCCGCTCTGTCCCCTCTGTCCGCCCTGTCCGCCCTGTCCGCTCTGTCCGCCCTGTCCGCCCTGTCCGCTCTGGCCCCTCTGTCCCCTCTGTCCCCTCTGTCCCCTCTGTCCGCTCTGGCCCCTCTGTCCGCCCTGGCCCCTCTGTCCGCCCTGGCCACCCTGTCCGCCCTGTCCGCCCTGGCCCCTCTGTCCGCCCTGGCCACCCTGTCCGCCCTGTCCGCCCTGGCTGCTCTGTCCGCCCTGTCCGCCCTGTCCGCCCTGGCCCCTCTGTCCGCCCTGTCCGCCCTGTCCGCCCTGGCTGCTCTGTCCGCCCTGTCCGCCCTGTCCGCCCTGGATGCTCTGTCCGCTCTGTCTGCCCTGATCGCCCTGGTCGCCCTGGCCCCTCTGTCCGCCCTGGCCGCCCTGTCCGCCCTGGCTGCTCTGTCCGCCCTGTCCGCCCTGGATGCTCTGTCCGCCCTGTCCGCTCTGTCCGCCCTGTCCGCCCTGGATGCTCTGTCCGCCCTGTCCGCCCTGGCTGCTCTGTCCGCCCTGTCCGCCCTGGCTGCTCTGTCCGCCCTGGCTGCTCTGGCTGCTCTGTCCGCCCTGTCCGCTCTGTCCGCCCTGTCCGCCCTGGATGCTCTGTCCGCCCTGTCCGCCCTGGTCGCCCTGTCCGCTCTGGTCGCCCTGGTCGCCCTGTCCGCTCTGTCTGCCCTGATCGCCCTGGTCGCCCTGTCCGCTCTGGTCGCCCTGGTCGCCCTGTCCGCCCTGTCCGCTCTGTCCGCCCTGTCCGCCCTGGCTGCTCTGTCCGCCCTGGCTGCTCTGGCTGCTCTGTCCGCCCTGTCCGCTCTGTCCGCCCTGTCCGCCCTGGATGCTCTGTCCGCCCTGTCCGCCCTGTCCGCCCTGTCCGCTCTGGTCGCCCTGGTCGCCCTGTCCGCTCTGTCTGCCCTGATCGCCCTGGTCGCCCTGTCCGCTCTGGTCGCCCTGGTCGCCCTGTCCGTCCTGGTCGCCCTGGCTGCCCTGTCCGCCCTGTCCGCTCTGGCCACTCTGTCCCCCTGGCTGCTCTGGCTGCTCTGGTCGCCTTGTCTGCTCTGGCTGCTCTGGCTGCTCTGGTCGCGCCGCAAAAATGCAGGAGGCTTTGGACGTGCGACCACCATTGACTTTACACGTAAACTGGCCGATTTGGTCACTGCGGTCTGAACGCAGCAGGACAAAAGTCACATTTTCATGGTTGGATCTTAACAAGGTCCAAGTAGAGCTTCAATAAACAACAAGAAATGGTAATGAGACCTAAAACAAACATTTTATTGAAAACACCAATTTAACTGAAAAGGTCTGTTCTGAAGCTGATCAGAAGTTTAGGACCACATGCTTTTAAAAGCTTGAGTGTCATTTTCTGTCAGGTGTTCACCTGCCCTGCTGTTCTGATGTCCTTCATGAGGTCGTCTGTGTCCCACTCACCTCCTGGAAACACTGGCATCAAGCGCCACAGCCAGTGTTTGAAGTGATCCACAGTAACAGCGGCGCTGCTCACAGTTCATGTTTGGGACTTGATTTCTGTTTTGAGGGGTTTACATTTTAGATCAGCTGCAAACACAGTCTATTTCAGTTTAACTGTTGCTTTCATAAAAAAAAAAAAAAAAAAAAAGTACTATTCTTTTTGTATTCAAACTTCAAATGTATTTTTTTTTTTATCTCTCTCATTTCTTGTTGTTTATTGAAGCTCTACTTGAACTTGTTAAGGTTAAACTGTTGATAGACTTTAAAAAAAAGATGTTTAAATGAGTTACAGAGCTGTTCGAGGACTTAAACCTGTTGTGATTTGTTATTCAGCTTTGACATTTGTAAAGTCTGAAAATGTTCCGTTGTGTGTGATCCAGCTCTGGGTTTGGCTCAGGGACTGTTTGCTTTATGTGATCCTGTAAAAGGGCACTTCTTCTGAGAGCGCCTCCAAAAAGACACTTTAGAACCAAAAAGGATTAATATGACGTCCATTACAGGCCTCTCCGATCAAAGAAAGTCACTCAAATACTCTCAGTTTGATCTACACTTATTTCACAACATTACGTTCATATACAGGTTTAAAAAATGATTTGAAAAAGATAAAATACACACATTGTTCCCCAACTGGACTGCAACTTTGAAGCACACTAACTGTCTCCACAAACAACAAAGTATTCTGTAGTTTATATTTGTTAAAACATGTTCTGAAACAACCAATAAGTGACAAAAGTACGTCTAAAGGCGACCAAAACGTGTCTGTGACAAAAACGCAACAAAAAGTGACACAAATGCAACGGGAAGTGACAAAAATGCTATAAAAAGTGACAAAAACATGTCTTCTAGCAACAAAAATGAGTCTAAGAGTGAGAAAAAAGCTACTGAAAGTAACAGTAACACAACAACTGCGACAAAACGTGACTAGAAGCTACAGAAACGCAACTAGAAGTGAGAAAAAGTGAGAAAAAGTGAGAAAAAGACCACTAACAGCGACAGAAACTACACTATAAGCAACAGAAACGTGACAGAATTGTGACTAAAGTGACAAAAACGTTCTGAAACAATTGATTCTTTTATCAGTTCCTACTTCAGTCTTTGTGTCAGTTCTCCTGGTCGTGTTTGAAATGTGAACTTTGAACAGAATCTATTATTAAAACATAAGTGACAAATCTAATCGGAATCACAAAACTGGACAGAAAATTCATCAACTCAAAATCTACAAACTGACAGCACTCAGTTAATCCTCCGGATACAAACCTCAGGATGTGGACCAAGTGAAAGAGGATCTCACGCTGACTTTAACCTTAAAGGACACATTCTGCCTCCGTTGAATTGTTGTTGATCTTTAAACTTATCTTTACTTTGGCGTCTCATGTTTTAGAACTTCAACTTCAATGTTTGTACTGAAAGCCACACATGAGTCTCTCTCAGTCAGGTGTTTCCTTTGTCCCCTTAATATAGGGCACGTCCAGAGGCTCAGAGACACACAGCGCCACACAGTGGTAGGAGGAACAACGTCATCATTATATTAGTATTATTTATGTCAAACCTGCATCAGATACAATTTCCAACACAGATTCACAGCAGTCACTACAGTCTGCCTGGTCTGAGAGCGCTTTACAAATCAAACCCCGCACTATTCACCTTATTCCAGAAGTCTCCGTACACACCACCGTCTTGTTTCCGTTGTATTAGTTTACATGGAGCAGACGAGCTCAACAGAAAATAAGTTCTACATGGACTAAAAAGACGTTTTCAGGAAATCGTTGCGTTGTGACTTGTTGTTGCTCGTGTTCATTAAACATTTTACACAAATCAACCTACTTTATGTAACATTTTAGCGGCGAGACTTTTCCCTCGTTCGTCATTAGCTTTAACGGAGTTCTCGTCAAACGGAAGTGCGTTTACAACAAAAGTGTGATCTGTGGCAAAAAGCGGCAAAAGTGGGCGGGGCAGAATAAGGTGAATAGTTTCAGACTTTAAATACACTTTAGCCAAATAAAGGCTGGTATATGTTGACTGAAGAGAGAGAATACTTACAAATCAAGGCTATTTTTGATGAATATCTTGTTGTGTTTCCATGTGTTTTAGAGTCTAGAGCCCACAGAACGATTACGAATACAATTACGCTTATTTTAAAAGTCGACATTATCATGATTATTCAGATTAATCGCTGAAGCTTTATACTTCAACAATCGACCTGTGTACTGAAGAGCTGTCACTAACCATTATTTTAGTGGTCAAATTACTATTTCTATTGTATATTTAGACTTTTTTTAAAAACATTATCAGCCAAATAAGTGTTAAATATTGGACTGAAGGCATCGAGACAGAGACTATTTATGGATAAGGTGATCCAAATCTGAAAATGTTTATTCTTTTTTGACATTTCGATGTAATAACGCTGCTGTCTTTGTTTGCCATAAGAGTCTGTATCGTCCTGTTAACGATGACGATCATTCATTATTGCACTTGTAGTAATGTACTTTCAAAACTATAAGTCACGTGTGTTTGAAGTAGTTTGTGTTGCCAGATCCTCCTGGTGTCCTGAGCGCGCTGCAGCCGGAGCTGGTGTTGTTTCTAAAGTGCTTATTTCTCACCGAGGGCCAAAAGTTTAGAGTTTTCAAAGCGACATTAACGAGTCGCTCCGTGGCACATCTGGAGCCCAGCACTCCGCCGTTTCTAAATCTGCAACATAAAAACACAATCCTGCTCCTCCGAACGGCCGCGGATAAAAGCATCAATAAAACCAATCATCCCACAGAGAAAACCCGGGATTACGGACAGAACCGGCACCAAAAAAGCCCCGTTATTTACTGTGAACGCTCCGGAGACGTTTGTTAAGAGCACAACGCGGTCGTGCAAACCCAAGAATAAATACAGAAATATGCACAAGAGTTACGGCCCAAAGATGATTGTAATTTATGGACGACGCCGGAGAAAATGTAGATCGTAAAATCAGAAAT
This sequence comes from Rhinogobius similis, assembly GCA_019453435.1. NCBI lineage: Eukaryota > Metazoa > Chordata > Actinopteri > Gobiiformes > Gobiidae > Rhinogobius > Rhinogobius similis. The sequence continues at coordinate 35,113,406 of CM033625.1, forward strand.
ATGTGAAAATAATAGTTCAAAGAGAGATTTAGAAACTTTTGCTTTGGCTGTAAATAAAATCCAAATCAGTTCAAAGTGTGCACAAACGGACCAAAATAAAGTCATAAATTGTCCGCGAAGGTCTTTTTAAATGACGTTTTAAATACACATTGTTTCAGCTGTTCATTGTTCTGTTGTTTGTGACGTAAAACTGTTACTCGAGCAGAAGTAAAAGGTACAAACTTTTACTCTGGTACGACTCGATATGACGCACAATTTGGAAAAGAATCTTACAGACTTCCAAGACAACATTTAGTTACTGCTTTTAGCGGTTCAGACGGTCACTTTTAGTCACATTTGTCACATTCATGTCGCTTTTAGTCGCTTATAGTGGTTTTTCTGTTGTTGATTTCTGTTTACGTCATGTTTATGTCAAGTCGTGTTTTCTAGCGTTTTTAGTTGCTTTTTGACACTTTAAGTCGCATTTCATTAGCAAGGACCACGCCACAATGAGATGTGCAATACAATGATTATTAATGAAAGGAAGCGGGTGATTCGAAGTAGCTCGAAGTAGCTCGTAGATGATGGCTGGGTGATGAGACTCAGTGTGGGGGCTCCGTCTCGGTGATCTGCCCAGCCGATTCGGGACCCCCCTTTAGTGAACTGGACGCTGAAAGAGAAGCATATGACATAGAAGGGGAGGGTGGGTCGAGAGAATAGCGGCAAACGGTGATTGAGGCATAGGCTGGTATATGAAGGCTTCTGGGAGTTAGAGGTGTGCCCAGGGACGGCGATGGGGGCGTGGTCCTGCTCACGAACCTCAGTTAACATATTAACTACATTTCATTAGCAAGGACCACGCCACAATGAGATGTGCAATTACAATGATTATTAATGAAAGGAAGCGGTGATTCAAGTAGCTCAAGTAGCTGCGTAGATGATGGCTGGGTGATGAGACTCAGTGTGGGGCTCGCCTCGTGATCTGCCCAGCGATTCGGGACCCCAAAGAATGAATTATGAAATCGAGGAATGAGCCTGATGGAGATCGCTGATGTCGTGGCGTATATAATCACGGTACACATGGGAAGACCAGCGCTCAAGGGCTTGTTATTTTACGATCCAGAATGCCTGCTCGAGGCTGCAGGGGACGCAGTCGATGCGAAGGAGTGAATCGAATAGTTTCCTGATAGGTCGGAGGAGAGAAGGATCCTGCGAAGTGTATGGTAAACCAGAATCGAGACGCCATTTTTCCCTTTTCAGAGAGAAAGAGGGAATCATTAGGAGAGCATTGTAGGCATGATGAGAGGCCACGTTATTTGGTTAGTGGTTCGAAAGGGCTGAGGATGGAGTTGAGGCGAAATAAATAGATCAGGAAGGACATCCGTAGCTGATCAGTTTGCTCCTGCGAAGTGTGAATACTGGCGAGTCTTGGCTGTGGGTGACGAAGTCCGATAACTGGGGATGAATAGTTGGATAGAATTTGCTGAGGTTGAAGCGGATTCCGAGCAGCGGAGGACTCCTAAGAAGGCGAGCAGGACCATGCACTCGATGGTTAGATCGAGCATGGGAGAGATGTAGGCAGCACGGTGTAAGAATGCAACGCTTTGAGAAGGTCGGAGGTGAGGCAGACACTTTGGAGAAGTGCGGGTTCAGACTTGGGTAACCCTTTAGTAACAATGGAGCGTGAGCGTGAGACAGTTGCCAGTTTGAATAGAGGAGGTTAATTCCTGCCAAGTAGGTCTGGATTGAGGTGGTGTGGATGTTACGGAGGAGTGAGCGAAGGTGATGAAATTGCAGATGGTGAAAACATTGAATGATGTAGCCGGAGCCGATAAAGCTGAAGGCATGATAGGAAACGATTCTATCTGCGAGATAAGCGAAAAGTGAATGAGGGGCGAGACCGAGAAGGATGGCCTGCCATGATGTTACCGTGAGATCAGCGAGGCCTGGATCTATGGGAAGATCGTGGCTGAAAATGGTGGGACCGGCGTGGAGTTGCCGTCGGAGTTTGGAGCTAAGCTTCTGAACGTTTGTTAATGATGTCGACCACTGCAGTGTTGTCAGAATGTATCGAGATGCACCCTCTGGACCATTCATGACCCCAAAAAAGAGCTGCAATAACAATGGGGTAAATCTCAAAGAGAGCTGAACAACTAACGCTGGAGCGAGGAACTTTAAAGGCCATGTGGAGCGAACCATTGGCCTTGGTAAAGCCCCCGAACCGACTGACGGGGCAGCATCTGTGTAGAGCCGAATGACTTCAGGAGAAGAGGTGAATTGGTCGTAAAAGAATGAAATCCTGTTCCGGGAGTCCAAGAAATGTTTCTGGACATGCATTCGGTTGCAGGGGCGTCAAGGTTCACTCTATCGTGGAGTGAGGGAATAGAAGCAGCTTCCGTGAGGACGCTAGACAGAAAAGGTTTCCTTGAGGAATGATAATAGCGTAGTTCAGATGACGAGGAGTCGCTTCTTAGTACATCAGTCTGCCAAGCTGAAGGTGGACAAGAGCGGGAGATACTGAAGAACTTCTCAGAAGGGAGGGATGCCTGGAATGAAATGGAATCGAGTGTAATACAGTGTAAAACCAATGCTGAGGTTCTGCGGAACCGAATTCTGGGCAGCGTGCCCGTGCCCGCCAGGGAGGCGGGGGGTATGGAAGGGGGAGGGGGGGACTATGGAAAGCAATACTGAGGTTCTGCGGAACCCGAATTCTGGGCAAGCGTGCCGTGCCCGCCTGGGAGGCGGGGGTATGGAAGGGGGATATCGAGCAATGCCGAGGTTCTGCGAACCCGAATTTGGGCAGCGTGCCGCCGGGAGGCGGGGGGAATATTGAAAAGCAATGCCGAGGTTCTCGCGGAACCCAAATTCTGGTAGCGTGCCACTGGGAGGCGGGGGAATTTTGAAAAGCCATGCCGAGGTTCTGCGGAACCCTCTGGGCAGCGTGCCGTGCCGCCAGGAGGCGGTATGGAAGGGGGATATCGGAAAGCAATGCCGAGGTACTGCGGAACCCAAATTTGAGCAGCGTGCCGCCGGGAGGCGGGGGAATATTGAAAAGCAATGCCGAGGTTCTGCGGAACCAATTCTGGGCAGCGTGCCCGCACCGCCAGGGAGGCGGGGGTATGGAAGGGGATGACGCCAGCGCCGCACGCCTGTCGGGAACCTGGACGTGAAGCGCTGTTGGAGAGCGACAGGAGGAGCGTAGATGAATACGACTGAAAAGCCTAGATTTATATCGTGAACGACTGAAGGCTACTTTCATCCTTCTAAGCTCGCAGGCTAGCCACGGTCCACACCCGAATGTCGAAAGAGGCGGCCCGGTGCCGGGAGGCGGCCCGGGTGCCGGGAGGCGAAGCCCGGGTGCCGGAGGCGGCCCGGTGCCGGAGGCGGCCTGGTGCCGGAGGCGGCCTGGTGCCGGCGGCGGTGCCGGGGGCGGCCTGGTGCCGGGGCGGCGGCGTCAGCCGGGGCCCGGTGCCGGGAAGCGAGGAGCGGGGCGCCGAGGACGCGGCGTGGAGCCGTTGGCGACAAGGACGCGGCGACTGGCGGGTGCTCGGAGGGGAGCGTTGATTCGACGGCCGCTGGGCGGTGATGCCGACGAGTGGAGGCCCTGAAGTCGAGGCTCTTGGCGAAGGCGGATGTCTTCTGCACGGTTCACAGCGAACCACGACCGCAAGCGCGGGACGGCGTGTGGTGGCTGCTCCTCTGGCTACAGAGAAACGTGAAGGAGCAGCTTGGAACATGGTACCTGGAGTACCATGGAGAAAATGGAAAACCACTGCTGAGGTTCTGCGGAGAGGGACAGTGTGACGCTGCAGGACACAGAGGAGGGACAGTGTGACGCTGCAGGACACAGAGGAGGACAGTGTGACGCTGCAGGACACAGAGTAGGGACAGTGTGACGCTGCAGGACACAGAGGAGGGACAGGGTGACGCTGCAGGACACGGAGGAGGGACAGTGTGACGCTGCAGGACACAGAGGAGGGACAGGGTGACGCTGCAGGACACAGAGGAGGGACGGTGTGACGCTGCAGGACACAGAGGAGGGACGGTGTGACGCTGCAGGACACAGAGGAGGGACAGTGTGACGCTGCAGGACACAGAGGAGGACAGTGTGACGCTGCAGGACACGGAGGAGGGACAGTGTGACGCTGCAGGACACAGAGGAGGGACAGTGTGACGCTGCAGGACACGGAGGAGGACAGTGTGACGCTGCAGGACACGGAGGAGGACAGTGTGACGCTGCAGGACACAGAGGAGGGACAGTGTGACGCTGCAGGACACAGAGGAGGGACAGTGTGACGCTGCAGGACACAGAGGAGGACAGTGTGACGCTGCAGGACACAGAGGAGACAGTGTGACTGCAGGACACAGAGGAGGGACAGGGTGACGCTGCAGGACACAGAGGAGGGACAGGGTGACGCTGCAGGACACAGAGGAGGACAGTGTGACGCTGCAGGACACAGAGGAGGACAGTGTGACGCTGCAGGACACGGAGGAGGACAGTGTGACGCTGCAGGACACAGAAGAGGGGCAGCGAAATTAGCAGAAAATGCGGCAATGGCGGGTTAGACTGGCTGGGAATAGGGAGAGAAAGAGAGGAACAATCCACATTAGAACCATTGGATGCCTGTCCAACCTGGGCTGAGCGCTGAAAGAACGGATGAGACAACACATTGATATTAGAACTGGAGGGAGCAGACGCGGGCGGTAATACTACCTGGCTCCCGCTACGGGGAGCTGCAGCACCAGCTTGAAGTTGCGCCGAGGCAGGTGGACGGATGACGTCAGCGTGCACGCCTGTCGGGGAACCCGGACGCGGAGCGCTGTTGGAGAGCGCGGGAGCAGGAGCATGGGATGAATGCAACTGAAAAACCCTAGATTAATGTTGTAACGACCGAAGGCTACTTCATCCTTCTATGCTCGCTCTGCGGGCTAGCCACGGTCCCCACCCGTATGTCGAGCAGCCCGATCCCGGGAGGCGAAGCCCGGGTGCCGGAGGGCGAAGCCCGGGTGCCGGAGGCGAAGCCCGGGTGCCGGAGGGCGAAGCCCGGGTGCCGGAGGGCGAAGCCCGGGTGCCGGAGGGCGAAGCCCGGGTGCCGGGAAACGAGGAGCGGGGGCGCCGAGGGGACGTGCGTGGAGCCGGTTGACGACAAGGGGACGTGCGTGGAGCCGGTTGACGACGAGCCCTGATGACGGGCGACTGGCGGGTGCTCTGAGGGAGCGCTGATTCGGACGGCCGCGGCGGTGCTACCGGCGAGCGGAGGCCCTAGAAGTGAGGCTTGGCGAAGGCGGGATGACTTCCGGGCTGTCTTCTGCCCGGTTCACGGCGTGAACCACGGAGCGCACGGCGGGACGATGATGTTGGCCGCTCCTTTGGCAAGCGGAGCACCGGGAAGTGGAGGAGGCCGGAGAAGGGCCGAACAGGTCAGAGTCGGAATCTGAGAGATTAATGTTCAATTCTGCATCCATGATGCTGTCTCCCTATCTCTGTCGAGAGAATAGCGGCAAACGGTGATTGAGGCATAGGCTGGTATATGAAGGCTTCTGGGAGTTAGAGGTGTGCCCAGGGACGGCGATGGGGGCGTGGTCCTGCTCACGAACCTCAGTTAACATATTAACTACATTTATGTTGCTTTTAGTCACGTTTTTGTTGCATTTTTGTGGCTTGTAGTTTTTTTTCTGTTGCTTTTAGTCACATTTTTGTCACCTGCAGTCATGTTTATGTCACGTCTATGCCGCGTTTATGCAGCTTCTAGTTGCGTTTTTGTCACATTTTTAACGCATTTGTCACTTTCATGTCGCATTTTTGTCCCTTTTAGTCACATTTATGTCGCTTTTATTCACATTTTTGTCACTTTTAGTCACGTATATGTTGCCATTTTGTCGCTTGTATTTGTTTTTCTATTGCTTTTAGCCACATTTTTCTCATTTTTTTGTCACGTTTATGTCGCGTTTGTCACTTTTATGTCACGTTTAGTTGCGTTTGTCACTGTTAGTCACGAATATGTCACATTTTTGTCACTTTTAGTCGACTTTTCGTTGTTTTTTGTTGCTTTTAGACGTGTTTATGCCGCTTTTAATCAAGTTGTTGTTGCATTTTTGACACATATTTGTTGCTTTTAGTCACGTTTATGTTGCATTTTTGTCGCTTATAGTTGTTTTTTTGTCACTTTTAGACATGTTTTTGACACTTTTAGATGTGTTTATTCTTTTTCTCCATGTTGATTTAATATTGCCACTGTCTTTGTTATAAAAGCTCTTTTCGTGTGTTTATCCAGTCCATTCCAGATACCGATTAACGACTCGTGATATTCTACGAAACATCACTATTTTTTAAAGAACCGAATACATTTTAACAAGGTCTTTTTCTCTATAACTTAAACACATTTAAAGTAAAATACAACCATTTTAATCATCAAAACAGTGAATATGTTAGATTTAAATGTTTAAACTTCCTTGCTCTAAACCACTGATGTAAAACAGTGGACCACCAGACCCTGCTGCCGCCCCGTTCCAAACAGGAAGTATCCATGAAGGCTGTTCTGGCTCCATCAAACCCAGCCCCCATTCACTGTCTATAGACTCTGTAGAAGTCTGTGAACAAACACATTCTAACTTAAGAACGGAGGCAAAAGTGAAGTGGAACATAATGTGATTCACTGAGAAACTGAGATTAATCTCAGAATGTCACCAAATATGAACAATGATGATTTAGTGTCAGTAAAAGCCTCCGACACATGTGAGTGACTCAGAGCTGCTAGAACATATTTATTATTGTATTTTACATGATTTGTTTATGTTATAGGAGATTATGATCAATTCTTGACATGTTTGATTAAGGAAAAATCCAGACTTGTAGGTTTTACTGGACAAATACTTGCAGAAATTTTGAGCCTACACTAGTTTTTCATTTTATCTACAGATATGGTACATACTTGAAGATAAGTTACACTTTTTGTGAAGCTCAAATACTATTTTAAAGCTAGAAAATAGTATATTGTCCTTTCTCCGTAATAGAAAAACAGACTCTGGCATTTCTACCCTGGAAATTCTAGTTTGCCTTTTCCCCACACAACGACACAAACCATCAGTATTTAGATCTGATGTGAATTATTGAAATATATTAATCTGCTTCATTTTGTCTCCATTTCAGAATTCTGATGAGCATTTTAAAGGGTCCATTGGGACATTGGTGTCTTTACTCTGTAACGGCTTCTGTCAAACTCACATCTGGAACTAAATCGTCCGCCTGACACACTCCACATGACCCTGTCCCGTTATGTTCTTCATAAAGTTATTAACAATAATAACTGACCAATCAGGTGCTTCCTTTTCCAGGGGCCGGTTATGCTCGTGTTAGCAACGCTATGACATCACACTCTGATCGTCCACTCTTTTACGGTCTGTGCTCTAAACAAGCAACACAACTGTAGCTCTGTCACTAAATCATTTGTTGAAGTCCTCCCTCATGCTGATGTATCGACTGCAGCCTATCCAGACTGGAGCACAATATCTGGAGCCCTGACTGTTACTGTGCAGGTTTACTACTTAACTGTTGGACACCTGATTTTGTTACTTTGAAAAGTATACTAAAAAGTATAATATTTCATGACATTAAAAACGTGGCATAAAAGAGACAGAAGTAGTTTGTATGTGGAACATTTAAAAAGAAGAAGACTATGGGGCTGAGAGAAGGACATGCAGCAAACTGGATCTGAACTCACAACGCTGCGTGGAGACTTTTTAAACACATTTTTAAACAATTAAAGGTTAAAATATGGCGAGTGAAGGCTGCTAGACAGAGAACACTTATAAAAAGCCTTTTTGTGTGTTTTAGCGTCTGCACAGTCCACACCATCCACATTAATCGCGTTCATGTCGTTTTTAATCACGTTAATGTCATGTTTTTGTCACTTTTATGACACATTTTTGCCACTTTCAGTCGTGTTTGTCGCTTTGAGTTGTGTTTTAGTTGCTTTCAGTCGTGTTTCTGTCTCTTATAGTCGACTTTATGTCACATTTTATTTCTTTTTTGACGATGTTATTTAATAATGCCACTGTCTTTGTTATAAAAGGTCTTTCTGTGTTTCAGAGTCCGTTTAGTCCAGATAATGATTAACAACTAAATTCATAATGAACAAACTGCTTTTAGTCGCGTTTGTCACTTTTAATCACGTGTCTGTCGCTTGTATTAGCGTTTTTGACGCTTTTAGTGGTTCTGGCACTAGTCACTTTTATGTTGCTATTTGTCACATTTTTTATGCATTTTTGTCACTTTTATGTTGCACTTTAGTGGATTTTTTGTCACTTTTAGTAAAGTTTATTGTCGCTTTTAATCATATTTATTCTTTTTTGCCATTTTGATTAAATAATGCTAGTCTTTTTTAAGGTCTTTTCGTGTGTTTGTTGTGTGTTTGTACAGAACAGACACAATTATAACCACTAAATGAATAATGAAGTGTTTATTAAGAATGATTAAAGCGTAGTAAGGACTTCATTAATACCTAACTCTTAACCTCTAATTAAGAAGTTACTAAGTGTGTATCATTCTTAAACTATTTGTTCATTAGGAATGAAGTCTTTGTTGATAGTTTATGAAGGCTAATTAAGGTGTAGTGTATTGTACAGTGATCCTTTAAATCAGTTTAACACAAATTTACTCAACATTTTGGGATTTGTGCTGGACATTGTGGAAGATTTGGTCCATTTGTTGAAGTCCTTTCGCCGCAGCTTTTATCAGAGCAGCTTTCTCACATCAATAAAGTGGAAACCTAAACATTTGTGTAAGAGTCGACTTCTTAGAGACACTTTTTGGGAACGAGAATAAAGACGTTTGCCAAATAAATCTTTGGAGCAGATATTTAAACTCCGAGGAGGGATTTCTGCGTTTATCTCAAACTTTGCCAACTTTATCTATAAAAAGGAACGCGCAACTTACACCTTTTTTACAAGAAGCTCTTAGCATAACTGTACGACGAGCTGCGCAAACAAAAGATAAAGTTTTAAAGCATTAGAAGCATTGTTTAACCACATTTAAGGCACTAATGGAGCACACGGATTACAGTTTTAATCCTAAACACAAATATATAAAAATAACAGTGAATGGAATGGAGGTTTATGATCCTCTTAAAGCAAAAAGGGAAATTATGATGTTAAAGTTCAATGTTTTGAGGTCCATTGGCACCTAATTGTCTGTCCATATCACAGTAAACACGCCATGTTAAGACTGTAAGAATTAGTGTAAACAGTTGTTAAAAATGGAAAATATTTGTTAATGCAGCGATTTTGTTGATTCTTTTTATTTGATCTCTTGGGAAACAGTGGAGTGCTTCAATAGCTGCCAGAAAAAGTACCGAAAGTCAAAATGTAGACACAAATAAATCCGATTTTTAACTAATACCCAAAACAAAACGATATTTATGCTACGTTAGAGCTGCACGATTTGGGAAAAATATGTAACTGCGATTTTTCTGAGCAGTTTTCGATTAGATTTGAGATTTATGTTTTAAAAATGAGACTGAACTATAAAATGACAAACTGATAAAAAAGTAAGAGTTTTGGAATGTTTTTGTTGCGTTTCTGTCACTTTTAGTTGTGTTTTTGATGTTTTGCGTCATGTTTCTGTTGCTTTAAGAAGCGTTTCTTTTGCTTTTACCTTTGGGAAATGGTTTATACAGCACTTTTCCACCTTCGAGGCTCAAAGCGCTTTACATCAAGGAACCATTCACCCATTCACTTACACATTCACATACCAGTGTGCACAGACACTGGGGGCGAGGCGGGTTAAGTGTCTTGCCCAAGGACACAACAGCAGTATTCACCTGCGGGAGCAATTGCACCACCAACCTGTGGGTCAGTGGATCTGACCGCTCAACCGAGGATGTTTATGTCGGGAGTGGGATTTGAACCGCCGGATCAGAAGACAATCTTGAGCAACTCCGCCCAGTAGTAGCTGCGTTTTTGATCAAGTCATGTTTTTGTTGCTTTTAGTTGTGTTTCCATCACTTTTTGTTGTGTTTTTGTTTCTGTCGTCTTAGTAACATTTTTGTTGCTTTTAGCCATGGTTATGTCACTTTTAGTCATGTTTTTGAGCCTTTAGATGTGTTTTTGTCACGTTTAGTTGCATGTTTGGTGCTTTTAGATGTGTTTTGATTGCGTTTGTCACTTTAAGACATGTTTTTGTTGCTTAGAGTTGTGTTTGTCACTTTTAGATGTATTTTTGTTGTTTTTTATAGTTGCGTTTGTCGCTTCTCGATGTGTTTTTGTAGCTTTTCGACATGTTTTGTTACTTGTTCCAGAACATATTTTAACAAATCTATTCAGAATTATCGGTTTTGTGCAGAATAAAACAGGATATTTTGTTGTTTGCAGATGAAATTCTGGCACTTTCATCAGCCAGGCAGCTTTTGCGATTTTCGTCCATTCAAATTCGATTTCAATTCATTGTGCAGCTCTATGTGTTCCATTTGTCCTCGGAGTTCGGAACTTGGAGAGATGTTTTCTCAGATTTTCTGAGTGAGAAGTGCTCAAATCAACCAAACACGGAATTAAGTTAATTTGTTAACCCGGACAGTGTTACTACATTTACAGTTTAGAAATCATTGTTTGAATGTGAATTTCTGCTTTTGTTGTCATTTACTCCATGTAGGACGTTAGCAACATTAGCATCACATTAGATTAGAATTAAATGGAGAATACAATTGGGCCTAAAATGGAGCCCTGAGGTGCTCCCTTGGAGAAAGGTGCATTCTCTTGTTGGTGTCAGTTTTGTGTTAATTGTAAAGTAATTCAAGTGAGTAAGCATTCTACGCCCAACACTAACTGGATATTTTAGAATATTTTAGACATCTTTTACTCTTTTTTGGGGAATTCAAAGGTGCCAACAGTGGTTAAAGGTTAAAGGCAAACATGGAAGGCTTGGAGTGAACCCATTTGTGTCACAGACGTACATTTACAGCAGCAGCAGAGTCAGTGCCAGCTCTGCTCCTCACTGTTACAGAAGAACTAGATTAAAGCTGCTCCGTCTCCAGCTTCAGGTTAAATGGACACTTTAAGACTCCTGTTTGTGGAAAGCAGCTTTTAACAGCGACGACTGGAGAAAGTTTGTGCAGAGAACAAAGCACTTTTACCACTGCAACATGTCTCTGAGAGCAGTTCAGTCGACAAGAGTTTGTCACTTTAAGATTGTTTATACCGAGGGCTGAAACTAACGATTTTAGAAGTTGTTTAATTTCTATTTTATCTTGAAACTTGAAAAAAAAACATTATCAACCAAATTAAGGTTGAAATATGGTGACTGAATGCTTCAAGATAAAGAATATTTATTAATTATGTATGAAATCTGAAATAGTTCAAACATTTTTGACATTTGATTGATACTGTCGCTGTCTTTTGAGAACTGTTGTCAAGATATGACTATGATTATGTTTTTTTAAGAGGGTTAGGGTCAGACTTACCAATTGTGGTAACAGGCCACGATTGCCTTGGGCCCCCAACCTGAAGGGGCCCCCAGTAAGATTGTTATAGAAGCATGTCTCTGAAACAGTTACGATTCTCTCAATATCACAGTAAAATGCATTGTACTTTTAAACGAGAAAAAGACCGACAAACCCCCCTAAACTAAATTGTAAATGAAGTAAAACATTATACAATTACAAAGGAAATCCATGCATTTAAATCTGCTGAACATGTGCAAAATGCACCAACAAACAGGAAATATGGTCGGATTTCTTACATATTTTTCTGGGGAAGGGCCGACTACGGCCCATTCATGAACCTGTCTGGCCATCACACGTAAAAAAAACAAAAAACAAAAGCTTCCTTTCTAGAACAATTCAAGAAACACAACAGAAAAGTAATAGAAAATCACACTTGATGAGGAGGGGCCTTGGGCCCCACTGAAGTCGACTAGTCATGAGTTATTGTTGCAGCTTTAGTTTTGTTTTTCTTTTCTTTTTTTAGTAAATCATGAGAGCAAAGAACAGGAAATATTCAAAACAAGACTTCCCAACATCTTTCTTCTGAATCAACCACAAAAATAACCCGTTTCCATCTTGACCTGGATCTCATAGACCTGGTTTAGACCTGGTTCAGTCCATATTTAGTGAATTATTGATTGAAAACTCCAGTCGTCCGTAGTGTCTTGGGATCAGAAAGGCTTTCACGTCTCACTTTAGTCGATAGTGTCTCAGTCGACCAAAATGTTTATTAGTCGGGTCATTATTTGAAAGGAATTGTGAAGGATTTTGAACAAGTGCCGAGAAGGTTTTCACTGTTTAATAGCACTTTGTTGATACATATTTGTTTTTGTGCTAACTTTAAT